>JAVRKA010000013.1:4800000-6256236 GCA_034508555.1 Venustoraphidia nigricollis
CCTTTTGTTTTAAAAGAGAAAGTTCTACTTTCACTTTTTAATGTAAGCTTTTACAAAATATACCTACATTCATGTTACTTTTAAGGAAATAATAGTAGGTGTAAAAACAACATTGATTAAAATAGTATCCAAGTTTTCTCTACTGATATGAACATTTTTACTTCTGATAAAAACGAAAGAAAATATTTCTTCTTTTTCGTTTACATCAGAAATAAAAATATGAATTGACAAAGTGGAACCCTTCAAGAGAGCTCTGGTCTTTATTAGTTTTTTTGTGAAACTAGATCTCAAGATAAAAATACGTTTTGTGCCATCTTTTATCAAAATTGCACAATTTGAAACTGTCTGATTGACTTACACTTTAAAAATTTAAGATATCAGAAGGTAAGATCTTTAAGATTGAACAGGTCTTCCATTGATAGATAACTCTGATAGTAGAATATGATCTTATTAATTAATGCATTATTTATTATCCTTACGATATTATTAAAATAAATTATCAAAAGTTTTTAGATAGATGTTCGAATCAAGAATAATAATGACAGTAGTACGTAAAACTAGCTCCAGTAAATGGATATTTTACCTTTAAATTTAAACTGAACTTCAGGTATATAAAAAAAAGTTACTGTGCGGGTTTCGGTTTTTTATATTTCAAGAACACAAATATTGTGTTCCCTTATTTACGAACATCTTTGTCATGAATGTGTTTTGATACCACAGTTCAATATAACTTTTATTTTAAGGAGTGGGTTATAACAAAAATTCCGATATATCGCGAAATGAACTTAGAGCGTAGATGGAGATGATAACTATAATATAGGAGCGAGATGTCGGCAGATCATTGAGTATCGAATATAGATAGAGATGTACCAAAAAAATGTTCTAATAATAACTACCGATTTTGTAAGTATTAGAGATGGGAAAAACGGTTTTTTTTTAGTGATCTGCATCTTTGCATCTGGATCCCGTATGTGAGCCAGCTTACTGAACAGGTTCAAAAAGAGCCGAGTTCTGAATATGTTACTGCAGTCTGCCACAGAGTTACCTAGTTCAGTCAATCATATCACGACCTGTATAGAATCAAGAATGCATAGCCAAACATGTGATGCATGAGTCATTTGAGCTGACAGATGCATCAAAGCAAGAACTGATACGTAAGTGTAAAATGTGCTTCTGTGTGTTAAGTGTTTCACTGAGTTATGCGGATCCGTTGATCCGTCGGCTCAAAAAAAAAAGTGAGTCGGCTCTCACGGATCTTCTGTCGGAGTCGGCTCTTTGAATCGGTTCAGATCTGAGTTACCCAACTCTAGTTAGTATGAAAAAATTAAAAGTATGAACCCTTTCATTAATACAACGTAACTACCTTTCTTGGGTTTCTCCTTGGTGACTCACAGTTATGTGTGTGTCGCCAAGAAGAACACTTCTAATGTTGCCAGTTTTAGTTAAACAATTTTAGTTACAAAATTTTTTACGGTTGATGTTCAAATTAATTTATTTTACAAAATAAATTAATTTGAACATCAACCGTAAAAAATTTTTTAACTAAAATTGTTTAACTAAAATGTATATCTACATGTTAACTTTTATATCTACTTGAACAAAACATTTAATGTTATAAGCTTGAAAAAGTCCCAATAAAGGGACGAAACGTCGCATTATATAACAAATAATTGTTCACTTAAAGAAGTCCTTTTTCTCAACAAATAAATTTTATATTAATCACCAAGGACAAAAAAGAAAAAAGTCAATTAGGTAGAAATACCGCATTAGACCACGGCTAACAAGTCCGAAAACCAAGAAGATTTGGAACAACGCCGATCGTGGGGTGTTTAGTGGAAGTAAGAACCAATTAAATAACGGTTGCTTAATAAAGATAAATGGCTACTGATGAACTTGAAAGAATAAATATAGCTCCAAAACTTTTTAATAACATTTGAAAACTAAACATGTGTCGGTATCCCGAGATGGTAATCAACATTAATCTCTAACACTGAACAAATTTTACAAAACATTTCCGGAGTCGTTTTTGTTTCCATGTCCCAATTTATTTTGCTACTGGAATCTTCATTACTACTTTTTATTTCCGAAACTATTCAGAAAATTTTCACTGAAAACAAAACCGCAACGTTAAAGTACGAACTAAATGAATGGCGTTTTCAGTAGAGTTAATTTAAAACGAAGACTGATAACTACAATCTTAACTCGAACTCTGTTGAAATAAATAAACAGAAATAACAACTGCACATTCGCCCCCTTCAACTTTGTACGACGACGACGGCGACGCCTTGACCTCGACGCCCGGTGATTTATATAGCTGATTCATACGCTTCATGTATTTTTAATCACCTGTTGGTCGGTTTCTCTCGACTTGTTCTATAATCGTTTGTCATTCTCTTCCTGTTTTTTTCTATTTTCTATACATCACTTGGTCGATGATACAGTCACAGCTTGAGATGGGAAAAACGGGTCTTTTTAGTGATCTGCATCTTTGCATCTGGATCCCGTATGTGAGCCGGCTCACTGAACCGGTTCAAAAAGAGCCGAGTTCTGAATATGTTACTGCAGTCTGCCACTGAGTTACCTAGTTCAGTCAATCATATCACGACCTGTATAGAATCAAGAATGCATAGCCAAACATGTGATGCATGAGTCATGTGAGCTGACAGATGCATCAAAGCGAGAACTGATACGTAAGTGTAAAATGTGCTACTGTGTGTTAAGTGTTTCACTGAGTCATGCGGAGCCGTTGATCCGTCGGCTCAAAAAGAGTGAGTCGGCTCTCACAGATCTTTTGTCGGCGTCGGCTCTTTGAACCGGTTCAGATCTGAGTTACCCAAGTCTAGTCACAGCGTTATAAGACGGCATTTGTCGTAAGACATGTAGTGGTACTAAAACAGTTTTATAGAGTGTCACCAGAGACACTTTATCGTTTCGGGCACCCAAAAGTGCTTTAACTTTTTTAGCGCCCCTCTTTTTTATTTCTGGATTGAAATGTTTACACTTTACACAGACGAAAAAGTATTCACAATACAAAATTCTTTAGAATGCCGCTGAACTTTTTATAATAACCCTTGTGAAAATATTTCTTTGAAAAACTTCGAAAATATTTTCAGAGAATTTCTATTAATTTTTCAGAGAAATACTTTTTCCAAAGAAACAAGATATAATAGTAGGTTATGTCTCTAGTTTGTGATGACATTATGGTGAATGTGATATTATGTTAAAAACGCGAGCCTGTGGGTTTCAATAGTCACATGAGGCATTATATCATCAGGAACGAGATACACATAGTTTTTTTGCACGTTCCTCCTACAAAAAACCTGATTTTCACATAATTTTCAAATTTTTTGACAGTTTAATTTTGAGCAAATTTACTTCCAACATTGTAGGTTGAGTTGGTTTACTATGGAAACGGTAGTATTTTAATTTCCGCAAGTCTCGTTTTCCTTTACACACTAGTGCATGGGTCATTTTACTAAGGCTATACAGGCATGAAAAAGAGCTATTTTATGGGGAGGGGGGGGGTGCAAAAAGTAAATTAAGAGGTCTGTATTATTTTCAGATAAGAATTAAAAATTCGAATTTCGGCGCCCCTGAGTGTTGCATGCTACAAAAGCGTAACAAAATCGCGTGTTATATATGCATGATATACAACGTAAAATATGTCTTTTTTAATCCGTCGGCCTTTTGGACGATGGAAATTTATATTAATAATCAGAAAAAAATACAGAATTTTTAATTTTTATATGATTTTCAATTTGACTTTTTTCCTCCAATTTTGCAATTTATATACCAAATAAATAGACTTATTTAAGGTTTAGTGTCATACAGCAAATATAATAATAATAATAATAATAATTTTAAAGTTTAATGGGAATTATGGACAAATTTGATGTGTTAAACTTTTTAATTTATTCGATGAATAATAATAATAATAATGCGTTTAACGTCCGTTTCTCGACTTTATGTCATAACAGACGCCATTTAAACCATTACTATTTTTCCATCTATCACTTCCCGTTATTTTCTACATTTTTTACAACTTCAACTTATGTAATAGCAATGGGCGAATGAAGGATTATAGGAAATTAGGATAAGGTACGTAATTTTTGAACTAGGAGTTTGATAGGTAATCGGCCATGGCGTCAAATAAGGAACCATCTCGATATTTATCTGAAATTAATTGAAGGAAACCATGGAAAACCTCAATCAAGATGGCCGGTACAGGAATTACCGTTTCTCGGCGAGAGGCAGTAGGAAAAAGTCCCAGCTACATCTGCCCCCGCCGGGATTCGAACCCGATACCTCCCGAATGCAAGTCTAGTGCTAACACCACTACTCTACCTAGCTCGGTTCATACAGCAAATATAGAAAACATTAAATAGATTTTTAATTTTTTAGAATCAATTAATGTTTCCATCTAGATTAGATATGATACAAAATATCCGAAAACACCGTAGAAAACGAGATTACAAATAAATTTAGAATTTTGCATATCGGTACTTAGATTATGGATTCTTTGAACGTAATGCACATTCTGTAAATATTTAAATTCAATATAGAATTAGTTTAAAATCAATGATCACGGCACTCAAACAACGTACAATATTTGAAACAAAGTTTGGTTTGTTAAACACATCTTGGATTTATATTACATTATTATTCTAAAATGTTTACCCTCATATAAAGTTCGTATAACGACGCGTTGGTAAAAGAGAATATTGCAGCAGCACAACATTAAACCCAGATACTGGGGAAAATAAAATATATATACGACAAAGTTTTAATTTATTATCGGTGCGAGTTTGTAGGAGTTGTTATGTTGTTACTTATTGTGATGCATTGTCCCAGAAGAAAAGTGGCCGGATTCTGGAGCGAACATTACAGAAAAATAATATTTGATTTCGTTTTCATTATTATTATTAAGGCTGTCGGAACGCTCTGAATTTTGTTTGTGCTGAGACCCAGCGGAAAGGGGCGAGGTAGGCAAAAGGCATATTGTGGGTGTGACCTTCTTTAGCTCTGTCTCGCTCAAATCATCCGCACGTTTCAATTTTTGGCTGGTGCCAACTACGAGGCTAAAAATTTTTTTTGCAAGGGTGCCGCTGTCAATTGACTACTCTAATTTTTGGAAATATTTCAAAGATTTAAAAAACTTTTCCGAAAAAGGAAGGGTTACTTTAGGTTTGTGATGGAACAGTTTTGTGAAATAAGTACGAATAAGGTCATAGTGTGACATTGAAAACGTGTGTTTTTTTAGCACAATTAATGCCAAATGTTTTCTAGTAAATCGCACATAAATTACAAAAGTAGTCCATTAGAGAGCTAGATTTGTCCTTTATCTTCCTTATAGAGAAAGAATTTTTGCAGAATGTTGACGAATGTCTACAATCAGTTGACAGCCGAAGCTCTATTTTTGGCTTAAATTCAGAGCGTTCTGACAGCCTTAATGTGCCGTCTTGTATGTCGAAAATTTATAAATAATCCCATCGATCGTAGCTATCTTAAGGATGATTTGTCGGTACAATCGGAAACAAAAGTTAATGACATTTGCACCAAATTCATATCTTTTAATATCTGTTGAAATAAATGATTTAAATCAACCATTTTTTTTTATAATTTAAATTTTGATATTAAGTTTCTAAAAGAATAAAATTTGGTGGTCATTTTAATAATATTAACATAAAAATCTCAATATAAGTGAAAATTGTAAAATAACTATTGTTTGTGACTGTACCTTGAATTTAACTTTAAAAAAATAAAAACTTAAATTTTTTTTGTCACTGATCATCGTCACAAATTATCCCAAAAATTAAAGTAAAAAATTAGGAGACAAATACATACGTTCGTAAATTTCCAATTTAATTTTATTTTATTTTATTAAATAAAATAATTCTTGTTTTTATTCAGGAAAGCGTGACAACACCGCACCATTTTAATAGTTGGTATTATCCAATTTTAGAAAAATCTGACAGACAATATCGATGGAAAGGAAAAATTGTCAGCAAGAAAATTTATTTACAACGACGTAAACAAACTGAATTACCACAGAAACGTAAACTTGATGTTTGCGACGTTGCCACGTTTTCTTATAATTCATACTGCTTATTCAATAATACGGCAAATATCACTCATTTTTATTATTTTTCTCTGTAAATAATATTGAAACTACCAATTATTAATCGCTTTTATGTTTCTTGGATATTTAATCTATTGATTTGAAATTTTTGGAATTTTTCACATCATAATTTCATTATTTTTTTTTTCATTTAAATAGGTCTGATAGCATGTTTTCCATTTAACTACGTGTTAATTTCTTGCAACTAATAAATGTTATAACTTTTCAACGGGCTTGTAAAAAAATCCCAATTTTTTTGAGGAGCTTTAGTAGACTTGCCAGAAAAGTATATTTTTTTTCAATCGATTTTCATCATTTTCAGTATACCGACAAATCATCCTTAAGCATAGTTGAACTTGAAAAATACGTACCTACTCCAAAAATATTTTTCGAATAATGGTAGAATCATCTTATTGTAAGATATCAAAATAGTTGGAGTTAGTCATTATTCTAATACGGTTCACTTAATGGAGCAGTAAAGCAATAAACAATGCAAAAAATCTATGCCGCTTATATTATATTGTGAAGTGTAATATTTTTGAGGGTAATTTTACTCCTCCAAAAAGCAGAGGCGGTGAGTGTCCATTTTTGACCTATTGAGGTTTTGTATTTATGACATTTAAACAAAAAAAATCATTCAATTCGAAATAGTTTTGATTGGTTTCGAAAAAACGTTCTCCTTTTGTCTACCGTTACTCCACTAAGGGCATCGCACAAACACCTTGCACAGGACGTTATAAATTTTAGGGCCGAACATACATTCATGCTCTAGCACTGGCTAGTAAAGTTAAGTAGGAAATCCTTTCTTTTATTGTTCATAAAAAAATGACATTTATTTTTATTTATTACTATTATTACGTATAATTTATTGTAAACAAGTATTAATACTTTTTTTAGTAAGGAAATAAATTTTTGAATTTGAATATCGAAATCAATATTAGCGTGGTATTGCGGTCAAGATAAAATTTATATCAATATAATAGGGATGTTGACTATTTTTGGGAAAATGTTTTAAATCGTGCATAAGTACCTAATATAACCACAAATATTTATTATAATTTTTTAAATACGACTCACGCTTTAAAAATCATGTATTTTAAATTTAGCTTCAAACGCTCCAAAACGTCAATACTTATTCACATGTCTACCGTGACGTCTTAGGTTCATAAACGCCGGTATTAGAATTTTTCGAATAAATTACACACTCTAAATATTAACCAACCAATGAGGCCTTTTGACAGCGTGAACAGCGTCCTTCTCTATGACAGTGTCTGATGATGTTGATGAGCCAATGACGCGGTGTTCGTTGTCACGTGACTTGAGAGTGATTTAATAACGTTATACTTATTAAATATTAATTAAATTTCTTAAAAATAAGGAAAAATATTATTCTGTCATAGATATCATAACGTTAATATTATGTTTTTATTTAAATACAGTCAACATCTCTGTTGTAATACGGACCTGCATGATAAAGTTATTGTCGATAAAAAATACAGCCAACACATTTAATAAATGTACAAAGATACAATGTACCTACGTGTATATAAAACAAAACCTTTATTGGCTTGTGCGCCGTTGAGAATTTGTTGGGCGACTTGCAATAATATTTTCAATTTGTGTTGTAATAACTTACGACAAATACAATTATTTGTCGAGCTCAACCGGAACGGACGATAAAAGGTAGATTTACAAATGTTTCCACTCGTTAAAAAAGTTCACCACACGGGAACTAAAACATTAATCTTTTTAATTATGAGGTAATCAATTCCCAACCACTCACCTGTGGTCCACTATGTGAAAACTCCACGCATTTAATTGTTTTATCTTTTGAGTTAGAAAATGGAAACTTCGGGGGGTAAACAATCGATAGAGGAGCGTGCTTTTTATTTGATAATTCAAATTGTTATTTTAAAAAGTTTTGGGTCCAAGCACTGTGCATATTGTTGTTAGTCATTAATCTTGGCTAGGCGCCCCTAAATTTGTAAGGCGTTCCTTCCACTTCTTGTGGCGTCTAACGCTAGACATGTGTCATTTTTACGGTTTCGTAGACCGCAGTCATATGTCAAAGGACCCTTATAGTACGTCACAGCCTTATAACTCCGCCAAATATCCCTCGATTGTGATGAAATGTTGCAACCATAAGTTTGATGTAAACCGACATATAATTAAATAATGACATTACAAAAAAAATAGGAGTAGCTTTCCATGCATAGAACTGAGAGATGAACATTTTTATTTTCAAGCATTTCATTGTGCAGGGTATCGTTGGATAGGTCTTTCAAAATACCATACACGTTCTCAAGCGACCTTTGTATCCCCCCCCCCTAACTTTCCAACCATGTGATTAACTAATCAGAAAAATCAAAACTGTTAATAAATACTTCCGACTAAAATTATTTTTCTTCGTACCATGCCGAAAGGACGCACTTTCTACTTCGATTTTAAAACAGAGTCTAACATTTATGCACTGCTGAAATTACTCGCATACCGTCTGTACCGGCGGACCGAAACAGTTTTCTCATGCACACTGATACGAAAGTACGAACTTTCGGCATGGTATGAAAAAAAATAGTATACACCATACGGACAGAAAGTTGCACTGCGCGACACATATGATATGCGCAGTGCAGGAATTTCAACTTTCTGCCCTTACGGTGTATATACTATTAAACAAGATATGTTAATACGTTTTTTAAGATAACCATAATTTTTAGTTTTCAATAGCAGTTAAAAAAGAATACCCTGAGGTGATGCGTATACGACACGCACTGGGCCAGTTTTTACTATCACATAAGTCGACGTGTACCCAGGACCTTTCACAATCTTAAATCCGGTGCTGTGTGTAATCTGTATTGTTTATTATGGCTGATATAAAAAATAATTGTTCCATTCTTGTTTGTTCATAAATTCAGTGTGTATCGTCCCGGTATACAAGGGTTGGGTACAAATTCAAGTGACGTTTTTTCCTTTAATTAAATATTCTATACACAAATTTGTAATTGTATTTTACCGCTATTAATTTTTTGTAGGTACCGAAAGTTGGCAAACGTGCAGATAAAACAAATCTTGATAATCAATTATTTACGGATATTCTGTTGGTATCATTATATTTACATCGTCTTTATGCTTTTTAAAAAGATTTTATGTTGGTACATATCTTGCTTCAGAAGTTCAATCATTAAAAAATATTCGATTTCAACAGATCAGAGAAAATGTATTACAGGTTTTCATTGCAAGCGTTTCTTTGAAGCTTTTTTTTTATAAATACACATTTTATATTTTAATGGAAAGTACATTATCACTCCACTTTTCGATATTTTTCAAATTACTCGCATTAAAAATTTAAGTCTTTATAAAAATGATTTTTCGGGAAAAAGGACTTTATTTATAAGTAAAACACTTAATATTTTATTTTCAGCGACGTTTCGTTCCTTGTTTATATATATATAAACATTTTTAAAAATGGTGCCAAAGTGTTTAGGAGGTTATGAAACGTCGAGAAATTTTGGTCCGACTCCTAGGTCCCGCCATCCGACCGACGCCAATAGTGTATGTTGCCATATGGCAAATACACTAATTAAATCATTGATTTAGAAGGAACTTTACAGTAAACAATTGTTAACTTTCGTCTTCGAAAACAAAAATGAAACGCGTCATTTCCAATGTACGTACATCTTACAAAAATTATGTTTGCCTTGTTATAAGTGAAGAAATATTTTATTTATAGTTGACAATATTTGAAATGAAAAATTCAAGTGAATTTGTACGACAAAAAGTCACGTGTTATTATTCGTGCTTCTAACGTTTCTTCACACTATATCGTGTTTTGGGCTATTGGAGGAAGACTTATATTTACCAACCGATAGCATCATAAACCACTTTACGATATTAGCAATAAAATTTATACTACTGATCAAAATTAGAATTGCCGATCATTTTAGTACTGTCAACATCACGCGAAACGACAATAGCTCACCGTACCGACATAATAATATAATCAATAAATTATTGCGGTGCGAACTGCGAACACGTTTTTACCACACCCACACAAAATATTAGGTAAACCTTCAATTTGTTTATTATTTATATTACTTCATCAGAAGCTATTAGTAATCTATATTAATACGTTCGTTGAGGGGTACGGTAAACTTGATTGCACTCTTTCAAAAATTATTAATTCGAATACTCGCATTATTTCAATAATAAAATTAATGACCCACGTCACTTGCCTTTCTTTATCAAGAAAACAGTTTACATCCATTACATAATAATATCATATATCTTAATACGCTAAGGCTAAGATGTTTGCCTCCCTTTTTCGAAAAAACCTCACAATTGCTCCACATAAATTTTATATCATTTTATAGATAATTGCTTGCTCAACAACTAAAAAATGTATTATTGTTTTTGTTTTTGTAAATTTATTAATTATTAAAATTATATATATAGATATACATTAAGATACAATACAGCAATGCTGCCATCTGACGGCTTTGATTTTGAAACAACGTCAATATGATTGACGGTCGGTAACTCTTTTGTTCAATTTCAAATCAACTCACGTATGTATCAATACTTTTCATATAGTGGCGCTTCAGCTCAACGTTTTCGATACTTGCACCTCTATATGACAGTTTTAGAAAAATATTTTCTTGAACCGTCACTGAGCTTCGTAATGTAATACAACAAAAAGAAGAAAGTTATAAAGAGTGTGAGAAATTAGAAACGAATTTTAGTGCGAATTATTCGCACAGGTACCACTAGTTAGATATTAGACATTATTACACAATCGACACTTGGTGAAATGCCATGACAATTGTCAAATTTAAAAACTATTAACTAATAGCGTTCTGATAGTTACATTTGGTTTTTGTGTAGGTGTATAAATCTTCGCGGCTGATTAGCTGTCGTGACGGAAATGATTTGTCGGCTTCCTTGTCTCGAATAAACAATATACAAATGGGTCGCACATAAAGACAAAAGACTGCGGCAGATTTAATGGTCAACAATTAAAGTAGAGAGAGCTTTTGAGGTTTTATGACGTCCGGTTTTATAGAAGATAACAACACAAAGGCAAAGTAGTAAGGAGCTCTGTGCCATCTGTTGTAATGTTTAGACGGACATTGATTTTAATTATATGTATTGTGCTGTGACTCATTTAACTTAAAAGTTAATGTTGGCAATATGTACCTTTGAACACAAAATGCTTTCTTTATTTTCATGTTCTCGCGCACGGAAAAACAAATGAGAAATTGTTCCTTCATTATACGAGTCACTTTACTTTTGTGATACAGCAATCCTGCCTGTATATATATAAAAATGGATGTTTGTTTGAGATTAATAGACTTCGACACCGTTTGACCGATCACCACGAAACTTAGCACATAGTATTTTTTCATGGAAAAGGTTTTTATGGTATCAATTTTGTTGTAACTCGCCTCTAGATGACGCCAAGTGAAGCCAAAGACTCGCTGTCTCAATCGCGGGTAGCGACTAGTAATGCATATATAAAAAAACAATGTCTGTTTGTCTACCTGAACGCGATCAACTCGGAAACTATCCGTCGAGTTTTCATGCGGTTTATACGAATATTAACAACTTACATGGTGAAGAAATGAAGACTTACAAAACCAAACCAAATATTTTATTTTCATAAAGAATAGATTATGTCAAAAATCTATTTCTAATTGTGTTTGAATTTTTATTAATGTTCTTGTCATTTAATCAGAATAGAATAGTGTTTACTTTATAAGAAACCAAGAGGCATAATAGCGACAGACATAATAAAATATTAAATAAAAATACAGTTTTGTCCTAGAATTGTTGAAAACGTCCAACTAATGGCGTATAAACAAACAATTATCGACTATTTCGATAAAGTAAATGCGTGAATAGAACTCATAATACATTTCAACCCTCTATAAATGATGACGCTTGAGGAATGGACGTGCCAGCCTGTGGTGGAGGCGGCGGCGATGATACTCTAAATTTAATACTAGATTAATATCACCAATATCAAAAGCACGTATTTATAAAAGTATCTAGAAGGTTCGTTTCAAGGTTTTTTTAACCAACTTCGCAAAAAACGGAGGTCATCGATTTGATGTGTATAATTATAGTTTTCTTATGTTTGCTCAGCCTTAACTTTTCGAAGGGTTAACTGATTTGAAAAATGTCGACGCTGTTGTGTTCAGGAAGATGACAGGATAGTTCCACTTAATTTAGACGTACATCGGTTCTGCAGTTTTTTTTTTTTTACTAAACAAATATCATGTTTATGTACATCCAGTCTTGTCAATAAATTCTATTCTATTCTTTTGAAGGGGTTAACTGATTAGAATGATTTCCATTCCGCTGTGCTCAGAAAGATGTCGAGGTAGTTCTATACAGTTTTTACTTAAATCGACTCAGTAGTTTTTTTTTTGCTAGTTTAGTAATATAATATAACGAAAGAAGCAAAATCTCTAAAATGTAAACTATGAAACTTTTCATAAAAAAAAATTGAATCTTCAAAAAAATCACCAAGATGATAATAAAATTTTGAGATCAACGACAATTTAATAAGAATATATAAAAGGTTTTAGTAATTAAATTGACACCGACCTCAAACCGTTATTATTTATTTAGTTATCTTTTTAGTAACTTTTTTGAAGAAGGTTTCATAAAAAGGTTAATTCACTTCCCACCTTCATAATAACAGGGAAGTATCGTTATTTTTTAGAAATTGTGTGAATCCATTTTATGATTGACATTTCTCTGTTTGTATGTGTTAAAATTTATTTCCTTCGATATCATATACACGAACCTAAATATGGTTTTGTTTGTTGTTTGTTGGCATGCAATGTAGATCTGAGCCGATTTTGAGCAAAATTGATACTGTCGATGCTGAGATATTTGAAAAAATGCTCTTAAAGTTACTTATTAACATACAAGTCGTCCGGAAAATTATCCACTTGCAAACGAGTTATCTAGGTTTAATTCGTAATAATTAATAATATTTAATTAAATATTCCTTGCGGTCTTTTCTCTTATAACATTTGGACAAAGTATTACAAACTACCCACAGAAACGAATTATTACAACATCTATAAAAATTAAATGTAATATGTTAAATAATTTTATCTAAATAATAATAATGCGTTTAACGTCCGTTTCTCGACTTTATGTCATAACAGACGCCATTCGCACCATTACTATTTTCCATCTACCACACTTCTCATTATTTTTCTACATTTTTAAAACTTCAACTTATGTAATAGCAATGGGCGAATGAAGGAATTATAGGAAATTAGAATAAGGTAGGTAATTTTTGAACTAGGAGTCTGATAGGTAATCGGCCATGGTCTCAAATAAGGAACCATCTCGATATTTATCTGGAATTAATTGAGGGAAACCATGGAAAACCTCAATTAAGATGGCCGGTACAGGAATTACCGTTTCTCGGCGAGAGGCAGTAGGAAAAAGTCCCAGCCACATCTGCCCCCGCCGGGATTCGAACCCGGACCTCCCGAATGCGAGTCTATAGTGCTGTCACCACTACTCTACCCAGCTCGCTTAATTTTATCTAAATTGTTAAGCAAAAATATAAATTGTTAAAAAAATACATTTTATAAAATTGTTATATATGTGCATAATTTTTGTATTATCAAACATACTGGCGACTTAGGTCGATCGAAGAAGTTTCCCAATGATTATTATCAATTGCCTGTACATTCGACTTTTTTTTTAAAGAAAACAAAATTAAATGAATTTGACATGTCATGAATTTAGATACGATAAAATGATCCATAGAACTCAAAATTTTTCGTACGAAGTCAATGAACCACCATTTATCTTTATATAAAAATATAACCAATCACAATACATTGTTGAGAATGCAAGGTAGTAAATCTGTTTAAGAGTCCTTTATAGACATGACAACCCTTGAGTTTCTTTTATATATATTTATCTGGAGTGGTATAAATTGAAGATAGATTATCCGATTATCCGTTGTCGAAATAAAAAATATCATGAACAGTTTCATAATAATATACACTATACTACGTTTTTATGTTTCCCAAAGTATTGCTGTGGCTTCTGAAGAAAAACAGGGGTTCCAGTAGACAAAATAAATAAGTTAACATGAAATATTAAACCGTTTTCAAAATAATAATAATAATTAAGCGGTTTCTTTCGTAAAATTTTGATACGCTAAGATATGTATGTAATTTTTTCTCCGTTACATTAAATATTGTAAGAACCAAAGATTTACATTTTTTCCAATTGGCGTTTGCTTAAAACATAAAATTAAAACAGCTGTGTTTTGTCGGGATTTTCAGGTAATTATAAAAATAACGAGTCGACATTGGAAAAAAAATTAACATCTCTAGTACAAGTATTTCAAGATGTATTCAAAATTAATAAACAGCCTCTGGAAAGGTTAAAAAATGTACGATTAAATTGTTAATTAATATCGTTGGCAAATCATTCATTTATAATCAGTTTTAACCAGTAATAATCTAGTTTACATCAGAATTTTGGAAAAATTTATAATTGCAAGCTGAAATTTAAGATTTTATATTATAAAAATGGTATTTGTGTGCTTGCACAGTTAAAGTAAATATATTACAATTTTATTCGATTTTTAAGACTTCTTTAAAAACATTTTAGACAGAAGGGCAGCGTGTTTTGGAATTGTTTACAGCCATTATATTTTATTCGTTTTGCTTTGAATATTTTCATCACAGTGCTAAAAATCATTAATTTATAATTAACTAGCTTCTTCTCAAAGTTTCACTCACTTAAATGCCTAATTTAAAATGTACCCTATAGGTACCAAGTTTGAGTACCTACTAAATGGTAGTATTCCAAGCTCTATAAAAATTAGCACCGTCCTTTTCAAGTAATGCTCATACAAAAAGACAGACAGACAGATTATGAAAATATGATAATTCATATTTCATGTAAATACGATCAAATAAAAAACACTCAACACTTTTAAACTTCGATACCAAATTAAAGCATATTCACCATGGTATGTTATCAATGACACCTTTCATCACAACTTAATGATGCAAACAGCTAAGACCAAAGGACAAATAGCAGAATCGTTCCAACCAGCTTGCCATAAACTTATGAACAATATCCAGACCAAAAAGGCACCACGTGTTTGACTTACCAGACAGTGTAAAACAGCAAGTACAATGCCCAGTTACAAAACAATGTACGTTGGCATCCCACTTTTGCCAATACTCTTATCATATTAGTTCATAGTCTGCATAGAGGGTTCACTAAGAAAATGAAATTTAAAAAACTCGCTAGGCCGTTTTCGATTGAAATTTTGGAAATATCTTTTCTTGGCTAGGTACTGATATACAAAATAACCAAAAAAACCCAATGGAGTGCCGTTGCAATCTACACTAATATTATAAAGAGGAAAGATTTGTATTTTTGTATGTTTGTAATGAATAAACTCAAAAACTACTGTGCCGATTTAAAAAATTCTTTCACCATTAGAAAGCTACATTCACCCTGAGTAACATAGGCTATAATTGTTGCTAGAAAATATTAGGGATTCTTACTAAAACTTTAGTAACGTAACCCAAGGTGTAAAAAAATGCCATAAAATATTTTTCGTCGCATGCGCTGCGGAAACTATTGATGATAGAACAAAAGTATGTTCTACAATATTAAAGAACATATCAATAACTACAAAAAACTTCGCGATACTATATGTCCAACTATTATCGTTATGTCACAATAACCACTTTTTACATTTTAATAATCTATATAGATAAAAGACGATCTATATGTAATCTATGGACTCCAAACGGGTAGACCATTTTTGATGAAATTTTCAGACAATCTTTAGATCTTTTAAAGTTTGGTAGCGATCGGATCAACAGAATTTTTTAAATTTCTTTTTGGGAAATAAGATTTTTCTTCGATTTTTGAACATTCACAAATAAAAGCGATTGAATTCGCGCAAATTCAATACACGTTGTGAATTTAATGATAATGATTCTCATCTTTTATATCCTATATATTACATTTACACCCGGACGAAGCCGGACTGGGCCGCTAGTTTTATGGGGAAAAGATTTTGATTTTTTCTGATGATGATGAATAGGTAAGTGTTTAAGAAGAACCTCTATCAAACATGATTTTGTCGACTTATATACTACATATATCATGTGCATCTCATAAATTAACAAAAGAATATAAACTGTTGAATTTCTGTGTTGTGTTATTTTAAATTGAACAGATTCTGTTTAATAATTTTTTATTTATGTGCGGGAATTTAAAACAAGGTTGCTATTAATATAGAACGCTAACGTACCTGCATGGAATTTTTCATCACATTTTTATTTGCCGAACGAAAATGTACGTCAATTTGAACAAAACTCTAAAATATGATAAACAATAAACGATTCATTAAATCGACTGGGGATGTCGAGCCTAGTAGCTATTCATATTTATTATTTCTAACAATGAATTAAAAATCCAATTTAATTTTATACAAGACCGTTCGGTAAGGCTGTCGGAACGCTCTGAATTTAAACCAAAAATAGGGCTTCGGCTGATAGCTGATTGTAGACTTATTCGTCAACATTTTGCAAAAATTCTTTCTCTATAAGGAAGATAAAGGGCAAATCTAGGTCTCTAATGGACTACTTTTGTAAATTATGTGCGATTTACTAGAAAAAAGTTGGCATTAATTGTGTCAAAAAACACACGTTTTCAATGTCATACTACGACCTTATTCGTACTTATTTCACAAAATTGTTCCATCACAAACCTAAAGTGACTCTTCCTTTTTCGCAAAAGTTTTTTAAATCTTCAAAATATTTCCAAAATTTAGAGTTATCAATTGACAGCGGCACCCTTGCAACAGCATTTTTTAGCCTCGTAGTGTGGTATAAATTTATAGCATTCTGACAGCCTTAAGATTTGTAATAAACTTGCTGTAAACAGTGGCATCGCGACTATCTCGGCAGTATTCTTAAGAATCATCCTGTTCGGCTTGACCAAGGAAACAACAAGAAATTTTACGTTGTCTCTGTGCACATTAAATTGAAACACTGTCGCCGTCGAAATAGTTTTGGCGAAATGCCAGCTGCCCCGAGTTGATATCTTTTCATTAGCAAAAATGTTTCTTTTTAGTGTATTTGCCATATGGCAACATACACTATTGGCATCGGTCGGATGGCGGGACCTAGGGGTCGGACCAAAATTTCTCGACGTTTCATAACCTCCTAAACACTTTGGCACCATTTTTAAAAATGTTTATATATATATATATAAATATATATATGTATATATATATATATATATATATATATAGATATATATATACGTATATATATATATATATATATATTTATATGTGCGGGCAATAACTTTCGAAGGAGCTAATTCATTTTAACGAAATTTGACATACATGTTGGAATCCATCACCGCACGAAGCCTATTTAAAATGGACCCAATCGGGTCATTTTAAGGGTAGTTTTTAGGGGTTGAAAAAAGTTTTTGGGCCCAAAAATCCCGAAAAAATTCTCAGAATCGTTTCAAAATTGAAATTTAACCCTTTAGTAGCAATTAAAAAGTGCTCCTAAAATTATAAGCAAATCGGCCCGACAGGACCGGACTTACAAATTTTATGAAAACACTAGTTTGCGTATACGAATTTACTTACTGAAGGTCGTATTTAATTTGGTGCAGATGTTGGATTGATAACAATATTTCAACTTATAAAATTATTATTATAAGGGGTGTATTAAGGGGTTCAATTTTTTTTATTTTGTCCAAAAACAAACTAAAGTTCATTTAATAAAGCCACAATACCTGTATTAGCAAATACACTATATTATCGGCAGGGTTGTGGCACTGCGACCCGGGTTTTTATTCGTTTGTATACATAAATATATGTATACAAAAATGCGTTGTAGAATCTTTAAACCTTTTCGAAATATTACAGACACATCTCTAAGATTCAAGAATCTTCAATATTATTAAATTTACTAATTAACGGATTGGATCTATGAAAATAACTTTTTATTTTAAACCTCCGCCACAATATATTTTTAATAAAACACCAAGATTCACCCGACGGTCGGCACTTTGGTGTTTGTCAGCATATTTCTAAGACCTTGAACACATGTGTGTTAAGCACACGCCCTTAATTTTAATACTGATGCGACAGTTGTCAGAACTGGCAGCTGTAAAACTAAAAACATGACGATTTAGTAAAAATACGGCGATTACTTATGGAGTATGTCTACACGAATGAAGTTTTACACTGAGAGAGATAGGTTGTTTATTATAGACGCTCAACATCTGAGGTCATTTTACACTTCGAGTGATTCAGGTGAATATATCCTATGCTTCGACTATGTAGATATATTAATAATAATAATGCGTTTAACATCCGTTTCTCGACTTTATGTCATAACAGACGCCATTCGCACCATTACTATTTTTTCATCTACCACTTCCCGTTATTTTCTACATTTTTTACAACTTCAACTTATGTAATAGCAATGGGCGAATGAAGGAATTATAGGAAATTAGGATAAGGTAGGTAATTTTTGAACTAGGAATTTGATAGGTAATCGGCCATGGCCTCAAATAAGGAACCATCTCGATATTTATCTGGAATTAATTGAGGGAAATCATGGAAAACCTCAATCAAGGTGGCCGGTACAGGAATTACCGTTTTTCGGCGTGAGGCAGTAGGAAAAAGTCCCGGCCACATCTGCCCCTGCCGGGAATCGAACCCGTACCTCCCGAATGCGAGTCTAGCGCTGTACCACTACTCTTCCCAGCTCGTAGCTATATATTATGAATGTAAATATTCGGTACTAAATTTCTACGCTTATTCACATTATTTATAGAATCGATGAATAAAAAATTAAGATAGACTATGCCGTACAATATTTGGTCCCTTGTCATCATTTTTCTGACTGTCCAATCATTAAGCTTCTACGATACTCATTAACACCGAGAATAGACTGTGCACTCTCTTTATTACTGCTGTGTGAGCAAGACAAACATAAAATGGCTGCCAATCTCTTTGAACGCAGTTGATTCGAAGTTAAATCTCTGTTGTAATTTGTTATTGGTACAAATCTGATTAGAAAAGAACATGAAGAGATAACTGTCTCCTTTTGTTGTGCGATAACTTTTCTGGTCAAATGGACAATCTATATTAACGTTAACAACCAAAAACAAATTGAAAATTGAACGTCGATTTTAGATCAGTAAATGATTAAAATACTTTAGCCAACCTAATAACTTAACCTTAAGTATATCAAAGAAATTTTAAATCTTAATATAGTCTTTAATATTTTTTGTTCCAATATATATTTTTAACGTGGAGGGAAAGTTTGGTTGAGGAACAGTTGAAAAAAAGAAGCTTTACCGATGTTTCGCTTGTGGCCTACGTTTCGGAAAATATATTTCCATCTTCAGGGCCTCAGGCTAGTCAAAGGGTGGTAAATTGTACTAATCTTGATCATAATCTATGGATTATATACAAATTATTATAACCCATAGATTATGATCATGTATCTAAGATTAGTACAATTTACCACTCTTTGACTAGCCTGAGGCCCTGAAGATGGAAATATATTTTCGAAACGTAGGCTACAAGCGAAACATCGGTAAAGCTTATTTTTTTCATCTGTTCCTCAACCAAACTTTCCCTCCACGTTTTAAATCTTAATATCGTATTGATTTCAAACATCCATATCAACAACAAAAGAATAATATTCAATTAAGAATATTAAGCATATTCTGCTGAAGGGTTAAGCTTAAAAGCAGTTAGTAGCTTAGCCGTCATATGTATATCACGCTCTAGAATCATAACCTACTTATTATAAGGTGCCAATAAAGATTTATTATTATTTTACTTCACTATCATTTTTATTGTCTAAGTAAAAAAACAAACTATTTTCCAATCATTGGTTAGTGGTCCGGATCAAAATTGCACCCAGTGAAACGTGCTACCGAGTATAGCAAGATTCTATATATGAAAATTGCACCGCCATGACTCGGTCATGAATCATAATAATGGTGATGTTGATCACCAGCCAGGCTTGCACGTGACTGCTAGACGTAAAGGCCGCAGCACATATATTTGCATAAGATGCTCTCTATCAGCCAGTTTCTGCATAGTGAAATGACGTCACTGTACAAAGTTCTGATTGGCGGATCCATGCATGAGTTTTAAAATCATTTAAAATTAAATATCCTAATTGAAATTAACACGACGATATTGAGATATTCGAGCTGTTTTTAATTTCTTTCTAAAAAAAATTGATCTTTGAATCGAAGACAGTTTTGGTGTCAGATTAAATAGAAGATCGATTAAACTAATCTGTTTGCGATTTTTTAATGTACCCTTGAAAAGTCAAATCAATGAAAACGAACGTATTCGACAAAATAAAAATTAAAAAAGTATATGTACATATATTTAGAACAAATATGTATGCATGTTAACAATCGATTCGATTTGTGGAGTTCTGGGATTGATTCACTGTTTGAGATCGATTTAAGAAATCAATTTTGTGACCCCAACAAATCGATTCACCGATGTCATATTAGTATTACCATCTCTATTTTTAATAGGCAGAGTTATTCCAGCCTAATTCATATTTTCAATTTCAAACTGAAAATCCTATGGATACTTTTATCACAAGATTAAAGCCCGAGATTCGAGGGGCTTGTAATAATAGAGGAGCCATGGATACAACGACATCGCTACACGCTCAGCTACGCTCAAGCCCCATACATATATAATTTTTTTTTTAATTTTAAATTGTGCGAATTGACTTCTATATAATAATAATTGTTTGATAAGAGATCCAATAAGGTTACAGTATGTGTGTATGTGTGTGTGTGTGACTATGTTTAAATCAGACTGTCTCGATCGCGTCGTCAACACAATGTTTAAAAATAGAACTCAATATGAAAAAAAATATTGAGATGTTCTATTTTTTGTGAATCCGGCAACATTCAAATGTCAAATTGTCTAGTATGTGACTATGTTTACATCACTTCGGGATAACACTATGTTTACATTTCATGTTCAACGTATGCCTATTGACAGGATAACAATATATAGAGCATTTTGCCAAGAATATAGCGAATTGAAATCATGAAGGAGTGTCAGCGCGCTGTTTCAGAGAATATCAAATACATTTCTGAACTCGAGATAACAACCTGTGATTGGTCTGCCATTAATCTTTAAGATCACTCCATGTTGTAACTAAGATCACACTGCGCACTATATAAAACAGAGAAAGTTCAAAATTATGCCAATCTCTCCTTTGCTATTTTCAATTTGATTCAGGTGTACCGAGCGATTTAGAAATTGTCCTTACCCATATTCGACCTTTACCTTTACAATCTAGTGTTCTACATCACTACATCGCAGAGAGTTTGACAACGATATTAGACTGTTTCTGCTAGACTTGGGTAACTCAGATCTGAACCGGTTCAAAGAGCCGACTCCGACAGAAGATCCGTGAGAGCCGACTCACTTTTTTTTGAGCCGACGGATCAACGGATCCGCATAACTCAGTGAAACACTTAACACACAGAAGCACATTTTACACTTACGTATCAGTTCTTGCTTTGATGCATCTGTCAGCCCAAATGGCTCATGCATCACATGTTTGGCTATGCATTCTTGATTCTATACAGGTCGTGATATGATTGACTGAACTAGGTAACTCAGTGGCAGACTGCAGTAACATATTCAGAACTTGGCTCTTTTTGAACCGGCTCAGTGAGCCGGCTCACATACGGGATCCAGATGCAAAGATGCAGATCACTAAAAAGACCCGTTTTTCCCATCTCTAGTTTCTGCATGTATAAAAAGTGCAACTATACGATCAAAATCTAAGATTATTGTCAAATCAGATTTTTCGACAATGTTTTCTCCAACACAGCATAAATGTCAATACATCAAAATAATTTTGCGTAGAACTAAATATTCAATAAGTGGAAATAATTTGTTTGTTATGTATAGACAAAGTTTTCAGAAGGTCAAACAGCAAGAGTCTTGCAATATAGACCAAATTGCATTTGCTACTGTATTTTCTATGTATAATATGTGCATACAATTTTAAAAGTTCAAAAAGCTTCTGTACATGAAAGCTTTTGAAAGCTTTTCAGACTTACGATTAGATTGAGGCTATATGCATTTTAGATTGTTCTACTTGAAATCTCAGTTCAGTTGCTGCATCGAATCTAGGAAAATAATATGTTGACCAAACATTGATTATATCAGATATTATCAGATGTTAAGCATTTTGTATATAATAATTAATCGACTTTTAGGTAAACTAACGTTATATGCACACTATTCATACAAATTCTGAGCGAACAAAACAACGACACATCTTTCAAATTGTTGTGCCAAATTTTTTCAATCACTTGGGCATATAACGTATTTAAAATTGGTAATATAATTTTTCAAACCCTGCAGATTATAGACGCTCGACAACCACGGTCATTAGTGTCTTTTGATGCTTTACGAGATCATGCATTGTTAATAATATCCTCGACAAAATGCCGTACCTTTCAACATAAAATGGTTGAAATAGCATTTGTAAGGTCGAATAAAAACACGGTTCTGGAAAATAATATTCTTATGTCATCTAAGTATATATTTGTCACGCTGTGTTTCTCGTTGCACGTCCCCACCAAATGGGACGCTTACACGAGGTGCGAATTGACGGTTGTGATGGGACCACTGGGTACCATTTGCATGGAACCAGGTGATTCGTAGACAATGTGCTGGCTGTGTCGAACGTGTTTTATCTTTTCGCGCGTTCTATTACGATTTATGCTAGGTTAACTGTACAGTATGTCCATCAGAGCTGTGGCAATGTTATCGACAAAACAGTAAACTATTTATAAAATGATCACAAAATTGAATTTTTTTTAAATCGGGAAAAGTCATCGGTTTATTTACACAAATCCACAACTGATGCTGGATTGCGGAAACCATTGTCAAAAAATTGATTTATTGTGATTATATATAATTCCAGTTTTTACACATACAGAAGCAATCTAATGTCGATGTGAATGTAGAACAATAAATTGTACTCACTCAAAAACAAATGATTGATCTACATAAAAAAGATCAAAATACGTAGAAAAAATTCTTTCGATGTGAAAACTGTACAAAAAACGATATTATATACAAGTATACGTAGTTCACAAAAATATCGTTACAATCGACCAAGTTCTCGAGCAGGATCGATTTAAAATTCTACAATACCATCTGTCATTGTCAAATCAGATTTTCTAACAATGCTTTCTGCAACCGGGGATGATAGGTGTGGAAAAAATCTAATTACTTCCACTCTTTTGTGTCAACATTACACTGGAGTTCATTTGAAACAACGAAAATGACCAATCAAAACGTAATTCCGTTCAGAGTCGCATGACATGCGCTCATTTTAGTAACTGAAAATGAATGAATTTATTGATACTGAACGGTTCAGTTAACATTGAACATTCAGGTCTAATGGCGCTGTTATGTATGGTCAATGTAAGAATTTACAGTGCTGTTAATTTTTTGTCACTTTACAATAAATTTTACACGACGTACGCTGAAGTGAAATAGAATTTTAGCGGTTAGTTTAACAATAGAATAGCGGTACAAACTTAGGCAGGAGAACTGTTTAAAATAATTGTTTGTAAAATACTGTTGCAGCATGATTTCGTCATTGTAAAAAACCTTATTAATGTTAGAATTAAAAAAAAAAAGAAAAAAAAGGAGAAAAAAAATAAATAAGAAGAATACCATCGGCTTTGTGCAAAAAAAAACGGTTTTCGACATTTTTTATTCATATACAATATACATTATCCTATAACTTTGTTCTGCTTTATCGACAGGTGAAATCCATTAAGTCGCTCGTATTCATCCAGTTTTCCTTTTTTTGCCGTTTCAAATTATTCATTTCTTGCAGGTAAAATACTATAAATACCTATATGTTTCTCATAAATAAGTTTTTATGGCAAGCAAAACTTAAATTGATGTTTATTGTACAGTATACATTCGCTGTTTGAGTTCTTGTTTATTATACATCGAGGATGAAAATTTTATTTGATAAAAATATAACAATGTTTAAAATGAATTTTCCCAAAATCAGAATTTCTGACCTACAAACCGATGATGTAAACATAAAAAACGTATAATGTTTAATTTTTTTAATTTTATTTTTTTATTTCGTTTTCAGGTGAGTATCAATTGTGTCTGACAAAGCATTAACGATATTCACAAGTAGTAAGTAATTTTCAAAATACTTTTAATTAACATTTATAGTTTTGTTTTTTACCATAACGAACATCAATACTATTCTACTGATTTGGTTTTCATAATTGTTGCTAAAAATAATAAAAACACATCACATTCGGAGTTAAAAAATGTTAGAAACAATAAAAACGATCTGTGAACAAGAAGAGTTTCTGTTCAAGTGTTGGAGACTTTAAAGATTAAATAATTAAAAAGTTCTCTTAAAGGCAATACATTTTTATTTTATTTTGAAGAAAAAAAAGTGTATTGCATGTTTCTAATAAAAATATTTGTATTTAATACTTAGACAACTGTTTTTTATACTCAATGATAGCATAGTAGTTCATAGACATATTTCTTAAACAGTGGCGAAAATTGTTGGGGCGGAATATTCGAACTTATTGCAACTTGCAACAGCCCCGAATATTCCGCTTTGAAATAACCTTCCTGCAGAGCTGAAGATTCTAACTTTCTCTAATTTTAAAAGAAAGTTAAACTCTCTTTTAATTAAAACATGTTTATATATTCAGGGAATGGTTTTTAATTGTATTAATTACTTACAGTAGTTTTGTACCAACAAACCCAGTTCACGTATTGGACAATACATATTATTTTCAAAAATTACACGATTTTTTGCCGAACGCTGTTTAATAATTTACGTTTCAACGATTTTTTTTTCATTGCTTGTTGCGTTTAAAATAATTGACAAGGCTGAATTCAATCACGCAATGTGAATGAAAGCAGATCTGCATCAGAAATGACACATGAGTAGAATGGGCAGTCAATTAAAAGAAATAATCATATTTTGACTGACGCGATATTACCATACGTGTGCTAGTATTTTTTAACTGATGAGCCGCAAATATCATTTTTCAGAAAATCAGTTGATTGTAAATAAAACAAAAATACCAATATTGTTTATATCATACGTAAAAACTGACTTCCGAGGAGATTTTTGGTTTGACAAGAGCAACAAATTTCTTGTATTATATCACGTTAGTTATTAGTGTATCTCTTGCAATTTAGCTAGCGTATACCAATTTAGCTCAGAAATCGCCTGTGGAACCTCAAATTTAGCTTACATTTTCAATGTGGTAGGCCTATGTTATTCGGGAATATTTTTTCAAATTTATACTAGAGTAACCCGATGAAAGGTCACAGAAGTGATACAAAGCTTTACCTCTGCTCAGTTATCAAAAAATGTTGACAGATTTTTTTTTCAACTCTGACTATTCGCGTCTCTCTTGAGAGTACCACTGGCATACTTTTTCATAAAAAAAATGATGAATTGAAGTAAAAAATTGCTCCAAACAATTAGACTAATTGCTTAAAAATGCAAGAAATATATTTAGAAATCACATTTAATGAGGCGTAATTGAAATAAATTTTAGAAGATTCTTTGATGTAATGCTTTTGTTTGAACATACTGTATATTTGTTTTGTAAATGCAGTAGAAATATTTCTTATTTTTCTCTCTAAGTGAACGTTTAGTTTTGTGAAGCGAGAGCTTTTAGGACCTTCGATATTTATGTATATCTTGCGCTGCGTGTGCGGTAGCCGGTTTGGAAGGTCGAAGGATTTTACAATCTCACATCCTGTAAGGTGACGGGTTCGCTAGGTCCCAATGAACATCATGTTTCAACCCTTTTAATAGGGCCCGTTTACTTATCCTTTATATACCGATTGATTCATAGCGGCAACGTATATTTTATGTTATCTTTTTACCAGATACATATAAATCTTTAAATGCCGTAGAAATTTTTTATTTATTGTAACCATAATTGCGTATTCTTTTCTATAATTAATATAAATTTGAAGAAAATAAAAAAAAAGTTCGTTTTTGTACACCCCTATATAAAATAGCGGACATTTTCTCGTATAACTTCATTAACGAACAGGATACATAAACTACTAGTTTTACGATTTAGTATTTTCTTTTGTAAAATTGTGCAATTTGTCTTAAACATGTCTAATAAAACTAAAACTAAACTATTCAAATAACGCATTCTTATAAACTCGCTAATTCTAGTGACAACATGCACACTTATGTATTTCATTTAGGTTAGAAACTGTCTTTTTAAATTTTTTCAAAAATTCAAATACAAAAAGAAACAAATATTCACTGTTTTTGTGCAGTAATAAATTCAATGAGAATGTATAAGTGCCTATGATAAAAGCTAAACATATTTATTAACTTACTGAAATCAAATTGAAATAAAATAAACTAAAATTCTTATAGTTTGTCGCTTAAAAACATGACTAAACAGTTTTGTATTAGTAGAATTTACATACGCTTGTAGCTACGTACCAGCTGAATTCATTTAGTATAATAGCTTTTGTCTGCTATAATGGTTAAGAAACATTCCTTGTTGTAGTACTATATATTGAAAAAATGTATTATTCCAACACGTCACCGTCGGGATTTAAACCCGAATCTTTCCACTTTCGCGGCGGAATGAGTTATCAATTACTCTACGGTGCACATTGATAAGTCATTCCGCCGCGAAAGTGGAAAGATTCGGGTTTAAATCCCGACGGTGACGTGTTGGAATAATAAATTTTTCTAATATAGTACTACAACAAGGAATGTTTCATAACAATTATAGCAGACAAAAGCTATTATACCAAATAAACAGTTTTGTAATGGTAAAGTGACAGTGACAAAGCTCTGCGGATTAAATTATGTAGTAAATTTTCAAAAATCAATATTTTGTGTTAATGACCATCTTTTTCTATTATACAAATAAAATTACGTTTGGAAGAACCTTATTTTATAAAAGAACATGCGTTTTTGATTTTGAAACAGCGTGTATACTTCAGCGAAGGACGTATTCTCTATAAACATATTCTGCCCTCGTACGATCGATCCTTTCACACAGATTACTGAATATTGTGTTATTTGCAGAGGTTGAAAACAGTCACAAACTCTTTGTAACTCTGGATTTTCTTTTAATCCTATTTTTTGCGAGGTGGAGTTTTCCCTTCGGGCGTATTATGTCTGTTAATTATTTTCTCGTATCTTCGTTTCGGTATTTTTTGGATAACGAGAAATTATTATCCCTTCCTTTGTGTCAAGAATTGCAGGGGCAAACATCACCGTAAAAATGAATTTATTAAACCTAACAAAACTGTGTACAGCGCAAAGAGTGAGAAGATTATTTATAATTGGTTCAGAATATTTTTACAAACATTTTTAATATGGCATTTTTAAGGGTTATTGTGACATGATACCAAGTACCTTATTCTAGTTTTTTTTTGCGAAGTAAATGAAATTCCGCAACAACTTATTTAACATACAAAGTGATTTAAAGGGGTATTCTTATGTGACCACTTCGAAAAATCGATTTTTTTTTTATATTTCAATAGTAAAACCTATCGAAAATATGTTGTGAAAAATAGAGACCGAAATTCCTAGTTTTAAATAAATTACAACTCATATAGTGGCCGACACGCCGTAAGCGACTTGTTGGCTCTTGAAACTTTAAACGCATTTTTCTGGAAACATTATTTTTTAAAACTGTTATGGTCCTAAAAAAAAAGTATTCAACCGATTGCTTTGAAATTTATATATGTTCTTCTACTCATTAATGGTTATCGTCCGTACTAAAATTGCTTATTTTCGAAAATATTTTCTTATTTTTTTTAAAGATTTTTAACAAAAAAATTAACAAAAAACAAACTTTTTTTCTACAGTCCGCCATTTTTTTTTAATGAAATTGATTAATTTTAGTAGGGACGATAGCGACATCCCTACTGAACAATGATCCATTCGATTTTTTTATTTCAGATAACATGAACAGTCGCTATTACCATGACCAGTGACCTGCTTTTTTTTTTAGTGTCTAATTTAATTTAAAAAAATATATATATAAAAAATGTAAAATAAAAGAAAAAAAAATTTTTTTATACAGTTTAAGATACAAACAAAAACATATAAAAAAATTAAAATGATTGAATGTTATTGTCGTCTAAAAAAAAATTCCCTAAAAAGAGGTAAAATTTATGCGTTCACATAAGAATACCTCCTTAAATGATAATTCCTAGTCTTGTTAAAAAAAATCGCACGCCAATTTTTTCCGACAACCTTCAGAAATTCATTCTTTAGGTCTTCACCGTCATCAATCGGAATGAATCCATTGGATTTTTCATAAAGGAATGCAGCTCAGTACCTGGTCTATTATTCTAGAAATTAATTTATATAATTTTTCGAAAATAGATGTTAAAGTATTACTTTTATTTTTTTTAACAAT
Organism: Venustoraphidia nigricollis; assembly: GCA_034508555.1. Taxonomy (NCBI): domain Eukaryota; kingdom Metazoa; phylum Arthropoda; class Insecta; order Raphidioptera; family Raphidiidae; genus Venustoraphidia; species Venustoraphidia nigricollis. The sequence goes on from JAVRKA010000013.1 coordinate 4,828,661, forward strand.
AATATTACATATAGTAATATTTATATATGAAAAATATGAATACTAGGTCTAGATGACCAAAATATAATTAAATTGAAAATACGAATTGATACTAGGTCAACTACCGTTTACATTTAAAAAAAAGTTGGAATATAAAAAAAATGTATGCCTTTTTATGTTTGAACGAAATGAACTTTGCATCATGGGATGTCTTAATAGAAAGAAGCCATACATATTAGTTGTTTCATATAAACTAATTATTTTGTAATGAACGGTTTTCGCAACTGCACTTTATTTTAACATTGGTCAATAAACAGCACGTCATAATTTTGTTTGTGGTTCAATAAATGTGTACGGTGTTATTTTTTTTCAAAATATAAATACTGTTTTCTAAAATTTATTCGATTAAAAAACCATTAGCTAATCCGTGTAATGAATCATAAAAAAGATCGTTTGCATAGTAGATAAAATATACAAGGTGTATCTTCTTACGTTTGCAGCACGAAATGTACATGTTAAAAACATGTCGAAGAAAGAAGTCAGCAAATAGCATTTTTAGCAAAGAAGTGTCTTAAATTTGTAACCGGATAAATAGTATAGTGTAATATGTAGATACCAAGATTCATAAAAATCGTACCAAGCAATCGCGAGTGGATATAGATTTTTCCGTCGACCTAACGCTCGTAGTATAAATAAAAAACCCGGGTCGCAGTGCCAAAACCCTGCCGACAATATAGTGTATTTGCTTATACAGGCAGTATGGCTTTATTATGCGAACTTAAGTTGGTTTTTGGGCAAAATTAAAAATTTGACTCCTTAATACACCCCTTAAAATAACATTTTTTTTCTTAATTGCAATATTATTATCAATCGAACCTCTATACCAAATTATATACACCTTTCAGTAAATAATTCACTATCTGCAAAATAACGTTTTCATAAAATTTGTAAGTCCGGTCCTGTCAGGCCGATTTTATTAAAATTTTAGGGACACATTTTAATTACTATTAGAGGGTCAAATTTCAATTTTGAAACGACTTGAAGAATTTTTTCGGTATTTTGGGGCCCAAAAACATTTTTCAACCCCTAAAAACTACCCTTAAAGTGGCCCGATTAGGCCCATTTTAAATAAGCTTCTTGCGGTGATGGATTTCAACGCGTGTGCCAAATTTAGTTGAAATCAATTAACTCTTTCGAAAGTTATTGCCCGCACACATATATATATATATACGTATATATATATATATATATATATAAATATATATATATATATATATATACATATATATATAAACATTTTTAAAAATGGTGCCAAAGTGTTTAGGAGCCTATGAAACGTCGAGAAAATTTGGTCCGACCCCTAGGTCCCGCCATCCGACCGACGCCAATAGTGTATGTTGCCATATGGCAAATACACTAATTATACAAAATACCTTAAATTTAGAAAATTCTCAAAAAACAAAATTTCAAACAGAGATCTCGTTAGGATTTTATATAAAGCGTGTTATAATTTCTGATGAAATAAGATTAGATTTGAAACAATCAAATGGTCGTGATCAAGTATAGCGAAGAGCGAAGGCCTAAAAAGAGATTCCCTGCCTGAAATATTTATAGAACACTGTGCGAGACTTGAAAATTGATTTGCTGCCTGTTATGTATTTCCCAAAGAACCCTTTGGTGTTCTGGGAAGGAACTTGTTTCGACACATGTACTGCAAATTTATTGCAGGCAGCAAATCTTTCTCCGGGCTTTTGCAATACACGTTTATAACCATCTGATGGTTTCAACCTTCAATCGTTTTCAGGAAACGAAACATGCTTCCAGTACAGTTATTCTTTAACTCTAAAAATATAGCAGAAAATGTCAGTGGTGCGCAAGGTTACTGGATAATAGTGGGGGAATGATATCATCCGGCAGACCTGTCAAATAATCGCGAGGCACCCGCTGGTGTTTATATATTTTAATAGCAATATTTAACTAATATCAAAGAAATCAAAAGACAGAATATTAATACTACCATTAAAGTGTATAAACATGCATTATTTGACAGGTCCGCCGAATGACATCGCCCTCCCATAATCTAACGGAACGACCTCTGCTCTACTAACCTTGAGTGGTGCGTTGATTTTGAGTTTATATAAATGGATGTTGCTGTATTTGAAATTACGAGACTTCGCCACCGTTTGACCAATCACCATGAAAGTTGGCACAAATATGTATTTTTTCATGGAGTAGGTTTTGTTGTACCTAGCCATTTTGACCGTAATCCGGTAAAGCCACTGTTGTCGCTGTCCTGTTTCATCTCAATCATGTGTAGAGCCGCGGATAGCGGCTAGTAAGTATTATTCAAAATATATTGAATATGTAAAACGCTTTCTGTTCAGATGTGAACACATTTTATGCGTATTTACCGAGCACATGAATTTATTAGAATGGGTTGTATGTCGTCAATCCAACACATACCTATATTAGCCATCATAATCCATGCCACATTCTCGTTGTGTTGAAAACACGTGAGTCCATTGTAACATCCGTATTGGAAACTCATTATCCGACAAGAACTTGTGCCTTCACGAGATGCTGCAATGTGATAAATTGTATTCACAACAGTTCAATCGTTTAGCTTGTATAACGGGCCGTACTTTTGTCATTACATTTTTTACATTCCCATGGAGTCTTGCAATTGCGCAAAAATCGATTTTGGGTTTTTGGTGAATTACATGATTTTAAGTCTCCGAAACTACAAATATACGGTTTTCGGATTTTTCTCTTTACTTATGCTATAAGACATTGCTTCTTCCCAAATTTCATGATTCTAGCTTAAAATATGCGACATTAACGGCCGTGTCTTTTGATTGCGTTGACTTAGAAGTTTGATTTTTTCACAGCTCCAAGTAATTGCAGACCTGAGTATTTGATACTAGTTTCAACTTAATACCTCCACGCGTACCTGAGAAAAATGGTCTTGACAGACAGACGGACAACAAAGTGATCCTATAAGGGTTCCTTTTTTTCTTTTGAGGTACGGAACCCTAGAAATGACAGTCTATTTGTATGATCATACCTAGAGTACAAACCATTGGATCGATTTTATTTCAATTTTGCATGCGTCTTTCAGGTGAAATAACAAAATTAACTCAAATGCGGGAAAATTGATTCCTTAAAAATCGGTTAAAAACAGGTTGACAATTTTGATTTTTTATAGATGGATAGTTTCTTCGTACCAGTATTTTGGATATATATGACACTCCTCATAAATCCGTACAAATCAAACAGTGTACGTGTAATATGTACTTTAATAATGTGTGAACAGCCTCGACTGTAACATACAAAACGGGCATTTTGGAATTTCATTTTTGTCTGCATGAATTAATATACTTTTGGCTTCGATTTTAAGGCAGAGAGCCTGGCATTTATGCTCTGCTGCAATTCCTCGCACGCCATCTATAACAGCGGGACGAAAGAGTTTTCTCGTGCACACTGATACGTGAGACTGCCGCCAGCCAGTAGTAGCTAACAGCCAGCGTTGCCAGACGTCCCGATTTTGGCGGGATGTCCCGATTTTTAAATCAAAATTAAATGTCCCGCGCGGGACAGGCTCAGTCCCGCTTTTCGGGGATAACTCGACCGTGCGTAAATAATTATTCTCTTATTGTAAGTTGAAATTTGTAACACTCACTCCTCAGACTATTGTTTGAAACGCCATATTTTTCTAATGAATAAAACTTTTTTGATGTTGATTTCTGTTTTTTATATTTTTTTTTATTCCGAAGACGAATAAGACTTAACTATTTAACGATAGGGTAAATCTGATTTAAAATATCATATTTTTATTAAAATAAATTTTCTATGGCTATTTTTGCTATCTATTGTCACGTAAACGTAATTTAAACTCAAATAAAAAGATAAATATTTAAAAACTTCTGATTATATACGTTTTTTACTATGTCCCGCTTTCGACGAAAGAATCCCGCTTTTTTCACTCAAAAAGTTCAAAAATCCCGACTTGGCAAAAAAAAATCTGGCAACGCTGCTAACAGCTGTTATTGCGTATAACTTCAAATGTGCTCACTTGAAACTTATATATAATGGTGAAAGTACGTACTTTTGGCCGGGTATAAAGAAAAATAGTATTAATAATATTGACTCTACCAACAGTAATAGAATATTAAACAAAATTAAATTACTTGCAATTCAAATTCAAATTAATTTTTTATTTATAAGACGTTTCGACCAACCATTTTGGTCCTTTTCAATTGAAAAGGACCAAAATGGTTGGTCGAAACGTCTTATAAATAAAAAAAAAATTAATTTGAACAGTAATTGCAAGTAATTTCATTTTGTTTAAAAATAGTATTAGTTTTCGAAATCTAGTTGCAATGACAACCCTGTAAACAGAACTTCCAGACAGTTTCACAGTCTGATATTGAGCGACCGACATCCTTCCAAAAGCAGAATACATTCTGGTGATAGCATGTGTTTGTCCATTTAGTTTTATCGTCTGCCGTCGGCCAACTGAAATGTTCATTTTCTGCTTTTATTCAACGTCGATCCTCTCTCAATAATAACGACAATCCATTGCATTGATATATTAGGATGTACGACCACCGTATCTCTAAATTTTATTGTACATATTACCTTACAGGGTAAGACAGAAACTTGTCCAAAGAAACAAAAAAAAAAATGCAGGTATGTGAGCTACCTTATGCTATTCTGTATGATCAATGTAAGAATTTGCACTTTTTGTGACTTTCTAACAAATTTAACATCACATAAATTACAGTGAGACAGAAATTTAATAGCACTGTTAATTTTAACATTGACAGAACAGCGCTATTAAATCAACTGCAAAGTACCATATTATTATAATTTAATTTATTTCTCAAGAAAACTAAGACGTAGAAACTGAACACCTTTTCCGATACATCGAATCACGGTATGCTTTTTAAGAAATATCGATAAAGCGAGTTATCGATAAATTGATAGGATATATCGAAGTATTTGATATATCGACTTTTTATTATGTCGTTTTATCGATATCGGTTTATCAATATAAGAATATATCCATCAATATATACCGATTATATCGATCAGTAGTATAGATAATTTTTAAATATCATCCACCTCTAAAGAGAAATCGTATTACTATTTTATATATTAGAATTAAATATATTGAGGTAGCATCGAAGTTGACGTTAAAGTAACTCGATTTAAGCTTGCCAATAGATTATTTAAATTATATTTAGCTTAATTAAAAAACAATAAAAACCAGCTTATATAGCAGATAAGTGCAATAACAGATAAAGTGTAAATAGGTTAATTATTACCTACGTTTGCAGTTCCATTGTACTGTAGTGCGGTGCATCCGTAGCTTAATTAGGTTCTGTATAAACATGGCTTCACACAGAATGGTGTGATGCAACCACAACCTGCACTAAGGATACACTTGGGAATATATACACTTAGTATTGTTATGACTGATAACAAAAATTATTGCCCGCATATACAGGGTTTGTCTGTAAAGGTGAAATCAGACGGTTCATTCCGAATGAATGTTCATTTGACTGAATGTTCATTTTTGTTTCATTCCACGTTCACACAGCAGAGGCGGATACAGGGGGGGGGCGATTCTTCAAGAACAGCAGCCGTCGTTTCACTTGAATACCATTTTGTCTCATACACAGTCGTAGTCCGAAGTCCGTCCGCTACAAGACATAACACAAAATGATCGAACCCGAATGAATGTTCTTTCTTGTGTTCAGACGTTTCATTTTTCGTTCATTCGGAGTGCGAATGAATCTTACCGAATGCCGATATCTAGCGTTGTTGGATCGGTTCATTAATGAATTCATTTTTCATTATTGTTTCATTTCGTGTTCAGACGTTTCACTTCGAATGAAAGACGCTGAATGAAAGATAGAAATGATCAAAAAATGAACTGTTTGATATCACCTTAAAGTACTAAGACTGGCCACTGTGTGGCGTTCCAGTCGCCTGCAGCGCGCTCCCTGGCGCCGGAATTTGTGGTGGGGGGGTATAAACTAAGCAACGCATTAAAACGTAAAAAATGAATATCTCTAGATCCCTCGTGAACTGTTTTTAATAGTCACAGTAGCTGTAATATCATTACGCACGAGATATTTATGGTATTTTTTGCACGCAGCCCCTATATAATATCTGATTTTCACATAATTTTTAAAATTCTTGACAATCCAATTTTGAGCAAGCGGAATTTTCATACATTTATTATAGGAATTGTCGTATGACTACGTTTCGCATTTCTTTTGTTTTAGTTTACGCACTAGGTCATTTCACAACCGCTATACACACATGTAAAAGCAGCTATGTTATACGGGGTTTGCAAAAAAGATATATTTAGTACGTTTCACATGAAAAAATATCAGATAATAAGATAGATATTTACGTATGAAAAAATGTTCGTAAACTTCAAAAGAATAGACTGTTCTAGAAATAGAAAACCAAACTTGAACATTTTTGTAAATGGCCGCTATGCTTACAATAATACAACGGAAATTTAATTGTTTATAAAAAGTGTTCGACAACTTTAACACAAAAAACAGCTTTTGATGTTTTGTCTTAACAGACAAGTAAACTATTTACTTTTTGAATAAATAACTAACTTTGTATTCTCTATTACTCGCTTTTGGTTTGAATATTCTTTTAATGTAACTTGCATTTCTTCACTAGTTAAGAATAGTTTCAGTGAAATATAACACGTATGTATACCGGATTCAGGAAAGAATGTCAGAACTAAATGCTGACTTATGTTGGCAGCACTAAACAAGTTTTTAAGTTTTTTTTCTAGTTCGTTTGGGTGGTAAAAATACATACGAATAAAATTCAAAATTGCTATGGAAACAGTAAACAAACAACTAAATTTCATTTAATTAAAATATTGTGTCGAAAAAATGTTATATCATGCCAAAGTAAAAAAACCCGGGTCGCAGTGCCAAAACCCTGCCGACAATATAGTGTATTTGATAATACAGGCAGTGTGGCTTTATAATGCGAACTTATGTTGGTTTTTGGGCAAAATAAAAAACTTGACTCCTTAATACACCCCTTAAAATAACATATATTTTCTTAATTGCAATATTATTATCAATCGAACTTCTATACCAAATTATATACAACTTTCAGTAAATAATTCACTATCTGCAAAGTAGTGTTTTCATAAAATTTGTAAGTCCGGTCCTGTCGGGCCGATTTTATTAAAATTTTAGGGACACTTTTTAATTACTACTGGAGGGTTAAATGTCAATTTTGAAACGATTCTGAGAATTTTTTCGGTATTTTGGGGCCCAAAAACGTTTTTCAACCCCTAAAAACTACCCTTAAAATGGACCGATTACGCCCATTTTAAATAGGCTTCTTGCGGTGATGGATTTCAGCACGTGGGCCAAATTTCGTTAAAATCAATTAACTCTTTCGAAAGTTATTGCCCGCACACATATATATATATATATATATATATATATACGCTTATATATATATATATATATATATATATATATATATATATATATATATATATATATATATATATATATATATAATATATATATACATATATATATATAAACATTTTTAAAAATGGTGCCAAAGTGTTTAGGAGGTTATGAAACGTCGAGAAATTTTGGTCCGACCCCTAGGTCCCGCCATCCGACCGACGCCAATAGTGTATGTTGCCATATGGCAAATACACTAATAATAATTTATTTAACAAAAACTCGAAAAGAAAAACTGGCAGTGGTCAATTGTTGCGACAAATTAAGAACAAAAATAAATACACTGAATGAAACAAGTCATCACAAAAGTCATCAAATAATTTCTGTGTTCTATTACATACCAGTAAACAAATACAGTCAAAGCCCTCTAAGTGCACAGCTCGGAACCGAGGCCCATCCTTTAAGTGCACACTTCCCCTACGATCTTTTTCATCCCCACTCTTCTAACTCCTATAGCTATCTTTATTCAATCAGATGCTCTCTCTCTCTGCGCGAAACATTGCGCAGAATTTAAAAATGAGTTCAAACTCAAACTGTGTTTACAATCATATGACATGTGTTGACATAAGCGCGCTTACGGTCGCACGTGATTGGTCGCAGATTATTCGAAGTGGGGGCTGGGGAACGTGCACTTAGAGGGCGAGTTCGTGTGCAGTAAGAGAGCGTGTGCATTTAGAGAGCGTGCACTTAGAGGGCTTTGACTGTATACATTTTGCGAATAAAATTATGTTAATTATTAGTTCTGTGATGTGAGGAAATTAATTTATTAAACAATTCAACTTCTGCCGAATGTCATCTAAATTGTAAAAAATACCAATACACAGTTACAATAAACTGAATAAGTATTATGTACACATTTTTTAGTTGTTTTATGGATATAAAATAATTTTACAATAAAAATATAATAAATAATAATAATAATGCATTTAACGTCCGTTTCTCGACTTTATGTCATAACAGACGGCATTCGCACCATTACTATTTTCCATCTACCACACTTCCCGTTATTTTTCTACATTTTTAAAACTTCAACTTATGTAATAGCAATGGGCGAATGAAGGAATTATAGGAAATTAGGATAAGGTACGTAATTTTTGAACTAGGAGTTTGATAGGTAATCGACCATGGCCTCAAATAAGGAACCGCATCTCGATTTTTATCTGGAATTAATTGAGGGAAACCATGGAAAACCTCAATCAAGATGGCCGGTACAGGAATTACCGTTTCTCGGCGAGAGGCAGTAGGAAAAAGTCCCAGCCACATCTGCCCCCGCCGGGATTCGAACCCGGACCTCCCGAATGCGAGTCTAATGCTTTTACCACTACTGTACCTAGCTCGGTCATTTTACAATAAAAATTTATATATTATTACTCTGAAAAATCAGTCTTAATGAAGTGAACTGTTAGTCTTTGACAGTTAAGTAATTTTATTTTTAGTAACTTACCGAGTGCTCAAAAAATGTTTATGTGTGATACAATGTGTATTTTCAACATAACTCAGCATTTAGTTCTGACATTCTAATACGAATAACTAATAGCTGTAGTATATATATTTACATTTATAAATATTCAAGGAATGGATTACATCCATAAATTGTTGAAGACAATTTTTAACACACATGATTATTGGTAAACTTAAGTTTAGCTAACGTTTGACACATACAGTAGAACTCATGTATTGTCAACTTGTTCGGAACTAGTCGACACATGTATTTTCAACTTCTCCTTCATCCTCACCTCGTGGCAGCCATAGACTAAACGGAAAAAAACCTTTATTAATTTGAGGTTAAACATTGCATAACGTATTTTCTCATTGGCTAAGTAAGAGGAGACACTTTGCGTGAAAAAAATAATTGAAAATACATTAGTAAAATCTGTTGAAAATAGATGAGTCCGACTGTATTTAGGTAAGGTGAAAACGCACTTGTAATCGACCTTTTTGATATTTATAGTTGATGTGTCTATCGCATTGTCAAATAAATTAAGTTGAAAATTATCGATTGTGGATTACCGTCTTTGATACACGCAGGACCGGTCTAATGTTCATAAAAATTAAAATTAAAAATTAAAAAATTAAAATGTCTGGGCAACAAAAGAACCCGGATTACTGAAGTGTCCGGGTTAACGAATGTCCGAACTGGGAGTATAAAAGTTTTACACAGTTTAAAAAAAATATGGTTCCTGTTGACAAATTATTTTTTGAACAGGATCGATTTGGAATTCTACAATGCTTTTCTCATGGAATCGAAGGTCATCACTAGATTTTCTGACAACGCTTTCTGCAATCTAGCGTAGAGCACGCGACTACAAATATATAACACTAGCCGTTACCTGCGATATCGCACGCGTTAACACAAACTTTATTTTATTTATCATTAAAAAAGTAGCCGCATCCCCGCGCCAAATACCGACCCACCCACGCACGATCACGGGATAGTAAGTCATACCTACGTTCCGCAAACATTCGTGTGTTTGTTTTAATTCATAGCTGTCGATTCATAGCGTGAATTCCTCCTGAGATTTCAAGTAACTGGTTAGTGAATGTTCTTTCAAAATCAGTCCAGTAATTTTTAAGTTAATAACATTGAAACATACACTATCCGTAACAAATTTAATTTAAGAAAAATATATAAAAATATCAATATATTTGTCAAATTAAAATATAAAATGGACTATATTCAGATCTGGAAACTATATATCATTTTATATTTTATATCATTTTATGAGTGCAAACAAAACCGATACAAATGAATAATTGATTTCTTTGGACAAGTGATATTCTAAAGTTAGCAATATCAAATTCTATCTGCCTTCGAACTAATTTAATTGGGTCATCTTGAGTCACGAAAGATAGATATATATATGATTTATACTTTAACTCTTGAGAAAGTAAATTTAGAAATAGAGCGCTCTGAATTTTGCGGTATAATAATAAAATTTTATAACAGAAACTATTTGTTAAAATAAGAAATATTTCTGATACGACTTCTATAAATCTAGACTTATTAATGTCATTTGTTTTTAACTAAATGGAGATTTGTTGGCAACCAAACAATGTACCCAGACATATCAGAAAAATTAGTTCCGCATAATTGTCATCATTGCAAATAGGTGGTTAATTCACAGCCGGTCAGGGAAATATGCAACTATCGTCAATATTTCAGGATCATACAAAAATAATAACAAACTCTGGGTTGCACAGTTAAACCGTGCCGACAAAATTATGGTGTATTTGATAATACAGACAGCGTTGCTTTTTGTTTTTGTAACTTTAAATTTAACTCCTAATTATAGCCTCTAAGGTATTTGTCGTGGTTAAGGCACACCGTCAGAAAATTCTTAATTTTTGTATACTTATTAAGGACATGATAATACAATTACCCTGAAAATTTAAAGTCGATCGACCGTATATAATCCGAGATAAATTCAATTAAAAATTGGATAATTAACGTTGATTGTATACGATCTCTGTAGTTCTGAACCAATTTCTTATTTATAAAAAAAGAAATAACTGTCAGAAACTTTCCAAAAACTGACAGTCTTTCAATGCATTTGTTATGAGTTTAAAAAAAAATAAGACAAATTTTTTGACCGTCTAATTATTCATTAATAACGGTTTAAAGTTCAACAATTTATAGAAAAGTACACATGCATATGAATACTGTATGGGTTACGTTTCCACGGGTACAGTCTTGCGTACAAATTATGGATCACTTAGCTACAAGCTAGTATACTTTTGTGGCGCGTATAATCTATAACTTTTTGACAATATTGTACCACGACAACTATCTTAAAGTACTTTTTTTCCTTATCCGCAAAGTAGTGTTTTCATAAAATTTGTAAACCCGGTCTTGTCCGGTCGGTTTTATTTAAATTTTAACAGCACATTTTATTCTTTACTAAATGGTTAAATTTCAAATTTGAAACGATCTAACCCCTAGGTCCAGTCATCTGACCGCGTCTAATAGTGTATTCTCTGTTGTAAAATATCGTAATTATTTACTATATAACCGAATTAAGAACGTGCCTTTATAAACATACAACTAAGCCATTGACTTTCTGTTATTAACGGCAATACTATTGTTGAGAAGCCTTTCATGAGCAGTATAACGTGTGTCGCATTGGCCTCGAATTGTGGTTTTATAATTGCTTTTTATCATCTACAAAAGCTTTTGACAAAGGTGAAGGAAAATTTAAATTTCACACGTAATACAATCTTAAGCACAATCGAGTCACGTGATAAGATTACTCATGGCGACACTGTAGGAGAGGATTGCGAGGATAGGTGCGATTGTACTTCCATGGCTTAGAGAAGGAGAAGTGAAGAATAGAAAAACTGGGAGAAAAAATAACACTTGTTTGGTATACTATATGACAGTCTCTAGATATATTTGATATACGCAAATCTTCCGTAAGAAGAGAAGTAATATCTGCACAAGCTTTGAAATTTTGTCATAGCGCCATCGTATCAAGAATATGTTTTTATGAACCAGCTTTCAACAATCGTAACTCCGCAGCTCAGTACTGTGCAAACTTTCTCGATTTAGAACAGTGCACAAAGCGTCATTAGCTTTATTTCATATGATACAACTGTTCAATATACTATGTCGTCCCTATGGAGATGGGTACTGACAAATTTTACCGCTAGGGGCGCCAGTCTGTGAAAAGTTACAGTGGGTGCAAAAAAGTTGATTTCAAATAATAAATCATTAACGATGCTGAGGTTCTGTGTTTAATAATGTTCAAATTATAGAGGCTTTGTATTTCCAAAGGATTCGGAACTGGAAAATAATTAGCAGGATTTCTATCGGAAAGGAAAAAAACTTTTGCTGCAAATGCTGACAATAGTTTGTGAAACCCAATTTACTAATGAAGATTTTGCCACAGAAGGAGAATTTACAGAGAGAAAAACTAATTATATATTTTTAAAGGATGGTTATAATATTAAAACATCACACCCACCGTATAATTTAAAAGAAATCTGATTATTTATAAATAATTTAGAGTACTTTGGCATAGATAACACTTTTAGTCGTATTGTCGTGTGGTATTAGTATATATACTGATTTTCGCCGCAACCTGATCTAAATAAGGCAACATATAATTGTCCGTGAAAAACGGTTCTTCTCTGTAATGCTCGCCCGTCCACGCTATTACGTTTTCGCTTAGCGTTCTCAGTGACTTCTAAAAGTTGTAGCGTTATGTTAAATAGTCTATAATCTTATTCAAAAATTGGGCTATCAAATGCAAAAATAATTGTTCAAATTCGACGAGCAGTTCCAAAGATTAGCGCTTTTAAATTAAAAATCAAATAAATTTTTCAGGTCTATTATATTAGAATAGATTTAACTATTGTAATTGGAGCCTAGCTCTGTCGATTGGTAAACAAAATCTCAATAAATCTGATGCAGCAAAGTATATATATGTTTAATTTTGAATATCACCCAGCCTTTTGAGATGCACACAGTGTAAATAGACAATCCATCAATAAATGATTGGTAATGCAGTCTAGTAGAGTAGCGTCATCGCGTTATACGCACACCAGGGAGGTCTCGCAGCTCATGAGTTAGACAGAATCAATTAAAAACCAATCGAACAACGCGATTAGTTCTACTTATACAGGACCTGCCAGAAACAGCTGACGGTTTTTCACTGCTCATAAATCGAAGCAAGTAATATCTCTACCACTCTTTTTAGTGTATTTGCCATATGGCAACATACACTATTGGCATCGGTCGGATGGCGGGACCTAGGGGTCGGACCAAAATTTCTCGACGTTTCATAACCTCCTAAACACTTTGGCACCATTTTTAAAAATGTTTATATATATATATATATATATATATATATATATATATATATATATATATATATATGTATATTTATATACGTATATATATACGTGTATATATATATATATATATATATATATATATATATGTGTGTGTGTGTGTGCGGGCAATAACTTTCGAAAGAGTTAATTAATAACTTTCGAAAGAGTTAATTGATTTTAACGAAATTTGGTCCACGTGTTTAAATCCATCACCGCAAGAAGCCTATTTAAAATGGGCGTAATCGGGCTATTTTAAGGATAGTTTTTAGGGGTTGAAAAATGTTTTTGGGCCCCAAAATACCGAAAAAATTCTCAGAATCGTTTCAAAATTGACATTTAACCCTTTAGTAGTAATTAAAAAGTGTCCCTAAATTTCAATAAAATCGGCCCAACAGGACCGGACTTACAAATTTTTTGAAAACACTAATTTGTATATAGTGACTTATTTATTGAAGGGTGTATTTAACTCGGTGTAGACGTTAGATTGATAATAATGTTGCAGTTAAGGAAAAAAATGTTATTTTAAGGGGTGTATTAAGGAGTCAAATTTTTAATTTTGCCCAAAAACCAACTTAAGTTCGCATAATAAAGCCACACTACCTGTATAAGCAAATACACTATATTGTCGGCAGGGTTTTGGCACTGCGACCCGGGTTTTTTTTCTATTATATTAAATGTTATCTATTTTACAAACAATAGTAGTTATGTATCTAGATCATAATGCACTATATTATCTACGAGCTGTGGTATTATACTGTTGTCGCTATAGAGTTTTATCTCAATTGCGTGGCTAGGCCTTTTTGGTCCCAAATGCCGGATCTTTAAAGCAGTTGGCACGACACCTACTGTTTTTCAAGCAGAAGTACTAGCCATTGCAGAATGCATCCAAGTTTGTATTGACAGAGCTCTAAATGGCTCCACAATACACATACTCTCAGACAGTCAAGCTGCCCTCAAGGCACTTAAATCATTTAGAGTAGACTCTAAGGTAGTCTGGGAATGCATACAATTATTAAAACAATTGTCAGAAAGTAACAAAGTTACTCTTAGATGGATCCCGGGACACGAGGGTCATCAAGGCAATGAAATTGCCGACAGTCTAGCCAAAAAGGGTTCGGAAACGCCCTTTATAGGACCGGAGCCCTACTGTGGTACATCAAAATGTTACCTTAGAACGGCTCTTGCCACATGGGAAAATAAACAATATCCCCTGTTCTGGGAAAGCTCCCAAGGTCTTCGTCAAGCGAAGATCTTCATTAAACCTAATAATGACAAAGCGGATAAAATTCTACGCTTAAAGAAATCTGAGCTGAGAATAATTGCAGGGCTCTTTTCAGGTCACTGCCCTTTGAGGTATCACCTTAAAAAAATTGGCGTAATAGACATCGAGTCATGTCGCTTCTGTCTGGAGGCTCCTGAAACATCGGAGCATCTGCTTTGTAAATGTGAAGCAGTCATGAGGCGAAGACTCCGTCACCTCAATAATCCATTCCCAACACCTGACAGGTTTGGGACACAGATCTCAAAGCAATTCTAGGCTTTATCAAAAGCCTTAATCTCATAGAGATATAAAGGAGTCAGGGCTACACAATAGAATTATCAAGGTCGCGGTGTTGACGAGGAATAAAATCCTCTCGCCCTCTTTTCTTATCTAATCTAATCTCAATTGCGTGCGAAGCCGCGGATAGCGGCTAGTACATTTTATAAAAACTAAATTAATTATCAATTATCTGCCTGTTCTGTTATATGAACTCCTCTAAAACTTGAGCAGTAATTAGTTCACGTTACCAAGTCTCCATTGTAATAACCGACATATATGTGCTTATTAAACGAACATTGGTCAAGCTTGTGTGCGACATGGAGTTCACAAAGCTAGCCTGGTCTTTGTCCGGTTGATCTTTCCCATATTGACGATGTCAGCTCTTGTCAATTGGAATCTCTGATGCGTGAAACAATAAATTGACCGTTTCATTATGCCGTGCGTTTATAAACAATAAACAGTTTTATTTCTGTTTGATTGCTTTTCGATGTTGAAAGATCGTTTGTTTTTATTGTTTCAACACTTCAAGCGCGGTACTGAAATATCCTAATCCTGAACTATATTTATAAGACGGATCCGTGATTCGTTTGAAAACTTGCTTGATCAGAACCCCTCAGTTTGAATGCCTAAAAGGGATTTAGTTCTCTTCCTCCCGCCGCCTAAATCTTTATTACGCATTCCTGTTCATACTTTTGATCCAAGGATGGATTTTTTGCGTCAATTTGAAAGTAATCGTTGCCTATATGTCAAATTTAAAGAAATCTGAACCCAAGTCACACAATGCTTGTCGGAATATTAAATACTCTTACCGTCATTTCTACTAAGAAAGCTTTTCAATATTTTTTGCACTCTATAAAATAGCTGCTTTACGTACATGTATATAGGCATGTAAAATGACTCATTACGCGCTTGTGCGGTAAAGTGAAACAAAACTGGTCACGCTATATCAGTTCAATAGTTCGGCTCTTCAATTTGTAGAAGATCCCTAAATTTTATAAGAAACTTTATAAGAATTATATTAGGTATATAAGGCAAAGTGAAAGTTAGAAAGAAAACGTCTTTCTTATAGAGAATAGTTACCCAGTTATCTATATAATTGTTGAAAATTGATTCAATTTAATGTTTGTAATGACCATAATGCCTTGAGTAAGTTTGACGGCCAATTAATTAATATTCTCCCTGTTTTATGAAGTTTGATTTGCCGGAGGATGAGTTAACGATGCTAAATTACACTACCCATTATAATTTCAGTTTAATTTCCTGTTAAATATTCGTAAATAGTATTGGTGATCCAAAAATGATCATAAAATTTTGTCCAAAAAACTGAAAATAGATTTCTAATCTTTTTTTATTTTTTTTTTTTATCTTTTCGAGTAAAAATAGAACAGGCTTTTAAAAAGTAATTCAAC
Source organism: Venustoraphidia nigricollis (assembly GCA_034508555.1). Taxonomy (NCBI): domain Eukaryota; kingdom Metazoa; phylum Arthropoda; class Insecta; order Raphidioptera; family Raphidiidae; genus Venustoraphidia; species Venustoraphidia nigricollis. The sequence continues at coordinate 4,844,950 of JAVRKA010000013.1, forward strand.
AGTTGCGTTAAAGAACTAACAAATTTCAATTTTACATAAGAAACATGAACCCGAACCTTTATATATTGCTGATAAACCATCCAACGCGATACTGGGAGTTTAGTGAATGTGTGCAATCTTTTCATTATAAAAACTTTAAAAAAGTAAGAGAATACGCGTAACTAAATCAATTAATCGAATTTATTTCGCGGTGAAACACCAAAGCAAGTTTGAAAATAACTTATGCATAAATAATTGTTCTGTTTGGTGTAGGTACTAATCCAAGACAAATAATTTAAATTTCTTTACTTAAGTTTACCATTAAGATGCCAAGACATTTTACAAGTTTTTCATAAAAAGTTTGCTATCTAGTTTGGGTCAAATCTTGTAATACGATTTTGACCAACTTCTACATATCCGACGAACTTCTCGTTTTTATCTGATTTTAAATCGTTTATTTGGATCAAGTAAACAGTAATAATTTGGCTAAAAGTCATATGGGAAGAAAGGGACATATTTGTAGTTTATTTTAAAACGTTAACATCAAAAATCAAAGAAGATTTTTTATAGAAACTAGAGATTTCCGAAAAGTGTGCTCATGAATGCGGGTGAAAAAGGGAGCATATTGAACGGCTGGTATTCAGTAACCTTAACTGTTAAGAGTAATAATAGCTCTTAAAATATTATTATAAAGATATTAGTTTTTTTTTTATATTATAAAACAGTTAGTCAACACCCGGTATGCAAACTTTATATTATGGTATAAGTTATGTATTTCATTTTTGATTAGAACAATATAAAATTTCAAAATAATGTGCTCGTTTGGCGACGATTGTAAAATATTTATATTTATTTATATGTGTTATGGCAATACAGTTTTTTTATGAGAATCTAATTTGCACAACCCAATTTTTATTTACGATATTTCCGTTAAGAACCCGCCACTCCCACCATAAATGTTCCGTTTCTTCCACCATGCAAGTTTCCGTATGAATCATAAGACGTATAAGGTATAAGGTGTAATAGGAATAATTGAACTTATTGTTATTGACTGTTGAAAACTAAAAAAAAACTCGTGTCTGTGTCGTTAAACACAACCGAAGTGAATACTTCTTACACTTCGTATATGGTGGTGTTGATCCAATAGAATGTCACGTAAAGGAAGATTTGGTTGAGGATCAATAAATTAAAAGTTTTACCAAAGTTTCGCTATGGCTAACGTTTCGAAAAAGATGAAAATAAATTTTTCGAAACGTTGGTCATAGCGAAACTTTGGTAAAGCTTTTTATTTATTGATCCTCAACCAAATCTTCCTTTACGTGACTTCTTACACTATTTAAAAAATACATTGCAAAAATACAATGGATATTACAGTAGAACTCATGTGTTGGCAACCTGCCGGGACTAATCGACTCACTTTGTGGCAACCATAAACCGATAACAAAAAACTTTTATTAATTAAGGTTAAACGTCTTTATCCATTGACTGACCAGCGTAGGACACACTTTGTGTGGGAAGTTGAAAATATGTTATTAAAATCAGTTTTAAATAGATCGTGTTGAAAATACTTTCTTGTTACTCGCCACTAGACTGTAATACGGTAGAGCCGAAGGTTCCTCTACCGTTGCTGTTGTTTCATTTTAATCTCGTATAGAAACGCGGGTAGCGGCTAGTATAATATAATAATAACGACTGCTGCGCACATAGCTATGAGAAAAGCGAACGGAGTCGCATTAGAAATATTCACATCAAAAAAATGTCGAGCTTTTATTCCCAGATTTTCACTCCAGTTGTGACCCAATTTAACTTATTACATTAAGTAGCAGTTCTAGTAAAAGTATATCTGACACAGATGTAGAACACATGTGGTCGATCCTGCTTACGTCAAAAGACAAAGAAGTACATCAAAGAACGATACTCTTCGTGGGGTATTGTATGTTATGGTTCAGCAGATAAGACCGCCTGCTGATGTGTCAAACAATGTAAGATCACAATCGAGACAAATGAAAGCTGGCTACCACCACGGCTTCTATATCTATACAAACTAGCCGTAAGTTTGACCACAGTATAATTGGACAAAACCGCATCAAATAAATAACCACGACAAATTAAGGTGACCCGTATACAGGACCGTATTTACCAATGACGTATAAAATAGGGATATTGACTATTTTTGGGAAAATGTTTTAAATCGTGCATAAGTACCCAATATTGCTACAAATATTTATTATTTTTATTTAAATACAACTCAAGCCTTAAAAATCATGTATTTTAAATCCCGTTTCAAATTTCGGTCCAAAACGCCAATACTAGTCGCGTGACGTCACCTGTTCATACCAAAGAAGGCTCGAACGTTTACACGGGAGCTACCATCCTATAGATGCGTATTCTGTGCTCATAAACGTTAGTAAACTGAGGTGATGAAAAGTTGTTTCGTAGTCGTTGTTATAGTTACATGTAATTTGACGTTTCCTATAAACAAATAATAATAAATTACACACTAAATATTAACCAAACAATGAAGTTTTTTGACAGCGGCTGAACATATGACGTCATGCGCTCTGATTGGTGTCTGTTGTCACGTGACTTGAGAGTGATTTTGTTAGGTTTTATTTATTAAATATTAATTAAATTCTTTAAAAATAAGGATAAATATAGTGTTTTTTAGTATTTCTATCATAGAAACTACCACTTAACGTTAAAATTATGTTTTTATTTGAATACAGTCAACATCCCTATTATAAACGTCTTTGGGATTTACTGTATATTTTATTATCAGGAAATAAAATGTTTACGTTATTCTATACAGATAAATTTTTAAATTTACAATATACGACAGAAGTTTATTTAATGGGAAAATATATTTTCGTTTCAAAATTTAGTACATATTCACGACGAAACATTTTATTCCTTTATTTGTTTGAAGCTTATATTTTATTTTTCAAGAACGGGATAAAAGTCTAACGAATTATTTATTCTAATTCTAATTGATTTTATCTCTTTCTCTTATTTGCAATAATTTTTAAAGTCCCATAGAAGATTGAAACGTGAACAAATTTGGCTAATAAATATTTCTTTGTCTTTGCATGGAAATGTTGATAAACTGGCTTCCACAAGACTAGGAACTTTAGTGAATCTTACACTGAGAAAAAAATAGTTTCATCGACAAAATTCCATTGAATAGTTAAATATAATAATAATAATAATAATAATGCGTTTAACGTCCGTTTCTCGACTTTATGTCATAACAGACGTCATTCGCACCATTACTATTTTCCATCTACCACACTTCCCGTTATTTTTCTACATTTTTAAAACTTCAACTTATGTAATAGCAATTGGCGAATGAAGGAATTATAGGAAATTAGGATAAGGTAGACAATTTTTGAACTAGGAGGTATTTGGCCATGGCCTCAAATAAGGAACCATCTCGATATTTGTCTGGAATTAATTGAGGGAAACCATGGAAAACCTCAATCAAGATGGCCGGTACAAAAATTACCGTTTCTCGGCGAGAGGCAGTATCTGCCCCCGCCGGGATTCGAACTCGGTACCTCCCGAATGCGAGTCTAGTGCTGTCACCACTACTCTACCCGGCTCGGTCACTGAGAAAAAAATAGTTTCATCGACAAAATTCCGTTGAATAGTTAAATATGTTCCTAGATTGTAATCCATTATGTACGAGCTGTAAGTTTATGTTAAAGCAAGCGATTAGCGAGTTTTAACAGAGACACGAGTAGCCAAAAGCATAACAATCGAGATACATACCACATTTTTAGCATATACCTCCTATGAAATAGCTGATTTTCACTTCATAGTATATATATTTATATATTATGTGACATTAATGTTAAGCCGACCCTGTGATATCGTGACGGACCGCCAACTACATTAGAGGCTTTAGAGACAGTGGGTTTATCATGTCCCCAGTTGTCTGTCGCATTATCACAAGCACACGTGTCAAAACTAAGGTAAAGCCGCTTTAACACGCGACACAAAAACTGTTTAGTCCTTGAGTTTTTGGGTTTTGTTCCCAGTCTTATCTTCAAAATTTATGTTTGCTTTTTTCTCGAAACTCAAAAATAACTGCTTTAAATATATTTTTGCACGCTCCGCCTAAAAAATAGCTGCTTTTATGACTGCATAGCGATAGTAAAGTGACCCATTTCGCATTAGTGCGTAAAATAAAAAAAAATCGATCTTACCAATCCAACAGTAATTTCCAAAAGCGACTTGCCAATTACAATTGATGAAAATATCGGTGAACATACATAAAAAAAAACATATAGACAAATACAGAACCTCCTCCTTTTTTTAAAGTCGGATGAAAATCGTTTACTATCGCAAAAAATATGTATTAGACATATTATATCGAAAGTTTTGTGAATTGTTACTTATTCTATTAATCCTTATATGGTCACATGGTCATAAGATTAAAGGCTGCCAATGGTATACGGGTTAACAAATAAATAAACGTCTTTATGAAAATTACGCTTCGAATAGTAAGGTCTAATTGCTAAATATACTTGAAAATAATTTGACTAATCAAAGGTCAGAGAAATTCGAAAGCAGGCATGCGGTTTTAAAAGGGTTTCACATGTGAACACAGACAGTAAAGTTACTAATTTCTAGTAAGCGCTCAGTGTAAATACAATATTAACTCATACTAAAAGCATTGCGATGTACCCGCCGCTAACTACAAATAAGAGGACACCATAATCTCAAGTCTAACAATAACAATCCCTAAAACCTTGCATGAAAGCCTTAAGATCTTTTTGCGTCACGTATATTTCACCACTTATGTGTTCTATACCTGTTCAAGGCACCTTTACGATCACGTATAAAGGAGGTCTCAGCACACATACATTAGAATTGACACGTATGCGTGACTGTTGTAAGCGTGTGCGTAATCAGGAATCACGTAAACGCACACTTAAACGCGTGACGGCGTACTTTATGTACATGTAGATAGAAATCTGATTGAAGTAGAACCTCTAGTGGCCCTATTGATTAACTAGTAGTAATCATTGCCGACCTTTTCTCACTTCAGGTGTGTTCAACTTCATATAGAACAAACGTTATCTGGCTGAAGAGGTGATCTTAATGTTTGCGCTTTTTAATTTAATTTTTTTAAATGGTTTTGTTTTCTTGATTAATATTAATAGTTAATAATGTATTTTATCTATTGATTTTCGAAGTTATATTTCGTTTGGCGCACCGAGGTTAAAATTTTCTCTGTTACGGAAGTTGCGTACGCAGCATGCAATGAATATTGTGCTGAAGTTATTTCTGATAACGTCAAAATAGTTATTTCATAAAACAACAGAGTATGTTATACTAGCGACATCGAACGGAACTTCTTAAAAACTATTAGTTTATACTTTTTGCGCTTTAGTCGTTTTTCATCGACACGTCCTGAACGAATAACAACTTTTGATAGTTAAATAACTTTAATACCTATTTCCTACTTTATTTTATCAATGTAGGTACATCTTTTTGCATAGCCTCTATATCAAATAGCTATACTTTTCTTATGTTAGCGGTAGTAAAATTACCCATTTCGCCCTAGTGTGTGTAAAGTAAAACAAAAGAAATGCGATTTTACCAATCCAATAGCAATTTCACTGTGTCAGTTGCTATTTAAATCCATATGAGCAACAGAGACGGCAAAGTAGGCATTGTCATAAACAATCCAAATCTGAACTGCCAGATATACTTATTATGAAATAAAAATCAACTATTTTACAGGAGGTATACGTGCAAAAAATACAATATACATATGTCTCGTGTGTGATTAATTTATGACTCGTGTAACTGTTGAAACTCGTTAAGCGCTCGTATTACTATAATGTCACACTATATGTTATAAAATAATAATTCACGCACTTGACACATAACCTGCTATTTAAACGTGATTAATTGTATGAATTAATAAAATGAACACACATAATAAATGTCGTATCATATAGGAAAAATTGAATCTTTTCTATCGTGACAGTTAAAACACATTACGCGCTGAACTGGAGTTACTAAAAATTTTAGCAATGACAATTTTTTGCGTAATAAATAAAAGTTTTGAAATTTTGTGGGTTTTCCAAAACAAGTTCAGGACCCTTTATAACTATAGAGATATCTAAATATCTTTGTTTCACACGGTACATAGATTTAAACATTCGTTCGCGTGTTATAAAGTTAAGAAAAAAATAATTATACACGACTTGATGCATGTACTATTTTACAGTATAGGCGAGTAGGTTCATATAACGGCTATCAACGTAAATCCGATGTGCTATCAGCTAATGTATTATAGAGTTAACTTGCTTACACTATTATATATTTTTTACACCGTTTGAAATTACAGTGTGTTTGAAAAAAAAATACGCATTGTCAATAACTAAAAAACACTGGTCGAACCCTCATGATGAAATAGTGTACAATAATAACAGAAAGTTGCATAATAGTTGGGAGTAAAAAGAATAACATATGTCAGGATAATAACTTTCATACAAGAGGCATTAGAAATGTAATTCTTTGACAGCGATCTACCAGATATTCACTAAACTCGACTCAAAATATAGAACATATATTATTTAAAGAGTCAAGTTATTTGCACTTAATATTTTATCAATTTTTTTCTCTGCGTTAATCGACTTTACCCGATTCGAAGCAGTTCTAGATCAACCAGGAATTGTTTCGAATCGAGTAAAGTCGACCAGGACAGAAAAAAGGCATTTTTATTACTCTTCTGGCCTGCGTAGTAAACGAAGAAACAGTGTTTCCTCGACAATCTAGTACTCGATTATTACTTGAGTCTGCAGCCAAGTACTCGATTTGATACTTGACTCTAAGATTTTCTAAATATTCGTACACTTCAACTAGCTATTCTCTATTAAAAATGACAAAATTCAGATGAATAAAGAGATTTTTTTTAATTTGAGCTAACGAAATATACTTGACACTTCTATTTTTTTATCCTACCCTCTATCAAATAGCTGCTGTATCCAGGCATGTAAAATGACTCATTACGCACTAGTAGATAAAGAAAAACTGGTTATGCTATAGTAACTCATAGATGCTGATGACCTCAGCCACACTCTCTCCCTGGCTGTACTAATTCCATAGTAAGTAACCGTTTGTGTCAGCCATTAGAACTTTGGAAACGACGTTTGTTCAAAAGTCAATTGTCAAAAAATGTATATAGTCAGCTATTTTATGGCAACTGCGGGAAAAAAAATATCTTATATATCTCGGGCGTAACGGTATTACGGCTCGGGACGCTCGTTTTAAACATAATGACACATCTCTGATCTCTCCCTAATATAATCCGTTACGACACTAGATATAATACTAATAATAATGCGTTTAACGTCCGTTTGTCGAGTTTTATGTCATAACAGACGCCATTCGCACCATACTATTTTCCATTTTACCATTTCCCGTTATTTTCTACATTTGTAAAACTTCAACTTAACTAATAGCAATGGGCGAATGAAGGAATTATAAAAAATTAGGATAGGATAGGTAATTTTGAACTGGAAGTTTGCTAGGTAATCGGCCATGGTCTTGATTAAGTAATGGAAAACCTCAATCCAGATGGCCGGTACAGGAATTACTGTTTCTCGGCGAGAAGCAGTAGGAAAAAGTCCCCGCCGGGATTCGAACCCGTACCTCCCGAATGCGAGTCTAGTGCTGTCACTACTACTCTACCCAGTGCCGGATTATACCAAGTGCCGCCTGTACGCTAAAACAGGGTTGCCGCCCACTTAAGGCTAGCGTTTTCCCGAGTTTCTCTAGGTTATCTTTTCTTTCATTGAAGTTACTAACTCCTTGCATGGCATAGGGGTATTTCTGTTCGAAGAGTCGAGCTTGAAGTGATGACTTTCGGATTGGATAATTTGAGGAAGGAGAAAAAAGTGCTTTTCCATTGAAGAGCGTAAATAAGATTTTTTTATTATTGCATTGGACAGCGACTACTTACTGTACATTGAGTTGCAAATTTTTAATCTATTTCATACATCAGTTAGTAATATCTGATTCCGATTGGAGGTTCAAGACAGACCCTCATTTCGTTAGTTAGAAACCATTTTATTTTTTTTTTGCGACCGTCCCTGCCGCCCCTCCGACGAGTGCCGCCCTACGCTTCAGCGTAGTTAGCGTATAGGGTAATCCGGCACTGACTCTACCCAGCTCGGTGATACGACACTAGATATCCAATTTACAATTAAAAGCAGTCGGTATAGCTGATACGTGTCATTCAAGAGTAGTTGTAATATCAGTGCAATAAAACCACAAATACTAGCATGCAACTTTTAGGCCGGCGGTTTGCCGGATCCACTGTAGGCACTCTATCGATGTTTAATAATTATGTAAGCAAACACAACAACCGACCAACGTGTATTACCTACATTGCAAATCGTATATATACATTGTCACATAATAAAATGTCATTACTTTCATCAAAGTCATGAGTACTAGAAGTACAGAATTAATAATTATATTTGAATATAATCCGTGACGTAAGTGCAGTGGAAAAAAATGTGTGAAACTTTCGCCATAATTTCGAATAAAATATCGACGGTTAAATTGTAAAAAACTTACCAATTACTGAGCGAGTAGCGAGCGGAGATCCTGAAAAAAAAAAACAGAAAAAAATATTTATTTAAGTGAATATATTTTATGTATTAAGGTATGGTCTTTCCTATTATAAAATCGGATACATAATTGTAAGGAAATACAACCCTTTTATTCATTTTAATTTTTATTGTAATAAATTAATAATAATAATATTTATTTATTCTAATTGGCATACAAAAATGCACAGAAAACGTCAATGTATTAATATACATTAATTAAAAATGTCATTCGCAGAATAGTGACAATCATGTAGAAGCAATCAGCAATTTTCTTTTTGAACTGTTTCATAGGCAAAATCCGCAATTCAGCAGGGACATGATTAAAAAATTTAATAAGAAAATTCACAACATTTTTATTTACAACACTTAAAGTTAACATTGTTTTCAGAAAATCCTTGTTTCTTGTGTTATGGGGGTGATCAAACTTATAATCAATAAATTGTGATTCATTTTGTTTTACAAACACTGCACATTCATAGGTATAAACGTCTGCTAAAGTTAGTAAGTTATACCTTTGAAGTATTCTCTACAGCTTTCGTATGGCTTTAAATTAAAAATTGCTCTTATGCAGCGTTTTTGAATACGAAACGCATCATTAAAGCTTGTTGAGATACCCCAAAATATTGTAGCGCGCCCCCAATTGTTACGCCACTGGAAATGACGTAGGCTTCTCGAACAAACTGACAGAAGTTTCTGGAATGATCGAGAACAGGCGTACGCGCCTATAAGTACAGCGCATGTACAATATGATCCCGAATTATATATCAAGACGTACTGCTTGCTAATGACCTGTGCTGTCGAGCGTCTATAATAATCTACAAGACTTTACTACTACTATATTAACCTCACTGTCGAACTATCGTATTAATGTGCATAGATACTGTTAATATGTCGAATCAAAGATACAGCGATTGTATCGATATTTTTTAAATATTAACCACCTCTAATCATGAGAGCATTGGCTAATTTTGTTCTAGTATTCTAAGTCGGTTGTAAAATAGGGTTACTGTGCCTTTTTATTTATATTGGAATATTGAGCCTTTGTAATGAAATTTTCTCTTCTTTCGCGCCCGATGCGTTCTCACAGCTTCTGTTAACCTTTGTATTTGAGATTTACCTATCACAATCCACTTGTCGTGCGTACCTTTTAATAAAACTGTTTTCCACTTCAGTTTACCCAATGGAGTAATAAAAGGTACACTGTGAGTGAACCGTGAAGTTTAAGTACAAAGCTAAAAAGACGCAGCTAATGAGACGATTATATGTTGACAAGGACAGATATCTTTAATGATGCTATTGTTATGCTTCTTAGGTTCGTCTCGCACAGTCTTCATTATTATCTAAAGTTTTATTATCCGCATTTTGTATTTTATAAAATACTAAAATGAAACCTGACAATTTTGATTATAAAGTTACTTGACGTAGCAATGTTTTTTTCAAAGTAAATTATTAAAAACATTCCTCAGATGTTCACTTTGATTTTGCACATATTTTTGAAATATGCATATTTTTTCTTGAATAATGAACTGCCAGTTTCTTTACATTAATTAATGTATTGAAATTTGATATAATAAATATAATAAAATTTCTGTTAGCGCGTGTGTTGACGCGGGTTATAAATGTTATGATATTTTCAATTCGTTTGCATGATTACATAATATGGTTTCAGGTGTAAAAATTAACCAAAGCATGCTTGTCAACAACCTAATTCTGACCCGAGGCAAATACATGTCCCCTATCTAACATCCATGTATCCCTCATGTGTCCCTGACCCCCCTCCCTCTATGATTAAATAATTATTTGTCATCGTTACAGTAATATTTTTAAATGTGATCTACTTTTGCCATGAAAATTAAATGTATTTTTTTGCTAAAATTATTTACCATTTTAATCTGCATTTTAAGTTTGATTAACGTCTTTTGTGAGTCGCATGGTACAAATTATAAAAATATCGAAAACTACATACACCAAATAATATTCGATATATAAATAACAATTGAAATAAAGGGAAATCAACAAATTAAACTCACCTATACCACTACCATAAAATGTACATCTGTCACTTTAATTATACAAAATTGAAAATCAATCTTAGTCACAAATATTTTGTAATTCAAATTGAAATATATGTCATTTTATAGCTAGGCACTAGTCTAATAAAGTTATGATAAAAGTTTTTTTCAAAATGTATTTTAAAACACAAAATTTTGCACTTATATTTTCAAAATTATAGCGTCAGTTCCTTCACTTGTAATGCAATTTTTTTCACTGCAATAGTATATTTACTTATTGCGTTGGTCTTATTTCATGGCTTGTTACATTGTAGCATAATAGCTACAAAGGGCATAGCCGAATATGCATGCTAGAACTGTTCTCAGCGAGTTTTTAAATGGCACTTGGCCTTGAATGAATTCTCACTATACTAACACAAATTCCTGAACATTTTTCAGAGTAATCGAAAAAAAACGTGTTTTTCGGTTTTTATTTTTATTTCTGGCATGAATATTTATGTTAGAGGTTTATGGATTTTTGTCAAAATACTTATAAAGACAAAAATAATTCTTTTTAATTTTTCTAGAAGTGACACTTGATTTTTTTCAATGTCGTCCTCTCGAGGTAAAGTTATTAATTTTCACAAAATGTGACACATTTCTGTCCCTTCACTCTCAAATATTTTTCATTTTTATCGAGTTGGCGCAACATTGTAAAAAAAATTTTTTTACAATACCATTTTTGACGAATAAAATGGAGATTATGTATTTAATACTAGCAGTGCCAGCGGCTTTCGATCGTTATTTTTGAATAGTTTATCGCATTTGGGTACGCAAACGACTTTTTTTGTATTTCTGAACGTATGGGCATAGGAGCGCTGGAAATATCATAGGCAAATACCGCAAGGCATGATTCAGGACGAACCGGCTTTTGTGATTCTTCATTCATAGTTCTATATAGCTAAACATGGAAAAACCTCGAAATAGATATTCCCTTGGGACCTGCACAGATACAACCGGGGTACCTATGTGTTAATCCGGGTATTAAATAGTAGTTATATTACAGCGAGATGCGACATTATGTTTAAAGCGAGTTTTTACAGTCACACGAGCTGTGAAGGCACTACGTATGAGATATATGTGATATTTTCACTTCAATTTCAAAATTTTTGGTCGTTCATTTTTGAACAACTGTCACTTCCGATAGGTTATAAAAAAACCACTAAAACACAAACAGTGATTTACTACCGAATTAACTGATATAGCGCGATCAGTTACTTTACCGCACGAGTGCATAATGAATCACTTTATAAGCTTGTACACGTGCATAGGCTGGGATTTTATAGGTGATTGGCTAATTTCAAACCCAAAGGGAGTTTTAGACAATTTGCGTACCCCACCCTGTATAATCAAGAAAATTATATTTCCAATTCGTTTATTATCCCGCATTAAAACTCTGCAATTTCTACAAGAGAAATTTTACGCAATTTTATGTTAAGTAATAAAATGTGTAGGTATTCTGTATACGACATTTAAGTCTGTTTTTGTAATAACAGTTCAGTTTATAATACCCAATACAATATAATGTAATCCTTGGGTATTTGTGATATAATTACCTATTTAGTAAGATTAATTGAGTTTGAGTAATTTGTATAACGTCCACATGAAAACGTCGAATTAATAAACGGCCCCGTAAGCTTACTACCGGATTTTTTTAAATGTGGAATGAAAGATTTTTTTCACAATTTTTTGTAACTATAGTGACAAAAATCCCGTTAATTAAAAAAAACCCGGGTCGCAGTGCCTAAACCCTGCCGATAATATAGTGTATTTGCAGTGTGACTTTATTATGCGAACTTAAGTTGGTTTTTGGGCAAACTAAAAAATTTGACTCCTTAATACACCCCTTAAAATAACATTTTTTTCTTAATTGCAATATTATTATCAATCGAACCTCTATACCAAATTATATACACCTTTCAATAAATATTTCACAATCTGCAAACTAGGGTTTTCATAAAATTTGTAAATCCGGTCCTGTCGGGCCGTTTGTATTAAAAATTTAGGGACACTTTTTAATTACTACCAGAGGGTTAAATTTCAATTTTGAAACCATTCGGAGAATTTTTTCGGTATTTTGGGGCCCAAAAACTTTTTTCAACCCCTAAAAACTACCCTTAAAATGGTCCGATTTGGCCCATTTTAAATAGGGTTCTTGCGGTGGTGGATTCCAACATGTGAGCAAAATTTCGTTAAAATCAATTAACACTTTCGAAAGTTATAGCGCACACACACACACACACATATATATATAATATATATATACATATATATATATACATATATATATATACATATATATATATACATATATATATACATATATATATACATATATATATACATATATATATACATATATATATACAAATATATATAAACATTTTTAAAAATGGTGCCAGTGTTTAAGAGGTTATGAAACGTCGAGAAATTTTGGTCCGACTCCTAGGTCCCGACATCCAACCGATGCCAATAGTGTATGTTGCCATATGGCAAATACACTAAAAACAAACGAATTGTTTCCACAAAATGCACTAATCCATTGCAGTCTCTAGAGTGTAGAACTATATAATTTTTGTAAAATATTTGAAGCCACAAAAAACTAGAAAATCTTAAAAATTATAATTTGTTATCATTTGGAAAAAGTACCCTTACTGAGCTTACAACTAGCTATATTCAGCATCGGACTGGCCATATAGTCGAGGTGGCGATTGCCAACCGGGCCCCCCACGGAGCATTACGTTCCGTAGTGCGAGTGCGTAACTTTGTCTATGACTTAACACCAACCAATTTCTATCTTAAAGAAATCCTAAGATGTGTTTACGAGGCGAATTGATTTGACCAGATCCATAGGAAAAGTTCATTTTTTATACCCTAAGCACAAAATTAAGTAGTTTCGAAATTTTCTTTCTACGTAACGTATTTTCAAAGCTCTCTGCGTTTTCGGCACGGATTAAACTGTATAAATTGATCTGAAATTTTAAGCTAATCATTTTTTCAATATATAGAACCATTTCAGGGGGTAGCAACTCAAAAAAATTGCAAAAAAAATTGCCTTATACAAATAAGGGCCGGTCTAGTAATAGACTGGCCCTTATTTTGACAAGTTGGAAATTGTCACATGCTAACCTTTAAAATGGTTCTTCACATTGAAAAAATGATTGTCTGAAAATTTCAGCTCGATTGATTAGAATTAAGCCGTGCCGAAAACGCTTTAACGGTTAATGGGTTTGCGGGGCTTGCCGCAAGCCAGGCGGTAGGTAGGATAGGGGACCCATGCAGGCTAGGTCCCAGCTCTTGCGACCTAAATGTAATCTAGATCAGATAGATACATTAAAGAGAAATGAAATAGAAAAATATCCCACCTACCATTATCCAGTGTACGGCCCCGGGCCCTTCCGGCCCAATCCGACCCTGGCTATATTGATTCTTTAAAACCTGTAAACATCATTTTGTACCTACTTTTTTGTTATAAATCAATACTAAAATAGGAAAAGTTTGTATGTTTGTTTGTCGTGGGTTATTATTAACAGATTTGGAACATTCTTTTACTGTTTAAAAGTTTTCTTGTTCCCAAATAACATAACGCAGGTTATTTTACTTTAAAACAAAACAAAACTGAATCATAGAAGATTCCGCTCTCAATTTCTGAACTAAATCGATCTAAACTATAAAAGTACAGAAAAGTATAATATGATAAATTAGTTTCCTACAATAATTATTTCGTTGCTAAATTACCCGAGCGAAGCCAGGCCGAAACGCTATTAAATAATTGTAACTACATCTACATAACTACAACCCATTATTTTTGATAATTACAAATAAAACCCTTTTGAAGTATGTATTTATTTCTCCCTATAATCTATAATTTATACGTGTAAAGGACATTTGAACATAATTGTACAGTCATTAAGGCATTTTCTTACGCAAGGAAAAAGATCAAATAAAAACAAGGTTACCTTAACATTACGTCTACATTATGTAGTAGTATGAAAAGTTAATGCAAAATCATTCCAGGAATTTCATAACATTTTTAATTATTCCAAGAAATTTATTTTATAGTGAAATAAATTAAATATTTTGTTGATTTTAAAATAAACCTTTTTCCACCTTTTATTCAGTTGTCACTAGAAGAAGTAATTTTATTTTTTAATTATTTTTATTATTTTTATTTAGGTATATATACGCTATCTATTTACATAATTCAAATTTACCAAAAAATTACAGGAAAAAATACTTTTAAAAGTATCAACTAAATAATAATTGGATAAGTACGAAGCCCAAATAACCATAGCAATATATTTTCGTTTACTAAACCTAATCAGTTTCTAAAAAATAGAAAGATAAAAGGCAATGTTATTAGATACAGGATGACTCCATTTTGTTAGATAATAATGGGGAGATGACGTCATCCAGTGGACTGTCAATTGATATTGCGTGGTTGATAAAAATATTGGACGGTCTTCCAGCCCACGTGACCTGTGTATCTAATGACCTTGGATAAAAATTCGACTTGGGTAATTCCCGACTTTTCAATTCTAATATCTTCTCTCAGAGACGTTTCGTATTTTTCCCTAGAACGTACATTTAGCTTATTTCCATATATAATTCCGATTGTGAAAAGATCGATTTATTCTACAAAATCCTTAATCTAATTGAACATTATCTAGATCCATTTTTGAAGACTGCTTAAAAAAAGTGATCAGAGAAAAATAGGGTCGATATATTCTCTATTACAATTAGACTCAATGACAGTTAAGAAAGAATTCAATTTCTTTTTTTCGTCAACATGAAGGTATCACTGAAACGATGGAACAAGGCCACTGTTCCATTGACACTATTTCCGTTCAGTAAAGGAAACATTCCATGTTTATTCCATCTTTAGAACGGTTTCCCGCAAGCCTAAATGAAATACAATATATAAATTAAGATTAACGGGACACGGCAAATATGAGCTTACGAGATTTTCACATAAACAATGTTATCTAAAGTACGGTATATAAATCTATGAAAGTTTACACGAATCTATCAAAACAAGTTGTAGCGTTTATTTTCGTTTTACGTTTTGCAAATGTACGTCAGTGAAATTCTTGGAGATCTCTATTGTTCAGGAATGCCTATTATTATCATCTTAAAAACCATACATATAGACCCAAATAAAACAGGAGTTTTAATTTGCTTGTCAACAGTCGTGAAATTATTCTGGGCGCGGTTTTTTTTCTTTCACCTTGATAAGTCAAAAATAAAATTATTATATAAAAATAATAAAGGTCGACCGTCACAAAAAATGTTCTTAAGGCGAACATATCAGTCTATTAATTTGATGTCAATTGACCAGACTTTTTAGTAAAAATACATCACAGATTCTTAAACTATGGGTCGCAAAAAAGATTAGCAGCAAATGCAAATTAATACTATTTGTTACAGAACTGTCGAAATAATATCTAATACGCTACATTTCATTTTACATAATAATTTTGTCGACATGATTTATTTTTTAATGTTTATCTCACTAAGAACTACGAGTCTGTTGATTGTAATGTCAATCTTATCAGTGGTTTTGGAAATATACGCAACTTTAAAGATAATTTGTACCTGTAAAAATAATATATAAAAGCTTTCTGGCAAATGCCTCTGAAATTTTCATATTTTACACTATTTTGGAACATGAAAGTCATGTCTATAGGTACTTTGCCATTAATTCTATTTAAGAAAACAACTGCAATCAAAGACGCTCTTTTAACACCAAAAGTGAAAACAACAACGCAAAAAGGAATCTCCGTTCATTTACTTGATAATGTTTATAAGCCTTCTCATTGTAACTTGCGAAGCTTATGAAGTCGATTATTTTATGACAGAAACAAATGATGGATTGAAACGGTACACTGATAATTAATATAGACAGAAGACATAATATACAAAGTGTACCAAATCGGTTATTTTTAGACATTGTTCCTTGAGTCAGCGCAGCCAAAGTTTTTGTAACTCTAATGAAAATATTACCAATTATTAGAACAGAATGTATTTATATATGTAATAAATGCACACTTACTTAAATCAGATTTAAGTCAACTCAAATATAGCGAGAGATAGTCTCCATTTTGTTTATATTGTCCAAAAAAAATTGAAACAAACCAAGTGCGAAAGAAAGTGGAACTAAAATCAACTAAAGAAGATTTCTACTGGATTTTTGGTGCGAATTTCAACAATTTTAAAGTAAATTTGGCATTAATTTTTCGACTAAATCTGCTTTCAAAGTAGTATTAAAATACCAGAAATGAAGTATTAAAATTGAATAACTGCAGTCGGAGTCCTGTTAATCTATTTATCTGCGAAAATGGTTCGATAGGCTACTGACCTCCGATTTGAAAATTGATTTTGGTTTTCATCTTCGCTCTTTCACAATCGATTTTTAAAAACTGAATTTATCAGTAGCATTTGATTTATATCGTTTTTTAGAAATACCGATTGTGTTTATTGATATGTGCAATAGCAACTATTCTCTTCAATTTATATTATACGTAACATCTATAAACTTATTATCTGAGAATACTTAGTGCAGGAAATGTTCGACTCTTTTTATAACCGTATGTGTAGCCTTGAAGGCTTTCAGACATAATATCTTTAGTTCTCACATCCTGGGATCAAACGATTTAAACATCATGTACCTTGGCTGTCTTCTACGAATGCATAAGACTTTGGGAACACAATGAGCCTTCATTAATCCTAAACGTCGCGTGCTGTCTTTCATCTCCTTTCCGTTCCCCTCTTCAGCCATTCATCACTTTAACTTTGGACCAAATCTGTTTGATTATTGATCCATAATGCCAGGGGCGGATGGAGTATATAAAATGGCATCGGGATAGCCCACATGAAGGGCAACGAAGCCGTCATAATAAGAAGGTATGGGATTTTTTTAAAATATTGACAGACATTTAGAGACGCAGTTTTAAAGCCTTCTGAGTACGTTCATACTGCCTTATTTGAAGAAATAATTCATAAAATGGGTAGAAATCATAGGCAAAAAACAATTTATTTTCAAACAGGAGCGTATATTGATAAATTAGTAGTAATAAAAACACTGTAATGATAAAACATACAGAAAAATTCTATAAAAAATATATAATAAAATAGCTAACAGCCGAATTATTTTTTTTTCTTTGGACATAGCACTGACATATTTGTAGAAAACCAAAATGTTTCGATCCTGGCGGCCTCTAAAAAAATTGATTAGCGGCTCGCCGGTAATTTTCCCGGTATTCCGGCAACCCCATCCGTTCCTGCGTAAAGCAATGTTTAAAAGTTTAACAGTCCACGTCTTCTGTACTTCATATCAGTAATTGTTAATCATTTGGCCGTTATGGAACTATTCATTCCCATCTCAAGTAAAATCATATTTCATTTTACAACTTTTTACCAGACTTCAAATTATAAAAGACGCATCGAGTCTATTTAATTTGCACGCCTTCCATTAAAATTAATAAAGGTAGACAAGATATACATTTTATGTAAAATCTTTCATAAGATGGAAAACATCTTGTCTCGGTTCCAATTAATTGACTATTTATCAAAGTTAATTCCAGACGCGTTGAGTCAATTTGGCTAAGCACGGCACAAAACAATCAGAACTTATATAGAAGAAAAATAAAGACAACTCGGTGAAGAACAGTGACTTCTTTATTCTTGTATTTTCTAGAAGTTTCGGTTATTCCGTGCTCGTGTCGAAGCGACCCAAATCAGAGAACGTTCTGCCCTATGGATTATAATCACTAAAATTCCTATTAATATATTTTATTTTAAAAAATATTGGAAGTTAATAAATTAAATATTTCACCATAAAGCTCGGTATTATAATATGTTTTATCTCTCTTTAAATCTGAAACCGACGTTGTTTAATCATTGCTTTTCAATTTAAATATGTTTATCGTGTCGGCCTGTTACACTTTATATGATCGATTTCGTTTGCATTCCTATTAATAATTATTTTGCTAACCACATTCTATAAGAAGGTGATTTTTTTAGTGTATTTGCCATATGGCAACATACACTATTGGCGTTGGTCGGATGGCGGGACCTAGGTGTCGGACCAAAATTTCTCGCCGTTTCATAACCTCCTAAACACTTTGGCACCATTTTTAAAAATGTTTATATATATATGTATATATATATATATATATATATATTTATATACGTATATATATATATATATATATATTTATATGTGCGGGCAATAACTTTCGAAGGAGTTAATTAATTTTAACGAAATTTGGCATACTTGTTGGAATCCATCACCGCACGAAGCCTATTTAAAATGGGCCCAATCGGGTTATTTTAAGGGTGGTTTTTAGGGGTTGAAAAAAGTTTTTGGGCCCAAAAATACCGAAAAAATTCTCAGAATCGTTTCAAAATTGAAATTTAACCCTTTAGTAGCAATTAAAAAGTGCTCCTAAAATTATAAGCGAATCGGCCCAACAGGACCGGACTTACAAATTTTATGAAAACACTAGCTTGCGTATACGAATTTACTTGCTGAAGGTCGTATTTAATTTGGTGCAGATGTTGGATTGATAACAACATTTCAACTAATAAAATTATTATCGTAAGGGGTGTATTAAGGGGTTCAATTTTTTTTTATTTTGCCCAAAAACCAACTTAAGTTCGCATAATAAAGCCACACTACCTGTATTAGCAAAGACACTATATTGTCGGCAGGGTTTTGGCACTGCGACCCGGGTTTTTTAATTTATTGTTATTTTTAAAATTGTACGACTTTTTAACATTTGACATAAACAATATAATACTCGCCGCGCTTCTAAAAGGTTCTGAAGTTAGTCACAAACAGCGTCACAAATGCATATATTAGAGCCGTCCTGGTTGTTTTGTGGGAAAGGAAGACTCCCAACACCTCCCAGTTGCCGGCACAGAACGTGCGCTCGTCGGTGATTGGTTATCGCTGGTTGTTATGTCACTTGTCGTTTTCCTGCTATAAAGTACAGTCCAGTACGCTATTGTTAAGTTGTTTCTTTGATTATTAATTGATCAAGATGCCTAATACAGTTTTGCATAGACAAACACGAAAAATAATTTTTTGGATGACTTTTTGCAAGAAATTAGTCCTTTAGATTAAAGAAAAATAAAAAATAATAATATAGCGCGAGTTTGGAGTTTTTCAACCGACTGTACCTGCGCAAGCCTCCATTTGCATCTAGCTTCAGAACATTTTAGAACCGTGGCGCGTATTATACCCATTGTGAAATTTCAGTCACAAATAATAGAAACTATCAATTGAAAAATCTATTCGCAAAAAACATTTGTTGAGAGACACCGCTGCTATCGAGCGGCGTCGTTTGGTGTGTCGGGATTCTGCTGAATCTTTGTGTACGCGTTTTGCGACCTCGGTTTATATTAGATATTAAATTCGATGATACAACATATAAATAGCTCAAGCTCTCGCGTGTCTCGTGAAAACAATACGCGATCGCGTCACGGTGCTGCCGCATAGACGGGGGGAGGGGCGTGTCGGCGTCCATTAGCACGTTCGCCTGTACCTACGAGAACAGATACAGTAAATATACCGACACGTGTTGTGTTGTTATGATATATTAGTAAATTAATTGTGAATCAGACTCTGATGTAAAAGTTATTCCAAGCTAATTAATTATCACATTAACGTCCCTGCGATAAATTTATGTAATTTATTAAGTCGCATCACTTAAAAAAAAACGAAAAGCTTTTCTCTTAGAGCCGTGTTTCTAAAAATACCTATCATTTTTAGGGTTCCGTACCTCAAAAAGAAACAAAACTGAACCCTTATAGGATCACTCGTGTGTCTGTCCGTCCGTCAGTCACAGCCAATTTGCTCCGAAATTACTGAACCAATTGAGTTGAAATTTGGCACACATATGTAAGTCGGTGACCCAAAGACGGACGTGTAACGTAAATAACTGAATTTTGAACATGGGGGTCATTTTTGGGGGGCAAATTACGAAATTAAAAAAAAAGTTTTGTATACTGTACCATGTGACATATCAAATATATTTTTTTTATAACTTTAAAATGAATAGTTGTAAAGTTATTTAAGACAATAGATGATAATTGACCTTCCCCCTTTATCATCTAAACTACTGAGCCTAAAATTTTGAAAAAATAGGGACTGTTGGGTCTCACCCATAGTTTACAGGGAAACCTAAAGGAAAAGTACTTACAGAAAACGGAATAGTACGGAACCCTCTTTTCGCGAGTTCGACTCGCACTTGACCGGTTTTTTTATACTGTATTCGCGTTGCATTTATTAGAAAATAAATAAATCATAATATGATGCGTTCCACAACAACGCCTATGGCCGGCGAACCGGCAGAAACACGTCCAGCTGGACCAGTAATGGACAATTGTCAATCACTGGTCGTTACTGATTCCATAAGTGTTTCGGTCACACGGAACACTAAAGAAGACTTTCAAATCATTCTGAGTTAAAAGAATAGCTTACAGTAAACTTACTGTATTAACACATCAGCTGTGAAGTCGTTAATTAATTGATTGACATTTCAACATAAAAGCTATGTCTAACCACTGAATTTATTTATTCAGATATTTCAACCAAACTATGTATTATTAATGTGTGGAGGTGTACATGAACAGTGACGGAGAAATGTACCTATATAATATTTTGATGTCATTATTTTTTAAGGATAAAAAAAACTCCAAACCACCAGCTCTTTTCTGCAATCCACGTTTCGCTAACTATGTTAGCATCATCAAGAAGTGATTAAAACTTAATAACCTCACTCATTAGTATTATTAATAAATCTCTATTCAGAGACTTCAGCGCCACTACGTCTCTTAATATTATCGACAAATGTAAAAAAAACCCGGGTCGCAGTGCCAAAACCCTGCCGACAATATAGTGTATTTGCTGATACAGGCAGTGTGGCTTTATTATGCGAACTTAAGTTGGTTTTTGGGTAAAAAAAAAATGTAACTCCTTAATACAGCCCTTAAAATAACATTTTTTTTCTTAATTGCAATATTATTATCAATCGAACCTCTATATCAAATTATATGCAACTTTCAGTAAATAATTCACTATCTGCAAACTAGTGTTTTCATAAAATTTGTAAGTCCGGTCCTGTCGGGCCGATTTTATTTAAATTTCAGGGACACCTTTTAATTACTACTAAAGGGTTAAATGTCAATTTTGAAACGATTCTGAGAATTTTTTCGGTATTTTGGGGCCCAAAAACATTTTTCAACCCCTAAAAACTACCCTTAAAATGCCCCAATTACGCCTATTTTAAACAGGCTTCTTGCGGTGATGGATTTCAACACGTGGACCAAATTTCGAAAGTTATTGCCCGCACATATATATATATATATATATATATATATATATATATATATATACGTATATATATTTATATATATATATATATATATATATATATATATATATATATATATATATATATATATATATACATATATATAAACATTTTTAAAAATGGTGCCAAAGTGTTTAGGAGGTTATGAAACGTCGAGAAATTTTGGTCCGACCCCTAGGTCCCGCCATCCGACCGACGCCAATAGTGTATGTTGCCATATGGCAAATACACTAATAAACAGATCGCTACCAGCTGGCGACATTTGTTTTTTCTGATTTTTTTCTGTATTTGTAATGAAATTGTTAAAATTTTTAAATTATAATTTTTTAATGAAAACACTGTCATTAGAAAAAAATGATCTCCAAAATGGCGTATCAAACATTAATTTGGATACAGTATTAATGGAGATATTTCCTACCGACAAAAAACACCTTTTAGAAATAATATATACTGATAGAAGTGTAAAGGAATTCGTATGTGTGCAATTTCATTTTCTTGTAACTTTTTTGGGTTTTATGGTTTTATGGTTATTTAGGGAAACCGTTTGTAGCTAATATATATTTTGTTATAGAAAACGCCCCTGTCAAATTATGACATCCCTGTAAGCCAGGCATAATTGAATGCAATTAGCTGCGCTAGTGCAGGTAGCTAATTCGTTGATGCACCTTTAAGCGAAATGCCGGTGGAGTTACACGATGAATAATTGACCAAACTCATAGCTACCTAGTTTTTTTATAGAGATGTGTGTGATTTTATGTTAAAGTGAATCGTAAATGTAAATAAATATCTGTTAATATTAATAAAATAGTATTTAGAAGTTTTCCTTGTCGATAATCGCATCACCTACTACGTAAAAACACCTTCTCCGCAAATGGTTTCGAAGAATTCTATTCCCTTTCTGCACAGACGTTCTTTGGTTAAGTACACAGTATATTCAGGTTGGTAGAACCCGTTTTCAGAATGTTTGTGTCTAGCTGATTTATTCAAAAACGACCGAACTGACTTTTTTTTGTCCTTTGATACCCGGACTGAAAATGTCGGGTAGTTCTTATCCAGTTATCCTTGATTTAAGACATAGTTCTTATTGGAACTGACATTAATATGAGCGAACCAGCAGACAATCTCACGTGAGAGAAGCCGCTAGCGAAAACTAGTTGTGTATAAAACAAAAAGCTTTTTAAGAAAATTAATGAGATTAAAAATTATGGTACATGCAATGAAAAGAAATAATTTATTTAGTGTTTATAGTCAGATGCTATAAATCAGCCTTAATATGACATTTTATTTGGACGCTACTGTTAGGTTTCAGAGCAGTCTTTAATCTTCAATCAGATAACCACATTTTATATTCTATAAACATTTGTCTTGTTTTATATCAACAATTCACTTTGTTTACAATTTTTGAACGGTCTATCTAGAACACCTAACTGTATTTCTCAATTACCTAAACAGCATTCCAAATTTCAGGTACATGTTATAGAGAACTGATCTTCAGGTGATAAATATCTCACTTAAGGCTGTCGGAACGCTCAGAATTTAAGCCAAAAATAGGCTTCGGTTGATAGCTGATTATAGACTTATTCGTCAACATTTTGCAAAAATTCTTTCTCTATAACGAAGATAAAGGACAAATCTAGGTCTCTAATGGCCTACTTTTGTAATTTATGTACGATTTAATAGAAAAAGTTGGAAATAATTCGTACTTATTTCACAAAATTGTTCCATCACAAACCTAAAGTGACTCTTCTTTTTCCGGAAAAGTTTTTTAAATCTTCAAATATTTTCAAAATTTAGAGTAATCAACTGAAAGCAGCACCCTTGCAATAGCATTTTTTAGCCTCGTAGTGTGGCTTAAATTCAGAACGTTCCGATAGCCTTAAATAGAAAATAACGTACATTTTAGGTTTTCTTTCAATAAAACGATACTATTTTAGACATCAATTTGATTTCAGAATTCACTAAAAATTGTATTAAAAAAATAATAAGGCAGCGCTGCTAAACGTCTCAATTTTGGCGAGAGGTTCCGATTTTTTAATTTAAAATTGAAAGTACCGCTCGGGATAGGTAATTTCATGATTTTTCTAAACAAATATAGATTAGAGCCGCAGAAACAGAAAGAAACTCTCCAAGAAATAAAATCTTCAATCAAGTATGAAAATGTTGATCATTTTCGCGAAAAATAAATACTTAAGTGCTTGTTTAATTTTTTATCTAAATATTAATTCCTAATGTAAATAAAATTTTTGAAATATAATTGTTTTTAAGAGACTGTATTTTACATTACAGAAGTAAAACTGGTATAATTGTACAAATTTTTTTTTTAAATAAAGGTACTGACCGCCGGGATCGAACCTAAGACCTCCAACTTAATTAATATTCGGCAGCCAGTTTTTATAGTATATGGTATACGTACATTGTGACACGTTGGTTACATTTTTCCATTTGATGAATCAATTTCATTCGGTATATAATCAAACTCTACAAATAGTATTCAATTATGTAAATGACGTTTTTGATTAATGCAGTTCTCTTTCAATTAAAAAAACCTAACGTTCTTTTTACCGTACCGTATTCAATTTTATCTACTGTATTAGTAGGACGTTTCGCATGCAAACACAATTTTGCAAATTATTTTTAATGAGTTTTGTGCAGTTGTTTCACTTGTAAGAAATAATATGCAAATGAAGCTAGGGAAAATTAAGATACGACTTAATTAAAATTCCTGCAACTGAAGTGCTCACGTTATGTGGGTTGCCGGTGTCACCGTATGTCCTTATATTACATCCATCGCTATTTAAATACAGACTATCACTATACACTATACCAGTGGTTTGCAAACTTTACTTCGAATATTCCCGCAACCTCTTAGAATAATTTTACTATATGGAAATTGTAAAAAAAAAACATTAATTTTAATCATATTTCACATTGTAATTTTGGTATTTATTCTACGCTCACTTATTTACATAATACTTTTTTGAAATTAACGGTACGAATCAGCGTTGCCAGATTTTTTTTTGCCAAGTCAGGATTTTGGAACTTTTTGAGTGAAAAAAGCGGGATTCTTTAGTCGAAAGCGGGACATAGTAAAAAACGTATAGGTATAATCAGGAGTTTTTAAATATTTATCTTTTTATTTAAGTTCAAATTACGTTTACGTGACAATGGATAGCAAAAATAGCCACAGAAAATGTATTTTAATAAAAATATGGTATTTTAAATCAGATTTACCGTATTGTTAAATAGTTGAGTCTTATTCGTCTTCTGAATAAAAAAAAAAAAATAAAAAGAAACAAACCAAAATCAAAAAAGTTTTATTCATTAGAAAAATATGGCGTTTCAAACAATAGTCTGAGGAGTGAGTGTTACAAATTGCAACTTACAATAAGAGAATAATTATTTACGCACGGTCGAGTTATCCCCAAAAAGCGAGACTGAGCGTGTCCCGCGCGGGACATTTAATTTTGATTTAAAAACCGGGACGTCCCGCCAAAATCGGGACGTCTGGCAACACTGGTACGAATCCACTTCAGTGACTTTCCCGCTCAACTACATTGATCGCGAAATTACCTCTTCTGGATTTTTCGGAAACCAACGAATGGTGACATGTATCGATTCACGAAATATGACATCGTTAGAGCCGTTTTCGAGAAAATCGAAATTTTCGATTAAACTACCTTTATTTAGACGAGTTGAAAAATAAAGAGACTTTCCTGAAAAGTTTCATAAAAACCTTAAGGTGACTTGATCTTTTAGATTGTAAAATATGTCCTCGGGAAATTTGGAGCTGTCGCAAATTTCGTTTTATTATTGTTTTTATTAGCTGTTTAAGCATTAAGCTCAAAAAATTTAGATTGCTGCTTAAAAATTTCGAAAAACATATTTGTACCCAAAAAATTGAATCAAGAAACGTAATATCCGTCAATATTTCTTTACAGCACGTCACGAGATTTCGAGTTACGGGAAGACAAATTAACATTTTAATGTGTTTTTTCTTTACAAACTTATATTAATAAAAATTGAAAAAACCTCCGACACAAAAAATTCTCCAAAAAGTAAAAAAAAAATAATATGTAGTAACCCTTAAGTTTAATATAAGTAGTAATATTTGTATCCAAGTATCGTCACATCGGGGAACCGCTAAGTAAAGGGACGACGCTTGGGTACAAATATTACTATTCATAACTTAAAGGGCCAGTACACATTAATTTTTACTTTTTAGAAGACTATCTCACGGGTTCGCTAGTTTAATTATTGCCTATATAATAGATTATTTGATGATGCTCGGATAATGTGAACATTCTGCAATTGAGAGAGAGAGAGCGTTGAGAGATAGACGCTCCAATAGTTGAGGTCATCAGCGTCTATTTCTGTAGTTGAGTTATAGTACAACTTCAACCCCTATTGTACTATTTCAATAAAAGCACTTCATGTGAAACTTTTATTAAAATAATTTTGAAGGGAGTTAAAGCAAACTATGAGGTTGAGAGGGTCGGTGAAGCAGACGCATGAATCACATGAAAGCGCCAAGCTTTTCTTTGTAGGTATATATATTATGTTGATGACACTGACATGTCGACGATGTTGGCACTTGTTAACTATTTGTAAAATTTAATTGGAAAACAATTTCCTCACGAATTTTGATTTGATGGAATTTTAATAAATAAAGATAAAATTCCAGTCAGACAAATACTATACATGTAATATGTACCTGGAGCCAATTGAGGTTTAAGAGAGAATAAAAATAAGCGGGAGACCAACAAATTTATTTTAAAACAAAAAAAAGGTCGGGTGTGTCAGACTCGGTAGAATGGAAACTTTTTATTTTACACAATTTTATTATTTTTAACGTTATATCAGACGATAGATATTTCTAACTAACGCTGTGTTGTAAAAAGCATTATCAGAAAATCTGATTTGACCATGACCTTAGATTGTGACCACACTTGATTCTCCATAAGAATTTTAAATTGATTCTGCTCAAAAAATAATTGATCGATTAAAATGATATATTTGCTGTACGTAAGCATTTTGAGTTGTGCCATCTTACAATTTCCAATAACAAATTTATCTTCAAAATCCAGTTCATGCGATAAGATTTTCTCTCGATTTTGTCTGGACTTCTTAACTCAGTTTCTTTCAAAGTTTAGATGGAGAGGGACAGTTTAGACTTTAGATCAGCCGTTCCCAAAGTCGGCGATAACGCCCTCTTGTGGGCGCTGCAAGCCTAAAGAGGGGCGGTAAGAGACCCAGAAAAAAATGGGGGCGATTTGTAATTTCATCTAGCTAGGAGGACTCTTAGACACCGACTGAGCTCTCAACTCGAGAGGAAATAAAAATCAAGTTCAAAAATGGCTACCAAGAACTTTGGCTACAAAAACCGATCCCGCAATTGTACCCTGGATTGTGGTCAATCGTTCAACGATTCTTGATAACATTTCCATCGTCATATTTGTGTGAACGTGGAATTAATGCTGTGGCAACGCTGCTTACTAAAAAGAGAATTCGTTTGCATGTTACCGAACATGGCGACTTGCGGCTGTTCTTGAGTAAATTGGAACCTGACCTGATATCAACAAACTTATTAAACAGCATCAGATTCATCCTTCACATTAGTTTTTATATAAGAATCGATTATGTTTGTTTTATTTTTAATAAAAGATACTCTATCTGAATACTATAACGTTGCGTTTCAATAATCATTCTCATTGGCAGGTGTAGCTCGTAAGAGTTAACTTGAGACCTGAGCGCTGTTGTGTACTACCTACTGCGCTCTGGTCTCAAGTTAACTCTTGCGGATTATAATAAAAGTCTCGTTTAGAATAAATGTTTAATGTCCGCTAATATAGCTCACAATAATTAATTAATATAATTTGAAGTTATAGCGGTTTTTAAGTAAGTGAAAAAATGGGTGCGCTAAAAATAATTTATTCTCAAAGTGGGCAGTAGACAAAATATGTTTGGGAACCCCTGCTTTAGATGAACAAAATTATGTGCCATTAAACAATTTATTGGTGACCACCAATATACCCGTTTGTAGTTCGAACGGATGAACAGTGTTGTGTCAAAGATGATAATCAGATCTATAAATAAATTTCCTCGTTTGGGAAGGCAATTAATCATTATTTTTATTGACGCAGTGCCAGAAGTCGCGCGTCTGTTAGGTATTTATATTTGCAACGGTATATTTTTGTTATATTATGTGTACCAAATACAATAATTGTTAGTTTAAGCGCTCTCGAACAGTTTAACTACTTTTAAATTTAACTTTTATAGGCGATTTGATGTCTGATTTGAAGCTTTGATTCACATAATAGCCTCTTACATTTTCAACACTGTTGCATTTAAAATCATAATGATTTCGAGAGATTCGCAATAATAAATCAGGCATTTTTTCTAGTGATAATATTTCAATCTGTAATCTTATTTATAACTCTACTGGTTTCGTCTATATGACATCAACAGGTATTAATAATAAGATTTTTACAATATCTACGAAAAAGAAAAATATTGTTTTATATTAAAAAAACACATTATGTTGTTTTATATTGAACACTATTTTTAAATTAATTAATATTAATACAAATCAATAGACTTATGCTGGGAAGCGTTGTCAAAAAGTTTGATTTGACAATGAGCTTTAAAATTTGACAATTTCATTACAGTTTTTAAACATGCAGAAGCAGTCTAATGTCTCTGTCATGTAGAACATTAGTTTATACTCAGTACTCACACAAAAACAAATGATTGTTATATATAAAAAAGATCACTTTTCAAATTTTGATCAAAATGCGTTTAGGAATAAATTGTTTCGAAGTGGAAATTGTGTAATGAGGAAGATTCATTTGACATATTTTGTTTTTTTTTTGTGAAGATGTCATCTAATGTCGTTTTCCTCTTTTTGTTTCATTCAGCAAGCTGTTGTTTATGACACTCCGTCTTGTCTTTGAATTTGTATCAACATTTGAATCATTTTGTATAAATCGATCCATAATTTACGTTATGGTGGCTAAACTTTTTTTTAGAAACCGTATAATACTGAAACAGCTTTAAGGCTGTCGAAACGCTCTGAATTTAAGCCGCACTACGAGGTTAAAAAATGTTGTTGCAAGGGTGCCACTGTCAGTTGATTACTCTAAATTTTGGAAATATTTTAAAAATTTAAAAAACTTTTCCGAAAAAGGAAGTGCCACTTTAGGTTTGTGATGGAACAGTTTTGTAAAATTAGTACGAATAAGGTCGTAATGTGACATTGAAAACGTATGTTTTTTGGCACAATTAATGTCAACTTGTTTCTAGTAAATTGTACATAAATTACAAAAGTAGTCCTTTCGTCCTTTATCTTCTCTATAGAGAAAGAATTTTTGAAAAATGTTAACGAATAAGTCTACAATCAGCTATCAGCCGAAGTCCTATTTTTGGCTTAAATTCAGAGCGTTCCGACAGTCTTAACCGCGGTCTTACTGTATATGCTAAATAAATTCACCACACGTTGTACGATAACGTAATATTTTGTTCTGCATACATATATGCATAAAGAGACATTTGATGCAATCCACAAGGTTACCGTGCAATGTGCATGTAATGTGTTGGAATGCTGCATGTATGACGCTGTAAGTAGATGACGTCGCGATACCCGGGCTGAGCAAGCGTCGCGATGTCCCATGCGGCTGAAGCTCTAGACTCTAGAGACACCCCGCTGTGGATTACGACGGATGACGCTCGCTGTATTATGCATGCTCTGTTGTCTCTATGTGTAAAGACTAGAGCTGCCTCGTGCATTGGACGATCTTAACCAAGCTGCGTATAACTCTAATCCCACCAAAAACATAAATGTGAAAGAAAAGCCAAGTCCAATACATTTCTTTCTAAGATCAAATATTAAAAAACCCGGGTCGCAGTGCCAAAACCCTGCCGACAATATAGTGTATTTGCTTGTATAGGGCCGTGTGGTTTTATACTTTTATTATGTGAAATTAAGTTTGTTTTTGGGCAAAATAAAAAATTTAACCCCTTAATACACCCCTTAAAATAACATTTTTTTTCTTAATTGTAATATTATTATCAATCTAACGTCTACACCGAATTAAATACTCTCTTCAATAAATAAGTCACTATCTACAAATTAGTGTTTTCAAAAAATTTGTAAGTCCGGTCCTGTTGAGCCGATTTTATTAAAATTTTAGGGGCACTTTTTAATTGCTACTAACGGGTTAAATGTCAATTTTGAAACGATTCTGAGAATTTTTTCGGTATTTTGGGACCCAAAAACATTTGTCAACCCCTAAAAACCACCATTAAATTTTCCCGATTACGCCCATTTTAAATAGGCTTCTTGCGGTGATGGATTTCAACACGTGGCCCAAATTTCGTTAAAATCAATTAACTCTTTCGAAAGTTATTGCGCGTACACATATATATATGTGTATATATATATATATATATATATATATATATATATATATACATATATATATATGTATATATATATATATATATATATATATATATATATACATATATATATATATACATATATATATATATAAACATTTTTAAAAATGGTGCCAATGTGGTTAGGAGGTTATGAAACGTCGAGAAATTTTGGTCCGACCCCTAGGTCCCGCCATCCGACCGACGCCAATAGTGTATGTTGCCATATGGCAAATACACTAAATAGGCTTCCAACCGACGCCAATATTTATGTGGCATATGGCAAATGGCCTAATGATATCGAGTATCGACTACCTTAGCGTATCAATCGACGTGTATTAACGTAAATATTATCATCTAATAGAAATGTTTTTAAGATCGGTTCAGTCGTTCTTTTTGTTTAAACAAAAAGACTGCAAAAAAGTAGATTTTACACGAAATTGTTTCCATTTAATGGGAGGCATGAAATTGTTCTTTTATTTTTGACCAACTGTTTAAGCCGGTGTTTCCTTCTTTAGGTTGATATTATTTCGGTGAAGCACTAGTGGGGTGGTTTAGGATAGCCCCAGGGCTCTGCGGAGAACACTTTGAGTATGGCTGATCTATTGTCTCTATTGTACTCTATAATTTATGTGGCCTTCAACTCAGTATAACTACTCAACTATTTTTTTTATGGTTGTCCCCCAGCAAAAGGACAAAGCACGGCTGGTTCGATTCCGAACACATGGTATTAGTCATTTTCCTGGGTGGAACACAATGATGCCGATCACGCATCGTTGCCATGACAACCGTTTCGTCGCGACGCATGGGTCTATGTGTCTTTATTGTGTGTCGGAGAAACGATGAGATTTAAATGTTGTGACACACCGACAGTTTCTGTAAAAACGTTGTCTCCAACCGTTGTGCTTAGAGATTAAACATTAATTCTGGGTTGCAGCAAGCATCGTCAGAAAATTTTATTTGACAATGACATTAGATTGTGAACACACATATTTCTCCATAAGATAAGCACCGTAGAATTCCAAATCAACCCGGCTACAAAAATAATTGATCGACAGTACAATTTCCACTTCGAAATCTTAAAAATAGCTGCTTCACATGAATGTAAAGTGACCTATTACGAACTAGTGTGATGAAGTATAAAACTGATCACGTTATACCAATTTCACAGTAAGTCACTCTTTGTCAGTTGTTTTTATAAGTGACGTTTGTTCAGAAGTGAACAGACAAAATTTTGAAAATAAAGTGAAAAGCAACCATTTTATAGGCGATGTATGCAACAAATGGTATTACGACGTTATATATATTTAGGGTTGCCATCCTTCCGGGTTTCCCCGGATTTGTCCTAGTTTAGAGGGCGTCCGGGGAGCGTCCGGGCGGGACTTCATTTGTAGTCCGGGTTTTTAATAAGGTTTTGTTTTCATAACAGAGTATATTAATAATTGGTGTTTTATTTTAAGAATAAAAAAATCCTAACTGATTATTAAAACAATTTGTAACAAACTGTAATAAGATTCTATTTTGTTAGGTACATTTAAAATGATGATAAAAGATGATTAAATTTAATTTTAAGGTCTGAAAATAAATAAAAAAGTGATTTATTACATTTTCAACTGTTTTTTATTACACTGACTAAGTGACGATGTTTAAAAAAACGTGTTGACATGTCCGGGTTCTGAGCTCTAAAATCTGGGGTTTTCACGCGTCTTGTCCGGGTTGCCAAATTTTAGAGATGGCAACCCTATATATATTTGTAGTGGTTTTTTTCTGGTTGTGACAATGTGTTGTACTAGTGATAAGCAATGCTAAGCCTACGTAGTTAAATCTACGTTGTATTATTCATTATTTTATCTGTAGCGAATATCACTGATTAATGACTACTAACGAGGTAATATTTAAAAGAAATGGCAAACACCACGTAACGATACATTATAATGCACCGTCAGTAGTACGATTGTTTTTATATTTTTAGAGTGCCTGCACGTGAAATTTGATGCACATCACACACACACAACATATAAAAGCGGCCGTACTAGTGACGGTGCACAATTATGAAAATTGAGAAGTGAAAAAGCGTCTCTCATTTGGTTTTTTTCAAAATTAAAAATGAGATACTTTACAGAAGCACTTTTAAATTCAAAGACTATCTTACTACAGTGACACACTTTTTTGCATTTAATAATTGAGAGCCGCTTACCTGCTAGACTGCTAATGTGTCAGCCCACCACGATCTAAGGTTCCTACTCTACATGAAACTGTACTGCACATAGAACGCAAACACATTCTTCATTATTATGACGAAAATGCACTAGTTCTTACGTAATGCGAACGTGTCCGTGTTTCTCAAACTATTTTAAAATGACATTCATTCGAATTTGAAATATAAATGTTCTATAAAATTAAATTAAGAAACAGCAAAGTACCATCAAATGTGTGTTTCCCATTTATAAAGTAAAAATAATAGTTATGACCAGCGTTTGTCTCAATTCTCTAAGCCCTGAGGAAGTTCTCTAAACATTTCCGTTGTTTAAGAACATCTGATTTTTGGATAAGTTTGGATATCCTATAATGTTGTTTTTTTTTGTATAATGATGGTATACTTTTTATAACGGTTTTTAATATTCCATTCATTTTTCCACGAAAGTTTCGTAGAAAATTTTTTTTCCTAAGGTTCATAGTTTCGGAAATATTTGGAAATTAAAAAAAATCAGATGCGAGGTTGACTCTAATTAAAAGAAGTTAAGTAGAGTGGTTGTGATCCTTGATGATTGTTGGATAAGTTTGGATAAAATCCGTGGCACAGGATCAATAAAACACAATACTGAAGTTAAAATTGCATTCTTACTAACGTTTCGGTGTGCTTTACACCATCTTCAGAGTTAAGCACACCGAAACGTTAGTAAGAATGCAATTTTAACTTCAGTATTGTGTTTTATTGATCCTGTGCCACGGATTTTATCCAAACTTATCCAACAATCATCAAGGATCACAACCACTCTAATTAACTTCTTTTAATTAGAGTCAACCTCGCATCTGATTTTTTTTAATTTCCAAATATTTCCGAAACTACGAAACTTAGGAAAAAAATTTTTCTACGAAACTTTCGTGGAAAAATGAATGGAATATTAAACCGTTATAAAAAGTATACCATCATTATACAAAAAAAACAACATTATAGGATATCTCTTCTGCGCATGCGTCGATTTTCCCCAAAAACAATAAAGCTCTTTATATTTGCTTACCAAACATCCTCTTACAATTTGGTTTTAAATTCGTTCATCCGTTTGACCTATATAGTGCTCACAGACTAACAGACAAACAGACTAACTGACTAACAGACTATCTGACAAACAGACGCACAGAGTTTTTCCAAAAAATTTCCAAAAATGTTTTTTTGGATTCGGGAAACCTCAAAACGAAAAAACCCGGGTCGCAGTGCCAAAACCCTGCCGACAATATAGTGTATTTGCTTATACAGGCAGTGTGGCTTTATTATGCGAACTTAAGTTCGTTTTTGGGCAAAATAAAAAATTAGACTCCTTAATACACCCCTTAAATAACATTTTTTTTCTTAATTGCAATATTATTATCAAGCGAACCTCTATACTAAATTATATACACCTTTCAGTAAATAATTAATTCATTATCTGCAAACTATTTTTTTCATAAAATTTGTAAATCCGGTCCTGTCGGGCCGATTTTATCAAAATTTTAGGGACACTTTTTAATTATCACCAGAGAGTTAAATTTCAATTTTGAAACGATTCGGAGAATTGTTTCGGTATTTTGTGGCCAAAAAACATTTTTCAACCCCTAAAAACTACCCTTAAAATAGCCCGATTAGGCCCATTTTAAATAGGCTTCTTGCGGTGATGGATTTCAACACGTGGGCCAAATTAACTCCTTCGAAAGTTATTGCCCGCACACATATATATATATATAAACATTTTTAAAAATGGTGCCAATGTGTTTAGGAGGTTATGAAACGTCGAGAAATTTTGGTCCGACCCCTAGGTCCCGCCATCCGACCGACGCCAATAGTGTATGTTGCCATATGGCAAATACACTAAAAATATTGAAAAACTATTGAACTAGTGGGTTGGAATGGTAAAATGTATAAAATAACAAATATGACCGCGCGAACGCTATACGCAACAAAAGCAACAGAATTTCTCTCTGAACCTAAACGAACCACATATTATACAAGTTACTAAACAGCAATCGATCAACGGTTGACGTTCTCCAGTTTACCTAAATTTATAGCAGAAAGAACATCTGAATCTATCGGCTGACATCTTCAATGCACTTGCCGATAAAGTATAATATAAAATATAAGCTCTAGACGCAGACCGATTGCTTTCATATTTCTAAAAATGAATATTTTGTGAAAACCAAATCAAGAAAATAGAATAATCAAGTTTATGATTTTATTACAAATCTATAAAAAAGATTAATATTCAGGAAATCGAGTCACTTTTGAAAAAAATCTTAAAAATCGTGTTTTAAAAAAATACAAAATTTAATTTTTCTCAGATATTTTTAAACATAAAAAAATTCTATTGCACACAAGCGTTAGGAGTATTTAGTTTCATGTAAATGAAAAAACTCAGATTCTAAACTAATTCCATCGCTTAATGAAATCACCGTATCTTTGTGACGTCAAACTTCTATAGCGAGGGAAATGAGTCTGACATAGTCGATATAGAACATTTTAGGGTTCAGAAAAATATTAAACACTTTGTCGAAATATGAAGTTCTTCTGCTAAATACAGAATTGATTGTCGCATTAACCTTAAACCGTGTGTAATTTTTACCCATAGCAGTTGGTGGACTTTTATTTGTTACCTATAACTAAATAATTACATTAGTTTAGTGTTGAGCTAAAATGTACTGATATTGTTTTGTTTTTTTTCAGGAATGTCATTTCTTTGCACATAATTGAAGAGGACAGCTACGAAAAAGACGTATTATTCTACGTGGTACTCGGACAACCCAAAATGCAGGGTGGTGAGTCTGCGCAACTTTATCCAATCGTATTTCGGTGTGTTCCTTTGTTTTCGTTTGCCATTAATCCTTACTTAATCGTTACTCAATTATTCACCCCCAATTGTTACATTACAGTAACAATATTCACGTCAAGTATCCTTATTTAATTAGTTTGCGTCCAATTATTTAGATAATAAATAACTTTGTTCTAAAAACTTTGGAGCTCCAAATGATTTATATTATTTAACAGATTATAACTATACGATTATTTTGTTATCACCTCACAGAATGAGAGTTGTTCGGAATGCATCCTAAAATTAAGAACAAAAATAATGGAGATCCAGGTACTAACCCTAAATAGCCATATCCGTTGGTAGCCTTTAAAAAAAACTGAGATCATGAATAGGCTTCTTTACCAATTAATTAATCGCAAGAGGTTACGAAAAAGTTATAAAAATAATAAACTTTGTTATCACTGATTCAAAAAGTAAATATTAAAACACTAAATTATTTATTAAATAAAATCGGAAACGCAATCTGTCACCATAATAGATCGCTACTCAAATATAAAAAAAAATATGTAATGGCGATGTGATTTGATGTTTTAATTCCATCTCAAGGGTTGTCCAGGAATTTAAAGGTCCTCTGAATCCAACTCCCAAGTGTTACTCGCATACTTATTAAGTTCCAATTGCATGTACATCTGTTTCGAAATACTTTTTTTAAAAATATTTTATTAACTAATGTATTCTCCATTTTTGTTGTGTACTTTAATAAATGTCCACTGTTCCGTATTTTAAGCAGACTGTATTAATTACAACAACGATCAGAATTTTGTAAAACATTGAACAGTTTGGTTTCCATTGTGCCAAACAGTTGAATAAGCTGCTTAATAAGAATCCTAATTGAATTTGGGAGTCGACGCATGTAATACAAAATGATGAAACATTGTATATATTATAGCGGCCTAATCCGGCTTCGTCCAAATTTGTAAATTGCTTATTAAAGATAATACTATATTAAGTTTAATTGGAGAAAAATTAATTCATCCATAGTTGTAACATTATGAAAGTTTAATCAACATTAAAAAAAAATTTTTAAAGTACCTTCACAAATAACTCACTATTTTTTATCAAATTTTTAAAAGATAAAGTGGGTTTCTATGGATCACCCTTATATGCCATCACGAACTTTTCTGTAGGTCTTTTTAAGAGCCCGTTTGCCGATCTCAGAGGGGAAATTGTACTTTGCAACGTGTGGTGAGGAAACATTTTGAAACATTCCATTCATAATAGTACAATTAATATATTGTGGTCTATGAGAATTGAATGCTCTCTCTCTATCTTTCACACATGTGAGAAGTATTGACAAAGAGAACCGAATATCAGATGCCCATGCTACAGTGATTTACATACTATTATACGACATAATATACAGAAGGTATCAAATAGGGATGTGCTATGTTCATTTTATATACAGAATTACAAAACATTACAACATAAATTATCTGTAAAGAAATATTTTACAAAAAATAGAATGTTAGTAAAAACCACAAAAATATGAAAAAAACTTGAATTGTATAATATTTATAATAATAACTATAATGCCTTTCACCTTATATAGTAAATACTTACGACGTCGTGTCAAATGGATGTATGTCTCGATTGACTTAATAAATATCTATCTATCTATAATTCCCGAAAAATAAAAAAATATTACGCAAATGAATATAAAAATGTCAAGTACATAATAATTATCACGTTTCTTAATTCAGACGTTTCCTTTTTTTATTTTGAGCGTCTGTTATATATTTTGGCTCTCTTATTTCCATGTTACGAGTATGTCGTGGATCGATTATTTCTGGGACTAAACAACTGAAATAAAATGTCTTTAATTTATTTACCATTTCATTTTCGAAAAAAATACTGTCTCTTTCAATTTTCATTATTATACAATCAGCCAGTGTCCATACAGCAAAGACACATACATTTTTTTCGCAGATATTTAATTGGCCTTGAATCTGATAAAAATATTCATGATTTTTTTTTATTTCATATGTCCCATTAGTATTTTTAATATATTTTATCACTCCTCCTTGTACACCGTCAGCAACTGTCATATTTTTAGCAGAAAACGGGCATTTAATTTCAACAATTAATCCGTCTTGTGTTACACCATCTGGCGTTGCACCTAAATACGGCCATTTTGGATTAATAAACAGACCACAGTGGCTTATTTTAGTTTTAAGGATATTCTCAACTGCTTTTTTTGCTATGTCTTCGTTATTTCTGCCCCACATAATAGATTTCACATGTAAATCTTCCTTATATAAAAGAGATTTTACAGTGGATCTGCAACTTGTAGTGGGACGCATTTTACAGATTTTCCCGAAGTTAGAAGCTGTCAGCACTTTTTTCCGATATTCTCGCCACTCCATACTATCTGCTTGCAATCTAGTCCGCCTTTCAATATTTTGATTTTCTTCGGCCATTTTGGATAATTGATTATTAAATTTACGGCATTCTGCGTCAAACTCATCTTTATCTAAATCCAGTCTTTGACATACTTCACCGTAATCTTCATCTGGTCCTTTGGTATTTGAAGAAAATGGCAATCGTCTTTTCTTGCCGCTTGCTGAATGCCGTTTTTTAGTTTCTTCAAATTTTTTCAAAATGTTTCCGGGACTAGTATCATTATTTAAATATTTATGTACTTTGTACAGAGGTCTTCCATCCGAATTTCGGGACAGAGTGGCAGCCATACATCGCCCTTGATAGCAACGCCTCATAGTAAAATTGATTCGTTTACCACCTGTATATTTGGCTATAATGGAATTAAATTGTTCCACCGTATTGTTGTCAACGTTTTCAATTAAACTTTTTGCGTGACTGGCTAAATAGCGTACCGCTACCATCAAACGTTCTTCTAAACCAAAACTTCTAAACTCTGACATATAGTTTATGGGATCAGGGTTTTCTTTTAAACAAAAATATTTTAAAAGTGAACATTCCTTATGTTCGCCAAAAATGTGACTAACACTGTTGATGATATCTTTTTTTAAAAAGAGAATTTTTTGATTTCTGTCTGTGTCTTCATTTCTTCTATACAAAATTGCTTTTGTAACAGCGGTTCTTGCTTTTAAAATGCTGCTATTAATTATGTTTCTTAGAGGGATAGGTACATTTCTTGTTTTTCCAATTTCCTTTAATTTATTGCTGTAATTGCGTAACAAATGATTGCGACATTCTATTTTTTCTACTGTATAATTTTTATATGGCCTGGAATCTAATATCTTACGGTAACAACTACTGTCTCCATCAGCGATCATTTTGTGGTAAATTATGTTATACATTTCTAAACTCCTAGAGAAGCCTTCTGCAATTATATTAGATTCCATGGCTGTAGATGAACCGGACCAATTTTTATAGCAAGAATGTTCATTGGGTTTTTCATTTTTATTCGCTGCTCGTTGGCATATGGCACAATATTTATTTTTTATGCCAATATATAAAATTTTTCTTGTTTTAAATCCAATAATTGCGGCTACTCCCGACAACGAATTATAATTCCCTCCACCACGATACGAACGTTTAGCCCAGCTGCCATCACACACTACGGTAATAAGAGGTATTCCTTCTTCTGTAACACTTCCACACTGAACTGCTAGCCTCGCTTCTTCTTGGGCAGCTTCATGCATTGACTGGATTGCTGTTTCTTCCCAAGCATTACATGCTGCTGTGTGCGCAGTCTTAAATATCTTAAACCCCATTGGAGGAATTTCCATAGCACTCTGTAAAGACTGCATTTGTGAATGACCGATGCCAATATTCATACTTCCAATCACTGCAGCTGTACTAATATTAGAATTTGCATTTTTCTGAGGATATGTTGACACAGAATCGACGCAATTGCACATCTTGCACTTAAAAACTAATTCACTTTCCAGTCCATTCCGTTTTTCAGCTACAAGCTGTAAAGTATTAAAATTACACCCAAAGTGTGGCGCATGATCGCTTAATTGTTGGAGGGATTTCAAAAATTGTTGCATAAGAACGATTCGCGCTCCCTCTAAAGCAAATTCTGATTCTGAACTTACTTCACCTGATACAGTTTCTGGGAATGTTTGTTGAATCGTACCATTAGTTGTGCTTTTTATTTCAATTGGTCTTTGAAATGAACTACTATCTTCTTCATCTATTGGATGCGAATTGTTTA
The DNA here is from genome assembly GCA_034508555.1 of Venustoraphidia nigricollis. Classification (NCBI taxonomy): domain Eukaryota; kingdom Metazoa; phylum Arthropoda; class Insecta; order Raphidioptera; family Raphidiidae; genus Venustoraphidia; species Venustoraphidia nigricollis. The sequence goes on from JAVRKA010000013.1 coordinate 4,884,625, forward strand.
GTTGATTATTTTCATGTTCTTTTCTGCACATGTTACCTTGCAATATTTCCCTGGTAAGGCAGGGTAAATCTAACCGACGAGCTCTAAAATAAAATATATAAGAGTTGAGAAATAATATATTTATATCAACAATAGATTGATTAAAAAAATGGTTGGACCCATCCCACAGCAAAAACCGATCTCTCTATTAGAGAACTACTGCCGATCAATTTTGATAAAATTATTATTAATCGTTAGCTTAAATATAACTTAAAATTTAAGCTACAAATCATAATGTTAGGTCAACAATAACACAGAAAAGGAAGCACTTTTTATTTTTTTTATTTGTATTTCATTTAGTTTCAAATAGTCTAAAAATACTGTATTGATCTTGAAACATATCATTTTAGATTTCTATTTTCTGACCCATTACAATAATTTCCTATTGGAAGTTAAAAATAAATATATATAAGTACAAATCAATAAAATAATTATTATAGATAAAATATTTACCTATTATATTTGGCAATGTTGCATTTTTTCTTACGTACTGCTGACAAACGTAATTTTGATTTATTTCCACAGCGATAATCCATGGTATAGTCACAAGAATAAGTAACAATATTATTAAAAATAAAAGAATAATTCTTCTTAGCACAACAGATTTATTCAGCAAAACACTAAATTAATTAAATAAAACAAAATCCTTAATTTATATACAATACAGGTAAAAATATAATAGGTATCGTTTACTATAACCTAAACCATAGACCAAAACATGTGAAACGGTCAGGTAACAAAAAACTTGAGATCCAAACATCTATGGGAATACTAGGAAAAAGAGCAAATAACATCAAAAGACACTAATAATTCATTACTATTTATTTTATATCTTTAATCTTATTTACTAATTTTTTAATTGAGAATTGGTCATAAATTTGTTGCATTTTACTAAATTCCGTAGTTAACCATTTAGATAAATTATAATTAAGGGAGTCTATGTTATTAACAATAGGTCTCATTAATTTGTCCGGTTTATGGATTTTTGGTAAGCAGTACTGCTAACCAAAAATCCATAAACCGGGCATTTATTTTTATTGTTCCAACCACAGTGCTCTTAATATTTATAACAATATTATTATAACAGGTAAAAATAAAACACCTCTTCACGCTTTCAAAAGCTAACTTGTAATAATTTTATTAATACAGTGTTCATAATAATTGATTTGAATCATATTTTTGTATAACATTTATTATACATATAGCAACGAATAAATCAAACGCGATACAACCACTATCTAGTACACACTACACAGCCCTAAAGTTTAACTGCACAGTGTAACACACATTCTTTCCGTAATGACAGCACCAATCAGTTCGGCATATTACGATATTTTTTCATTGTAGAGGCGCGGGACATCCTATAATCTAGGTTGTAATTTTGAAAAACAGGCTACAGAATATTTTTTTCTAGTTATATTAAGGATCAATCTACAGCCGTATTGTAACAAATTTTTCATTTTTTACGTTGTTAATTAATGGTGAATGCTTTTAAAACACATTTTTTACGGTTTTTAAAATTTTTTAAAAATTCTTCCGCTACAAAAATTGAAAAAGTGGTACAATAGGGAAATAGATGGACCCTTAATCTTCATAAAAATAATTTTTCATAATTTTATCCCTTGTTTTACGATCAGAATTATAGGACGCCGCAGACCACTGTATTGCATTGAGAAAACCAGGGGAAACGGGCTCTTAAGACCTACAATTCTATAACATTAGTTTCGTGTATCTCTTATGGTATTGTCAGCATAAGTCCTGTAAGCGGCCTAACGGCACTTTGTATGACAACATCGAGATTTCTCTACTATCTTTAAAATATGAATGTATTACACATAAACCTTCCCGAAGAAATCCCCTAAATGATTGTGAAAACCGCATCAAAATCCATTGTGTAGTTTAGAAGAACTAAGCGATCAAACAGAAACGCGAATAGGGATTTTGTTTTATACTATTATAAGTGTCAGTGAAAAATATATTTCACGGCATAATACGTTGTAATATTTTATGGCAAAATATACGAATAAGACATAAGTAATGTAATTACCAAATATTCGTTCATATATAATCAGGGGCGTAGCTACCGCCGTATCTGCCGTATCAATTATACGGGGCCCCCGGGCCACGGGGGCCCCCAACGTGCGTTAGCAAAAATTAATAAAAACTTCCCAATTTTTTTTTATTTCAGAAATGACAAAAGTCAAAAAAAGCAATTTTTTTCCCGCGGAAAGCGTGCGTTCAAAAGTTGGCAACACCCTACATCGGTTATCGCGGGCTGCGGGATTTCCCCGTTTAAGTCATTTACTTCAACGGGGAAAGGGCCCCCAAACAAATTTTTATACGGGACCCCGCCAAGGCACGCTACGCTTCTATATATAATAATATAATTATTGTAAATTAAGTATTTTATAATAATATAGAAAACCATAAAAATGCGTTTCCCGATCATCAGTAAGACAAAATAATATATGTTAAAAATCACTTACATTACAATCGGCTCTGCAGTAATTACACAGGTATTGGCAGTACATATAGGCATTTATAATACGAAACTTTTTTGGCACAAAAAAAACACATTTTGTTCGAAAATCACAGCAAAACTTTTATCACACACATAAAAAAGAAACGTTTTAAAACCATTTTCAACAATTACATTGTTTGAATTAACCAATTTTAACGTTAAAACGTTAATTGTTAGCACGACTAAAATTGCAATAATTTATAGTGACAGTTCGCTGACCGCTACTGAAATGTTTTATTTCGGATCAGTGATACCAATGACTAAAAGACACTCGTTTTGATGCAATTTTAACCTATATTATATAATACAATCATGGACAAAACTATTGAATATTTTTTTTACATCTGAATTACTTGAAATTAATTTCAAATTGTTACCGTAAACTTATAAATATGCTGATGTTATTTCTTTTATATTTATTAATTTGTAAAATAACGGTTCTTCCTAGTACCAAGAGGTGTTTAAATGACTTGATTTATCACAATTTATTTCTTCAAAAAAAATTACAAACTTAAAAATATTCGAAAATTTTGTCCATGATTATATATTTCTTATATTTACTAAGTATACAGCCAGTCTTCACATGCAATTTTAAAAATCTATTATTTTATATAAAATACATTAATTTATTGCAAGCGGTGTCGGCCGCGAAATGCCATCTTATATATTACTTTAAATCTAGTTACCAGAACTTTCATTATACTTGGTTCTCGAGTGATAATAGCACAAATAGACAGACAGACAAAAATTCTGGAAACAAATTTTGCCGTAAATAATTCAATAATTTTAATTGTTAAATTGATCCCTAAAGTGAAATTGCGACCTCCCTACTAGGACGACTTTCTGACCTTTTAGAGGTAAAAGAAACGATTCAAATCTTAAATTTGTTTATAAGAAGTGCGCCAGCTTCTGGGTGTTTTCCTTGAAACTATGGCAAGGCGAGATCTAGTGTCTAGTTTGAAGAATAATCCGTGTGCAAGAATACGATAAAAATCACAGTAACCGCTGGCAAAATCGGCTGTGACAGACGGATTAGTGATCTTATAAAAATTTCGGTTTTTTCCGAACCGGCAAAAATGGTCCTTTTTCAACTTTTTAAACTTTCACAATGGTGTTGTCCTTTAACTTATCAGTGTTTTGTCACATTCACCGTCAAAATTCCCCTCTGGATAAATGTTCGCATCTAGAGTAGATCCTGGGTCTTATAAGGGTCTGATAGCTTCCCCTATATACGAAATATAAATTTAAATTACATAATATTTGGTTTTAATTCAAGTAATGTTTTATTCTTTTTTTCATGAAATCAAAGCAAAATATAGTTTCCCCTTTTGTAGAGTCAATCCAAGGACTTACGATATACGATCAGGCGTGGTTTTAGAAAATTAATTTTGGGTAGACATTTTAATAGAAAACTGTACTTACAACGTTCTTTGCGTGCTCAAGTGTTCTTTATGTTATGTACTATCAGATCGATAATCGATTCCATTTTTAATTAAAATTTTTGGATGGTCCCCAGTCCACCCGGTAAAGCCGAAGCGAACGATGCGAACGCATTTATGTGAATTAAAAAAATATTCACTTAATGTTGAAGGCAATTTAAAAATAAAACTCGGGTCGTAGTGCCAAAACTCTGCAGACAATACAGTGATTGTGCTTATGCAGGCAGTGTGGTTATATTACGTGAACTTAAGTTTGTTTTTGGACAAAATAAAAAAATGCAACCCCTTAATACACCCCTTAAAATATTTTTTTTTCTCAGTTGAAATAGTGCTATCAATTCAACGTCTGTACCAAATTAAACAAACCCTTCAGTAAGTAAATTTGCATGCGAAAACTAGCGTTTTTATAAAAATCGTCCTGTCAATCTGATTTCACTAAAATTTGGCGGAAACCTTTTAATAGATACTAAAGGGTTAAATTTCAATTTTCATAGTATTTTTGGGCTCCAAAACAATTTTCAACCCTCTTAAATTGGTTTGATTAATTAGGCTCATTTTAAATATCCTTCGTACGGTAATGGATTCCAACATGTGGATGAGATATAAACATTTTCAAAAATGGTGCCATATTGTTCAAGGGGCTATAAAACGTCAAGAAATTTTGATCCGACCCCTAGGTCCCACCATCCGACCAACGCCAATAGTGTATATGCCATATGGCAAATACACTAATAAAAGCTTTCCGCTGGAACATTCGATACTTCAGTGATTGTTCTGGAAAATGTTTCGTAAACGATATCTTCCCCTATTTGGAATAGAGGCTGCCCATTAATTACTTTGTTGCACGACTCTCTATAAAATAGTCCCTTTTCATATCTGTACCTATAGCGGTAGTAAAATAACACATTTCCCACTGATGCGTAAAGTAAAACAAAAGAAATGCGATTTTATCAAATCAATAATAATTTCCTTCCCAGTTGTCATTTAAAACCATATGAGCAACAGAAACAGCAAAGTAGTCGTAGTCTTCGGAAACAATCCAAGTAAATTCCAATATGGCCGAACACTCAACTGTCAGATATACAGGTGAGTTTTAAGTTGATGCTTTTTTTTTTACAGCGTGTAAAAATCAAATAGACGAGCAAATATTTCAAATAGTTTTTTTATCAAAACTCAAAAATAAGAGAGAAACAGCCTTTCGAAGTTTAAATAAATTTTATTAAATTTTCTTTAATTTTGAGGTCGGTCCTGGGGTTATATTATGTTACTATGGAAATATCCAACAAAACGGGGACAACTTCGAACAATTTCTGTGAATACTTGATAATAACAACTTATTTCCATAGTAACATAATATAACCCCAGGACCGACCTCAAAATTAAAGAAAATTTAATAAAATTTATTTAAACTTCGAAAGGCTGTTTCTCTCTTATTTTTGAGTTTTGATAAAAAAACTATTTGAAATATTTGCTCGTTTATTTGATTTTTACACGCTGTAAAAAAAAAGCATCAACTTAAAACTCACCCTGTATATACTTATTATAAAGTGAAAATCAGCTATTTCATAGGAAGTATACCTGCAGAAAATGTAGGTGGCATGCATCTTGATTGTAATGCTTTTATGACTTGTGTGACTGCTAAAACTCAATGGTCGTTCGTTTTAACATAATGTCACAGCTCGTACATAAAATAGTGCATTATACAATCTAAATACATAAACTACTATTTTTAACTATTTGTAAACATGAAAAAGACTAATATAATGTTTAAGTATATGAATGATCTGACAAATTACAGCTGTAGTTATTATAACAAAAATGAGATTTTTTCTCTGCAATTCTTTTTGCTTGAAATATTTCCTTACAGAAACCTTTCTTTAGCGTGACCAGATTTACGTAGGTACCTATAATAGATTTTTTTTTTATAATTTATAATAATAACGAAGTAGCACAAGAAACATATATTCGTAGGAAAATAAATATATTCATTTTTGTAAAAGTTTCTTTTTGCGCCTCTTTTATTGCCTGTGATGTAATTATGCCACTTTCGCTTTTAGTTTGCATGTTTTTGTTTGAATTTATTCTAATTAATTAAAACAAGATGGATAAATTTAATTTTAATGTTTTTCCATTTTTTATTTAAGTACTTTAACAATTTTTTTTTGTGCATCCTTATATCTATCTTGCTGATTCAAGCATCCATTGATAGGCTGAAAAAAACTCGGGGCGCAATGCCAAACTTTATCAATAATATAGTGTTTTTGACAATACAGACATTGTGACTTAAGTTTGTTTTTAGGCAAATTCAGAAATGTTTTAGACGTAAAATTTTCGGTGAAATCTGGATGAAATATATTTGTTATATGTTTCGGAATTTATTTAGGTACCTGATCATATCTCGAAAAAATATTCTTAATACTTCGTCATTTTAAATTTTTTTCATGAAAAGTCACTAAAGCGTGTGACCATGGACGCCAATCAAAAACGAGACGATTATTCATTTAATATAAATTAATTATTGAAGGCATACACAATATTTTAGAGTTTATTTTAAAGTAAAGATGACTATACTATTTTTCTTTTCCCTCCCAGATTTTCTATTTTTCACCGTCTCAAAACTACTTTCTTGCATGTCTTTCACGTCGCCTATGCTTACCAAAAAAATGCACTCTTTCAGTATTACTCGCACACTAGAGATGGGAAAAACGGATCTTTTTAGTGATCTGCATCTTTGCATCTGGATCTCGTATGTGAGCCGGCTCACTGAACCGGTTCAAAAAGAGCCGAGTTCTGAATATGCTACTGCAGTCTGCCACTGAGTTACCTAGTTCAGTCAATCATATCACGACCTGTATAGAATCAAGAATGCATAGCCAAACATGTGATGCATGAGTCATTTCAGCTCACAGATGCATCAAAGCAAGAACTGATACGTAAGTGTAAAACGTGCTTCTGTGTGTCAAGTGTTTCACTGAGTTATGCGGATCCGTTGATCCGTCGGCTCAAAAAAAGTGAGTCGGCTCTCACGGATCTTCTGTCGGAGTCGGCTCTTTGAACCGGTTCAGATCTGAGTTACCCAACTCTATCACACACTAGTTTAACCACACCCTTATCCTGTTCGACTCTTTACTCGTTAGTGTGTAATAGGCCTCCATAACAATGTTTAATAATTACAGATGAATTGGCGAAAGCCGTCGAAGAAGCTGAAAGCAAGAGACCGGAAGACATGACGGAAAAGGATCGAATGGCACTACTAGGAATGCCTAGACTTGGCGATACTACGAGGGCACAAATACGTATTAAAGAAAGCAAAGAGTTCAAGGTAAAGTCGACTGCAGTTTTTAAAATAAATAATAGTTTAAAAAAACTAAACAAACCGAAATAAGATGTCAAAAATATTTTTTTATTGTAAAAAACGTGGGGTGCTTGATATCAACCTGTATAAATATTTCATTTGTAGCTGTTTGTAAAAGTAGAGTTAGTATAAAAATAGTAATAAGCACCTCACACTTTTTTACAATAAAACAATATTTTTTACTTTTTAGTTCGGTTTTGTTTTTGAAACTATTGTTTATTTTTTTCATCTTGAGGATCCTAGTCAGAATAATGGGACATACTTATTAAATTATTGTGTTATCATCGGTCCTTGATAAGTGTACAAAGTTTCAGTTCAATCTGATGTTTTGAAGCGGGTGAATTTCACGTTCAAAGATTCCGTTACAAGCATACAGGTGAAGCTAATGAAAGCGTGTTAAGGTAGTTGTCGTGGTTAAGGCACACCGTCAGAAAATTCTTAATTTTTGTATACTTATTAAGGACATGATAATACAATTACCCTGAAAATTTGAAGTCGATCGACCGTATGTAATTCGAGATAAATTCAATTAAAAATTGGATAATTAACATTGATTGTATACGATCTCTGTAGTTCTGAACCAGTTTCTTATTAATAAAAAAAGAACTAACTGTCAGAAACTTTCCAAAAACTGACAGTCTTTCAATGCATTTGTTATGAGCTTAAAAAAAATAAAAAAAAATTTTTGACCGTCTAATTATTCATAAATAACGGTTTAAAGTTCAACAATTTATAGAAAAGTATACATGCATATGAATACTGTATGGGTTACGTTTCCACGGGTACAGTCTTGCGTACAAATTATGGATCACTTAGCTACAAGCTAGTATGTACCACGACAACTACCTTCATAAAGTTATGCTGTCCTAATTTGTATTTTAATTTAGACCAAAAAAATTTTTTAACACAAAACTGTCACACAGTAGATTTTCGTGTATAGTACAATATATTAATTATAAATATTGTATATTCTTCCAGAACACTGTCGATAAATTAGTACAACGTGCAAATGCTTCCCTTGTCGTCGGGACGTCTTCATGGAAAGAACAATTCATTGAGGCGCTGACCGTTTCAGGTGGAGATGATGGACACGACGATGAAGAAGGAGAAGAGGGTGGAGACAAATCTCCATCCATTTTTGATTATATCATGCATTTTGTTACACTATTTTGGAAGTTGTTATTTGCATTTGTTCCACCGACGGGTAAGACTCATCATCTAATATATAAAAATCAATATTTGTTTGATCGTGTCCAATGAATTACGATGAAACTTTGGTGAGTTGTCGCGCGTCCGGAAATGTTTCTGCAGACCATGAAAAAAAATTCTTATTCTTATGAAATTAATATTTGTTTGTCCCACTACTATTGTCGCTGCCGCGAATCAAGGCTGTGATACGGCGGAGTCGATGGCTCCACTACTATTATCGCCGCCGAGCGGACTATAAAACATTGTTTCATCTTAATCGCGTATGAAGTCATGGGTAACGGCTAGTATTTTATATTATTTACCATTTTCGGGGGCCCATTCAAATCAAAACAAATTATCTTGTGGAAAATATATTCTTGCACTATAAAATAGCTCCTTTTTATGTGATCCTAAAATGATTCATTCAACACTAGTGCGTGACGTAAAAGAAACGTGGGCGCGCTAAACTAATTCAATAGTAACTGAGTATACTGAAAATGAAGAGAAAAACAGATGTTTCATAGGGTGGCGTACGTAAAATATAGTATATATCTCGGGCGTAATGATAATATGACTCTTGTGATATTAAAACTCACTGAATCTTGTATTTACATAATGTCACAACTCGTCAGTAGTATGCTTCAGTACACCCTAGATACATAAACTACTATTTTGATACAGATGTGAAGATTGTAATATCTCTTTTAAAAAGATCTACACTTCAAAGTGATGTCTTAATTTGAACCAGTAAATCAATGTTTTGGTCCTACTCCTAGAGGCCAATGAAGCGTAGATGAAACTCTGAAACTTAGAAAATTAAATTGAATATATTTTATTTAAACTAAAATTTTAGTTTTGAAAATTGAAAAGGACTAAAACTGTTAGTCGAAACGTCTTTATATAAATAAAAAATCAATTGAACAGTATAAATAAAATTACTTGCAATATACAGTTCAATTGATTTTTTATTTATATAAAGACGTTTCGACTAACAGTTATAGTCCTTTTCAATTTTCAAAATTAAAATTTTAATTTTGAAAATTGAAAAGGACTTAAACTGTTAGTCGAAACGTCTTTATATAAATAAAAAATCAATTGAACAGTATATTGCACGTAATTTTATTTTGTTAATATATCTATTACTGTTGGTAGAATCAATATTATTAATTGGGTACAATGTTTTTAGACTTCATTTTGTTTCAGAAATGGGAGGTGGTTACTTATGTTTCACAGTATCAATATTGGCCATCGGTGTGGTGACGGCTGTTATTGGTGACGTGGCGTCTCATTTTGGGTTCACTCTCGGCATTAAAGATTCCGTAACTGCTATCGTGTTCGTCGCGCTCGGCACAAGTATACCAGGTCAGTAACATTACCAAGAATTCGTAAATTGTTCGCTACAGTATAGTGTTCATAAGACTAAATTAATAAACAGCAGGATAGCTATAGTTTGCTATAATTCCTTACGAAACACCCATTGTTACAATTACTGTTACAATTTGCTTTATTATGAGAAAGATTAACTGTTGAGTTATGGCACTGAAGAGTAACTGATAACTCATTCCGCTGCGAAAGTGGAAAGTTTCGGGTTTAAGTCACGACGGGGACAATTCTTTAAAAATATTATTTTTCTTATATAGCATTGTAACAATTAGTGTTTCTTAACAATTATAGCAAACGATCGCTATTACCAAGAATGTTATAATATATACATACTGGATATCTGACAACTGCGTTACAAGTGACGCAAGCTCGTAATTTGTAATGCAGACAAAATAATATTTCTTTCCACGTCTGTTTGTGAATTTTGAATCTTTGCATAACTAGAGAAAACAACCGGATTTTCAATTTTTTGTGTATAGAGAATTGACATACCTTTCAAATGAGTTGCACCAGAATCTCCTTTGAAATCTAAAAATTCTAAAAGTTAAGATAGGAGAGGGAATTTTAGACGCGCACTGTGTATAACGTGTGTTTGAATCGGATTTATACAGAAGCACTAGTTTCATCCACGGTATAAGAAAGAATGGTAGTGTATCTTATATTCTTTTATACATAGAAGGGATGAAGCTCTTATTTGGCGAGTACACGGAGAGCCCGCGAAGTAGCGCTGCGAGCACACCAGCAATGCTGGCTGTGTTAAAAGAGATGCGTAACGGGTTTGCCTATGCGTTGGCGTTGCGTAATATACTTTGAAAATTGAATATAATCTTTTTATTCTTTTTATTTAACATAGCGAACATTGCTGCTGAGCTCGCAGCGCTGCTCCGCGGACTCTCCGTATACTAGCCCAATAAGAGACTTGCTTTTTTATGGGGGAGATATATTATTTGACGAGTACACGGAGAGCCCGCGGAGTAGCGCTGCGAGCACACCGGCAATGCTTGCTGTGTTAAAAGAGATGCGTAACGAGTTTGCTTATGCGTTGGCGTTGCGTAATATACTTTGAAAATTGAATTTAATCTTTTTATTCTTTTTATTTAACACAGCGAGCATTGCTGCTGAGCTCGCAGCGCTACTCCGCGGGCTCTCCGTATACTAGCCCAATAAGAGACTTGCTTTTTTATGGGGGAGATATACTACCATTCTTTCTTATACCGTGGTTTCATCCCTACAAATTATCACATTTTTTTCAGATACGTTCGCCAGTAAAGTAGCGGCCGTCCAAGACAAATACGCAGACGCAAGCATCGGCAATGTGACAGGTAGTAACGCCGTTAATGTGTTCCTGGGAATAGGCATCGCTTGGTCGATGGCTGCCATTTACCATAATTCTCACAACAAGAAGTTCTTAGTCTCTCCTGGAAAGTAAGTCGATTAATCTAAACAGTCTTAAAGTATTATATTTTTAAGGTTGCTACGAGGCACCATTACTTTAAATTCTTAAAAAAGGAATTAAGAGGCGTCGTTCTTAGTGAAAGTATTCTTAAAGATAAATGACTATATCTAATCTTTAAAACTCGCCAGCTCTAGCATAAATCTAAAGTGACTCTTCCTTTTTCGGAAAAGTTTTTTAAATCTTCAAAATATTTCCAAAGTAATCAACTAACAGCGGCACCCTTGCAACAGCATTTTTTAGCCTCGCAGTGTGGTTTAAATTCAGAGCGTTCCGACAACCTTAACACTTTGGTTAGTTTCAGTGCATCTGACTAATACATTGTTTTTGGTTTTTGTCTACAGCTTAGCGTTTTCGGTGACCATTTTCTGCTCAGGAGCAGCACTTGCAATAATAGTATTAATGTTAAGGCGTAGCCCGTCGGTCGGAGGCGAACTCGGAGGTCCAGCCACGATAAAATGGGTAACATCGGCATTTATGTTCTCGTTATGGGTGTTGTATTTGGTTTTGTCCTCATTAGAAGCATACAACATCATTTCAGGATTCTAAACATGTTACAAGTTACAATACCAGTGTTAAGGTTCAATTTAAGACACGTGAAATATATCAATATAAACATTATAATAATATTATCGCGACTATTTCAATACATATTGCCTAGTTTTTGTGCACAATAAATGGATATTTGATACCATTGTGATTCTTTTAAGATATTTATTTATCCGTTTGAAGTGCAGATGAACTGAAATACTTTTAATATAAATGTTCTGCCATATTTGAACATTTCGAGCATTTATGCCAATTTTATTGTTTGTTACATTTTCGGTGTAAGCAGATTAATTTAATTGATTGCACAAAAATACTAGACTTATTTTTACGTAGAGAGAATTTTTATGCTCAAATCTTTTCCAAAGTTGATCGCAAAATCAATTAGTTTTTGAGTATTTGAGCATAATATAGAAATTTGAGTGTTTAGGTTTTATTTTAAAGGAAATTGCTATTAATTTCAGATATTTTTATTTACTGAAGTACTAATAATTAATCTATTGTTTTTGTGCAATTAAGCATTACTAATGATGAGACAAATAGCTGTTTTTCATAAATAATGAAATTATATTCCTATAATTTTTTTTAAAAACGCATGTCAATTTACTCATTTTAATATAGTAGAACGTTTTGTTAAACAGTATGTCTTGAAATATTGGGGTCCTAAGGCAAATAATTTATTCAAAAACTGAACAAAAATAAGTGAAGAATAAAATGGCGTTGCTGTGCTAATGTGCGCGTATCTTATTTGTTTTCTTCTAGGCAGAATATAAAGTCTGTGCCTTTTGTTCTTGTACTTATTTTAATTAATTATAGTTAATTATAAAATATAGAAATAAATTATTGATTGAAAACAAGATATTAACACCATTTATTGAAGAAATTGAGAAATTTATTTTTAAAATAATACGCGGAAAAACAGTCGACGTCTAAAATGAGAATTTGTATGTTTGGAGATAGCTTTGATAAAACATAGAAGACAGCATCAAATTTTATTTATTTTTTAAAGAAAACGAATTCTTCCTTTAAATTTGCCAAATAGTAAAGGCGCTTTATAACAAAAATGAAAATAATGACCATAAAAGTTTAGTTTCTCTAATTTATTTTTTCACGAAAATTGCGTGTTACATCACTGAAAGTGTGTTTCTTTTTGTATGAAATATGTTTATATAATATAATATCGAACTATTATTAGCCGTTGAATGTTTCATATAATGAAGTATTGTAAATTGGTTTCCTGAAACTGTAATAATAAATGCTTTTTATGAAACATCATCCATCTTCTCATAATACAAGGATAAAATTGAACAGCCCTCAAAAATTGCAGTATTCAACATCGAACACATTTAACAAAAAAAAAAAAGAAAAGAGATACGAAAAAGTAAAAAATATTACAATTTATACATAAAAGTAGGTACTCAATATTTTCGATTTTGCTTTACATAGACCAAGCAACGAAAAACTATCGCCGATAAAAACTGATAATTTAAATTTCTGCACAGCTTTTCGAGAAATTTAAATAGTAGAAATCTTGCTTATCCGCCATGTTATAAAAAAAACCCGGGTCGCAGTGCCAAAACCCTGCCGACAATATAGTGTATTTGCTATTACAGGCAGTGTGGCTTTATTATGCGAACTTAACTTGGTTTTTGGGCAAAATAAAAAATTTGACTCCTTAATACACCCCTTAAAATAACATTTTTTTTCTTAATTGCAATATTATTATCAATCGAACCTTTATACCAAATTATATACAACTTTCAGTAAATAATTCTCTATCTGCAAACTAGTGTTTTCGTAAATTTTTTAAATCCGGTCCTGTAGGGCCGATTTTATTAAAAGTTTAAGGACACTTTTTAATTATTACCAGAAGGTTAAATTTCAATTTTGAAACGATTTCGGTATTTTGGGGCCCAAAAACATTTTTCAACCCCTAAAAACTACCCTAAAAATGGCCCGATTGGGCCCATTTTAAATAGGGTTCGTGCGGTGGTGGATTCCAACATGCGGGCCAAATTTAGTTAAAATCAATTAACTCTTTCGAAAGTTATTGCTGCCCGCATATATATATATATATATATATATATACATATATATATATAAACATTTTTAAAAATGGTGCCAAAGTGTTTAGGAGGTTATGAAACGTCGAGAAATTTTGGTCCGACACCTAGGTCCCTCCATCCGACCGATGCCAATAGTGTATGTTGCCATATGGCAAATACACTAATAACAATCTAAGAAAACGCATAGTTTTTTGTAAAAATATACAATGTTAAATTGTTCGCAAAAAAGTTATTAGTTACACTGTAAGTTTTAAAAAAATATTCCTGGCCTAAAATGTTTCAAACTTGTCACAATATTGTAAAGTGAAAAACCTTCAAATGTAAACAATTTAGTATGAAATTTGATGATTTGTTTGGTTCAACTTAAATAACTTATTGGTTATTTCACAGCATACAAACACATTACATATTCACGTATAGAGTGCATCTGAAGCGTGGTTATTATCTTATTCGATGTTCGATTTTATCCAAGCAAGTATATTATGATTTATTGTACAAAAACAGAAGACAAAATAGATTAATTACATAGATATATGTAAAAGATTTAAATGGTCTTATAAATTTGTAATGTATTGTAACATTTATAACATAGTTCATGTCAATATACTTTTAGATATTGTCTAAAAGATATTTCAGATCTATAAAGTAAATCCAACAGAACTAAATGAATCTTTCCTGTTACTTTGTATTACCTATAAATATTATATAACTCGCCAGCACTATAATGAAATCAGTTTTGTACCCTATCGCAAATCAATTACATATTCCCTTAGAATGTATGGTGAAAATTATATACAATAAAATTTGAAACTTATTGCATTGCAGTGCTGTCATATGTTTTAGAATATCGTATAAAGTGTAAAGATACAAAACAAGTCCATCAAAATTTTAACGTTTCACTGTTTTACTTACATAGAACTTATTTTTTTATGTATTCTCAAATAAATATCTCGACAATGTTAAATTTAGTTTAGTTGCTCTATAAATAAATCTCATTGGCACAAAAACTTCAACAAAACAATTGATCTGTATCAACTAGACAAATGCATTAATTTTGACAAACAGTTGCATTCAAAAGTTTTAATTATGTTCTTATGCAATCCATCCCGATCGTAGATTAAACGTGACTGAAAAAAGTCAATATTTAAATAAAGACTACTCCGAGTACGTCTTGAACGACTAGTCAAATAATAAGATACTCAAAATATTACTACTAAAGTAAATGTTAAACATTAGAAGTATTTACACTACAAAATATATTTTATTTTTGTTAATACAACATGTAGATGCGATTTTAACTTTTTATATGAAAAGAAAACATCCGCGCTTAAATAATGTTTGTGGTGCATTATTCATTTTTATAGTATGATAGTAAAGTTTTATTATCTCAGCCTTAAATGACGGCCTGCCTTGTTCAAAATACTTTTTACGAAAAGGAAAATAATTTTAAATTTACATTCAGCTGTTTTCAAAAACATATTTTATATAGAACCAAAAGGAATACATATAATATATAATTTTATATACAGATTTCAGAATGCCAATAAATGAATAGGCTATATAGAAATAACATATATGAGGATTTTCTTAATATTTAAAATAATAACGAGGCAGAATTTCCTTAATTTTATGTCATCTATAATTAATTATTGTTATTTTTTTTTATTTTCGTATAACAATCGAATGTTTGAAATGTACCTCCACATGTTACAAACTAAAGGTCTAAGTACACAAAAAATGTTATATCAGTCATATTTTAATGAAAAGTGTTATTTTAAAAACCTTTAGTGGAGATTACTACATATCGACTCTTAATGTGTGAAATGATTTAAGTACTCATCATTATAACGCCTATTAATGAATCGATATTTACCAAATTTTATTTTGATAAATCACTCGGTTTGTATATGATTTTTCTGGTAGATATAGTTTAAAATAAATAATTTCATAAATGTGTCCGTTTTTTTGTAACACACCGCTCAACAAACATTTACTTATTAGTTAAAATGAAATATATAGTTAAACAAAGATAAGGTACGCTGTCTAATAATTATTTTCAAACTACTAGTTATTACGTATAAAATAAAAATATCAATGCAAATATATGTTTGATGTTTTCATATATTTTATATAGTTAATGGTAACTTTTACAACAGACTATGTTACATTTACGGATGAACACACTGTATATTTCTTTTTAAAACTGAAATAAGTAAATCATTAAAAATCAGTCAAAAATTTATTTTTTATTATTTAAACATACATATAACAGGTCTTAAAGACACTAAAATGATCTTACAGTATTTTGCATAATCATTCTGATCATCGAATCAGTCATTTCAGCTCGAGGGAGTTATAAATATTTCGCATATATAAAACGAATTTGTAGTTTATCCAACAAAATTTATTAGATTGCGTGGCATTATGTAATCAAAAATAAAATATCTCATTTTTTTAAAACAAGTTTTCATTAAAATGTACTAAAAAATAAAAAGAAAAACTAGTATTTAAATTAGGTTCATAATTTTAAAAGCGTGTGTCGTTCATTACAGTTTACGATCCATGTTTTTTTTATTTTTGTAAAAGCTTGTTTTTTTTTTATTTGTTTGCCCATTTCATGTTTAATTTTTTAGTCATTAGATATATAATATTATATTTAAAAAAACGTGTTAAAACGATTGGAGACACGCTCTCCCACCATCAATACCGGGACTTCCAACACATGTTATTTGTTTCCATTTTTTTAATTACTATAATATTATGATATCAGAATATTGTTGTGTCATCAAAATAATAAAAGCTTGTTATTTTTTAATTACCCATTTTATTTTTAAATTTTTAATCGTAATATGTATAATAGGTACGTATATGAAAAAAATACTAGTACAAAGTACGAACGTCTGAAGACACGTTCTCCCACCACCAAGACCGGGACTTCCGCCATATATTATTTTATCAATTTTTTTAATTCGTTATTTAAATGTTTTTATCATACTCAATATCATAATATTGTATTGTCATCAAAACTACATTCGATTGCAAAGTTTCAGCCCAAGTGAGTCAAAAATGCGTTTAACTAAATTACATCCTTAGAGAAATGTAAATTTGTTTTATATATATGTATATATTTGTTGACATATCCTGTATGATCTGTTTAAAGGATATATAAAATTATTTATTAATGAATTGAAATGAAAATTTATAAAAAATGTATTTACTTTTTTCTCTCTCTTGTGAAAAAAATGGATATGTTTTTTCGTGTCACTTTGATTACAACAATGCCAAAGCTTTTAATAAACATTATAGGTAACATGTAGCAAGGTATAATAATATAAAATTTCTAATTAATAGTTTCTTAAACCAAACCAAAAATCAGTCAAAAATACAATATCGTAATAACGTATTGTTTCATGGGCTAAAGTTAATTTCTGGTTTATTTATAGTAATCGATTAATATATTTTATTATTCATAACTTCCTCGATAAAATCCCTTTTATATAAATTCATCGTCTCAGACCATCATAATTAAGTCAAGAATTGTATATTACTGTGAAGGACCCCTGGTGAAAATATTTTCAGTACGGACATGTCAATGATCATCAGTGACGTACCAAAAGAGGCTTGTGGGGCACTTAGTATGTCGTCATTCATTATTTTATTTGCCACATTTTCACCTTGAGATGGCTGTCGCCTGACAAAATTCAAGGAATAAGTCCCCCCGAAAAATGATCGTGGTTATGTAACTGATGATACTAGATATATTAAATTGATTCAGACAATATTTGTTCACTTAAATTCAAATCACTGTATTGATCTATTATTATTGTTTTATATTTAATAACCTGATACAAATAAATCAACCGACAAATGCTCCCAATTGGAAATCGACTGTAAACATTATATAATTGTTAACACTGGGAGTCGATTTCAGTTCACAACAAAACATCATTACATTAAGCAATCTGCTGACATGTTTGTCGAAAATGAGTTAACTCACTATGATTCTAATTAACTTGTTGAACATATCGACCGCAATCAACTAAAATTATTATCGATGCGATATCTCCTCTTAAAATATACCCATGAAAATTAATTATTAAATTGTCATTTTTAATCATATTTTGATATTCATAGATTGAACATATTGACAGATCACCGAAAATCTTGAGACTCGTTCAGAATGTAGTTATTTTTGAATCGCGCAGTTCTTATCATATTTTTTTTTAATTTTATAGGTGCCTCATGTAAATAGCAAAAAAGTCGAACTAAATTTCTCATTTGCTTAATCTTATAACAGTTTTTTAAACATGAATTTAAATGAAACAAAGCTGTATTGTCTAAAAAGGAAAATCTGTTTAATGCTTCCTTTTTTTTCGAACCAAGTCAATTGCACGCCATTCAAGTGGTTTGCTTTGTAAAGAAAAACTGCGATTCGTATTTCCCAATAATAATGCGAATTTATGAGACGAATTCTATATAAATGGGAATTTTCAAAATTCGAATGGAGCTTTTAACATTCATCAGAACTGATTTGTTAACTTAGTTTTAGGCATAGACAAATAATAGAATGAATGAGTTCAATTTAAGACATGGCCGCCAGTGCGCGAGTGCGTGAAGTTTTTTTATTTTACTTTATTTTATTTTTATAGACATTACAATTAATAATAACTAAGTTTGTCATTTTTTCTAAACACCTTCTTCTCGTATACTTCTCTTCTTCAGCATTTACGCATTTCTCTGTGTGTTGTAGTTGTCCTTTTTCATCCTTAAATAAACTCTTCTTCACTATGCGTATTTATATATCCAGATCACAGATGGCCGTACCTGTGCTGTGATCGCGGTTTTCTTAAGCGAATCACAAACCGTCCATCTGTGATTTACAAGTGTGTAGCACTTAACTTATCTCTATCGTATAGCTTATGTTAATATGACTCTGTGGTGTTGCTATACTATTTACTATACATAGAAAAGTTTGCTTTGGCCATACTTTCAAGCCTACATTCTAAACTCTATAGTCTAGATCAAATATGTAGGTATTATCTTAATCTAATATCGTATAAATTACAAAATTGATTTTGTACATAAATTTATTTAAATTACGTAACTGTATCAACATTTTATTGTAAAAAAAATAACTATGATAATAAAGTTTCGAACTCCTATTATTTTTCGGGTCCAGGATCTTTCTCAACTCCAAAATAATTTATTAAAAATCGTATGTAACATTTTTTATGTGATATATTAACTTACTGGAGGAGTTGGGAAGAGGATCATTAATAATTGTAAAGACAAATAAGCATAGTTTTACAGGAAATAACTGATTTTACCTAGTTGGAATAAATATTAGATATTATAACGTACATTTTTTCGCCAATTTATATTGCAATTGGTAAACTATTTCTACTGTACTAGTTTGTATTGAATTTACAACTTACATATCGTGGAGAGCACCAAAAAATGCATGAACATTGCTTAGATCCAGTTGCACGTGAACTTGAAAACTGACTTTAACTTCGTAATATAGTGTTCGTAAAAAAGAAATACCTATTATATTGTTTGACGCAATAGGAGAACTCTTGTTGTGCGTAAGTTCTAGACACCAATTTTACTGTTACAACGGTAAAAACTTTAATGAACAAGTTTCATACCTTTGTCAATTTATATGTAAAATCACAGGACAAAATTATATAGGAATGAATTCTTGTCATCATGCGTTGAATTTCTGACAAAAAACAACTGCTTTTCAAAATTTACAAAAGCAAAATGAGAATTAATAGATGAACTGTGGTTCATTGTGATATTACAGAACTAAACTGACATTTCAACATTAATTTAGCGCGTTACAGTTACGATTTACGAGCAACGAAACTGAATGTGATTGGTTGACATGATCCATTTTTAAGACATTCAGATGCTAATTAACGTATTCAATTTTTACAGATTGAAAACGACTATTATCACCTGAATGTCGTTTCAGAATTATCTCAAGTAACTAAAGATTACTTTAAAGTCTACCATTAAAGTGCTACAATATTTTTTCATGCTTTTATGTGTGCTCGTTAAGACCAAAAAAAAAATGAATAATCGAATTTCAGCACACTTGTTGTGCTTTGTAAAATTGGAACCAAATTTTGAATGTAGTTTTTGAGATGAATTAGGCTTTCATTTTGTTTTGTTGTGTGCTCTGCATCCTGGATCTCCTTCTAGTACTTTCTTCTCTTGTACTATTATAGAGATGGAAAAGTATTTATATAATTATTATTTATACACAAATATTGCCGGCTTGTTTAAAGCAAAAATATGTCTTCTAACGTTGATATATTATATTGTTGAATGTTAAACGAATAATGTTATATATGGTTTATGAGATTTAAATAAGAAATAAAAGTACCTTGCCTAATTTATAGTTTTTCAATTTAAACATTTGTGTTTATTCATTTTATCCTCACACGATTTTTCTGTTTTTAGTTTTGATGGAACTGTCGCTAGGGTTGTCAGATAAATTTGGTGAAAAGATGTCACTCACCATGATCATTTTGCGCCATACTGTTTTCAAACGTTTCAAGTACTTACACTTTTTCTCCTCGGCCCATATTAACCTCTGCATGACCTAAGACTATGCCTGCAAACAATTTTCCAGAGTGACTTAGAATTAGATAGATAAGTGAAATGGGGTGCAGGAAAAAATTTCCGCCTCACTCTTACTCAGTTCTACAAAGGTCCATTCTTCTTCAAGGTGACTTACTTCTAGGATCTACACGCTCCAACATGCAGTTTTCAATTCACTATTTAATTGTTGTGTGAAAACTCTTACACAACGATTTAATATGCTTGATGATGATAAATAAATATACATGTTTGATCAACTCCGAAAAAAATATAAAATATATTACGGTAGGGATTTGGCACGTCATAATCAAATATCAATCACTATGTCTCATTAATGTCATCAGCTTATAATCATGATGAAACTGTTATAAGTTAAAACCTCAGAATATTCGGTTTGAACTAAGTTAATTCCGCGTTTTTTTTCTCAATAGCCCCATAGACTCAATGTTAACAAAGTTCGTAGTATTATCAAAAATAATAATAAATTGATACCCAAATAACCCTGGCTTGGTGACAAACGAAAAAAAGAAGAATAGATGAATTTCGGACATATTATCTTTTATTAATTAATAAAATAATATTATAATACATTTGTTCATTAGATGCGATGTATTTCTGTACTAAATCTAACTTACGATAATTAAAATACAGAATTAATTATGAACAGTAATATAACACTATAATATACATTTTAACTTTTAGATGTTAAAATACAATAACGCTAATAATAATAATTATATATTTTTACATCTAAACATAGACATTAATTATAACAAATATTCTTTTTGTAAAAACATCAATCAAATGTAAGGTTTTCATTAAAAATCTGCAATCGTTCATAGTGGAATGCCGATGCTAGAATTAATGACCGTAGCCACTAACTTTGAGCTTTTTGGGACCTCGTCGTGGATTCGTCCGCAATGCCGCACTCTCAGTATCGGATGTGTCCGATCCAGATTCGTGTCCGTACCCGTTCTCGTCATTTTTGTTGTTTTCGGAATCGATTGCGAAATTTCCAGTGGAACGGGCGCGCTCCAAAGTTTTAACTATAAAAATTTACATTAAAAAAATAAAACTGTAAACATAGTTCGTGAAAATGTATTTAGTGAAAATTCATTTACAAAGTTTTATTAGTGTATTTGCCATATGGCAACATACACTATTGGCGTCGGTCGGATGGCGGGACCTAGGGGTCGGACCAAAATTTCTCGACGTTTCATAACCTCCTAAACACTTTGGCACCATTTTTAAAAATGTTTATATATATATGTATATATATATTTATATATATATATATATATATATATATATATATATATATATATATATATATATATATGCGTATATATATATATATATATATATGTGTGCGGGCAATAACTTTCGAAAGAATTAATTGATTTTAACGAAATTTGGCCCACGTGTTGAAATCCATCACCGCAAGAAGCCTATTTAAAATAGGCGTCATCGGGCCATTTTAAGGGTAGTTTTTAGGGGTTGAAAAACGTTTTTGGGCCCCAAAATACCGAAAAAATTCTCAGAATTGTTTCAAAATTGACATTTAACCCTTTAGTAGTAATTAAAAAGTGTCCCTAAAATTTTAATAAAATCGACCCGACAGGACCGGACTTACAAATTTTTTGAAAACACTAATTTGCAGATAGTGAGTTATTTATTGAAGGGTGTCTTTAATTCGGTGTAGACGTTAGATTGATAATAATATTACAATTAAGAAAAAAAATGTTATTTTAAGGGGTGTATTAAGGGGTTACATTTTTTATTTTGCCCAAAAACAAACTTAATTTCACATAATAAAAGTATAAAACCACACTGCCCTATACAAACAAATACACTATATTGTCGGCAGGGTTTTGGCACTGCGACCCGGGTTTTTAAATTTGGCCTTATAACTTATTATCATACAATGAATTTAGATTAAAAGATTAATTAACCACTGAGAAGGTTAACTTTTCAACATCAAGCTAATGAGAAGCAATTTTCAGGAATATTTCTGTACAAAATCAGCATTGCTGCAATTATTTAAATACCCTACGACTAGTCAAAAACGAAATGGCATACTTACTTTGGGTTTCTAATAAGTTGTTTTGACGTTTCAGATCATCGATGTCTTGTTGATGCGAGCTGTTCTTTCTCCTCATGAACTGAATGTACTCGGCTGCTTTTTTTAGAATTTGTGCTCGACTAGCAACTTTTTCGTTTTGTAACGCTGGGACTGATTCTCTTAGACTAGAGAAACTGTCCTTAATATGATCGCGTCTTTTTCTTTCTAAAGCATTATGGTGAGCTCGCTTTTCAGCCTGTAAAGAATTAAAAAAAAAATGCAATTCTAATGACCAATCGTGACTATTTAAACAGAAAATATAAAAAATGAAGAAAATAAAAAGAAAACGACACTTACTAAATTTACCTGAGAAAAGTATTGGCTTCCTGACTGCCTCGGCTGAGATTTTGAATCAGAATCATCTTCCTAAAAAATATTAAAAGATTAACAATATTGATCTGTCGTACATTACAATAATAAACTCAAATTTTATATAATCAGACAAATCCAAACTTACATCACTCTCTATGTCAATATCGCGATCGTCGTCACTCATTGTTCTTGCTTTTGTGGTAAGTTTTAGTCTAATTTACAACTAAAATCTTATTTTTAATTTCCTATTTTATTCCAAAAAGCCCTTTATTGTGATTTTAACTAGTCTGAAGATACCTATTTAGTTCTGTCACAAATGCGAAACAAGAAAATTTAAACAAGCTTGCAATGTTGAAAAGGCAACATTTAATAACCCTATTTTAACTAAATCTAGATGTCCACTGGTACCATATAAATAACTTCTTAAAACTCGGAGTTAAAGTATGCTTCTATAATATATAACACTACAAAATGTTTTAGCTAGAAATAATAAGAAGAATGTAATGTTTTTTGCGGAATATTTTCCATGAAAAATGATTAATAAGTGGTTGAATTTTCCATGTGGTCACTTAGCTTAATTTTAAAACCCAATCGTTTCAACCATTGAACTGTACGCTATGCCATAGATAAACATATGGATTTGACATTGATGTTTGTGTTCTGTGATGTTTGTTTTTAATCTTTCTTGAGGTTAAACAGTAAACTGTGCATGCATTGCTTTCGATAAATACCTCGTGACATTTGTATTAACAGTAAAAGTCCTTATTTTTACTACTTGCTAGCTAGCTAAACTTAGAAATTTGGTTTTTAAGTAGATTTTTAATCTAACCTATCAAATAGTAAAACATAATACAATGATTAATCCTATTTAAAAGATGACCGCAAACACAGAAATAACAGATCCTGTAGAAAAAATGCTTAAACAAACGGGATGTATTGAATTACATTATAAAGTTCAGGTGAGTCGATAAGATACACTCTCGCTACATTTACGACACAATACTCGCGCTGAATCAAATTGACCGTTTATATAATTCGGCATGTTTTTAAAATTTGTAATTGATAGGTATGTGCGATGATAAAAAGTGCATTTGTTCGCTTACAAATAAAACACAAGTACCCCACAATACCTATTTTCCTTATACGCGATCGAAAGTTCAAACTTTCGGCTTCGATTTTAAGACATAAAGCATAACATTTATTCACTACTGGAATTACTCGCACGCCATCTGCGGGCCGAAACAGTTTTCTCGTGCACACTGATACGGAAATACGTACTTTCGACCGTTATTCCTGCACTGCGCGACACATGATGCCCTCGGCTTCGCCTCAGATATCGCATGTCGCGCAGTGCAGGAATTTCAATTTTCTGCGTTTACAGTGTAATATACTATTATTCAGACCATTGATATTTTATAAATATTTTTAAATATAAGAGGACAGGATGTACATACAAAAAATTAATTTACTTCGATTTTATTTGAATTAACTTTCAATTACGTATTACGCTCGGTCGATTTATCACTCAAAAACCGCTGCATGCTAGTAGATAAACATAATACAGTCAAGACCGTTTACGACGACATCGCTTAGAACAACATACCGGTTATATTGACCAAAATCATACGTCCCAGCTGAATGTTATATGACTATCTTATAAAAAACAACTACATACTTAATAGAAAGTTACTTTGTACCTCGAAAACGTCACCGGTTGTTACGACTATCTGTTTTTACGACCAAATATGAGTAGTCCCTTCGATTTCGTTATAACAGATTTTGATTATACATGTGAACATATATTTTAGGAATGTATTGCGGATAAGCAGGACTGGAGAAAATGTCAACAAGAAGTACAAGATTTCAAAATGTGTATGGAGACTTATAACAAAAGAAAAAATCAACAATAACAGAAGGTATTTAATAAAAATGTCCCTATTAAAATTATTTATTGTGAAACCATACAAAATGGTTTTGGTAGTACGTAGTGATTTGAACATGAGAACTGGAAAAATTGCATCACAGTGTGCTCATGCGGCTGTAATGTTATATATGCAAGGTTCTAAAATCGATTTATTCAAATGGAAAATGATGGGACAACCAAAAATAGTAGTGCAAATTGAGAATGAAAATTCTCTATTAACGTTACATAAAGCAGCAAAAGCAAAAGGTTTAAATACGGCGCTGGTACGCGACGCCGGGCGAACGCAAGTTGCCACAGGCACTCTTACCGTTCTTGGAATCGGACCAGACATCGCGGATAACATAGATAAAGTCACAAAACATTTAAAATTGTTATAGCAAATTGTTTTATATCAGTTAATTAGTAGTAATGTCAATAAAGTATGTTTTCAAATATATTTTATTTTTTTCAACTACAATACAACTTATAAGAGTGCTGCTTGCCTATTTACATAACTAGGAAAAACAACTTTTTTATTTTCCTCAGCAATGCTTTAACCATAGCGTAATCCCGATCATCCGAACTAATTGAGTCTGCGCCCTGTTAGAATTTGCCAAATAACTGGACAGTTTTAATAGATCATGTCAAACACATGTTTATTATGTAGGGTAAACTCCTAGTCATTGGACAGACCGCATTTTCATTAGCTATAATAATAATAAGAACGATACAAAAGCAGATTTGAATGACTCATTTTATGAGTCATTCAAATCTGCTTTAGTATCGTTCTTATTATTGCAAATGTTATTAATGAAAATGTGGTCTATCCAATGACTAGGAGTTTACCCTATGTATTTGTATTACAATACCACAATAAAGTACAATTGTTGAGGAATTCTAAATGTTTTTGTGCCATGTAGCTACGAAATAATTTTTTTTCCGCCGACCGAAACGTGTTTGGTTAAGCAGACGTTCGGATTTGCGGAGCTCTACTGTATTCTTACGAATCATCGATATTAATGCAGAACTTTAAGAACTGGATTTAGGATGTTGGGAACTATATAGGTATAACGCAGCATACATTAGCTGTATGCTGAATTCTAAGAGGCATCTTAAAGCCAATTCAGACTAGCCGTTCTCGGTTACGATTGACCGGTCCGGTTCGGTTTTCGATTAATCCAGGCTGCTCACACTATCCCGATTCGGTTCTACGATTATTCTCGGTGCGCATGCGCAATTTCGAAATATGATTTGACGTTTGATGTGTAGTTAAACGTCAACAAAAACAAGTGGCTAGTCACGTGACTCCAGCAAGCGTTCTCATTGGCTAAATTTGCGAACGGTCCGGTTGAAATTAGAGCTGAACCTAAACGCTCGAACCGAACCGCAATCGGGAACGACTACGCCCTGATTGGTCAAGCTCCCAAACGGACTGGTGAATCGTAACTGAGAACGGCTAGTCTGAATTGGCTTTTATAGGGACTATCCTCAATCCATACATTGGAGGTCAATGATAGGAATGTTTCAAAACGCGTTTTCAAAAAAACGTGACATTTAAATGCATCGAAAATAATACACCCTGTAATATGGTCAACATCGTATTAGAGCTCAAAAAAGTTGCCTTCCCTGTACAGAATCGTTTCAAAAAAGCTTATCATTATCAGTCATATAATAATTATTACATTGAAAAATTATGTAATCGTGTACGAAATTTTTATAATTGTTTTTATAGTCAAAACTATAAATATTGAAACAAGAAAAATTTGTATTTACGCTTTTTTTCAAAACCATATTTCAATTTGTGGCTGTGCAAGCTCGATTATAAAATTTCATAGTGAATTCATAATTACATTTTTAAAAAGATTAAAAAAAAAATCTGTATAAATTTTCATTTATGAAATAATGCATATACATTTCTTTATTACTGAAAAATTAAAACATTCAAGAACGACAAATATACCTGAAATAGAGCTACGCTTTTCGTTTTAAATTTACAAAAAAAATCTTAACACTGTTTATACTTATCAATTACCTAGCATAATTTAGCTCTAAAAGTTTAAAATTTCTCACATAAAAAAAACGAATTGACAATAGTATCTATATAATATTCAACATCATGGTAAAAAACTTAATTGCCAGATTACACATAAGTAATGGAATCGAAAGTACCTATGAGGCCCATTTATATGGACACTTTTTTCAACACTTTTGGAGCGTACGCTCCAAACTCGCCCGCCGAACCTGTGCAGGTAAATGCTCAGTCTAGAGACGCCTGGGGCGCGCTCGCGACCCACGCGTCTGGCGTCCAGGTTTTTAAATTTTCATGTACATAGCCGTTTACTAGCGTTTCTGATCGTATGACGTCACGGCAGTCATGTGACAAGTATTGGCGTGAAACGGAATTCAAAATACATGACTTTTACAGCTTAAGTCATATTTAAATAATAATAATAAATATTTGTGGCTATATTAGGTACTTATACACGATTTAAAACACTTTACCAAAAATAGTCAACAGCCAGTTGCAGAGTTTTTTTGTTACTTCCGACCTGCAATAATTAAAATACAGGATAGTGAAATCGATTTGAGTTTTTTCCTTTAAATTTTGATTTTTTTGATGGGGCACTTTTGGACTGTAATACCAGTCCAACACTCCTGGAACGCGAGCTTGAAACGCGAACATTTTTAAGTCACTACAAACTGCCACTCAAGCACGATACTCCGGAATAGCACGCCAAAACGGCAGTTTGGATTGTACATGTAACGGGTCTATTGACAACGATTTTTACCAAAAGTTGAATAAGCTATGGGCTATGTGCAAGTGGGTGGAGCTAAGCTGTTTGCGAATATCACGCTCGCAGTGGTGAAATAAGAAAACTTGTACATAGTTTGTTACTATGGTTTGTCGCGTTTTTGGGGTTTAATAATTTGATTTTTCATCATTATCCACACGGTACTTAGTCAATGTTTGATGGCCTTTCTTTAAAATATTCTGTAAAAAGCAAAACTCCACGTTTGACGAAATCGCAGATTCTGTTGCATCGCATTTCTTATAAATTTGCGAGAATGCAAAAAAAAAATAGTATGCATAAAATAACATTTGAATTATAGAATTAAGAAAACTTATGTTACAAATATCAATACGCTTTAGTTAATCACTGATAATTCACTGCATAAATAATTTAACTTTTTTCTCTTCGTGTTATATAAATGAAATTACGACTTATCCAATTGTGTAGGCTTTCACGGCTGGCGTTGTTGTAAAACTTCTTGGTTTCCGGGCTTGTACGCCGTGGTCCATTGGTATTTCTACCTTTCACACTTGCTTGTGAGCAGCCGAAAAGGACACTTCGCCCACTACCACATCGCCTTTGATAATGTCTACCGCAGTTGTAGACGAAACGTCAGGTAGAAATACCAATGGACCACGGCGTACAAGCCCGGAAACCAAGAAGAAATTACGACTATTTGCAAATAGAACCGTCAGTTAGCGAGTTGCACAAAGCCCATAGATATATGAAGCGTATTATACACCTAAAGAGCATTGGCTTTATATCACACATTTTTTTAATATCGATTAGTTTACTATATACATATAATTATCTATTATTATTCACAAAAAATGCTAATGTTTCGTATAAATTGAAAAGTTACAGTTTTAAAACAATAATAATAACAGGTATGTCTGTCGGGCTTTTCTTTTTGAAGATTTGCGTCCAATTAATGGAAAACGCATGCGCACAGTCTATTTTCAGACTGCGCATGTGCCTCCTGCCATTTTGATGAAAATCTTAAAAAAGAAGAGAACAATTAACACACCCAACGTGTTCATGTACAATAATTTAAGAGTGTAATATTTGAGAAACGTTTTACTCATAACACAAAAACTATCGACATCATGAAATTGTTTATAAAATAAATGCGCATCAAATTATTATTTAAAGAAAAAAATATTGGAATATTTATTTCATACTATATTTGTGAATACTGTTATCATCATGTATATTTTTTTCAAATAATAATCGAAGTGTT
Source organism: Venustoraphidia nigricollis (assembly GCA_034508555.1). Classification (NCBI taxonomy): domain Eukaryota; kingdom Metazoa; phylum Arthropoda; class Insecta; order Raphidioptera; family Raphidiidae; genus Venustoraphidia; species Venustoraphidia nigricollis. Next base: position 4,913,593 of record JAVRKA010000013.1, read on the forward strand.
TACACTTTTAGTCCCAAACTGAATTATCAAACAGGTCAGTGTATCTTACAAACGCAATAGTGCGAAAAGTGTTAACACTTTTTACCCTGGAGTATGATACCAATCACACCTAATAGTTTTCTAATGGCGGACAGTACCATAGCTAGACTTGTTGGCGCGTGTGGCAAATCATTTTTGAACCAGAAACAAGGAGCGACCAACACGCTAACTCTTACTATTTCCAGTGGTTCCTAAATTAAATATTCGTCTCTGGAATTTGTGTACCACATTTGCCTTAACCTAGCTTTGGCACTGTCAGATACCAACACAAAATAAATTTTCTAAAACCATGGCCGTGTTCGTTAGCATAGTTTTGGTCCATTTGCGCATGCGCTTTCATGCAAATGCGGCCAATTTTATTTATTGCGCATGTGCAATAACTAAATTGGACACATTTGCATGAAAACGCATGCGCAAATGGACCAAAAATATGCCAACAAACACGGCCCATGTCTTTCTTTTTAATCTGTATAAATAAAATTCGTATTTTATATTGTTTTAAATTTCATTATTTATTATGGAATTGATTAACAAGTGAATTAAAAAAACAATTGTAACTTCGTAAAAAATAAAATTTCATTAGAATATAACGACATAAATTGAAGGGAAAATGAAACAGTATAGTAATATCAACAGTAATTAAGATTAAAATAAAATAAATGTATCATAATGCGAGTTAATAAATTCCCAGTCATTATAAGAAAGAAGTTAAGACAAGATTTTCATAGCGTATCTGAAATGGAAATGTATTTACTCACAGTACAAGTAAAACTTCGGGTATTTAAGCTTAGCCTTCAAAGATGTCAGTTCAAAATTTACAAATGCAGTAAATATTGTTCTTCTTAACACTTAAACAGTTGAAAGTTGAAGTTGAAATTCCTGCACGCGACATAATGCTGCTATAGTTTAAATATTACAGAATTAAACATTTTGTTATAAGTAAAGAAATAGAGTTTATGAAATTGATTACGACTGTTAAGATGAATTGACTATAAATATCACATAAGTAATTATATCGTTTTGAATAACATACTGTTTACATCAGTTCAGAAGTAAGTTAGCAGGAACGTGGATGAAAAAGTTTATTATATTAATACACTATAATTACTTCTGCGACGTTTCGATCAAAAAATAGATCTTCATCAAGCATCATAATAGGTACTTCACAATAAACATAATAATATTATAATACAATTTATGACATTAATAAATCGATAAGCTACTAAATATGTTTAAGTAGTTTGTCAAATTTGGTTTATTAATGTCATGAATTGTGTTATAATTTTATTATGTTTATTGTGAAGTACTTATTATGATGCTTGATGAAGGTCTAATTTTTGATCGAAACGTCGCAGAAGCAATTATAGTGTATTAATATAATAAACTTTTTCACCCACGTTCCTGCTAATTTATTTTTGAACTGATATAAAACATGGATGCTAATATCAATTTGGATTATTTACATCTTTTACTATAAAAGTATAGTAAATAAAAATTACTCAATATAAATTTGAACTTGAATATTTATAAAACGTGTAACAGAAAATCGACAGACCTATAATAAATTCAGTTTTCTATCATTCAAATAAAATAATACTTTTATCACTCATAATAGCTACAGAAACACTCACGTTTTGTTTTATCTATATTTTGTTTTTTTAATAGTTTGTCCCAAAATTGTTTTAATGTGCAGTTTTTAAAAAATTTTGATTATTATAGTCAATAGTTATTTCTTCCATACTACACAACAATTTATAGTTCTAAAAATAAAAACGTGTTTCTGAATCAATCAGTACAAAAATACATTCTAAAATACCATTCCTTACAATTATTTGTTCACAATAATTTTTATGGCAGTTAATTCACACGCATTCTCGCGATAGTATTTTTTATGTCAAAACTCTGTCGAAACTATATTTAATATCTACAAGATCTTCATCTCTGTCTAGCAAATAATTAGTATTATCGAGATCTGCAACTACGTTCATTTCACCGTTTGAATCTACACTAGCTCCGGAAACACTCGACCGATGATTTGTTAAATTATTTACAACATGCGGTGCTTCGTTAAACTCGTCTAGCTCGTCGAGTTCAGAAGCGCCTTGATCGGCCAGTAAGAAATACTGTTCGGCACGCGTCGGCCACAGTAAATGTGCCATCACACAGTAAGCGAAACAATCAGCCGAATAAGTTATACCTAAAATAATCAAACAAAAATTAATCTATTCACAAATAAAAATACTTGACTATAAAGAGGGGGAAACAAGAAATTTATGCACAATAAAAAGACAACATTACAAATTATACCAAAAATATACTGCTTGTTTATACAAAAATAATCTCTGATCGATACATTTAAGCCATATTCATTCATACAAAATACTAAATGGGCAATATTTAGAGTCTAGAGCAGCGGTTCTCAACCGGTAGGTCGCGGAAGGGTACCATGTGGATCGCGACTCGATCCTAAAACTATCAGAAACCATCAGAAAAGATAAAAAAATCGAAACAAATCGAATTGTGTTCTGATTGTTTTCTTGGTTCTTGATTTTTGGCATCTGGAGCAGACAATAGAACCACTACATCCCTCCACTATGGACTGTGGAGGTATTAGGTTGAGAACCACTGGTCTAGAGAAATATATTTAAATAAAACATATTTATAAATACCTAATAAAAGCTTAAATCTCCACAAAGCCGAGACTTGAAGCGCAATTAAAGCGATAATTGGTAAGTAAATGAACCAGACTAGACTGCTGGCACCAAAGTGCAATAAAAAATTAAGTTTTTGGGTATTGTGTTCATACGTCATCGTATTTCGCAATTCAAACAAGAACCAAACCATGATAAGAGATCGAAATACGAGGATCAACCATCCTGGCCAAGTCTGGTACTCATCGATGTCTTCTATTATGTCGACTTCAGTCTGCATACAATCATCATCATTAAAAAAAACGTTTAAATCCTAAAGATTGTTATTTTAATGCGAATGTTTCATTTACAAATTACGCCAGACTGTAATCTTAATGAACGGCGTTCAAGTTATGAGTGGAGTTAATTATAAAATTAAGGTTTCTAAAGTAATCTATTTAACAAACATTTGACAAATGTTAATTTAGCGTTAATAGTCCAGCAGCCACCACCTGTTTTTTTAAGTGATTAATAACAGGCTGAATCTTCGTGAGTTCGTTCGGTTCGACGAGACGCCCAAGTTTTTCCTCTGTCCAAATTCTCAAAGAAGTAGGTAATGAACTGCGCAGATGTAAAACATGTCGATTTGGTAGGATGTCGAAATTGTCTGACTAACAGTAAATGCAGTGGTAGGTTTTCCTAGTCCTACGCTTGGAAGTTGTTGATTCCACGGTAACAACCTAGGTTTGATTTTGTCCTATCGGGAATAAAGTGTAGAACACAATTTTACCAAGCGTAGGACTAGGAAAACCTACCACTACATTTGTAGGACTTTGTGGCCATTCAATTATACTAATATTTATTAAGCTGCATACAAAAAATCAGCTGGTTATTAATAATTTTTATGACCTCGTTATTTCGACATATTCGGCGTGAAGGACGCTCCAACTCAAACCATCGATTTTGTAGGACAATTGTTTTTCCGAGTTTATTATCATATTATCTTAAAATTTCAATGAAAAATTTACTGTTAGTCAGACAATTTCGACACCCTATACCAAATCGACATGTTTTACATCTGCGCAGTTCATTACCTGCCTCTTTGAGAATTTGGACAGAGGAAAAACTTGAGCGTCTCATCGAACCGAACGAACTCACGTAGATTCAGCCTGTTATTAATCACTTAAAAAAACAGGCGGTGGCTGCTGGACTATAACCTTTACACTCAACGCTTTTGCTTTATATTAAATCTGTACAAAAAAATAAAAAAAAAACATTTTGCATACCAAGTTCCAGACGTAAAGCAATATATGAACGATCCCATAGCATAACCAAATACTGAACACCAATGGTTTCCATGTTAATTCTATGCGAGTTACGGCCCATCCTTTTGCTAATAAAAGGAGTAGTAACATGAACATCGTCTAGAAAACAAATTATTTTGTGATATATTTTAAACATAAAACAAATATGAATTGATATTGGATAACCCTGAAAAATTGATAGCTTGTATTTAAAAAAATGTTTGGCTTATCATCCTTTGTATATGCTTTCTACTTTTATTGAATCTATTGGCATAAACAGTTGCAAACTGAGTTAAACAGTTGAATGCCATGTACTTTTTACGAATGCTATTTAACATGTGTATTTTGTGAGAATCAACTTAATGAAATTTACAATAAAAAGTGTATAATTATAATTGATTTTTTTATACAGCTGGTAGGGTATATATAATAGAATTTTTTTGGAAAATACAGCTAACACATTTTATTCAAACAACTAAATTAGTCTTTTGAATTAATTGTCGTATATAGTAACAAATATTGTTAATAAGTACCTGTATATTATACAATGGTAAATCTTAAGAGAAGAAGAAATATTAAATTTTTATCTACTACTGCAGAACGTCAGTTTGATTGTTAAATAATCAATTGTTCCAATGCTAAATCAGAAAAATTTATTTTTTATCCACCATACACCGTCTGGACTCAAACCAGAAACTTTCCACATTCGCGGCAGAATGAGTTATCAATTACTCTACGGTGCGATATCTAAACTTTAAATTCTTCATAATATAGCAAGTTGTAACGTTAAATTCACTTCATATGAGAGCAATTTTTTATCTAGTATACAGCTAGAATTGCATCAAATCTAAAGCGAGAGTTATGAAATGTATATGTAAATTTCATAATTAACCGAAGTCCAAATACTTGGTTGTTATAATAATTATAATTGATTTTTTTATACAGCTGGTAGGGTATATATAATAGAATTTTTTTGGAAAATACAGCTAACACATTTTATTCAAACAACTAAATTAGTCTTTTGAATTAATTGTCGTATATAGTAACAAATATTGTTAATAAGTACCTGTATATTATACAATGGTAAATCTTAAGAGAAGAAGAAATATTAAATTTTTATCTACTACTGCAGAACGTCAGTTTGATTGTTAAATAATCAATTGTTACAATGCTAAATCAGAAAAATTTATTTTTTATCCACCATAACAATATTTGTTACTATATACGACAATTAATTCAAAAGACTAATTTAGTTGTTTGAATAAAATGTGTTAGCTGTATTTTCCAAAAAAATTCTATTATAAAAAGTGTATGTTAGATCTATCAATTTGTTCTAGTAATCATCAAATTCAAACCCTGTCACATGATCTACATTAAACTATATTCGGGCTGCTAGTGTTTACACTTTTAAGCCAACACTAAAATATCAAACAGGTCAGTGTATCTTACACTTTTTACACTGGAGCACGATACCAAACACCCTTAATTGTCCTGAGTTATTCTTTGCCCAATATGTTTTAGTTCAGGTGTACATTGTTGACAAATAAGAGTTCAAAAAAACTAAAACAACACGCTTTTAGTTCATAAAAGATTGTTGTTTTACTTTTTAGTTTATTGGATTTGACTATGGGATATGCAATGCAACGTATGTCACTGTACAGCGTGTTAGCTTGCCTGCTGTAATTTCTCAAGTTTTTTTTTATCCTGAAGGGCCTGGTCAGGATAATGGGACAAACTTATTAAATTATTGTATTGTCATCGGTCCTTGATAAGTGTGCAAAGTTTCCATTACAAACATACACATGAAGCTAATAAGGGAGCGTTCATAAACCACGTGGCCCTATTTCAACCTCTCTGGAACCCCTCCCACCCTTCATGTAGCCTAACGTAGCCATTCCTATGACCTCCCCCCCGGATGGAACATAGTTTTTTTATTATTTTGTGTTTTCTATTAACAAACTATTAAACAAATTTGTTTTAAAATGAACAAGACTGATATTTTTTGTGCCAAATAAAATACATGAAAAAAAATGCGTAGCTTGACTACAACTCCCCCCTCCCCTTACTGATCCCCCCTCCCTCTTGATCGAGCTACATGGTTTATAGACGCTCCCTAAAAGCCAATTCAGACTAACCGTTCTCGGTTACGATTCACCGGTCCGGTTGGGAGCTCGACCAATCAGGGCGTAGTCGTTCCCGATTGCGGTTCAGTTCGAGCGTTTAGGTTCAGCTCTAATTTCAACCGGACCGTTCGCAACCGTAGCCAATGAGAACGCTTGCTGGAGTCACGTGACTAGCCAGCTGTTTTTGTTGACATTTAACTACACATCAAACGTCAAATCATATTTCGAAATTGCGCATGCGCACTGAGAATAATCGTAGAACCGAATCAGGATAGTGTGAGCAGCCTAGATTAATCGAAAACCGAACCGGACCGGTGAATCGTAACCGAGAACGGTTAGTCTGAATTGGCTTTAAAAGCGTGTTAAAAATCAACTTACTCTTGACATTATATCAAATATATCGCCAGCTGTCGCCGACTTTGGAAATCCTTCTCCATCGAGAGCAAACTTGAGCGTGTGAATCAATATGAGGCACAAAGCTATAAAGTCTAGCAATAAATTAACCGTAAACAATCGAGTGACGGGATGTTTCTGTAATCGAACAGCATACAGTTGTAGCGGTACAAGTATCATGTAACAAAGCCAAAATAACAGGTACATTTCAAGCGTGTTCTGTCTATCAAATGAAAATTGATACGTGAGCATGTTGTATGCCGACTGATTAGGATTCCCGTTTACCAGCCATATATCGTAATCCAATTCGTATACGGCTGATTTATTAAAGGACGGAGCTTCGTTGAAGTGTTGCCATTCGCATGTCGACGTATTATGATAACATGCCACTATCGATATGTACCAGAACCTGGAATTTTTAAAGAACTTCATTTTAAAGATCGACACAAACGTTTCCTGTTTATATTACATAATAGCATTGAGTAAGTAATACAATAAGAGGCATATTCTCTATAGTTATGAACGAGGAACGTCCGATCCATAGAAAAGAAGCAACCTTAACTATGTGCATTTCTCTCACGTGTATTATTTACCAATCATGCATCTCTTTTTAAGATAATGCTCACGGTGCTTCCACTGATATAACGGTCAAAATATGATTTATGCATGGTTGGGTTTGAACTTTAGTGTAGAATAAAAATAAATTTGAACCTCCTTTGAATAACGCCTGCTTTCACTTTAATAACAATAATAATAGCGATGTTGATTGTATTCAAATAAAAACATAATTTTAACATTAAGTGGTAGTTTCTATGATAGAAATACTAAAAAATACAATATTTCGCCTTATTTTTAAGGAACTTAATTAATATTTAATAAATAAAATCACTCTCAAGTCACGTGACAATGAACACCAATCAGAGTGCATGACGTGACTAACTCATAAACATTATCAGACGCTGTCATAGAGAAGGACGCTGTTCACGCTGTCAAAAGGCTTCATTGTTTGGTTAATATTTAGAGTGTGTAATTTATTATTATTTAATTACATATAACGAACAATTACGAAAAAACCTTTCATCACCTCATCAGTTTACCAGCGTTTATGAGTGTATGACGTCAATGCAGTCACGTGACAAGACTTGGTGTTTTGGAGCGAAATTTGAAACGGAATTTAAAATACATGATTTTTAAAGTTTGAGTCGTATTTAAATAAAAATAATAAATATTTGTGGCTTTATTAGGTACTTATGCGCGATTTAAAACACTTTTCTAAAAATAGTCAACATCCCTGTTGTATAGTACTCGATTTCTCTAGTTTTCATCTATGCAGATTCCATATGATATTTATTTACTTTGACAATTTCTTGCCGTAATCAGTCTAAATTACATGAATGTATAGTTTCTTTATTTTTTGGAATGAAATGTAAAGAAGAGATTTCAAAAACTTCAAAATTTTTAACCTAAAAATGAAGTGACAGCAAACTTCAAAATCTTTAGTACCTATGTACACATTTGTATGTAAGTTTGTTAATATAATTTACGTACAATATCTGATGTTTTAAGGCAGTTGAACATTTGAATACGGCAGACAGAAACGGAGAACAAAGAACATATGTCTACAGTAAATGTAATCCTACCGCCATAATTTTTATTAACAATGTCTAATACGTTTGTTACAATTGAACACGAAGTCTGCCGGACAGCCATCGAAAAAAACTACATTCATATGAAGCTATAAATAAATAATATTTATCGATGAACCTTACCGAGGCTGTTTAAAATCTTCTATCATATATGTGAATTGGTGTCCTTTGACAACACTCCAACTTCTGTCTTCATCGACACATAACTTATTTTTGATACAAGGTATTCTTCTTAAAAAATCTCGACCTTTATCGTTGCATTTAGCATCATAAGAAGCTTTATCTAGTTCTTGAAACATCACACGACATGCTTTATTTTTGTCAAATATAGTTCTATTACCGTAATATTGTAAGAAATGTTTCCTATCTAGAACTGCGAACGTTATAGGAACAGAAAAGTTTTGTTTAGAAGTAATATTACCAAAAATGAAGCCGTAAGTATCTAAAGAATTATGTATTACTGTTTTCTGGAAACCAAATTTTATTAAAAATTTAAAGAATTCATTAGTCCTAAACGTGCCTTTTAAATGAGTACTAGTTATTGGTGAGGAACAAAATAAACTAATTATAAATATTAAATATAAAACTATTTTTAAAGATCCCATTTCTATTAATATTAATTAATAGGTTATAGAATCTACGACAAATTGACAGCACAAGACACGAGTGACATTTTTGTTTATGAATTTTTACGTTGGCCGATGTTTCACTGTAGAATACCATTGATGAGGCTGGGAATAACTTCTACTCCGGAAATTGCGATTTTTAATAAATGTATAAAGTTGAGTCAAAAGTTATTACTCATTTGACCCTGCAAAATGCAAATAAGTCCAAAGTATATTATTTATCATATCGCTGCAGAGTTTTTGTTACATTCATATAATTTCCAATTTATTAAAAATTAACATTATGTCAATGTATCATATTAACAGAATAGTTTATTTTATATTTTACTAAAAAATTATAATAGTTATTAAAAAAAGCATTAAAAACAAATTATTGTAAATTTTTCGAAACGTTTAGATCAAAAAATCAAAATTTTTGAACTCAGGCGGATGAATGACCGTGATACCTAGTGGTGTTTGTGAAAAAATAATAACATTGTCTATCTCTGTTTGTTGCGTTTTTATTGGTGAACTGTAAATACCATGTGCAATTCCAGCTGATAGATCAAAACAAAGAAACTAATGGTGGAAACTGCGACGTTTTAATAAGTATATATTTTGTAATTATATTATGTTTTAATTCACAGCTATGGATTGGATATTTTACGCAGGATCTAAAATGCCATCGTCGACAGTCAGTTCGGTGGCAAAATATGTGATTAACAATTACTTAGGTAAATTTTTACAATATAAAGTTGCCCGAGAACAACTAACAATTGATGTAGCCAGTGGCCGAGGTACAGTTACTGATGTTTATCTCAAAAAAGATGTAAGTTTGTTTTTTTACTATTATTTAACAGTATCATTTTGATTTCCCATGTCCAGTTAATATTTCTATGAAAACAAACCATACCACAAGGACACCATTCTGGAGTTACAAGTAGTAAATCTGACTCAAAATTTATCATTTGTTTTTGATTAAACTGCCGTGTTTTTTTAAAACAATTGACAATCTCGCAACGATAGGCATATGTAATTTCTAACTCATGGTCAAGGATCTAAAATGAAATGATAAAAATAGTTGCTATTAATTTTTAAAAATCTGAAAATATTCTTGATTTTTGCTCTTAAAGCCATCCTTTAATCCGAAATAAAAAATGAAAATGAATGATTCTCTTACAAAAATTGTTATGCTGTTAAAAAATAGTTTTTCAAATTAATTTAAGGAAATCAACGAACACTTTATGGAATTTAACATGCCAGTTATGATAGAAAATGGGCACATAAAAAGAATTACAATCTCAATTCCCTGGAAAGAGATAAAGACGAAATCAGTTTCAATAGATATTGATGGCTTGACCGTGACAGTAAAATCAAGGCATCATATTGAAGGTGAATTTGTAGTTTCTAAATGATATATGGAATTACCTTTTTTGTATTTTACTAATTACAACTTCTGTGTTCATCCAGGAATCTCAGTTTTGGAGTCGATTGTCGATAACATGACAAGTTCAATGCAAATGGCACAAGATTATTTGAAACAGGAGAAAGTTGAAGACAATGTCCCATCTCCATATGAAGCTTCCACTATGTTCGAGGCTATTTTTGATTTGTGTACGTTTGTAGTATAACATTGATATATTTGTAGAGTGTACATTTAGAAAGGAAATGTCTACTTGAAACTGATAAAATCGATATAAAATACAGTAGAGATAAAAAAGTTTGGGCTTTGTTATAAGTTGATACAGTATTTTTATTTTTGATTAACACTGAAACAACATTGATACTAGTCACTTCTTGAAAGAACGAATTTACTTAATTTAAAATGTTTGTGAAAAGTTTTGTTCATTTCCTCGATAAGCATATGCTCTACGGTCTACAGTAGATTACTTATTTTTGTTGGAATTTTAAATTTAAATTACCGTTTTCAGTCATAAAAAAAATTAAAGTTCGATTTACCAACACAACAATTCGATTAGAGCATCTACCAAATGACAGTGATTCAGGTGCAGCATTAATTTTAAAACTTGATAAGTAAGTTTTTTTGTTGTATATTTTTATATACCTAACGTTTGAGGTTTTGCAATTAGGCCAGTGACGTAGTTATCGAAGGGCTAGGCGCAACAAAGCCACGGGACCCCTCGGCCTCCTGAGACACGCTCGAAAACGTTATTTAAATATCCTAATCGAGACTCTTTGGTCCCTGTAGTCTAGTTCACAAGCTGGAAAACGTGTGAATTTTTGGTACTGCGAGTTAAAATACGTGTGATTTGTAATCACTTCTAGAAAATTGTGCAAAAGTTTAAAATCCGCACATTAACAATCGCAAAAGTTATTAACAATTAAAGAATCCCAAAAAAATGGGGTCTATTTTTTGCAAATAACTCGAAAACTATTAATACTAATGAAACTAAAAAAGAAGATTCCTAAAAAGGAGGAAATTTCCCAAAAAAAAATGTCGACTCTCAGAACTTCATCTCTATTATTAATACTTTTCATTTAGTGTTGAAAATAAGGCTTCACCTGGTTGGCGCTATACCGATAAAGCTTAACCAGTTTTGATACAGCCCCAATTTCATTTTTGCACCGGGGTCCTTGGTTACATAGCTATGCCACTGAGTTAGGGTACGCCTCTATTCCAAATCACTATACTGGAACCAGTGGCGGATTTAGGTTCGATGCCGCCCTAGGCCCCGTCCGATATGGCGCCCTTTTTGCTCTATGTGGGAGTGATTATTGCAATTAAACATCTAATGAAGCCAGAGGACCGTAAATTTAGACAACGGATTTTTAAATTTCAACTGTCCTAACATTGTTGACTTTTGGAATTTTGTCGTCTCTAAAATTTTGCCGCCCCTGAAATCATGCCGCCCTAGGGCCGGGCCTCACGGGCCTAGGCGTCACTGACAGGAACAGTTAATATCTAGGCAAAATATTATTTTAGCTTAGAATATTGGGATGAAGCTGGCACCGACCCACCACAAGAAGAAGTCAGCGATAAAGTGGGACAAGATCGTAAAAAAGCATACGTGATTTCATCATTTGCTACTAAAAAATTCATAATAGATGGAATAACGCTTTATTTAGAAGAATATGGTCGACCAAGCGCTAATACTCCGTCTTCTGAAAGTAGAAAGGTTTGCAGCATTTTTAATTGCGTTTTCTATTTTGTAAAATTTGGCGGTATTATGCTAGATGAAATACTTGAAATTTCGAGTCCGTTCAAACTCATTTAGTTTATTTTGAAGCGAAACTTCTTTAATGACGTATCTATTTGAAATTTTCTGTAATGTTAAAGAGGAAATGATTCAGTGACGGGGAAAAATAAGAGAAACCCTGGTAATGCAAACTGGATAATGCATCGATGAAACGAGTTCATAGCTAAAAAGAAGTTTCAAAGTCATTTAGTTTATTTAGAAGTGAAACTTCTTTAACAACGTATCTGTTTGAAATTTTCTATATTATTAAAGGGGAAATATAGGAGAAACCTTGGTAACGCAAAATGTGTAACGCATCAATGAAACGAGTTCATAGCTCTAAAAAGAAGTTTCATTTCCCCCGCAAGCTTATGTGGTTGAAATTCACACGTTTTTTACTTTTATTTCTAATATAGGACGGTTCCGAAAATGAGCAAGAAGACATTGAAGAAACAAAAGATGACTATTTTGAAAACGAAGATACAGAATCTGAATATTACTTTAGTGATTCAAACATTCCTAGTGACGAATTAAACAATGATGGCAGTGTTCTTATAGGAAAATTGACTGGTAGACAAGAGGTAATTTATAATCATTCAATATTGACATTTTATATACAGGGTGTCCCACGACATGACTGCCATAGCCTGGGACTGTGTTGCTGGGGTGATTTCAAGTCAAAAATGTCTTATGAACATATACCCGGAACGCTATCCTAACTTAGCTAAAAGCATTTGAAATTTTAAATAAGTAAGCCTACTAATGCAGGTATTAGGCTCGGCTGTTGGTTTTGTGATTATTAAAAAGACCAAGTGGCTGTGAATCACTATTCGTGCTGATCCTGAGACTCTTCGCAGAGCTACCACTTCAATTCTAAGAAGAGCTACACTATGTATACAGCAACTGGGTGGACATTTTGAGCAACTAATTCAATAAAGCGATTTCTTTTTAAATGGTTTTTAAATTAGTTGGGAATTCCTACTACTACTTATCTAAAATTTCTAATGCTTCTAGCTCAGTTAGAATAGCGTTCCGGTATATGTTCATCAGACATTTTTGACTTGAAATCACCCCAGCAACACAGTCCCAGGCTATGGCAGTCATGTCGTGGGACATCCTGTATGTAACCGATCGAGCGCTAGTACAGTGAAATAATAATAATAATGCGTTTAACGTCCGTTTCTCGACTTTATGTCATAACAGACGCCATTCGCACCATTACTATTTTCCATTTACCACCTCCCGTTATTTTCTACATTTTTTAAAACTTCAACTTATATAATAGCAATGGGTGAATGAAGGAATTATAGGAAATTAAGATAAGGTACGTAATTTTTGAACCAGGAGTTTGATAGGTAATCGGCCATGGCTTCAAATAAGGAACCTCTCGATATTTATCTGGAATTAATTGAGGGAAACCATGGAAAACCTCAATCAAAATGGCCGGTACAGGAATTACCGTTTCTCGGCGAGAGGCAGTAGGAAAAAGTCCCAGCCACATCTGCCCCTGCTGGGAATCGAACCATTACCTCCCGAATGCGAGTCTAGTGCTGTACCACTACTCTACCCTGCTCGGTAGTACAGTGAAATAAAGAAAAAAAAAATCTACAGAGGTTTTTCGACCTCAACATACGAGTTTTATTCGTTCTGTAACCTTGCTTGTATATCAATTTGCTCATGTCTAAAGCTTGTTTCCCCATTTAAATTAATTGAAATGCTATTAATCCGTTCCAGCCCCCAAAATGCCACCCTAGTTGTTTTTATTACGTGTTTTTGAATAAGGAAAATGACTTGAGCTTATGGAAGATGCTGGCAGAGGTGTTACTTTCGCTTAATTTTCGTCACTGTTTTTCACTTCACTGGTCTTTGTCTTTTTCACCACGCTTTCCTCACTTTTACCTGCAGGCCGTTTAAAAAAACCTGTCCAAGGTGGTTTGTTTCTTCCTCCCTTTCAGAATGTTGCAGAAATGAGTTAGGCAAGTGTCATTAAATAGCTCCGATGCACGACCAGTTGCAACTTTTTCAGGATGTTTCTTTTCCATAAACTGTGAAACTCACCCATGTTCCCAAGATCTCTTTTATCTCACTTGTAGATATAACCTCCTCCATCTCTGGCTCCTCCTCAAAACTAATTTCTTGCAGAACCTCCGTATGCGTCTGCGACTGTAACTCTTGTAATTCCTCAGTCGTCAGTTCCTGAGAGTGCTCCTCGAGGAGCTCGTGTCTCAAAAAGTTAGGGCGCTCGTATGTCGAGGTACCACTGTACTGTAATTATTATTTTGTATTCCTCTAACTTATTGACGATAATTAATTAAGGTAGTTGTCGTGGTTAAGGCACACCGTCAGAAAATTCTTAATTTTTGTATACTTATTAAGGACATGATAGTACAATTACCCTGAAAATTTGAAGTCGATCGACCATATATAATCCGAGATAAATTCAATTAAAAATTGGATAATTAACATTGATTGTATGCGATCTCTGTAGTTCTGAACCAGTTTCTTATTTATAAAAAAAGAACTAACTGTCAGAAACTTTCCAAAAACTGACAGTCTTTCAATGCATCTGTTATGAGTTTAAAAAAAAATAAGAAATTTTTTTTGACCGTCTAATTATTTACGGTTTAAAAGTTCAACAATTTATAGAAAAGTATACATGCATATGAATACTGTATGGGTTACGTTTCCACGGGTACAGTCTTGCGTACAAATTATGGATCACTTAGCTACAAGCTAGTATACTTTTGTGGCGCGTATAATCTATAACTTTATGACAATATTGTGCCACGACAATTACCTTAAATCAACGGGACATCAGATCAATAAACCTCTGTGATTTTTATGCTCAGAATATTTTTCTCTATTTTACTGTACTACGATCGATCTGAGGTATCCTGTATAGTATATACAGATTGTATCAACTCAAAGCTGTCCATAGGGCACTCTGTGTGTAAGACAGAGCACTATGTACAAACGATAAGTAAGAGTGAGATAAATGATCGCTAATAGTTACCGTGGTTACTGTAAATAAATAATACTTGTAAATCTTTTTACCAGTTTACAAACTAAAACAACTAAACCGTAATATTAATTCGTATTATTATTATATCTGGTACAACAGTTTGAACAATAATTTTAATAATTAATTTATTAAGTGTTCGAAAAGACCTCCACGTTCTGCCAAACAATAACCTAATCGATTATAAATACTTTTCCTCACATTGGCTAACATCTCATGGTCAACGGACTGACATGCATTAGAAATTTGTATTTTTTGTTCGTTTAAATTATTAGAAGAAGTCGGTCTGTTTTCAAAGGCAGCTACAAATAAATTTATTACGTCGACGATTGAATTACCACCATAAAACCATTTAATTATTTGGATTTTATCGTGAACAGTATAAATAGCCATTTTATCAATAATTTCGGTAGTGACTACAGACTGTCATTAATTGATAAAATGGCTACTTTTACTTAGAAAACAAAGACGTTTATTTAAATTTATTTTACAGTAACCACAGTAATTACTACCTATTAGCGATCATTTATCTCACTCTTACTTATCGTTTGTATATAGAGCTCTGTCTTACACACAGAGTGCCCTATGGACAGCTTTGAGTTGATACAATCTGTATAGTTCATTTGTGTTTATTTGATTGTATTTTGTAGCTTCAATTACGTATGAAACATTCGGAAGAAATGAGTGGACCGAAAGTGAATATAGAAATAACAACAGGATCTCTACTTATGTTTTTATTGCCCCGACAGTTCCATCTTATAAATGCAATTATCAGTGGGTTACAAAATCCGGATTCCGTAGACACCAGGTATATTTTTGGTTTGCTTGTATTCTCAAAACCGCATTATTAATTAATATTATACTTACCTCGTATATAGTTACCTCTTAGTTTTCTAACTATTGTGTATCCCATATTTGTAATATGTGCTAATGGCCTGACTAGCCGAAGCACTTCTTTTTTTGTTTAAATAAAAAAAAAAAAAAAAAAATCTAGACTTACGCACGGCTAGACGGGAACCCGACTACCGCGATTCCACTGTGTAACGTAAATTTATGAATTGCTTAATGGGTGAATGTTTTCAGTGACGATACTTCAAAACAGTTCTGTGGTGAAAAAAAAATGGGTATTGAAGATTTTAAGCTCATCGAAGAAGATTTAAGAAATACGATCGCGCATCGTTATAAAGAACCTTTAAGCGGCTTACAAGAAGGTCATGGATGGTCGACGGCATCTTTTGGTATTTTTATAATTTATTAACTATCAATATTTTAAAGTTTCTTTACAGCAGTGGTTCCCAACATGTAGAAGTTTGCGAACTACTTAGCCTGAAATTAAATCAGTATGGATCTCTTAAATCAAATTCAAAGGTATTTAAGTAGTAAAACAGTTTTTTAAAATACTTTTTTCATTAACATAGTCACTTAATTTCGTTCCACGCATATTGCTTTTAAAATTCCCATTTAATGGCAACCGCGAACCACTTTCGAGGCTCTCATGGACCACTTGTGGTCCGCGAAGCACTGGTTGGGAACCACTGTTTTACAGACAGACTGCATATGTAATTTAGCACGTTCACTGCGGCAGCAAATTTTGGTACTATGTCGATTCTTACTTTACCAGATTCCGGTATCTGGTAAATCCCCTAACAGCATAATTTTTTTTACAATTCGTTACCAGATACTGACATCTGGTATTCAGAAATCGAACTAACACGTAGTATAGATCGTAACAATCACATAGGTATCTATAATACCGATTCATATCGTCCCACAAAGAACGATAAAAATTTTGTTTTCTGTGCTTCTGGAACGGAAAGTTGCCTATCAGTCACATGTAACTGGAACGCAGTGAACGCGTTAACTATTGTCTTGCTGTACACATACTCATTGCCGATATTTGTTTTTAGATGAAAATTTAGAAAATTTGGAATTCCAGTCTATAGCCGATGGCTTTCCGGAAAGTATAATGTGTGGTAGCATGGAAACAAGTATTGGATCCAGTGCTAGCTGTACTACTAGTCAAACCAGTAGACTAAATAGACCAAGACGAACAGGTAATATTATTTTTCATCATGGAGATTGACTGTTATATGTCGGACGCATGTCTGTGGAATTATCTATTAAATCCTAGCGGGATTATATCGTATCATATTGTCCGCTCCTCATACATTGTGAATCGAATTTGCACAATTTGGCTTCATTTTGTGGATTATGTACATTTTATCATAAGATTTTTAAACACGAATTATTATGTATATAGGATACGATCGATAATCTGCTGCTCGTTAATCCGACACGTCCAGTAATCCGCTGTTTTTAAGTATGTAGAGTTCTAGGAAAATCGCTCTGTAATCCGACATTTTTACGATATTTGGTTCTGTAATTCGACACACGTGTTTATTTGACAAATATTTCTCTATACTTTGACATTTCGTGGAGTAATTCGCTCTGTAATCTGACAATAGACATTGGAAAGAGAAGACGTCACGTTGCTTAGTTTCTAAAAGTTCGAAATTAAAAATTGTTTTGTTAAAACCATCAATAATGCATCATGTATTATAAATATGACGTATTATATAAATTCGTTATTAACTTTAGGAACAAAAAAAAGTTATAAGAACTTAAACATTATATCGCATCCAAAATTATTAATATAATTCAATAATAAATCACAGGTATTTGGATAAAATAATATAAAACGTTGCAAGAATAACAATAACACGTTTGTTTTGTATTATTTTATCCAAATACTTGTGATTTATTATTGAATTATGTTATAAGAACTCTTTTTTAATAGTTAATTTTTTAGTCCATGCTTATATCTGGTAATCCGACATACGCGAAAAATTCTGTTGTTGAATTAGTGAACGTGTCCTTTACCTACAAAACAATTTAAAAATTTTAGAAACACCGACTGAAATCTGGCATTTGGATTTACGATTGACATCGGTAGCTATAGTTTTGCTTCATGAAAACTTATTGACAGTAAACGCGTCCAATGGACCAGGCGAATCACCTGTAACGGCAGCTAGTCTCGCTCATGCGCAAGGAGTGGTACAAAAGTTCTTCGATAATGTCGGTTTGTTTTCGTTTTTTGGATATAGCAAAAAAGATTTTGAACAAACAGCTAAACTATTCGAAAAGGCTTGTGTGCACAATCATATCAGGTATTTTTTCGTGTATTTTTTATATTAATTGTAGTGCTGCAACAATTACGATTAATTCACAATTATTGCAATTATACGATTAATCATTATGATTATTGTCAACGATGCAACAGCTGACAGTTATGTATAATACTCACCGCGGTTCTAAAAGGTTCTGAAGTTAGTCACAAACAGCGTCGCAAAACTCTATTAATTGTATGCATCGTTAATGTGCAAATATGTATTTGTAACATAACCTACAAAATTATTAACTTTATGTTGCGCATTGCGCTACGCGCAACGACTATCCTAATACAATTATCAAACATAACCAATTTTTTTTTTCGTGTCCTACGTTTACATTTATAGATGCTCGACAACAAAATTCATCAGTGTCAAATTTTATAATTAGAAGTAAATCTGGACTTACTGTCAAATTAGTGCAATGTGCTTAGTAAAAAATACTATAAGAAAAAACAAAGTTTTCAATACATATACTAAACTGAGCATCGTTAAGTCTGTAAATAAAAAAAAAAATATATTACTTTATTTCAGAATATTGGGAGGACCGGTGCTGATGGATTTCAGTGAAAAGTGTTCAGCTAATACGTCATTGCTGTCCGGTCACTTGACAGCCGGAAGATTAGAAATAGTTGAATGTCTGTTCAATAATCCGGACATATTTGGATCGACAAATCCGAATCAAGAAAATAAATTTCAGCAAATCGGACTTTTTAGTTTCACTTCGGATAATCCTACTGTTGACCCATTAGAGCTATCTTCGAAACCGAATTTAAAATTGATTTACAAAAAAAATGATCCGTTGAACAAACAGAATAAAAGTAGTATTGGATCTAAACAGGACGTAACGTAAGATTTTGTTTTTAGTACCTTAATTCATATGTTTTGTAATTTAGTACTCAGACAAAAGAATGTGGGAGTAAACAAAAAAGTAATAATGATAGATAGATTGACGTTTTAAGTATCAGTAAATATGTACTAGAATTGTAATACTACTACGGAGACAGCCAGACGAAATTCTTGGAAACATATTTTCCTATCTTGATGGCATACAAAATACCAATTTTGGAAAAAAAAAATTATAACGAGCCTCACTCTCATTACCTCACATAAGAAGTGCAACTCCTTTAGTTTTTAATATAATAATTACGGCGAAATTACTACACATTTTAAGAGGGCACTTTGATGTTTATGTCATATGAAAATTCTCACATGGACAGATCGTCACATTCATACCATAGTTTTATTTACATACTATATCCTACAGAAAAACATTTTTAATATGAATTGTCTGTAGTATATCAACACTATGAGCCCACATTAATGGACGTTTCAGCATATACTTTTATTTAAAAAATGTTTAATCCGAAAATTGTTCTGATATCTGATAATAGAGAATATGATTTTTAATATTTACCTTTCTGAATTTACATAAAATATATGTTATGAGTTCCTACCGTTTGTACGTCAAATTACGGAAATTATTTTGTAATTCAATTGTTCGTAATTTTAAACGTCATATTCAAACCGGTCATCCTTGCCTTACTATTTTGCTAATCAAAATGCAACGCACTATAAACTTCGTTGTCAGTTTTATGTAATTTAGGAGACAAACTAACTTCCCATTTTTTTAGTAGTTCTTCTTCCCCTCGATTTTTTACATTTTTCAAACAGGTACGTCGCTAAAGAAGTTAAACTTCAAAAAAACCCTCAAAAAATGAAATTATAGGCGGAAATCACATCTATTATAGTCTTGATATTTTTGTGATTTATTTTGTACATATTCTTTAAGATTAAAAATAGACTATGTAGAAACGAATTCATCCATTAAGAATTATTTGTTTTTTTGTTTGTAGAATAAATTTGGATTCATGTCATTGCGAGTGGGACATAACGATAATTGATCGCTTGGCCTCACTGCTCGATACAGAAGACGTATACCCATCAACTCCTAAGTCAGATATAAATATGTACGGTATACAACGAGAACCAGATACAGTTAATACCAACTGCGATATAAGAGTCGTATGTCCCCAACTGAAAGTTGATTTAAGGTTAGTTTGCCTTTTTAACACATTCACTGCGTTACCAGTTACATGTGACTGGTAGGTAACTTTCCGTTCAAGCGGCACAGAAAACTAAATTTTGTCGTTCTTGCGGGGTTGATAAAAATGGTATTTGTTAAGATAGATCGGTATTACAGATACTTATGTGATTGTTGCGATTTATACTACGTGTTAGTTCGATTTCCGAATACTAGATGTCAGTATCTGGTAACGAACTGTAAAGAAAATTATGCTGTTAGGGGATTTACCGGATACCGGAATCTGGTAAAGTGAGAATCAACATAGTACCAAAAATTGCTGCCGCAGTGAACGTGTTAAAACGCTTTTATTAACTTTACCTTTGTAAAGGAATCTTTGAATATGAAATTCATGTACTTCAAAATGTCAGATTAAACTGAAACTTTGCACACTTATCAAGGACCGATGACAATACCATAAGTTAATAAGTTTGTCCCATTATCCTGACAAATTGCAACACTAAATTCACTTCATGCGAGAGTGTCTAGTGTTACCCAGCTAAAATTAGTTCTCGCATGATGTGAATTTAGTGTTGCTATTAGCTTTATTATGAAAGATTAACTGTTGAGATATGGCACCGTAGAGTAACTAATAACTCATTCCGCCGCGAAAGTGGAAAGATTCAGGTTTGAGTTCCGATGGTGACAGTTGTTTGAAAAAAAAAAATTTCTAACAATTATTATTATACTGCTTATTTTTAGATTTCCGATAGTCGACTTACGTCCAGTCTATGACAGAGATCGAAACCCTTGGTGGCACAGAAATGTTCGTTCTGACTACATTACTTTAGACTTAGACAATGCCGAGATTAGCGTAGGTTTCCATTCTGAAGCTTCGTCGATGCCAATACAAGTTAAATGCTCCAGAATAGCAGCAAGCTATACAGTATGTATATTTAATTATCAAAATAGATACAGTACAATCTCGGTAACATGAACACAAAAAATCCAGAGGAGTTCATACTAGCGGTATGTTCATTTTATCAAGGTTTGCAAGAAACATGTACATTAGGGTGGTCCTTAACAGGGGTATTGTCAAATTTCTATGCTCCCAGGGGGTCAAACGTTTCCAAATTGATAAAAAAAATTCTCGAAAAATTTGAGCTCTTAATATTAACTTTAAGATAGTCCTTATTCCAACCAAATATGTCGAAATATGTCGAAAACTCCTTTTGTTCTTCTAAATTTTAAAACTTGGGGACAAATGAATCTACAAAATGAGACACATATTTTTGTAGAGAATTTAAAGCTTTACAAAAAAGGTATCTTGTAATTTTTCGCTAAGTTTACTGGTTCAAAAGTTTCTTTAGTGATTAAATTATTATATGTATTATGGCAATCCAAGCATCTGCTATGATCTTTTGGAAATAAAAACGGGCGTTTAACATATTATTATGTAACATAAACAGGTCTTTACAATAAACATTATTATATTTTAGGAAGAGGGTACAAATATACCAATTCCAGTTGCTGAGGCAAGCGGCATTGAACAAATGGGAAATTTTGCACCTGATACCGTCGTTTATCCAAGGTAAGATTTTTATTCGTACAATGAATAGAGTAATAATAATAAATTTCAATTCTACTGAGTGTGATCAAGGCGCACCTAACTTTATTTTTTATTTTTCAGTTTCATACTGGATGTATTTTCTATTCAACCGGCACTTAATGATTTAGTTGACGTGATGCTAACCGAACCTGAATCTCAACACGAAGCGTTCGATAAAGTCAAATCGACTTCTGAAATACCGAGTCCATTTAGCACAAAGCACGTTGTCCATGAATCGCATACCGCACACAGAAAAGAAATCGGAGATGAAAATGGTAAATGTAAAACTTATTTCTTCATAATGGACACGGCATGATCCTTCCATCTGCATTTTCCAGTGAAAAACCTATTATTTTCTCATAACTCACAGATCAACAGTGATAATATCATATTAATGCGCTTGCGCGGTAATAGTTACCTCCCCTCAGTACTCATTACTCACTGTAAATACCGTTTTGAGATGCTCATAGTTCCAATAGTGGCATTCACTCATTTAAAATATTAACCCTACAGGACCAATACATTTTAGATTGCGCCTGCTTCGTAAAAAAATATTCAAACCTCTTTCAAATCAATATACAAACACATAACTATGAAACAAGAAATCAAAAAAGCTTAAAAATAAATAAATCATATCTAAGCGTTGCTCTCGATGGTACTCGCAATGCCATGATTCGAATGTATAACAAAGTGCCAAAGGAAATAAGTAAGATCACAACGTATGACAAATATAAATCTAATTTAAAAAAATTTTTGTTATCAAAAAACTATTACAATGTCTCATTTTATTTGAACAATGTGTAATGAAACTGTATATGTACGACGCTATTACATCCTCTATGGATTTTAATAAAGAATATTATTATTATTATTATTATTATTATTGATTGCTAAAAATTGACTCATTACAGAAGAGCCCCACGAACTGTTGATGCCAGGAGACAAGCAAGAAATGCGAAAATTCATCGATTGCGCCGAAAGCAATGCGAGATTTCGTGTGAAAGTTGTTTTGCCCCGTATCAGCGTCCATCTAGCATCGAAACATCTGTACGAATCGCTCTATAATCGTATATTGAACGATTTGTTGCTATGGCAGCCTCAAGCTCCCCAACATATCCGAAGGCAAAACACATTGACCAATATTAATGCTTCGCAGAAATTTACTTTATGCACGTCTGGAATGAATTATGGTAAATAATGTAAAAAAAGTTACATAATTTCTTCTTTGCGTTTGAATTCACAATAAAGCTGCGAACATATTTCTCTAATCTATTGTGTTCAAACCTATGCAACGTTGCTTGGATCAGAGAGCATTTTTTCCTAATCAAATCATAGACATAGGAATATACAGACAGCATGTACTAGGGTTTTAAACGAAGGGGGTAAAGTCGATTAAGGGACGCGACGTCAGAAAAATAAAGTTCGTATTATGTCGGTACCAGGCAGCGTTGCCAGATTTTTTTTTGCCAAGTCGGGATTTTGGAACTTTTTGAGTGAAAAAAGCGGAATTTTTTCGTTGAAAGCGGGACATAGTAAAAAAACATATATAATCGGGATTTTTTAAATATTTATCTTTTTATTTGAGTTCAAATTACATTTACGTGACAATAGATAGCAAAAATAGCCATAGAAAATGTATTTTAATAAAAATATGGTATTTTAAATCAGATTTACCCTATCGTTAAATAGTTAAGTCTTATTCGTCTTATGAATAAAAAAAATTTTAAAAAAACAAATCAAAATCAAAAAAGTTTTTTCATTAGAAAAATATGGCGTTTCAAACAATAGTCTGAGGAGTGAGTGTTACAAATTGCAACTTACAATAAGAGAATAATTATTTACGCACGGTCGAGTTATCCCCAAAAAGCGGGACTGAGCCTGTCCCGCGCGGCAACGCTGGTACCAGGTCATGAAGGAATTCGTGGCAATGAAAGTGCAGATACCCTTGCTAGACAGAAATTCATTAGACCTGAACCAGTCCGTGGCATTTCTTATAGAAATGTCCAACAAACTGTCAGGAGATGGACCTGTGAGCAGCATCTCTCAGATTGGGACCTGGCTTCAGGTAACAAACATGGGAAGAAAATGCTTGCAGGCCCTTCCTCAAAGTTAACTGAGGACTTAATTAGACTTAGCAGACCGATACTCAGAAAGGTGATTGGGCTTTTAACTGGTCATGCTTTCTTGAGAAAACACGTACATGTGATGGGGATACACCAGGAATCAACACTATGTAGATTTTGCGAAATGGAGGATGAAACAACCACCCATATCGTGTTCGAATGTGAGGCTTTAACTTATAGGAGAACAACCATCTTTGGTTAGGTACATCGATGAGGATGGAATAGTTCCACAGGATAATCTAGTAACAAATCTTCTGGAGCTCATAAGAAGATCCAGATTATTTGTTGACTAGATCCAGTAAAAGGGGAAGCACAAAAATCCTTTCAGGATGTGGTGCATTTGGGCCAAGAGACCACCCCATTTTATTTTAATCTTTAATCTTTAAGGGACGCGACGAGGTGAGTGGTGCCTATTTGTCATTGGCCGGCGCACTGCGCATGTCTAGTGGCATGAAATTTATGTTGGGTAGTATGGTGTAAAAAGACAATTTCTTTTGTACTCAGCACAATGCGCCGGCCAATCTAAAATCGACACCATTCTTACTTTATACCAATGCTATATACCATAATGGATTCCCCCCCGCAGCTATATACTCCATCCCTTAATTACCAGATCCATAAATCACAACAGAGAAGCGTGTTTGCAGCTTTAAGGTAGTTGTCGTGGTTAAGGCACACCGTCAGAAAATTCTTAATTTTTGTATACTTATTAAGGACATGATAATACAATTACCCTGAAAATTTGAAGTCTATCGACCGTATGTAATTCGAGATAAATTCAATTAAAAATTGGATAATTAACATTGATTGTATACGATCTCTGTAGTTCTGAACTAGTTTCTTATTTATAAAAAAAGAACTAACTGTCAGAAACTTTCCAAAAACTGACAGTCTTTCAATGCATTTGTTATGAGTTTAAAAAAAATAAGAAAAATTTTTTGACCGTCTAATTATTTATAAATAACGGTATAAAGTTCAACAATTTATAGAAAAGTATACATGCATATGAATACTGTATGGGTTACGTTTCCACGGGTACAGTCTTGCGTACAAATTATGGATCACTTGGCTACAAGCTGTATACTTTTGTGGCGCGTATAATCTATAACTTTTTGATAATATTGTACTACGACAACTACTTTAAAGTATGTTTGTACCTTTATGTAAAACATATGACGTTAAGAATACTAGAAACTAAGGTTGGGCGTTAGCATTGTTGAAGCTGTGACTAGGCGAGACGCGAGAGAGGGAGGGGAAAGTAGGCTTGTGGAATATTTTTCCAAACAGTTGGGATAAACATACTTGAATAACCAAGCCAAAGGGTTCGGTGACGTAAGCAATTGACTCAACCAATCACAGATGTGGCCATGTTTATAGCGTTCTACGCCCAACCTTATTGGATTCGTGGAATTCTGATATGACTTTGTAATTTTTATGTAACAGATTCTGAAAGTGAAAGCGAGGAAGAACAAGTGTTTTATTCACTTCATGAAAGTAAGCAGAAACAACTGAAAGCTGTACCACAGCAGAAACAAAATGACCTAACACTTAACATTAAAATAGGACAAGGAATTCTTACCATGAACACTCCAATTAGGGTACGATATAATTGCAATGTTTTTTTTAAATCTGTTCACACCTGCCATTTAATTAAAAAAGTTATAATGAACCTCACCCCCATAAGCTCACATAAGAAGTTTAACTTCTTTAGTTTTTAAAATTATAATTACGGCGAAATTATTACACATTTTAAGAGGGCACTTTGATGTTTATGTTATGTGAAAATTCTCATATGGATAGATCGTCACATTCATACCATAGTTTTATTTACATACTATAATCTACAGAAAAACATTTTTAATATGAATTGTCTGTAGTGTATCAACATCATAACCTAGGGTTGCTATCTCTAAAATTTGGCAACCAGGACAAGACGCGTGAAAACCCCGAATCTTAGAGCCCAGAACCCGGACATCTCAACAGGTTTTTTTTAAACATAGTGTAATAAAAAACCGTTGAAAATATCATAAATCACCTTTTTATTTATTTTCAGACCTTAAAATTAAATTTAGTCATCTTTTATCATCATTTTAAATGTACCTAACAAAACAGAATCTTATTACAGTTTGTTACAAATTGTTTTAATAATCAGTTAGAATTTTTTTATTCTTAAATTTTTAAACCCGGACTACAAATGAAGCCTCGCCCGGACGCTCCCCGAATGCCCTCTAAACTAGGACAAATCCGGGGAAACCCAGACGGATGGCAGCCCTATCATAACCTCACATTATGTGACGTTTCCGCATATCCTTGTATTTAAAAAATGTTTAATCCGAAAATTGTTCTATGTGAAAATAGAGAATATGATATATAATATTTTCCTTTCTGAATTTACATGAAATATGTGAGTTCCTACCGTTTGTACGTCAAATTACAGAAATTATTTTGTACTTCAATTGTTCGTAGTTTTAAACGTCAGATTCAAGCCGTTCATACTTGTCTTACTATTTTGCGATTCAAAATACAACACACTATAAACTTCTGTCCTTGTCAGTTTCATGTAATTTAGGAGACAAACTTTATTTGTTTATTCTACTTCTCCTCGATTTCTTATATTTTTCAAACAGATACGTCACTAAAGAAGTTAAACTTCAAAAAAACCCGCAAAAAACGAAATTATGGACGGAAATTACATCTATTATAGTCGTGATATTTTTGTGAAATGAACAGTTTTTATTAATTTAAAAATTATGAACTTATTTTTCAGGATACAAAAGGTAATGTAATATCGGGACAACAAGGGGAATTCATGTTTTCGTTGTACGACACTGATATATTTACCGTCAGCGGTTATGACGGTAATATCGACCTGGCCTACGTATGCATTCAGGCACGTGATGCCGTACTATACCACTGCCCCATGACGACAAACAGTTCAAGCCGACTTCTGGAACCAGGTAGTTCCGCTCCGCGACATCTTTTACCAACAATTTACATGTCCGAACCAGATGCCAAAGTGAGACATAATAGTCGACAGGCGAGCACTAGAGACCCATTAATGGTCGCTATAGGAATCAATGCCAACAGCGAAACTCACCACTTAAAGGTAAAAATTACAGTAAAACCTCGTTTATCTGAGGTAATGGGGGCAGGAGGTACCTCAGATAACACGGAAAAAATAAAATCAGTTTTAAAATGTGCAATAAATTAATTCACAGACGGTAAAAGTAACAGGCGGTATCAGAGACATGACATGGCGGTACAGACATAGTTCGGACAGGCATTTCTTCATCAGACAACTTATCGATATGTTCGATGTATTGGACTACCCGGTACCTGGCTATAAACCTCTACCTGTTCTGACAGAAATGCACATGCATATGTGGGATTGTGGAATAGACTACAGGTTTGTACATGCACTTAAGGTAGTTGTCGTGGTACAATATTGTCAAAAAGTTATAGATTATACGCGCCACAAAAGTATACTAGCTTGTAGCTAAGTGATCCATAATTTGTACGCAAGACTGTACCCGTGGAAACGTAACCCATACGGTATTCATATGCATGTATACTTTTCTATAAATTGTTGAATTTTAGACCGTTATTTATAAATAATTAGACGGTCAAAAATGTTTTCTTATTTTTTTTTTAAACTCAACAAATGCATTGAAAGACTGTCAGTTTTTAGAAAGTTTCTGACAGTTAGTTCTTTTTTTATAAATAAGAAACTGGTTCAGAAATACAGAGATCGTATACAATCAATGTTAATTATCCAATTTTTTATTGAATTTATCTCGGATTATATCCGGTCGATCGACTTCAAATTTTCAAATTAAGAATTTTCTGATAGAAGTGAAATCGATTTGAGGTTTCCATTAAAAAGAATTATTTTTTTGATAATCTATTGAAACTAAATTGAAACAGTACAGGATGATTTTTAAGTTGATACTTCTTTTTTAACAGCGTGAAGAAATCAGACGAACAAATATTTCAAGTAACTTTTTTATCAAAACTCAAAAATAAGAGAAACAGTTTTTCTAAGTTTAATTAAATTTTAAGGTCGGTCCTGGCGTTATGTTATGTCACTATGGAAATATGTCGTTATTAAGTATTTACAGAAATTAAATAAAACGAAACTACTTGCGATTACTGTTCAAAATATTTTTTTATTTATAAAACGTTTCTACCAAATTTTTGGTCCTTTTCAATTTATTAAAATATAAAAATTATTTTATTTTATTTATTAATTATTTATTATTTTATTTTATTTATTAAAATTTAAAATTTTTATTTTATATTTTAATAAATTGAAAAGGACCAAAAATTTGGTAGAAACGTTTTATAAATAAAAAAATATTTTGAACAGTAATCGCAAGTAGTTTCGTTTTATTTAATATTATATTACTGTTGATAGAGTCAATATTATTAATTTACAGAAATTATTTCTGTAAATACTTGATAATGACATAACATATTTCCATAGTGACAACAACGCCCAGGATCGACCTCAAAATTTAATTCAATTTTAAATGACTCTTCTCTCTTATTTTTGAGTTTTGATAAAAAAATTACTTGAAATATTTGTTCATCTATTTGATTTCTACACGCTGTTAAAAAAGAAGTATCAACTTCAAAATCATTTTGTATAATTTTGTTGCCAATTTTTTTTTTGCAGACCAAAAGATGTTCAACTACGCGCGTTTTTATCAGTAGGTGGATTCAGTATCTCAAGTAATCTGACAGCTCAAACAAATTCTTCTTTTCTGCGCTTTATATCCGAAGACTGTTATCTGTTTCTGTCACAAAACGTTAATTCATCCGCCGTTAATTTAATGCGTGATTATGTTTGTGTCGCAAACTATGATTTGTTTGAAGTTTCCATACGAGAGAACGGAAATGTGAGTATAATATGTGAAAATCATAAACACTGAAACACCTGTTAAACTAGGTGCTATAATCTCAAGACTTAGGCAATCTTGCAGTATTATGGTCCTTACTTCAAATTTTGGCCGCATGAATGATTATGGCGCTCCTTAACTATGCTGTGTTTGGTTACAAAATATACTAAGCATAGTTCGTAACCAAGCAAACTTCACAACACAGTTGAGCAGCGCCGTCATCATTAATGCGGCGATAATCTGAAGTAGGGACCATTATACTGCAAGAATGCCAAAAACTTATATTTGATATTTTTCGACAGCCTTTTGATTCAAAACCTTCGATGGACTTGTTCATTTCCAACAACATCGTTCACTTCCGCACTTGTAGTGACAGCGCGGCATCAATGATGTCGCTAGTGTGTGACCTTGCAAGTAAGCTATCGCAAGAAAATGAAGAAAGCGCAAGTGATACGGCTATCGAGGGATCGTTAATTGAATCGGAACACAATAGTGACTTATCAGAGAGTCAGCACAGACATGTTATGGAAGTACTTAATGAAGCTATGAGAGAAAGTGTTGCAGTGTCTGAAGGTATGTGTTTTATTTATTGCGATTTCATTAGAAAGAATACATCACAGCTATAAGAGACAGCTAACAACAATATTATCAACAGACTCCTTTTTAACCAGAAAAAAAAATTAAGTAGAAAAGATATTAAACGGTTTTATTTAAAACTAAGATCATAATGATGTTAATAATCAAAGCTAAAAAATAATTCGGTGGGTCCTAGGTACCACTCACCCCACCACTCTCCTTATCAATCTAGGGCATTAATCAGACAAAAAAATAAAATCGTTGGGCGTAACGTAACCCGAGTAAATATGTAGGTAAATAGCATTTATAATGATATAGCGGTTGACTTGATAGAAATTTCACGCGCCCAACGATTTTATTTTTTTGTCTGATTAATGCCCTAAATTGATGAGGAAAGTGGTTTGATGAGTGGTGCCTAGGACCTACCGAATTATTTTTTAGCTTTTAGTACTTTATTAACATCATTATTGTCTTATTTAAAAATAAAACCGTTTAATTTAAAAATCTTTTTTACTTAATTTATTTTCAAGTTTTTAGTTTTTTATTTTGTTATTTCAGTGAACTTTATTCTTCTATTCAAGCCCTTTCATTTGATACCCATATTGAGGTAGTTGTGAAAGAATATGTAATCCGCCATTTTGTAGTGGCGGCTATCTTGGATTTACAATGATACAAAATGTATTAAATCCTATTGGCATCAGAACTAAATGTGTGCGTCAAATATTAGATCAATCTGTCAACAGGAAGAGGGTGAAAAAATATATACTTAATCCGCCATTTTGTTGGCGGCATATTGGATTTTCTTTTTTTTTTCATAGTGAACTTTATTCTTCTATTCAAGCCCTTTCATTTGATATCCATATTGAGGTATTTGTGAAAGAATACGTAGTCCGCCATTTTGTAGCGGCGGCCATCTTGGATTTACAATGATACAAAATGTATTAAATTGTATTGTCATCAGAACTAAATGTGTGCGCCAAATATCAGATCAATCTGTCAACAAGAAGGGGGTGAAATTTTAATTACTAGATTTGACCCAAACAAACAAACAAACAGGGTAAGCTAAATAAAACCGTTTAATTAATCTCGTTTTTATTTTCAAGCGGTCCCAGAAAACGTCGAAGAAGAGCAAGGTTCGATGCTCTTCTTTTTCCCGGATGAGTCAGTCCTCAGCAATGATGGAAATCGGCCTCTGCCTCAAGTGGCGCGTGACCTCGGCGACGTCACAACTCGAACAGTCACCATCCGGCCACTGTTAGCACCGACAGCGACTCGTAACAGCGATACCGATGACGAGTTCTGCATAGTCGGAGACGAAGAAGCAAGTTTCTGTTATTGTGCTGCTTGTCGCTCATATCATGTATTTAGCATTGCTTGTTTTTTATTGGTTTGGTTACATAATATCTGCTATGCTTTCTTCGGGAACTCTTCTGACTGCAAACTCTTAAGTAAACACATTATTTTTGAAGTGAAATTTATTTACGCACGCTAGAGTGTATTAAATTCATGCGATCGAGCGTGTAATCAGTGGCGTAGCTACAAAACCAAGGACCCAGATGCAAAAATGAGCCCTATCTAAACTGGTTAAGTTTTATCGACATAGCGCCGACCACGCGGAGCCCTATTTTCAACACTAAATGAAAAGTATTAATAATAGAGATGAAGTTTTGGAAGTCGACATTTTTTCGGAAATTTCCTCCTCTTTAGGAATCTTTGTTTTTTAATTTCATTAGCATTAATAGTTTTCGAATTATTTGTAAAAAATAGATCCCCTTTTTTTGTGATTTTTTAATTGTTAATAACTTTTGCAATTGTGTATGTGAGGGTTTGAAACTTTTGCACATTTTTCTAGAGGTCATTACGAATCCAATGAGCTATGCCACGTATTTTAACTAGCAATAGCAAGAATTAACGCGTTTTTCAGCTTGTGAACTAGACTACAGGAGCCAAAGAGTTTAAAATTCTTTATTCGATTAGGACAGTGTTTTTTAACCTTCTTGAACACGCGATCCCTTTAAACGTTAAAAAATTGTGGCGACCCCCTAGACCTAGAGCCATAATAAAACTCTATCAGTTTGTATTTATTTTTCTTACTATTCGAATTATATTGATCGAAAAACCAAGTGTACTTCGCAAGGAAGTCGCGAGAGTTCTGCAAGTAGTATAAAGGAAGATTCCTACCACCTCCCAGTTACCGGCACAGTACGTGTACTCGTCGGTGATTGGTTAACGTTCGTTGTCTTGTCAATTGTCGCTTTCCCGCTATAAAGTACAGTTCAGTACGCCATTATTGTTTCTTTGATTGTTCAAGACGCCTAATACGGTGATTCAGATGATAATTTGTCTGCTGAGAACCCCCAAAGTCCCACACCAAGTACGAGCAGGATGGATGACTTTAGTGCAAGGAATTAGACCTTTAGATGAAAGAAAAATTTAATAATATATAGCGCGAGTTTATAGTTTTTCAACTGACTACACCTGCGCAAGCCTCCATTTGCATCTAACTTACGAGCCTTTCAGATCCATGGTATTTACTATAACTTGGCCGCGGGGATTTTTCTATTGTAATGTAGAACCTACAAACAGTTACCTTTTTATTTTACCCGCGACTCCCCTGGGGGTCGTGCTCCACAGGCTGTAAAACACTGGATTAGGATATTTAAATAACGTTTTCGAACGTCGCTCTGGAGGCCGAGGGGCTCCCTAAGCTTGGGGGCCGCGAGGCATTGCGCCGCCTGGCCCTCTGATAGCTACGCCACTGCGTGTAACGAAATGCTGGAAAAGATTAGTTTCAGCGATCGTTACAGACAGCGTGTGCGTAATACGTATGGATGTGTGTGTGTGTGTGTGTGTGTGTTTGTGTTTACAGTCAGGCAGCTGTGCGCACGCGTTGAGAATTACCTCACAAACGTAACCTGTTTTTCTGCCTGATGTGTACATAGATTTTGCGTAAGTAAGTTTCACTTCTGCAGTGTGTACATTTTGTAATTGTAAAACAAGACGTAATCTTCATTTTGATCGTTAACAAATTGTTAACATCAGCGCGTCGTGAGTTTATTTCCATTTCAGCATGACGCTTCTATAGGCACCGAGAATAGCAAACACAATGCCACCTGTTGTTGAAAATTTAAAGTGCGGGAGAGAAAATTTGTGACGGTGACAGTTGTACTTATAAAAAACTGGCCAAGTGCGAGCCGGACTTTGACACGAAGGGTTCCGTACCGCCGTACAAGATTTATTAACTTTATTTTTTCATTATTTGCTACTATAGCGGCTATAGAATACACATTCTGTGGAAATTTCAAGTGTCTACTATTGCGGTTTAAAAAATACAACCCTGTGACACTTGACTGACTGCCAGACAGACAGCGGAGCCTTAGTAATAGGGTTTCCGTTGACATCCTTGGGGTTTCGGAACCCTAAATATTACGATAAAAATTATTTAGGCATTTTAAAACTGTCAATGTTTTGCAAATATCAAAATCACTACCGATCTAAGTTATTTCTAAAGATTTATATTGTATGGTAAAATCAGTAAAAATTTTTAGAATATATTGTTCAAAAATTATTTTCATAAAAATTACATAAAATCACAAAAATATCAAGACTATAATATACGGAATTTCCGTCTATAATTTGCGGGTTTTTTTGAAGTATAACTTCTTTAGCGATGTATCTTTAACGATGAAGTAAGAAATCGAGGGGAAGTAGAATGAAACAAATAAAGGGGAAGTTAGTTTGTCCCCTAAATTACATGAAACTGACAAGGACAGAAGTTTATAGTGGGTTACATTTTGATTCGCAAAATAGTAAGACAAGGATGAACATATAAAGTCAGTGCTTGGGAATCAGACATTTAAAATTACGAACAATTGAAGTACAAAATAATTTCTGTGATTTGACGTACATAAAAACTAAAGAAGTTAAACTTCTATGTGACCTTATGAGGGTAAGGCTCAATGTGTGTGTTTTTTTTTCTAGCCATTAGTTGAGATTCTGACCTGTAGCTGGCAGTTCGATCTGGAGTTTCTAGACTTTAGTTGGGTCAAATTTAACCTGCTACCTATAAGACATTCTCGGTGCCTATAAAATATTGCTTAAATTCTGCTTTTATCTCCATTCATTTGTTTTAATTATGTTGCCTGACATGCTATTATCGAATCATTCATATTAATTGCTCATTTAGTGGAAATCCTTCAATTGTGCTCATCAATAATTATTTGTATTTGCTCATCGAATGTTTAGTTGCATTAAAAATGACATAATTTATATCTGCATTGGAAGAATTACATTTCGTTCGCAATAAAATTGAATAAAAAATCCTATTTTTTCATAAACCACAAGAACTTTGTTTCATTGGAATTCTAGAATAACGTTTTTCATGACATCTTTCAAGAAAGCATTCAACTCAGTTTTTCTGTCATAATTCAAGATATATTGATGTGTCTTATAATTTACAGAAAGATGAACCACCAGTGGTTACATGGTTGGCCAAAAAACCTGTTGTAATAATTGAAAACTATTTCACCGTACCATCGGATGCCTCAGATCAACTTAGAGCTCCACGCTCTTTCCCGAAACCCCAAAGCCGATACACTTTGGGCATGAATATCGTGTGGCACATTTATGGCGGTAGAGACTTTGGTCCCGCTCAGGCAGTGATGAAAAGAACAGTAAACTTTGCAGACGAAGGCGTGTCTTATTCCAAAACTAATCCTATGGTTGTTAGATTTGAGAAGTCATCTAAAGAAGCAGATAAGCATTGGATTGTCAAAGGTGGACCAGGAAGAAATCATAGTTGTTTAATGGAATTACATCTTTCAAAAGTAAGACAGAATGAATTAACTACTATCTCATAACCTCAAATTATCATTTCTCGACTTTACCGCTAGGGGCGCCAACTATATAATGACCTAATTCTGTGAATAGTTCATAGCAGTGTATTAGTTGTTTAATGGAATTACATCTTTCAAAAGTAAGACAGAATGAATTAACTACTATCTCATAACCTCAAATTATCATTTCTATGTTAGTTATAAGAACTGCTGTAATGAACAGGGCGCAAGTATGATGAAATTTTACTTTTATAGGTACGGTTTAGACGAGAATTATATGATGAAAAATGTAAACAAGAATCGTTTGAAGTGCTGCTTCTAGGTGAAGTAGAAATACTGGATCGAATGAGTATTAGTGAAATAAATAAATTTCTTCATCTTTGGACGAGTTCAGAAATGCCAAAACAAACACATGCCAACATGGTAGGTGCTTTATTTAAGTGATACATAAATTAATATACAATCAATTTCTGTCATTTTGTTTTCTGATCGCAGTTTTCACTCAAATCGGTCTATCTAAAGCCTGATCCAAAACTGAAGCAACCCGAATGTCAAATGAAAGCATCGATGTTACCTCTGCGTTTAAATATTGATCAAGATTCGCTTTTGTTTTTGAGGGACTTCTTTACAGAGCTCAACAAAACAAAATCAGGTAATTTGAATGACTTTGTAGTTGAGATATCTTTCTTCTTGTATCAAAGTTCTGTTCCCATATTTTGAAAATACGATTTTGGGAACGGATTCATCCGTATTAAAGTCTTTAATTACTTTATAATTACTAAATTACATATTTTTGTTGTATTTATTTTGGATTCAAATCTAAGAATAAAAATTATTAGAGCTTCTTCAATAAAATTAAAACGGTTGTTGAAACTAGATGTTGATTTCTACGTCTTATCTCTTATTCTGTTAAATTAGACGAAATCAGTGCTCCGTCGTCTCGACAAAGTACTCCCACGCATCAGCCTCCTGTAATGACAGTCAACTATTCGGGAAGTAGTGGAAGTGGATCAGGTAGTCTGGCCTCATCGACAACAACTTTAGAAGAGACCGAACACGCCAAGAGACTTGTGTCGGACAATTTGCTGATATTGCTAGAAGATGACTTCAAGCCAAAAGACGACGCTAATACTTCTTCGGTCCCCGTGATGAGTGGACAAGGAGGTCGGCCTCCCACTTACATTAGGTAAGATCAGACATAAAGAACACTTCTGTTAGAGTATAATAGATGGAGCTACATGTCTTGTTATTTTTTGTAACAATGGTTTCGTAACGGTTACAATAGGGATATTGACTATTTTTGGGAAAGTGGCTTAAAGCGTGCATAAGTACCTAATATAGCCACAAACATTTATTATTTTTATTTAAATACGACTCAAGTCTTAAAAATCATGTATTTTAAATTCCGTTTCAAATTTCATTCCAAAACGCAAATAATTGTCACGTGACTGTCGTGACGTCATACATTCTTAAAGTAGGAGGCTCCAAAGTTTACACGGGAGTTATCATTCTATAAATGCGTGTTCTGTGCTCATAAACGCTGGTAAACTGATGAGGTGATGAAATTTTCGTAATTGTTGCTATAGTTTACATGTAATTTGACGTTTCCTATAAATAAATAATAATAAATTACACACTCTAAAATATTAACTAAACAATGAAGCCTTTTGACAGCGTCTGATAATGTTTATGAGTGAGTGACGTCATGCACTCTGATTGGTGTTCGTTGTCACATGATTTGAGAGTGATTTAATTACGTTTTACTTATTAAATATTAATTAAATTCCTTAAAAATAAGGAAAAACATTGTGTTTGTTAGTATTTCTGTTTTAGAAACTTAACGTTAAAATTATGTTTTTATCTAAATACAGTCAACATCCCTGTTGCGTAAGTTTCTTAATGTAGAAATAATGGCTAATAGTTTGCTATAATATTATGAAACACTCATAGTTGCAATTAAAATTCGATATTAGAAAAATTTACTATTCAGACAATGTCACTGTCGGGATTAGATCCTGAATCTTCCACTATCGCGGCGGCTGAATTACCAATTATTCTACAGTGGCATGTTTAAACAATCAATGCTTGAATAGTATTTTTTCTAATATCGCATTATAATTGCAACAATTGGTGTTTCGTAATATTGTAACAACCTATTAGCTATTATTTCTGTTATTTTTTATAACATATATGTAATTTTCTAGCTCTTTTGTATTCGACCCAGATGTGAGAATTCGTATGGACTACGAAGGTAAACGTGTAGACATGTCAAATCCCCATGGAGCCCTAACAGGATTACTGCTCGGTTTGGGCAAATTGAATTGCTCAGAACTAACTCTGAAAAGAATACACTACAAGCATGGCCTTCTCGGCTATGAAAAGTTGATCAGCTTTCTTTTGCACGAATGGCTATCGGACATTAAAACTAATCAACTAGGAAATTTGTTGTCTGGCGTTGGACCTATGTATGCTATTGCGCAATTGTGTAAGTTTTTCATTTGTTTTACAACATAATTGCATCTTAGTAACATATTAACTTAAACATTAGTTCAATTTTTATGAGTCTTGGGGACAAGTACATCAGTTATTATTTTCTGTTGGTAACAATAAATACAGTAAGACCTCGCTTAACGCAGTTCCGCTTAACGCTGTTTTAGTATTACGTGGTTTCTAAAAAAAAGTTTAGCCACTATAACGTAAATTATGGATCAGTTTATACAAAATGATTCAAATGCTGATAGAAGTGTCATTGACGCAATATCTTGCTATCGACAACAGCTTGCTGAATGAAACAGAAAAGGCAAATGACATTAGATGACTTCTTCACAAAAAACAAAATATATCAAACGAGGAACCTTTCTCATCACAAACATAACTTCTTACTTGAACTTTTATTTGATTTTCATAGATGTTTTATGAACAAAAATCCATATTAGCAATAAATAAATCTATAATTAACGTGGTAAAAAAGTAGAAATGTTACAAAATTAAACAAAAAAAATCTAACAAAATCTCTTATTCTCGATTCTGTTTCACTTATGCCTACTATCTAAGTATTAAGAGGACCTCGTTTAGCGCTGTTTCGTATAATTTATTGGAACGTACCTCCCGTGTTAAGCGGGGTCTTACTGTACTGCTTGTTAATTCCGTAAAAAGTAATATTAATTTAAAATAAAAATTATATTGTTTTAATTCAATAATAAATCTCAGGTATTTGGATTAATAATACAAAACAATCGTATTATTGTTAATCTTGCTACGTTTCGATTACTTTATTTAGTCTTGGTCTAAATAAAGTAGTCGAAACGTAGCAAGATTAACAATAACACGATTGTTTTGTATTATTAATCCAAATACCTGAGATTTATTACTGAATTATAATAATAATTTTGGATGCGATATAATGTCTAATTATATTGTTTTTTGCAGTCCGTGGAATACGTGATTTGTTTTGGCTTCCAATAGAGCAGTATCAAAAAGACGGTCGCATAGTACGTGGATTGCAAAGGGGCGCCAATAGTTTTACAACAATGACAGCGATGGCCGCGTTGGAACTCACATCTCGAATCATCCTGTTGATCCAAGCGACTGCCGAGACCGCTTATGATATGGTGTCGCCTGGACCTAGCGTGAGGCAGTTGCGAATGATGCGTGAAAAAAAAGAACGTCGGCGACGAAGAAAAGGACCCCCTCAAGATATCAGGGAAGGGATGACCAACGCGTATGCTTTGGTGAAAGATGTAAGTACACTATAGTTAATTTTGAAATACAGTGTAAACTCCATGTAACGTCACTCGATTTAACGCCAAACTTCCTAAAGCGTCGAAATTACTCGACTTGGTTGGTTTGCCTTGTTGTCCATACAATGATACACTCTATGTAGCATCACACTCACTCTAAATAACGATCATATCTTATTATAAAGCAAGTAATTTCGGCAACTTATAAAGCACCTGCTGTTTGTAAGTACTTTCTAAGTTGCCGAAATTGATAAAAACTGCAACCTTATTGTCTAATCCATATTTACCTCGACTTTCGGTATCATACATACCTAAGATTCTAAGAAATTCGTTCTTTTGTTTGTTGTGATTACTTTGCACGTGTTTACCTTAGCTGCTAGACTGTCGTTAGGTTATTATTATGCATTGTCTCCATATAACGCCAACTCTCATAATGCCAGAAAATGCACAGTCCCTTCAGCGTCGCTTTATAGAGCTTACGCTGTATTTTAGGAAATGGCTACAAAGAACAATTTGTAAGAGGCGGTGTTGAACGGTTTAATCTTGTTATTATTAAACGTCAAATTACATTTGCGATTTCAATTTTAGGGCTTGGATGAAACAGCACAAACTCTAATAACTGTCGCATCTCAAGAACACGAACAAAAAGGTTATAGCGGAGCTGTAGGAGGAGTTTTACGACAGTTACCGCCCACAGTTATCAAACCAATTATTTTAGCTACTGAAGCAACAAACAACGTTTTGGGTGGCATGCGAAATCAATTAGTGCCAGACGCGAGACGAGAAGCTAATCAGAAATGGCGAAACGAATTAAAGGAATGAGTTGGTCAGATGAAGATATGTTGAAATCTCTTCATGAGCATTTCTGTTTTTATTTTAGAAAAGAAAATTTGTTTTATTGACTTGAGGTTATTTTAATTTGTAATAGTACAGTTTCTCCCATTAGATGACATCATTTATTGTAAATTCAATTCGAATGAGGGATACCATTTTTTTTATTCGTCAGATGTCGCTAGTGGCAAGTAAGGTATGTGTCAAATTTTTAGAGATTATCTGTGTTCAGTCATTTTTCTATTTGATAAAGTATTTTTTTAAATGTGGTTTATTCATTTTTAAAGAAAACTGCGATTTAGCCATAATACTTCACTTGCTAGTGGCGCCACAGGCGGTAGAATAAAGAGTGGTAGCCAACATTAAAATTATGTTGGCACCTCATTTTTTATTTTATGATTAAGATTTTTCTGTTAACACAAACCTTTCAATCCTTAGAGCGCTGTTTAAGAACTGATGGCAATATAAATAGGATTTACAATTAATTAAAAACAGTTTCGCATTGAAAATTTAAGAATAATATTTTTAATTACGAGAAAATATGTTAAACAGTTCGTTTAATTTAATTTTTATTTATTGTTTCTGCTTTTTTTCTATTAAAGAATGGTAGAGTGATAAAAAAAAACGGTCAAGTGCGTGCCAGGCATGAATAAATTAAGGTTTCGTGTCTGTTTTTTCATAAAATATTTTGCGTCATTGCGAGAATTACGTCAAAAAGAAATACAACTGCCGTAAAAAGCTGTTTCTCTCTGAATGGATTTTTTTAAAGTCTGCAATTACGGTTTGATCGGGTCTAGTTGCCAGTACTAGCACTGGATTAACACTAGGGTCACTAGGGGCTTTTGATAATGAAGCGGAATTTTTCACGGTGCCCCAGGGCGACACTTAGGATAAATCCGACCCTGACCAGTACCACGCGCCGATGGGAGAAATTGTACTATTTGTTTGAACAGTAATTTGTAAATCAAATTGTATTTTAAAAGAATCCACAAAATTCAGTTCTGAATTGAAAAAAGATTTTTAAAAATTGAAGAAAAGATATTTTCTGCTCATAAGAGATTCTGCTATTCTATTATTTTTAAAGTGGTGCTGAATGTACAATTTTATTTGTACTGATTGTGTAACAACATAAGCTTCAGTTATATTTAACCATTTTTATCGTGATAATTTTTATTTTAGTGAGATTTTTTTGGTTTTTCTTGTAAAGCTGCAATTTTTGAAAAACAATAGAATACTTAATATAACTAGTATGGTTATGTTGAGAAATCTGCAATAACTTCCATTTTATACCCGTTACAAATCATTTTTTTTACAATGGGTAGGTTCAACAATGACAGCTTTTGAATCAAACGGTCGTGATTACTTACTCATGGATGTTTCGTGATTATATTTAGACGTTAATGATTTTTAAGTAGTCGAGCGTCTATAATCTACAACAAATACAATGAAAACAAAAAACTACAACATAACATTAATTAATACAAGGATAAATAGTTTAATTGAATTACAATAGGGATGTTGACTATTTTTGGGAAAGTGTTTTAAATCGTGCATAACTATCTGATATAACCACAAATATTATTATAATTTTTTAAATACGACTGACGCTTTTAAAAACAAGTATTTTAAATTCCGTTTCAAATTTCGCGCCAAAACGTCAATACTTGTCACGTGACTGCTGTGACGTCGTCAGTTCATAAACACTGCTAAACTGATCAGATGATAGTTTTTTTCGTAATTGTTGTCATAGAAATTTTCGAATAAATTACACACTAAATATTAACCACCAATGAAGCCTTTTGACAGCGTGAACGGCGTCCTTCTCTATGACAGCGTTTGATGATTTTGATGAGCCAGTGACGTCATGCACTCTAATGTGCCTTGCCACGTGACCTGAGAGTGATTTAATTAGGGTTTACTTATTAAATATTAATTAAAAATCTTAAAAATAAGGAAAAACATTGTGTTTTTTTAGTATTTCTATCATAGAAACTAACCACTTAACGTTAAAATTATGTTTTTATCTAAATACAGTCAACATCCTTATTATCTAACAGAAAAAAACAATGCAAGTGTGTAAGCTGCGTGTGTCAAATAAATTCGAGGTTATAAAATTCCTAGTACCAAACACAAAGCCACTAACTGCTGCTACAAAATTGCTGGTTTTTTAAAATGCAGTGTACAAAATGCTTCAGTAATTACAAAGGTACAGTCGATGAACCTACCCAATGTATGAATAAAAATGTAAAGTTCTATATGATCATATTCTGTTTCAAAAGTGTAGCCAACACATTGAGATAGAAAGCCATAACATCGGCAATTTAGAAAACTATATCTGTTTGTATTTGCTTACAGATGTGTAGTGCGCTTGCGCAGTACACATTTGTGCGCAGATAGAAACAAATTCAAGGAGATTAGAGGTGATGACCCAACTCCAAACTCTTAAGAGAAAATACGGCGGTATTCCAGGTAATGGTGCGGGTGTACTCGAACGTGCGCTGAAGATCATTCTAAACCATCTGCGCATGTCGCAAACGAGTTTTTCTGTGCAGAGTGCCGCATTTCATACTGTGCGCAAGATCTGGGACGCTCGTAGCATCGCCTGGCATGTCGCTGTACTTTCTTTCAGGCGGCCAATGTTAAAAGTATGGCAGCAATCTCTAATTACTTCGGTTGTGTCAAATGAGATTGTTTTTATGAACTTTAAAAATATATTATTTAATTACATCGAACGAAAATTGATTATGATAAACGGATGACTATCTATTGGTAAATGGTAAAAGAATAAGTTTAATGAGAAAAAGAAAATTATATAACAGAAAA
Organism: Venustoraphidia nigricollis; assembly: GCA_034508555.1. Taxonomy (NCBI): domain Eukaryota; kingdom Metazoa; phylum Arthropoda; class Insecta; order Raphidioptera; family Raphidiidae; genus Venustoraphidia; species Venustoraphidia nigricollis. Next base: position 4,955,174 of record JAVRKA010000013.1, read on the forward strand.
TTTTATATAGATTTGATTTAATAGTTTTATGAACAAAGTAAAAAGTATATTTATATAAATATATAATTCAGTAATTGTAACTTAAATTATAAATTATGTACAACATTGTATGAATGTAGGCACGGACAATGTTTTTTTTGTCTTTAACAATCCAGACCATATGAATAAAAATTTAGATTTTAGTAATCTATTAGCGTAAAGTGTTTGCTGGGTATCGAGTTATGATCTTTCGAAAATGTAGTTTTTTAAACATCAAAATATGTATTTGATTTCAGTTAAAATATCCTACAATAAAATCAGAATGAAAATTTGTATTTTAAATTTACAAAGTAGTTTTAATTCTTTTATTGCTTGATCACAAACTATATTGTAGATATAAAATATTGTGAGCATTGATTTAGTTACAGATGTATTTTCAACTGATTTTTCTCACGTATTATCAAGTTTTGAGTCCCTAGCTATCTCCTCCTACACTACTCAGCCAATGAAAAAATACGTTTGACAATAAAGGTCTTTCTGATTGGTTTATGACTGCCATGAAGTGAGGAGGAAGGAGAAGTTGGAAAAACAAGAGTCGATTAGTCCCGACAAGTTGAAAATACATTAGTTCTACTGTATTTTTATACTGTAACTGAGTGATATCCCAGTTTTTGGACATTTTTTTTAATTGGGTAAACTTACACAAATCAGTGGTCATATCTGCATTTAGACACATTTCAAAGGTTTGATCAGGCGTTGTGTGGTTTTGAAATTAAATAGAAAATAGGGAATTATACATGACTTCCATATTCCAAAATCACGTTGTGGGCCTATAAAGTAACCAATTTTGATACAGTACTTGCTGGCCACATCTAGGAACTATTTAGCTTGGAAATATGAAATTTGGTAGATGTGTGGTCTCCACCACTCCAACTAACGACAAATTTCATCACAATCGGTTCAGTGATTTCTGAGATAAGTGCTGTAGAAACTCAAGAACTCAAGATAGACTTGAAACAATCTGTTTACAGTTAATGCTCGATTGATTTTTTTAAGTTTAACTTCTTTAGCGACCTATCTATTTGAAAAAAGTAAGAAATCGAGGGGAAGTAGAACTGCCACATTAAGGGGAAGTTAGTTTGTCCCCTAAATTACCTGAAACTGACAAGGATAGAAGTTTATAGTGTGTTGCTAAGTATGTGTAAATATTATTAATTAGTTTCACATAAAAAAAATAAACTTCGGAATAATATTAAAAACTAAAGAAGTTAAACTTATTTTGTGAGCTTATGAGGGTGAGGCTCATTATCATTTTTTTTTTGTTTTGTCACAAAATGCTTAAGATAGCTTAACATTGGATATGAACTAAATCTTTACTTAAATTATGGTTAAGGTCGTTGCAAGGTCACATTAGTGAACTATGACATCACTTTATAATAACCTACATCAGGGGTCACCAACTATTTTCGATGAAGATTCATTTTAAAAATTAGCAAGACTTCCGCAGTTTGGTAAACATAATTCCTTCTAAGAAATTCCTTTTGGTTATTTTACCGATTTACTATCAAAACAATGCATTCCTAATAAATAAGATGCGATGTTATTAAAAAAAAAGCTTTTTATTCTGCTTTGCCAAAAATAAAATTTCATTAAATTTTATTGTGATTTACTTAGTAATCTATATTTTTAGCATATATAAGTTCAATAAAATTTGATTTGTTTCAACATGAGACTTAAATATCGGCATTCAAATATTTATCGCTATCTCATTGAGATCTGTAAAAAATGTATTTGGTATGCAGACGCAGCCCGTAAGTTGGTGACTCCTCTCTCTGATCTAGATAATCTAAGTGTAAAATGCACAAAGCATCTTATGGGGTCGTCCCACACTTTATTTTTGAGAATTTTTAGAAGCTTTTTCTATAGGTAATAAAAAAATTCCCAAAACTATAATTTTCAATGCAATTTTAAACAGAAACATACCGCTACGAAAATAACGTAACAGTCGAACTTTTTCAAAAATTTGAATTTTTTCGATTTATATACATCTCTTTCTATAGATAAAGAAGTGTGATTAGTCTTCTACGTCATCATATATTCTCAGCGTTTAAAAAATATAGATTTCTTTATTTTTTGTTTGCAATATTAAGAGAAAGGATATACGAACAAAAAAGACGGTTTGCATTATTCGTTTATGTATGAAGAATAACGCGAAAATTATCAAAGTTTGATGGGTGGGACGACCCCATTGGATGTGCAACAATACTCAGTCTCGATAAGTCAATAACAAAATATAAGGACACTGTATATCTAATAGTTTCATTCTTGTCGAAACCTTTGATCTATTTGTTTCAGATCACGTGATGAACCGCTAAGTTACTGGGGATGGAATTCATGCTGGATTGCAGAAAGGATTGTCAAATTATTTGATTTGACAATGACCTTAGATTGTGAAGACACATCTTTCTCCATAAGAAAAGCATAGAAGAATTTTAATTCGATTCTGTTAGAAAAATAATTGAGCAATTGAAATATTTTTTCTAAACTCTGTATACGTGTATTTAACATAGTTTTTTGCATAATTTTTACTTCGTAACGACATTTTTCTACGCATTTTAATCAAAATTTGACTTGAAAATCGACCTTTTTCTGTATTTATCAAGCGTTTGTTTTTGTGTAAATAATCTGACCGGGAGTATGAATGTGACATTAGACTACTCTTTCATGTATGAAAACTCTAATTATATTATCACAATCTAAGGTCATTGTCAAATCCAATTTTTTGACAATGTTTTGTGCAACTCAACATCAGTGTACGGAATGGCATTACTACACACGGATTGTTGAACATGACGATGGGATTGGCGGAATCGCTGGAATGAAACTAATGGTTTATATGGTGATAATAGGTAGCTTTAAATATATCTAAATTTGACTAGTTCGTATTTCATTCAAAAAAGAGTTTATTAATTGTAGGTATCTTTCGAATGCATATAAAAATATTCTGCAAAAACTGTATGATGATTAAAAAATTATATTTAAATACTATCTTACTAACTGAATGTGATAGAATATACATTTTCGCATTGTTTCTTTTTGTTTGAACAATTTTACTAGAATACTGCAGTCAGTCACATAAATAAATTTTTTAAATAAATAGAAAATTGTTGTTTGTTTTTTAGGACTCCGTACCTCAGAAAGAAAAAAATGGAACCCTTATTGCCTGTTCTTCCATGTCACAGTCGATTTTTTCAGAAACCATGCGATGTAAGTCTGTATCTTTGACCGTTTTTTCTGGAAAGTCTGGAATATGCAGCAGGGACTTTTCAGTTTTGGTATATTGACAAAAACACGATTCTAAATTTAATGAGCTCGCCCAAAAGTCTGTATCTACTACCGTTTTGGAGATAAGCCTGTTCCAAATGTTTTTCTGGAAAGTTTAAAATACGTATTGGATACTTTTTAAATTCAGTATACTGAGAGAAAACGACATTCTAAATTCAATGGGCGTACACGTCTGGATCTGGTACCGTTTCGGAGAAAGTCATTAAAAATTTGTGTAAATTGAAAACATCCTTAAAAGACAACCGAGCATTTGACAATCTCTTGGATCCTTTTGAAATTCATGCAAATGTGATAGGCGTTTGACGTTATTTGATTCAGAACACTGCTTAGAAAATAGATTTGTTTATAACAATCGCAGTTCGTTTGTATAATGCCTTTTAACAATTCAAACTTTGATTATGCATTATTATTCCATTGGCAGAGGAATAAATATAATAATTGTTAATTCACCAAAAAAGTTAATATAAAATGCAGTTTTGAAGCTACTTCTATCAACTAAAAAACAACGAACTGTTCATGGCGTGACGTCAATACAATGAATGAAATGAAATGAATGCCTTCATTTACCTTGTAAATAATTTTGTTGTCATCTGAAAAAATGCTTTGTTTTCATACACTAATTGTTTTGTATACAAATAAAACTGATAATATTGATTTATCTGAAAGCTGTTCTCCTGATATCTGGGTGTTTAACATTTATATTTTGTCAAAGACAAATTTAAAAGAGATTACGTAATGTTAGAATACAGTGGTCAGTGGAAGTGGTTTCAATTTAATGTATTTTATTAAAAAAAAAACGGTGTTTTGTTTCAGTGACAGCAACAAAAAAAGTTTCATAAGGACTATTATTTTTATATTAATTGACAAACTGTAATTCATTCTAAAGAGTAGGAAACTGATACATAAGTGCTATAAACGTGTTATTACGCATGGTTATTAAATTCATGTATAAAAATGTTATTGAATCATAATTTTAATCTGAGCTGGAAAAATGTTTTTGACGCAAAACACAACTTATTGCTTAAATTGGAAATTAGGGCGCTATTTAAAAAAATGCACCTTTTAGTTTATTCATTATATGTTTAAGAGAGTATAATACTACTTATTTAATTTGTTCAATAAATTATAAAATTGCATAATTTAATTAAATGTAATACTAGTTCAAACTATCATAACAAGATTTTTTTAATGAAATTAGAAAAGATACTCTAGTTGCTTTTTACGTTGTTTTCGTTATTAAACATTTCAATAACACATTTTGTCAAATCCGCGGATATTCGAAATAGCTCTGCTATATATAAAACGCCAAATATAAAACTTTAAACTTTGTTATGACTGCCAAAAATATAATTTTGTACACCCCACTTATGCTTTTTTTTCGAAAAAAAAATCTTTATATGCATTTCACATCGGTCTTACTTTCTTATTTAAAAAAACAGCAGTCATAGAGAGAGTATTTAATTAGATCAGTTTGAATATTGTTTCTACATCATGTTTAAACGAAATAATTCTTGTATTATGAAACGAAAAATATAAAACTTTAGATTTTATTTTGACTCGACCAAAAAGTATTTTTTTCACACGCCTCTGACTGAGAAATAATTATAATATTATGCAAAACTTGATCGAACTGCAATTCTAATACAATTTTTTTATTACCTGCAGGCGGGGCCAAAGAACAATGCTTTTTAAATGAAAAATATTATACGCAGTGTCTGATAAAAGTAGGCAATAGTCGGTTGTTGAATAGATTCAGGACTTTTCGAGAGCTAAGCTCCCATCTTCAGCAAAACACTAAAGAGTTTAGTGTTTTGCTGAAGATGGGAGCTTAGCTCTTGAAATGTATATCCACTGAATAAATCTGTCGTGGTAAGAAGTAACTATTCTTTTGTTTTTATTGTTCCAACCACAGTGCTCTTCATATTTATACAATTATCCAAGTCAATTATTACAAAATATATATGGGTATAATCTTGTGCTTACTTGACTCGAACATAATGAAATTTCATAAACAGATCTTTCGTTGAAAATTTTTCTATCTCATGTAAACGTTAATTTGTATGATGCTAAATGATCTGCAAGTAATCGCCTAATCTTTCTTTGTACCTTGTCAGGGCCGGATTTACTCATAAGTAAAATTTGCACCTGCCTAAGGCCCCAGCCTAGTAGCCGTCGATTCATCGAAACCTTGCGAATTTCGTAACTAAATTCGACCTAATTTTGTAATTTAGAAAAAAAAATGCTAATAAGTCAATTAAAGTGAAAGATTTATTTATTAATTTTCCGATTTTAGAATTTGCGTAGCTTAGGTGGAATTATTTCTGAGGTTAAGGACTCTGCTTAGAGCCCTTACAATAAATCCGACACTGGTCTTGTGATCAGTATAATATGTCTACATTTGATGTTTTTTTACCCTGACTGTATATAAATGTACCTAGGCTTTGCAAATAATCTAGGTTTGGTGGATAACTATACTCACATGAAAAATTCCGAGTGGGTAAAACACTCACTCAGATTTTGACGGTTATTTTCGAGAAAATGTATTACTTACAACTTTATATTATTATTATACTTATATATAGGTATCGTATATAGGTACGAGTGTATATTTTACATACAAACTCGATTTGGAGAAACAATTGTATGAGTTTTTTTTTACAAAATGCTAAGCACAGCGTTGAGCAATTAAGTTTTTGAATTAAATGTAATGATTCTCTTGTTAATATGCTGATGACCTTTGCTGTCGAGCGTCTATAATCTACAATCTATCTTTTTTATAAGCATACCGAATAATAATCCAAAAATAATTCGAAACACAACAGCAGCAGAGAGGTATAAAACACCCCGTATATAAAGACTTGCGTAACTACATTTTATAGTCTTGCTACGTTCTATTTGAAGTAGCGGTTACCTCTTAAATACTTCTGAGAGCTGGATAACACATTTTTGTTTCTTCGGTTTGTTGCTATTTTCAATAATTTTTAGCAAAATTTTTGTTTTTTTTCATCTTTTTCCATACGATATTTAGAGTTTTATGATCAATATAGGATATTGTATTGTAATAGACGCTCGACAACAAAGGTCACTTATATTGTTGTAAATGTGAAGCGGCGGCAATCTCGGCGCAATCTCCAGTAGCAATAATGCTCGATAGTCTAGAGTCTAGACCTCTGGGGGTTAGGACCAAAAATGTATTATTAGCACGTATAAACTGGGTCCCGTTGTTCCCGAGTCCAGGAACCCGTAAGCCATGGCCCCATGGGACTTCCTTAACTCCTGTGATAAAAGAACAATTATAATTTCAATTAATGTAAAACTTTTTTTAAAGTGTAATCTATTTCTGAGTGAACGTTTCTCATAAGCGAAGAAAATATTTGGAACCGTTGATGTCCTCCTATATGGGAGCTTTCACTGTATACTTTTATATTTGAGTTTAAAATATATTTTTTTTTCCATTATATACGGTTTTAAGTTACTTGTAACGATAAAAAATCAACGACATTTTCGCAACAATACAAACGGAAAATACAGAGAATGCTTTTAAGTTTTAAAAAGTTTTGTTGTTTTATGTATATGCAAAAATTTGGCATGCTTATATTAATTATAAAATTAAAAACTGATTTATCTGAAATGCTGCTCGCCTGATACTTTTGTGTTTACATTTGATAGACGAATTTTTAAAGATTATGTCATGCTGTGTACTGCAGTCCCAAACCAATAAATCATATTTGCCTTTTTTACAATTTTGAAATATTTAGACTTAAAAAGTTAAAATGTTCTCTGACACAGTTTATTTCGTTATCAAACTTGTGTGAACATAATAGTATAATACGTATCAAATGTGGGAAGGTGCCTTCTTTTTAAAACTCAGACGGTGTTACTCAAATTCGTTTCAAAACATCGCGCGCGTTTAAAAAAAAGTGCACTTTCTCACACTTGTTACAATTTATAAACGTATGTACCTACGTAAAAAGTGACAGCCTTGTATAAAAAGAGAAACTCGTGCGTAAAAAGGGCTGTTACGCACGGACTATAGCTATGTAAACTATGTAAAAACACCATTTTGTATGTCCGTGTTATAAAAATTTATAATATGTAAATGTTGTGGGTTTTTCAATTTGGGGTCATCCATAAAATACTTCACGCGAAATTCACTTATGTTTTGCCCCCATCCCACTTTGTCACGCTGTATTTCATTTTCTGCGTGGAAGCGCTCTTTTATCATATTGGATCTAGGCGTAGTATGTGATTCCACGGAGTTCAGAAAAAAATTAAATATTTAAAAATTTGGGTACTGCATGATTTAATACAATTGCAATGGGAGTGGTTTTATTTTATTGTATTTTATTAGAACACTCCTCTTTCAAAAATTGAAGTAATTAGATAACTGTCGTTTATTCCAGCGGCGCAACAAAAAAAATAAAAAAAAATACGCTTCGTTTCGTTTTTTATATAAACTTGTAGTTCATTCTAAAAAACAAAAATTTTATTAAAAAAAACAACAGACGTAAAAAATGTCAAAATGTTATTATATACGTTTATTGTAAATTCATACATATATAAAAAAGCTATTTTTACCGCACAGTATTTCCATCTTTTCTTCAGTTATTATTTTTCTCGTTTACTTAATTTATTTAGCCCGAGAAGAGTGCAAGCGAGTGGAATAGGCTATTTTACCTCTTAATTGGTAGTTTAGTATTTTAGTTTGTTTGAAACCCTACTTTAATTGTTTAATTTTTTGTGAATTTTTGATTTTCACATCAAGTGTACAAAACTAAAAAATGTCTATGAAACACTGATTTACATAATGGAATGTCTGGGTACTTAATACTTAATTTGTTTAGCAAAATTGTAAAATTGCTTATTTTATTATACTTCAAAAAACCAGCGTATATCTTGGAATATAATTTTGAAAGGCTCATTCCTATTCATAAACTATTGTAGTTCTTTTTATATTATGATGGGTCGCGCTGTTTAGTCAAAGTGCACCAAGGTTAGTAGTTTACAGAGGTTATCTCGCTTCGTTGGATATTAGGAGAATGACATCATCCATCGAGCCTGTCAATTGATTGCGTGGCAACGGCTGTTATTCATAAACAGTATTTAACAAATGTCAAAGAAATCAAAAGACAGAATATTGATATTATTTGCAATAAATTACTGTCAGCTGACGTCATTTCCGCGCTTACGCTGATTGGTCAGCCTTTGTTATCTACTATTTTTGGTAATACAGTGCGCTTTCAATTTCAAAGACTAGAAAAGCCCTAATTTAATAAATATGAACTAAGTGAAATAAGTATGTATATTCTAAAGTCTAAGGGTATACGCGCGTTTCACGTGGATCTAACTTTCTTCATTTTTAATTAGATCAGTCTGAATATTGTCTCTGCATCATATTTTATCGAAATAAATGTTGTGGTATAAAACGCAAAATATAAACTGACTTTTTTGATTCGACCAAAATATTATAATTTTGCACACGCCACTGAGTCGTAAATAATTAAATATTATGTATAACTTGTTCGAACTGCAATCCTAATACTTTTTTTTTTATTCACTGTGGGCGGCGTCAAAAGACAATGCTTATAAATGAAATATATCATACGTAGTGTCTGATAAAAAAAGGACAGTGAATAGATTTTGAACTTACAAAAAACACATGAGCGCATAATTTGAGAAGTCAAATGTTACGAAATATGTACGGATATATCTTATACTTACTTGACAGACGTATTAATGTAATTTCATAAACAGTTTTGTCGTTGGAAATTTGACAAGTCCAAATTAATAGTTTTTAATTGACATAGCTGTTGCAGATGAATCAAAATAATTTATGTTACGTTTTCTTCTCAAATACATATTAATTTTATAATACTAAATGATCCGCAAATAATCGTGTCTAGCCCTTCTTTTTGTCTTAAGACCGTCTTAACCCATGGGGGCCTCATGGCACATTAATGTAAATGGTGCCTCTTTAACAGAAATTTGGGTTATCAGTAGAAATAAACAAGATTCTAACTATAATTGTTATTTTGTCACAGGAGTGCTGTCGAGCGTCTATAATCTGCAATCAATCTTTTTGGTAAGAATATCGAATAATAAATTAAAAACAATTCATTGAACGATTGTCTAGGTAGTAGAAAACATCCCGTATATAAAGACTTATGTAACTGCATTTTATTAGTCGTGCTGTGTTATTAGAAGTACCGATACCTCTTAACTACTTCTGGGAGCTGGATAACAAATTTTTGATTTTTCTGTTTGTTGAAATTATTACAATATTTTTAGCAAAATTTTTGTTTTTTTATCCTCTCTATGGATTAATGTTATCATCAATTATTGTAATGTAAGACGTTCGACAACACAGGTCAAACGTATTGTAAATTATAAACGCTCATATTATTTTATTTAAAATTAAAACTTAGAAAATTTCAAAGTTTAAAACACAAAGTTGTAAATGTGAAGCGGCGGCAATCTCGGCCCAATCGAGATGTCCAGTAGCATAATGCTCAAGAGTCGAGGCCTCTGGGGGTTAGGACCAAAAATTACTCGGTTCTCGTCTATGAACTTTAGAGCGTCCACAATCTACAACATATTGAAACATGAATGCGAATTTTGTGTGTAAACGTGAAATTTCTTTTTTTGTTGCAGATACGATTGAATCGACATCAAGTGACTAGGCGACCCCATTATTGGAATTACCATGCTTAATTTCAACTGAAATATTGTTTTATGTATTTTTTTTATATCAATATTCATTTAACAATAATTATTGTATTAGGATGATTGTAAATTATGTTTGTATTAGTAATTTTTATTGTGGGAAAATAAACACAAATTACCTAAAAGAAAATATTTTTCAAGTGTAACACGTATAGCCTCTTCGTGTCTCTGGTGCCCTAATCCTAAAATGTCAAATTTAACAATTTCTCAGTTCGTAAACGACAAATATTTTTCAGATGTTGGAAGTAAAAATACCTCTTCGCGTTTCTGGTGCCCTACTGCTAAAATGACAAATTTTAAGAATTTCTCTGTTCAAATGTAACACGTATAAAATACCTTTTCGTGTTTCTGGTGCCCTGCTCCTAAATTTTCAAATTTTAACATTTTATCAGTCCGTAAACGACTGCAAGTAAGTCTTGGCGTTTATGGTGCCCTGGTCAAAATGACAAATTTAAAGAATTTCTCTGTCCACATTTTACACGTATAAAATACCTTTTCGTGTCTCTGGTACCCCACTCCTAAAATGCCATATTTTGGGTATTTTACCAGTTTGTAAACGAAAACAAGATTTTATTTTTATATTCGTTTTGTGTCAATGGATAGTGTTTGTCAAATTCGCTTTGATGAAAGTCATGCTTAAATTTTTCAGCATCTATAATTCTACCGCTCTGGCCTATTTTACATCCAAACGACGCCAATAGTGAACCATGTTATGTTTAGGCTTATAGTCACTGTATAATAGAATTTTCTAAAATGGAAAAATGGGTTTAAAATAATACAAACAACCATACCGATTTTATCCGCATTTTATTTTCATAAAAATAATAATTTAATATTATTTTTTACAAAGAAAATATCAAAATAAAACAATAATAACAATCTATTAGTTTTTCTGATATTTTAGAGTAGGTAGTGCAAAAGAAGTAAATAATGGTTTTCTACCTTCGAATAAGCTGTTTAGGAAAAAAAAGAAAGAAAGAAACACAGAATTGATTGTTTCAAGGTGGAAAATGTTGAGTAAATTACTTTGTACAACATCATATATAGTTTGCACTACCCGGTCACTTGCATAGTCTATTCAGTAAAAAATTATATTTTATACACAATGATTATTACAGTTCACAAAACAACTTATACTGAAATCATGAGTCCATTGTCATGAGTCATGACAGTAACTTCTCATTCATAATGACTCAGTTTGTGATTATGTGACAACTGACAAACTTCCACACTAATTAATTATTAATAAATAAACACAATATTATATAAATATAGAAAGTAGAGTAATACTTGTTTATTTTTATAATAATAATAATAATAGACACTGGCATTCTCTATGTACTTATAAAATAATATGGGATTTTTTTAAACATAATGTTTAAAATTTTGTTGTCTCCTTAAAGTCATTTCATTATTTTTTCCTGTTTCTCTTTCTGCACTTATTTCAAGGACAATACAAATCTGTTATTTACAAAGTGCAGTTGATTCGGATTAATTTACATATCAAAATTTATACATCAGTGAAAAAATGTACTTATATTTTAGAAATTTGATAATGTTAAAAACAATATTGTAACATTATAATTTTTATAATGTACATTGAACTAACCATACATATTTTTTTTTCTCTTGTAACAGCTAAGTTATATCATGTCCTTTTTATTTTATTATGTAATCATTTTTGTTTTATTTAAAATTTTGTAAAATTTAAAAGGTCAGTTCCAACTTAGATTTCAATAAACGAATATTAAAAATTTATAAACATCTAATTAATTCTCTTATCCTTATCTGATTGTGAAAATAAACTATATCAAAATCTATTTCACAAAAAAAGCAGATAACCGGATTTAAAAGAATAAAATTAAAATAAAATTTGAAAACTAAAATATATTTTTTTAAACATATTTAAAAAAAAAAAATAAATCGATCACGGCAAGTAACCGGTGCGTTACAAATGGTAGCAGAGCGTAGTTTTATGAAGAAATAATATTTAAATCAAATAATAATTTATATTTATTAAATAATTTTCGTGGAGCATAATGCCGATGAATCATAGTCCAACAAGAAGACGTCCACCTACTCGGTCAAATCCAATCGACGAACAAAAAGAAGAACCAAAAGACAAAAATCAACCGAAGGTTTCTGAAATGGGTGAGGCAACAAACATACAACTTCCAAATTTTGACGAATATCAGCAGTATTCAAGATTACATCAAAATTCAGATTTGGCAATTTTGCAAATCAGTATGACTACAACTGTTACATCATCTTCAAATACTGAAATGCATTATACAACCGCTGGATTTACACAACCTTTGAATACAATTCAATCTGACAAGACGTTAAATTCAAATCAAGTATTTTCTACTGCTTTTGAAAAATTAGATATTAATACAAATAAAACAAATCAAAATACTGCTGCAACTCGGATTTCTCCTAGACCTACTGAATACCAATACCAACAATTAGTACAAGCAGCGATCGTAAATACTAATCTATTGACGCAACTGCACGATAATTTATTAGATAACAAGTCAACTTCGCAGAATCATTTACATCGAAATTTATTTCCAAAATTTTTGCCGGATATTAACAAATTAATTTCATCAGTACCTCAAACAGATGGCACAGAACCTAACGAATTTTTAAATTTTTTGGTTGAAATTGAAAAGATTATTAATTTACAAATAATACCTCCATCATGTTTAATGGAAGGTTTAATTACGCATGTTCATGGAGCACTTCGTAAATGGTTAGCATCTACATCCCTGCAATACAGAGATAATTGGGACCAATGTAAAAACAACATGTTGACTTATTTTCTATCACGTCAACAAATAAGTCGTTTGATACGTACGCATGTCTTTAGATTACAAAGAACTGACGAAACTTTAGCAACATACGCTGAAGACTTGAGAATGCGAGCTTGTGCTCTGAATTACACCAATCGCGATGAAGAAATTCTAATACACATTTGGGATTCTGCAACATCTAAATATTTAAATAAAATTTGCACACTGGACGTTCCGTCATCGTTTGAAAATCTTTTTCAAATCGCTCGTCAAATTGATGAAGCCACTCTTCGCCTGGATGAAGCTAATCTACGCGAAACAGATGCGAAACTAACAACGTGCAAACCTACACGAACTCCGACTACAAAAAACTAAGTGACGTCGTCAAATTGAAAAATATATCGCAATCAAAACGAGATTATTTTTCAAAATTGACGACGAAGAACAAATTACACAATAATTATCAAAATAAAATACCTTTTATCGACATCAGTATTGGCCGTAACAAATTTTCCGCTTTAATTGATACGGGAGCTTCGACTAATTTAATTGACCAAAATTCACTGAATGAAATAAAGAAATCACAAAAAATTTATGAGCGCAAGATACGACATACTACAATTACTTTAGGAAACGGTTCCTGTTGTATTGTGAAAAAAGCTGTTGAAATTGTTATTAAAATTTCTAAACTGACATGGAAAATGAAATTTCTTATTCTAAACAAATTATCATTTCCTATTGTAATCGGGAACGCCAGTCTTCGCAAAACTCAAGCAATTATTGATTACTCACGATCTCAAGTACATTTTGACTTTTGTAAAGTATCTGTACCTATAAAGTTTAAATCACCGAATGATTTCAATGATGTTTTTAATTTGATGATTGAACAGCAATTTAATTTGAAGCCAGAACAACATCAAAAGTTGGACTTATTATTGTCAAGCTTTTCTGATGTACTGACAGACAGAATCGGTCACGCTCACAAGTACAAAATGAAGATCCATATGCGTGATAAAATTCCAGTTTACAGAAGCCCTTATCCGATGCCACCACCGAAAGCTGCACAAATGCAACAATATTTGACAAAACTTCAAAAGGACGGAGTGATCGAGAAATGCGTGTCGCCGTATGCATCACCTGCCTTCATTTTAAAAAAGAAAGATGGTACTCCACGACTCGTTGTAGATTATCGAATGGTGAACAAGCACATTGTCTTCGATCCGTATCCTAGTCCAAGATTGGATGAATTGTTCCAATGTTTACATGGATCTGTCGTTTTTTCAACAATAGATCTCACTTCAGCGTTTTTCCAAGTGCCGCTTACAGAAGATTCGAAAAATGTCACAGCTTTTGTTGTTCCATGGGGACAGTATCGTTTCACGCATGCGCCACAAGGACTTTCTACATCACCTCAAGGACTGAATAGAATTATACTCGACATCTTTGGAGACCTAAAATATGACTATTGTTTACCATATTTAGATGATCTGCTAATTCATAGTCCATCTATTGAAAGCCATTTTGAACACCTCAATGAAGTTTTCAGACGCTTACGAGAGACCGGTCTAACAGCAAATCCAAAGAAATCAAAGTTTTTCTTTTCAAAATTGAAGTATCTTGGACACGTAATATCTAAAGATGGTTTACAATTAGATCCTGAACGTGTACAATCGATTAATGACATTCCAGTTCCACGTAACATCAAACAGCTGCGATCATTTATTGGACTAGCTTCATTTTTTGGAAAATTTATTACTAACTTTGCTGAAATTTGCGCTCCGCTCAACAACTTGAAGAAAAAGGGCGTAAAATTCAAATTTACGGATGAACAAATAACCGCTTTCAAGGAAATTAAATCTAAATTAGTCTCGGCACCTGTACTGAAATTTCCCGACTTTAAAAAAGAATTCGTATTAAGATGTGACAGTAGCGATATTGCGATAGGTGCAGTATTGTTGCAAAGTTATGATGGTAACTTATTACCTGTAGCTTATGCGTCGCGTAAACTTACAGATCCTGAAAAGCGTCTGATTATTTATGAAAGAGAGTGTTTGGCATTAGTATGGTCCGTTCAACGATTTCGAGACTACTTACAACATAGTAAATTTATTGTTCAAACTGACAACGCAGCTCTCAATTGGTTATATAACTCACCAAAAGCTTGTGGTAAGACTGCAAGATGGCTGTTGACTCTATCTAATTTTGAATTCGACGTTATGCACATTAGTGGCAAACTGAATACAGTTGCAGACGCTCTGTCACGCTTATACGAAGAAGACAATACTGATGAAGATATTGTAACGGAAAAATGTCAAGAGCAATTCAACATTCTCACACAAATACCCGAAGTTTTTCCATCGATCAAGAAACACCAAGAAGACGACCCATATACACAAGGCATCGTTCAGCAAATAAAAGCTGGAAACGGTGTAAAAGACTTTGTTATATGCGGCGGTTTATTGTGTAAGATTGTTGGAAAACATCGTAAGCGACGAATTTTCTTACCTGAAAATTTACGTCCACTAATAAAATATTATTTTCACGACTCGGAGTTGACTGCGCATGGAGGAATAACAAAAACTTATCGATCAATTGCTCGAAGATATTACTGGCCTCGCATGTATGAAGAGATTAGAGACTACGTGGGTTCATGCGAAATCTGCCAGCGCGTTAAACCATCGCAGCATCCTGTTGGCGCACCAATGGCATCAAAACTTCCACGCTATCCTTGGTCATCTGTACATTGCGATTATGTTGGCCCTATGTCGATCAGTTCGAAGAAAAATCGCTATTGTTTAGTTTGCGTTGATACCTACAGCAAATTTATTCAGGTCATACCGACAACACGATGCACGTCTAATGTCACCGTACGTGTTTTAGAAGATATTTGGTATCAATTTGGCCCTCCAACTGCTATTTGTACGGATAATGCTCGCAATTTTACATCACGGGAATTCAAAGAAATGTGTTTACGATGGGGTTGTAAACATATTCTTACATCTCCCTACAACCCGAAGGCAAATAACGCTGAGCGAATCAACAAAGTCTTGATTGGTGGATTGTCGGCCCTTTTAAAACAATATGCTGCGAAACATAATGCATGGGATCGTTTTGTTAAGTCAGTAGTCTATGCGTACAATTCATCGACAAATGAAACTACTGGATGTACACCGGCGTCAATATTTTTAAGAAGAGAATTGCTCAATCCCTTGGATAATTTATGGGGTATACACAAGATTATCGAACGAGACAAAATTCCATCAAAAACTAAAATTGACGAATTTATTGAAAATTCTTTACGTAGAAGACAGCATTATTATAATTCAAGAAAACCTGCAAGTCATCCATTTCGAGTAGGCAGTCTTGTTTTACAAAAATTAATCCGTCGATCTATTCCTGGCATAGCTTCACGGAAGTTTACACCAAGATGGTCCGACGTCCGACGAATCATACGATTTTCAAGTCCTGTCAGTGTGGTGTTACGAGATGACAACACTGGAAGAATCTATCGTTCTCACATTGACCACATTCGTCCGTATCGTCAACGTCGTCGCCATTAAAATTTTTATATGTGTTTTTTTTTGTCATTATTTTTATTTATTTACATATATTTTTTTTTTGCAAAGGGTTGTCGCCTGTAACATTATAATTTTTATAATGTACATTGAACTAACCATACATATTTTTTTTTCTCTTGTAACAGCTAAGTTATATCATGTCCTTTTTATTTTATTATGTAATCATTTTTGTTTTATTTAAAATTTTGTAAAATTTAAAAGGTCAGTTCCAACTTAGATTTCAATAAACGAATATTAAAAATTTATAAACATCTAATTAATTCTCTTATCCTTATCTGATTGTGAAAATAAACTATATCAAAATCTATTTCACAAAAAAAGCAGATAACCGGATTTAAAAGAATAAAATTAAAATAAAATTTGAAAACTAAAATATATTTTTTTAAACATATTTAAAAAAAAAAAATAAATCGATCACGGCAAGTAACCGGTGCGTTACAATATAATAGGGAGAAAATATATATTTTTCGAATTGTTTTTATTGCAGCTATTATTAATTATAAGTAACTTTTTTCACCAATCCTCAAAATCGCATTATACATTATTTTTATCATAAAAAACAGTAGTTCTATTTAAGATTAAATTTCAAAACATTTTTGAGTATTATTTAAAATGTATCGCCGTTGAAATGATAACTTGAAAAATACTTTTTATTAAAGAATCAAACTTCAATCAAAAGAAATAAAACGTTTCTATAATTATTAACAAATAGTTTGTTTAAAAAAAAGAATAAAAAATATTATTGTCACAGTATAATATTTCACTGTCATTTTGTATCGGTGAGGTTTTTTATTAAATTATGCATCTCTATTTTATTTACAGTTATCGATAAAGCCCCTTATTTTTAAAACCTTTTTCGATTTAATTTTTTTCACATATTGTGCATTGTCATTTAAAGCAGAACGCACACTGAACTGACTCGGTTTAACACGAGCAATCAACGAATGAATAAAAATTCACGGAATATATGCGAGTTTTCATTTGTTCTTGTGTATTCCAAGAGCGCCGATTGTTTCGTGACAAGCCAAGTCGATTAATTACGCGTTCAGCGTCACAGTAATCAGAAAAGCCTTTGAAAAAACCTTTGAATAATTTTTAATAAATGTAAAAAATAACGAGACAAACCTTGTTCAAGAAAACAATGTAACGTAAAATACTGTTAGAAAAATAACATTTTAACAAAATAAAAACTGAACACAATGTTATAATAATTAATACACATTTGTCTTACACAATAAAAATGGAAATTGAAAAAAAATCACAGATAAAAATACATAAAATATAATCATGGTCATTGACAACTCGTTGAAAACGACCTAAACAATATTTTCAGCTATATAATTCTTCACATGATAAGTTTAAAATCACAATATAAAACGATTTTTCTTAAAGCTTCAAAAAACAAACCGTGTCAAAAATAATATAATTCATATGTAAAATCATTAATTCTGAAACAATCATGATATTATTTTTTCTGTTAAAAATGCTTTGGAAGAAA
This sequence comes from Venustoraphidia nigricollis, assembly GCA_034508555.1. Lineage (NCBI taxonomy): Eukaryota > Metazoa > Arthropoda > Insecta > Raphidioptera > Raphidiidae > Venustoraphidia > Venustoraphidia nigricollis. The sequence continues at coordinate 4,973,089 of JAVRKA010000013.1, forward strand.
AAATTGTAACTCCTCAATGTTTATAATTAAATTTAAATTTTATATTATTGTAAATAAATTTAAAAATAATATCATATTACAGTCGCATCTCTAAGAACCACGATATGGGCTGAAATCATTTTTTTAAACGAGACATTGTTCTTACTTATTAGGCAGAACAATTAGCAGACACACACACGCATGCGCGCGCACACACATATATAAATATATAATAGGTAAATCAACTACGGAATGTGTACAGTGGGAGTTATAGCTAGTGATATGAAATATGATTACTTTTAAGAATTGGGAGTAATCATTTCTTTAGCTTCGAGTAGTTGTAAGTAGGCACATGACATGCGGCAATAGCGAGCCCAGAGACAGCAACGCTATGACATATCAATGTCAAGGTCAAGTCGATAATAGTTAGTGTCAAAAGAGAGGAAAGACACTGTAACTACTCGACAACTAGTAATCAGATTAACACTTTTCACTACGAGTAATCGCACTTTCGGATATTCTCGAGTAACGATTAAGGGTACCTAATGAATAATTAAAATATTGAAATTATTAGTTATAGTACTTTATCTACTTGTCGAAAGAAAAATTGAGAGGAACGTCGTTCGAGAGTCGACTGTATAGGTCAGCTATCATGTGAAAAATTTAATTGCATTAAATATATCAATGAAACAAAAAAGATCTACATAATAAATTTTATACAATAAATTGTTGCATTATTAAAGTCATTGATTAAAATATTTACAGATAATTTTATAGAGGTACCTATATGTATACAAATAAAAAAAACTACATCAATAAATATTATACATCTGAAAAAAATTTACAACCTAATAATAATAAGATATAAAAACAATAAAAAAATCAGTCATTTATCTGAATATTATATTATATACAGATGTTTATAGTTTCATTTGGAGAGGTTGGTTTTACAGGGAAAAAATAAATATACATATTTTCTTAAGCAGTCTGATTTATGGTGGTGGCACGAATGTTTCACTCACAATTGAGTCAAATGTAAAAACAAAAAAAATGTAGGTATCTTTTTTAAGTTTATCATCGTTGAAAGATACTCCTGAACCGTTTAACATGTTTCTCTGCAATCAGGGCCCTTTTTTCCACTGGGCCCAGGGCCCCACGACCGATTGGGCCCCCACGTTCCTGCCAGATCAGGATCCGATAACCGATTCTTCCGGCAAATGTATCGATATATTTTTTAATAATGTATAATTTGCTAATTATTGATTTGTCTAGTAAATACACTCCTTTTTAAAGAGAAAATAGTCCTCTTTAATAGTCATAGGGGCCCCATTATCCGAAAGTACCCAGGGCCTGCAATACCGCTTAACGTCACTTTATAATGTCAAATAACTGCTGTTGAAAGAACAAAAAATAAATATCTTACAGACGTGATCTATGCATCAGTGCTCATTTGAACTAGCCAATCAGATGAGCTTTAAAATCGTACGATACAATGCCACGCACGAAGTTAAGGCTGTCGGAACGCTCTGAATTTAAAGCCAAAAATAGAGCTTCGGCTGTCAACTGATTGTAGACTTATTTGTCAACATTCTGCAAAAAATCTTTCTCTATAAGGAAGATAAAGGACAAATCTAGGTCTCTAATGGATTACTTTTGTAATTTATGTACGATTTACTAGAAAAAATTTGGCATTAATTATGCTAAAAAAACACACGTTTTCAATGTCACACTATGACCTTATTCGTACTTATTTCACAAAACTGTTCCATCACAAACCTAAAGTGACTCTTCCTTTTTCGGAAAAGTTTTTTAAATCTTCAAAATATTTCCAAAAATTAGAGTAATCAATTGACAGCGGCACCCTTGCAAAAAAATTTTTTAGCCCCGTAGTTGGCACCAGCCAAAAATTGAAACATGCGGATGATTTGAGCGAGACAGAGCTAATGAAGGTCACACCCACAATATGTCTTTTGCCTGCCTCGCCCCTTACCTCTGGATCTCAGCATAAACTAAATTCAGAGCGTTCCGACAGCCTTCACTCAAATATTTGTTTGCGCCGGATAAAATTTTGTTTCCAACACTTATGAGATGTTGAGATGTTAACGCTATGCGGCATTGCAAGCAGTTCTGCAGTTTCATAGGTGCAATGAAACAACTTATTTAACAACATAAAACACAGATGAAATTGTTTAATTTATAGTAACTCATGTCATATTTTTAAGGCGCATTCAAAGTGAAAGAAATGGGCAAAATTGTTTGATTACTGTTGAAATTTCTTGAAAATTTTCAAAGAACAATTCATAAAGGCAAGAACTGCAGCATCCTTATTGTAAAATAATACGAAATATTCGTTTGATTATATTTTCCCTGGTTAAAAACAGTTTATGTCCAATTCTCAATAAACTAGAATAAGCACTGAATCAATTCGGTCTAGTCCAGAATGGCAAGAAACAATCGAAATTTAAAAAAACAAGAATAAACGATAATCTGCACATGCAGTGTACACGCTTATTCTTTTGTTTTCTAAAAATTAAGGTTGCAGCATATCGTTTCATGAGTTGCTTTGGTGTGTGTGTTCCAATGTGTCCTACGTTGCTTTGAACTTAAAAAAGAAAACCGACCGTCAATTTATTAACAAGATACTACATAACAAACGTCTAGTCGGGCAATACAACATTGAACAGTTTAGTTCCGTAGCATGCCTACTTCAAAATGGAATACAGTACCTACAGTGTGAGTGAACATAATTTTGCAGCATCGGTATATAGAAATAATATTGTTTTTTTGTGTATTTGTTAATATTTTCTATTTTTAAAAGCAACCTTTTTTTGTAGAACTTCTTGGCTTCCAGGCTTGTACGCCGTGGTCCATTCGTATTTCTACCTGACGTTTCGTCTACAACTGTGAGCAGCCTAGAAGGACACTTCACACACTACCATATCGCCTTTGATAATGTTTACCGCAGTTGTAGACGAAACGCCAGGAAGAAATGGACCACCGGAAGCAAAGAAGTTTTTCAACAACCCCATCCGCGAACTTTTTAGTGTATTTGCTATATGGCAACATACACTATTGGCGTCGGTCGGATGGCGGGACCTAGGGGTCGGACCAAAATTTCTCGACGTTTCATAACCTCCTAAACACTTTGGCACCATTTTTAAAAATGTTTATATATATATGTATATATATATATATTTATATATATATATATATATATATATATATATATATATATATATATATATATATATATATACGTGCGGGCAATAACTTTCGAAAGAGTTAATTGATTTTAACGAAATTTGGCCTACGTGTTGAAATCCATCACCGCAAGAAGCCTATTTAAAGTGGGTCTAATCGGGCCATTTTAAGGGTAGTTTTTAGGGGTTGAAAAATGTTTTTGGGCCCCAAAATACCGAAAAAATTCTCCGAATCGTTTCAGAATTGAAATTTAATCCTCTGGTAGTAATTAAAAAGTGTCCCTAAAATTTTAATAAAATCGACCCGACAGGACCGGACTTACAAATTTTATGAAAACACTAGTTTGTAGATAGTGAATTATTTATTGAAAGTTGTATATAATTTGGTATAGAGGTTCGACTGATAATATTATTGCGATTAAGAAAAAAAATGTGATTTTAAGGGGTGTATTAAGGGGTCAAATTTTTTATTTTGCCAAAAAACCAACTTAAGTTCGCATAATAGAGCCACACTGCTTGTATAAGCAAATACACTATATTGTCGGCAGGGTTTTGGCACTGCGACCCGGGTTTTTTTTGTTTGTAATTAATGTATATTTTTTTTAACAGAGACATGTTTAAATATTATTTACGAATTGAATATTTTCGTCATATTTTATTGTAATTCTTATATTTTTCGTCAGTTATACCAACCGATGTTCAATGTTGTATTACTCGACTAGACGCTTGTCACAACATATGCTATGTATGCGATAAAGCTGTAGCACTTCTCTTTGACGGATTGCTTCACCGAAGTCTAAGTGCGTTCTAGTATTATTATAGTTTATCGACAAAACCATTCTCCAACTCGATAGTAAGTGCAAACCATAGAGGTAGCTTACGGAATAATAAATATAACTTACGTACATACGTACTTTCGCCAAATGACCCATGACAAACGAGGCACACTGATTTGCCCTAGTTCATATGGATTGGTCGACTGCGTACTATATTATTTTGTACTTATTGATATACACATAATATATATAATTACATACTGTATTACATTACAATATTGTAAAAGGAAGCATTTACCTTGTAATTTAGGTATGCAGCACAAGCATTGAAAAATATATAAATTTAGCAACAGTTAAATTCAAAAATATAGCTAGGATGCATTCGAATTAAATATAAACCAAAAGTTTGAAGTTTGAAGAAAAAACAAGCTTTAGATGTATATTAAACAGCTCGGAGAATGAGTAGTTTTTTTAGGTTAATCCGACACACAAATACAGACAGACAAACACAAGGACAAATAAAAATTCTAAAAAAAACTAATTCGTTCTAAGTATCACATAGCTGTAATACATTGCAACGCGTTTTAAAAACAATTACAAAATTACTCCATACAGCACATATGACGTGACCTAGGGATCAGATGAACGTTTCAGATCGTTCGAAAGAGTTAACTGATTTTAACGAAATTTCGGGCACATGTTGAAATTCATCACCGCATGAAATTTATTCAAAATGGACCCAGTCGTACCATTCAAGGGTTGGTTTTAGGGTTAAAAAGTTTGGTTATGTATTAAAAAATAAAAAGTTAGTTTTTAAAAATCCAAAAAACTGAACACAGATTCGCACAAAACAAATGTAAATTTTTGAATTCAACTGTTTCTAAAAATATTTTTACAATCTCAAGAGGCGCTGATCCTTACTGAAGATCAAATTCAATACAATGGCTGCTTTTGCACGGTGGTACTCGCCGTTCAGTTCTGTATATTATACAAATTTATTATATTATATGACTATACAAATAACAATCTTTGGTTTTAAAGAAATATTATAATAAGCAAAACAAAAAAAAATAATAAATATATAATAATAATAAATGTATGGGCGGTATAAAATTATTCTACTAACTTTGATAAAGTCTGCTAACTATTTTAATTATTAATTATTATTACTCTCTAAATATGTATTTTTATTATTTTATATGTAAAATATCATTTTTGTTAAATTAATGATTTATAAGTATGCTCGCTGCTGTTTGAGATCAAATTGATTAAAATTGGTGAAAGTAACTTTTTATTTATAATTGTGTTCAGTATATTAAAAACCTATGATTTATCAGGCGCGCAGGAGCGCCATAAATATATAGGGATCTGATTATCTCAGAAACTATATTTATGTACGTTCAGGAATCGGGTAAATTATTAGAAGGGGGCACCGGGCAATATCTCCCCGACCTCCTGCTCCTACTAGGTGTACGGTTTTTAAAATAAAATACACTGAAATGTTATTTTTTATGGTTAATATAAAGATGATCACAGCTAAAGCGTCTACTAATTCGCTTTGTCTGTACGTCTGTTAGTCATGCTTATTTGTATCTCACATAGGTACAACTCAAATGGTTCAATTTCAAATAGTGTCTTCTCTATCACAAGCAAAATGTTTGTTACATCTTGTACGTTCAAAATTTTGAGAATTTTTACGAAATTTTAACGATTCTCCATCTTGTTTTTGTACGACAGATGAAAGTTTAAGTCCTAGTGAAACGTTTTGTTCATAATTTTGTTTTAAACTTTAAACGAAAATTTCCAAGATGTGACCATCGTTCTGTTCATGTCAGCTAAGTGTTTAGCATTGTCGTATAATGTCAAAAACAGAATAAGTAAAATTGAATTAGAGTGTAGTTAATTGTTTGCATTAACCATAAAATAAGAAACAAAATTTCTGTATTATATTTCAAAAATCGTCAGGTCTTTTGCCGCACCTTATAATCAATGTATATAATAAATATTATGCGGAGTTTTGAAACGCGCCATATTACGATGAACTTTGTTTAACAATACTTAGTGCATTATTAAGGATTGTTGAATGAATCCGCCTATAGTGTACAAGCGCTATAAAGATAAGATGAATTTAACCGCACGTGTTAAATTAAATCGACTACTCATTACGCAATACTTTCCAAATAACTTGAAAATTCAATCTCATAGTTTTGCCATGCGTTCGGCGTGTCTGGTCAAAAACAGATGAGGTTGTCTGGATAACGTTTTTTTATAGTTTCAATTTGAACAACAGGCTTGATGAATTTTTTAAATTTTTTCATTCAAACTGGTCAAAACACAACTAAACTGCTCATTAAAAAAAAGAAAGATTTATATTTGAAAATTTTCGTGGAATTAAAAAAAAAACTGAAAAATAATGTCCTCTCATATCTATATTGTAATGCACTCCATTTTTTCCGGTTTTGGGGTTCTGTTAAATGGACTGTAAAGTCCGTCCTGGGTATTTTTGACCTGACGTCTAACTAATAAATTTCGATCTATTATAGAAAGTTTAGTCTCAACGTTACTCTGAGTGATTGTATGGAGGGTTGCAGTGGCAATTTCAGTTACTTTTCGAGTAATAAAATATTAACTGTCCACTCACGATTTACAACGTGTTTTGTACAACTACTCATCGCCTTTGGACTGTTTTACTGCTTGCAGACGGTAAGTAGAAGTAGCGTGGCGAGTTATACATAGGGAAAACACACACACACACACACACACTACTTAGGTACTTGCCAAGTACTTGTCAAGTATCGCGCAATGAATAGCCGGCTAATAATGGATAATATTATAATATATATGTATATACTTTAAATCTTGTCATACTGAGCACTTTTGGCACATTGGACTTCACCAATTTAAGAATCGCGGACCAAACTATACCCACTTTTAACTAAACTTAGCTATGTAGCATTAATTTACTAGCATGGTATTTATTAAACCAATAGTAAACACTTTCTAAATTCAGTACGAGAATCAGCATGTCCTGACAATAATAAAATTATAGAATTATTTCCCTATTAAGTTTTTTTTTACAACTAGCCGTTCATTTGTTACGACAATTAAATACAATAAAGATACACAACAATATAAACATCTTAATTTATAGCTGGACGTTGAAGAAACTTTTTTTCTGTATTTATTTTTTGTTATATTTCGTTGGTGTTTTTCCCAAATGTACTACAGGTTTAGAACGAAAAATGTTCCGTTTTTGAAAAATACTGATCAATGAATATTCTTTTTTTTCATTTATTAAGTACCAAATTTAAATTACTACCTTGTACCTGTTGTTCTCTAGACAGAAACAACATACATAATAATAATATTGATACTTTATTCAAAGCAGCGACGTAGATAGTTTTTTGCTTCATCTACTTAAAAAATCTTTTCAGGATGTGGTGCATTTGAACCAAGAGACCACCCCATTCTATTTTAATCTTTTATTCCGTCCACTTTGCCAATTAATTCAACATACTATACTGAAGTCAATACTCAATAGGCTTGGAGAGTTCACACTTCTTAATATAAGATATATGTTAATTCTGCAAAGCTTCAGAACGAGCTAAATAATTGTTATAAACATTCATTGTTACAATGCTAAATGAGAAAAATGTATTTTTTTTATCTGACGGTGACAGTGGATAAAAAAAATAAATTTTTCTAATTTAGTGTTGTAACAATGAATGTTTATATCAGACTTCATAGATTATCTTCCTTTAGTCCACGCCACTGATACAAGAGATTAGCAAAGGCCTATTTTTTCATATCGATTCAGTCGAAAATATTCACAGTCACTGAGTATTTAAATAAAGTTATTTGCGTCTCGTGCAAAACGGAACACTTATGGAGTAACTTCGGTGTCCGTCCGTCCGTCTGTCTGTCACAGGTGACTTTTTAATGCTGAAGCCATCTATAGACATATTCGATAGCATCATAAATATTTCGCTTTGACACTTTGCCCCGTCATTGATCGTCGACGGGTAGGCCCGGTAGTATATATTGATAACTTAAAGATTATATGTTTCATACATATTATTGATCAGTAATCGATAGGATAAAATTGAATAGACGTTCGACAACTCAGGTCACAAGCGTCAATGGTAATCGATAAGAATTGTGTACCTATTGCATAACTGTATGAACTAAAACACAGCTAAATATATTTATATCAGCTAAACAGCCAAATATTATTTTGCACTTATTAAAACAACCGTCAAACAATAAATAAAACTGAAATTAAAACTGTGTGTAAATATTGAATAAATAAATATAAAAAAATATTCCCTGCAAATGTCACTTAAAAATGTCCGAGTTTTAAAGCTCTAAATTCGTAAGTGCAATACAACTCAAAATTAAGTAACGAAAACATGTCTTCATTTAAATTAGTGTACGTCTAATACAAAACAGTGCAATTTGGGGACCTAAATCTCTGGGAAGTTATTATTTACACGGCTATCATGGTTCATTATTATAAATTTCCAATTCCAGATTTTCATCTACGAAATGGTAAAATACAAACCGCTTTGTATAATAATTTACTAAAGACAAATCATCATCACTTATTAATGTTAAGTTGCGCAAATTCACTAATCGCAGTAGCTGTTAATGATTCCAATATAACCTAACTCGGAATGCGTCAAATTTGAAAAAAACGGCATTAAAAATCATAACGGCAGCGAGACAACAGTATATTTTATCTACATAGACATCAGCCAAACCTCTCCTTCACTAAAAACATAAGTTTCTTTTTACCTTTATAGGCGACTTTCATATTTTCAACTAACTGCGTAAACTGGGCATGACCGTCGTGCGCCATAATGAATGTATCTCTGGCCTTACTCAAAAAATCTATAAAATCGCCATAATGTCGCGGAGAGATGTGTGTGAGTCGTGAATGCGTCGTATTGACATATGCAGTGACGGCCGCTTCAAGTAATTGTCTCAGAGGCGGTCGGTCGTACGAAAGCGGTTTTCCCCCGCCGCCCCCTCCGCAACTGACACGTCGATGCGGCGCCGCGTGGTGTTTCGTCGAGGTAGGAGGTTCCAATGGTGCTGGTGGATGTGGACAAGACATTCCCGGTGCTGTCATAGAACATCGCCGCAAAATATCCGACAAAACTGTCGCGCATTGCACATTCTTCACTAATAGTGGAATCATGTTTGTCAATTCGTGTTTGCCCAGGGAATGACTTAGAGCACACGCCCAATGAATGTCATTGATTGCAGGGTGAGTGTCCTGGAAAAAATTAAAAACGAGACCATGGTAAATTTCCACTCATACAAGGATAGACATAGGAATATAGAGACAGAGCATGTACTAGTGTTTTAGACGAGGGGGATTAAGGGACGCGACGAGATGAGTGGTGTCCGCTTGCCATTGGCCAGCGCACTGCGCATGTCTAATGGCATGACATTTATGTTAGTAGTATGGTGTAAAATGAAAATTTCTTTTGTACGCGCACAATGCGCTGGCCAATCAAAAATCGACACCATTCTTACTTCTAACCAATGCTCTGTACCAGTCCCTCAATGGATTCCTATAATTACTAGATCCATGCATAAAAGGCGTTTCTTTCAATGGGACTTCAAGATTTTCTGTTAGCTCAAAAGAAAAAATAACTGCAATTTTTCATCACCAGTTTTCCCTGTAGATTAACTAACGTTAACGCTTTTAACAGGCCCTCTATCTTCATTCCCACATAGTCGCGCAAAACATTCTGGAAAAGCGTTATCGCATCATAGAAAATAGCGCAAAACTCCGGAAAAAACACGCAAGAAAATAATTATCTTAAGTCTTGATCGTTAAGCTATTGAAGTATATAATTTTTTTAATTAGGTAATAATATACTTAAAGAAAAAATCTAAAAAAAAAATTACCTGGTTATATGCTAAGTGAACATTCTTCATTGCAAGCATTGCCAACTTATAAGCTCGCGTAGGATATCCCCGATGTTCCATATACCGGGCAATTGTAAAAAGCTGAGATGACGTCATGATATGAGATGCGGCATCAATAACAATCTGGTAAGCTGTTTCAAAAGCTAGTGCTTCATTTTCGCAAAGAGTTAAAGCGTTCAAAGCACAGTTTGGGGGATCCTAAACAAAAAAAATCAATTGTTTTGTAACATACATCATCGGTTTTATAACACACATCAATTGTTTTTTGATTACAAACCTTAGTCGCGCATTGTAAAGCAAGAGTTCGCGCACAGCTTGAAAGCTCTTCTTGCTGAGCAAATGTAAGATTGAGTCTCAAAATTGTGTTATGTGACATTATGGTGGTTGCAACAGGTCCAGTTGCTTCAGTAGGTGTAAAAAGTTGGTACCAGTTTTGCATTATGGATACTAAAGCTTCTACACCAACTTCAGTTGCACAAGTTACTAACCATCTTACCATTTCACGCCGTCTCCAATTTAGGGATGATAAAGTCATGCGCATGACCTGTAAAAAATAACATCACGCTTATAGTACATTTGGAGTTGTAGAAGATTAGACATTCCTAGGGCAGAATCGAAAGAATTAATTGAAGTATTTATATTTATGTAGATATTGGTTATAAAATTAAAATCAAAATCTCGACCGGCAATTACAAATGACAACCTTGGCCGTCTGTGGCATTAAGAACTGCCCTACATTGCCATATGGTAATAAAAATAAAAATATACATACTTGTAAACCTAATTCAAACGCAACACTCAACAACGTGGGATGCCGTGGACCATTTTCAGGAGTGGCAAAACGAAATGCATCCTGCGCTAGCTTAAATAAATGGCTCGAACTGTGAATGTGTCTTTGGGCCGATTCAAGCACCGTCCTCAAACGCATTACATCGCCTTTAGCTGCACTAAGCATAGTACTCGAAAGGGCACACTGTTGAGTTTCAATGTGTCCCAACGTAAACCAACGAGGATATCTGCTCAACACGAGGGATGACGCAGCATTATTTCCATTTCCTGGACTGCCCATTGTGTCGTCCACATCTTCATGTTCCTCTAAAATTGGTAACCTAACAAACAAAACAACATCGTATTAAAATGAATCTACAACGAATACAACTACAAAAATTAAATTTATTATTGTACCTCATGGCTCGTAAGCCCACTTCATATGCAAGGTCGGGGTAATAATTTAATAAAGCTAGAAAAAGAAATCGCGCAAAAGTATGCATTGGTATACTTTCAGGATGAATTCCAAGCCCCAAACCACTGCTGGGTCCGCCTTCAAGTAAAACAATTGCTTGTCGTCTTAAAACAGCCACTAAGCCGTTGTCTAATTCCATTTCCTGTAATTTTGCTATCAGTCTGTCTTCTTGTTTACACGCCTTTTCCTGAAATAACAAAATATCATTTGAAATTATGATTTTCTAATTACCAAGACGTTTCTGTAATTAGAAAAAAATTAAAAACTCTTTTGGAACAAGGCTAAATTTGTTTTTTCTTGTAAGTTTGATAAGAACACCATCTTCGGCTACTGGTCAAAGACAAGAATCAGACCAATCAAGATTATAAAAATCATCAATCCGTATTATCCATGCAAATAACGTTGTTACATAGATATTCAATTATAGAGGCATCCATACCTGAGCATAAAGTCCCACTGGCATTATACGTTGTTGACCTAAACCAATTAACGCAACTTCAAAGGCAAGAGTGAGATATGTTTCAGATCTATCTCTAGTTCCTACCACTGGCACGTGCTGATACCGTGGAAGAAAATTACTATGTATTTCATCCAAACCTACAGGATCTGCAAAAAATCATAGCATTACTAAAATAATATATACAATTCAAGTACAACCAGCATATATGTAGTGATATCAATAATGCAATAATGCAATCATGGTTCATGTATTTTTTCACCCCTACACTACATAAGCCTCGTGAACAAAGCTATTAAACCTTTCGCAGCCATGGGGTATCAGATAGGTGAAACAGGCTAAATGTGCATTTTAGGAGCTAAGTAAATAAGTAAGCTTATATAGTTTGGTTTTGAGCGGGTGCCGTTTTGCTAAGCGCTCTAGTTGCGAAAGATAAGTTTAAAAACCAACCAAAATTCATCCATGTCTTTGGATTAAGATTTCTTCCAGCAAAACGGTCTTTAATCGTACAAGATATACTAGACTTTTTTCTATTCTTACCGAAATATGATGTTATACGTGGAATTTGATCATCAGGAACAATAGATGCTTCAACTAATGTATCAAACAATGTGCCAATAGGATCAAGAGGATGACCAACCCAACCATCTGTATTGGGTGGAAAACTGACAGAAGAACACGAAGACGTAGAAGCAGCAAGAGAGCACGGTCCGGAACCAGAACACCTTGATGTACAAGCAACAGGTCCCGTCGGCCGTTTGCTAGGACCTGGTGCACAGTGTTGACTATCGTGCCATTTACGTTGTGCTGCTAATTGATTTTGTTTCATTGTTCTAACAACTGCTACCGCTAATCTTAACGCAGCCTCCATGTGTCCGTGAGAGCGTAATGAATCCACACGAGCAGCACATAGTGGCAATGGTTCTAAAATATAACAAAGTGGTGCTATATTAAACTATTATATCATCAAACAAAAGAACTATACTTTTGTAGAAGTGATCAACATTAAATGTCGTGTATAACATCCGATTTATGCAATAGACAGATGTATTTATTTAGACAGACATATTAGAGGCAACAAGATTACAAATGAACAATGTTACTATCTGAGAAGAAGCTTAATTACATCTCATTTTAATCAACTAAAATACACAAGTGTGAGTTTTGCTAACTATTTTTACATGATGCGTTTTGTAATTCTAAATAAATGACCATCTGAAAAATATGGCATACAAAAAGGAACAAACGACGGTGATTACAGTACCTTCCCAAAGGGGTTGTCCTTGCGCATTGAATGAGCCTGAACTAGAACTATCTGGCACGTGTGAACAATAAGTGTCGCTTGACAGTATTTGTTTTAAATGCATATTATCCCACGACATATTGACTGCATCCAATGCCCTATAAAACAAATATTAATTATTTCCTATACATATAACCATTATACAATATTATATGATATACGTATAAATATTTAGAATAAAACTACAAAACGAAACAAACAGCACTTTACTAAAGTGATTATCATATTAATACTGGTTTCTGCTATAATTTTCAGCCTTAAATCTAGATTTAAGAATGTAATTTGTCTTCAAATAAATGATCTTCATTTATCTGAAAACAAATTCCGTTCTTAAATCTAGACTGTCGTACTAGAAACCCAGCACCAGTTTCCTACACGAACCACGATTTATTTTCGTTATATTATATATATTTTACAACTAAGCAATTTGAAACCATATATACTGTTGGATCTGGATTAATAATGAAACCTAGAGGCACATCCTCTGCTGGTCTATGTCGCGCACTTAGTGAAGTCTACTGTAATGACAATTTTGTACGGATTTTACCTATGAAACACAGTCCTAGGCAATGTATTTGTATTTCGGTTAAGGTTGGACATTCTCAAACGTTTGGCACTTCTCGGATTGTAATTGTTGTTCTCTGGGCTATCATCATCAGAACTGTCCGATGAATCATATTGCGCCCTATTGCGATGTCTTTCTCTTTCTCTCTCCCGTTCGCGTTCTCTAGCTCTGTCTCTATCACGGTCGCGATCCCGCTGGTCCCTATTTAGATACTGCAATATAAAAAAACATTAATAAAGTGGCTACGCTTGTTTTTTCTAGAGAATAGTCATTGACTACATTATAATGCAGTAAATATCTTTAAAATCCGTTTATTCAACATTCTTTTGTGTCTCTGCATTTTTAGCATAGTTTGGTAAATGGTACTAGGGGTTCTTTACATCGAAGTCAACACTGTTGATAGTTAAAATAAAAATGCAGTTAATATTTATGTGAGGTTTAATTTTATCTTCGTATTTTCTGTATAGGTGAATTTCCAGATTGAAGCAACATAATAGCACCGATACACCCAGCGCGTGACTAAAATATACATTGATTTTTATGAAACCTGAGTATGTCGAAGCATTGACAAATTTTGTTGTTGAATCATCAAAGATAAAAAGGTTACAAGTTTTTCACATTTTCTTCGTTTTTATCGCTGGTTTAAAACCAAACAAAATTTTATTTTAACTGAGTTGACATGAACTTAATTTGTTATTATTATACTAATTACCGAATCACGATTATGAATTTGCGGTCTGTAATCCGGATCTTCCTGTGGACAAACGTCTATCTGCGTCCATTTTTCTAGAAGAGTTTTCCAATGTTGTTTCTCTGCATTGTTACATCTTGGGTTTAGTACTATACACACCCAAAGTGTACCTACGGATAAAAACAAATAATTTAACAAGAACTCTTGAATTGATATAGAATATTTTGTTCTCAGGCACATTTAAAATTAAACTTAAACATTAAACTTAAAATCTTAACGCGCGCTCGTCTCAAAACATTAGCATTATGAAAAGATTACCACGACACAAACATCTCTTGATCAAGTTCGATTTATGGAGTGCCGTTTTAATGTAATGCTATTGTTATTTGATTTCGGGTCAAATATGGGTTTACTTAGCAAGAGATAATTGTACCAGCAATTTATATTTAAATCAGAAATACCGACATTTGAAAATACATATAGAGAAACTGGAAGTTGTCTTTTAACGATAAGCGACGTGTTTGGAAAAAGTAATCATAATTATGTACATCTTGCGCTGCTGGGCAGAAGATCTTGATGATGGTACACTGAGGGATTGCACTGAGACTTGTCATGGAGCCCTTAAGGCTGTCGGAACGCTCTGAATTTATGTCAAAAATAGAGCTTCGGCTGTCAACTGATTGTAGACTTATTCGTCAACATTCTGCAAAAATTCTTTTTCTATAAGGAAGATAAAGGACAAATCTAGGTTTCTAATGGACTAGCTTTGTAATTTATATACGATTTACTGGAAAAAATTTGGCATTAAATGTGCTAAAAAAACACACGTTTTCAATGTCACACTATGACCTTATTCGTACTTATTTCACAAAACTGTTCCATCACAAACCTAAAGTGACTCTTCCTTTTTCGGAAAAGTTTTTTTAAATCTTCAAAATATTTCCAAAAATTAAAGTAATCAATTAACAGCGGCACCCTTGCAATGAAAGTTTTTAGCTTCGTAGTTGGCACCAGCCAAAAATTGAAACGTGCGGATGGTTTAAGCGTGACAGAGCTAATGAAGGTCACACCCACAATATGTCTTTTGCCTACTTCGTCCCTTACCGCTGGGTCTCAGCACAAACAAAATTCAGAGCGTTCCGACAGCCTTAATAGGTCTTAACTTTCTGACCAAGTTTGGCTATCGAAAGTTCTGCCTGTTATAATTAGGGTAAACGGTGAACAATCGCATGAATTTGAAAAGCAGAAGTTGATACCGGGACTTCGAACTCTACAATTATCCATAAATTGAACTAACCGAGTTGATCCCATAACTGTCGACATTTATCAGTCATAGGCGTGCCCTGACTTTTCCACAGTTGCAGTCTCGGATCGGATAGGAACTGTTCCGTGATTAGTGTAAGCATCCTCGCGCCATTCGAATCTTGTGCCCTGAGCATTTCGCGAACTTTCGAGAACAGCGAATTGAGCTGTTTGTTCGCATTGTAATAGCTGCCCTGAGACAAGTAGGCTCTGACTTGTTCGCAGACTTGCTCCTCATCTAAATGCCAGCTATGTTCGTCGTCGGCGCTGGCACCAGCCGTAGGATCGGGCGCTCCAGCAATTTGATTTATTTCCGATTTTTGCTGTAAGATTTCATCGGCCAACTTTTGAGCCGTTGGAAGCACCTCGGTATGATGTGCACTTATTAGGTACTGAACAAACTTCTGCAATTGTTGTCTATCCATTTGCAGTAAAGTTTCTGAAACAATAATAATACAAAATCAAACATTTAATTATACACGTTTACTAAAATACATGTCTTTGGTGAAAAGAATTGTTAGTATTAGACATTGATTATTATTTTAAAGTGACAATCCTGGGGTACTACAAAAGCAGATTTGTAATAAACATGTAATATAATTTAGCATGTCTTGGGTCTTAAGATATATGTCTACATCATGAGAGGTCTTGACTTTGGACTGTTCACCCAAATATCGAATCGAATTGATTCACGCTGTTCAGACATAGAATAAAATATTTTGCAATTTTTTAATACAAGTTTATTTTTAGTTTAATTAATTTCACCTCTCTTATATCATATTTAACTGAACTTCAAATGTAATCTGTATACGTTTTTGAGGATACCGGACTGTTAGCCTCATGGGTTTTGTCATGGATAAGTCGACCTTGCATTCACTTTGAGACATAAATATAGCCCTTAATCAAGATTTGTAGAACATACTAAGTAAGGTAAGCATAGCATAAAGACGCAACTTTTAAAGGCCGCCAAAGGCGTCGGTAAATCCATAAGAAAGTTTAAGACGCTCGGAAAAATTAATAATACATTCCTATAAAATTTGGTAGGTAAAATTTCATAGTTTTTTAGGCAATACAAGAAGGTCGTTTTTTAGTTTATTTATTTCAGTATTCACACAAAACATTTTCCTAGCATATTAATATCGGTAATGCCCTTAGTTGTTGAGCGTCTTTCATATCTGCATTCTGCAGTCTGCGCTCTCTCTCCCTCAGTTCTCTACATCATAAAAATTTTCTTAATTGTCCTTATATTTGCCTTGTGATACTTTTTTTATATCAAAAGAGCACAAATTTGTTATTTTAAAAGAGGCGTTCAAAACGCCAGCGGCAGTTTTATTCGAATTTAACAAAAAACACCCAAAAATCGTTAATTAATAATCCAAAGAGCGTGATGTATGGATTAAAAGAGCCTGTGTTAAAAACAGATGTGTTTTCTAAGTGGGGAACACTTGGCTACCCTATTTTAAAAGCGCGTGCAAGTAAAAAGTTTTAAAATAGTCAAAGTCGGTCCTGTTAACAGCTAGCAGAGGATAACAGCAGCATAAATGGCTATGTAATACGGGCGATGTGTTCATGTATTGACAGACGACACAACACGGACGCGGTTTTGTTAAGAGTACGTCATTTTGTTGTACGAACAGACGAGATGCTCCTCTTTAAAACAATTAAGGACCTTACTAGGCAGGGGTTTATTCCAGCGACGCTCAAACACAGTCAATATATTTTATAACAGATATACCAAACAGTAGATGTTTTAAATTTCTATTTCGAAACACTTCTTCAAATGCTATTTACCTATTGTACACGAACTTTTAATTTATAGTATTTAAACGAATGTTATTCAGTATTCTTCAATGAATTGTGCAATGGTTTATGTTATATAAGCTGCGTACATTGATATTATAACCCTACTGCCAGACTATGCTCCTCGCACTGCTCCTCGCTCTGCTCATCGCGCTGTCGCGATGTTGCCCTAAGCGGCCAGACACTGCTGTACTCGCGACGCTCCGCACTCGGCTTTCGCCTCTCGGCAATGGAGGTCGATACTGTGGCAGCGTGCGCACTATGCCTTTACACTTAGACCGCTACACTTAGACCGCTTGGCTCGGGAGTATGTGGCCGGCTTACTCGTGCTCTTATTGCCGGTCCTTTGACTCGCGCACAAAAAACCGACAATCGAGGGAGCACTGGGCATGACGAGGAGCATGACGTGCGGCATGACAAGTAACGCGGCCACACAACGTCTCTGCCTCCTTTCCTCGCTACTTCCCATGCCACTCGTCGAGTGTGTGGCTGAGGCATAAAGATTGTAAGCGGATGCAGTAGCATTCTGTGTTGAGACAGGATGGAGTTCACATTGATTGTATTGCTGAATTGAATATACTTTATTTATTGATTGAATACGCGTTCATTTATTGGTTTCATCATTTTATTTCCTACACTATTTTTTTTGACTTCCCATTATTTTCAATAATTGGGAAGTTTGTTTTCACCTTGATTAGTAAAACTAAAAAAATAAACATTCCTCAGATATTTTCTTTTAATATTCGCCCTGAACGCTTGAACTCAAATTCTTTCCCTCGCCTAAAAACGCTTATGGCTCTCACAACGTTATTTTTGAAGCTAAAAGAGTCATGTTATCACCAAATAAAGGACCAATAATAATACTACAGATCCTTCAAGCGAAAATTGTTTAAGCAATAAAACTTGAAAGCGTACGGATAATTTCGAAAAGGAATCACCTCGACATATTTTGTCTGGAATAATTAAGATAAACCATAAAAAGCCTCAACCAAGACAGGCATCCACCGTTCAGTCTTAAAGCCTGACGTCAAACCACTCAAAAATTCTGATTGGAACTCCAGTTTAAAGCTTTGAGGTAATGTTTCCCAATTGTTTTAGTACGTTATACCTACACGATTTATAGAAAAGAAAGCTGTGTTTTGTTTTGAATAAAAAACGAAACTGGAATTTTGATTCAATAACAAGAAATAAAAGAGATTAGTACGAAATAAGATTCAAGAATGTTCACACTATTCCATTATTTCAGATTCCAGAAAAATGGGCCAACAGCTGTCCTGTGTACGTCAATTTTAGATAGATTGCAATTAGTGATTGAACAATACGGAAACATTTTGAGGTCTCTCCATAGGTGGAACTACCGATTTAATAAGTTTAAAGGGGATATGTCAGGATGCGCGTCACCCAACACTTGCGTATACTACCTACATACACTTGTATTGAACATGCAGTAGCTCATGGCTTGTTCTACTCATACAAACATCCAGACGCACATACATATATGACACATTCAGTGTATTTATAAGATGTATAAGTGTATCACACACACACACTCACGCATAGGAGAAAGATTCATCCCGTGGCTATCTGTAAGTACACAAATGTATGGCCGATTGCATACATCTCGCTTCACAATAACATGACTTCAAGTTGCCTTACCGTTGCGTTAACTTAAAACAGCCTTTCCTCTCGCCTAAAAACGATTACAGCTTTCCTTACGCTATTTTTAATGCTAAAGGATTAAGGTAAACGCTAGTTGCAGGACCAAGAATCACAATACAAATCCTACAGGCGAAAAATTGAACATCATTTTCCTAGAAAAACTTACAAATTACCTAGGTACTTAATTTTGCCACCCTTAGCCAAAACTTAAAAATAAACGTCAGAAGAGCTGTAACCGTTTCTAGGCGAAGAGAAAGGATTTGAGATGAAGAGTGCAGGGGGTATTTGTAGATATCCAATGTTTTTAAAAGTACGAACTGGCAACGCTTTTCGTCACGTCATTCTATGTTTATATTGTTGCGACGACAGCTTTGTTCTGTCGCGTTGCATATGTCATATCGAGACGATGCTGTCGTAATGTATCTTTAACGTAGGAGGACGTGCAGAGTCAACGCTTCGTGCGTTCTTTCCCTAGCACTTACGCGATTTCGATGCGGCTGCGAGGATGTCTAGATGAGAGCAGCTTTATAACAATTTGAAAAGAGTTTCGCGTCTCGGTATTTTGGGTGAGAGTAATTTGAATTTTTGAAGCAGCAGAGTTGGAGAAGATGCAGCGTCGTATTATACCGAAATAAATATTCAGGTAAAGACTGTACATTGAAAAAAAAATAATACTATGCGTTTATAAAAAATGCGTTAAGAAAAAAATTTAATTGTAATAACATTGCAGTTTATGTGTCTAGAACGTAAATACAGTTTTTATATATGAGCTGTGACAATATGTTAAAACGAACAACCAGGGAGTTTTAACAGTTACACACGAGTCATATAAGCATTGCGTTCGAGATATACACTACATTTTTTTTTCAATTGAACTATCAGCATACTGATGATACTTTCGCAATCCTGAAAGTATTTGGGCTAAAACTCACAAACATGAAAGTTTTATCGTAAATTCAAATTTTGTTTATTAGTAAAATAAAGTAACGTTGAAAAGAATAAATCATCAGCATTTAGTTACCACTCAATATAATTTCATTCAGTTCCCTTACATGAAATGCTTTGTTCAATTATACTGGAAAATGATATGAATAAGAATAATTACTAAAATTGTAGTAACATGAACATTTATTGAAAGTTATTATATTTGCTATTAAGAACTTGAAAAGCTTGTTAATGTTACAATGAATTATTAAAAATTATGCGGAAAATTAGACTAGATTTTATTACGGCCATGGTAATAAAAAAAATGCGGTAGCCATGATTCGACCTCGAAATTTACAGTAGCATGCTAGCTGCTGAGTAATCTGCAATTGCCGATATAAAGTAATCAATTCTTTCTAATTATGTATAGCTAATTATATAATCAATTAAAGTTTGCATTAGTGACGTTTAAAAATATTTACAGATTTTTTTTGTATCTGCATTAATTAAAAAAAAAAACTTTCACGCACGCATTGGAAACACAGCGGATGGGATTGCAAAATTCCGTTCGTAAAAATTGTGATAACATAATGTTATGTATATTAAATTATTTATTAAAAAAGTCATAAACTGAAAATGTTAAATATTTAACCATTCGCAACAACCGTTATCATTATAAGAGTTCTACTGTAAGGCAAAGAAGTAACTTAACTCCAGCGATTCTGGAGGCTTCGGGTTCGAGTCCCGATTATTTATTATATTTTTTCCTTATTATAGGACTTATTTTTCGTATTTTATTCATTTAATAATACACTTTTTCAAGGATATGGCTCCGTTAGCGACAGCACACCTCAGCACACCGTTGCTGAATTATTCACCTGTATGAATATATACACTAATTTTAGTGTTAAAAAAACACACGATATATTTTTGTGCTTCCCCTTACGACTCCCAAACAGATCCAAGGACAAAACGAACACAAATTGTTCCTTTTGTTGAGTGGACATGTTTCCGAAAATGTCGGAGGAACGATTTTGTTCCAAAGTCACCTTTGCGTTGAGGGAAAGAAATAATATTCTGAGGTTGTCCGCGGACTACGCTTCGTAGAGTAAAATGGCCGAGTCTACCTGTACATGCTCGATATAGTACAGAATTTGCACTCGCATTCGGGAACGAATGAGTACACATAGTGTGGTCGTTGTTGGAATTGACGAATGACGGCAGATCCGATGATGAAATCGAACTATATTCCGGAGTATGGGCATGTGAAGATACGTTCTAAAGAAAAAGCTTTCTTGAGTTCTATATACAAATCCGGAACTACCAAGTCTACTCAAAACGCTTGTATTTCTCCGTCTGCTCAGAGTATAGGATAGAGGAGAAGCAGCTCATAAGAGCTAATGAAAAATAGTAGTATACGAGTTTCAGAGCCTCTACTGTGTAAGGCTTTCAACGAACCATTTCTTTCTTTTTTTAACTATTGCTCTGAATTTAAGCCATACTACGAGGCTAAAAAATGCTGCTGCAAGTGTGCCGCTGTCGTTGATTTAAAAAACTTTTCCGAAAAAAGAAGAGCCACTTTAGGTTTGTGATGGAACAATTTTGTGAAATAAGTACGAATAAGGTTACACTGAAAACGTGTGTTTTTTGGTACAATTAATGCCAACTTTTTTCTAGTAAATCGTACATAAATTACAAAAGTAGTCCATTAGAGACCTAGATTTGTTCTTTATGTTTCTTAGAGAGAGAACATTTTTGCAAAATGTTAACGAATTAGTCTACAATCAGCTATCAGCCAAAGCCCTATTTTTGGTTTAAATTCAGAGCGTTCCGACAGCCTTCAATTACTAATTTTTCAACTATTACGCTTTAAGGTAGTTGTCGTGGTTAAGGCACATCGTCAGAAAATTCTTAATTTTTGTATACTTATTAAGGACGTGATAATAAAATTACCCTGAAAATTTGAAGTCGATCGACCGTATATAATCCGAGATAAATTCAATTAAAAATTGGATAATTAACATCGATTGTCTGCGATCTCTGTAGTTCTGAACCAGTTTCTTATTTATAAAAAAAGAACTAACTGTCAGAAACTTTCCAAAAACTGACAGTCTTTCAATGCATTTGTTATGAGTTTAAAAAAAAAATAAGACAATTTTTTTGACCGTCTAATTATTTTTAAATAACGGTTTAAAGTTCAACAATTTATAGAAAAGTATACATGCATATGAATACTGTATGGGTTACGTTTCCACGGGTACAGTCTTGCGTACAAATTATGGATCACTTAGCTACAAGCTAGTATACTTTTGTGGCGCGTATAATCTATAACTTTTTGACAATATAATACCACGACAACTACCTTAACAAGCCAAAGCCAACGATTACTATCCCACGCGCAGATATATTTTAACTATTAAATTATTAATTTTTTAACTATTACGCTTTACAAACTTAATAGCTGTGGCCACAGAACCCAGATAGCGCTTACGACTTATATTTCTGGTTCTCCTCTATCCTATACTCTTTGCGTCTGCTATAAACAATAGCAGTACTGAAGTGTCAGTGCATTAACACATCTCGCTGGCGTACTGCGGTAAGTGATTGTGAAGCAGTGCTAAGATAGAACACCACGGCGTACTTCTCTATAATATAGAAGAGGCACAAGCACATGTACCCGTGTGAGTCGAGTACAGTAGTGCTGTGCACCCCCTATAGCCGCATCTCGCTCACACTCTGAACACACACACATACGTAGATAGAGAGGAGTCTGCACCAGATCGATAAATGCGCCCTCCATTCTATAACATAACGTATACAGGCGCGTCTGTCTCTCTCCGTGTGTATTGTACGTACGGTCCATACACTGTCGGACAGTGCCAAACGCACACCATCGCGCGGTCGGTACATACTGGAGACGATCCAACACACCAGGGATGTCGGAAGTGCCAAAAAGTATCGATATATATCGTATCGATATTTTTAGTGTATTTGCCATATGGCAACATACACTATTGGCATCGGTCGGATGGCGGGACCTAGGGGTCGGATCAAAATTTCTCGACGTTTCATAACCTCCTAAACACTTTGGCACCATTTTTAAAAATGTTATATATATATATATATATGTATATATATATATATATATATATAGGTATATATGTGTACGGGCAATAACTTTCGAAGGAGTTAATTTATTTTAACGAAATTTGGCACACATGTTGGAATCCATGACCGCACGAAGCCTATTTAAAATGGGACCAATCGGGTCATTTTAAGGGTGGTTTTTAGGGGATGAAAAAAGTTTTTGGGCCCAAAAATACCTAAAAAATTCTCAGAATCGTTTCAAAATTGAAATTTAATCCTTTAATAGCAATTAAAAAGTGTTCCTAAAATTTCAATAAAATCGGCCCGACAGGACCGGATTTAAAAATTTTCTGAAAACACTTGTTTGCAGATAGTGAGTTATTTCCTGAAAGGTGTTTTTAATTTTGGTGTAGACGTTTGATCGACAATAATGATGTAGTTAAAAAAAATGTAATTTAAAGGGGTGTATTAAGGAGTTAATTTTTTTATTTTGCCCAATAATCACCTTAAGTTCACATAATAAAGCCACAAGGCCTGTATTAGCAAATACACTATATTGTCGGCAGGGTTTTGGCACTGCGACCCGGGTTTTTTTCAAGTATCGATATATCGGTCCAATTTGAAAGAGAATATTGGCACTCGAAGAAATTTAGTATACATATTGGCTAGCTTAATATAATCTCAAATAGCAATTAACTGACATTATCATATATATTAATACGCTAAGGTTAGGATGTGTGCCTCCCTTTTTCGGAAAAAACTCGCAATTACTCCACATAAATTTTATATCATTTTATAGATAATTACTTGCTCTGTGTGCATCAACAATTAAAAAATCTATTATTGCTTTTGTTTTTGCAAAATAATTAATTATAACAATTATATATATAGATACACATTTACTCAGTATGCAGCAATGCTGCCATCTGATGGTTCTAACTTTGAAACAACGTCAACATGATTGACGGTCGGTAATTTTTTTTTGTTGAATTTTTAATCAATATTCACGTATAAATACTTTTCGTATGGCGGCGCTTCAGCTCGATACTTGCGCCTCTATATAACATTTTTCGAAAAATATTTTCTTGAACTGTCACTGAGCTTCGTAATGTAATACAACAAAAAGAATAAAGTTATAAAGAGTGTGAGAAATTAGAAACGACTTTTAGTGCGAATATTCGCACGGGTACCGCTAGTTTCTAATAAATCAATTAATAAGTATTTATCTGAAATCAAAAACAACGATAAGAATTTTTTTTTTGGTTTATTAATTAAACGTCTAATACATTTAGGAGCAGATAATTTTAGAGATTAATCGAACAATTAATAAAGCCAGGGATGGTGAACCTATGGGATGCATGCCAGAGGTGACATTCGACAGAAAATTGTTGGTACAGCATGAATTGAGGTGTAAATCGGAATAATTAAAAATATTCTCGAAATATTACATGAATAGACATTTTGACTTTTTATTATTCCGAAAATATCGAAAAATCCGGTGAAAAAGAAAAGTGTTTGATATGTGCTTTATTCACTGTTGTTGTTTTTAGAACGCACTTAAAAGTGTTCCAAAAACATACGTAAAAACACATGTTTATTTTTTTCAGTGAAGTTTCGATTTGTCGTAATAATTAAACGGTCATAGTGTCAGTCGCGGTAGTACCTACAAAAATATCGGTTTCGATACTCGGAATTTTATAACGATATATCGAAATATTAAATATCGATATATCAAATAAAAAATATCGATATATAGATATTTTTTCGACATCCCTAACGCACATCATCGCGCGGTCGGCACATACGAGAGCACTGGAAACGATCCAACACATTCGAAAACTTCTAACGATTTGCATTTTGTGTTGGCCGGTTCTTGCTTATAATTGGTATAGATTTTGGACCGATTGTTATATTTTCGTAACTATACATGGCTACTTGACTAATAAGATTTTTGTCAAATCAAATTGTTCCAGAATCGTCCGTGTCGGACTTCCTATATACGGCTTTGTATGTATTGAATACATAGATAAATCTGTGTTTTTATTCTGCCGGAAATTAAAAAATTAGAACCGCCAACGGGCTGCGGCAGGATGAACTCTGGCACTCCGCGATGATATGAAAGTATTCGTAGAGACCGACATTTTAACGTCAATTTTAGATAGTTGATGACGTTAGAATTTCATGATCCGGTAGGATAAAAATAATAATTGTGGCTCTGTTCCAATGCTAACTTAAAGTGCCCGATCGAGACCGAATTTCGGCTTCTGTCTTATTTTATGTCGAAAGCGAAACTTTTGATTACGTTAATTTGTAACCAGTTTTAGACATTTTTTTTTGTAAATTTTACTTCCCATATATTTAAATAATACGTGTTAATAAAAACTATTTTTATTTACAAGTTGATGAATAAACCATAGAATTTACAAACTAGAAATTATAATAAAGCCTCGTACTTTATAAAAAGGTATTGAAGTCAAATTGTTGTAACCTTTACGAGGTAATTATAAAGAATTTTAAATTAGTTTAGTTTTTGGTGAATGTAGGATTATATAGCTCTTGAAAGTGATGGAAATCCAACAGCAAAATTGATGAATATTTTGAGAACATTCTACGTTTTTATATCGAATTTTAATCCTCTTTTTGTAGTTTACGGTGTGAAAAAGTAAATAATTAAAACTTCAAAGTTCCAAAAAGGGCACGAACTAAACAAAGGTGTGGACACGTTAATTCTTTCTTGTAGACAGCTTGATTTTTTTTTAACTTCAGATTCATCAAGTGTCCAAATAGTCATTTTCAGATTTCTTTTGTTCCTGATGTACAGTATACACTTACAGGGAGTGATCCATTTTAATCTCACCACGAAAATATTTCGAATCGCTGGTGTTGTTAAAAAAAAAGTTTCAGCCAAAAGTTGTGCAGTTTGAAGGGGGATACCGATTGGAGACAAATACCGCCTCTCCTCAACTCCTGCGCAGGGATGAGAGTGACTTTGACATTTTTAATAGGAACACCGATTTTTGATCACAAATTATGATTTTTCGATAAAAAATATGCAACATTTGTCTGAAACATTTTTTTAACCGATGCCTCTCTCAACCACTAAAATGCATCTCCAAAATCGGTTTCCCGAAACTCCATTAAATTTTTAAGCCTAAACAACGACCTTGTGCAGAAAATTACAAGAGGTAAAAGTTGTTTGTTTTGAGAAGAGTTATCGATTAAACATTTTATGTTTAATCGAATCAAATACATTATATTGTCGGCAGGGTTTTGGCACTGCGACCCGAGTTATTTATAATTATAGCCAGTTTATCAACGGTATCTAGGAATTCCCAGGTCTTACTGTAATAACCATTTCTTTTACATGATATGAAAATTCTTCTGGTTACCTGAGATTGGCACTCTAAGTTGAACGCTGTCAGCATTGCGGATGCGGTACAGGGAAAGCGCGACGACATGCTGACACCAGAAGATGTCTCTCGTATCACAGCTGCACGTCACCGAAGTTATTTTACATCTAGAAAAAACACCACACCAATAATTATTAATTATTAATTAAACACTTATAGTCCACACAATGCATCATAAGCGAGGCCCAGCTATTATTGATGGGGAGGGTATGCTTCACATTGGTTCACTGCTTTGCTGCTCCATTAAGCAAGTCGTACCAGAATGATGACTCCACTCTGTACCGTACAGTATAGTCGACTTTGTTTCAGTAGGGGATACGATTTCAAAAAATCTTAATGCTGCCATTCTTTCACCAATCTATTAATTATATACGCGTCATGTTTTGATTTTGAATAAACGATAAGAAATAGTCTTGTTTTTGGCTGTGCTCTGCTCTCGGTTTTTGGATAGACATAAAGAGTATGTAACCACTCATCTTTAAATCGAATGCGTGCAGGCTTTGTGTATAAGAGAACACCCATTTTTTGATACATTATAATCAGGATGGAATAGTTTCGCAGGATAATTTAGTCGTCAATCTTCTGGAGCTCACGAGAAGTTCCAGATTATTGGAAGGCTAGATTCAGGATAAGGAAGAGCACGAAAATCTTTTTGTTTAAGAAGAGCAGTCTTCAATTCTCTTTTGAATTTCGAAATTTTTATATTTTTGAAACTATGACGAATGACGACCGTCAGTGGACGCTCGGAAAATTACCATGCGCTTTGGTGTACAAGGTTCTAGGTTCACGCCCGGCTTGGAGTATTATAAAATATCGAATTTATGGAATGGAATGGAATGGAATTTTATTACTGTAAAAAGAGACCATAGGTCTATTACAAAGTCAAACAAGTAAAACAATAATTATTATTATTATATTAAAAGTTATGTAGGCAGCAGCGTACTAATTTCATGCAGAGAATGTTTCTTTATTTATTATTCAACGTAATATTATTGATTAATATTTCATTATTCCTCTGTGCGAAAAGATAAAGTGTATAGTTTTAGCACAGATATTCTATGAGTTTTAGTGTTCAGAAATTGGCCACTTACTAAACGTTGTGTGTCGACGTAAAAGTGAACGTTCAAAGCAAGGATTGTATAAGATGATTTATTTGTTGAATTGAACTAACAAATTAAAATATACATACCTGTCAAAGCTAACTGATACTTTGTATTTTTTGTCTGGTTCAGTCGAATAGGCGACTGCGCCCGGACTAGGAACTCTGCCCGCCGATACTACCCCACTCAAGTGAAAACCTGAAAAAAAAGAAAACAATATTTAAAACATTTGCAAATCCAAAATACATATTCATTTGAATTTCCTACTATGCTAATCGTCCAAGATTATGCGTAGAAAGAATGGCCGTAAAAGCAGTAAAACGCAAGAAAGGTTACTCTCCTTCCATGCTCTGCCTAATATTAATTTGAATATCATGTATTGAAACAACTTTTTTTATTAAAATATCAGAATGAGCTTCCTCTACGTGCATGAGGTAAAGTGTTGATTCAAGTATCGACTAACGAAAGGCCGCTGTATAAAAACAATTATCAAGAATTCGTCATAAACTACATTGCCTTGTGACCAGGTATTCAGGGTAGTCAACTTTATTTGTTGTGAGATGGGTTCGCAGAGGAGCCATGGTTTGGTGTGCGAGGACGAGGTGAATCGTGAGCAATATAGAGAAGACACGCAGGGCTTGCGAGTCGCGAGTCAAGGTCGTCCGGTTTGGTGCGGGGGTGACCCAGACCTGAAACCGGACTTCTTGCGTTCATAAAGCTCACTGCCCTGGCCCCAACATTGTATACATAACAATATAAATACATTTATATATGCTATCACTATTATACTTTATATATTGAGAAGCAGAGAGTTGGATGTACCACTTCATCGGCACGGGCGGGTACGTTCGTATGAATGTCAGTTTTGACAGAAACCTGATCGTAACCCGATAAAGAGTACTCAATAATCTATACTTTAAGTTTCGGTATCTGCAGAGAGTTTTTAAACTCGGATCTGCTGTTCAGAGCTATGTTGAAAAAAACAGATAGACAGACATTAAATATATTTACTTTGCTAAACAAAATAAAAACAATATTGTGTTACAACAATGTCTTCTTCAGGACCTCAAGGCATGATAATTAATGCTGAAACGTTTGTCACTATTTGCCACTAAATAAATCAGCAAATTGATATTATTTTACCCTGTGTCTTGGTCTCCTATAAAATAAATAAACTTTAAAGAAGTTGTTTTAAGAAAACTAATAAAATGATAGATTTTATTTCTAGTTGCGTACGAGTGGTGACAATGTGTTAAAACAAGCACAACGATAACATTACGCACGATATATATGGTATTTTTTGCACAAATCTCATATATTATGATATAATAGCTGTCTTTCACAAAAATTTCTGTAATCGGCTATTTTATAGGGGGTAGTGCAAAAAAGTATACAGTGGTACTACGAATCATCGTCTGCTTCCCATCCGAGTCGATTTCTATAAACCATACTCTAGAGTCTAGAGTCTAGAATATACAGTGGTATCTCGACATACGAGTGCCCTAACATACAAGTTTTTTGAGATACGAGCTCGTCGAGGAGCACTCTCAAAAACTGACGACCGAGGAGTTACAGTCGACGCAACATACGGATGCTCTGCAAGAAATTGGTTTCGAGGAGGAGCCCGAGATGAAGGAGGTTATCTCTACAAGTGAGATAAAGGAGATCTTGGGAATGTGGGAGAGGGTTTCACAGGTTCGTGGAAAAGAAACACCCCGAAAAAGTTGCAACTGGTTGTGCATCGGTGCCTTTTAACTCATTTCCGCAGCACTCTGAAAGGGAGGAAGAAACAAACCTCCTTGGACAGGTTTTTTTTAAAGGCCTGCCGAGTGAAAGTGAGGAAAACGTGGCGAAAAAAACAAAGACCAGTGAAGAGAAAAACAGTGACGAAAATTAAGCGAATGTAACACCTCCGCCAACATCTTCCGTAAACTGAAGTTATTTATAACTCAAGTTATTTATAAGTATATTCAAGTATATTCAAAAACACGTAACAAAAACAACGGGGATGGAATTTTGGGGGCTGGAACGTATTGATGGCATTTCAATTAATTTAAATGGGAAAATTTGTTTTAATAGTGTTGGATCACTTTCACACAGTTTGTGTTGAGACCCAGCAGAAAGAGGCGAGGTAGGCAAAAGACATATTGTGGGTGTGACCTTCTTTAGCTCTGTCTCGCTTTAATCATCCGCACGTTTCAATTTTTGCCTGGTGTCCACTACGAGGCTAAAAGATGCTATTGCAAGGGTGCCGCTGTCAATTGATTACTCTAATTTTTGGACATATTTTGAAGATTTAGAAAACTTTTCCAAAAAAGGAAGAGTCACTTTAAGTTTGTGATGGAACAGTTTTGTGAAATAAGTACGAATAAGGTCGTAGTGTGACATTGAAAACGTGTGTTTTTTTCGCACAAATAACGCCAACTTTTTTCTAGTATATCGTACATAAATTACTAAAGTAGTCCATTAGAGACCTAGATTTGTCCTTTATCTTCCTTATAGAGAAAATTTTTTTGCAGAATGTTGACGAATAAGTCTACAATCAATTGGCAACCGAAGCTCTATTTTTGGATTAAATTCAGAGCGTTCCGACAGCCTTAAGATACGCGCAAATTGACATATGAGCCAGGTTACGGAACGAATAAAACTCGTATATCGAGATACCACTGTATTACATAGGTAGTGAAGTTTGGATTTTAATTTTAGAAAAGTTCATTGGTAAGGTTTTCATTAATTACTTTGTTATATTTATAGAATATCATAAATGCGGATATAAACGCATGTAATATACTTATAGTATGTACAATGGGACGAGGGTGCAGTACACGCAGAAACACTGTTGAGTCTAAAGGCAACATAATATTGTTACTTATAATGCAACAGAAGTCAGACGGTGGCAAGCTGACCGACCTCGACCCACAACGAATCCTGGTTTGACCTTAAATCGGTGCACTGGTCGTCGCGACAACCTCGTCGTCACGATGGCCGTCGTCGTTCTAATCTTACAGGCACGTACTTAGCAAACCCCAACAAGAATATTTCACATTAACTGCGGAATTATCTAATCGTTAGCTGTTTCATATAGCGGGATAACTGATACGATATATCTCGGGCGATTAGTAAAAATAAAATAAAAATAAATTACCAGCTAATTAACCGTTCAAATAGCCGATTAAATTGCCGCGGCTATTCATTATTGTTATATAAGGCTGCGCAGAAAGTTTTGTACATGATTGTAATTTTCGTTCGAGATTTTAATTTTATAAATTCATAATTTAATTAATTCTTTCGATTCTATTGTTGAAAAGTGCCCTATTGTTTTGTTTGTTGTTGTTTTGGGAAAGAAAAACCGGAAGCCGCCATTTTGTTTTATAGATCGGTTAATTAACCCGTAAGTTATCCGGAAAAAATGGTTACTATCAGTAATAACCGGTAATTTTACATCAGTAAGGGCGATAAATGGTAAACAATTTTTCGCACTGCACAATAAGTAACTACGACAAAATTCTCTTACGTTTAGTATCATTGTTCTAGACGGAAAAAAGGTTACAAAATCAACAGTCACCAAATGAATAGTTGTAAATGCACGGCACCGTCAAAAAATTGTAATTTTAAAATTGAAATAATAAATCAACCTCGTGTTTTTGTGAATACAAACCGATAATTTCCGATTTATTATTCGATAAATTATCGTATTCATACAATTTAATCATCTATTTTGTATAGTGTCAATACCCTAACCGAGCTGGGTAGAGTAGTGGTGACAGCACTAGACTCGCATTCGGGAGGTACCGGGTTCGAATCCCGGCGGGGGCAGATGTGGCTGGGACTTTTTCCTACTGCCCCTCGCCGAGAAAAGGTAATTCCTGTACCGGCCATCTTGATTGAGGTTTTCCATGGTTTCCCTTTTAATTCCAGATAAATATCGAGATGGTTCCTTATTTGAGACCATGGCCGATTACCTATCAAACTCCTAGTTCAAAAATTACCTACCTTATCCTAATTTCCTATAATTCCTTCATTCACCCATTGCTATTACATAAGTTGAAGTTGTAAAAAAAATGTAGAAAATAACGGGAAGTGGTAGATGAAAAAATAGTAATGGTGCGAATGGCGTCTGTTATGACATAAAGTCGACAAACGGACGTTAAACGCAATATAATATGATCATGTATATATTAGTAGAACAATTTACCACTATTCGACCAGCTTAAGGCCCTGATGATGAGAATATAATTTTCGAAACGTTGGCCATTAGCGAAAATTTGGTAAAGCTTATTTATTTATTGATCCTCAAACCAAATCTTCCTTTACTGTGACATTCTATTGGATCAACACCACCATATACGCAAAAATTATTATTATTATTATGTTCTAAATTAAAATTCATAACCGGATATTTTCACTTAATACGGTTCTGTATTGAACAAAAGCAGGTAGATGTCCACACACAGATCGCAGTATGTGCTGGGCACGATATGACATCATCACAGGCACAGCACACGCCGGCGCCGTCACCCTCTGCTCTTCCACCCAGCCCCTCCCCATCTTTCGTGTTCTCACACAGACGCCGCCGCAAACGAATTAAAGAGGAAGTATTTGTTTTGTGTTGTGTGTATTTGTGTAATGCAATCAAAGCAGAACTAATTATACTTCGACTTTATGCTGTATTTTACAAACTACAGCTTTAAAAGTAACATGTACCGGGATCTGATTCGGATTTCGTATTATTACAGTTCCTCCTAATGTTTTGTGTAAAATACAATAATCGATCGATGACTCTGATTTTCGGCATATATCCTACTAAATTAAATATCCTTTTGTAGATTCTCGGACGCACGTAATCTGATGAATTTTCATTGGACATGCACCTTCAAACTACGGGTTTACAAGCTACAGATCGATAGGTGCAACAACCAGGCAATTCTAATCAGTATTCAAGACGTATCTGAGTAGAAGAGTTCCCTGTATTTTGTAGCAAGAACTAAATGCTTTTTTTCACTAATAATATATCTAAAACAGCTTTGTAAAAGACGGATTACGGAAAGTTTTTTTTTTTTACATTTCATCAGGAAGACGTTTTTTTAGGTACTGATATTTTGAACATTATTTAATATTTGCGTAAACTGTTCTTGAGAGAATTATTTAGTAAGTGCGGCTAGAGCCCAGAGCGGCAAATTACGATTTTTTACGTATTTCTAAATTAACTTTTCCTGTGGATCTGGACAAATCAATTCTCCTCTAAACACATCTTAGGACTTCTTTAAGATAGAAATCGGTTGGTGTTAAGTCATAGACAAAGTTACGCACTCGCACTACGGAACGTAATGCTAATGATAACCTATAACCGTTACAGCGTTTTCGGCATGGCTTAATTTTAATCATTCGAGCTGAAATTTTCAGAGAATCATTTTTTCAATATAAAGAACCATTTTAAAGGATAGCATGTGACAATTACCAACTTGTCAAAATAAGGGCCAGTCTATTATTAGACTGCCCCTTATTTGTATACGCCAATTTTTTTTCAAATTGTTTGAGTTGCTACCCTCTGAACTGGTTCTATATATTGAAAAAATGATTAGCTTAAAATTTCAGCTCAATTTATACAGTTTAAACAGTGCCGAAAACGCAGAGAACTTTGAAAATACGTTACGTAGAAAGCAAATTCCGAAACTACTTAACTTTGTGCTTAGGGTATAAAAAATTAACTTTTCCTATGAATCTGGACAAATCAATTCGCCTCTTAAACACATCTTAGGACTTCTTTAAGATAGAAATTGGTGGTGTTAAGTCATAGACAAAGTTACGCAGTCGCTCTACGGAACGTAATGCTCCGTGGGGGGCCCGCGCAGGCCGGGGCCCGGCTGGCAATCGCCACCTCGACTATATGGCCAGTCCGACACTGATTATCATTACTTTATAATCAAATAACACAACTGATATTGTTTAAAGAATAATAACATTGCAGCTTTTTCATCAGGATTGATTTCGAAAAGGTTCATAAGATTTTATAATTTCTATATGTATTGGCCAAGTATTCAAAGCAGTCGACCATGCATCAAGTGGCGGGCCCGCTCTCGATAATCGACTTGCATTGCATCCGCAAAAGCTTCGCAGACTATTGCGGATGCAGATGTCAAAAATGATATGCAAGCTTCTTCAACATTCCTGATAGAGTGTCAAAAATTAATAAGCAGAATAGAGTTAGGTAACTCAGATCTGAACCGGTTCAAAGAGCCGACTCCGACAGAAGATCCGTGAGAGCCGATTCACTTTTTTTTGAGCCGACGGATCAACGGATCCGCATAACTCAGTGAAACACTTAACACACAGAAGCACATTTTACACTTTCTTGCTTTGATGTATCTGCCAGCTCAAATGACTCATGCATCACATGTTTGGCTATGCATTCTTGATTCTATACAGGTCGTGATATGATTGACTGTGTGGCAGACTGCAGTAACATATTCAGAACTCGGCTCTTTTTGAACCGGTTCAGTGAGCCGGCTCACATACGGGATCCAGGTGCAAAGATGCAGATCACTAAAAAGACCCGTTTTTCCCATCTCTATTGCAGAATCACGTCATTTGATTAAATTGTTTTGAGTTGTTCTAGTGCAAAACGAATTTTTCTCGAATAACACGTGTACTGCTTTATATGCATTTACTGTAGGTATGTCACGTCTGTATAATATAAAACACAATAGATACCTATAATATTGCAAGTGGTGTAATATTACCAACACACATAAACTGCTTTACGGGTTTTACCTACAAATACCTAAGCTCGGCCAGTCTTTCTGTATACGGATATGCGATTATGTGTTAGTGTGCAATGTGCATTGTATTACGAAAGCAGGTGGCATAGTGACAGTGACATTGCTACGACACATACACAACGTTTGTATGTGTGTGTTTATAAATAGATACAAGCACATAATAATAATATGCATGTGTTTGTATGACGTAACATCCTCAGCAGGTGTGTGTGCGTGCTACCGTAACGATGGCTAAATGATGACAGCGGACGACGAATCATCGTCTGTTTCCCATCCGAGTCGATTCCTATAAAGTATAAACCATACTCTAGAGTCTAGAATACAGTGATATATACGAGTGCCCTAACATCCGAGTTTTTTGAGATACGAGCTCGTCGAGGAGCGCTCTCAGGAACTGACGACCGAGGAGTTACAAGAGTTACAGTCGCATCAGCATACGGAGGTTCTGCAAGAAATCGGTTTCGAGGAGGAGCCAGAGGTAGGGTTGCTATACGCGGGAAGTCCCGTTTCTGATACCCTTAACGTCCCGCTCAGGGTGTGTGCGGGACGCTAAATATCCCGCTTTTCGGAGGACGCTAAATACATTGCATCTATTCCGAGTTCTAATGCAGCAGCAGAGAGAGTCTTCTCACTTTGTAATCATGCCTGAACCAACACGCGAAATCGTCTTGATGTGAGTCAGAGCAACAAGTTCAAGTAAATTTTTCTTATCCATGCAAAGATTTTTACAATTTTGTACTTAAAAATAAAAAAATCCTTAAAAGTGTCAAATGTCAAGAAAAATACTCATTTAAAAAGTAATTTATAGTTTTCAAAATAAAGTCTAAATTACACTATAACTGTAAATATTGACTATTATCAATCTAACAAGGTGTTTTATTTTACTTCTCATCCTGATTTGTAAAGGAAATTTCACGTTTTTTTGTATTCTAAATAAAATTAGTTGGATCTCGCTTTTTAAACCCTTGTCCCGCATTTGAAATCGTTATTTCCCGCAAATTTGTATTTTAAAGTTGGCAAGCCTAGCCAGAGGTGGAGGAGGTTATGTCTACAAGTGAGATAAAGAAGATCTTGGGAATGTGGGATAGAGTTTCACAGTTCGTCGAAAAGAAACAATCTGAAAAAGTTGCAACTGGCCAACTGGTCGTGCATCGCAGTTATTTAATTACTCTTGCCTAACATTCTGAAATTGAAGAAGAAACAAACCTTCCTGATGGACAAGTTTTTTAAACGACCCGCAGGTGAAAGTGAGAAAAGCGTGGCGAAAAAGACAAAGACCAGTGAAGAGAAAAACAGTGACGAAAATTCAACGGAAGGTGTTACTTTCGTTAAATTTTCGTCACTGTTTATCATATTTTAGATTAGTTAAAGAACCTTTTCTGCGTTTAACGTTATTTTTTACCAATGTTTCGTGATTTTTGATAAATTATTACCAAAACCAAATCATAATCATATCGACTTTTTCACTTCATCCCACCTTGTATAACTCATGTGCTACAAATGGCCCAAACCACGGCACGATATTTATGGCAGGCCTGCCCTAGATCTATCGTGCTAACATCAGAGGACTTTTATTTGGCTTTTAATCATTGCCCCCCAATATTTTCACTTAAATCGCAAAAGTTATAGCGTACAAGACATACTATTTACGTTGCGTAAGTAAATATTTTATTACAATCTTTCTCTTGCAATTTATGCATATTTGTTTTTTAGCATTAAAAAAAAAATTTCATTTCCTCAAATGTGATTATAAATTAAAATTCTTACAATAAATTAATTATTATGGATCAAATTGCAAATAAATAGAACAAAAAAGAACACTTTTAGTAGTGTAGAGAAAGACCAGATTTCCTATGTATCGAATACACAGAAAAATTACGAAAGTTGGCAATAGGGAAGAGAAATAGGGATCGACAATTACATATTATATTTATTGTTAGATCATGGGTTATACTGATGTTCTTTCTGGTAATTTTTTGAGTTGTTTTTTATGTCACTGACTACAAAAATAATATTAACATCAAAATGCCGATCTCAACGAGTATAGGTACTTTTACATACTTTTGCAAACCCCTGGCAACCCTATAATTTTTCAATTTCCATGAGAATAAAAATAATAATTACTATTGCTCCTTAATTACGGCCTACGCCCAGAAAGAAATTTTAACACTGCCTATTTTGTTTATATTTAAATATAGAATATATTTATTTTGCTGTTTTGTACAAAGAAGAACATAGAAATATAAATACATATTCCGAAAACGATACTCAAACTCCTTAATTCAACAGCAGACCTAGTATAAAATTGTAAAGCGGTCGTAAAATGACCCATTTATGATCTAACAATAGTAAAGACAGGCAAGCAAAAATTCTGGGAACTTCTTTCCGTGTTCGAATAGGTATAAATATATCATATATCATACAAAATTACTAAATATTTAAAATGGACAAGAAAAGGTTTCGCTATTGTCCATTAATAATTTTTAATTAATTCAAAAAAACAAACAAACAATTTATGATGTATAATAAATATCTAACACTTTACATAGTTTTTGAAAAAGCGTTTCGAAAGACTGAATACAGAGAACCAAAAAATAATTTACGTGAGATTAATTATGAAATAGAATTGTGACGTCGGTTGATTAATTATTATTAAAAAAATCACCAGAACAGCTACTTTGATATTTGTTATAAAGAGAAATCTATTTATTTGCATTTTTTCATAATTATGTACGTATATAATACCTTTTTATGTTAATTATTCAATTCAATCATGAAATAAAGTTTTAATTTTTCCTGACTAACTAATGTTATTGACCTTTCCACCTGAAAAAATTTGATTTCGTATCTATACGCATACTTATACCACGTTTATATACAGTAACGGACATGTAGGTTCGTCTTTTTTACAATAAAAAATAGAATATGAATTAAATATAAATGGAGGAAAACGGAGATACTGCTTTTTTAAGTTAGGACTGCAGTATTGTTCCCCATACATAGGCTTGCCAACTTTAAAATACAAATTTGCGGGAAATAATGATTTCAAATGCGGGACAAGGGTTTAAAAAGCGGGATCCAACTAATTTTATTTAGAATACAAAGAAACGTGAAATTTTCTTTACAAATCAGGATGAGAAGTAAAATAAAACATCTTGTTAAATTAATAATAGTCAATATTTACTAAAAAAAAACAGTTATAGTGTAATTTAGACTTTATTATGAAAACTATAAATTACTTTTTAAATGAGTATCTTTCTTGACATTTGGCACTTTTAAAGATTTTTTTTATTTTTAAGTACAAAATTGTAAAAATCTTTGCATGGATAAGAAAAATTGACTTTAACTTGTAGCTCCACATGAAGACGATTTCGTGCGTCGGTCCAGACATTATTACAAAATGAGAAGACTCTCTCTGCTGCTGCATTAGAACACGGAATAGATGCAATGTATTTAGCGTCCCCCGAAAAGCGGGATATTTAGCGTTCCGAACACACCCTGAGCGGGACGTCTCGTTAAGGGTATCAGAAACGGGACGTCCCGCGTATAGCGGGACGGTTGGCAACCCTACCTATACAGATATTTCAGAAAATATTTTAAATTCTTTGTTCTTACAGTAAAAACATTAAACAATAAACACAGTTGAATTTATACTATTGTACACACGCACGTGTGACGTGTGTACGGTTTCCACTCCACTAATTAAAACCGAGGAACTCTTGATACGCAGTGCGTGATTGTTTTGATCAATTATTTTTTTCGGAAAGTCAACATTCATTTATACATTATTTTTAACAATAAAGATATTATTTTGGGCCTACTTTAATATATAATTTGTATATATAAATAAAAATTAACAACTTATTTCAAGGCAACGAAATACAGAAGTTAATTTTTATACCAAATTGTAATTAAAATAATTGGTTTAAAAATATTCTATAAATGTTATCTTTACGGTTTACGATACATCATATATGTTGGGCTTTTTAGTTAACGTTTTACTTTTCTTTGTAACATAGCATAAGGCATTTTGTACTTATCAACAAAACTAGCATCACAGAACACGTACATAAAAAATGTAACGGGACTTCTATAATTTCGTTTTCATGCAGATTGTTCGAGTAGTATTTTAAATGTTATCAGGGAGAATGTGTTTCTGAGTTTTGTCTGTCTGTACTCTGTACTATCATTGTGCGCTAACTTCTCAAACACGATTGACGGATTTTCGTCGAATTTGAAAAGATCACACCTAATTTGATAAAACTATATCTACAGTACACACACTATCAGTTGGCACTCAAACTTAAGCTAACTGTTTATCAGCTGTTCAATATGCTTCTTTTTCACCAGCATAGCTATATCTTACGAGTAATTGGAAGTGTGTTTGCATGTAAAATGCAGTTACGTTTCGGAAATCTAAAATTTCTATGAAAAATCTTATTCAATCTTTGATGGCAATGCTTCAAAATAAAGTAGAAATATGTACCATTCTTCCCATATGGCTATCCGCCGAGTTCTTACAGTTTATTGGATCTAAATAAACGATTCAAAATCAGATAAAAACGAAAACATTAGCATTAGTTTTACACAGTTTCTTGCCGAAAAAATTAAATTTAAAGAAAATTTGGCAGTATTTTTAACATAAGTTTGTAAAGAAAAAACTTCAAAATGTTAATTTGCCTTCCTGTAATTCGAAATCTCGTGACGTGTTATAAAGAAATATTGACGAATATCACGTTTCTTGACTCAATTTTAGGGCCAAAATGTCTGTTTTTTGAAATGTTTAACCAGCAAGCCAATTTCTGTGAAGTTTAATGTTAATCACAGCTAATAAAAACAGGAATAGACAAACGGGGAGTTAAATCAAAACACAGATATTTTGGAAACCTATTTTTCCGTCTAAGTATCATACAAAATAGTCGAAACCCCCGCAAAAAAACAAAATTACAGAGGTATGTTCCGTTACAATATTATTTATTGGTGTGATACGCTTACGTAGTTTATAAATAAATATTTAAAAAATAAATAAACAAATTCAGTGTGCATCGATTGTTCGCGTTCAATACGTACATGCGCAGAACACGGCTTGCAAAACATAAAAAAAGACAATTCACTTTGATATTTTAATTTGCTCGTTCGCTCGATTGAAGGTGGCGACACGTAGTGGTGAATTACTAGTACAGCAGGATGGCTGTGTAGAGCTGCGGAGCAGGAAAACTGCAGCAGGACGATCAAAGAGAAACTCTACAACAAGCAGCGTTGCCAGATTTTTTTTTTTCCAAGTCGGGATTTTGGAACTTTTTGAGTGAAAAAAGCGGGATTCTTTCGTCGAAAGCGGGACATAGTAAAAAAACGTATATAATCCGAAGTTTTTACATATTTATCTTTTTATTTGAGTTCAAATTACGTTTACGTGACAATAGATAGCAAAAATAGCCATAGAAAATGTATTTTAATAAAAATATTATATTTTAAATCAGATTTACCCTATCGTTAAATAGTTGAGTCTTATTCGTCTTCTGAATAAAAAAAAAAATAAAAAAAACAAATCAAAATCAAAAAAGTTTTATTCATTAGAAAAATATGGTGTTTCAAACAATAGTCTGAGGAGTGAGTGTTACAAATTGCGACTTACAATAAGAAAATAATTATTTACGCACGGTCTCCGAAAAGCGGGACTGAGCCTGTCCCGCGCGGAACATTTAATTTTGATTTAAAAATCGGGACGTCTGACAACGCTGACAACAAGCTACATGGCCAACTAAAGCTGCTGCATAGGAAAACAATGAATACAGCTACAGCAGGTTTAATCAGAAATATATTTTTAAGCCCCCAACTGCCAGAGTTATCTGGGCTTGGTTCTAACGGAAATTTTTGTGAAGTTAAAAAAAAAACACAAAAATTACTAAAATTTCTAATGTTGTAAAGCCATACTTGTTACTATCAGATTATTATAAAATAAATTACTTAAAATCAATGATTTTCTTTTACACTAAAATAATTTTGATCAGAATAGTTTTCAACATCTGTAAAAAGAAAACTATTAGGCGCTCACAAAATGTAAATGTTGGTGTTTAATTAGCACTTAATGTTTTTTTAACAAATATTGAAAATTATCCAGATTAAAATTATTTTCTATTGTTTAGTGCAAAAGAAAAACAATATTCATAAAAAAGGATTTTCTTTTTATATTTATGTAAATTTTAAGTCTTAATTAGTTTAATTCAATACATTTTTTTCAAATTACAAATAAGAAAACAATTGAAAAAAATACATTTACCCAAAGTAGGGCTCGAACCCACGGCCGATTATGAGTCTCATGCTTTATCAACTGAACTAGGCTTACTACTAGAATTCCGTATTCCTATATACATTAATTATTTATTAATAATTCCCTCTAAAACGAACTGAGCCACATTTGAATAACTTCAAATGTAAATAAACTGTTTAATTAATTAATGAAGATATGAATATGAAATTCATAAAATAATTAAAAAAACCCGGGTCGCAGTTCCAAAACCCTGCCGACAATATAGTGTATTTGCTAACACAGGCAGTGTGACTTTATTATGCGAACTTAAGTTGGTTTTTGGGCAAAATAAAGAATTTGACTCCTTAATACACCCCTTAAAATAACGTTTTTTTTCTTAATTGAAATATTATTATAAGGCGAACCTCTGTACCAAATTATATACACCTTTCAGTAAATAATTCACTATTTGTAAACTAACGTTTTCATAAAATTTGTAAATACGGTCCTGTTGGGCCGATTTTTTTAAAATTTTAGGGACACTTTTTAATTACTATCAGAGGGTTAAATTTCAATTTTGAAACGATTCGGAGAATTTTTTCGGTATTTTGGGGCCGAAAAACTTTTTTCAACCCCTAAAAACTACCCTTAAAATGGCCTGATTAGGCCCATTTTAAATAGGCTTCTTGCGGTGATGGATTTCAACCCGTGGGCCAAATTTAGTTGAAATCAATTAACTCTTTCGAAAGTTATTGCGCGTACACACATATATATATATATATATATATATATATATATATATATATATATATATATATATATATATATATATATAACATATATATATAAACATTTTTAAAAATGGTGCCAAAGTGTTTAGGAGGTTATGAAACGTCGAGAAATTTTGGTCCGACCCCTAGGTCCCGCCATCCGACCGACGTCAATAGTGTATGTTGCCATATGGCAAATACACTAAAAACGGTATAAACGTGTTTAAAAGTTGACATTTATATGAATCTAGTGAAAACATAAAAAAATACGTGTACCAAAACGAAATCTAATAAGGCCCATCAAGAAAAATACACATTTAAAAAAAATAACTTTGAGTTGTAATATTTGAACGGGATCGACTCATGATGGTGACGCCTCACACGACGCCAACACGCACTATGCGGATGTTATGTGTGTGTTTTTATACGGACTGTACCAAGAAGCATTGACAGACATTTTCCCCTAATAAAAATATTTTCCTAACAAAAATTTGATTTGTAAAAAAATTATGGTTAGACATAACGAGTTTTAATTTATTAAAACATTGCATGTGAATAATAAAATTAACAACGTCAAAATTACACATTGAGGTTGAAATCTATACTCTGCATAACATCTTTGCTTGCATCTCTTCTGAGTTCTGACCGCTTGTTAATTATTCGCATATTTGATAAAGAACACAATTTTAGAATTGTTTATTTTATGTCAATCGATTAATTTACATTTTAAATATTAGCAGGGCCGTCAACTATTCACAGGGATTCTTAAACGTCTTCAAAAATATCTCTAAAAATAAAAAGAATAAAATATTTTTTCCTTAGTTCTACAATCATCTTCCCTATCTACATTCAATTATTAATACCAATTTCTCAATATCTTTAGTTACAGTTTTTTATTTCACATTGAAATTTTAATGTAGACAGGAACTACAGGGTAAATGCCTACAGATAAAGGAAAAAATATTTTATCCTTTTTACACATAAGTCGGTTAATTTCTTTTCATTATTTACATTTCACAACCGAGCTGGGTAGAGTAGTGGTGACAGCACTAGACTCGCATTCGGGAGGTCCGGGTTCGAATCCCGGCGGGGGCAGATGTGGCTGGGACTTTTTCCTACCGCCTCTCGCCGAGAAACGGTAATTCCTGTACCGGCCATCTTGATTGAGGTTTTCCATGGTTTCCCTCAATTAATTTCAGATAAATATCGAGATGGTTTGTTATTTGAGGCCATGGTTGATTACCTATCAAACTCCTAGTTCAAAAATTATCTACCTTATCCTAATTTCCTATAATTCCTTCATTCACCCATTGCTATTACATAAGTTGAAGTTTTAAAACTATAGAAAAATAACGGGAAGTGTGGTAGATGGAAAATAGTAATGGTGCGAATGGCGTCTGTTATGACATAAAGTCGAGAAACGGACGTTAAACGCATTATTATTATTTACATTTCACAATTTTTTTGAAGTCGGTTATAACACATTTGAGCCCTGATACTTGCGGGATTTATATTTCGTACCTACTTCTATAGCTGTAAATTTAATTTTCTAAGTTTTATAACTCATACTTTATAATTCAGTTTAAGCTGAAATACAAACTGAAATATCAATATTATCAGTATGTTTCTAACTGCTGGAAGATAACTGCTTTTGGAACGTCGGATGTGGACTTCTATTTCAGAAACACCTTATAGAACGCTATAATATGTATATTGTATATCGGGAAGAGATGGTACAATATATAGTGGATACTACGTATCCTACCCTAGACGATGGGTGACTATTAATGCGCGGGTACAAGGGGGCAGGGATATAAAGCCACCGCGCGGTTACACTTGCCAAGGATGGACTGACCTGCCTCCGTCAATAGAAGAGGAGAACAACGTATACTCCACGATGTAAAACGATATAAGCTTTTTCATGATTTTTTCGTTCATTTTGTGTTCGTTGGTCTCTCTGAAGATATCCGTCAAAATAATGGGTGTGCGTGATTCTCCCAACAATTTTTATGGAAATCTCAAAACAGGGACCAACGAGTAATAATAATAATACGTTTATTGTCAAAAGATCCACAAAGTGATGCTTGGTTTGTCAAATACATATTTTGTTACAGAAAATAGTCATTTATATAAAAAGACATATCTAGTAAAAAATTTTTGAGGGCTATTTTAAATTTGTTAATAACCACAATGTCCTTTATTTCTCTTGGCAGTTTGTTAAAAACAGTAATTGAGGAAGTTTTTGGACTGTTATGATATGCTGCCGTATTACACTTTGGCAGTTTAAATGCATCGCCGTATCGTGTAGGATAAGCACTGTATATAATGACAATTCTTTTTTATGTTTAAGGCTGCGTAAAATATGAAAATACATGGTAAAGTCATGATATTGTGACGTTTAAAATATGGAAGACAAGAATCAGTTCTTTTTAACCCATTATATGAGTTCTTAAGTTTTATCAGTAGTGGAGACATAGACGCTTGTACAATAATTAACACATCTATAATTTCCATATTAACACACTTCACTGCCGTTTACTAGTTACGTCGTAGTTATGGTCATCTCTTTGCCAACTATGAATTATCTCGTACCTGTTACACA
This sequence comes from Venustoraphidia nigricollis, assembly GCA_034508555.1. NCBI lineage: Eukaryota > Metazoa > Arthropoda > Insecta > Raphidioptera > Raphidiidae > Venustoraphidia > Venustoraphidia nigricollis. The sequence goes on from JAVRKA010000013.1 coordinate 5,016,926, forward strand.
CTTTCTAAGTTTACTGACAGCGTACATAATTATTTAATATTCTACCATTGCTGAAGCAGTTTTAAGTGTAAAAAAACCCGGGTCGCAGTGCCAAAACCCTGCCGACAATATAGTGTATTTGCTTGTGTAGGGCCGTGTGGTTTTATACTTTTATTATGTGAAATTAAGTTTGTTTTTGGGCAAAATAAAAAATTTAACCCCTTAATACACCCCCTAAAATAACATTTTTTTCTTAATTGTAATATTATTATCAATCTAACGTCTACACCGAATTAAATACACCCTTCAATAAATAAGTCACTATCTGCAAACTAGTGTTTTCATAAAATTTGTAAATCCGGTCCTGTCGGGCCGATTTTGTTAAAATTGTGGGGACACTTTTTAATCACTACCAGAGGGTTAAATTTCAATTTTGAAACGATTCTGAGAATTTTTTCGGTATTTTGGGGCCCAAAAACAGTTTTCAACCCCTAAAAACTACCCTTAAAATAGCCCGATTAGGCCCATTTTAAATAGGCTTCTTGCGGTGATGGGTTTCAACACGTGGCCCAAATTTCGTTGAAATCAATTAACTCTTTCGAAAGTTATCGCGCGTACACATATATATATATATAAATATATATATATATATATATATATATATATATATATATATATATAAACATTTTTAAAAATGGTGCCAACGTGTTTAGGAGGTTATGAAACGTCGAGAAATTTTGGTCCGACCCCTAGGTCCCGCCATCCGACCGACGCCAATAGTGTATGTTGCCTTATGGCAAATACACTAATAACAATTTGAATAAAATATTTCTTATCTATTACAGAAAAATATGAAAATAGTCTGTTGGTTGCTTAATAACGATTTAATCCAAACTTAAAGTCACCATTGATCCCGAAACACCAAGTATTGAGCTGGATGAATTACCAGTTACTCTATACAATATCTAGTTATCTGACGCTATAATACAGGCTTTTAGTCTGTCAAAATAAAGAAATATCTATCTATCTATCTATCTATCTATCAAAAGTTGGCTTTCCGCTACTTGTGTTTATTTTTCAAACGTAGCACTCATGTATTTTCAACGTGTCAGGTCTAGTCGACTCATGTATTTTCAACTTCTTCTTTATCCTCACTTCGTGACCGATAAAATTGAGGTTAAACGTATTTTTCCACTGGTTGAGCAGCGTAGGAGGAGACATTTTACGTGAGAAATACCGACTAAAAATTTGTTCATTGTTTAAAGTACATGTTGTTGAAAATATACGAGTTCGATTGTGTTTAATTAATTTAAAATCGTAGTATATTTAAAGGTTAATAACCAAGCTGGGTAGGGTAATTGTGACAGCACTAGACTCGCTTCGGGAGGTCCGGGTTCGAATCCCGGCGGGGGCAGATGTGACTGGGACTTTTTCCTACTGCCTCTCGCCGAGAAACGGTAATTCCTGTAAGGCCATCTTGATTGAGGTTTTCCATGGTTTCCCTCAATTAATTCCAGATAAATATCAAGATGGTTCCTTATTTGAGGCCATGGCCGATTACCTATCAAACTCATAGTTCAAAAATTGCCTACCTTATCCTAATTTCCTATAATTCCTTCATTCGCCCATTGCTACTACATAAGTTGAAGTTTTAAAAATGTAGAAAAATAACGGGAAGTGTGGTAGCTGGAAAATAGTAATGGTGCGAATGGCGTCTATTATGACATAAAGTCGAGAAACGGACGTTAAACGCATTACTATTATTATTTAAAGGTTAATTGGCGCATCTGTGGGGCTGAAAAATTATGCAAAAAACGAGTATCGGACACAAAATGTAAATAGATTCATCCATCCCTGTACAGACACCACAGCCCTCCCAGTCATCAGGTCATCACTGAAGGGAGATGTGGCAATGCACACTATACATATACATATTATGTACACATATATATTGTACAGTGCGATTAGATTCGGCCATCCTTATCGCGAACGGACGTACCTCTCTGTGAGAGCACATCACGCGGGGCTCCTATGTATGAATGTACGGATGTGTGTGTAACGTATATAACGCACACACGCGTCTATAGTAGCTCCGGAGCTACACGGAGAGCACGGTATGATATCGTCGCTTTAAAGGGGATATGACGTTAAGCTGCCGGCGCCCCGAGTCGAGCGTGAAGGGTTGTCGACGATGCGGCAATCAAAATATCAGCTTTAAATTTAAACAGAATGTAATACAACAAGATTCCCACAGACGTCACATTGGATAACTTTAGGATATAATAGTAGGTAGTTCCTCTTCAACGGAATCTCTTCCATCGACCCGTCCTTCTATATTCACCTCACCTCTCCGAACCGCGCTCCTTGTTTCATCCCCCGATCGCTGTCGACATCTGTACCAACAGCTTGTACAATCTATATAATATGTAATATCTGTGTTATGTGTATTTTGTACAAAACAATACTTGTCCGATTATAAGAATTATCTACATACGTGAATTGAAAAATATCGTAATTCAATTTTGGAACACAATAGATCTAAACTTGAACTCACTTAGGGTCAACGCACACTTGCTACTGTTTGTGTCGAAAACGTCCAATTTAAAATACCGCATCGCGATATGACGGTTACTCGAAATTTCTCATCAGTGAAAAGGGAACATTACGGCTGTTGGTAGCTACATCTGACGATCTCAAAGCGTAGGCTTTTAATAATGTATTTAATATTATTGTGATCGCAGTGCAATGGTTCAGATACAAAGTCAATAAATATTGATTTAGAAAAAAATGAAGCAGTTGATTTTTGGGTTGAATTGTAGTATTACTGGATTTTTCCTTCCAAACGTTTCGGCTGCATCTGCGAAAGTGAACGTCTCGATAAATGTAATATCAGTTACTGTTGAAACAAGGAAACATTCACGTCGACGAGTAGAACACCTATTGTTACAGCCAAAACGTTTGGAAGGTAAAATCCAGCACCGCACGGGTATTAAGGTCATTCGAACCCAAAAACAATTCTTATATTAACTGCGGTCGTTAAAAATTTAAGGCGTTTATTTAACAATTAAAAGTAGAGATTAAAAAAACTAAAATCACACGCTTTTATAAATTAAAAAATGCATTATCATCGGTCCTTGATATGTGTGCAAAGTTTCAGTTTAATCTGACGTTTTGAAGTGGATGAATTTCACGTTCAAAGATTTCTTTACAAACAAACATACAGGTGAAGCTAATAAAAGCGTGTTAAAAAAATAATAATTTAAATTCAATTTATATTTCAACGCAAGTTCAGTTACCAATACTTTGTCTCAGACCTTTAAGTGTAAAAATAAATTTATACTAGCAGTTCTTGGCACAAGTATACAAAACTGTGTAGCTACTAAACATAGCAGACAAAAGGAAATCATATTTCAAAATTTAAATCCAATTTTGTAAGAATGACTAATGAAATTCAAGTCAAGTTAATTTTCTGTTCGTATAATTATTAATTGTTCAGATAGCGTGCCATTGTTGAATATACATTCATATGTACAGCAGAATATATCATTCAAGTGTGTATTTGAGAAACAATAACGTATCAAAACAAAAACTTAAACAATATTATAAATATTAATAATCCAGGTACGTTACTTATGGACGGTTTCAGAAACTATAATTACTAATAAGTAATAACGAAGCAGTACATTGGCTATAACTGTATGTACACCGTACCAGAATATATTAGAAACTGGTAATGCGTATTCAAAATGCAATTGTTATTATAATATATATATCACTGGTTTTAGCTGCACCTAGATAATATCTATATATTATCTGTTAACTAGGGTTCGACCGAACAATTGGTTTCGACATCGGCCAAAAATTGTTTAGGTCAAAAACACAGCGAAGATTTTGTCGAAGTCGAAGATGCATTTAATGACTAGTGCATTCACGCGTGATTTTTTATTTTATTTATTTGAAAGTACATACTACTTCACTCACAAAAAATATCTTCGTGTGTTTTTGGACACATACGGAGTTTGGGGGGAGGGGTTCATTCTTCTAATTTTGTTTTCCGGGTCATCGTAAGACTATAGAACGTAGCGCGCAGTTAAAAAGTGACGATAGACTGACTGTACTTGTGGATTTCGGGGACAAGGAGCTTCAACTCCACGCGCTATCTACTCTATTGAGCAGAACATTTCATCAGAATGTAAGTAAAAGTTATATTTATTTAATGAACCATGAATATGTTCCGAATAGTAAAATCCATAACCTTCCAATTAACTTTTCAATAGACTATGAATAATACCAATTTTGTAGTAACCGTAGAAATGAACGTTTAGATGTTGATCTTTTCATCAGACTACAAATTGCACCAACTTTGTGAGCATACTAAATCGGATGTTCTCAACTTTTTACCAAACGCAGCGAACGTCGAACAGTTCTCATTTCGTGAGCATCTGAAATTCATAATCTTATGTTTTAAACTTTTCATCAGTCTCTTACGAACGGTACAGGGTACTTACTTCGTGGGCATCTAAAATGCACAGCTGCGTGTTTGACATGTTTTATTTTATACACGATACGAGCGTATCATAAGAACGAACTTTTCATAATCATACAAGTTGAAGTGTATATACTGAAGGCACACAGTGGCTGGCTTATATAAATTTTAAGTAGGCAATTAACCTTTCGGCCAGCGCAGTTGAATGTAACCAGGGCAATAAACTCCCAGTAGATTTACTCGTCTGTTATATAAAGATATTGTTTCCACACATATGAATAATCTTCATACCTACATGTGGACATATTACAAACCTTTTGTTTGCTTTACGTTTTTAAAATACTAATCAGAAATCAGTTATTTCAATTGATAATAAACATGTCCTGTTATTGCAATATACTTGACATGCTCCAGGATTGCCAGTGCGATAGCATCATGTTTCTTTGTATCAATATGTTGCATTCTTAATTTATTAACGTGTAAATACGTGCCAAACTTTAGCACATTAATGAATGAATCAATCAAGACATAATTAAGATAAAGTGAACACGAACTGAAAAAATTGAACTGGACATATCAAAAGTAGCAAATTTGACCGCCTAGTCTTGTGGTTAAAATCGTGAACTATTTTTCCACATTTTAAAACATGTTCTATCTTCACAAGTTTCAACAGATTTCAAAAAGAGGTTATCATTTTAACGTATATGTGATTATCTCAGAGACTATTAGATCGACCCAAGAACACTAAAAATTGTGAAATTAAAACGAGTTTGAAAAAAACTGAATCGATTAAAAAAAAAAAGATAAAATCATTTTTCTCTTCATTTTTCTTATCACATTTCCTGTTGACGTAAAGGCCATTACATAGACGCTGATGATCTTAGATATTGAGCGTCTATAATCTACAATCTATCTATCTAAAGTCTACACCAACTATAATTGAATGAGAATTGCGCCAACTCCTAATTGACTGTAGATAGATAAGGTGATTGTAAAACGAAAAGAAAATTAATTATTAAACAATGTAATGTCGCAATGAATCTTTCGATTCGGGCGCCATGAAAAAACGAATGGAAACTTAACCTAAATAAATATTTTATCTGATAAATATTTGATTTATTGCACTGAAAGCCAACAGCAATGGCGCCGGCGAATTCAGCGAAACTATCAATACCTGTGGAGGAGGAGGTATTTAGTCTTGCTTACCAGAGGCGGATTTATCTATTTAGTGTAGGAGTAGGCCGTTAAATTTCTGCCGCCTTTAACGAAACAAAATAAAGTGATATAAAATAAACAGACATTGCCAAAATGTATATTTTGAAATCTCTTAGCTTCGTCTTTGAACGTCATTCTGTATACAAACTACACTCATCATATGTTAGGGTACATGAAAATGTAAATTCGATGACTAACAGTTCGCTTTTCCTCGATCACATTTTCATACAATTTTCCCACTAAATGATTCATGTTGTCAATAAATTGACTCAGAAAATAATACACTTCACAGTTTTAATTGAACTATATTGTGCGGCTCGCTTATTCAAGGTCTGATACACACTTCGAATAAAGCATTGTCAAAAAAATTGAATTTCCAATGGCCTTAAAATTTGTACAGTAATTAGTTTTTTTTTTGACACACCGAAGAAGTCTAATGTCGTTGTGAAGCTCCCTGCCATGTAGAACATTAGATTGTACTCACACAAAAACAAATGATTCATATAAAGATCAATTTTCAAGCTAAATTTTGATTTTTGATCATTATGCGTACAGAAAAATGTTGTTTCGAAGTTGAATATGTTAAATAGATGTTAACACAGTTAAAAAAAAATATCGTTTCAATCGATCAAGGATTTTTCCAGCAGGAGCAACTTAAAATTCTACTATGCTTTCCTCATGAAAAATATGTGTGGTTACAATCTAAGGTCATTGTCATATCAGATTTTCTGACAATGCTTTCTGCAATCTAGCATTATACTTCACATTATAAGTGGTACAGATTTAATGCATGGGATGGGTATGTTTTACATCGCCGCTATATTAAGCGAAGCGTACTATTCCATGAATCACTCTCTACTATTTCAGAACAGTAGTATATGTATAATACCTATATATAAAAAATTTAAAAGTTCTGTATTACAACTATGTAAGTATTTAATTAAGTATAAATTCAGTGTTTAAAATGGATTTGAATTTTTTTTTATTATTAAATTTTTCAATTTCGACAACCAAGGATGTGAAATAAAATATGTGCAAATAGCCCAAAAAAACAGAAAATTAATTTTAAACCTTAGGTAGTATTTGTCATAACGATCTAAGATTTTTGAGAGGTTTTATTAATAGATCAACCCAGATAACCGGTTCAAGAATTAACCATCCGAATGCAATGGGCAAGAAAGAAAAATAAAAACAATGTGACAAACTTGTCAGGTCAATGAGGTCAGTGCTCTATGCTTTATAGTACGGATTATGTCTAGATATTATGCCACAAAGAATATTAAAATTTTATAAAATGCTGTAAAATGAAATCCTACCAAAAACATAAATGTGAAAAAGGCTCATGTTCGATACAAGGAGTAAGTGGGTTTGCAAGCTTTGCTGAAAAAAGTAATTGAGATTTAGGAAGGTGCGAAGTTTTCACTTGACAAGTTTACATACACGAGCCATTTATTTGTTATAATATAAAGCATAAAAACTTGCCAAATGCAAACTTGGCAACTATTTAGATCCCACTTCTTTTTTTTGGTAAAGCTTGCAAACCCACTTGTTTAGCATCGAACCTGGCTCTTTTTTTACAATTATTTTTTTGGTGAGATTTTAATACTTTTTGAAAAGTTATTTTCTTACTTATTCTATTTAAACTAGCCATATAATATTATAGTTATATGCCATACTTCATTATATCATAGTTATATACCATATTCCACTTGAGTGATTTTCAAATGCCTCAGCCACACACTCGACGAGTGGCATGGGAAGTAGCCAGGAAAGGAGGCAGAGACGTTGTGTGGCCGCGTTACTCGTCATGCCACACGTCATGCTCCTCGTCATGCTCAGTGCTCCCTCGATTGTCGGTTTTTTGTGCGCGAGTCAAAGGACAGGTAATAAGAGCGCGAGTAAGCCGGCCACATACTCCCGCGCCACTCAGTACGCTATGCTATAAAGGCATAGTGCGCACGCTGCCACAGTATCGACCTCCATTGCCGAAAGGCGAAAGCCGAGTGCGGAGCGTCGCGAGTATAGCAGTGTCTGGCCGCTTAGGGCAACATCGCGACAGCGCGATCAGTAGTGCGAGGAGCATAGTCTGGCAGTAGGGAAACGAACATTTGGGTCGATGCTTTCAGCATCAACTAGTCAATCAGTAAATGCTCAAAATCGTAATTTTTGGACATTCGTGTTTTGGAAACTATTCCCCCTAGACGTATAATTTTTGGAAAACTATGGTAACCATAAAAATTCATTTATGCAACGTAGCCTAGCCTGAGATATAAGGGGTTCGTGTAAATATAGTGCAGCATTTTATGTCAATCTCGGTTTTTAGTTTTAGTTTTTAAATTTCTCATTAAAATCGATTATGAAAAAATGTTTTGAACGAGCGTCAGTAGAGAAAATAAAATCTGGATGCTGAAGAGAATAGGTCAAGGAGGTCATTAAGTTCAAACAATTTACATGAAGAAAATTGAACCGATCACGAAATTCAGACAATATATAAGCACATCGGTACTCTCTCTTTAAATCGTTGCTCGTTAGGTCAGCCTTTCCCCTCCTTATCCTTACTGTCTTCAACCGTTATGAGTCTGCGATCGAGTACCTCACAGTATGCATGTTTTAGAATGATTGTACATTATAAACGCTCGACAAAAAGTCTACTGCAATTATTTTAGAACAGTAAATCAAAATTTCTTACCCCTTTTCATTTCAGAACATGTTATCATCCGTGAAATTAAAGCTGACTTCTGACTTTGGCGATAAAATAATATACCCTGTAGAATGTGCAGTGCACATAAGTTAAAAATCAATAGTAGATTTTAATATAAAACACATTAGACACAGCATACTATGCACCGTGACGAGCAGCAGCTATATGGAAGCGTCAGGGGCGCGAGTTGTTGAGAATAATTATGCAAAACATTGTACAGTTGCGACCGTTGCAAACAAACTTAAACGCTGTCTGACACGGAACTAGGTTCTTCGTATATCTTCGAAACTAAATTTATTGCAATTTTAAATAATGAAAAAAATACATCGCCGGAAAATAAAATGTTAGTTACGGAATCTTAGGCTATTTAGAGCAATGTCCAGTTAATTGATCAAAGTTTCGATTCATTCAGATTCATCAGGATCTGTGACAAGCAATTTAAATATATAAAAATGAATTTTGGTATATCTATTTGAGATGAATACACTTCGACATCGTTTGACAGATCACCATGAACGCTGGCACATTTATGTATTTTTTCATGGAGTAGGTTTTTACGCTATGCACATTGATGTAACTCGACACAAGATGATCCCAGGTGGAGCCGAAGACTCCACTACTACTCGTATTGTCGTACTCGTGCTTGATCTCAATCGCGTTCAGAGTTGCGGGTAGCGGCTAGTTATTTATAAAGTTATTTATAATTTACAAATAATTTATGTGTTTTTATTTTGAGAAAAAAGCATGAACTGGTTATTAAATAATGCAAATATTCTGCGGTTACGAATCCAAACGTCTGCAGCATCCCTACTTTTTTATATTAATTTCCTTTTTTTAAATAACTGATAAATGTGTATGTAGTAATGGTATTTTAAAATGCGACTCAACATATGTTTTATATTTTGTGACCTGAACTGTACTACTTCAATTTAAGTAGTATGTAAAGAGATTAGAAATGGCTTAAATACATAATGGACAAGTACTGCTTCGACATTATTTAACAAACTTAAAGAGTGAAGAACATTTTTGAATTGTGACAACAGCTAAGAAAAATGTTTGGAATTTTAAAACAAAATTACATAAATGTTTAATTCTCTGTTGTCAAATTTCCTGAAATCACATTTACAAAAAAAATATTACTTGCAGCACTTAAATACTGATTTACAGTTCTTACGTTTTTTTAGATAACAGATTAAATAAGTCTTATTTACAAAAAAAAACACTGACCCGTTTTCCATGCAATTTTTTCATATTGTTAAGCATTTTTTTGGGAAAAGTTTTAGGCTGACTAAGAGTCTCACGAGAGGAGCACCATCCGGCGAAACAGGAGTACTTTTAAAAAAATATAAAAGATTTTAAATAAGTATTTTAACGGAATGTACCCAAGGTCGTATAGACAGGGCTACTCACTAATATGGTTAGCATCGCAGGTAGGGTTGCCAGGTGTAAAAATCAGAAAGCCGGCAAAGTAAAACAAAGAAATAATTTTATTGTAAAGAGATCAAAGAAAAGGTGTAAATCAAAGAGAATACGTGTAAACAAGTTGTTCATTTCTATTTATCACGTTTTTTATCTGTCTTACATGATTGCAGCGTCGCTATCAACTAAAATTTTGTCTTCAATAAGGGTTAGGCCGACATCCTAAGAAAAGCAAACACCAAGATTAATGTGTTTGCTTTTTTTCGATGTCCGACGCCGGCCATCATTGGATCGGGAGAAATACGGATTCAATGTAGGTGCAGCTTGTCTCGCTCTACTGCGCTCTCGGTGTCTAGATCATGAATTGAACTAATCAAACTAGAAACTTGATTAGCAGAATTGCGGTTGGTAATTCCTTGACATTTAGGTTTAGAATCGAGTACACTTAACACCGAACCAGCCAATATACGTAGTGGCGCGGCGCCTATCCCTCATAATCTACCCATATGCATGCACGTATTATCTTCTCCACTCAGGGCTCAGGCAGCTCGAATCTACATCACAAATGCATTGAAAGCTGCTGCTGGCTGCTGCTGCTTGCTGCACACCAGACTTGATGTACATTGTACTTTCGTTTCATCATTGATGCAGCTATACATGGGAGCGAGCTACAGATGTAGTAGGTACTCTACAACAATACGGTCGGATTGGTGTTACACATAATACCAGGGTTTCTTAATCTTTTAAGTTTATTCCTTACGCTCCTGAAAATGCACAACAACCGTCCTTCCGCAAATTAATTGATGAGTCAAGCAAGACAATAACATAATTAGAAATTGTTGCGTCCATATTTTTTTCAAACATATACAATTAAGTTAGCAGGAAAGTGGACAAATTGATGTACACATGTTAAAATTAAGTACACAACCAAATATATTTGGTTGTGTACTTAATTTTAACATGTGCTGTACTTTATACATGCCTGATGAAGGTCAAATAAATGACCGAAACGTCGCTAAATTAATAATTGGTTTATTGATTTACATCAATTTGTCCACTTTCCTGCTAACTTAATTGTATATGTTTACAATAACATAATATTTTATTTCTAGACAATGAGAAAGCAATGATGACATTCCAGGAAGGCAACTCATTTTCCCCTATAATATAAAAGCTCTTTTGGGAAGTACACCCCACACAAGTTAAGAGCCACTGGTATATACAGTATGCACATAATATTAATATGTAAATGTTGTGCAATTTTAATACAACTGAACTGAGCTTCGACTGAGTTCAAATCAGTTGTGTTTGTTTTGAACGCGGGTTAAGTTAGTCTGCGTTTAAAATGAACGCTCGAATATCACTTCGGATGATAATTTGAATTCGGGACTTCTACTACAAAGGGTTGATCAAGTAAGCTACCCAGAGCTAAATCTACTCGATTTTTTTGTTTTTCTGATATACCAATATGCGTTTGTATATATAAAATGTATGTTGGTATATCCGAGATTAATAAACTTCACCACCGTTTCACTGATCACCATGAAAGTTGGCACATGTATTGTTTCATGGAGAAGGCTTTATGCTATCCATTTTGTTCTAGCTAGCTACTTTGGACGGTGCCAGGCAGGGCCGGTCCAAGTGATTTTGGCGCCCTGGGCAAGTATAGAAGTTCGCCATGGAGATTGCACAAGCTGTCGTTAATCTCGAAAAAGTATTGCGATTCTTGAAGAACGCTTTCTGGAAAATGCCGCCCCCTCCGAACTTGGCGCCCTGGGCAAGTGCCCGGTTTGCTCATGCCTAGGACCGACCCTGGTGCCAGGTGGAGCCGAAAGCTCCACTACCGTTATCGCTGTCATCGGAGTCGTGGGTAAATTCAAAAATTAAGGAGTCATACACTGCAATACAAGCGATATTAGTTTTTTATGCATGGGACGGGTATGCTTCATTAAGCAAACCGTACTATGATGATGACTAACCTTATAAATTTTGATACCTTACTATATAAGTATGTTCTAACCTCAGGAACAAATAAATAAAACTATAAAAGTCCGCCTAGCAATTTCTTTTCTCAGTCAACTAGCTTAATCGCTGAAGTCACGCAGAAATATTAACATTGTAGCAAAACGGGACTGCTATCCCGTGTGGCGTGTTCAATAATAATATTGAAGAGAGTTCAAGCCAATTATACATACAATTTGGCTAGATATATGTTTAAAACACAGACCACGAATTTCTAAAGGCAGACCGGTTTTTGCACTGAAAAAATATTTATTATTCGCCTTTTCCCGTGGCTGCGCTCACGTTAACGTCAATTTTACCTGCATATTCACTTTCATTGATGACAGTTTTGGTGGAAATCGCATTTCATTCATCATACCCATAAAATAAAATAAAAGAATATAGTTACTTCTTACCACAACAGATTTCTTCAGTGGATGTACATTTCGAGAGCTAAGCTCCCATCTTCAGCAAAACACTCAGTTTAGTTTTTTGCTGACGATGGGAGCTTACCTCTTGAAATGTACATCCACTGAATAAATCTGTTGTGGTAAGAAGTAACTATTCTTTCATTTTATTTTATTGTTCCAACCACAGTGCTCTTAATGTTTACATCATACCTATAATTAATATTTCTTATTTAATTACTATTTACTTTTTTCAAAATCAATCATTCACCTGTCAAAATGGAAAATGCCTGAAAAAATGGCGAAAGTTAAGGCATGCGCACAAAAAATATTCAACTAAGAAAAAGCGTTTGATTATTTCCGCTGTTACAATAGAATTTCCGCAAAATTTGAGATACGCGAATTTGAAGGCAACATTCATGCAATCGAGCCTCAAAAAGACTAGAGAGCGTAGATAGTTCCCTTATATATTATTATATAATATATTCCGATATTTTTTTTTGTCGCTGGTTGATTATTACAAGAAAGACACGTTATTCGTATATACATACATATAAAAACCCGGGTCGCAGTGCCAAAACCCTGCCGACAATATAGTGTATTTGCTTGTATAGGGCCGTGTGGTTTTATACTTTTATTATGTGAAATTAAGTTTGTTTTTGGGCAAAATAAAAAATTTAACCCCTTAATACACCCCTTAAAATAACATTTTTTTCTTAATTGTAATATTATTATCAATCTAACGTCTACACCGAATTAAATACACCCTTCAATAAATAAGTCACTATCTGCAAACTAGTGTTTTCATAAAATTTGTAAATCCGGTCCTGTCGGGTCGATTTTAATAAAATTGTGGGGACACTTTTTAATCACTACCAAAGGGTTAAATTTCAATTTTGAAACGATTCGGAGAATTTTTTCGGTATTTTGGGGCCCAAAAACATTTTTCAACCCCTAAAAACTACCCTTAAAATACCCCGATTACGCCCATTTTAAATAGGCTTCTTGCGGTGGTGGATTTCAACACGTGGCTCAAATTTCGTTGAAATCAATTAACTCTTTCGAAAGTTATCGCGCGTACACATATATATATATATATATATATATATATATATATATATATATATATATATATATATATAAATATATATATATATATATAAATATATATATATATATATAAATATATATATATATATATATATATATAAATATATATATATATATATATATATATATACATATATATATATAAACATTTTTAAAAATGGTGCCAAAGTGTTTAGGAGGTTATGAAACGTCGAGAAATTTTGGTCCGACCCCTAGGTCCCGCCATCCGACCGACGCCAATAGTGTATGTTGCCATATGGCAAATACACTAATAAAAGCGAGATAAAGCTGGTATGATAAAATAAATGAACGGTTTTAAATAACGTCCCTGACGGCGCAATTGGCACAAAACATAAGTGTTTTCACAGGGAGTCATAGTCGCCATGGATCACCAGACTAATGCACAGCTGTGTACATATGGATTCACGGTTGTGCTGAGTCAGTTTTTGCAACTGCCAACGTGAATTTCCCGATATAATTATATGCGTACCGGTATAGTGTTTTTTTTAAAGTAAAACTTCTCTTGGTACGTTAGGGTAAAATTGTTTCTTGAGATTGAAACTGTAACGAACGTATCGCGATGTACGTATAACATATACTATACAAATCGGTTGTTGAACATTAATTAAGGTGGCACAGAGGTAGAACGCTTGCATTGTAGCCTAAAGGTCGTAGTTCCAATCCTGGCAGTCGGTGCTATTATTTTTTTTCCAATAGAATTTATTCTTGACAAGTTCAGATAAATAAATACAAAATATTATAAAATAATAAATTGCCTAAATTGACCGATACATTAGTTGCTTATCTAACAAATTTGAATTTGAATTGACATATCAATGTACCGTCATGAAGGTTCTGTAACAATTTAGAAGCTAAAAATGAAAATGATTTTATAACATTTGAAGTGATAAGTATGTGTTCAGGGGCGGATCAAAGTTTTTTTTTGAAGTTCAATGGAGCCCCGATTTGTCAAAATTCACTAAAATAATTTCTTGTATAAACTCATGGTCCAGTGAAAGTTCGCTACGCCACTGGCGGTTAAACTGTCATTTTTTTCTGCCAGACTTGTATAGCACTGTACAATATATAACACTTGTATTTGTGACAAGTTGTTACATCAGCTGTTCTCTGCAGTGGGCAGTGGGCACCTTCTCTTAAGGTACATCAAAGCGCGGTGCAGTCAGCGGTACAATTGTATAAACGAAGGGTTTACCACTGATGTCCACTTGCATTGTACATATCTATAGATATTATAGCGGTGACTACAAGATGAAGTGGTCTATGCCCAACTTTTACATTTTTAAAAAATACATTACACTTATATTTTACTCCCAATGAATTTTCGCAATACCAACACTATAATATTTGTAGATACTTGCTATTTATTTTATATCTTATATTTTAATATCTTATTTTTTTGTTTAATTGCCAGGGGACGTTCAAGGACTACGTAAGCAGGTTTAAACAGCGTGGGTTTTTTTCTTAATTTTGCTGACAAAGTGTAGATAAAAAGCACAAGATAAAAAAATCTTTAAAACGGTTGACCGTAAAAGCCAGTTCTAAAACATTTTGCTGTTTTCAAGCTCTTAAGCTAATATTTTTTTAAACTCAAATGATGTTTAATAAAAGTTAAAAGATTCATAAGTCCTATTATTTGGGAGGATTGGTTCACGATTTTTTTATTTTCTCTTGTACAGAGACGATGGCAGTCTAAAATCACTAAAAGTTTCCTTACGTAATACTTCAACAGCCCCTAACCATCGGCGATGCATCCTTCTGTTTTTACATAGCATTAAATTATCTCTGCATAAAATTTCAAAACACCTTTGTAGGTACCAGCTTTTGCTCAATTGAGAAGCAATACTGAGTTAAAAATAGCATTTATTTAGTGACGTTTCGGTACACTGAGTAGCATGTTCACAGTTTCAAATGTACGAAGTGTACCGACCGGCAATTTCAAACTTAGTATTGCTTTCAAATTGATCCTTTGCCATGAATTTTTATCCAAATCTTCTCCAACAGTCATCGAGGATCACAATCGCTCTAATTAATCATTTAATTATAGTTAGGGTTGCCATCTCTAAAATTTGGCAACCAGGACAAGACGCGTGAAAACCCCGGATTAGAGCCCAGAACCCGGACATGTCAACAGTTTTTTTTAAACATAGTCAGTGTAATAAAAAACAGTTGAAAATGTCATAATCACCTTTTTATTTATTTTCAGACCTTAAAATTAAATTTAGTCATCTTTTAAATGTACCTAACAAAACAGAATCTTACTACAGTTTGTTACAAATTGTTTTAATAATCAGTTAGATTTTTTTTATTCTTAAATTTTTAAACCCGGACTACAAATGAAGCCCCGCCCGGACGCTCCCCGGATGACATGTAAACTAGGACAAATCCGGGGAAACCCGGACGGATGGCAACCCTAATTACAGTCAACCTCGAATACTATTTGGAAGAGATCTCACTATTGGTCGATCAACAATCTGACATAAGTGTTTTCTGCCCTGCGACCATAGATATTTACTTAGCTATGTGCACCGTATGTAGGTAGTGCATCAAGTTCACATGTTACAAGGCGGTGCAGTGAATGGGTTGACGGTTAGACGTCTGCTCTGGCTGGACCCCAGAAGAAGCTGGTTACATTACTTCATTGATATCGAGTTAAAATGACCGTTACACTCGCGGTACTGCAAGGGCACAAATTTACTATAAAGAAAAGAGTTAAATAATAAAGAATAGAAACTCCTCAATCACAAAGCTTGGTTACCGGTTGCAACGTATAAATGAGCCAATTCAATTCCAGATATTTTTTTTAACTATTTTAAGCAGATATATGTGAGAAAAACCGATAGTCGCAAAGCCACAAGATCCGTTGAAGCTCCACACTTTACAGGTATTCAATTATTACAGATGCAATTTATAATTAAAAAAAAATACTTCTATTTGGTTTAGAATACGGTTTGAAAATTTAGAATCAATAATATTTATATATATTTGAATAGGTACGGAAAAAATTGTAGCTATGTGATTTCAGTTTTTCTCAAGCCTTTCAAATTTATTAGTTGACAGGAATTACCACCCACTATACATTTTAACACTATTTGCACATTATTCACTAAACAAAAGTGTTCTATATTATGACGAACTCTTTAATTAAACAGTTACAAGACAAGAAGAAAAAATAAAGTCACACCCCCTTGTTATCATGTCGGTAATGTTTGATAAAATTTAAAATACAAAAAATCACGCTTACACAATATAACAGTATTTTTTTCTATCTACATATATTAATTGACGACTCCAATAAAAATAATTGTTTCTACTACATACGTATTATATTAGACGCTAATGACTGGTTGGCGAGCGTCTATAATCTACCTTACACCATTACCACCGTTTCCTAGGCGAAGAAGTCAATTTTAGCTAAAAAATCGAGACGTCTAGCAACGCTGCTACCTTGTAAGATTAGTATACAAAATTGCCAGATGGTGATAAAAAAACTGAACCTATAATGTATTCAAATGTCCACGTAAATTATGTCTAACTTGTCAAGGTGGAGTACTTTACGAATATATACGCATTTTAAAAAAGTATATAACAGTACCCTTATTATTACATTGGGTTTTGTACTTTGACCTTTTTTCGAATCCATTTTTATTATTTGTTATTCCGTTTCATCTCAAGTAATTAATACATGTCGAATACAAATATGAGACTGCGAGTTGATTAAAATATATACGCTCGTTGGCAGATAAGTAGTCCCCAATTATTCCCATACATCCCGAAAAATACCAAATTTCACTGTTGAATCCATATTCAAAAATATTTAAGATCTACTCTGAATGATAAACACTGTTAATTTAATTAAAACAACCACGCAAAATCAAGAAAAAACCCTATAATAACTACAAAGAACTCTTAACTTTGAACATTTCGTTTTTAAAATATATATATATATATATAAATATTATTAACGAAAAGAGATTATTATTATTAATATCCAGTATATTAAATTCTACCAAAAACATAAAGGTGAAAAATGGCCAAGTACGATACAAAGAACAAGTGAATTTACCAGCTCTTGTTTCTGTGTCTGTCTTTCACAGCTTATTTTTTCGAATCTAATGGACAAAAAACGTTCAAATTTGACACATTCATAGAGTTAGATGACCCAATCAGGCATACCTACTGTTGATTATAATGCTACTACAAAAATACTACATCTACTACTGCTTTTCTTCTGAATTTTGCAGTTTTTTTAAGAAAATTGAAATAAATATTTAATAGGTTGACACTAATGAATAACAGTTCAGTCGACTCTCAATAATCTGACATTCGTTAATTTGAATCTCTCGATAATTTGAAATGTAACAAACTGTAATAAGATTCTGTTTTGTTAGGTACATTTAAAATGATGATAACAGATGACTAAATTTAATTTTAAGGTCTGAAAATAAATAAAAAGGTGATTTATGACATTTTCAACTGTTTTTTATTACAGTGACTATGTTTAAAAAAAACCTGTTGACGTGTGCGGGTTCTGGGCTCTAAAATCCGAGGTTTTCACGCGTCTTGTCCTGGTTGCCAAATTTTAGAGATGGCAACCCTATGTTTACTTGATTTGTTTCTCCCTCCCTCTTGGTTATTTAAACTCCTGTTATTTTGAAATATTTCTCTGGTCCCGTGAATTTCAAATTATCGCGAGTCGATTGTTTTTATAAAATCCTACTATATTAATTATACAACGTGCCTACTTTTGATTTTGTTAAGCAACGATATGCTGATACTATTATAATAAAACTAGCGGTACCTGTGCGAATAATTCGCACTAAAATTCGTTTCTAATTTTTCACACTCTTTATAACTTTCTTTTTTTTGTTGTATCACATTACGAAGCTCAGTGACGGTTCAAGAAAATATTTTTCTAAAACTGTCATATAGAGGCGCAAGTATCGAAAACGTTGAGCTGAAGCGCCACCATACGAAAAGTATTTATACGTGAATTTTGATTAAAAATTAAACAAAAATAATTTACCGACCGTCAATCATTTTAACGTTGTTTCAAAGTTAGAACCGTCAGATGGCAGCATTGCTGTATTGTGTCAATGTATATCTATATATATATAATTTTAATAATTAATAAATTTACAAAAACAAAAGCAATAATAAATTTTTTAGTTGTTGATGTCGGTAGAGCAAGCAATTATCTATAAAATGATATAAAATTTATGTGGAGCAACTGTGTGTTTTTTTCGAAAAAGGGAGGCAAACATCTTAACCTTAACGTATTAATATATATGATAATAATTATACGCATAAATATAAGTAATGTAATATTTGTGTGTGTGTGTGTGTGAACCAGTGGCACGTGCTTTGTCTACACTACAGCATGTGTGCATTCATGTATGGTGGGTGGTGACGTCACATTATATTATAGCGTAAACGTTATTCATATACGTACTTGGTACACACTAGACACACATATAAACCATCTATACAGACAGACAGACAATCGCACCAAAAGTACACACTCATACATTCAAAACACGCATACCTGTGCAGACCACAGGTGCTTATAAATAAACACGCAATGCGCACGGCATTATCATTTATCAATTATCAAGTACTCGCTCAGTCTTATCAAAACTCGCCGATTTTTATACCAATAATGATAAGTCCAAAAAAACCCGGGTCGCAGTGCCAAAACCCTGCCGACAATATAGTGTATTTGCTGATACAGGCCTTGTGGCTTTATTATGTGAACTTAGGGTGATTGTTGGGCAAAATAAAAAAATTAACTCCTTAATACACCCCTTAAAATTACATTTTTTTCTTAACTACATTATTATTGTCGATCGAACGTCTACACCAAAATTAAAAATACCTTTCAGTAAATAACTCACTATCTGCAAACTAGTGTTTTCAGAAAATTTGAAAATCCGGTCCTGTCGGGCCGATTTTATTAAAATTTTAGGAGCACTTTTTAATTGCCATTAAAGGGTCAAATTTCAATTTTGAAACGATTCTGAAATTTTTTTAGGTATTTTGGGGCCCAAAAACATTTTTCAACCCCTAAAAACCACCCTTAAAACGACCCGATTGGGCCTATTTTAAATAGGCTTCGTGCGGTGATGGAATTCAACACGTGGGCCAAATTTCCTTAAAATCAATTAACTCTTTCGAAAGTTATTGCCGCGCACACACACATATATATATATATATATATATATATATATATATATATATATATATATATATATATATATATAATATATATATACATATATATATAAACATTTTCAAAAATGGTGCCAAAGTGTTTAGGAGGTTATGAAACGTCGAGAAATTTTGGTCCGACCCCTAGGTCCCGCCATCCGACCGATGCCAATAGTGTATGTTGCCATATGGCAATTACACTAAAAAGTGTAGCATAAGGATGTCAACGTTGTAACTAAATATGCCTCTATGCTATGGTGTATTCTAGTGTTGGGTAACTCAGATCTGAACCGGTTCAAAGAGCCGACTCCGACAGAAGATCCGTGAGAGCCAACTCACTTTTTTTTGAGCCGACGGATCAACGGATCCGCATAACTCAGTGAAACACTTAACATACAGAAGCACATTTTACACTTACGTATCAGTTCTTGCTTTGATGCATCTGTCAGCTCAAATGACTCATGCATCACATGTTTGGCTATGCATTCTTGATTCTATACAGGTCGTGATATGATTGACTGAACTAGGTAACTCAGTGGCAGACTGCAGTAACATATTCAGAACTCGGCTCTTTTTGAACAGGTTCAGTGAGCCGGCTCACATACGGGATCCAGATGCAAAGATGCAGATCACTAAAAAGACCCGTTTTTTCCATCGCTAGTGTATTCTGTATTGGACATATATGTAATTCGAAATTACAATGCTGTCATGTCTTCGTACACAATTCAATTTTTTAATAAAGTGAAAATTAGCTATTTTATAGGATGTACGTGCAAAAAATGTTGTATGTCTCTTGTTCGAAATGATATTATGACTGGGGTGACTGTTACTGGTCGCTCGTTTTAACATGTCGTATAACGTATTCATTAACGAACGAGATATAATACGCGCCACGGTTTTAAAAGGTTCTGAAGTTAGTCAAACAGCGTCGCAAATGCATATTTTAGAGCTGTCCTGGTTGTTTTGTGGGAAAGTAATAATAATAATAATAATAATTTATTAAGTTTCAAAAAACTCAGGAGAGTATGAAACATAGCCATGTACAAAGATAAAAATTAAACATTAAAAAATTCCTGTAAATTATAAAAACATCTTTCAATCAGGTAGTTTTTCAATGCAGATTTAAAATTATTAAGGGATGCAATATTTTTAATGAAGCATGGTATAGCATTATAAATTTTGGCAGCCATACTAGCAGGGCTACGCTGATATAGCTCCAGAGATGCTTTCGGCAACAATAAATTATTTTTATTCCGTGTGGAATAGTGATGTTCCATAGTTCCAAAGATATTAGACTCCCACCACCTCCCAGTTACCGGCACAGAACGTGCGCTTGTCGGTGGTTGGTTATCGCTGGTTGTCTTGTCAATTGTCGCTTTGTTGCTATACACTACAGTCCAGTACGCTATTGTTAAGTTGTTTCTTTGCTTGTTGATTGATTAAGATGCCTAATACAGTAGTTTTGCATAGACAAGCACGAAAAATAATTTTTTGGATGACTCCTATGCAAGGAATTAGGCCTTTAGATTAAAGAAAAATTAAAAATAATAATATAGCGCGAGTTTGTAGTTTTTCAACCGACTGTACCTGCGCAAACCTTCATTTACTTCCGAATATTTTAGATCCATACATAAACTACTATTTTTCACACTCGGGTAAAAAACATCAGTAAAGACAAACATCACAAACTGCTTTGCAGCGACTGCATGCCGACTGTTGTCAACACTATATGCAACGCACGTATGGTACTTTAAAGTGTACAGCGTGAATGCCTATACGAAGACCAGTCCCCGTACTAAAACAACACACACCACTGCACTGTACTGCACTGGTGGGTTTCACAAACAATAACACAAGGTTCAACCATCGCCGTTCTTTGTCCACCGTGTGTTATTAAATGAAGACAA
Source organism: Venustoraphidia nigricollis (assembly GCA_034508555.1). Classification (NCBI taxonomy): domain Eukaryota; kingdom Metazoa; phylum Arthropoda; class Insecta; order Raphidioptera; family Raphidiidae; genus Venustoraphidia; species Venustoraphidia nigricollis. Next base: position 5,038,376 of record JAVRKA010000013.1, read on the forward strand.
AGAAGGATTGATCCTCGGGTCGGTGTTAAACCACGTTCGTGAAATCCACCAACATATACGAGTCGGCGCTATGATAACAAAACACAATAGGAGATTACTTTGTGGGTACTGTGCATGACTCACGCACAAATTAAACAGTTAAAGCTGCAAATTTACACATTGTTACATTACACATAATCAATTTCGACCTGTACACATACATCGTTTGATTTGTATGTATTTGTGTGCAAAACGTAATTTTTAGCAGGATGTGAAATGTTTTATATTACTATCAAAATATCAGCAATTTCTGCGAAAATGTGTTCGCTTATCACTGAATTGTTTAGACTAGCGGACCCGTGCGAGTTCTTCGCACCTTTAGTGGTCAGTTATCTACACTAATATTATAAAGAGGAACGATTTGTATTTTTGTATGTTTGTAATGAATAAACTCAAAAACTACTGTGCCGATTTAAAAAACTCTTTCACCATTAGAAAGCTACATTCACCCTGAGTAACATAGGCTATATTTATTGCTAGAAAATATTAGGGATCCTTACTAAAACTTTAGTAACGTAACCCAAGGTGTAAAAAAAATGCCATAAAACATCTTTCGTCGCATGTGCTGCGGGAACTATTGATGATAGAACAAAAGTATGTTCTACAATATTAAAGAACATATCAATAACTACAAAAAACTTCGCGATACTATATGTCCAACTATTATCATTATGTCACAATAACCACTTTTTACATTTTAATAATCTATATAGATAAAAGACGATGTATATGTAATCTATGGACTCCAAACGGGTAGACCATTTTTGATGAAATTTTCAGACAATCTTTAGATTAGCCCAGCGGGTGATCTTCTGAAGTTTGGTAGCGATCGAATCAACAGAATTTTTTAAATTTCTTTTTGGGAAATAAGATTTTTCTTCGATTTTTGAACATTCACAAATAAAAGCGATTGAATTCGCGCAAATTCAATACACGTTGAGAATTTAATGATAATGATTCTCATCTTTTATATCCTATATATTACATTTACACCCGGGCGAAGCCGGACTGGGCCGCTAGTGTAATATAATAGGGTGGTCTATTCAGAGACTTCAGCGCCACTACGTCACTTAATATTACCGACAACTCTTAAAATAAACAGATTGCTACCAGATGACGAACATTTTTTTTCTGAATGTTATTTTTTGTAATGAAATTGTTAAAATTTTTAAACTGTAATGTTTTAATGAAAACATTAATTTTAAGATATAGACTTATTTTTCGTCATTAGAAGAAAAAATCTCCAAAATGGCGTATCAAACATTAATTTTGTTACAGAATTGAGGGAGATATTTCATATCGACGAAAAAACATCTTTGAAAAATAATATATACCGATTTGTGAGCCAGTGTTTGTGTACAACGTAATTTTTAGCAGGAAGTGAAATGTTTAATATTATCAAAATATCAGCAAAAATTTCTGCGAAAATGTGTTCGTTTATCACTGAATTGTTTAGATTAATTTTTTATAAACCCTTGCAGCGTGGGAGTTTGGGTATCGGGAAGCGGCAAAGAATGAGCATGTCAATTAATTGAACGTTTTTGTAATTTGTGTTCATTATAAATTACGTAAGTTTTAATTTATATGCTAATTATTTGAAGGTACTAGTTAATAGATATTGTAGATTACAGACGTTCGACAACTGAAATCAGAAGCGTCTAGCCAAGATAAAACACTTGCTTGTATATTATTGTATTGCACATGTGACATGTTACGCTCCAGACGTTTTGATATTCAATCGAACTCATCTATTTTTCAACACCACATATTTTCAGCTGATTTTACTCACGTATTTTCAAGTTTTTGTCCCTACTTCTCACAGTATCTTCTCCTTCGCTGCTTAGCTAATGAAAAAATACGTTAAAAAACGTCTAATAGCCTTAAGTTAATAAAGGTTTTTTTTAATTCATCTTTAAAGTTCAATTCCAAAATATGTAATAATAGAAATTAGTTTCACGGGTAATTGGAATAAAAAATCAATTTAAACACTCATTGATTGCAACGTTTCGTCTTTATATTTTTATTATATGATTGTTAATTTTTGTAAAAAAAATTTTTTCCAGCGCTTGAAAAAGTCTTGATTTAATAAAGACGAAACGTTGCAATCAATGAGTGTTTAAATTGATTTTTTATTCCAATTACCCGTGAAACTAATTTCTGTTTTTTTTTAATAATATCCGACTGTCACGAAATGAGGACGAAGAAATGTTGAAAATACATAGTATTGTTTCATAAAGAGTGGCGAAAGAAAGAGAAGTTGTAGATTGAGCGTCAAGAATCTACAATTTCTCTCTCTCTCTGGTCATTCTCGTTATAAAACGAAGCTGTTCTACATTAATAAGGACTTTTATTTTAAAAATCTATTTCGGAACCTATTAGCTAAAAATTTAGAAGCTATAGTTAAAACTATCAAAGAATTCACACAGTATTTAACGACTGGATTAATGCCAGATTTTTAAATTACATATTTTTAATAGTTACATAGTAATTAGTTAAAATTACTCGAGATATTATCCATAAATAATTCTACACGACTGAAAAGACTATACAAATGTCCTGTGGCTTTTTGACACAATCACTTATATTAAAATAAGATATCCATTAAGATGCTGGAATTAGAAAAAGTAAATTGTGAGTCACATTTTGAATTAAAATTTTTGAGTGGATCTATTGACCGATCGAACTGTATGAACACCGTCTGATAAACAATGATTCTAGCCAGTGTTCCATAATTCTGCATTTGGAATGCAAGTACAAAAATAGATATAAATTGTTATTTATTCTTGTGATGCAAGTGCAGTACCAGTCTAGTCGAAACACTGTCCGCATTGACAACAAAGCTTTCATAAGCACAATGAGTCTACAAACAGTCGTATTGTCGCCATTGACCGATCGCCAAATAGTAATTAATGATTATTATACAGGGTGTTCTTACAAGCTCTATGACAAACTTTGACAGATGGTAGGTCACTTGATTTTAAACATATTTTTTTTAATAAACATGGGTCCGATTCGTTTTTGTTTAGAAGTTACAAGCATTTAAAGAATCAAAAACGTAGGCTGATAAATAGAAATATCGGTTGTTATGACAATAATTATAGGTCAAGGAGGTCCAATATCATGGCCACCTTGTTCACCCGATCTGAATCCTCTGGATTTTTATTTATGGGGACACATGAAGCAGCTGGTCTACCATCTTGAATTCTTTCAAGTAACTGCTGATGGGTAGCGATTTCAACATGGTAGAACAGCTGCTTCATGTATCCCCATAAATAAAAATCCAGAGGATTCAGATCGGGTGAACGAGGTGGCCATGATATTGGACCTCCTTGACCTATAATTATTGTCATAACAACCGATATTTCTATTTATCAGCCCACGTTTTTGATTCTTTAAATGCTTGTAACTTCTAAACAAAAACGAATCGGACCCATGTTTATTAAAAAAAATATGTTTAAAATCAAATGACCTACCATCTGTCAAAGTTTGTCATAGATCTTGTAGAACACCCTGTATATCAGGGACGTAACTTTGCATCTAAAGAAGGCTTACCCGGGCGCCAGACATAGCAACAATATTTGAACACTTGTTTTAACTAGGGATGGGGATTATAAATCGATTATTCGAAATAATCGATTATTTTCCTGCCAATCGATTCCGATTATTTCGAAAAACCGATTGTGGGGAAAACCGATTATTTTATTACCCTAAAATCGGATAATCGGTCCAAAAAAGGATATTTTTCCCGATTTTAGAGAAGAAAAAAAGTTTTAAAAGAACAATAAAACTTTTTTTCTTCCATAAAATCGGGAAAAATATTCTTTTTCTGGTTATTTCGAATAATCGATTTATAATCCCCATCCCTAGTTAAAACAAGTGTTCAAATATTGTTGCTATGTCTGGCGCCGGCATTACGAAGTTGTTTCGAAAAACAGTTGAGTATCTAATGTGTATGACATGCGTTTCTTATAAAAAAAAATTGAAAAAATCTAAAGGGTACCAAAAAAATTGACAGGAACGGTTTTGCTTTTCGGCCACAGATATGCCTATGTGTAATAAAATTTAGGTACATAATATATTGTGCGCGCGCACACGTGAAAGCAATAACAGCCCCATCGGTCGCTCCGCCCCGATGGCCGCAGAGAAGCAGGCATCGTGGGGGACTGAGAGGTCTCCTACAGCAGCTCGGCTAACGTCTCCACGGGGGCGCATCTGTACTGCATGTGCAACCCTCCTAGAGGATAATCTGTGCCGATGTCAGCCACATGCAGACGAATGCAAAGTATTAGGGATGGATTTCAATTTACGTACTAAAATAGTATTGAGAATTTTGTGATCGAGCGAAGATTTGACTGAATCTTGGAAAGGGCTACACTACAATTTCGTACAAAAAACGAACTATTATAGGATCACTCTCATGTCTGTTCGTCTATCACAACTATTTTCTCCGAGTTACTGGACGAAAAAAGTTGAAATTTGGTACATTTATTGAGCCAAACACGAACGAATTTCGATTTTGGGGGACAAATTAGAAAATTAAAAAAAAAAATCAAGTGCATCATGCGACATCAAATGAAAATGCGGATTTTCGAAAATGGTGCCACGTTGCTTAGAATGATGTGAAACGTCAAGAAATTTTGGTTCGATCCCTATAGCTGCCGTCAATGCTAATGAATGCCAGACATCCCGATTTTGGCGGGACGTCACGATTTTTAAATCAAAATTAAATGTCCCGCGCGGGACAGGCTCAGTCCCGCTTTTTTGGGATAACTCGACCGTGCGTAAATAATTATTCTCTTATTGTACGTTGCAATTTGTAACACTCACTCCTCAGACTATTGTTTGAAACGCCATATTTTTCTAATGAATAAAACTTTTTTGATTTTGATTTGTTTTTTTTTATTTTTTTTATTCCGACGACGAATAAGACTTAACTATTTAACGATAGGGTAAATCTGATTTAAAATACCATATTTTTATTAAAATACATTTTCTATGGCTATTTTTGCTATCTATTGTCACGTAAACGTAATTTGAACTCAAATAAAAAGATAAATATTTAAAAACTCCTGATTATATACGTTTTTTTACTATGTCCCGCTTTCAACGAAAGAATTCCGCTTTTTTCACTCAAAAAGTTCCAAAATCCCGACTTGGCAAAAAAAAAATCTGGCAACGCTGGTGACGTCATATATGACCAATCTAATACTGGAAGATTTAGTATTCAAACATTGTTTCCTCACCCCTATGAGTAGTCCCCTGCGAATTACTCACAGTACACATCGATACGATTATAGAAGGTGTAGGGTGGATGCTAAAAATTTATTTGTGTTGAGAACACTGGCGTTTGTGAAAACATTTTTTGTAAATTGGAAGTAAATAACAAAGAGAACCGAATTAATCATTACGTAACAAACTGTTGATTTTTTTATTTTTAAGATATTTGCTATACGACTGGAAACTTAACCGTTTATTTTTTCATTTGAATAAACAAGGTTCTCATTATTAACATAAATAATTGATGAAAAATCAACTGTTTAAATAATATTACAAAATGAAAATATCAATTCAGTTGTTAAAAACCGATTCATACTCAAGCACGAAATTTGCAATGTAGAAAAAATGATCCTTTCTTTTTGGCCTTGTCGTAGTCGGGTAACTAGCGACATTTTAACGAATGTACTTAACATTAAGTATTATTAAATTAAAAATTGTTTTTATTTAAAATTTTAGGCTTCTCGCTAAATCCGCGACTATAACAGTGCCATTTCGACCAAAAACATAAATAAAATCCTGCGTGAAATTCCGGGGCTATGTTGTTGACCGTTCACTCCACACAGCACAGAAAAAATAACGGATATGCAATTTGAACAACAAATGTAAATACCTATAGCAAATTGTAATATCTATAACAAAATATTGTATATGTCGTGGCCATATCTTAGAATTGATCATTTCATGATGTGGCCGCCCAATTCATTAAATTTCCTTTCATAAAATACAACCATTTCATAGATTGGTCAGCCACATCATGAATTAACAAATTCTACCATATGGCCACGACATATATATTGATGGAGTAAAAAATAGGCCACTGAATTGTGAACCATCGAGATCACAAAGTAATAAATAGCGCTAATTACGTGAACGAAAAAAAGTTAAAATGTCGACCAAAAAAACCGATCGAGGTCATGGTTTTTTTTTTTGATAGTATAGCCCTATAGGCACTTATTTTTAACAAAAAGTACAACTTAAAAAAATCTTAAATTAAGGCCACGCAGTTAGCAGAGTTCAGTTCGCGACGTCGATGGCTCAAAATTTGGTGACCTATCTCTTATTTCATGAGATTGGAAGAACAATGTATTATGGATGTTGGGTTCACTAGTTCCGGCACAGTACAGATCAGCATTCGGTGGTAATGGCTCAGGTTTAAAAATAATCATTTGTGTGCAATTTGAACAACAAATTAAAAGATAGCAAAGTAAAATTTTCAATAGAAAATAACTGTATGCAGTACATTCAAAAGAGATATCGTACAATTTTTTTTTTCAAAATCTATGAAATAATCTATTACAATTTGTACACAAAAGGTAAACTTTAAAGTATGTGGGTCGTAAAGGAACAAACGCAGGATATGCATTAAGTTAGTACACCTGGATATTCTTGTATAGAAAATAAATAATTGTAACAAGAAGGAAAGACCTAAGTAAAGTTTACGAAAATAATATTGTGTGTATACAGGGTGTATCACAGGATTGAGAACATAGAGGAAACACAGTTTAGTGAAAATCATTAAGGATCAGACATTGATTTTTACTCTTTTCGTGCTTAAAAACACGACCATTGTAAAATTGATACAATTTTTGTAGATACAAGCGATACTAAATATAATTTAATTTTTAAGAATCAAAACAACACCGCAATAATGATGTTTCATTGCTTATGTTTCGGGAGATTTTCTCCCATTTCAAAGCTCATATGCCATCCAATTTGTCGGTAATTAGTCAAAGAAATATGCAAGAATCATGGTTGTACTAATTATGTTATGGTTATAATTTTGAAAAACTATTTTGTTTTTGAATTAAAACTTCTTTAGGCACGATATGAGATCTTTTTCTACCAGAAGTAACGTTCAGTTTATGCAAAGGAATATCGACATATTGATAAGTTAGAAATTTTATAAGTTGAAGCTTTCAGTCAATAGACGGCCGCACAGTTGTAAAATTTCTAGTTTACCGACTTAAATTGTACCACCACGCCAAATAAGTTTTACTCCAATCGCGCATAAAGGTTATATGCATGTTTTTTTTTTTGAAAAAAACAAATAAACGTCTTTCGGTTAAAAGATGACCACGTCTTCACACTACGATATATAATATAGAAATTGTACAAAAAATGCAAATTAAAACTCCTTTAAAAAATATCTTTTTTCATGTAATTTATTTTTAACTACGGGTACGGGGTAGGTGCCTGCTTGTTTTATTAATGGACTTGATGTGTGTTACATATTATTCCCAATAAATCACTGTTTCAGGATCTAGAACATTTTTTGGCAGGTCGCTTGTGCGAAATGTATAAAAATTTAATGCATCTCTAGCAAACACATTTACACAATATATACCTGGCACATTGTACACCCTTGACAGTTTTTACAATCAGCCTTTATTATTGTATACTGCAATCTTTTTTGTAGGTGGATGAAATTTCAAACTGTATGTTTTGTAAGAACAAGAACTCTTTATACAATATGGCTTTAATGTACGCAATAGAAAAACATGAACAGAGCTAGGAAGATAATCGCACATTTTACGATAAACGTAGTAAAGATTTTATGTATAAATAACGCTAAAAAAATATCTATACCATTGTTCTTTTAAACATGAAATTTGGAGGATATATTCTTTATATAACGTAGACAGCCACAATAATAAAGGATTTTTCAAAATTTTACTCCGAAAAAATATTTTTTAATTCCACATTTACCACTCTAAAACATGAAAAAAAACATTTTCTTCATACCCTGCCGAAAGTACAGAAACCATAACATTTATGCAGTGCTGGAATTACTCGCATGGCGTCTGTAACGGCGGGCCGAAACAGTTTTCTCGTGTACACTGAACGAAAGTACGTACTTTCGACCGGGTATGAAGAAAAATAGTATACACCATACGGCCAGAAAGTTTAAATTTCTGCACTGCGCGACACATGACGCTCTCGACTTCGACTAGGACATGATGTTCCGCGCAGTGCAAGAATTTTAACTTTCTGCTCTTACAGTGTAATAAACTATTTCAGCAAATTAAATAACAAATCACAAAGGAATATCCAGTAAAATGAAAATCCGGAGAGTATTTCTATAGGTTTGGTTTATTTACTGCTTGAGAGAAGGAACGCACTGCAAACAGCTGATACGTGTGTAATATTTATACCTGCTTACTAACACTAGCGTTATGTGTACATAACGCCTATATGCAATATACTACAGGTTAGGTATATTAATCATTAGCGTGTTTGTATGCGTTTTAATGTTTGAATTGACGTTGGCCCCATCTGTTGTGTGTATTTTTGACGGCGAACCTCGCTTCGGGCGCTCCGCTCGTTTGCTTAACCGATCCGAAGAAGACATGGCCGACCCCGAGACAACAAAGCCTTCTGCTAGGTTTTGCTGATTTCCCGAGTGCCAATAATAATCATTGAGAAGGAACTTCATATTCCCTGTCTCAACAATTTGTTGAAAATGTCCACCGCTGTGGGAACGAAATAAAATAAAGTGGCTGTTAATCTGTTATTGGTCCGAGTTTGATTAAAATCGAACGCGAAGAGGCAGTCACCACTGTCTATCTTCTTCTATGGCGATGACTGTACTATTGACATAAAGAATGGACGGCGTAACAAATCAAAAAACTTGTCGCTCAAGTTCTTTCTATCAGAATTCGACTAATGGCGTTCATAAAAAGTCAGAACCGAATCAATACCATTGGCTGTCAGATTATTTTATCATCCGCACACATTTTTTTAAGAGTAATTGCTCGTTTTTATATTTACACAGCTCAAATGAATTAACAAATTACTACTACCTATACTTATGCATTTAAGATGGGAGAAAAGTGTGTTTTTAACATATAACCCAAATAGTTCAAAATTTATGGTACACTTATTTCGTTTTAAAAACTCAGCTCAATGTGTTTGAATTTTTTATACCAAATTATAATAATTGTATTAACTATATCAATCCTATTAAATCCTTTTAGATTTACAGAGGTTTAATAGCTGAGTAGCTTTAGCTTACATAGTATACCTATAAACGAATTCCTGAATAAAACGATTTACCACGAAATCATAAACTTAATAAATTTATTGCTCACTATAATATTTTGTACAAAAAAGTTTTTTGGTATAAAAATAATTTTATAAATAGCCTCTGGCCCGTGTACCGTATTAATTTTTGGCAGTAAAATAAAACATCTACTGTCTTCTACTTTTTTAAATTCCATGTTAATTTTTAAAACTATCTATAGTCATAGTTCAAGAGAGCTCGTGGTCAAAAATTGCAAGATATTTTCAGATTACCTAGCATTTCGGGTGTAAATAAATATACTAGTCGCGGCCGGGAAACCTGGTGTCGAGGCGCTTTAAAACATGCAAAAAGAACTACAGTTTTATAAAAGCTGCAATTAGCGTTAAGTTATTGAACATAATAAAAAAAAAATAGTCAGCATTCGATATAGAAAAGTTCAACTTCTGTCCATCAAAATGAGGTCTCTTTAATTCATTTATACTTTCAATAATTGCTAATCTGAAAATGTATATATTTATATCTTGCAATTTTTGATCACGAGCTCTGAACTATTAATACGATTCCAGTGAGGTTATTATAAACAGAGTTCATGGTTTGCATAATAAACAACTAAATAATGTAAAAATGGCCATATATTAGAAAAAAACGAACAGTATCAGAAAACATGTTTTGGCATTAGATACATCGAGAAAGTATACTTTTATGCAAAATATTCTACGCACAGGTTTAAGCTGAGGGAAGACTTTAGATTACCTTTTATTAGTCTATTAAATAAGTGTCAAATAACCACTTACCAATGATAATAATATATAAAATTGTAACTGGATCGTCTTATTATATTTTTATTTATTTTTTTAAAGAACGAACTAAGCATTAGTTGGAAGCTTACTTTTCTGCACACTTATCACGCTTTTTTGTCACGCGAATAGCCCAACAAACAACTTAACCGATTAAAAAAAAACTATTTTTAGTAGATGCTTATGAGCTCAATTTGTTACAATTCATTCAGTCGTAATATTTTTGCATTTAGTTATTTTTGCGAGTTTTCTGAGTTTGTATTCGAAAGGACAGTTTTGCCTGTCGATCTGTATATAGTGGTATCTTTAAAAAACGGCTTGACTAATTTTGAAGAACCTTGCACTATTAATATGGCAGCAAAACTTAAAATATCTTCAGTATAGTTTGTTTTTATTTAGAAGGTAACTTAGTATTTTTAACTCATAAATTTTCAGTTCGTCTGTTTTAAGAAAGCCGATTTTACAATTTTGTTATAAATTCATTGCATAAGTGGATTTTAAACTCTCTATACAGACTGTAAATTGGTTAACAAATTTAGCAATACCAATTTCGGTATTTTTCAACCTTATACAGAAGAAGGATAGGTTTCTCAAGGCTGCCAGGTGTAAATTATACAGGTTTTCTAATAATGTTCAAGCAATTTCAATAACTATTAAGGTTTATCGTAAGTTTATGTTGAGTTTTAATGATAAAAAAAATCAATTTGTGCGCATATCGAAAGTTCCGAAAAAAAAAGTCACGTTCAATTTTACAGAAGCACAAATAAACATCAGAATGTAAACCTGAGCGTTTATGGCAATATTTGGTACAGTCAATGTTAAAATTAACAGCGCTGTTTCACTATAACTTATCTGATGTTAAATTTGCTAGAAAGTGACAAAAAATTAACAGCACTGTAAAATCTTACCCTACAGAACAGCACCATTAGTCAGTTTTATACACGCATTTTTCTAGAGAAAAAATTAAATTTGAAAAAACATGAGCAGGCCAAATTTGTCAGCATTTTGAACATAAGTTTGTAAAAAAAAAACTTCAGCATGTTAATTTGCCTTTCCGTAATCCGAAACCTGGTGAACAGCTGTAAAGAAATACTGACAAATATTATATTTTTTTATGCAATTTTTAGGATAAAAATATGCGGTTTTTAAAATTTTTAAGCAAGCCAAATTTTGTGAAGCCAATAAACACAGTAATAAAATGCACTTTCCGACCACAGTTCGAAATTTCCCGAGAGCATATTTATTCTGAGGGATCTCGAGAACAATTTAATGTTTACACATTGCAATTGGCTATATTACGAAAATAATATGTGCAACCTTCGTCATAACTGCATTCCCACTGTCCAGACTTCAACCAGACGTTGCTTTGGGCATGAATAAAGGCAAAGCAAAAATGCAAAACAATCATCTAATTAACATCCAATTGTTTTTTTCGTTCAATACACCCATATAAATAATGTAACTTTTGGGTTAATTTTTAAAAAATTTTTTAAAACAAAACATGGAAATATTGTATATATAATAATAACTAGCGGTACCCGTGCGAATATTCGCACTAAAATTCGTTTCTAATTTCTCACACTCTTTATAACTTCCTTCTTTTTGTTGTATTACATTACGAAGCTCAGTGACAGTTCAAGAAAATATTTTTCAAAAAATGTTATATAGAGGCGCAAGTATCGAAAACGTTGAGCTGAAGCGCCGCCATACGAAAAGTATTTATACGTGAATTTTAATTAAAAATTCAACAAAAAAAATTTACCGACCGTCAATCATGTTGACATTGTTTCAAAGTTAGAACCATCAGATGGCAGCATTGCTGCATACTGAGTAAATGTATATCTATATATATAATTGTTATAATTAATTGTTTTACAAAAATAAAAGCAATAATAGATTTTTTAATTGTTGATGTACATAGAGCAAATAATTATCTATAAAATGATATAAAATTTACGCGGAGTAATTCCGAGGTTTTTCCGAAAAAGGGAGGCAAACATCTTAACCTTAGCGTATTAATATATATGATGATGATAATTCTTTATTATCCATGACAAAATATTTGTAGGTAATCGTCAAAATACATATTAGTTACAAGCATTAAGTTTAAAATCATTAAAATGTATTATTGCATTGGAAGAGAAATAGAATTATGGTGGAAATGACCTGATAGTTGCAAATCTTCAAAGATGAAGAATCTGGTTATGGAAATTAGATCCTTATAAGAAATTATATATTATCGTGAGCAAAGTTTCAAGTTTAGAATAAGGGAAATAAATCAAAATTGGATTACACGATTTGGCCTTCGCACTAACAAAAATGACAGTCTATTAACTAGCTACCAATGGATGTTAATAAAAAGTTTGTATGTATTATCAGTATGCATTATGCACTGAGGTAGGTCCCGCCATTCGATCAATACAACGCCAATATTTATGCCATATAGTATATACTATATATATTCCTAAGCGAAAAAATCGGCTATACAAACTGCACGCTATAATGAGAAAACGTGAAAAGCGAATTTTCTTACTTTTTTTCCAAAATAATATAGAAATTTTACAGCTAACAATTTTCTAGTTTTTGAATTAGCTACGCCTTTTTTTTATAAAAAAGTAAATCTAGATCGATACAGTCAATCATAGAAAAAATCGTATTTGACATTGCAATTTTAAAATTGTTATTGATTTTAATACAAAAATGTATGACGCGATTAACATATTCTATTATTTATGTAGTGTCATTCATTTGAGATCAAAAGTCAACTTTATTACATTTCTTTGTTTTACACAAGGGTGACACAACTAAAATGAATCTGTATATAAAACTATAATGGAGCCTGTATTGTATCTGTAATTTCGTTTTTCGAATATTTTATTGTTTGCCTTTGACGGTAAATCGCATATTCAGAATTTTTTACTATTGATAGCATCATTTAAATTCAAATTTATTAAACTTGGTATACTATTAATTACTTAATTAGTATTCAAACTTGAAGTACAAGATACTTTTTTATACGGTTACATTTTGGTTAAGATAGTGTTCTGGTCCAAAATAACTTCCAGGCGAACTAATTTCTACGGCAAAATTAATATTTATGCGACAGAAGGCGTAAGGAAAAACTATTGTGAAGCACAAAAAATTGATTAAATTGTACATATTTATATAGATTGTAGATAAACGGTAAAACAATTGAAGAAATATAATTACCAAATCATGAACGTCAGTGACAAACAATATCGAGTGCTCGCATTCAAATAATACGTGGTATTTTTACGCACTTTTAAATAGGCATACTTGAGTTACTGTAATATGTCATCGGTTTTGAATTATTTTGTTATTTCAGCTGAGACCTTTAAAAATAACGGTTTCTTTTATGTTTTTAGAAAAGAATTGAAAAATTTGGTCAAAAGTAAAATCGATCCAAGTAGTTCCAGATTTTACGAGTTCAAATGTTTTTCATAGCTCGCATGTATATAAATGAAAAATATACAGACGTTAACATTTTTTTAATTAATGATAATATTTTGTTAGTTACACTGTCTCACTGCTTCGCCGCTCCTTTAAGTGAACCGTACTATAATGCTAACTATCAGTTACTTCCAGCCGCGTTATACTTGACATTTGAAAAACAGAAGACCTAAAGAGGAACCACCCTATATATTTCTACCAATTACATATTTTTTTAACTACATACATTTGAAACTATTCCAAACTGCGTGGAAAACAAATTCAATTTATTCTTATGCCGCTTTCTTGTAAAATCAGCCTAAAAAAAGAATGCACGCATGCGCCTGGTAACTTATGACTGCTATGCGAACAAAACTAATATAAACACCTGAGGCAACATTTTAACATTGTTTCGTAATTTCATAGTAATCAAGAATATTTTTGACAAATCTCAATTCAACTGATATTCTAATTATTGTTATTTTGATTTCACTTCAGGTACCTATATTTGAAAACTATTGATTCTTAGACCTAACAGCTGGTGCCATATCGCTGCTGATATTATGATGTGTTTGAATTTTACTTGCTGAGAACAGAAAAAAACGCATTTTTCGAAACCATAAAACAAAATAATGCCAAAAGAAGTAATTAAATAATTCTTACTACTGGTTACTGTTTTGTAACGTTTGATATTATAGCGTGAGTGAATCGGTGTTGTGTTGCCATTAACCGAAACTATCAAACTATATTTTAGATAACAGCGTGCTCACTAAAACTATTCCAGCATATATTTACAAGAAGTCCCCAGTTTTCTGGCTCTACTAGTGACGACAAAACACAAGAGGCTTAGAAATGTGACAAATATTATTCTTGATTATTGTACGTAAATATTCAACAAATTTTGGTAGCATCATGGTAGCATTACTGTCAACAAACTGCACAGTAATAGAATGACGAATGGATGAAAATTCATATATCTATAATTATTACTAGAGTCGAAATTTTCTATTCTTAGTCACTAATATTTAAACCTATATTATAATTAAATAACAGTTCTTTTTATAGATAAATATTTCCTTGCTTGCGGTAAGACGGACATTTCGATTTTTTTGTGGTAAATGAAATATGGAAAGTATCAAACATGCAAAGTTCAATTTCATTATAGGACTGGAATTTTAAACGGTAAAATATAAACAATATAAATATATTATTCATTAAACAAAATATTATCGATTTCACAAACCGTTTCTAGTGTTGATTTTTGGAATCTAATATAGATTTAAAGTATGTATAATGAAAGATAAATTAGTTTCAATAAGTGTTTTTAACATCTACAAAACACCAAATCAATACTTTCCGTTAAATCTAAAATGTAATCACTTTAATGAAACAGATAACTCTATTTATTGATAAAATCCAAATTCAACTTAGAACTACTATACAAAATCCGGCAGATATGCACTATTCTAAAATACACAGAAAGGTTATTGTATTTTATAAATTCATTGTGGCACCAAATAAATAAATGTAACCGGAAGCTTTCCACGAACGACTGGATTCAAGCAGCTAATTAAAGGGTTAAAACTGTCGGTACGCTCTGAATTTAAGCCAAAAATAGGGCTTCGGCTGTCAACTGATTGTAGACTTATTCGTCAATATTTTGCAAAAATTCTTTCTCTGTAAGGAAGATAAAGGACAAATCTAGGTCTCTAATGGACTACTTTTGTAATTTATGTAGGTACGATTTACTAGAAAAAAGTTGAAATTAATTGTGCTCAAAAAACACACGTTTTTAATGTCACACTACGACCTTATTCATACTTATTTCACAAAACTGTTCCATCACAAACCTAAAGTGACTTTCTTTTTCGGAAAAGTTTTTTAAATATTCAAAATATTTCCAAAAATGAGAGTAATCAATTGACAGCGGCACTCTTGCAATAGCATTTTTTATCTTCGTAGTTGGCACCAGTCAAAAATTGAAACGTGCTAAAGAAGGTCACACCCAGAATATGTTTTTGCCTACCTCGCCCCTTACCGCTGGGTCTCAGCACAAACAAAATTCATAGCGTTCCTACAGCCTTAAAACCGTCATTTTATTCCACTAAAAATCTAGCTTAAGCCACTTTGCTTTGTGACCGCTGATATAATTGTGAATACCAGTGAGTGGCCAATGGTCAGTTGGCTAAAGGCAATAACCATCGAGCACTCTGTATTACAAGTACGGTATTTGGGCTCGTCATCACTGCATGGCCATGAGCCCAGTCATTTTGTTGGTGGTTTGACCTGTGCGCCCGGCTCGGCCAGAAGAACCACATCGTAAAAACGCTCAACGCTGGCCAGAGAATGCGGCGAAGTGTTACTAGTGTATTCCACTACACACTACAACAGTGTATAATATGATATTTTTTAACCGACTTCAAAAAAGGAGTAGGTTCTATGTTCGTCTGTATGTAATTTTTTTATATGTATGTTTACCGATATTTTCGCCAATTTTGGACCAATTTTGAAAAGATCTTTTTTGTTTGAAAGGGCATACTCCTGAGGTGGTCACATTTCCCAAGCATAGGCTGTTAAATTTTTGCCGCCCTTACCTCTACAATTGTTAGTTTCTAGATTATTTTTACAATCCAACAATTTAGTTAAAATTTCACAATAAAAAGTTTCTGTATATATTTTTGAGCTATTCAACGCTCAATCATATACGACTAATAAGGCGGGGTGATGCATAGGTATTACTTTCACAATAATGTATTCGGTAAACGTAATCTCAAAATCTCAAAAATCTTTTTGATTTCTGTAGGACGGCTACAAAAAATTCGGTCCCCAAATTTGCCGCTCCTAAAATTCGCCGCCCTAGGCTCAAGCCTACTCAGCTTACTGGTAAATCCACCATTGGATCTGATGATGGAATCTCAAGGAAATCGAGGGAAATCTTCAAAAATTATAAGCATGTTTAGTGTGTTTGTTAATTGTTTGAAATTTAAAATTTTATTTTGGTTCTTACTTTTTAATTCAATCCATTGAGTAATATGATCTTATAAATTTCATTGGATTACACTTATTCATGGTTATAATCAAAGGTTACAATCGTCTAGTATATTATATATAGTTTCCAGATGACAGAAAGTGCATTGATTTCGTCCATGTGTCATTTCTATCTGAGCGTCTTACGGCTAACTTTAAACTATCGAATTCTCGTTAGCGCAATCAACTTCATACTGTCGAATTTCCGTTGCCTGCTAAAATTTTACTCTTAACGTGTCAAAAGAAGAATAACTTAAAAAAAATTTACACAAAAGAGTTAGCGATACTCTGAAGCTAAAACTTCGACATACGCGATTTCGTCTTGTAGCTGATAGACGCAACACACTTGATGTACTATACAGTATACAAGACACACCACCACACATACCTACATAATATAGAACATGGGTAGGTAGATATATAATATTACTCCCCCGGCGCCTCTGCTCCATCGCCACATTTAATAACAATAATAAAGTAAAAAGAACGAGTCTAGCGTCCGTATACCTGGCGTCATGTAATGAATGCGTACAACCGACATGTCAAACTGATCAATTCCCCTGGTCCAAAAAGACAATGTAGCGGAGACCTAACGCTTCGATGAATCCCATTATGATTCCTGATCTTGTTTAAAATACGGATTCAACAAAATTTCAGTACAATTGATCAGTGTGAATTAAATCATATTAAGAGCATTAGAAAAACAGTTTTCAACAGATTCGAACAATAACGTTTTGTTTGACGTTTTCGTTTGATCAATGTGTAATCAGCCTTTATACAAGAAGATATGACGAAATGAAAGTCTGGAGAAAAATAGAGAATATCGAGAACTTTAAAATTGGGAAATAATCAAAAATTCATTTAAATATATCTTAGACTAGCGACCCAGTTCGACTTCGCCCGGGTGTAAATGTAATATATAGGATATAAAAGATGAGAATCATTATCATTAAATTCTCAACGTGTATTGAATTTGCGCGAATTCAATCGCTTTTATTTGTGAATGTTCAAAAATCGAAGAAAAATCTTATTTCCCAAAAAGATATTTAAAAAATTCTGTTGATCCGATCGCTACCAAACTTCAGAAGATCACCCGCTGGGCTAATCTAAAGATTGTCTGAAAATTTCATCAAAAATGGTCTACCCGTTTGGAGTCCATAGATTACATATACATCGTCTTTTTCTATATAGATTATTAAAATGTAAAAAGTGGTTATTGTGACATAACGATAATAGTTGGACATATAGTGTCGGGAAGTTTTTTGTAGTTATTGATATGTTCTTTAATATTGTAGAACATACTTTTGTTCTATCATCAATAGTTCAACAGCGCATGCGACGAAAGATGTTTTATGGCATTTTTTTACACCTTGGGTTACGTTACTAAAGTTTTAGTAAGGATCCCTAATATCTACTAGCAATAAATATAACCTATGTTACTCAGGGTGAATGTAGCTTTCTAATGGTGAAAGAATTTTTTAAATCGGCACAGTAGTTTTTGAGTTTATTCATTACAAACATACACACACACAAAAATACAAATCTTTCCTCTTTATAATATTAGTGTAGATATGTTTCAACCGATTGTCTGTTTATGGTTCGAACTTTAGAATGTTAGACAGGCCTATCTTAAAGCATAAATTGGTGAAGCAATGGCTGAAAAAATAATAAAAATGATCTTTTAGAAATAGATGGTTTAAAGATTGCCAGTCTTTCACTACTGAAATGTGATCTATAACAATTTAAGCGAACACAACAAAGAATAGGTTCCTATTATTTTCGACAATCGACATTGCCTTGAGAGAAAAAAGAGAACTTTTCAAAAAAAAAAACACATTAATAACACAACGGACGGTGTCTTTTCAGCAGAAGAAATTAGCAGTTTTCCAAGCGATTCGTATTTACAGAGATGTTTCCGGTACAATTTTCAACATGAGACCGACAACATAAAAAGCAACAAGTTGTGCCGGACGTAGAATACGCTGAATTCCCATATCATTCAAAAGAGGCCATAGTCGTGCGTAATCACGGTACCGGACAAAACCAATGGACGCCGTGTCCGTTTTTAGTGTTCCGTATCAAAACTGGAAAAACAGAATACTTGTCACCTCACTCCGGTGTCTATCCGTCTGTCACAAACTCCCAGAACCAAACGATACAAGTTAGAGACTTGAAATTTGGCATAGTTAATTTATCATGGCGTATTGTCTCAATATCTTTATTTAAGTATTTAATTTACTGTTGATCGATTTCGATTCTTTTCGTTTATTAAAAAAATAATTTGGTTGGATTTTGCTAATTTGAATGAAAAACTTTGGTAATCACACCAAAAAAAAAATTAATTAACTCATGCAAGGATGTCATTTATTCGGGAGTGTCTCCTTATAATAAAAGATGGATACTTTAAATAAATAATACTAGCGATACCCGTGCGAATAATTCGCACTAAAATTCGTTTCTAATTTCTCAAACTCTTTATAACTTTCTTCTTCTTGTTGTATTACATTACGAAGCTCAGTGACGGTTCAAGAAAATATTTTTCTAAAACTGTCATATAGAGGCGCAACTATCGAAAACGTTGAGCTGAAGCGCCGCCATACGAAAAGTATTTATACGTGAATTTTGATTAAAAATTAAACAAAAAAAATTTACCGACCGTCAATCATGTTGACGTTGTTTCAAAGTTAGAACCGTCAGATGGCAGTATTGCTGCATATACTGAATAAATGTGTAATTGTTAATTATTTTGCAAAATAAAAGCAATTTGTAGTTGTTGATGTCGGTAGAGCAAGCAATTATCTATAAAATGATACAAAATTTATGTGGAGCAATTGTGTGGTTTTTTCGAAAAAGGGAGGCAAACATCTTAACCTTAGCGTATTAATATATATGATTTTTAAGCATATGCTAATTAGACAGAAGCTTCTAAAGGTGACCGGTAAATTTGAATGATGGCAAATTATAAACGTTCGGCAGCTAAGAGCAGAAGCGTCTAATACGGAACTTATCCTGTCAGTAAGTAGACAATTCATTGAAAATTTTAATAACGCCATTGTTGCTGCAACTTGTAATATAATGGACAGCCCTGTATTAAGTATTACATAAGGGACTGGAGAATTGTAATATTAAACGCACAATAAAATAGTACTAAGCCCAACGATGGTCCAACGCTCAACACCATTTTTGATTGTTTTACATTACATCTTCGAGCGGCCATTGTTATATGAAACGTTCGAACTATATTAGTTCCTTGTCCGCCATCCCCTAGGTTAATTTTTGTACATTATAGACGCTCGACAAATTATTAATTTCATTAGCGTTTAATTAAATCAAAATAAATTAAACGACATCACAAATCATCCATAAGCGAAGGGGTGATTTCGTACTCACAGCTGTTCGATTCAAAGGCCAGCACGCTAGCCATTATACTAAGATGTATGCAGTTTTGAATTAACAAACAACAAAAAATTAAATTATATGCATGGTTTCAACGATCATTGCAGAACTTACTACACTGCAACTGGAATAACAAATAGATCCGAGTTTTATTTTCAAAATATTAATAATTTCTTCGAAATTCAAAAATTATTGAGCATAAAAAAAATCAATTTCGAATCTACAACATATATCCGCAAAATTCGAATTCTCGTGTTATAACAACAATAACAATGAATTAAAATGACAGTTTACCCGTCTCTGTCAATAAAACAGGTCTTGGTCTTGCGATTCCAAGACCAAAACCGAATGTGCAAGACAAAGACCAAATGTGCAAGATTAAGCTAAAAATTATAACTTCCGTTCGAAATATGAAACATGAATAAAGTTTTATTAATTAGACATAAATTATATATAATTTTTTAATTTACACCTCTAAAAAACCTTGATGATGACAGTGTTTAGGAAGTAATAGGCTAAATTAGCAAGATCAAGACTGGATACCAAGACTAGAACTATTTGATCAAGACTGAATAAGCAAGACCGAGACCAATACCAAGACTGTCCCAATCTTGGTCTTGCTTTGCTCGTCACTAATCTGTGACATCCGATAAAACATCGTTCCGGAATTCTGCTAATGTGAACTGCAATTTAAAGATTGTATCCGTACAAAACCTGACCCAAGCTAAGCCGGGTTCGCAGCCAGCTAACAAAGATACTTGACACCGCTAAATTATTGTCATCCTGTATAATACGACGACTCGGATACAATTATACGATGGTAATTGATAAACAATACGTTATTTTCAGTCTATTATTAAATTAACTAAAACACAAAGCGGAAATAATTATTTTTTTATCCAACGATCTTTCCAATCTCCTTTGCAAAATTTGTTGATTTTCATTAAAACGTAACGTTAGTTTAACATTTGAACGGAAATGTGTAAAAATGTTATAGGAATATAGAGTCGGACTCGCGTATTTTCACACAGTCAATCTATTTTTCAACTGATTTTACTCAAGTATTTTCAAGTTTTTAGTGTCTACTTTTCACGCAAAGTGTTTCCTTCAAATTAATAAAGGTTTTTTTCTGATTGGTTGACTGCCATGAAGTGAGAATAAAACGGAAGTTAAAATTCAGGAGTCGATTAGTGCCGAAAGGTTGAAAATACATGAAGTCTAAATTCTATCAACACAGTTAATTTTATCGTTGTAGGTTATGTTTCTAATGCGTGACGATTGTGATATTATGTTAAAACGAGAGACAGTGATTTTAACAGTCACATGAGTCATAATATCATCACGCACGAGATTTTTTGCATCTACCACCGACAAAATAGCTAATAATTTTCAAAACTTTTGACAGTTCATTTTTGAGTAAGTTCATTTACAATTTATTGTAGGCTGCGTTGAATTTTCATACATTTACTATGGAAATGGTAGTACGATGTTTCACACTAGTGCGGAATGGGTCATTTTATTACCGCTCTATACAGGCATGTAAAACAGCTATTATATAGATTATAGGGGGTCGTACAAAAAAAAAAGTTTTTAATATTTTTTAGTTTCATTCTCATTATTTATCAATTACTGCACCAGATTAAAAATTACAGTTCTTAAGACCTGATATCTTTTTTAGAATGTAAAATGTTTCTGTCAAAAATGACTGGAACTGTTTTCAATTAAGTCGGGAGAGGGGGCGGGCGACTTAATTGAAAACAGTTTCAGTAATTTTTCGGCTCATTTACTGGTCTTATTCTTACAGATCGAACAGCCAACAAAAACGTCGTTTCTTTGCTTACTTATTACCCGCTTTTTCGAATACTCGCACACCCTTAAAAATATGATCTTTGGCCACTTGTCTAGCTGTTGTAGTTGTTTAATAGTTTATAGAACAGGTAAACGCAATTACATGAAAAACCGCAGGTGTATACCTAAACATCAAACATGTAGAAGCGACAGAAAACGGTTGAAACTGGGGGTGAATAAACTAATGAACGATATTCAACGTGGCGTTAAAACCCTTCGAAGAATAAATGCCATCTTTCCAAATTCAACGAAATGCATTAAGTATAATACAGACTTTAGTCTGTCAAAATAAAGAAATATCTATCTATCTATCTATAAGGTTAATATCCGATTGAAAAATAAAACAATGTACAATTTAGTGCAGTGGTTTCTAAACATTTGTACTCTCTAAAAATGTCATTTTGCGTCTATGAATTTACAAAAATAACATTTGTTTCGTTCTGCTCGCTCGGGACGTCGTCGTGAAGTTCGCGATGTACCGTTTGAGAATCATTAATTTACCTATTCTGGTTAATTATTAATTAGTCATCGTTAATTGTTAAGACATTACAAATCCTAAGATAAATTCCGTTTAGAAACAAACCATATATTAAAATTTTAGTTTGGGAATAGTGATTTTTTATCCACATCGAGCAGAGAATATATGGTATTGTAACAGAAATGATAAAAAAAATAGTTTTAAAATGAACAAATGAATTGCTACTCGGTCCAGATGACCTAATTTGTAGTTGATTTAAATAAATAAAAAAAGCGATCGAAACATCGACTCAAAAATACTCGCTTATTAGCGTTGCTTTGCTTTTAAGTTCTAACGTATTTATAAGTAAGTTATAATTGGTGGTTGCCTATTCTGAAAGAGTCTCATAGAATGTATGTTATATTTTTATTATTATTACAGCAAAACGAATCTCTTCTAATTATGACGTTAAAAAAATCCTAGCCTTATCGTAATGCGTAATAATTGTAAGGCAATAGTTCCGAAAATTTACGAATTTGAGTGCGTCAAATATTATAACTAAATCCAAAACAATTTACATTACTGACTAAAATCTTTTACTCAAAAATAATCACTCACATTTTTAGTCGTTACTTATCGTTAATAGCTTTTGTTATGTTGTAACATCAGATCCTAATATTAGTTAACGAGAGGCCGGTTATAAAATTTCAAGTATAACTCCGTTTTTTTGTCATAAAAAAGCTAAATACAACGCGGAAGTGTATATCTATATTAGATAATTAATTATTCTGTAAAAATAGTTAAAAATGTAAAAAAGTACAACTATTATAAGAACCTGTTTAGTTATTAAATGAGTTGAAGCTAAAGGTTTTGTTACAAAAACTTTGGTTTTAGTCTTCAGAACGCACCAGGTTTCAAGAATTTAGATTTAGTTGCAAATTCTTGAGTTTGCGTTTCTTTTTATTGCACCAAGTGAATCGTCGTTCGAACAAATAAAGGGGGCTTCGCTCCCTGATCGTTTTGAAACACAGCACCCTTTGCTTCATTCGCTCTGCGGGGACGTCACTACCCATTCTATACCCTAAATTAAATTACGCAAATTTAGAGCAATAAACAGCAACGTTGCTTTTTATGTTCTTAGTCGCCATTTTTACGAAACCAAAAATATTTTAATGATAAATAAAAAGACGTTTTCTGGAATTGAGTGTCTGTTAGAAATAATATGGAGTACCTACCAAAAAAAGACTGCAGTTCACAAAACCACTGAAAATACCCGAATTATTAATAAACGTAATCAAAGAATCAATAAAATGTCATTCAATATGTTTTACGTTTCATTTTAACAGTATAAGGTCCATGATTTATAAAAAAAAACAGCAAATTTATCAGAAGTTATGTTTAATTCTGATATGAATATTGACTATTTTATTTATTTAATTGATTAAAAAATTCGTAAATAACTTATCTAATCAAGATACTGTGTACACAAAATGACGTAGTTTATATTTTTGAAAATAATATTTAGTTCGTAGTACTCGTTATCAGTCACATAAATATCTATTCAGCTTATCGATCAGCTATGATACGACCTTGTCGCCGTCATTACGGACTTTTAAAACATCTATATAAATAATAAATTGTAATTGTTCAACTATTTCTACACTCAAAATTAATGGTGTGCGTCTACATGAATTTATGACACTATAATCTCTGTAAGTCTATAAGTTCTAAGGCCATGTTTCCATCAATATGTAAAATTTGGGTTAATTGACGCATTTATTTCCTAGCTCTGCTTGTTGCCATCACTGTTTAAGCTATATATCAGTAAACTTAAGTTAACTTAGGGTTAATGAAACCCGCTTCAATGTTTATATTTGTTGTCATAACGCAAAATTACAGAAAATGCATGTAAGTTTGATACATTTCTGGCTACTATAACATATTTTACAACCCATAAGTGACCTATCATTTAATGATAAGTTTTCAATTAAGAAAGAAAATTAATATAACAATACATGATTTTCATGTTAGAAAATATAGAGAATTTTAACGGAATATGTACAAAATATGCACAAAATTGAGTTTATTTCTAAAATTACTGATCGCCGATTAACACAAAAATCAATAAATAAAGTTCTATCTGGGACAAACAGAAAAATAATAATCTGAACTGGTTCATTTTTGCAGAAGTTATTGTGAATGAAAGAAATAATAGGTACCTACGAAATTCGCATAAAATTGAATATAGATAAATCACTCCAAATACAAATTTATAGTAGTTCAAAATGTTTGACACTTTACTTGCAAATTTTAATAATTAAGATAATAATGACTATCTGAGGTCCTGCCGCTGTGTATTGTAAACTTCAATCTTCAGGAGGTTCTATTCTAATCTGGCAATTAATGCAAATATCAATTCAATTTTAAGTTTATTATTGAAAATAATAGTAAACTGAAAACATGAACTAATACTAGGGTTATGCTGATATTATTAGTTTTTTTTGTGTTCTTTTTCATTTTACAATTATACCAGTTTTACTTATGTAGCATGTGTAGTAAAAAAATAAAATAATAGTTACTTCGTACCACAACAGATTTATTCAGTGGATGTACATTTCGAGAGCAAAGTTACTAGTTTAGTATTTTGCTGAAGATGGGAGCTTTGCTCTCGAAATGTACATCCACTGAATAAATTTGTTGTGGTAAGAAGTAACTATTCTTTTATTTTTTTATTGTTCCAACCACAGTGCTCTTAATATTCTTATTAGCATGTGTAGTGTAAAATGCAGTCTCTATAATGTGCACAGAGTGCATTAATTGTTTGTCCAATGACTCGCTGGTTACTTTCTCGAAGTAATTGAAACAGCCTGTATAAACTTACGGTTTCTGCAATATTCCCACGATACAGTATTTGGCGTTGTACAGAACTGTCTTTAGATTAAAATTCAACAAAAGGCAATGGAATCAACGGGAAAATGCAAACAAAGGAAACCACTTGTTTAGTCACTCTTCTGTACTGTTGTTGGTTGAATTTTTACGTAGTACAAAATTCGATAAGTGTTCAGTTCAAACATCATGGTGCATGAAAATTGCAAAATAACTAGACGTACGCTGTACCAAAGAAAGTTAATTTATATTATTGCAAACTGATGAAATGGTTACATGAAAATATTTACAAAGTTAATAACCAATCATTCATATATAAATAGAAACGGTTATTAAAAAATGTACTTTTCATCAAACACAAATAAAATTTTACATTAAAACTTTGATTCGGGTTTTGTTGGGCGTCTATAATCCACAATATTTTTCATATTTGTTACAATTTATAAGTTTAATGATTAATTAATTGGAACACACATGTAACCATTCACGTACTTGTTGGGTTAAATAGTACTCATGTAATTTAGTATTTAGTATATTAAGATGGACACTTCTCGTTGCATTATGTGTCAGTGACGTAGCAAGATCTTTGAAAAATTGTATCTGCCTTCCCCAAGAAATAAAGTTATTTAAAATTGTGAAAAAATTCAAATGGATGGATACTCTTGTAAGTTTATTCAGTCTCAGTTCAACAATAAAATATTTAAATTTTGGGTTTCTAATTTTGAAATCTCAGCTTAAAACCTTACGTATTCGGAAAAAATACTTTAACAATCTGTAATTTCTCTGCTTTTATTGTGAGCTATAAACATCACATTGTTATGTACGAAACAAATGAAACAGGTAACTTGTACAGGGAATTAAATTTGAATTTCCAGGGAAAACAGCCTTAAGCAATTTTTATACATATATACTTCTTTGTTTTTATCAAGAAAAATTAAGCATGAAGATCGGTCAACTACCGTATACCGGGTGTCCGAAAGATGTATGTTTCTGTTGAGATAAAATGAAAAACACCAACCATCTCTAAAAAAAATAGGGTTTTATAGATATAACTGTTGTACCTGCGATAAAAAATATCTTACACCAAACGATACATCCGTAAGGACATTTGGTAGAAACATCGTATAACCGAAGTTTGCAACAAAATTAATGTGAAATCGTAAATTATTTTTTTTTTTGTGGCTTAACTTTTGCCAGAAAAGGGGCTGCATTTATTATTCACTTCTAGCTGTGACTCACAAATTTCTCATTACAAAACAGTTTTCTTTGGAATACATAATAAGACCATTTGATTCAAAAATCGATTCAAAACCATTTTGAAAGAGTAGAGCGAATGCTCATATTTTCCATAATGATACATTATTTTAGCTTCACATGTGTTTCATAGTAACTATGCTAATACAACTCTGCATTTTAAATATTAATAAACGTGAAACGAGGGTGCATATTATAATATATAAAATATAATGTGCATAAATAAATTATGTATAACATGTAAATGCAAGAGAAATGGGAACTGCTGTTGTTTCTTCGTATACTCTGCAGGCACACGAAATGGGCTAATACCGCCCTGCTTTATTATTGTCCTTTGCATCAAAGTGTTCTCATGAACTGGGCTAATACTATACCCGAATAATATAATGGTATATAAATTAAGATTTATTTTAATAAAAGGCACAACAGGAGCTATTAAAAATGCAGTTTGTTTAAAGAGAATAAAATAAATGAATATAATTTTAGATTTTTTTTATCCCTGCTATGATTTCTATGTTACCGAATTAATAAAAATATAGATTTAACAACTTCAATTAAATTTGTGTTTTTTTACGTGAAATTAACAGGATTAACGCAACTAGTTTGGTACTTTAAAAAAGAGTTAATAGCGATACCCACTTTAACTGAAAAACTGCGAAATTTTCATTAAACAATAATAAACATATTTTCACATAATTCCCAATTATCCTATCGTTCAATTTTCAGATGAGATGTGTATTTGATAGTAATATACGTGTATTGCTTAAGATTTATTACTGTGTCAATTCAAACACAATTTTTCAGCCTAGTTACACAATTATCAAGCACGAAATAAAAATTGAAAAAATTATCAGCTGCATATTTTCAAAAATAACAGGAAGGGGTAGGGATTAAAGTTCAAAACAAATATTTGTTCACATTTATGAAAATAAAGGGATAAAAACTGCCAAACGGCACATTGAACATAAATTTGATGAAATATGCAGTATTTCTCTTTGTCTGTTACATTGGTCAGAGGAGAATTTTGTGTGACGTATATTTAAAGTGGAGATAGTAATTCTAAGAGCAAACAGCATCCTTCGAAGATATAATACAGACACATATTATACATAAAATTGTGTAGGTATCATGTTCACGTACATGCTAACTTGCCATAGGGGCTCTGCTTAAGATCCTGCGATATTCGTTCCCACAGCACAGCGAATGTATCGGAGTCGATCCCGTACAATCATTAATAATATAATAATAGGCCAGAAGACCGAAGAGGGGGGCACGGACACACACACATACATGACATTATGTATCTGCACCTCAATTCTATACATAATATTATTGTGATGACACTGAAAGAACACCAACAAATTTCACTTACCGACTTGAAGTACATTGTCCACACATCCCGTCTCAAGAAGTCTTAAACCTTTACAAAAGGACAAATTTGTCTGATCGCCAGCGGCTCCGGCAGCACTGGCAGTCGCCGACGAAGAAGAAGTGGCCGACGACGACGTATTGTTCGCAGAGGATGTGGCACTGGCCGGAGGCACACGCGACAAAGACGAATACATGCAAATGTCACGTTCATTCCTCGGAAACGACCAGAATATGATCCGCCTTTGAACCGGTTCCGGTATACGATCGTATCGTTCCTCGATACGCTGAAACGGGATGTTTTCGGCGACGATACGCGCCGACAGGTCCAACAGGGTGTCCGGCGTCTTCGGCTGTACATTGTAGCCCGTCAACGAGTCCAAGGGTATCGACGCACTACTACTCGCACCACTGACACCGCCCGTGCCACCGCAATGGCCTTGAAATAACGAACCGCACTGATGATGATGATGGTGGTGATGGGCCGATGCTGGGTGATGATGACTGTTGCCGCTGCCGTGATGATGATATGAAGACGACGACGAATGGTTATTATTGTTAGCACTGCGCGAGCAACAGAACCTCGGCCGGGAAGTGGCCATCACTTCTCACCTCCGCGCAACGCGACTGTCTCATCCAAACTGACTGCTTATGCCTGCCTGAATATTGTAGAACACCACACCACCAGACACGCTCGCAACGCACACGCATTCACTTGACCCTTCTCGCAGACGGGCCATGCGCACGACGTCGCATACGCAAGGTGCGCTTGCGGAAAATTGCTATACGTGCTCATGCCTTGCTCGTTCAATATTTACTGTACATATCGATTGGCATTAATATTTTCTATCAAATGTATATTGTATAATAGCCGATATTGGCCGAGCGTTATTCATATGACACTAATTCGTCTATTTCAAATATCGAACTCCCTGATGCGATATGAGAACTGGCAGAAAAATGTTTCAGTTACAAAGTAATAAATTAAGAATACAATTTTACCTAAGGCCAAAAGTGGTTGTTTTACTGAAATTTAATTGAACAATGCATACCATTGTCTATTTAAAACTCAAAAGACTTTATCGATTTAAACGAAATTTTATACTCATGTTAAAACTTGAAATACGTAAATCACTCGAAATCTATGCAATATGGGAATATTTATATGTTTTAAATTAGTAAAAAAATCTTGAAAGAAATAAAACTTTGATTTCAAATTACAGATTTCAATACAAGATTAAACAGCCTTCCCAACTTTAATCTAGGTTCGGTCAACGATTCAACAAGGTTCAACTTAGTTAAGGGTGGCGAAAAGCTAAAAAAAATGCAGATAACAGATGAACGGATGCTCTTGTTTAACCGATTATTGGACAAAATAAAAGCATAAGGTCCTGAATTATATACCTTTATAAGGACGGAAATTTATGGATTTTCTTAAGTACTTAAAAACGACTATCAATGTTTTAAACTTCCTAATACAAAATAATGTAATCAATATTTTTTAATCTGACCGATAGTACTGTACAGGTCCTGTAAGTGTATTAGGGGTGTGCAAGCAAACAGATACAAAGCCATTAATTAAATAAACTGGTGTATTCCGAGTGGATATTTGATTGAAGCAATTTTTCGAATGAGTCTCATGCATCAGATCGGAACGACGACGCGGTGGGGGCAGTTTGATTACATCCTGTTGATGGACCTGCGCAGCGAGCGGATCACACTCTCGTGCCTCCGCTCCCGTCGCGTCCCTCTGAACGAAGGGGAAAGGACCGACCCAGCCTGCTGCAGTCTGACTGTAGCGTAAACAGCTGATATTTGTCTTGTTTATAATGTACACAAGCGCCGTTATCAGGGAAACTTATCTGATATTTTAATGGAAAAAATATTACCACAATCTTATTATAACGAACCTCAATATAACGATTTCCTCGATTTAACAAATTGTTTGAAATCCCCTAGAACGTCCCGTAAGATTTAATGCAAAATATACCTCTACATTACCAATTTTTTTTCAAAAACCTCTTTATAATGAATTTTCAATCATTACAGAATATAAATATGAAATATAATTGAGAATAATAGCTTTTGTCTCCTATAATTGTTAAGAAACATTCATTGTTGTAGCACTATATTAGAAAAATTTCATTCCGCCGCGAAAGTGGAAAGATTCGGGTTTAAATCCCGACAGTGACGTGTTGGAATAATAAATTTTTCTAATATAGTGCTACAACAATGAATGTTTCTTATCAATTATAGCAGACAAAAGCTATTATTCTCAATTAATTCAGCAAGTATGTAGCTATAAGCGTATGAAAAATATCTACTAATAGAAAATATAATCTAATTTTTGTCAATTTATAACCTTTACATAATGTATTCAATCACACACAATTCCACAATGACAACAACAGGTTCAGACACGTTAAATTTATCGTAAGACAATCATTGTTGTTTGATGTAAAGTAATGTAAACAGGCTACTGTTGGTCACTGTAGTTAGTAAAAAAATTGCAGCGTCTGAGAAATGAAAAAGGTGTTCCTTAACCGTCGCAGAGAAACGAAAAATCATTTATGTAGACGAGAATCCTACAAAGAAAAATTAGACATCGCTAAAGAGTTCGAAATTTCCGCAAGTACACTGGCCACAATTTTAAAGTTTAAATATAAGTTCTCAGAAGAAAATGGGTTTTCTTGTTAAAATGAATCTTAAAAAAAGGCAAAAGTGCAAAATGTGTGTACTGTGTAGTACTTCTTCTGCTTGTAGTCCAAAGAAAATATCTAAGGTGAACATTATTTCATAATGAACGCATGCCTAGGGAGAATTCACTGAAATTTAAATGTACCGTTAAATTATGTATGGGCTGTGTTTCGAACGAGTCGCAGCTGAAGCGTGTATGATGTGTGACTGTGTGTAAAATGTCGTTTTGTTTATATACACTACGTCATAAACGCGGCCGCGAATCTCACGTGCGCATGCCCGGCGCTCCGCAATTCTAAAGGCGCGTCCGGATCGTTGAGCCGGCGTCAGCGTAGTACGCATGTTCGATCCGTAAGTGTGAATACTCATTAAATTTTGTCTGTATGTATTTTGTATATCTCGATGTGTAGACTGCACACGGATACGTCATTGTTTTTTTGTGGGACGTGGGAGGTAGGAAATACAAAATATAATATTGTAAGTGGACTCTGTTTGATGTTTACTTATTCATGCGTTTTCAAAGAATTTCATTGAATTTTTACCGATAAAGACCGCGATAATGAAATTTTCGTTCCAAACTCTCAGACAAATGACTGAGATGTTTGGTCTTTAAAAATATTTTATTTTTATGCTGTTGAAGTTATCAGATTACACATTGTTGGGATTGGCAGGATCGTCGAGAGTGTGCCCTGGGGCACTTTTTGACCCCATTCTAAGTGTGCATTTAACCATTTCCAGGTTGACCTTGAATCTTGAGTTACGAGAGTGAGTGGTAAGCAAGTGTGGCCTGTGGCGTGCACAAATATAACAATCAGAATAAAGTATGTCATTGAGAGAAGTGTGTTTTAAACATTTTTATTTCCCAAAACAAAGTCGCTATCCGCGTCTGTTCGCTATAGTTCTTCTAAACTACACAATGGATTTTGATATGGTTTTCACCATCAGAGAATTTCTTCAGGGATGTTTCTGTGTATAATACATGTTAGTTTCATATTAAATTTAAGGGTGGTAGAGAAATCTTGATGTTTTGTAACCAAGTCGTAAAAAGCACGCTTTTAGGGCGCTTACATGGCATACGCAGACTAAACCATAAGAGATACATCAAAGAAATGTACTACAGAATTTGTTGATCTTAAGAAGGCCTACAAAAAAGTCCCCAATAGCATATTATGTCTATCTTCTAAGAACGGCCCACAGTAAAGTAATCATTTTTATCTTTCAAAGATCTCATAAAAAGTAATCAGTTATTTGTGAAGCTTTTTTGACCGACATGGGATTAATCCTTATCCAATTAAATATTTTATTTACCTTACACGCATTTATTTTACATCGAAATTGATCTTTACATCACATAAACTATTGGTTCCCCACATCCTGGCAAATACTAATAGTACCTAATACATAAAAAACACAAGTTCATTTTAGATATATATAAGACTAGCGGCCCAGTCCGGCTTCGCCCGGGTGTAAATGTAATATATAGGATATAAAAGATGAGAATCATTATCATTAAATTCTCAACGTGTATTGAATTTGCGCGAATTCAATCGCTTTTATTTGTGAATGTTCAAAATTCGAAGAAAAATCTTATTTTCCAAAAAGAAATTTAAAAAATTCTGTTGATCCGATCGCTACCAAACTTCAGAAGATCACCCGCTGGGCTAATCTAAAGATTGTCTGAAAATTTCATCAAAAATGGTCTACCCGTTTGGAGTCCATAGATTACATAATATACATCGTCTTTTATCTATATAGATTATTAAAATGTAAAAAGTGGTTATTGTGACATAACGATAATAGTTGGACATATTATAGTATCGCGTAGTTTTTTGAAGTTAT
Organism: Venustoraphidia nigricollis; assembly: GCA_034508555.1. Classification (NCBI taxonomy): domain Eukaryota; kingdom Metazoa; phylum Arthropoda; class Insecta; order Raphidioptera; family Raphidiidae; genus Venustoraphidia; species Venustoraphidia nigricollis. The sequence goes on from JAVRKA010000013.1 coordinate 5,070,732, forward strand.
TGATATGTTCTTTAATATTGTAGAACATACTTTTGTTCTATCATCTATAGTTTCCGCAGCGCATGCGGCGAAAGATGTTTTATGGCATTTTTTTTACACCTTGGGTTACGTTACTAAAGTTTTAGTAAGGATCCCTAATATTTTCTAGCAATAAATATAGCCTATGTTACTCAGGGTGAATGTAGCTTTCTAATGGTGAAAGAATTTTTTAAATCGGCACAGTAGTTTTTGAGGTTATTCATTACAAACATACACACAAAAATACAAATCTTTCCTCTTTATAATATTAGTGTAGATGACGCAATGAAGTAGATTTGTGCATGAATCAAATCATATGGTGTGTTACAGTGCAAGACCCAAGTGTGTAAGGTCATTTATGGTAAAATTTCATAATGTGTAAACTCATAGCGTTGACTGCGTACGGTAATGAAAAAATTTAGCACGTATTTGTATACATTAAAGGTGTTTTATATTATTTATTTATAAGCATTATAACAGTACCCTGCACAGTAAGTAAACAAACTGGTTTTGAAAAACTTGTTGACTGAATTTTAAAATTATTTCAAGAACACTATAGTTAGTATTTGTGTTCATTTTAAATTTGTCTCTTTACGACTTTTTCCATTTAGATGTCACGAGTATTTCTGTACACACTGCAATATAAAATCAGGTTAAAATTTAAATACCCGCGAATAACATATTGTATAAAACTAAGCCCTCATTATAATTAATTAATAAAAACTCGGGTCGCAGTGCCAAATCCTGCTGACAGTATAGTGTATTTAATCATACATGCGTTGTGGTTTTATTTTGCATTTCTGTTGTTGGACAAAATAAAAAATCTAACTCCTTAATACGTACCTTCAAATAAAAAAATTTAAAAAAAATTTATGTCCTTCAAAAATAATACTAAAAAGATGAAAATAATGAAATTTTCAGTTCGGAGCCAATTTCATTGCTAAAATTTTACCTATCTACTTTTATTAAATGGGCACCGACCTCAAAATTTCATTATTTTCATCTTTTTAGTGAATTTTTTGAAGGAGGCAAATTTTTTTTTAAAGTTCTTTTTATTTTTTACTTTTTTAGTGGATTTGATTTCGCACATTTTTAAAAACTACTGAACCGATTTAAATAAAATTTATGTGGGATTACCCTGAAAGTGTGCCCTATTAAATAAGAAAAGAATCATCAAAATCGGTTCACAAATATTGGAGATATGAGGTAGCATACATTAAAACACATGTTTTTTTTATGTTATTTCAAAACGGATGAACTGACTTTAATATAATCTATATGGTACTAATCCGGTAACATTCTGAACAAAATGGCGTTGAAATTTTTCAAATCGGTTAATAATTGACAATAATATTGGTGAACATATCTATATAAAAAAACACATTATAGAACCTCCTCCTTTTTTGAAGTCGGTTAAAAACGCTCAGATCTAGTAAACTAGAAATGAGACAGTGGTGTGACTAGACGCAGTCGATTCAGCGTGACTTTTTGGTCCATATAAAACGTACCAGAAAGCGCTTAGTGTGAATGAAAGTTGCAGTTTAGCAAAACGCATGAAAAAATGAGAGTTTCTCAAGTTGAGCAGGTTATATCTTTTTTCCGATTTATAAGCAACTAGTGCAATATGTATGTGACTTTTATAATACATATTTCGAAAAGCACGTAATGTTCACGTTAAATTTTTACAAGAAGCTGTAAGGCATAAAATTCCCAATTAGGTATGTTCGTTGAAAACTACCTACCTCGCGAGTCGCAACTTATAATTATTGTTTGTTGACATCAACCGATTATTTCTTGTTTTGTTTTCAAGACGTTGAACCTGTAGTAAATATTTTTTGCACTGTTCATGTTTTTTTAAAATACAGAGTGTTCCTGCAAATCGCAATATGCGTATATTACAAGGAAAAGAAAAATATAGTTCAGTGCATAATTAATAATAGGAGTGTTTGTAATCGTGTTCCAATAACACCTTTGACACTATTGCGTTTGTTGCACATACCTGTTTTGTATTTCAGTGTCCAACTAAAAGATCTAAATAAAAAAACCCGGGTCGCAGTGCCAAAACCCTGCTGACAATATAGTGTATTTGCTGATACAGGCAGTGTGGCTTTATTATGCGAACTTAAGTTGGTTTTTGGGTAAAAAAAAATTTTACTCCTTAATACAGCCCTTAAAATAACATTTTTTTTCTTAATTGCAATATTATTATCAATCGACCTCTATACCAAATTATATGCAACTTTCAGTAAATAATTTACTATCTGCAAACTAGTGTTTTCATAAAATTTGTAAGTCCGGTCCTGTCGGGCCCATTTTATTAAAATTTTAGGGACACTTTTTAATTACTACCGGAGGGTTAAATTTCAATTTTGAAACGATTCGGAGAATTTTTTCGATATTTTGGGCCTCAAAAACATTTTTCAACCCCTAAAAACTACCCTTAAAATAGCCCGATTGGGCCCATTTTAAATAGGCTTCGTGCGGTGATGGATTCCAACATGTGTGCCAAATTTCGTTAAAATAAATTAACTTCTTCGAAAGTTATAGCCCGCACACATATATACCTATATATATATATGTATATATATATATATATATGTATATATATATATATATATATATATATATATATATATATATATACACATATATATATAAACATTTTCAAAAATGGTGCCAACGTGTTTAGGAGGTTATGAAACGTCGAGAAATTTTGGTCCGACCCCTAGGTCCCGCCATGCGACCGACGCCAATAGTGTATGTTGCCTTATGGCAAATACACTAACTAGCAGTTTCGATTCTTGAACATGAAAACGTAGTATCGCGTAAATCGCGGGATAGATGTCTGAATTTGGTAACTGCTAGATATAGTCCGGTGAATAAGTCGGGATTGCAACTTTTTGTTGCCAGAGCTCCAAACTAATCACTCTCCCCAGTTTTCGAGGTCGCTGAAAACGATGGTGGTGGGCAAAAAAGTTTTTTCCTTCGGCAACCCCTTCGAATTAGTCAAAAACCACCTCCACATCGCCTTTACGCGCGCAAATCGATTTCCAAAACGTTTTTTGGCCTTGTTAACAGTCTTTCAGGTGCCGGGGATCAGTTCTCAAGGGAAGTGAGCCAAACCAACTCCACCCCTTGATTTCCACCCCCTGTAAGGGGGTAGAAAGTGACTTTTGTTGAAAAAAAAGTTTCAGACACAAGTTGTTTAGTTTGAAGGGGGGCATCGTTTGGAGACAAATGCCACTCCTCATCCCCAACCCCTGTGCAGGAATGAGGGTGACTTTGACATTTTTAATAGGAACGCCTATTTTTTTATCACAAATCATGATTTTTCGATAAAAAATATGCAACATTTGCCTGAAACATTTTTTATCCGATGCCTATCTCTCTCAATCCTTAAAATCCAAGTCCAAAATCGCATTTTAGGGGTTGAGAGAGCATTGGGAAAAAAATGTTTCAGACAAATCTCGCATATTTTTTATCGAAAAATCATGATTTGTGATAAAAAATACGTGCCGTCTACACACGAGATAACGCGAAAGCAATTAAAGTTGGCGACATCGATGATCTAAATAACAGGGCATCCGCATACGAGGCAACATTTTAAACAGTCAACTCGTGCATTTCAAAAAGAAGGTGCAAGTAGGTGCATTTTTAATTCAGTGGATGAATTAATTTAGTGAATTTTAGCAAAAATGTGTTTACATTAGGCGAGGAGACAAACTTTCCATGAAAATTTGGGTTCTTTTTGTTTCTACTACCTGCTGCCCGCGCCTTCGCACACGTTTTTTATATAAAAAAATACATAGCTGTCCAAAAAAATGAGCGATATGTTTTCCCTACGATTCCAATTTTCAAGTTTAAAAAAATCAATATTCCCATACAAACTTTCACCCACCGTTCCCCCTCTTAAAATGTGAAAATCCAAAAACCCTGAAACAAGTCATTATTTATTTATGCGCAGAAGCTGTAATTCAAATTTTCATGTTTCTAACTTCAAAGAACAAAGACTTTTATACGAAGTTTGCCCCTTAAAGTCTTTCTTAGCGAATGCTTACGTTATTAAATAAACCTATGTTCCAAACAGCTTTCTAGACTTGGTAGTTTTGATAGATCAGTCAGTCAGTCAGGACAAACGATTTTATAAGTTTAGATTGCAGTCAATCTAAAAATATAAATTTATTAGCACAAAGCAACCGTAATTTTCAATTTATAAAGATTCCCTAAAAATTACTCCAATAATTAATTATTATACTTTATATCATTTATTTATTTATTTGTCACGTCTTTTCAGGAATACTCAGTGAGTGAAAGTAAAATCGTGTAAAACACAGCACCCATAAATTTGATAAACGCCTCCATAATATTTGCGGGCGATATTAGTAACATGTCGTTTAGATCGCGTTTCCTTGCAAATCGCCCGGATTGCTCAGTTTACGCTTTATCACTTTCATGTTGTCCCACTCATTTAGCTAGTAAGTGACAGCGAAGGGATATCGTATCGCCATTAAGTTGCTTTCTTGTTGCCTCGTGTCGAACGGCTTAACGCACACTTTTCAGTGTAAATTTCGGGGAGTTACCTACACTACACTAATATACCGAATACGTCTAATAGGTTTCCCTTGCAGAATTTTAGTTTCGTTTATTTTGCCTACGACTGCCACGGTCCACGATCAATTTAATGTAATCCCCTAAGCCCTAAGGTCTCATCGCCTGCACCAACTGTAGTACTACGCGCTATACTAGTATCATAAAATCTGTGCTAGTACCGTACTTCATAGGCGTAACAAGAGAGGGGCAAACCCCCCCTTCGATATAATAATAATTATAAAAAATAATACATTTTATCAACAAAACTAACTATAATATTATGAAAATACAAAAAACTTACCTTTTGAATAACTGGTCAAAATGGATGTCTTTTATCACTGTTTTGAATATACCAAGTAAGTTTTTGCGAATAGCACTTCGAATTCCGTTACCATCAGTCATGAATGTCACCATTTCAAACGAAAATAATTTATCACTATCACAAATCATTTATCTAGAATTTGCACTTTTCAAAAAAAAAAAAAAATAATACTAATCACTAATAACAATTAAACAAACCACAAACACGAGGAGACAAATTGAAACTGAATATTTGACAGTATGATTACAGCGTTGTAGTTAGTCTGTTGGCAAAAATGTTACATAACTAATGACAGAATTATAGAAGGTTATTTAAAAGGCAATGAAGATTACTAAAACAAAAATCCTTTACTACTGTGCAGTGATGCTCAAACTTTTTTTCAAGTCACGTTTGTATTAACACATAAATTACAAGATTGCACGCGGATGCATAGACGGCTAGAGATGCTCTTTTCTTTAAATTTAAAATAGACCAGAAATATTTTTTGACAAAAGTGCTCAATGCGTTACATAGAATTTAACATGTTATTTTCTGTACACATGGTTAATGCATGGCAGTATAACTTGTAGAATATTTGACAGAGCGATTATAAATATTATGAATTGAGAACTGGGGTTACAGAATGCAATATATTTTTTTTTATAAAAAATTGTTAATATATATATTTTTAAAATTTACAACCTGTTTATCAAGTACATAAAAAAGATAAATAACTTCAAATATTTATATTTTAAGTGGTATATTGTCACCTTTCATATAACACAACAATATTAGGGCCGTGGTTCAAAAACTGAAGTAATTCTGCTATACAAAACTGGTATAACATGTAGACTGTAGAGTTTTCGAATCATCCAGAAGTTTGTTTAATTTTTTATGTATTCTGCTTAAAAAAATAGAAGTTGTTACCTAATTATAAAAAAAAACCTTTCAGACTAATTTGTAGATGTTCTTACGGTTTTAAAAACTTAAAAAATACATATACATGTATATTAAAAACGAGAGATTTTCCAGAATTACATAGTAATGATGAAAAAGTAGATTTTACAAATTTTTGTATCTTTTGAAGTTCTCTTGATACCATGTTTTTCGTAATGTTCTAGAAAATAATCTAAATGATTCAGTCAAAAACTACGGCCTTTACATCAATTAATATCATATTATACAATAAACTGATGACTTCTAGACACGACCTTAAAAATAATATAATTATTGTGACATTAGTTTCATTAATCTTTAAAACAAATTAACATTTTCAATGCTCGTTAACAGAAATTGTAATATTATTTAATGCATTTTATAATATATGTACATTTATTTTTTAATAATATAGTGAAGAACTTTGATTGTTTGATTTCTATGAAACCAAACGAAAAAAAAACTCGTAGAAAACATACAGTCTGCTTGAAGCTAATAAAAACTAGTGAAAGTATCTTTTCTAAGAACATGTTAAATTGTATCAATATTTAAGACTTTTAATTTCGTTGTGGACTTTTGAAACGAGTTTTTATTCATTAGAACATTACTGACGTAATAAAACTTCATTTATACTTCCCACAGATAGGTTAAGTATAATAATTTGGGAGACAATATTTTATTGATATTATTGATTGACAATATTAATTATTACATAATATCTATACGCAGGGCTATATTTAACAATGTGAGGTTCTCAGGGTATTAAAATTTTCGAAGCGCACTTAAAAAAATAGCCCGATGAAAGTCGTATTCCAAGCGCACAATGGGGTCGTAAAAACTTCGAAAGATAAATTTGGAAAAATGAAGAACTCGGGATTGTAGCGCCTTACTCCTCTTTAATTTAAGTCTTGCCTAAACGCTTATAAGTAGAAATTATTGTGTCCATTTGATTACTGTAATTTTATTATTCTATTATATTTTTAGATTTTAATACCAAAAATCTACCAACTACCTTCGATGTCAGTATTTATTTTTTTCAAAGTCAAAATTCTATTTTCTCTATTATATGCTACTTTGGTTGTTATTTAATATGATTCCTTTGGTTTATTTATTAAATTATTACGTCAAATAAAACAAAAAAACTCAAGTTCTTTTCTATCATTTGTACAACAATAACATGAGTTTTTACCTTCACGACAGCTGCTGTATTACCCCAGAGACAGTTTATGGTTCTGTTTGATTTTAAATGATACTTAAAATCAATTAGACACTACTGTCCTTAGTTGTGTGTTTAATTGTCCGAATGTCCTGAAAATTACGTTTTTTGGATGCACAAAACGTTTTTCGAAAGTATTCTTTCATTTAAGCAGGTCATATATTCGAGTGTTGCCCAACTAAACATCTTAAGCTGCATGAATAAAAAAAGAATGACTTTTTAACACACGCCGCTGTTTTTTATATGCGTACTTAGAACAAGTTTTATTATAAAAAAATCTTATAAATACCCGTATTTTATTATAAACAATTTTTCTTTAATAATATAGAAAAGACTTAAGTTCTATATATCTTTCTGTTTTTCGTTTAATTTCAACTGCAAAATAGTCTTTAACTAATGGAGAAAATGATTAATGTTACATAATATACAAATAAAATATTATCAATAATTGCACTAAAATTATATTCAAGCTGCTATATTCTGCTAATTCTTATGAACTAAATATTTTGTACCGCTTTGTATCAGATGGTTCTGTTTAAATACAAATAATATAGCATAAATATGTATATATATATTTACGAGAACACCAGAATTAGGTAGTTAATTCAAAATCAGATTAGCACTTTTAACGTCGATTTGTACTGTCTACTCAGACAAAGGTAGACACCGCGCCGGTAAATTTTATTTTAATCTGTATTGAGCAATTCGTCTAGTACATATAAATACTTCTATATTCTAACGCAAATACAAACTATATTTTGAGGTGCGGTTCAAACCCATACCTATCTGCTTGATAGTACAAACCGATTTTTTACGGTTTCTTTAAAATATATAGAAATTTTGCCCCCTATGCACAAACAAAACTGATCAGCTGGATTTCGTATGTCTTAATAAAGCTTTTAATTTATGTATTACAACTATTTCAGAAACCGTGTAGTCAGTGTGTTCTATTTTTATTTCTTATTTTCAAATCGTCAAGATTACTTCCAAAAATTTTCACATGAACATGATTTAAACGTAGGTAAGTACCTAGAATGGACAAGCTGAATTAATTTTACAGGTTTATAAAAAGCGCTAAATTTGACCCAATGTCTCCTAATTATTTTTTTTCTTCATCGAATAACACTGCTTATTTTCGTTATCAAAGTGGCCAATCCCAGAGCTAGCAGAATACGCGCCAAAACAGTCAAATAAACGTAACATGCATTCATAAATCATAATATAAAACCTATATTGTTTTACTTTTTTCTCTATATTTTTTTACATTATTTTATTGTCTGTCTTCAACGCACATAGTACAGTTTACTGGCAAATACATTTTCTGGAGAATAAGTACGTATCGAAAACTAAAAATACATTAACAGTGTTTTGCTCTACTGGCTCTACTGTTGCTCTATGACACTTAAAACAAAAAGAAAATACTATAATTTAAAAATATTTTTTTTACAGACGCAATTCCAATGAATTTTTATCGTTCTCTTTTCATTGCACTCAATATCCTAATTCAATGTATTTCCATCATTAATATCAGACAGGAACGTATTTATAAAATTTCACTACATTTTCGGTCTTATTTTCTCTGCGTCCTACATACACATTTCTTTTGATAATAATTAAAATTGACGCGGCGGTTGTGCCGTCTCAGACGAGTACCCTTTTCGTAATGACGCAAATACGTCCCTGTTATCAGCTAATAATATCAAAGGATTGATTTATATTCAGTACTCAAGAAATGTTATTTTTTACTACTAAATTTGTTCCTACTATAGTATAATACACCCTAAACAAAGTATTGTTACTTTTTTTCAAATTACAGTTCGTTACAATTTGAAATTTTAAAATTTATCAAAAATATACGTATATTATTACTGTAGAAAAATATTGGACTAAAAAGTCAAATAATAGACTGAAAGAAAAAACAATATTTGCCAGTTTTCAAACTGCAAACTGGTTAATTTACCGCTTGTCAATTACTTCCTAAAATAAATTTCATTGCACTGGTCAGTTCTAACGACAAACCACAGTTCACATTTTCAATGACTATCCGATTAAAATTTCAGTTATAAAATCGCACTGAAACCAACTTCGAATAATTGTAATTTAACTGACACTAATTGTAGGTACACACATTTCACTTAGGCATGTTGTTGTAGTCAACATAAACCCTGACGACTTCACCAGAGTATTTTCTCTGCGACGGCATGAAATAGAAATCCGGTTGCATGTCTCTGTGCCTGGCGAGTCCCGGAGGACCTCCTTGGTAAGCGCTTCGCGGCAACGAATACGTGCTACGTTCGGCCGGATGATGCGATGGCGGAACACCACGAGGTCGCTGCAAGGACCGTGTATCACCGCGGTATCCCTTCATCGCGTACTCACCGCTCATACTTTGTCCCCCACCATCTTCTGGCGGACTACGCGGCCGACGACGTCCACCACTGCGCTGACCTCCACCGTCTGTCGTGTCGCCGCTGGCATTCTTCTCGTCTATTTCAAATGCGTCGAACGCATAGTTTGTGTTCGCCGTCGAATAATCTTTCCACGATGAGTTTGGTATCAAGTGCATCTGTTGACAACACAAACGCTGTACGATTGTAACTTAACCCATTAAAGTCCGAGATTGTTTTTATTAAATGGATAGTTACATTCGAGCCGAGTTATCGATCTCATATTACCATTATAAATGCTACTTTTTATGAGATCGCCCAGTCTTATTAATTGTAACAATGGAGATAAAAAAATTATGTTATGCAGTCGCTGTAATATATAGTAATAGCCATCAATATATAATGTTAGGGAGCATCATCCATAAACCAAGTGACCCTATTTCAGCTCTCTGGAACCTCTCCTTTCCAATGACCCCTCCCTCCCGAATGGAACATAGTTTTTTATTATAAAATCCACCAGACATTTTACGTTTTCTGTTAAAAAGCTGTTAAAAAATTTGGTTTAAAATGAACAAGACTGATATTAGTATAATATGTAGATATTAAGATACAAAAGTAACCAATGTTTTAAAATAAATATTCAACTTATTCTGCAAATTATTTTCATTATGCCAAATAAAATACATGAAAAAATTACGTAGCTTGACTTCAACTCCCCCTCTCCTTACGTAGCTCAGCGTAGCTTTCGAACTGATCCCCCTATCCCTCTTGATCGAGCTACATGGTTTATGGACGCTTCCTTAGACATTAGTCTTTGTATCGACTGCACAAATTACAATTTGAAAATTACCAAAATAGATCGATTCACCATTCATGAATATTTAATGTTTCAAAAAGATTAAATTTCTATTTTGTTGCTACTGTTACATCTTGTATCAAGAACGATCTTGAAGTGACTACAGTTATAGAAAGACGTAAATACAACGTCAATATTATTGAATAAGTTTAAGATCATTCAATACAGAATCTGCTTATTTTTCTATAACCCGAAAAGCCCGAAAAAAACTTAACAATTTGTTCAAATTTTGCTATTCCTAGAAATTATTTACATTATCACTGCATAGTGCAGATTCTCCAGCCCCCTCCCAAAAAAATTCGACAACAACCATGAATAATTTTTTCTTTAAATGAAACCAGGGCTGTGTCGAGTAAATCTGGACTCAGAGGAATTTTTGAATCGGGTTTAATTATGTTTTACAAAAATTAAAAAAAAATGGTTTGCTGTGAAATCTAATCCAACAAAATCGCGATCTCATAACCTTTCGTCGGACTTGAATGAAACTTTCTAGAATTTATACTTAAAAAAACGTAAATGTAATCCTTTGTCACTAATTTGACCGGGTTTGCTATGTAACTAACGAGGTATAACAATATAGTATTAAAATCGGGTAACGATAATGGGTTAAGTTAGACGTGGCCAAACGTGAAGCGATGCGAATGAAGGGGGCCCCTTGTCTTACGATCGATGGTGGTTGTGCTGTTGTCGTGGCCGGTGCGGGGGCCCGCGCGTGTCGCTCCAATACGGTCGCGGCGGCATGTCTTCGCGAGCATGGAAATAACCAGGCGCCTCCAACTGGATTGAATACACTCTCTGTGTGACACAGCCCCCGGCAACAGACAAACGCCACTTTTTTTGATACCATGCTCATTTCATATAACTTTACTAATTTACTATTAGTGCAGTCAAATGGGCGAAAAAGATAGACCAACCGTACATTTAGGATAGGTTTCGATTTTTCTTTTTGGGGCTCGTAGGGGGATCGGTGGTGAATTCAAAACTGAGTTTTCAGGACGGGGATGTCCCCATTTGGCCATCGAGACAATTATTAACACCGTCAATATGAAATTATAAAACAACTGTGGTAACATGGAATTTTTAGAAATAATTTTACGAAAATACTTTGGTATAAAAAATAATAAATTAAGAATTTGAATAATTTTTTATTCTTAGTCCCTCAAATCGTAAAATATGCTCTCGGGAAATTTCGAACTGCGGTGGCCATTAAGCTTTGACAAAATTTGGTTTGCTGCTTATAAATTTCGAAGGACGCATATTTTTGCTCTAAAACCTAAATAAAAAGAGGTGATATTCGTCAATATTTCTGACAGCACGTCACAAGATTTGTAATTACGGGAAGGCAAATTAACATTTTGAAGTTTTTTCTATACAAACTTATGTAAAAAATTATAACAAATTTGGCTTGCTCAATAATTTTTTTTCAATTTTTTTTTTCTGTACAAAAATTTATGTAAAACTTATGCTAATTTTAAATCGTTTATTTAGATTAAATAACCTATAAAAACTTGGCTAAAAGTTATGTGGGAAGAACGATAGATATTTCTAGTTTATTTTGTAAGCACTACCGTCAAAATAAGATTTTTCATAAAAATTAGAGACTTCTGAAACAAGAATAAATGCAAACACAGATTCAACTGCTCGTAAAATAGAGAGTAATCTGGGTGCATATTAAACAGCTGGTAAATAGTCACATTAATAAAAGAGAATTTGCTAAAATGCTGTCTGCAAGACTTTTAAGAGACTCGCGACTACGGAGATACACCCTTCCTTTCACTCACCACCGACTCTTCTACGAATAAAAAAGCGCTGCCTATCTAAAATGCACGGTTGAATAACGCATTGACTGCACTACATCTAATAATGTGGTTATTAGGTTTGTTAATAATTTGATAACGATTTACATAAACACAAGAAACAGCCCTTCTTCGCATCAACCATAAAATACCAATACAATGAATTAATTATTTGTGATGTATATATATACAATGTGATTGTGAATAAATGATATTGAAAATATATAATATTTACAAGTGCAGAAAATATTAAACTAATACGTACCGTTTATTTCTGTAAAAATAACAATATTGTTTCCAAAGATTTATTAGAGAGAAAATTAAAAAAAAAAAACTCTTGATTTCAGGGGCGGATACAGATTTTCATTTGTGGGGGGTGGTCATAGTGTTTAAATAAGAAATAGAAATAGGATATCAAAGATAGATCTAATTCTACACATTAATTTAGTTATAATTATCTTTAATTTATATATAAGTAATTGATCTCCTAGAAGCTCCCCACAAAATTTTAACTAGCATAACGTAAGTTTTTATAAACGCGATTGTGTTTCAAATTTGTGGGATACAAAGTATTTTTCAAGATTTTATTACTATATTGGGATTATAAGTTATAGGATCTGAGAATATGTTTTTAAAAATGATCAAAAGTTAAGAGAAAGTTCAATCAAACTGGTTAATGTTTTGAAATTTTAAAATTAGTTAAAAATAAATTAGTACAAAACCCACAGGAATCTACTACTTATGTACAGTTAGTGGATTAATAAAATACTAAAATAAAAAGTTTTAGAAACAATCAAGTAGAATTTAAAATAGTGATATTACCTTTTGATTCGGTGACGACTTGCAGGACGCTTTGTAGATGGTGATGCTGGCTTGAATTATGGCGACCAAGACAAGGGCCGCAATGCAACCCAATACCACGTACAACTTCACTTCGGAGAACATATCATTCTTCTTACGCAACTCTTCGTCGACTATGTTTGAAGTTACTGTACGGAAAATTCATTTTTATATTAGTAACTAGCGCTCCGGTCCGGCTTCGTCCGGATTTGTAAATTATCTATTAATCTAAAGTAAATGGTGTAAAGGGCAATTTTGGTCTAAATGAAATACTTAAGATGGCTAACATATTTATTTATACTATGTCGGTAAAACACCTTCGCAAATAAAGCATTCTTTTGAACAAATTTAAAAATCACAAAATTGTTTTTTGTGGGTCAACCTTAAAAGATACACATACGCTATCGCGGACTTTTTTTTAGAACTTTTAAAAGAGGATCTATTTCACCATACATTATTTTTGTGTAACTTTAACTATTTACGCTACGCACGCCACGGTAGCTCTCAAAAGGGACGATTTTTTCCGATTTCATTCACCAATATCATCATGCCGGTAGCTTATTTTCGCAAAATGTTCATAAATTACAGCCTGCAATCTTCCTAGATAATTTCTATTTCTGTTGGTGAAAACCGCATGAAAATCCGTACAGTAGTTTCTAAGAAACAAACTCAGCGCAGCAGGGGGTTTTTAATTTATAATATGTATGATCGTGAAAAATTGAAGATGCGAAATTAAAAATAAAAAAAAAAATGATAACGTTTCAAATGAACTTACGGCTTTGCGGTTCGAACACAAAATATTTAGGATCAACTTTGAGTGCCCCGACTTGTCCAGAAGCAACTGAGCTCTTGAGGGCTTGCTCCACGGCAGTTATGTCGATCATAGGCTCACCGTCTAATGAACGACCTTTGTCATAGCTGGCTTTATCTAACTGTAAATTCATTTTGACGAGGACATTGTTTTCGTCCCTAAAAACGTACATTAAAATTAGACACAATCAGAAAATATGATCTAAAATATCCCATATTGTTCGATCAAAATAGTAAAAAAAATAGAACTTACTCAATCAAATTTGAAACGACCAACTTTTGATAGCCCGGTATTTTGTTCAATACTTCTGCGAAATTCTTCTTAACCGTCAAGGCAAGATCATCATATTCAGGAGTTCCTGGTGATGGAGCCTCATAATTTTCGCCAAAAGAAGTAAGTCTTACTCCCACATCGTAAGTCAGTTGAGGTGCTTGGGTAGTGGAAGTAGTCATCACATCATCATCGTCTTCTAATTCCAAATATTAATAACAACAAATTAGTCTTTGTGAAAAATAAATCACCTTTAATTGAAAAGAATCCAGCTCAGTGACGGATACAGGAGGGGGGGGGGAGGGCGATGGGGCGATCGCCCCCCCCCTCAATATCGGAGTTTTGAATGAATTTTATGCCATACTCTGCTATATTATTTAGTGACGTTTGATTTCAGCGTCAATCGAGTTCAATCGATTGAAGATGCATGACGGCAGCGCATTCAAATTATGATACCTGAACAGCGGTGATATGTACTAATATTTTATATGCATTAAATTTTGTTAATACACATTGTTCGAATTATTATTATAAAATTTTTCTGTTAGCGCCCCCACCCAGAAAAATTCTGCATCCGCCCCTGATCCAGCTAGTGTGAAAATTATCTATTCGTATCAAATTATATCAGTAACCAATATGTAACAATCTTTACAAGTTATGCTCATTCACGAGGGCCTCTTTTATTTAGAATCTGATCAACATAATTAGTAATTAATTGCTATTAAGCAATCTAACAGTTTATTGTCTAAATCCCTTTCTTACCCAATCCGCATGATTTAATGCAAACGCGATCAGTTGAAACAGTTGGATTGATTTCATGGCGACGTATTTTCTTATTGACACTGTTGAAAGTTCCTCCCTTTATAGGGAACATTAAATACAAGCAGTTGTCATCAGTGAATGACAAATCCTGGAACAGACAATAAGAGAGTTATACACGACTCATTGGTCTAAACTTACACTGAACTACATTATACTGACAACATGAACAAATTTGTACTGCTGATTGAATGATAAAAAATTTATTTTTACCTTTGGATCAGTTGATGTCCTCTTTCTGGTGAAATATAAGTTGGTTGCGCCGTCAACGATTCGACCGCTTGTATTGTAGACGGATTGAGATGCGTCCAACAGAGGTTGCGTGTATCCAGTGATCCATGTATCCATCATGAATGGCCTGCCTGTTTTGTCCACCCATCCCAAAATTGCATCCGTTTGTGACTTGAAAATAAAAACAAAAAAATTGCTAAATCATTGGATAATAATGAATTCCATATTGATGGCGATTTTGTCCGGATTCCCACGAATTCCTAGACAGATTCATTGATAAACAATACAATTGAGTCCTGGTGATTCTATGGTATTCTACGTGAGTTACTATTGGGTCGTTGACTATGAAATCAGTTTTCACAAATATTTCTACAGTTTTTCATGAATTCCTGTATATTTACCAATGGATTTAACTAATGGATTCTCACCTGAATATTTTCAACAGTGGATCTAATATACGAACTTTCAGATCTGGACATCTGGGTCGGAAAGACCAGAATAATAATACCGCGCCATGTATAAAACATGCAATTACTATAAAGTTGCTTACCATTTTCGGATCATTAGAAAACGCAATACCGGTCCAAGTGTCGGTGTGAGTTGTTTGAACATGGAAACGTATTTCATCAGTTTTTCCAATGTATTCCCACGATGCGTAATATTCACATTCGTTCTTCTCTGGATTACATGTCTTTGGTACTTTCCATTGTCCGCCGCAGATATTTGGTTTCAAACCGCTCACGTCATTCTTCTCTTTTTCTTTTTCCTCTGTTAAAAAAAAACAAAAACAATTAATACATTATATATTATTAATTAACACTTATTATTTTATGATAATTTTCTCTTGAAATTTAATCTTTTGTTTGAATAATGATCGTGAAAAATGGCAACTCAAAATATTTCCAAATATTCCAAGAAGCATCATACAAAAAAAATGTTTCATTCACATAAGCTCATGGGGAAAGTTAAACTTTTTTAGTTGTAGATGTTATTTATATATATTTAATTTTTTTATGTCGAATTTTACCCCATGTAGTTTTTGGGCAAAATGGTTTAGGAATCTTCTCCTCGTCTACGTAATATATAAAAAAAAAAAAAAAATAATGTTTGGACAGAACGGTTTAGGAGTCCCCCCTCCTCTATGTAATATAAAACAAACATTTTGGAAAATCATTTTTGGACAGAATGGTTCGGCAGTCCCCCTACCCTCATTTACGTAATAAAACAAGGAATTCTTTGTTTCCCTTTATTTTCGTAGCCGTAACGCCACAAGAAATTTTAAAAACAGATACCCTCGCTAAAGAAGTTTTACTTCAAAAATAAAAATATGGAATAAATGAAACTGTTTTGAAACATTTCGGTTCGAAATGTTGAATATTATCGATCATGGTTCATTTAGGTAATGTAATAATTTTAAAAATAGTTACCAAAGAAGTTAATAGTAGTTTGTCCTCGCTGACTTTTATGGCCATGGTATTTTAATTCATCTGGTTTGTAGAAGTCCTTCACCGAAGCTCTATCTTGTTCCAAGCCTGATTTAGGCACGTGAATGTATTTGCCCGGCTCTTGTCCTTGGGCCCATATTACATGCATTAAATCATTTTCGAATGTATGATCCGCCGGCTCAGATCCTGAAAGCAATTAATCAAAAATTCAGATAAAATAAAAAAGCATTTAATTTTTACTATGCTGAGTTCTTTTAATATTTGATTTTCCACGTCATTTTCATTCAAATTTCTCGTTACTTTCCTAAAATTATGTCATATAATTCGAGTATAGTTCCCATATTATTAATTATTAAATATTCTTTTACGGATTATTGTATATAAATGTGTATCAAAATTATACACTTTTGTAATTTATACAGTTTGAGTAAAAAATGCCAGTTTCCCATTGCCATTCAGATAACGTGACTATTTCTAGCAGGGATAGCTCTAGGAATCAACAAATGGGGTAGGGACGCAGTAGCTAGAAACAAAGTTTAGATAGGGCACCAGAAAGAAGTAAGGAATAAAAGGTGGGATATTGTAGTTGCCTATTTTCCATAGCTTGAGAAGGCATATTTCTAAGAATGGAATTAATGCCATGAAAACTTGAAATACAAACATTTTTTTCCTCGTAAAAAAATTTTAATAGATATTTACAATGCAATTACCGCAATAATGGTTTTCAATTATGAGAATGCAAAATTACTTAAAATTGTAGCAAATTATACTAAAATTCCGGCATCTTCTGTCATCAAAATTTAAAATTTGAAGCAATAAAACAACATGTGCAAAAAATAAATCGAGAAAAAAATCATTAGCAAACGTTACCGTCCTACGTCGAACGACAAATCGCGTCTTTAAAATAAACTAAGATTATGTAGTAATGAAAAAAATGTGAATAGTTCAAGTGTATAATTTTTCGCTCCTGAAAGAGTAGTTAGCGTATTAAAAAGTTGGCACTATGTCTGGTAATCTACATATATCATTTCCGATTGTATGTCCGGATGTCCGGATGTCCAGATGTCCGTCTGTCTTTCCAGACCCTCCAGAAGGCCCCAGCACACTTAGGAAGTTGAAATTTGGCACACTTATAGTACGAAACACGGGACAGATCCTTACGTAGCCGGATTTTCGATTTTTTCCCCGGGGGTCAAAATAGGGGGGTTTTTAGAAAAAACTTCATAGAACATAATAGGCCATGAATGGGTGTTTGGTTGCCTTGGTTACCAATAACAAACTCAGAATCATTCTGATATCAAATGTCAAATAAGTTTGCAAATAAGTAACAAATTTTTTAATTAAGCTAATAATCAGTTGAAAAAAGTGTAGAATAATTGTGTGCGCAGTGAATTATTTAGTTTACACATTATTTTTCGTCTTATAGCAGTAAAAAATGTGAGTTAAAAGAAAACACTGAAAAAATTAATATTACAATTTAGTGCATATGGAAAACCATACTTCTGTATGGAAAATACGAAAACCGCATTTTGGCGTCTAAAATAGGTTTAGGAGTCACAGTGTTGCCAGAAATAATTATGGTCCAAGATGTTTTTAACATATTCACAGTTCAGGTTTAAGAAAGTTGCTGTTGCAGAAACTATGAAACATGAAATTTGGAATACATACCTATTTCTTCTATAACCTAACAAAGGGATATTCAAAATGCGTTTTTACAGATTGGGCGCTCATAAAAAAATCGATCTAGATAAGTTTTATTCTTGGAAGCCCCCGTTTTCTTACAAATTTAATCATTTAAAAAAATAATTTTTTGACGTTTCAAAATACTGTAATATTGTAAGTAAGTTTTAGAATTACAAATGAGCAATTGTGTCAGAATACTGAAAATGAATCCCTTTAATATGTTATACTAAGTAAGACGTAAATTATTTTAATAAAAATGAAGAAATATTGTTAATAGTGTTAACTAATATTTCAATAATTGGCGTAAGGTATGTTATTTTTATATCATGACGTATTATTAAACATTATTCTAGCCTAGAATTTCAGCTCCAGAAAAGTGAAAATAGACACATTTTTCCAAACAAAAAAAAAGCACAAAAACCTGAAATTAATAGCACTTAAAACTGTATTAGATACGTGTCATTTTAATACCGTTAACCATTTTGTTAGTTCCTTTGGGAATAATCAATATCTAGAAAACATTGCTTTTATATCATTATTCGTTTTAAGTGAAAATAGTTCATTTCAACTTATTAATTTTAAAAACAGTAATGTAGGTAACATATTTAATTTCACTAAATAAACACATGCAATTTTTGTCGAATTTTTAAACACACTGACTGCCTAAACCTATTGCTATACAAATAATTCAAGAATTTCAAGGCGGGTTATTTTGATTTTTCACCGCTGCTTTTAAGTACTAAAACCGGATATATATTTTTATTGACGATTTTAACTTAAACTTGACTACTGTCAAATTTTCGAAAATAATCACGCACTGTTAAATCATAACCTTCACATATCATTTTTGCGACAATAAATAAATATTTTCAAACAATGAAAAAATACCGTTAATTTATTTCAGTTACATTTTAATGATACCAAAGTTTCTTAAGCGATAATCAAGAAACTTTGGTATCATCAAAATGTAACTGAAATAAATTAACGGTATTTTGTTTGAAAATTTTTATTTATTGTTTCTTTGTTACCAATTTTTTTAATTTTATTTTAAATGAGAAAAAAAATTAAAAAACATAATATACATTTTTGTATACTATTTTAAAAATCACAGCAAATTAATATATTGTTTATTGAGCTCCCCGAGCAAAGCTCGGTCTCCCAGACTAATTAATTAATTCATGTAAGTTTTTCAACATATATGTGTAATTTGTTTTTTTCCACGCCTTACTCACTATATGCTACGTCAAAAATTTTTAATTTACAAATAAAACCATTAAAAAATAATTATTCGCCCAGCGTGGGACTACAACTCAGGATCCTGCAGATTTGAATTTGATCCACACATTTTGACTTCCTAGGTCAACGGAACATAACTTAAGGGGGTCTTCTAAAATATATGTTAAGGTACATGTTATATGTACAAGCAATATGCTATTTTGAATATTTGAACTTCAATTGTGCCTGACGGAGACAGGCCTAACCCACTAGTTAATTAAATAAACCACAACGATATTAAAACCATAAATAATATTAAAATGTACCC
This sequence comes from Venustoraphidia nigricollis, assembly GCA_034508555.1. Classification (NCBI taxonomy): domain Eukaryota; kingdom Metazoa; phylum Arthropoda; class Insecta; order Raphidioptera; family Raphidiidae; genus Venustoraphidia; species Venustoraphidia nigricollis. The sequence goes on from JAVRKA010000013.1 coordinate 5,090,474, forward strand.
TGCAATTTTTTTCTGAAGAGAATGGTGGTAACGCCGTCTTTCTCGAAGCCCATGGCCGCAGTGAGATCGTTCTTTCCACCCCAGAAAGTGTCCGGTCTTGGCGTTGATCTATCTCTTGTGTAGAAGTCACCTATACGACTATCGGTACCTCGCGCCATCCCAATCACCAAATCAGTACAGTCCATGGCGTTGAAGTCATGTCTGGGAGTATATGGATTTAGCGATGCGCTTCCTAAACGAACAACGCATTTTAGACAAAGTTCACTTCTCGTCTGTATCGATCGAGACAATTATTTCAGAGATCATCATGCCGATGATTGAATTGTATTTAGCACGTAAAATCAACTTACCAAAAACCAATTATCCAATTTTTCTGACACGATAGACATATTATAATAAAAAACTGTTACTCTTGAAATTATAAATTTTCGCGATGATGGACCAAAAACATTCCGCTTGTTGAAATCAATGAAAATTGTGTGTTATCAAACATTTTTGGTGCGATAAGATAATTAACGCATTGCTAATAGACAATCGGTGAAAAGATGATGAGTTTTTTTTAAGTTTTTAATACCAAGAATCAAATTACTCTAATACTATAAAGTTGTGCGACAAGAAGTTCAAATAAAAAGATTTTTTAAGTTTTACATTGGAAATTTTAGATTATGTGCCCGTAAATATAACAGAATCAAGAAAAATTGTGCTTATAGAAAACATTATAAAATTATGAATAGTAAATACAAATTGTGATTATAAACCCGAACTGTCAGTGTTTTAACTGTAACTAAATTAATTGCTTAGTTTTATTTACAAAGTGCACTTACCTTTGTTTTCTATTTGTAACGGCTGTTTAGTTTTCGATTTCACTACATGTTCTGCTTGTGATTTTACTGTTAATTTAGGTTCTGGTTCTGATTTTGGTTCCGATTTGGGCTCCGGTTCCGAATTAGGTTCTGGTTCAGATTTCGGTTCTGGTTCAGATTTAGGTTCCGGTTCAGATTTAGGTTCCGGTTCAGATTTAGGTTCGGGTTCAGATTTAGGTTCAGGATGAGGTTCTGAGTTTGGTTCTGGTTCAGAGCTTGGTTCCGGTTCAGAGTTTGGTTCCGGTTCAGAGCTTGGCTCTGGTTCAGACGTTGGTTCCGGCTCTGATTTAGGTTCTGGTTCTGGTTTAGAACTAGGCTCAGGTTCGGAACTAGGCTCGGGTTCAGAACTGGGTTCAGGTTCAGAGCTTGGTTCCGGCTCTGAAGTTGGATGAGGCTCTGATTTCGGTTCCGGTTCGGGCGTTGCTGTGACTGAAGGTTCCGGTTCTGCAGTCGGTTCTGCGACAGGTACATCTACCACAAAGAATTATTCCATGCAAGAAGAACCAAAAGAATATCTATCCACCTATCTACCCAATTGGTGTGATTATATAAGATGTGATTAAAAAAATAATACTGAAATATTGAAAACGGTGCTTTTAGCTAATTTACAAAGGTACAGTGTCATGCTCTGTTGAGTTTCGTTACGTTTACAGATTTATTAATGATGTAAATGTTACTTACTTTTCGTTGCCCGCTTTTTACGTCCTATAAAAAAATAAAACAATGAATTAATAAAAAATTGGAATAAGAAAAACAAATCGAGTTATTGTGGACGCTGACCTTGTTTGGTGCTCACTTTAAAAGACACACTAGTAGCAATTGTTCCATCGGCAGGTTCAGGTTTATACTGTCTTTTAATTTCCCGCGAAAACAGTATCTTTTTTCCACCACTAGCTACCGTCGTAGTTGGTTCTGGTTCACTCGCTGGTTCCGGCTCACTGGTCGGTTCCGGCTCGCTCGCTGGTTCTGGCTCGCTTGCCGGTTCTGGTTCGCTTGCGGGTTCTGGTTCGCTCGAAGGTTCCGGTTCGCTTGTTGGTTCTGGTTCACTAGATGGTTCAGGCTCGCTAGCCGGTTCCGGTTCGGCATTAGGATTAGCGTTGCCTTGACTACCGGGATCCACAAGCAAGGGGAAATTACGACAGGAACTTGTCAAAGATCTGGATCTCCATCCAAGGCCAACATAGCTCGTACCGTTCACAACCATCACAACTTCAATCTCTTTCTGTTCTTTCAATATTCTCCAGTACAGATTATAGTTGGGACTCAATTTCTTCATTGTGTAAATTCCAAAATTTATGTCAGTGGTTTTAACAGGGGAACCTAACAAAAAAAATATATATAATAATTCCATTTATTTAAAACTTAATTCTTAAATCACTGTCGAAACTATACACAAACTAGCGGCTCAGTCCGGCTTCGCCCGGGTGTAAATGTAATATATAGGATAAAAGATGAGAATCATTATCATTAAATTCTCAACGTGTATTGAATTTGCGCGAATTCAATCGCTTTTATTTGTGAATGTTCAAAAATCGAAGAAAAATCTTATTTCCCAAAACGAAATTTAAAAAATTCTGTTGATCCGATCGCTAGCGAACTTCAGAAGATCACCCGCTGGGCTAATCTAAAGATTGTCTGAAAATTTCATCAAAAATGGTCAACCCGTTTGGAGTCCATAGATTACATATACATCGTCTTTTATCTAGGTATATAGATTATTAAAATGTAAAAAGTGGGTATTGTGACATAACGATAATAGTTGGACATATAGTATCGCGAAGTTTTTTGTAGTTATTGATATGTTCTTTAATATTGTAGAACATACTTTTGTTCTATCATCAATAGTTTCCGCAGCGCATGCAACGAAAGATGTTTTATGGCATTTTTTTACACCTTGGCTTACGTTATTAAAGTTTTAGTACAGATCCCTAATATTTTCTAGCAATAAATATAGCCTAGGTTACTCAGGGTGAATGTAGCTTTCTAATGGTGAAAGAAGTTTGTAAATCGGCACAGTGGTTTTTGAGTTTATTCATGACAAAACATACACACAAAATACAAATCTTTCTTCTTTATAATATTAGTGTAGATTACAACCTGAGAACTGTATGTGTCACAGACTAAAAGATCTAGAATAATATTTTAAAGATCGTATCATCATTCATTTACAACTGTTTTAACACTGGTGACATGAACATTGCTTCTGTCATAATAAGAAATGATAATCTTTCGTGGGAATTGTAAAGTAATTTGTAGCTTGACGCGATACTGGGAATTTTAGGTTCAAGTCACGAGTCACGACAGTGACTTTTTTTTTAATTAGGGCGATGCGGGCTTCGGCAGCAAGGTCATTAGCTCCAAATATATGGGTGGTCACTGTATAATATATAACTGTTTAATCAGTGTTTAGATTTTGTTGAGGAGTTCAGTTTTTAGTAGTTTCCTTAGTAACTCTTTCCCGGTTGACCTTAAATCCTCACTCTGGAGTTAGGCAGAGCATTACGAGACGAGAGTGCGTGGCAAGCAATGGCGTATACATATTACATAATATATAACATTAATCAGAATAAGAGAGAATTTTTAAATGAATCGATGAATCATTTGATTAAACTTCATTATTAATGAGTTAGGTTACTACCGTAATTAGAGAGTTAGTTTATTCATAGGACGTCACTGTGCATTGTGCAATGCCGTGCGTAAAGGGGAAAATATCACGTACTCTTAAATCTCACATCAGACATTTTGTTGAAACAATTCAAATAGTTTCCTCTACAGCCATACTCGCACCGATACGTCTCGTGGCTCCTAATCAAGAAACGGTTAAAGATGTTAGATGAATATAGAATAAACCTGAATACGTTAACAATATTTTTCAGTATTATACTAACGTTTAGCGCATCCCGGTCCAAACCATCCTAGATTACAGTAGCATTGCTTGCGTGGTGCCGTCGTGGCGTGAATGTCGACACAGGTTCCGTGGCCCCCGCAGTCATTGTCCTCTATGCATTCGTCCCGGTACTGGCACCTGTCGCCGTAGTACAGTCTGTCGCATTTGCATCGACCCACCAGATTGCGGCCGTGTCCACTGCAGTCCTCGCGATACTGCTTACCTATAGCATCAAAATCACGCATATTATACAACATTATTATATGACAAGTTTTTTATTTAATAACGGGAAATAGGACAATTGAATTTTAATATAGATAAATTAAATTAAAAAATTTGCGACGTTTCGTTAATTTGTTTTAACTTCTTCGGGCAAAACTGAAATGATAAAAAATACAAATTAGTTAATGAAATAATTACAATTTTTTTTTTAATAGAATTGAAATAATACCTTTAACTAGTTAACCATAACTTCAATAAAATTTAGATATTTAACAATACATATATTTAATTCAATAAAAATCAAATAGTAATATTTAAGCGAAATATGTTTTATTTTTGCTAGACAATTTGATTTTTTAAATTTATAGCAAAAATAAAACATATTTAGTATTTGTTTGAAATTTGTTCTAGGAAAAAAAAAATTACATAATTTCATTTCGCTTAAATATTACTATTTGATTTTTATTGAATTAAATATATGTATTGTTAAATATCTAAATTTTATTGAAGTTATGGTTAACTAGTTAAAGGTATTATTTCAATTCTATTAAAAAAAAAAAAAAAATGTAATTATTTCATTAACTAATTTGTATTTTTTATCATTTCAGTTTTGCCCGAAGAAGTTAAAACAAATTAACGAAACGTCGCAAATTTTTTAATTTAGTTTATCTATATTAAAATTAAATTGTCCAATTTCCCGTGATTAAATAAAAAACTTATTAATTATAATGGACGTGAACAATAATGACGTTGTTTATGAATACAAGAAGTCATATTACGATATCATGCTTTTCTGGTGCGACTTTCAACCGTGAATCTGCTTTAAAAGTAGATTTAGCATTAAGGTCTCTGTTTACCAGCTGTTCAATATACCCCTTTTCTACCTTAGGAACAGTGTGTGTGCATGTAAAATACACTTAAGGTAGTTGTCGTGGTTAAGGCACGCCGTCAGAAAATTCTTAATTTTTGTATACTTATTAAGGACATGATAATACAATTACCCTGAAAATTTGAAGTCGATCGACCGTATATAATCCGAGATAAATTCAATTAAAAATTGGATAATTAACATTGACTGTATACGATCTCTGTAGTTCTGAACCAGTTTCTTATTTATAAAAAAAAGAACTAACTATCAGAAACTTTCCAAAAACTGACAGTCTTTCAATGCATTTGTTATGAGTTTAAAAAAAATAAGAAATTTTTTTTGACCGTCTAATTATTTATAAATAACGGTTTAAAGTTCAACAATTGATAGAAAAGTATACATGCATATGAATACTGTATGGGTTACGTTTCCACGGGTACAGTCGTGCGTACAAATTATGGATCACTTAGCTACAAGCTAGTATACTTTTGTGGCGCGTATAATCTATAACTTTTTGACAATATTGTACCACGACAACTACCTTAAGTAAAAAAAATATATGTACGGAATAAATAATAATTAGCTGACGGATGCATGTGGCGAGGATTCTACTACTTCCTTGACTTGTGGTCCTCAGGGAATTAAGAGTAATGTCGTTACCAGAGAAAGCCAATCATTATAACCGAGATGCACGTGATTGAGTTAAAGCATGCATATAATATACCTATGATTTTATATAAAGACGTTACAAAAAGTAGTAAATTATCATATAAATTAGCTAAAAATACATTTCTACTATCTTTTTTGACTCCAGTAAGCAAGAATATTAAATAATCTGAACTTGTTTGTTCTTCTCTATAACATTTATGACAAAATTATTTTTATATTGTTCAATATCGTAGAATTAATTTGCATATGTTTCCTTTCTTTCCAATTATACGATTATATAAGATTGTTTTTTAAAATAAAAGTGTTTGGCCTTCGTTTACACAAGAAGAAATTTAAGAAAGAAAAATTCTTATCAGTGTATTTGCCGTATGGCAACATACACTATTGGCGTCGGTCGGATGGCGGGACCTAGGGGTCGGACCAAAATTTCTCGACGTTTCATAACCTCCTAAACACTTTGGCACCATTTTTGAAAATGTTTATATATATATGTATATATATATATTTATATATATATATACGTATATATATATATACGTATATATATGTGTGTGCGGGCAATAGCTCTCGAAAGAGCTAATTGATTTTAACGAAATTTGGCCCACGTATTGAAATCCATCACCGCCAGAAGCCTATTTAAAGTGGACGTAATCGGGCCATTTTAAAGGTAGGTTTTAGGGGTTGAAAAATGTTTTTGGGCCCTAAAATACCGAAAAAATTCTCAGAATCGTTTCAAAATTGACATTTAACCCTTTAGTAGTATTTAAAAAGTGTCCCTAAAATTTTAAGAAAATCGGTCCAACAGGACCGGACTTACAAATTTTTTGAAAACACTAATTTGTAGATTTATTGAAGGGTGTATTTAATTCGGTGTAGACGTTAGATTGATAATAATATTGCAGTTAAGAAAAAAAAATTATTTTAAGGGGTGTATTAAGGAGTCAAATTTTTTATTTTGCCCAAAAACCAACTTAAGTGTGCAAAATAAAGCCACACTGCCTATATTATCAAATACACTATATTGTCGGCAGGGTTTTGGCACTGCGACCCGGGTTTTTTAAATTTCGAGAGCTTGCTTTTTATATCTCACCGTAAAAAGTGTCTTTAATTGATCTAAACAAGGGTCGGATTTAGAAGTATTTTAGCAGAGGACATGTATTACGACAGGTTTTGAAATGTAGGCATACTTTATCTATTCTTTTTTTGTTTCACGAATTATACAAAAACATCTCTGTTCTGAGATGAGTCAAGCTATCTCCCCACAAATCCATAATCCAAATTACTCATTATCACGTTGAATAAACGCAAGTAAAATTATTTTTATCCGACTACGAAGAAAGAAGGGTTATGATTTTAACCGTCTATATTCTATCTGTATATCACGTGGGGTCTGTGAGCCAATGTTAATAATCGAGATGTCATTCGATTTGTCTTAATCATGCCTGTGTTCTAGGCTATAAATTATGACTGAGAATTCAAAATGGCGATCATAATTTGAAGATAAACTTACGTGAAACGATATCAACATCAGCACAAGACCAGAACCTGTAGTTGGCCGACCATTCATTAGCCTGTCTAAGCAGTCGCAATGTGCAATCCATGCAAGTGTAGTTCAGTGGTAATTTGACGCTGAAAGACTGCGCTCTGAAATCGAACAAAAATGTCATTGGTTTTTTGTTTGTTTTCCAATCGTTTAAGTCGCTGAAACACGTTCAATTGTTCAGTAAAACAAAATTTGAGGATATTTTGAAATAACTCACATAGCAAAATTACAGAAATTTTAACATTTTATATATATATATATATATATATATATATATATATATATATATAAATAAAAATTCTACGAAATTTTTTTATTAAATTATTTCTCGAGGATCGGTTTGGACAGTAAGTCCATTCTCAGGAATATAAAACATATACTTTTGTAAATATTTGCAATATACCTATACAGAAAGTTGACCTGATTTATATTCCTGAGGATGGACTTATTGTCCGAAAAGATCGTCGAGAAATAATTTAATAAAATTTTTTGTAGAATTTTAAAGTGTTGTTATTTACCCGTTATTATTAATCATGTTCTACCGAGTCCCGAGTGAAAAACTAGTGCAAATTATTTTATATATTAGTATTGATGTTCAAATCAAAATATGACCGCAAAACTATTTTTATTGGGCCAATAAACTGATTTTTTAAAACTGCTAGTTAATATTTAAGTCCATATATTTATTGATAATTTAATAATGTTCTTACAAATAACAATATGTTTCATCAAATTAATATGTAAAATTAAAAATTACGGAAATATAGTAGATATATTTTTTCTACTGTTTAGACCCATTGATTAGACTATGCTCTAATTAATCAAACATTAACATATAGAAACATTCTCAATTAGAATAAATAGACCAATAAATATATTTATTTATGTAATATTAATATTGTTTGCTAACTTTCAACTAGTTTGTGTCATTACAGGTTTGGTCATTTACTTACGTGGCATCATTTGTGATGAATTCAGATCCTTTGACAATGGGAGTTAAATCTAAGACAGGTCGCTCTAAAGGATCTAGCAGCTGTAATCTGTAACCACCCTGTAACAAGATATTTCGATTATATATCCTCTATGCTGGATTATAGCAAACCGAACTAAAACTTTATTTTTGTGTCTCGAATCGAGATGACTGTTTTTATTAATTAGTTAAAGAAGTTTAGAGGTAGATTGGGGAATTTGCATCACGACTTTAAAAGTAAACATTAAAAATACAACAAAATGCGCTGGCAGTATGCATATTTTTATTAGTTTGTTTTTGATTTTTTTAATGCAAATTTTGTAAAAACGTTGGTTAAAATTTTATCAACAATGATTAGTTCTTTGACTACTTACCCTATGTGGATATGACAGATGCCACGTTACATTAAGATCTGAGCCTGATAAAAGGGTTGTTTTCACTGAACCTGGAAACAAGAAGAAATGCATTACTGACCGTTTAAATTATCAAGGATCAACGTGGACATAGCGTACTACTAGTTGAAATTTCATTCTTCTGTGCCCCATTCTCTTAAACACTCAGTGCTTCTTAGTTCGGAGAAAATTCACGATAACGAAATTAGAAAGAAAAAATCATTTCAATCGATTCAGCGGTTCCTCAGTAGCAAATAAGCATACATAGAGTCACAGACTATGTCCTTTCTACTTTATGATAGATGTGTAGGTTATAATATAGAATCCAATTCGAGATATTAGAATACATTTTTTTAAGATAGTTATAATGAAGAAGCTAAAGTCATATCGTTAAACTAACTCTTTCAAAGTCTGGTGAGAATTCAAGTATAATTACACATATGTAAAGTTTTATTTTGAAATACAATTTATTATATTTATTAGTGTATTTGCCATATGGCAACATACACTATTGGCGTCGGTCGGATGGCGGGACCTAGGGGTCGGACCAAAATTTCTCGACGTTTCATAACCTCCTAAACACTTTGCCACCATTTTTAAAAATGTTTATATATATATATGTATATATATATATATATTTATATATATATATATATATATAGGTATATATGTGTGCGGGCTATAACTTTCGAAGAAGTTAATTTATTTTAACGAAATTTGGCACACATGTTGGAATCCATCACCGCACGAAGCCTATTTAAAATGGGCCCAATCGGGCCATTTTAAGGGTAGTTTTTAGGGGTTTAAAAACGTTTTTGGGCCCTAAAATACCGAAAAAATTCTCAGAATCGTTTCAAAATTGACATTTAACCCTCTAGTAGTAATTAAAAAGTGTCTCTAAAATTTTAATAAAATCGGCCCGACAGGACCGGACTTACAAATTTTATGAAAACACTAGTTTGCAGATAGTGAATTATTTACTGAAAGTTGTATATAATTTGGTATTGAAGTTCAATTGATATTGCAATTAAGAAAAAAAATGTTATTTTAAGGGGTGTATTAAGGAGTCAATTTTTTTTATTTTCCCAAAAACCAACTTAAGTTCGCATAATAAAGCCACCCTGCCTGTATAAGCAAATACACTATATTGTCGGCAGGGTTTTGGCACTGCGACCCGGGTTTTTAATTAATATAGACCGTTATGTAAAATAAGAAACATTTTTACCGAATGAATTAGTAAAACGATTTTATACTGACAGAGTCGCTTCCAAGCATGTTATCTAAAACCGACAGACGGACAACGAAATGATCCTATTAGGGTTACTTCTTGAGGCAAGGAACCCTAAAAATTTGGAAACATTTCTTAATCTCCTAAATCTCAATCCTGGTGCAAGTATCACTTTCTTTGAAGATGTTTAACAGTTTTCAAAATGGTGTAACATTGAATATGGAACGTCTACGGAACATATTTCTTTGCCAAGTTTTTTCAAAATTTGGAAACCTTGCTAACCCCCATCCTCTGAAAGGTCAGGTACGTAACTTCGCGACAGTATTGGCATTGTTACCATAGTTTTATGAATTGTAACTACGGTATTAACACCGGTTCCGTCACGAAGTAACAGACCTCTCGTTTCAATATTGAATTGTCTCCAAAATCTGTATCTTAGAGCAAATGATTTTCCCTTTGAATAACATTAGTTTTTGTAATTAGGATAATTAATTTGAGTAGCAATAAAGTTACGTAAAATCAACTTAAAAAATAGATTAATCGTTAGCGTATCAGTGAATGGAAAAAAACTTAAAAAGTAAAAAATAAAAAAAGTTCTTTATTTTTTACTCTTTAGTGGATTTGATTTCACGTATTTTTAAAAACTACTGAACCGATTTAAGAAAAATATATGTGAGAGCACCCTGACGGTGTGCCCTATTAAATAAGAAAAGAATCATCAAAATGGGTTTACTAATATGATATGATATGATATGAGGTAGCAATACCTCCTCCTTTTTTTGAAGTCGTCTAAAAATCTAAACACTCAGTATATTCTATGTTCCAACACTATTGGGTAATAAGATTTATGTTAATTGGAGTATGTTTGAAAATAACTGACATAACTTTATATACATAGATATAATTACAGTGGCTTTAGTTGTCAAACGACCATAGAAATGCGTATAAAATTCCTATTAGACTATACAATCAACATTTCTATCTAATTTATCTCGTATAGAAAACCAAGCTACCTAGTTTTTGTGTCCACATCCAGTTTGCGGGTCATTTTATAATACTCTACTGGATTTGCGTATAGAAATCTTAAAAGTAAGTTTTCCAAAGAAAATGTCGAGTTTTTTAGGAATATTAAAAGAGTTCACTGTTCTAATGTATTGTTTCGAATAAAGAGACGATAAACGCAAATTCTCATATAACACACGTTTTGTGCTGAAATATGTTGCTTCGCCTTACTCTAGTGAGAGCCACTACATTTGAAAATACGTAAATCTTTGGAAGCGTATTAAAATTGACCTTAGTATTTCCAATATTGACAACTGCACAAATTTTAAACAAAACTTTTTTTAATTTGTATTTAACTTTTTTAAATATCAAGTTATGCTTTGTCTAGTTCCTTTAGTGCATACGTGATCTACAATCTCGTTGGTGCATAATAATCAATTAACCATGGTGCTCGTTTGAATTAACCAATCCGAGAGACTTCAAAATCGAATGATAAAATACCGCGCAAACTCAAATACTAGTGTTTGCGCTGTGCAAGATTTTGTTTCGGTGCTCAATCACTAACTCTCTACTATTTAAGTAGTAGGTAGAGCACATGGAGAGTCATTATTTTATTTATTGAAGACCCAAGCCCAATGGATTTCTTATGGATGAAGTGTGCCTAGGTACTTTAAAAACATTTCTTCATTTTGTGCATTCTAAGCAAATAAGCAATTATAATGCAATCATTGAAGTCAACAGATAACAATGGTGCAGCGTTCCCAACACTCAACGGTTTGTTTTTCTTTTTATTTACAAATGTATGTCTGTCTGTTTTATGTAATAATTTAATCATGCTCTGGCTAATTTAATTTATGTATAACAAGAAATTGCGCATATATATAACTTTTACTTCATAATATCAACAATAGGCTTGAAACCTACCACAACAATATTATTTTCTTTACTTTTCCAAACAAATGCTACACAAAAAAAAATTACTTGGGAAAGAATAATTTTAATAACAAAATATAGTAACTGAAGCGCACTAGACAATGCGTAACGCAGAAGGCGACTGATTTCTCAGATTGTAAAATATGCTCTCGGAAAATTTCGAACTTGATGAAATAGACAAAAAAACTCTACAATTAGACTAAATAGAGTAACATTATACAGCGCAGTATATACGTTCAAATTATCTCTCAGATAGATGCACAGTTTTTATATTCCATTCTGATTATGTGTAATCTGATTGGTTCGAGTGTGCTATGAATATGTTAGTTTATGATCAGTCTGTATTAAGTTTTGGAACTGAATGAGACCCTCCCATTTCTTCGCGACCGATTTGAATGAACGACACCAAACGGCCTCGCATAAGCTGGAGGTCTTCGAGTTTAATGAACTTTCTTTTTAGAAACTTCGTCACTCATAAATGCCTCGATCCATACCTACAGATGCATACAAGAAAGCACATTAACATATTAATATTATGTATACATGGTAGATTTATGATGCAAGGCCATCAATGAAACCCGAGTTTTTCATGATAAAAATTTAATCAGCGTCTACAAACACAAATTCAATAATCATCTATAATGGGACATTTTTTTCTTCTCACCTCTATTAGTGTAGGGAATTGTTGGATTGGCTCGATTTTTTTTTGCGATATTAATAGATCTTTCCGTTTTGATACCCTACATATATGTGTGTGTGTGTGTGTGGTGAAATTTTTCTCCTTCATGCGGTCATTATTAGTGTATTTGCCATATGGCAACATACACTATTGGCATCGGTCGGATGGCGGGACCTAGGGGTCGGACCAAAATTTCTCGACGTTTCATAACCTCCTAAACACTTTGCCACCATTTTTAAAAATGTTTATATATATATGTATATATATATATATAGGTATATATGTGTACGGGCTATAACTTTCGAAGAAGTTAATTTATTTTAACGAAATTTGGCACACATGTTGGAATCCATCACCGCACAAAGCCTATTTAAAATGGGCCCAATCGGGCCATTTTAAGGGTAGTTTTTAGGGGTTGAAAAAAGTTTTTGGGGCCCAAAATACCGAAAAAATTCTCCGAATCGTTTCAAAATTGAAATTTAACCCTCCGGTAGTAATTAAAAAGTGTCCCTAAAATTTTAATAAAATCGGCCCGACAGGACCGGACTTACAAATTTTATGAAAACACTAGTTTGCAGACAGTGACTTATTTATTGAAGGATGTATTTAATTCGGTGTAGACGTTAGATTGATAATAATATTACAATTAAGAAAAAAAATGTTATTTTAAGGGGTGTATTAAGGGGTTAAATTTTTTATTTTGCTCAAAAACAAACTTAATGTCACATAATAAAAGTATAAAACCACACGGCCCTATACAAGTAAATACACTATATTGTCGACAGGGTTTTGGCACTGCGACCCGGGTTTTTATTATTATTATTATTGTTTCGTTGTGTATGTCAGCATTGTGCATGGAAAAATAGTTCCGATCACTTGCTTAAGTAACCCTGCGAGAATCTAATAGGATCAAGGGCGTACCCAGGATTCATTCAGGTTGTAACATTTTATCACGGAAAAAGTGAATGAAACCAAAATATTAAGAAAATTATGTATAATTATAGCAGTGCTTTATCAACTAAGTTATTACAATTATTTGCTTGAAAAAAAAAATTGTTCTAGTTACATGTCTTAAACTAGTATCATTTTTCTTGAATTTATAGAAGTAACGTTATTTCAAGAATTGTAAAAATTCCAGCAACAAAATTTAATAACGACTTATTTTTGGCTTCCAGGGGGGGGCAGCTGCCTCCCTGCCCCTTGCTGGGTACGCCCTTGAATAGGATAGTGGGGAAACACCACTTCCGGTATTCATTTTTATGTGGTCACTAGTTCCATAGAGTTAGAGCTTTTTTTTATGAATTTGTTGGTCGGTAAGAGCTTCTTACGAATATATATGGTTTAAATGATCAGAGTTACCATTATGTTTGATCATTATTTAAAACGGATTAGTAACTACATCAAAATGAATATCGAACATGGTGTTTCTCCATTGTCTTATAATGAATTCCCACGGGGTTACCTAGGAAAGCGATTGAAGTCACTATATATACTTTTTTTTTGAAAATTTCAACCTCGGAACCAATTTTTACTGTCGCCGCTCCACTAAAGCAAATGATATTTTAGTTTACTTATGGCCGATTCGATTCTGCATCTTTGAAATAATTTTCTTGTCTTACTGAACGAATTTGTCAATAACAATACCCGTCTTCAATGTAGAAAAGCCGCTAAAATGTTGGTCGAAGGCGTGAAGCATTTGACAGGTGACACGTGGTTACACATTGTACACTGGTTAAGTGTCAAACATTACGTGGACGTGCGTTATATATAGCGTACCCTGTCAAACGAGTACACCAGGCCACGGACATAATCTACTTTTGGTGTAACTTTGTTTAATACACATACCGAATGTTTTGAAAATCATGTTTTCATACTAAAACCATTTTATGGTTCATATTTATAACAATCTTTAGTGCAAGTATTTTCGCATAGCTTCGCTCGTTTAAATGGCGATTTTACTCGCCGATTGTCATTACTCGATTGAAATCTTAAAGCCGGTTCTCACGGTGCGATTTTAATTGATCAACTAAAATTAAAATTGAACCGAACATTTTTTTATTTACAGGTTTCAATGAAAACTGACCAGCTAATTCAATTTTAAATTGGCGCCAAATGCAGTTTTTCGTGCGAGTCTAGAAATAATTGCCGCTTTGTTAAAGGGAAAACTCAAAAATTTGAAACATTCATACTTGAAAACTAGTCTATATCCCGTCGTAGCAGGACAGGAGTAATATTTTTTTTAAATAAATCGGCATTTTATATTTTTCGTTTCTATGCTTACTTTACTATATAGTAGCTTTTAAATTGTAGGCTTAAGGCTGTCGGAACGCTCTGAATTTAAGCCAAAAATAGAGCTTCGACTGTCAACTGATTGTAGACTTATTCGTCAACATTCTGCAAAAATTCTTTCTGTATAAGGAAGATAAAGGACAAACCTAGGTCTCTAATGGACTACTTTTGTAATTTATGTACGATTTACTAGAAAAAAGTTGGCATTAATTGCGCCAAAAAAACACACGTTTTCAATGTCATACTACGACCTTATTCGTACTTATTTCACAAAACTGTTCCATCATAAACCTAAAGTGACCCTTCCTTTTTCAGAAAAGTTTTTTAAATCTTCAAAATATTTCCCAAACTTAGAGTAATCAATTGACAGCGGCACCCTTGCAACAACATTTTTTAGCCTCGTAGTTGACACCAGCCAAAAATTGAAACGTGCAGATGATTTGAGCGAGACAGAGCTAAAGAAGGTCACACCCACAATATGTCTTTTGCCTGCCTCGCCCCTTACCGCTGGGTCTCAGCACAAACAAAATTTAGAGCGTTCCGACAGCCTTAAAGGTTCACACCCACTAAGCGGATCGGATTGGCTCGGCACGGCAGTTCCGTATACCGAATATTGCAGAGTCAATCCGAGCCGACTAGTGCGAGCCGATCCCATCCGATTCAGTGGGTGTGGACTTTTATGCGTTACATTTAAATAAACAAACTCACGTTAGGTTATTATGTGCATTAATACTGTGCTGGGTGCATGCATGATATACATTATACATATAAACAAAAAATTTGTTGTTGATGGTAAACCTAAAGGCTATATATTTTAATTTATTATAATTTCATTGGTTGCACAGAACTAAACAAAACGTTTTACATTTTAAGACCACACAAATATGAAATCGCTCTTAACATAATTTGACTCAGTATTAAAAGACTGCTCTGAGCAGTTTATCAATCTGCACGCATTATTTCCTAGTCAATTAACCTCTACTTTGCTAAGTTGAAGCTCAAAGAAAAACCTTTTGACTGATTATTATTAATTCCGTTGTTTTAATTTCGACTCTTAAAACAGTAACTTTGTCTACTAGAACAATAGTGTCAGAACTTAGAACTGCCTGGTACACTTATCAAATTCTTGCCTTTTGACCGTTTTTTTCAAGTTGGTCACGGTATAGGTACCTATGAATTAACTTGATATTTTTCGTGATTTAACCGGAGAATATCACTGCATTTTATATTATACGCACAATCTCGATGTTTTGTTTACTTGTTTTTTTAAATATTTTTCAAACCAAAACTTTAAAAAGTTCCCTCAAACGGATCTAGACTAAGAAGAAAATTAAAAGTCATTGAAGTTGAGACCTATGGTGGAGTGTGAATTCACTGAATCCCGTGGAATTAAATATTAGAGCTCCGTAATTTGTTATCATTATAATAAATATTATTTTTTCGGGTGTTTTTGAAGTTTAACTTCTTTAGCGACGTATTTGTTTGAAAAAAATGAAAAATCGAGGGGAAATAGAATCTACCCTATAAAGGGGAATTTAGTTTGTCTCCTAAATTACATGAAACTGACAAGGACAGAAGTTTGTAGTGTGTTGCTAAGGTATGGATAAATATTGTTAATTAGCTTGACATAGCAAAAAATTAAACTTGGAAATATTAAAAACTAAAGAAGTTAAACTTCTTAAGTCTTACGTAAGCTTATGATGGTTGGACTCAATATATATTTTTTTTTTTCAATAATAATCAATTTTTGAGTACCTAGGTAATAGGTATCGCGTTTGCTTTTGAGGGTTAAACAAATCGATATTGAATTCTTTTTTAACATCCAGTACGATAAATATTCCTAAAGAAACAGTCTGTATAAATATATACGATTATGAAAGCAGAATAGATGCATATCGAGATTCCATCCTCTAGCTCTGTGTGACAATTAACCAGTTCAAATATTTATTACAAACCTATAGCAGCAACGTTATATAAGTTTATTTTATTAAATGCTACCTGTATGCAGTGCCAGACTAAATATTAATCCAGCTCTTTCTTAGTCGGACCTTTCATTACTCTTTTTACAAAATCACTTCCACATGATATAGATTGTTCTTTTATATAAAATCCATCCCCACTCCGTTCGGGTAGATATGTGCAAAAGACAGTCGCGCGTGTATTTTTTCCCCGAGTCTCACGTTTTTAGCTTAAGCAATTTCAAAAATACGCCGTATCCTTTATGAATGTTAACCCTCTCTTCATCCCCTTAAAACTTATTTTTGGGATTACAATCGGTTCAACCGTTTCGAAGATTAGCCCCGGACAAACAAGCATTTCTTACATTTTTTCAATTTTTACACAGTAACCCCACCTATTTATGAGATAAAATGTTGTCTAAAATAAAAGTTCTCTACCTGTAAATCTAAGTCTCGTCAAAATCGGTTTAGGCATTTCGGAGATTAGCCCGTACAACAGACAGACAGACAAAAAATTAAAAATTGCGAATTTAGGTTTAGGTAGAACTATAGGAATAACGATTTATTCTGAAATCACAGGCACTTCAATTTTATTTATATGTATAAAATAGATTTCAACTATTTAATTTTTTTGAGGCTGGCAAATAAAGAACTGCATATAATTCCTACAGTTTAAAATAATTAATATAAATAATTATTATTATTATTATTATTTTTTATTGTGTTAGGACTGTAAACAGTTTACACTCGTCAATACATCAAATTTCAATCATAAATCGCTATCATTAAAAGTTGTGCTCAAATATTCACCAATATTATAAAAAATGGACGTGCATATTAAGTAAACTGTATGTTTGCGAGGCGAGGTAACCAGAAAGGCGTAAACTTGGTACGTGGTCATCATTTCTTCAATTCCATTAATGTCTATCCAAATTTGTATTTAATTGCATGAAGTGTAGGTCATACGAGCACTCTATACTACTAATACGTTATTCTTTTATTTCGTCAGTTAATTATACGTCCAGACATTTAATTTGATGTTTCTTCTGTTTGTATGCACTATGTAATTTTTTTTTAAATATTAAAAATATGACGGTCACTAATCTCGTTTGACGCTTAGAACCCACACATAGCTTTTTGGCACGCGTTGGTTTTATTTTTTCTTCTTCATTTATTAACTGAAGAGTTTTATATCAAGACAGGCCTTTTTTAGATTTTGCATTTTCCAATCCGTCATACTTTTTTATATGGGTGTGAAGTTGCATTAAGAAATCTTTTACCTAATAATATTTTTCCGTTTTTTGTACTTTTTAAAAATGAATTAAATTTTATTGTTTAAGTGTCCAGAAAACACTAAAAAAATAGCAATCCATGTAAAATGTCCTCTAACAGTAGTTCTATGTAATAAGAGCACTTGAGGGATATATTCAACAAAGCAAATTTTGAATGATTACACATTTCTAAAAATTAATTCTTAGTTCTATGTAGGTACCTAAATTTATAAAATTAGCTATTATAGACATAGAGGGCATAATATTATTGTTTAAGTGTTATTTTCACAAATCATGTTTTTTTTTGATAAGTCCCTTTTGCATATAGAACTCCTGAATTTAGGAAGTGCTTGAGAATATTTGAGATCGTAGTGATGCTATTGATATAGGTTTATAGCGTTTCCATTAATTGGTACTAGGCTCAAATAAGTTGGGTAATTGGTGTCTTTTAAAAAACTATCAGTGTAAAGACAGTGTATTTGTAAGTCTTTAGTCCCTTACATAATATATTTATACACAACAAGCACGTTACCACCATTCGTATGAGAGCAACTATTGTAAGAATACATAGCCCTTCTTTTTAAAAAAAAAATCGAGAAACCATTTATATTCATATTACAAATTTAACTAAATTTCAATCACGTTTTCTTAGTATTTCAATTCCTATTCTAACAGACGCATACAAAGAAGAAGATTTGAGTAACGCGTAAGAAATTTATTTGAAAATAAAATTATTTTCCGAACGCTAGAACTTTTCAATAAGAGCGTTTTGTCCTTGATTTATCAACAATGCATGGGCAAATTAAATCAATTAACGGTACTAAAATAGAATAAATGATTTTTTGTTGTTGTCGTACGAAGTCATGGTATTTGATTATTCCATTGCGCGTTAGATTCATAAATAATCTTTGACTCACCTTTCGGCATACCGCAAGGAGCTTTTGTTCTAGAGTTATCTAAGAAGTCGAGGTCATATTTTCTAGCTGGAGGATAAGTCAAGGCAACGTGCGCGTGCGTGATATTGATAATGGCGACTATAAACGTGATGAGCACGCTTGCGCATGCTATCTGCCGGGCAGCTGCCATGCCGCGGACTGAGGGTCACCGGTGGTCCACTCTCGTTACTTCTAACATCGGTTGCTAACCACTTCTGAAACAAAATAAAAAAGAAATTTTATTTAAAAACATCACATTTTCTTACAATACACCAGCTACGGATATTACACTTAGGGTCAGCGTAAACTTGTACTTTTTGTATCACGATTTTGCGATTAAGTCGCATGTAAATCGTCAGCATGTTTTTTTCATTTGTGGTGTCTACCAAAAAAAATGTCTTCTCTCTCTTTATCTCCGAAACTATTACGTCAAAAATTTTGAAAAAAATCAGGCATACAACGGAGTTGGTAAAAATTACAAAAAAACTGTGTTCGAAACCAAATTTCATCAAAAATATTTTTTTAATTTTTTGATGAGGTTTGGTTCTGCATGTATCGTTCGATGTAGTCTTCCTGTGATCTTTATGCCTTTATGCCTCACTTTTTTTAAATTTTTGATCTAATAATTTTGAAAATAAAGAAGTTGTAAATATTGATGTTCGCACGGTTTTAACCACAATGACGTCACAATATCTTTTTCCACTTTACCACTGAAACTAGCACATCAAAAATTTTGAAAAAAATCAGGCATAGAAAGAAACTGGTAAAGATTCCAAAAAAACTGTAATAAATGACAAAACTCATTAAAAATACATTAAAAAAATGTTGATGTGTTTTGGTGTCAGACACATTTTTTTTGTAATTTTTACCTGCTTTTTTATATTATGCTTGAATCATATCTTGTCGTAATGATATTACGACTTGTGTAACTGTTAAAACTCGCTAGCGTTCATTTTAAACGTAATGTTACAACTTGTAATATAATCAATTAGGATACTAGGTATAAAATCTATTACATAATTAACTAAACAAACTTTCATGTATCGTTGATCAGGAATTGATTGTAGATAATTTAAAAACACCGACACATAACCTTAAACATTCAAATCGAAAACGTTTAATTCACAAACAATACGACCAACAAATAACAATACAATATGTCGAGTGTAATTAAAGAAATTAATCGTTTCGTATTCACGGCCGTTGCGCGGCTCAGCCAGCAAACATTCAATTGTCAAGCAGAACGATTAACTAATGAACCACGATGCAAAAGGGTGTAAATCAATTTTTGAACACCCATCAAAGAAACCTCTCACAGCGTTTAGTATTATTAGCAATGTTGAATATTGTGTATTCATGTTTAACTCTAGACAAACTAAAATTTAAATTTAAGATCAAAACGAAATATTCTTTTATTGAAGAGGAAATTGTTTTCAAAATACAGTAGAGTCTAACTACACACACATTTTTCGTTTTGAGGCACCGCCGGAATACCCAACATCCCAACTGAAAATACATCCAGGCTTAGGTTATAGGCTATGCATCATTATGCGCTATCCGCCCCGCTTTAGGTCGGGTACTGCCAATTTTAGTTTGAAAAAATAGATAAAAATGCTTTTTAAGTTAAACGGTTTTATTGTACAATAAATAATGTTCACCATTCTGGGACTTAGATCACACTAAAACAAAATCGCGAGGCTCATTTAGAAGAAATTTTTTTTTGTTACAGATCGAAATCATACCTTGCTTTCGACGATTATATTCGACCTTTATATTACTAAATGCACTCCACGATTTTATTTTTGGTTTGATCAAAGCCCTAGAATGTTGACCAATAAATATTTTCTAGCTTTTAGTAGATCATCGTTTTGATACCTACGCAAATGAATTTTCTATTAAATAACTGGTACAGAGAGTTAAACAAATTGTAAATTTTGATACAACACAGAAATATTCATAATTAAATATTAGACATTGGCTCTTTTGTCTTGTGAGCTTTAGACCTTACGCTGCGGCGCGATGGGGTTACGAAATCCGTATAGTTCGTCCAACTCAAATAAGGTGTTTGAAATGACACTATGATGACTCATTACTCATTAGCTACGCGTCTTTGTAAACACACCTTATTCGCTAGTCCTTTGTGTTAACTCAGGGCAACGAATCGATATACCATCTATTTCTATCGAAAGGAAATCAAAATTACGGAACTTATGAACAATTTCTCTGATTACTTTAGAATAGAATAGAACGAGTTCTGAATTCGTCAAAAAAAAACAACAAATTTTATGCGCAGAGGACTCTTGGGAGCGACGCAACGATTCGACATCAATTATTCATTCTAAAGTTTCCAATTTTGTAGCTCAAAAAGCAAAACATAATTGAAAGCATGTAACATTTCCTATCGACGATCCTGCCTTGAATATTCCGAGTTTTCAGCGCAGGATTTCTCTAAAACACCGGCCCCGGTGGATTAAATCAACGCAGAGGTGCCAGCTTTTCAATATTTTTCAGCCGCATATATAACTATATCTTACAAGCAGTTAGGAATTTTTAAGCAGTAAGCTGTATTTTGTGAAACTTAATGCTTAATCACAGCTAATAAATGCACTAATAAAATGAATTTTGCGACCACATTTCACAATTTCCCGAGAGCATATTTTATAATCTGAAGAATCAGTTGCCATTAATGTTCTTTTCCCGTCAAATTACTATTGAATCAGCCTGTATAAAATGTATTTAGTAATTTACTAATCAAAATCATATATGAACGTATGTACACATAATATATCATAGTCAGGTACAAAATACAAGTGCAAATGTGAAACAAAACGCATTATCAACGCTCATATTATCAAAAGCCGGAGATCTGCATTTGCGCGTTTCGCATGAATGAAGTGAAAGTTTTTATAATATTATCTAGTAATATTTTCGCATAATTTATAAAGTAATGTGATGAAACGTCTACAACACAACAGTCGTTTTATTTACAAAGATAGAAGATGAATAATGTCGTTCAGTCGTATTTATTCTCTTTGTTTTTTAACCGGTATTTTAATATTAGGAAGAAGGAACCACAATAGGCCGTGCGTTTTTTGTGTGAATACTCTAGACGTATTAATATTTTTTATGTATTGTTTTTGCTTATTGTGTTTTGTGTTTCATTTGTCGCCAAACAACTCGGCACGAGCATCGTTCTCATATTAAGTCGATAGCTTTGTCAGGTGTCTTAAGTATGCGGAAATGTTTTATGCATACCGATTTAATTGTCTCACACATAGATAAAGATTAACTAAACAAATCATGGTGAATACTAAATACTAGGGCTTGATGATATAGAAAATCTTTAGCTCTTTCTGGTGAATTTATAACCATCGATTGTACGTAGGGTTTCCATACCGGAGTTCCAACTGTTCCAAGATGTCATAATTCCGAATTTTCGACGACATTCTATCAATTCCAGAACTGAAGAAATGTAATCGTAGTTAATTTTTTGGTCCACATTCCCGTAAAAAGTTATTAATTATTGATTGGACGTGAACTACATAGAGAATTAATATCGTAGATTCGGAATTAATGAAATCATTAAAAATGAACAAATTTCTGATTAATCTGCCGATCAAAAAGTTGGTGTTAATATAATTTTTTTACCAAAGACTGATAAGCTTTATAAAGCTATATAAAAAATTTTTAAGTTTAATATTTGCTGCTATTATTACTAAACGAAAGTTGATTTTTTTATTGTTTGCAAACATTCGACTCAAAGTTTCATTCAACATTTATATGTAAACACACTTCGATTTAAAAAAAACATATTTCTTCTATAGTTGTAATATTTTTGTAGACTTTTCTCGATATTGGAACTAGTTCCAGAATTCCGGTACTGAACACCAAGCAAACCAGTTCTGGAACTGAGAATGTTGTGATATTAAAAGCCTTAGTTAGAGCATAGAAAATAATCGGACTTGCAGAGAAAACGTAAGTCAATGTTAACAAGGTGTTTCCATGGCCTGTTTTTAGGTTCTAATTTAATAACTGGTAAAAGTGTCAATTGATTTCTATTTATTATTAAAAATATTCAATACATCGCATGAAGGACGGAACATTTAGTATGCAGACATTGAATACTAAAAAGGTAACCGCAAAACACCAAAACGCGGCCATTTATTGTATTTTTCGACGAACGTTTCGCTAGACAGATGATTAAAACTTCAATCATCTCCTGATAATGCTAACGCGGTTAGCGAAACCTGAGTGTTTAAAGAGATTTCATCTACAAGTTGCTTCGAAAATGATGGAACTAACAAAAAGTATACGAAAAAATACTTGTGTTTGTATAAGAACGATCGACCTTGAGTTCTCTGACCTCAGTATGGTAATGAGAAACACTAATCTTTTAAGATGTTCATCTAATAATAACTGTTTTGATGTACATTTTATACGTACAGTTGTTTTTTATTCATCTATTTATCACAGAAAAAGGAAACGATGAACTATTTTAAAACGTCTTTACTAATAAGTTCTAAAAAACAATCGATAGAGTCGTAAGTATAAAGATATGTTTTTTGTACTCATTATTGTGGTATAAAATTGATCCAAAAGTAGAAAACGGCTGTCAATTTTGGCTTATTAATCGAAGTTTCAAATAAACAAATCTTTTTCGGGATCGAAAAAAAATAAAGACTATTCACTTACAAAATCTTGCCAAAAATTCTGGGGAAGTCACTTCGAGAGTCATAGGAAATCTACTTAAATTGTGTACGAAATCATTGGCAGTCAGTAAGATGTCTGACCATTTTTGGCTTCAGGAAATCGCGTGAAATCTCTGTAAAATCGTTCGCAATCGTTCGCTATATATAGAATTGATTTTGAAATAATAAACAAACTTTGGTGCAATTACATGAAATTGTTTTAAATCATGTCGTACGCTGTGGTTTCAAAAAATCGTAGGATGGGTTGATTGATTGAAATTCTCATGCAATCACGTAGTCATTGAAAGTAAGTAACTCCTAAGAAAAATTAGAATAATAATAAAAATAATTTGCAGTGATTATTCACTCGGCACGTGGTAGAACATGATTAATAATAACAAGTAATTAAAAACACTTGAAAATTCTACAAATAATTCTTAATTTCTCGACGATCGTTTCGGACAATAAGTCCATCCTCGACTGGAGTACAAAAACTTATACTTTTTTTGTACTCCTGAGGATGGACTTATTGTCCGAAACGATCGTCGAGAAATAAAGAATTGTTTGTAGAATTATCAAGTGTTTTTAATTACTTGTTATTAATAATAAAAATGTACTATTTTGAAGTACAATGATATTTTCTAGTTATCTCTAGTAATAATATACAAAATTTTGTATTTAAAGAAATTATTATAGTTCTTTTATAGGCTCTTCTTAAACTCATTTCAAAAGTGTCATGTAAAACACAACGTTAAAACAGTTTAACAAAATATATTTAGTGTAATGGTACCAGGAAACGAAAAACTTGGCCACAAATTTAGAACCCTGCGGTGTATCGGTTTCAAAGACTTTTGAATTATGTAATTAAGTGGGTATCGATAAACAGGTGAATAAATATTATATCAAATTCATATAAGAATTAATAATGCAGACACATTTACAGGCTTAAATACTTTTGATACTTTCACTTTGTTAATATGTTACAACAAAATGTGGAGTATTGTTGTTTTGAATTGTTAATGCCATTGCTTCTCAGGAGGTTAAATATTATTATTTTCTTTTTGCGGCCACAAAGCATTGGTTTTATTATTAAAACTACAACTGGGGATAAGCTATAATAGTTTTAAACTTGATCTAGGGTACAAATAAATAAATAAATCTAAAAATGTGTCTCCTTTCAGCTTCCATTTACATTTCTTTTGTGAAAAAAATCCAAGAGCCAGGTTTTTTTTACCATCAATTAACATTTTCATTAAAACTATTTAACTGGTGTTTGGTGTGAAGTAGATTACCGTGAAGCTTTTAAAATCAGCCTGATGCTTATTTATTAATTTGACCTTTATATGAGTGAGATGTCCGGCTGTCTTTTGCGCTTTCGTAATTTTTTTTTGTGGGCCCCGAGGTATCTCCAAATTTTTCTAAAAGATTATTTTAATATAACATGCTTTGATTCATGCATCCCACGTTTTTCATATGAAAATAACCTAAGAAGATTTTACACCCTCGAATGATGATCCAGGTAGTCAGGTGCTTTCATATATTTAAGGACCCGAGTGCTTACGTGATCTTTAGAAGATAATGACAAAAGTAAAGTACGAAAATGATTCTCCTTTTAAATACTAAATTGAAAAAAAATCCACAAAAAACTTAAATACATATGAAACTTCTAACGCCTGTCGCCTAGTATTACGAATACTTAGTACTAAAAATAATAAAAAACTGAACTGACACACTCTAGCGTCGTTATTAAGTGTAACAACTAATGATTTGCAGCCTATTGTGGATTAAAGAAAATAATTTCCAAATTAGGGCTAGATTTCATTTATTCAGTCATAAATAAATAAATAATATACTTTCTAGAGACATAATTAATATTTATTTCACAATGTTTCCTTTTATTAACATTACATTATACTGAGTATCAAGAATTTCTGGTAGGTATTTAAAAAGTTCGTGTTGTATTTTGAAGGGATAAAAAACCTTTCCAAAATATATAAATTTTAAGTTTAATTTCAAAGTAGCAATTAACATAATATTATACAGTTATATGTATATTTTTGCATATTGCACTCATATTAATAAGGCCTTATTTCTATCTGGTTACCGAGCTGGGTAGAGTAGTGGTGACAGGTACCGGGTTCGAATCCCGGCGGGGGCAGATGTGGCTGGGACTTTTTCCTAATGCTTCTCGCCGAGAAACGATAATTCCTGTACCGACCATCTTGATTGAGGTTTTCCATGGTTTCCCTCAATTAATTCCAGATAAATATCGAGATGGTTGCTTATTTGAGGCCATGGCTGATTAGCTATCAAACTCCTAGTTCAAAAATCACCTACCTTATCCTAATTTCCTATAATTCCTTCATTCGCCCATTGCTATTACATAAGTTGAAGTTGTAAAAAATGTAGAAAATAACGGGAAGTGGTAGATGAAAAAATAGTAATGGTGCGAATGGCGTCTGTTATGACATAAAGTCGAGAAACGGACGTTAAACGCATTATTATTATTATTATTATTTCTATCTGGTTAAATCGTCCATCTGCACTTTGTTACTACTGACTTTTTTTGTGCTAAACCCACTTACTACATTATCGTTCAGTAATTAAATCCTTTTGTAGATACAAAAAAAATTACCTAAAAGAAATTTTCATAAAATTACCTACTGATTTTCATTTCCGGCTTTTGTCACGTTAATTTCGGTCTTAACGAAAATTTTATCCTACTTATAACCCAATCGTAACCTAATAAAACCTGCCTTATATACTTTAAATTTGGATTCTAATTGATATAGTAGCTAATTTCATATCATTATCTAATCTATTACCTACATATAAAAATCAGCCAAGTTGTTTTTGAGAGATGTTGTCTCAGATAGAAGGGCAAATATACAGGCAGATAACAATTGTGGAAACAACACTCCGTCTAGACATCATACAAAATATACGAAAACGAAATTACTACTCAAAGAAGTACCGGTACCATTTTACATATTTGAATTTGTTAATTATCACGATCAATGAATTATGAATTAATTATCTGAAAATGTTATTATTTTACTTTCAACGTTTTCTTGTTTGTGGTCAAACTGACCGCAAAAGAGGAAATGGAAAACAGTTATTGAGGAGGTAAAATATTACAATGTTCATGCAGGAATGTCAACAAATAATATAGGTGTTATTATGGTAATATTATTTATATTCTTAAAGGTAATCGGTATGCAACAAAAATATGTTTTTAGGTGAATGCCAATCAAAAGATTAAATTACAAAACGGTAGTCGTTAATATAAAATATATTTTTTTTTCGTAAACTTAAAGTACAAACGAAAAATTCAAGCTGTTTATAGATGTTCTACACCAAAACATATTTATACCATAAAAAATACTTTCAATTTGCATTGCTACATTGTATCTCAAAAATAGGCTTTAAGGCAACATTTTGCAAAAAAATTTTCTCTATAAGGAAGATAAAGGACAAAACTAGTTCTCTAATGGACTACTTTTGTAATTTATGTACGATTTGCTAGAAAAAAGTTGGCATTAATTGTACCAAAAAAACACACGTTTTCAATGTCACACTACGACCTTATTCGTACTTATTTCACAAAATTGTTCCATCACAAACCTAAAGTGACTTTTCCTTTTTCGGAAAAGTTTTTTAAATCTTCACAATATTTCCAAAAATTAGAGTAATCAATTGAGAGCGGCACCCTTGCTATAACATCTTTTAGCCCCGTATTGTGGCAACAGCCAAAAATTGAAACGTGAGGATGATTTGAGCGAGACAGAGTTAAAAAAGGTCTCACCCACAATATGTCATTTGCCTACCTCGCCTCTTACCGCTGGGCCTCAGCACAAACTGTGTGAAAGTGATCCAACACTGTTAAGAGGATGAAAGGGAGGTAACATTCATAAAGGATACGTTGTATTTCTGAAATTGCTTACGCTGAAAACGTGAGACTCGGGAAAAAATACTTTTCTTAGAAAAAAAAGGAATGCATGTTCGACTGTCTTTTGAAAACATCTACCTGAACGGGGTGGGGATGAATTTTATATAAAAGAACTGCGGGTACAATCTATACCACGTGGACGAACTCGCGAGTAAACCGCTAGTTATAAATAAAAACCAAACAGATGTAACATAAAAGTAACGATACAAAGCAAGAAACTTTCCCTTGAATATTTTGCGTTGTTAATTAAAATTAAATGACTGTTTTTGCGACAGATCTATATTGTGCATTTGCATTATTACATTGAATACCTGCACTCCAGAGGCAAACTACGTTATATCCAAGATTGACTGAATAGAATTTTTCAGGTCGTCTTTAATCAAAAATCACTATTTCTTTTGCCAGAAACTTATCTATGTATAGTTATTTGCTTTAAAGTATGTTAAATTCATAAACGGACATGTGCATAGCAATGTTTGAATGAAACATTTTGGACGTTTTCTTCTGAGGTACAGAACAGATATGCACACACGCAACGCCTTCTTAGAAACTTAACTTTTACGGAAAAGAACTAGCCTAGCAATTTGTTCTATATTAATAATGCTTATACACACAAATAAGCAAACATCGAGGATGTTTATTGTTATGTTGCCAACTTCCTCTGTATATTATTAATAAAACGTCTCGCCGAATAAACAAAAGAAGACCGAACCTCCTTTCAGAGTTGAGCATACTGTACGTTTTGCAACACGCAACTTTTGACGGTCGAGCTATTTTTTCTAGGCTAGAGTTGTTTAAATCTAGCTCTCCTAGCTGTAGCATAGGTCATGTTTTCGATCCATTTCTTTTAATAATAAATTGAAAATCAAGTTTTAACTTTTATCAGCTCTTGGAACTGATAGTTTGTAATTGAGCCATGGAAACTCAATTCAAATAACGGAATTGCTGCAATCTCGGTTATCAAACTGTATCTCAAGTAGTTTTCTTCCGTGGCTCTCTAAGTTACACAAAAAAAAATAATTAAAAACTCCTCTAGTTATATTAACGAATGTCGGACACTGTGATGGTAGATTTTTGCCTGACCAAATTATGAAAAATTTGGTTCGAAATAAAATAGCTAAGTCGATTTCTAGCTCTAAGAATATTTATGTAAGTGCGTATTACCAATGTAGTTATAAAATTAAAACAGTCATAAGTTGTTGTTTTTGGATTGGAAATAAGTGCTATCCATTCTGAAGAAAGAGATCTATTGCAAAGTTCATAAACCTGGCTGTGTTATTTCTTACAACGTCACAACATACCATGGTACATTACAATGAAATGTTAATGTATAAATGAAAGAGAAATTATGTTCACATGAACATAATTAAATAATAACTGTAACCGCAAAATGCAACGATCTTGATCTTTTTATCGACTAAAATGCATAACCGGAATCTAAATTATTGTAACGATTGCGCCGTCGAAATGTTATGTCATTTTAAGATAATAGAACAGCGTCATTGATAACAGATCAACATTTTCAAAACGAAAACAAAACTGACTAGCTTTCGTTTTATTTCAACGGAGTCCTCAATAGTAAAAGGTGGCCATCATGTTTATTTACATTAAACGTCCGTCTTTGGGTCACTGACTTACATATGTGTACCCAATTTCAACTTAATCGGTTTAATAGTTTCGGAGCAAATTGGCTGTGAAAGACAGGCGAAAAGACACGCGAGGGATCCTATAAGGGTTCCGTTTTTTTCTTTTGAGATACGGAACCCTAATAATAACATTCACCAGCCATTTATAGTACTTCAGTCAATGGTTAATATATTTATCTTTAGTCAGTAATAAGACCGAAGCCGCAAGTAAAACCTACTATACAATAAGTTGCCTGAATTAAAAATATATATGCCTTAACATAAGTACCAAAGATCAAGGCCCGTTATAAGCGGGAGTGTAGGGCAGCAAAACACGTGAACAATGTTCTTTTATTAATGATAATCTCAACTTATCAAATGAAATTGTAAAAATAGATGACTAGCAGCGGCCTTGCCAAAGACAATTTAAAAATGTTTAATAAGTACTACCTAAGCTAGTGCTAATTACGAGGCGTCTTTAAAAAATAATTTTGGCTTAATTTTAAAATAAGTTTTATACTTTTATATGCTTTCTAAGAGTCGTTTTTGCTTTTTTTCTCCTCATATTTCTGGCAAGATGTACGCAAGCTATATGCGAATGTATCAAGATTTCACTGCAAACCTGCAAATTCAGGACATGTTCACTTTTGTAGTTTTTAGTAATCATTTACGATTAATCATATTAATGTAAATATCGACACAAAAATGCAGTAGAATTAATGGACAGGTAGACAGATTGGTAAATTGATAGACAAGTTACATCGACGTGAAAAGGTTTTTTTTAAGTCATATAAAAAGTAATTTATTAACTGTCACAGATAACAAAATACATCACCACACCATGTATGCAAATACTAAGAGTTTGTGTTTGCGTTTCCATTTAACGCCGGAAGTATTATTCATACACACATTTTTTGTATACCACTCCTGGAATGTAGTACCTACTCAAAGTCTTAGATTTTTGTTTATATCAGTTGCCTATGTTGCAAACCTTGAAATGACACAATTTTGAACCACAGACTTTTGTCGTCTTGAAATGTATATTAATAATTGCGTCGAGGGGTATGGTGGACTTGATTGAAATCTATTAAAAATTATTTAGCATAAAAAATATTATTTTCAAATCCACAACATATATCCGCAAAATAATCTTTTTTAATTACAGAACTTCTCGATTTACGGCCTACAATGTTTTGTTGTAATGACCAAGAAATATGTTTCGAGTAGTAAACTCAGTCATTACCTGTCACAAAACACTGCAAAAAGAAGCAAAAAGCAAGGCGAAGCAGACGACGTTGGACCAATATTCGTTGTAGAGCTTTTCGCTTTACGGATAACTGTAGGTAGCGTAGAAAAATTTTGTTTCGAAGTGGAACTTAGAAAAAAATTTAAACAGTTAAAAAAAATATCGTTTCGATCGATCAATTATTTTTCTTACGCTTTTCTTATGGAGAAATATGCGTAATCACAATCTAAGGTCATTGTCAAAACAGATTTTCTGACAATGCTTTCTGCAACCCAGCATCAGTGCAAAATTTAGTTTACGCATACATGCTTCACAATCGATCGCCATGTTTTTAGGTCGTATAATAAAATTAGAGGTTACGTTAGTGCGCATTTAATATGCACAAGTTTTTAGAAAATCAAACATCAAAGTGTCAACAGTCAACTGTTTAATATGATGTGTCCAATGGTCCATGTCGAAACAAGTATTTGCTATTCTAATGTTAAATTTTTAAATGACCCTGACAATCGGTTAAAAAACGGGACTTACTCAATTTCCGTCAAGCAAGATTTTTTCTATTCGCAGATCTCTTCTGTACACCTGAGGCTCGTAAAATATAAAAAAAAAACAGAATAAATACACTTTCAACATGTTGTCATTGAGTAACTTTACACTGCAAGACAACCGTATCACATTTTATTTTTGACACAGGCAATTATAACTGGCTATTGTTTGTTATTATTAGCAATAAAAATAAGAGAAGAATAATATTAATATACAGCGATACATGCACAGAAAAACAATGTTATGTAGAAAATAATGTGCCGTTGCTTAATTCGCAAACCGTACATTGTTTTGTTGTAATTACGCTGTCTTATGAACTGGAAATCGGATGTTATGCAATACCGATATGAAACTTATAAACAATAAGTCTGGAGGTTCACTTTCCTGTCCCTTGCGTTTTGTATTTGTATAAAAATGACTAAAAAGGGTTCGTGTTTAACAAACATTTCAGACACAAATCACACATTATAACGTTATAATTTATAAAAGCATTGTTTTGATAATGCTCACCATAACGGAAATAAATTTGTCCCAATTTTTACTGATTGCATGACGCATGGATAATCTCCTATAATAGTGGGCTACAACCTACAAGCTACTTCGAAAGCATTAAATATTACGAAATAAAAATATATATTACAATTATAAAATCATCTTAAAGTAGAAATTGATATATATTACGTATTTATTGAAGTTGTTAATTTCTCAATGTATTCTGTATTTCCTTGTGAACTATTTAAAAATATTTCTTTGTAATTTGTAAGTAATTACTACAATATTGTGAAATTATGATTCATAATTATTAGATTGACAAGATTAGTTGTAATAATTTTAGATTAATGGAGTTAATCGAAGTATCGTTATGCATTGTTCATTTACTTGTTAATCATTTCATCATAATATTCCTTTGTCAAATCACGAAATAGAATATTGACAAAATTATTTATAATAATCGCAGCTTCGTTAACGTTAATGTCGATTTTCAACTATTGACTTAGTATATCCTTTTGTAGGCGTGGTTGTGGCCAAATTTTAAAATATTTAGTTCGACATATTTTTCTTTCCAAGGGAAATAAATCTGTGAACAAAACAGTGGATCTTTTCGATTACGATACAACAAGTACCTACGCCATATTGCCAGGTTTCTAATTTATGCTAACGTCAATTTAATTACTTATTAATCCCCATTGACTATCTTTAGGTTGTTGACACTGCGTTTGTAACATCAGTAATTCAAGTTTAGTGTCTTTGCATATTTGGTATACCATAAGACAGTAAAAACCGGAAGCAGACACTGTATATGTGCGGTAAAACTATACACAGTATTAATTCCGATGAACTTTTTTCGAATATATAGTCAAGTCTTTCCAAGTCAAAATGTTATATTTTATATTAAACTGTTCGATGTAGAGGAAGTTTGAGAAAAAACTATGCTGTAACTGCATTATCATGGGAGACAGTGCTTCTGAGCCGAAAAAATGTATAAAAATGTGTTGTTTCTTTCGTTTTGCTACAATAACCTAAATAATTTGAAGTTACGCCACTGCAGTAAAATGTTTCTTTGAAATACTGATGACCAAAGCTATTTGAAGAAGTATTTCTTATTTTCATCTTCTCGGTAAGTAATATTCAGTGCCGGATTAGCCACGTAGCAAGAGTAGCAAATGCTACGAGCCCGCGAATTTGGGGGCCCCGCGCTCCAACGCCTGTTTGACCGTAATAAAAAAATATTAATTTAGATAGGAGCGTAAAATATCTTGCATGCCTTGAACGCGAAGCGCTTAGGCTATGCCTCACTTCCACTTGAAAATATGAAACGTCTTAATCATCTCACTTTGTAAAATATAGAGCATGATTTGCTTAAAGAAGTCGATATTGAAAGTGTTATCTCTAAATTTGCCCATATTAAATCCAGAAAAGTTTATTTGTAACAGTTTTGTTTTATTTAAACTTGAGAACCTAAAGCAAACCAAGGGCCCCTTGACAGAATTTGCTACAGGCCCCGCGCTGGATTAATCCGGAACTGGTAAAATATCAATAAAAAATCGTCCCCAGCATTAGGAATGTTTAAAAAATTGAAATTTTATTTAAAATTTATCACTGTTAATCATAAACATGTTTTTTTGTACTAGTGTTAAGCATACATTGGTAACTTTTTGTTTTTTCTAGAATACATTTCAGGTTATATGATTGCGGTGCTGAAGACTTCAACTCTCAATCAGACGACGAACCCGCAACTAGAACAACATAAATGATTGTTGTGATATATAAAGCGGCACACCTGGATTTTTTTGAAGGGAGAGGCTTATAAAATCATGAATTTCAAAGAATGAGTCAGTTTGATAAATGATACGCTTTTTTGTTGGCATCTATTTCAATTTACAAAATATTCAACATATTACAATTTATTAGTTGTGCTGTTTTTTTTTCTGTAACAACTTCAGGTTAAAAGGTTTGTAATAATTTTTTACGTAGCTATTTTGTAAATAAAAACAAAACTCTTTTTTGTAATTCAAATCAAA
The DNA here is from genome assembly GCA_034508555.1 of Venustoraphidia nigricollis. Taxonomy (NCBI): domain Eukaryota; kingdom Metazoa; phylum Arthropoda; class Insecta; order Raphidioptera; family Raphidiidae; genus Venustoraphidia; species Venustoraphidia nigricollis. The sequence goes on from JAVRKA010000013.1 coordinate 5,123,756, forward strand.
TTACTAAAGACTATTTAGTTCCTTTCTGATCTAGGATTTTTTTAAATTCTCAATACGGATATTTGTAAATATCGAGGGTTTTTGATCTGATATTTTATAACATCGATTTTATTAATTTGATGTATTGTTCGATGCTAACATCGATGTTTTAACAGTTTTGAGCATCCCTAGTTTCTGCACATAAGCCATAAACATAAATACCTATCCATCATCGCGTAAATCTGCCATTAAATATAGAATTATGCACTTTGCCATTAAATATAAAATTATGCACTTTCTTAAACATCTGTCATTGTTTATTGTATTGCATATCAAACTATTGTATTTCCATTTTACCAATAAAATAATTAATTAGTTAATGCAATACATGCTAAAATATTCATATACTATACATTCCTGAAAGTGATAACAGATAACCACATTTTACAACAAGAATTGTATTCTGATCTAAACTACGACATGCTTTAATTAAATATAAACCAAACAAAACTTCAATACATTTAGTAAATACATATTTTATTTATAATTTATTAATTATTAATAATTGATTAATTGTTAGCAACGGCTTTGGTCGCGTGAACGTCAATTTTCCTCGCAAATTCGCTTAGGTAAATGTTGAAGAACTCCCAGTAAATACAAAAAAAAAATAAAGCAAACTCCAGCTGATTTCAAGCGTTCAACATTTCAGTAATAAGGCTTCGCTGAGTGCTAGTATTTTTTTCCTATATCAACATGGTGCCCTAGCAATTTCGTATTGATAGTGTACAAAGTTTTACAAAAAAAAGTCTAGTCGTTTTAGAGTAATGCCAAAGAAACAGACTGACAAACATTCTTAGGATTGTTAGGATAGTCGGTCGTTATTGAAAACTCGCTCTCTACTATTACAGAGCTGTACAGTGCAGCGTTGCCAGATTTTTTTTGCCAAGTCGGGATTTTGGAACTTTTTGAGTGAAAAAAGCGGGATTCTTTCGTCGAAAGCGGGACATAGGAAAAAAAACATATATAATCAGAAGTTTTTAAATATTTATCTTTTTATTTGAGTTCAAATTACGTTTACGTGACAATAGATAGCAAATATAGCCATAGAAAATGTATTTTAATAAAAATATATTTTAAATCAGATTTACCCTATCGTTAAATATTTGCGTCTTATTCGTCTTCTGAATAAAAAAAAAAAAAAAACAAATCAAAATCAAAAAAGTTTTATTCATTAGAAAAATATAGCGTTTCAAACAATAGTCTGAGGAGTGAGTGTTACAAATTGCAACTTACAATAAGAGAATAATTATTTACGCACGGTCGAGTTATCCCCGAAAAGCGGGACTGAGCCTGTCCCGCGCGGGACATTTAATTTTGATTTAAAAATCGGGACGTCTGGCAACGCTGGTACAGTGAGACGAGTCCAGTCGTTGCATACTATAACGTAGGACGGTAGGTCTATGCCATCAATGCGCACAAAGTCTTCGCGAACGTGAAGTTATTTGGTAGGACAATGGGTGTAGTCGTGTCAAATAAGACTTCCGCGAAGACACATCCGCAACACGACTAAATTTTAAATACAATACATCGCGTGCCCTTTACTGTGCTACATTTGTACAGTCAAAAGTGTGATTTTGTATTTTATCAGGCAACATTTTTGATCTGAACAAGTGTCCTGATTAATTTGAATATCTTTACGCGCTAGTTTTGGATATCTCTATCTATTAATAGTACCTGGGAGTACTTGCTCGGGCCGATGGAAGGTACTATTGAATGTAAGCCATCTCACAAATTTTTGAGGTAACAGTTGATTATGCCAGTTGAGCATGCCAGGATTACAACAATCACCTGTTTGATTTTGAAACAAAAAAAAAAAAAAAAAAGAGTGACGCGTTCGCGATAATTACCATTGTAACTAATCTACGTAGATTAAAAACATTTTTAGACATTTCAATAACCAAATTGGTATATAATTTTACAAGTCAAATATAATAATTACTTAATTATAATTCTTTAAAATGACCCTGTATTTATTTTACGTAATAGTTGCAGTTTTTATCTGCTACATTTCCGTTGATTTAATAATTATACCTCCATTATCTTTTCCTTCTTATAATTAATTAACAGATTTCACAAAATTAGTTATTAAGAAAACATATCACGATTTGGAATTTAAATATTACCAAATGTACATTATGAACTAAAAATATCAATCACTAGTGAACATTTTTCCAATTAAACTTTTTATGTTATTAAATATGTGTGTTTTATTTTACAAAAAAACACTCGTTTTTTAAAGGGACTCAGTTTGTTATCGAGACATGAAAATGTTATAAAAACAACGGCATGTACAAAAATGACTAGTCTAAATGATGATTTCTTATGATCTTTGCGCGATTAGTCGCATTAACACAATAAAATATTCCTTTTGAAAACGGTACGACGTTCACCAAAAGATGTGTACAAAACACTATTGCATAAATCACGGGCCATTAAACGTATTTTAGTTCTATAATTAACTGAAAGTTCTGAGATACGTATTATTTGTCTATTATGAAACAGACATAATATGCAAACTTAATGCAGAAGAAATAGCTACATCATAACGTAGGTAGCTTTCATTTTTTTATCGGAGAATATTTAGCTGAAAAAGAAACAATTTTTAGGGTTCCGTACATCTGATGAAAAAATGAAACCCTTATAGGATCACTCTAGTATCTGTCTATTTGTCACAGCTTATATATTTTCCGAATCGACTGGACGAAAAAAAAAATTGAAATTTGGTACATATATTGAGTTAGAAGACCCAATCAAGAACGTATAGCGTAAATAAACGAATTCCGATTTTAGGGATAAATTTTGAGGATCAAATTAGAAAATTAAGAAAAATATTTTTTCAAGTGCATCCTGTGACATATTTTTATCTAATAATTTAAAATTGTCAAGTTTAAAAGATATTAAATAAAATATACGAAAATAAAGCATCCCCTCCTATCTCCCAAACCACAGGGTCTAAAATCTTGGAAAAAAATAGGTAATATAACGCCTCACCAATAGTTTACAGAAAAACTTAAACGAAAATCGTAAGTCTTAAGGTACTCACGGAAAACGGAAAGATACGGAACCCTCTCCTCGTGAGTTCAACGCGCATTTGACTGATTTTTTTCGTAAATCATTTATCACACCACGAGTTAAAATATGTTTTGATATATCAGTTTCGAATTCATAATACATAGTACTAGAGCAGGCGGTTTTATACAAGAGGCGACCCCATTGATGCTTAACAATGACCTTGAAGGGGGCGAATTTAAATGTCATACCATAATACTATAATTCAAATTTTAGGAATGTTGTTTTTTGTCATTTAATATATGTTAAAATATTCAAATTCGAAATACCGGCGTGGAAAGTAACTGATGCAGTGATACCTATCAAATTTACAAACTTCCAACATATATTGAAACTTTTAATCGAATGTATTTTTTTTTAATTCATTAACTATAATTATTTTGCGAATTTGAGTCCCATTGAGGATTGCCCTCGATGCGGCATCGCCCTAGTTGTCACTGTTCATATAAATGCCGGAGGGTCAGCAGTCATTATAAACCGCAATTTTAATTTAGCAATTATGTAGCGGTTTTATACAGTGTTGCACAAAATAAGAACAAAAACGTATTCGAAAATTAAGAAAAATTCGACATACGCAATTTTGCTTTGTGACACAAATGCCATACCCACACATTTATTCGCTATATCGATGGTGACGATTCGACGACCTCGATGGATCGATCTGCCAGCGCTGCCAGCGAGCTCTGAGTCTATAGCGGTAGTGTTAATATTCGTGAGTTGTGCCGCAGTGTTGCTAAACTGAGGTTATACAGTGGTATCATACGAGTGCCCTAATATACGAGTTTTTGACATACCAGCTCGTCGAGGAGTACTCTCAGGAACTGACGACCGAGGAGTTACAAGAGTTACAGTCGCCGCACCATACGGAGGTTCTGCAAGAAGTTGGTTTAGAGGAGGAGCCAGACGTAGAGGAGGTTATCTTTACAAGTGAGATGAAGGAAATCTTGGGAATGTGGGGGAGAGTTTTACAGTTCATGGAAAAAGAACACCCCGAAAAATTTGCAACTGGTCGTGCATCAGAGCTATTTAATGACTTGTCTAACTCATTTCCGCAGCATTCTGAAAGGGAGGAAGAAACAATTAACAAACCTCCTTGGACAGGTTTTTTTTGAAACGGCCTGCAGGTGAAAGTGAGGAAAGCGTGTCGAAAAAGACAAAGACCAGTGAAGTGAAAAATAGAGACGAAAATTAAGCAAAAGTAACACCTCAGCCAGCATCTTCCGTAAGCTCAAGTCGTTTATAAATATATTTTTCTTATTCAAAAGTACGTAACAAAAACAACCGGGGTGGCATTTTGGAGACTGGAACGGATTAATGATATTTCAATTAATTTAAATGGGGGAGCAAAGCGACAGCAAGGTTACGGAACGAATAAATTCGTATGTCGAAGTGTTACTGTACTCTCTAATTTTTATTATTTAAAGAAATGGAGACAATTAGTACGTTTTCCGTGTAGTCGAGGCTTGCGCAAAAAATTCCAAAGACGGAACGAACATGGAACGTTCCCTTTGTGGAGCGGTCTGTGGAACGATACTGTTCAATTGTTTCACTGGCGTCTTTGCGAAGAAACGAAATATTATTGCGTGTCCGTGACAAAGATGTTATATCTTGGTCTGCGGATTGCGAACCGATCTAGTTACTTTTCAGTCTTAAGTCCTTTTCTAATCGTCGTTTTCTTTGCGTTGCTGTTTCTAATGATTTTAGTTTCTTTGTTTTGTTTGTATTAATTTTATTCCCACGAATAACAGAGAATCATCAGATCAGCTCGATAGAACCAAATTATTGTATTGTCGTCGGTATATACAGTTGCAAGTTTCAAATCGATACAATTAGAAGTTAAATTAGACTTCCAAGATTTGTTTACAAACAAAGCTAATAAGAGCGTGTTAAAAATAAAATTCGACCTCGCATAAAATAGACAATGATCTTCGATACAAGAAATTAACTGCAACAGTTTATAAAACCCGACATGAAATTAGTTTGGCAACACTGGTCTGGCACTAGCATGATGGCATTTTACAGTCACAGTAACTGTGGGGCCCGCACCCGGGCTCATTGCATGTGGATGAGGATTTCTTAAACGCCTCGGGGACATTCTTGTTTATTTACACATATCTTACCTGTCCGCGTTATGTATTGCATTTGATACTCGTTAACGCCGGCACACAGGTGTACGTTTGAATCGACCTCAACGGACATTTTCATTTTATTGATGCAATTTGTCGTTGATACCGTAAAGTATAATAACCATTTCGCAGTTATAGAATAGTAGATTGTATACCTAGTGTCGAAATGAGTTACATTACGACGAGTTGTGATGTTATATTTAAAACGAACCTATAGCGAGTTTTATAAGACTCATACGAGCTGTAATACCATTACGCACGAGATATATATGGTATTTTTGAACGTATCTCTTCTAAAATAACTGCTTTTCATCTAATTTTCAAAATTTTTGACAATTCAACAGTTCACTTCCAATTGTAGGCTGCGTTCAATTTCTCATGCGATTAGACTATGGAAACGGAAGTACGACTACGCTTTGTTTACTTTACGCAACTTTACAGCATTAGTGTTAAATGTGTCATTTTATGACCGCTATAGAGGCATGAAAAGCAGCTATTTATAAGGGTGCGTGTAAAAGTCATTGATTTGTTCATCGGAACATATTACGCAATCAGAACTTAGTTTTATCTCTGGCGCGCATAACAAGATTTTTTACAAAAGCAGAATGTGATTTTGTAATGCAGTACACGTCCGAAGTAGCCGAGCAATCTATGCATACATTGCATAGTATATGAGTTCTAAGTATATTATTTGAGTTTTTTATAATTTAAATTGTCAGTCGAAGGTCATTCTGTACACTACATAGGTATAAGAAGATTTAATGCATAGTACGATTCGCTTATTCTAAGTAGTGACTATAATACATATATACTTCACAATCTAATAGAAGCGGCACAGTTTAAATGCGTGGGACAGAGACAACTGGTATTCTTAAATCTAGATTTAAAGCTTAACGTCGTCTCAGAAAACGATCGTAAGTTTAGCAACCAGAAATCGGATAGAATTGTTAGCACAATTTAAGTATGGAGCCCTAAAATACAGTAAGACTTCGTTTAACGCGGGAGATACGTTCCGATAAGTTCCTGCGTTATACGAAACAGTGCTTAACGAAGTCATCTTAATACGTAGACAATAACCATAAGTGAAACAGAACCGAGAATAAAAAAGTTATTAGTTTTTTTTTTTTGTTTAATTTCATAACATTTGTTGTCAAATATTTTTTTATCACATTAATTATAATTTAATTAATTGTTAATATCAATTTTTTTTCATAAAACCTTTATGAAAATCAATTAAAGGTTCGAGTAAGAAGTTATGTTTGTAATGAGGAAGGTTCCTCATTTGACATGTTTTGTTTTTTGTGAAGAAGTCATCTAATGTCGTTAGCCTTTTTCTGTTTCGTTCAACAAGCTTATTGTCGATAGCAAGATAATGCATCAATGACATTTCGTCTTGCCTTTGAACTTCCATCAACATTTGAATCATTTTGTATAAACTGATCCATAATTTACGTTATAGTGGCTAAAATTTAGAAACCGCTCATAGTGAAAAAGCGTTACGCAAGGTCTTACTGTAGTAAACCTGTAGCATAACGTTAATATTTTTGGTGCACGGTGTATACATTATTTCCTTGAGTACGATTTACGTAAACAATAAATATTAACAAATTGACCTACAATCACAAATAAGTGAAATGAAAACGACAGTTCGTTATTAAATAGCTTCTGCGAATTGCGCGTGATCTTTCTGTATTTAATAGTGTTAAGTGATCACCAGATCAGACCTGTTGTTCACCTGGTTTAAGTGATGGTGTTACGTATGGAATCTACGCGAATGTCACTCGTTCCAATGACAACCTTGTCAGCTGGAATTACATGAGTTATTCAACACTAACTGTACGTACCATAAACTACAGGGTTTACAAAACCCAATCAATACCTACTCTAGTTTTTATTGCACGGACATCACAATTTTCCTCACGAGATCCGTTCTCTTTAAAATCAGTTTTTGATGAAAACTGTATTTCAATTTTCTTGTAATACGTGGTTTGAAGTTTGTTTCTTTACTTTAGAAGAACAAAATTCAAGGCAACATAATAACACTTATTTGCTAAATTCTCCAATAGCCAATGCTTCAACATTAATTGTGTCTTCTTCGGGGCCCTGACAAAGCGTTGACCATTAAAAATCCAGTAAAAAATATTGTATTGTTTATTTGTTATTTAAAAAAATATTGTGTTAATATCTCAAGCAATTTATTTTTAATACTCCCATTTTCACCCTCTTAATAAAAAGAAGAATAATAAGATGATTTGTAAACGAACAAAATGGAGAATAATTTTATAGGCTAAACGGATATGGTTCATATCATCTGAAACAATACAGCTCAACATGTTATTATGCAAATAATGCATTTAAGTTTCACGTCCGTTTTTTAAATCAAACATGTACAAAATTATTGTACTTTGAAGAACTCAACTATACGTATCTTAAAAATATTTATTATTTTTACATATATGCACCGTCCTTTTTGAGCCGAGAAACAAATACAATAATTAATTTTATAATTTTATAAAACTCACTTATGCAATAAATTATAAGTTGCCCAATCTGGCTTCGTCCGGGTAAAATTGTAACTTTCGCTCACTGATCAGCAGCCTTTTGTCGTAGGGTAAGACTCTTTTAAGCAGTGATAGATTTTTTAAATCGGTCCAGCGGATCTCCACTTTATCGTGTACATAGAAACATTACCCACACAAACGTTGCAATTTTGAACCACTATTCTAGTTATAGAACAGTCCATTTTAAACTTTTTTTGCTCTTTTCTGTTTCTGACATTAGCTGTGTCTGGCATCGTGTTCCAGTGTAAAAAGTGTAAACACATTATTGCGTTCGTTAAAGAAAAGTGTAAGATACACTGACCTGTTTAGTATTTCAGTAAACACTAGCAGTCCGGATATTGAACCGGGGAACGTATAGTGTAGTGTAGATTACGTGATAGACGTCTGAATTTGATAACTGCTAGACCTTCGCACTTTTGGTAATCTTAAATCTCCACAATAACACCAAACACATCTATTATGAACAAAGCTATAGTATATATCTTTAGACACACGATTAAATAGCTCTAAATTTTACGGGTGTCCAACTATGCACTTTTTCTGATAGGTTGCTTCGAATAAATTATAGAGCTAAAAATATAAGCAGTCATACTCACAGATAATACAGATCTCTGATATCCCGCGTGACTTTTAACAAATGTTTGCTCCTTCTCAGATTTTCAATGTCTGATTTTAGTCTATTCTTGTCAGTAGCTGGTGGACGCATGAATATCAAGTTAATAAGGGCAAATCAACGAACGTTTTTTCTCAGATCAAATCGCAAGTTACGTAAAGACATTAATTTGTACTGCCATCCCAGAGCATCGTGAGAATTCTGATGAATTCAAGTGAATCTTATCACCGTATCTTTTCTTAAATTACTGTTGAAGTAAAATACTATCATTTGTTTTCAGATCTTTTAAGTCACTTTACACTTTCCACTATAAACTATTTTTTTTTCGTAATACATCCACTTATTCTTATTAATTTAACAGCTATAAAAAATAAAACAGACTGTATAATTTTGATTGATTTAAATTTTATGTCACAAGTAATGTTGCCAGCTGTCACGTTTTTGACGGTTAAATAGAAACATTAGCAAGAGTAACAATAAGAGCGATTCTTTGAAATATTCATATTGATTTTGACAGCCCTGACACAGAGTTTAAAAAATGAAAGCATCTTATGGTTTTTCATTGAACGTAAATTGATAAATTAATAATAAGTCCATGGAGAAGGTCTAAGAAAATCTGTCGGGTACTGTAATAATAACCACGCATTGTACATTACTATGATTAAATTATACAACCTTCCCGTATGTGTAATTAATAAGTATATAGTCTGTACTAGGGCTGAGATTTGACATCGCTTAAACCTTCGTTCTTAAAATCGGGGATACTATCAAAATTCTACACAATTGAACTGTCAACAATGTTGAGAATATACCGAAAATGAAGTGAAAAGCAGCTATTTTAAAAAATATTATGTTTATCTCGTGCGTAATGATATTCTGACTGGTGTGACCGTGTCTCCCGTTTTCACACAACTAGATATACAATCTACTTTTATAACCCAAGTAAACTTGTCTTCCACCATCTTGTTTGCTATAAAGCTGCATTTTATTAAAGGAAATTTACCGCTTATAAAATTACAACTATTTTACATTTTAAACTTGTTTATTACTGTATTTGCCATAAGGCAACATACACTATTGGCGTTGGTCGGATGGCGGGACCTAGGGGTCGGACTAAAATTTCTCGACGTTTCATAACCTCCTAAACACTTTGGCACCATTTTTGGAAATGTTTATATATATATATATATATATATATATATATATATATATATATATATGTGTAGCAGTATCATTGGGAGCCTAGTTCAAAACTGCATTCAAACTACGTGAAACTAATTAGTAAACATTATATTAAGAGCAAATTAATATGCATCAATAGATTTTAAAGTTATTTCACTTTAATGATATATTGTTGAGTTTGGGAGCTCTAAAATCGAGAACTGCATTACCGGCATTGTTCAAAATGAAAGCTCCCGTACTTTACAATAGATAACCCATAATAGTTAAAAAAATATTTTTATGTTCAAAAGATTAATAATCATTAATTATATATAAAAGCTGTTTATACTACCAACACCCACACCTTTTGTAGGCATTAGATTCATAATAAACAGTTGAGTATCTGCCACTATAACCGTGTTTTCATAAAAAAAGAAATATCTACAATAAGACATTACATCTATTGTTGCAATTTTTAATTAACTTTTTAAGCGCACATTTGTAATTTTATTCAAAGCTAACATCTGACAGAAGAATCTGCTTCTTATAAAAGGCTTATTTATGAAAAAATAAAGCAAATTGGCAGTTTAATAAGATTAATAAATGTTGAAAAAACCTACATAAATTTTATAATAGGAAATTGACAATCCTGTCAAAGTTTCAATGATTTGATTAAAAAATGTATATTATACTGGGAATTTCATTTAAGACGCAATATATACATGAGTTTTGTTGATATAGTAATCATGGAAACCAAAAACTCATTATAGAAAATCGTTCCACAAAAAATTGCAACAAACGATTTTCTATAATGCATTTTTGATTTCCGTAGTTACCATATTATCTATAGTGAATTTCATTTAAAACGTATGGTAGAAAATATTATTGCTACTGTAAAAGGAAATATGAAAACAACAATTAATGAAAACTTTTATATATTACCAAGTTTTATTTTGACATTCAATTAACAAACACTTATTAATATTATTATCTTAGAATTCTTTATAGTCGGACAGATGAGACTAAAAATATACCAGTATTGTGCACTTTCTGATAAGCGATACAATAGATATAATTTGTATTAATATCTACATCTTTTAACAATATAAAGCAGCTCAAATTTAGTGGTTTTATCGTTCAGTGCACAATTATCTCTTTCGCCCCACTATTATAATATTTTATTAGCTAATTATCCTATAAAACAGAAGACTTAAGTTTTTTAAACGTCGCCAAGTTATATTGCCTTAACAAAAACTGGCAGATAGTAGGTCGTCGTTTCACCTCTGTTCAGTGAGATCAAGAAAGCCATGGCGTCAATCCGATCCTGAAATAGTATGAAATTCATTATTATACAATTTATTATTTAAAGGCATTGTAGGACAAAAACCCGAAGGCAGAGTTTATCAGTTCCGATAAAACCACCTCCGCTGTTACGAAGCCGTAAGTCATAGTAAAAAAAAAAATAGAGCACATAAAGTGTGCAAAGTTCTGAACACAGTGGCATCGATTTTTTTCAAATCGGTTCATAAATGTAGGAAATATACAGTAAGATATAAAAAAATACTCTTTCTGAAATCAGTTGAAAACGGCTACACCAATTTTTTAAAAAATTTCAGAGCACCCAATGGGGAACGCTTTGAACAAATTGGCGCCGGATTTTTTCAAATCACACAAAATATTTAAAGAAAGCAGGTCATACTCATTTCTGTGGCTGTTCAAATTGTCGTACATTATAATTTACTTCGTCTTTTCGGATCAGTAGCTGACTATGACAAAATATGACTGTTCGGTATACGAATATCCTAGATTAGCGGTAAATAGCTCCATCGGTTGAACCGAATCCTGTGCTGTCTATATCTGATTAATGGTTGTCTTCGTTTCAAAATATTAAAATTGTTATCGGTTACCATTTTTCCATGCGTACCCAGCGTTACGTTGACAGAAAAGCACATTCGTATCACTTTGACCAAACTTCAAAACTTGACACCCGAACAGAGACGACTTTCACATCAATACATGGCAATTTTATGCAGATTTCGACAATCATTACTAATGGGTCGCACGTTTGAATCTGAAAAAATTACACATAATAACATAAAAACAACTTATTCAGTCGAATAATTAATATTTCGCAATATTCGAAACAATTTACATGTGACAGAAGTATAAAATTACTTACGTATTTTTGTCAATGATACTTATAACTGATAACTGTTTCTTATTTGACAAATATTTCATTGTATTTTCTCTGAAATAATAAATTAATTGTATTGTAAAACCTTACGTCAGTGTCATCTAGGGTATTTCTATTCTTTCCCATAGAGAAATTCAACTAAAGTTATTTTCAGCGCGGCAGTTTAAATTCTAAATGTAGGCAACTTTTAATACTAATAACTTATTTAATTTTTACTTAGTTAATAGTTTATTTGTACAGAAATGCTTGAAATTTTACACAAAAACATATTATTCTAAAATTTATGAAGACTTTGAGAATTATTATAACTTTTCGGTAACTTTGGATGAAATGAAAAAATTTTAGATTTCACAAATACGTGACATGAAATTCTTATATAGATTCGAGTGTTGCTTTTTGTAAAACACAGAAATTTTAAAACTAAATAATAGTGTTTGTACGTTTTTAAGAAATTATACAGGGTTGGACTAACGATTATTTACTTTAATATTTTTTGTATATAAAAATAATATTTCTGTACAAGCGTTTGTCAATCTATTCCGCCTAAACGGCTGAACCGATTTTGATGAAATTTTTTGTACTTATGGTCCGACCCGGTTTCGCCCGAGTGCGTTTCGGGTCCAATTTAGAATTTAAACTATCTACGGACCGACGCAAACGCACACACAAAATTTCATTACAATCGGTCCAGCAGTTTGGAGTAATAGAGTGACTGCTGTCAGTTCGTGTGTTTCTGTTTATCTGTTTGTCGGAGACACATTTTTTTTCTAAATTTAATTTTGGAAATATTTTGAAAATAAAAAAAAATCTGCTCTTTTTTTGTTCTGAAGATTTGTCAAAAGGAAATTACCAAAACAATTTTGATTGAAAATTTAATATTGAAACAGTATAAAATCGATAATGCAGCTCTGGAAAAAACTACAAACGATGCCGTGCGCTTGTCTCATTTCAGTAGGTATACAGCTGTTATGTTTACTAAAATAAATATTTGGACGGTGTTATTCAACTAGCGACTTATGTTGACTTTACAAAATGTATGAAAATGTCAGAAAATACACTATTTAGAGAATATGCATTTGGGGGAGTCGAAAGCTTTATAAATTAATGTCTTGCAGAGCGGGGCGCAGCCCCACGATGCAAGACTGTAATATGGTGGAGCCGAATGCTTCACTACTGTTGTCGCACTCGGGCGAAGCCGGGGGCCGGGCCGGGTCGCTATAACACATAAGATTTAAACAGCAAAATTAAATTGCCACGGGAAAAAGCTACATCAGATTGTTTTATCTCAATCGTGTGCGAAGTCGCGGGTACCGATTGGTAATAAATAATTAAACGTCTGTATAACCTGTCCATGTGGAACTCAACCACTGATTCAATAACGTGAATCGAAGAAATTTATTGTAAAATCACCATCTTTTTTGCATAACTCCTTCATACGACCTTTCGTATGCCTCTTGCTGTTATGGTAGGTGTTACCAAAACACCAAAATAATAGTCACAATCTAAACCAAGGGTGGCTAACCCGTGGCCCGCGGGCCGCATGCGACCTGCCTTGAATATTTTTCCGGCCTGCGAGATTCATCGCACTTTTACAAAATATATTTATTTTAAAGTTGCCTAAGTAGTGAAAATCAATGTATCAAAAAATACCTTATTTGCGCATCAAAATATATTGAAAAATTAACTGTCGAAATTATGAGAAAAAATTAAAGTCTTAAATACTAGTCTGAAAAAAAAAGAATTAAGCAAATTAAATAAATCCAACGCAATCAAGCACCGATTAACATATTTACATTAAAAATAAGCATTTTAAAAAATCTCACGTGAGATTAATGGTGGAGGGGGGGGGGTCGAGATAAATCTCACGTCATCTTACCAAAGGGGAAGGGGGCAGGGGGGTCGAACAATCGCCAAAATCGCCTCACGTAATTAATGAATGTCCCCTTATGATGCATTTCCAAAATGGTCCTCAAGATCATTTGGGTTGACCACCCCTGATCTAAGCTGTTTTACAGATATAATACATATATATATGTCATATGTGCCATAATTGTTTTCGCTATTTTAACGTACCTGTTAAGAATTTGAGGGGGGCGTAAAATATTTCTGGTAATTTGACAGATGTTCTAATACAGTTGATGAATATTTGGGCAAAAAATTTTTTTGTTGCGTCACCGTCTAATGTTTTTTTAAATGGAAAATATAAGTTTCAGGGAACTTAGACTGTTCTTTTTTTATAACCTTAATAATCGTCAAAAGATTAAAAATAATATATGTACCTAAAAGAACATAGGTATGTCTTTAAAAATTTAATAATAATTAGTTTATGTTATGATTATTAAAGATTTAAATCGAATTTTAATAAAACTTATAAAGGTACTTCTTTACTTTCGAGATATGCAACTCGTTATTTTCAGCGCGGCAGTTTAAATTCTAAATGTAGGCAACTTTTAATACTAATAATTTATTTAATTTTTACTTAATTAATGGTTTATTTGTACAGAAATGCTTGAAATTTTACACAAAAACATATTATTCTAAAATTTATGAAGACTTTGAGAATTATTATAACTTTTCGGTAACTTTGGATGAAATGAAAAAATTTTAGATTTCACAAATACGTGACATGAAATCCTTATATAGTTACGAGCGTTGCTTTTTGTAAAACACAGAAATTTTAAAACTTAAATAATAGTATTTGTGTTTTTAAGAAATTATACAAGGTTGGACTAACGATTAGGTATTTACCTTAATATTTTTTGTATATAAAAATAATATTTCTGTACAAGCGTTTGTCAATCTATTCCGCCTAAACGGCTGAACCGATTTTGATGAAATTTTTTGTACTTATGGTCCGACCCGGTTTCGCCCGAGTGCGTTTTGGGTCCAATTTAGAATTTAAACTATCTACGGACTCTATTCCTCCAAACTGCTGGACCGATTTTAATGAAATTTTGTGTGTGCGTTTGCGTCGGTCCGTAGATAGTTTAAATTCTAAATTGGACCCGAAACGCACTCGGGCGAAACCGGGTCGGACCATAAGTACAAAAAATTTCATCAAAATCGGTTCAGCCGTTTAGGCGGAATAGATTGACAAACGCTTGTACAGAAATATTATTTTTATATACAAAAAAATATTAAATTTTCAATCAAAATTGTTTTGGTAATTTCCTTTTGACAGATCTTCAGAACAAAAAAAGAGCAGATTTTTTTTTTGTTTTCAAAATATTTCCAAAATTAAATTTAGAAAAAAAATTTGTCGGAGACACATTTTTTTTCTAAATTTAATTTTAGAAATATTTTGAAAACAAAAAAAAAGTCTGCTCTTTTTTTGTTCTGAAGATCTGTCAAAAGGAAATTACCAAAACAATTTTGATTGAAAATTTAATATTTTTTTGTATATAAAAATAATATTTCTGTACAAGCGTTTGTCAATCTATTCCGCCTAAACGGCTGAACCGATTTTGATGAAATTTTTTGTACTTATGGTCCGACCCGGTTTCGCCCGTCATCTTACCAAAGGGGAAGGGGGGGGGGGGTCGAACAATCGCCAAAATCGACTCACGTAATTAATGAATGTCCCCTTATGATGCATTTCCAAAATGGTCCGTAAGATCATTTGGGTTGACCACCCCTGATCTAAACTGTTTTACAGATAATAATATGTCATATTTATTATTGTTGTGTTTCTTCTGGTGCACCCACTGGTGCACCACTATGTATTTTATGAACATGGCTGTACTGTTAAGTTTATAGTGTGTAAATTCTGTGGCTTGGTCGCAAAAGTGCCTAACTACAAAAACGTAGTTTTAAGGTAATTGGAGTTGAAGTTATTTTTTTCAAACTATTGTAAATCAGCGAAATTCTGTCCAAAATGTCTGATAATTGTAATACTGCTTTTTTAGCGCATATTTTTTAATTTTTTGTAAAAAAAAATAAAATTCTTAAAAAATCCAGAAGTTTTTGTCACATAGGCCCCAGAAAATGTATATGGTGTTACATAGGCCTATGCAATAGGTCACTAAAACTAGCATATAGGCCCCAAATAATGTACTTTGGCCCTTTCTTTAAATGTAGTTGCACTTAAGCCCTTTTATAAGAGGTACTTTGTATAAAAAGTAAGCGATTTTCACCTACCCTTTTTTAGATATTTGAAAATTAATAATAGTATATGATAAAATATTATTAAATAAGACAATACCGCTTAGAAAACACATATTGAGAAATTCATGGTTGTAGTTAAAATGTAAAACACTTCTACAAAAATATTGGTTTTATTCGAATAAGAATTAAAAATACAAAAATAAACAATAGTATTTATTGTAACACGAAAACCGTGCAGATGAAAATAAAATTCTTAGGACATCGTGATGACAAAATAAGTATAATTAATCTATAATTTCCAATATTAATTCTGTAGGACAAACATCGTCGTCATTTTTTGATTCATCACTCTTCAAATTTGAATAAAATAATCTGCTTTTTGGATGTATAAATGGTAATAAGCTTAAGATATCTTCCAGTTTTTTTCTTTTTGTTTCGATTCCATAACCAATGTGACACTTAGGTCTTCTTACAAAATGTACAAATCTATTTAAAAAAGGCCTATGTTAACATAGGCCACCGACAATTACCGTCACATTTTACTAAGTCGCAGTTAGCACTTTCTTGATATAAAATTATTATTACGAAAAGGGCCTAAGAGTAAATAGGCCCAATATTTAAGGGCTTATATGTCACTTAGGTTGTTTTTAAATATAGAAAAAAAATTATAAAAACACTTAGGCCCCAATATGAAGGGCCTAAAGTGAATATAAGCCTTTATTTCATTGACGTAGTCTCAGTTAGGATCTTTTTACATTTTTTATCTCGGTAAGCGTTAAAGATAATGAGATAGAACCTTTTTCATTGAAAAGAGCATGTCGACATTAGTAAGATAGGACCAATAAATCAAAAATGAAAAAAATGCACTTAGGCCCTTTTTCGATCAAGCCACAGAATTGTACTTGGTTATTTACGTATATTTAGGTTTTGACTTTTGATGAATGTGTTCCTAGTTTCAGTTAAGTCAAGTCCGTCGTCATTCATACGTGATTCTTTATTTTGTTCAATTAAAACGTTCTCTAATAATAATAATAATAAAGTAATATTACTATTTTACGTTTCTTTATAACAAAACTACGTTAACTATATCAGTTTCAAGTTACTGAAACAGTAACTGTTCGGGTGCTTGCAACCATTTGAAAATACATTTTTGCAAGGACTATCAGGGCGCTAAATGCTCCCGGTCAATTTGTAATTTAGTTCATGTCACGAAAGGAGAGGAACTAATATATCTACAAACAGAAAAGTGTACGTGTGTATGACCTATCATATGAACAAAACTTGTCCGCACAATAATTGTTCAAAATTACATTATTGCGCACAGTTAAACAAAATTAAGTGTCCAGTGTGTCTGGAAGAGATACCTCATTCCAAACTTCGCTCGGGTGTTTGTTGGAACCGACAGTGACTGTCGATAGAATTTCACTGTGCTGTCCTGTTTGCCGAACAGAAGGCGATATAATAGAACAATTATAAAAGTAAGTGTTTAACATAATATATGTACGTTATAGAACTACAGTACACTTTTAATTTACTGTTTTGTTTTCTTTTTCAGCCGTCGTTACTCTTGCTCGTTGAAAAGGCCATACTTTCATTACATAAAACAAATACAAAATGTATTACCTACATGGTTCAATTTTGAGACCATAATCCATATTATATGTGCAAAGAAAAAGACGTGCGCATAGAAAATGGAAATATTTGTATCGTTAAATACCGTGGCGGTACACGAACAAGTGACGAAATAAACATGATTGATCCCGAAAAGAAAAAAAATGTCAACAAACATACGTCAGAATCATCTAATAATGCCGACGATTCAAATGCAAAACTTGACAATATATTTATTTCGAATGACGATGGGACAGACATTTATATTAACGATTCGCTTCCTAACATATCGTATGGTGTCGACGAAAACGAGTCTATCAACTGCAATACCGAAGTATACGCCAATGTCACCGAAAACAGATCGGACAGATTACAAGACACGAGCGCACTTGATTTACCGGATGATAAAAACCCTTCCGCTTCGAGTGACAGCGATTCACTGGATTTGGGTAAATTCTCAAAACCTTTTCTAAATAAACGAAACACGGTTCTATATTCTACAACTGCGAATTTTTATTGTTTTTAGAATTACATTTCAGGTCCCAAATTACTAGGATGTGGTCTACTCCGAAAAAAAAAATACTTCTTCCTGCTATTAAATGTGAAACAGTTGTAAAATCGACTACTGACTTACGAAAACGAACAGCAGATCGTGTTGACGATGAATAGGAGTTACCGGTCGATGAAAACGTTTCGGCTTCCAGTGACTCAGAACTGGGTAAATTTTCAAAAGCTTTTCTAAACAAACGAAACACAAACCGATTTAATATTTTTGTATCTGTTTGATTTTCATATCTTATTGTTCACTGAAATTTTCTATTGTTTTTAGAACTAGATCTCAAACCGCAAATTATTAGAAGAACTTGGAGTGCTCCAGAGAAATTTGCGGCGAGAAAATACTTGTCTGGTTATATTCGAAATCGAAAAATCCTCCCTTTAAATGAATGCGAAATGATTGTCAAATCTGATAATAACTTACAAAAATGAACTGCAATGCAGCTTCGTTTATGGATAAATAATGAAATCAACAAACACAAATCGAAAGGTACGTACAGTATGCTTTTCATTGTAAACACTTGTTCGTGGACCCTGTGCTCATTCCCATCGGAACGTGAAACCTTCTTACCTTTTCATTGAGCATTTGGTCCTCGGTAAATTAAGTTTTGGCTGCAGTGAAACTATGCTAAATGAAATCTCACTAAGTTAAAAACTACCATAACTTTTTATAATATTATAACTTTTAAATAGTATATTCTTAATATTTTTTCTCTCCAGATAAGACTCGCAACACATGGTCTACACCAGAAAGGACAGTTGCGCGAAAACTTTTTGATACTGAGATAGCTACAGGAAAGGTTCCGAATTCGCAGAAATGCTTCGACACGATAACAAAGCATAGTGAATTGAAAAAACGAACTGTCGCTCATGTAAAATCCTGGGTACAAGCCGAATCGAAACGACAGAGAAAATCAGCAGTATCTCATCAGCAAAATTAATAGTCGATGCCGAGTTCAGTGTCTCGGCCGAGTACTCGTATGTAAATAAACCGTAAGCCTTGTTTACTCGTGTAAACAAGGCTTACGGTTTATTTACATATTTCGTCAACAATTGCATGTACAATATTTTAATACGTGTTTTTTTTAAATATGTTAAGACTGAAATAAGAAATACCTATTTTTGTTTTATCATTTCGTTAATAAATTTGTTTATTTCTGTTATCAAATATTAGATTTCGTTGTTAATTAGTCATAATACGCATTCCGCAATGTAGATGCTACGTCAAAATAAATAATAAATAAAAATGTATGAAAAAATTAAAGATATATTCTGTTGTCTAGTTTTTTATTAAAAAAAGCAAATATATCAATTTTACATTAAAACATAAACAGAGTAATTTACAGAATCGTTGTTGGTTTCGGGCCCTATATTTGCAGACATTGTTGAACATCCATTGTTGGATAGTACTTGAATAACCTGTGAATATGAGAACATAATTTTAATACAATACTCTCAATTATCACTGATCTATTAATACTTATTACTAAGATCGTTTCGAGTTAATTTTTTCGATGAAATTATTCGAATGGAAAGGTATTTCCATCGATATGAAAATTTTCCAATGTCAATAGATGAAAATGTTTTGCATCGTCAGTACGGACGTTTTAACGCTTGTCGACGAATCTCATGTAAATCTAATATTCGACATGGGTTTGATATGTTGTTAGAGTGAAAAGATTCAGTTTACATGATATCGGGAGCCTTGGCGATAATTTGACAAAGTAACTAGTACCGTTTAAAAAGAATTGACATAACAACGCTTTGATTATCTGGAAATAAACACTTATAAAAATAAATATTTACCTTTATTTAATGTTGTTCAAATGTTCCTTGTATATAAAAAGATCAAATTTGCGGGCAGTTTCTATAAGATGTATTACGTTCATAAACGTATCAGAATATTCAAATGTATATTTGAGTTGTCGCGTAATTTTCGTCTTTCTACGTTAATAAATGACTGAAAATAATTAAATTTATTTTTTGTGTAAATTATATTAATAATTCACTTTTTTATAGAATTATATGAATTTTACTTACATTTATTCTTGACTACTTACTTCCCTTTTCTTTATGTGTGAAACCTAACCATACTTCATTTAGAAATTTTTACGGTTTTTGACAGTAAAAAATATTATTTTATTATGAAATACCCCATACTCCAATAGATTCCTGCAAAGGTTGCATACTTTTTGTCATAAAAAACCGCTGAAATAATACTCGCAGTGACCTCTCATTTCACAAAATGGTTCTATGTAGTTTTAATTTTTATCAATAGACGTCTCAGGGTGAAGCTCCCAAAGTTGACAATCAAACGATTTTGTTCATTGGGTGCCGCTCCCTTAAGACGGCAAAAGAGCCCAAACGATATATTAAATGATTATCCGAGCTCCCAAACTGTATGCCACACATACTTATATATATATATATATATATATATATATACATATATATATAAACATTTTTAAAAATGGTGCCAAAGTGTTTAGGAGGTTATGAAACGTCGAGAAATTTTGGTCCGACCCCTAGGTCCCGCCATCCGACCGATGCCAATAGTGTATGTTGCCTTATGGCAAATACACTAATAACGACTTATTTTTTTCTTCCAGGGGGGGCAGCTGATCCCCCCCACCCCTGCCCCTTGCTGGGTACACCCTTGGACAGGATGGAAAAAGATTCTTACGCATGTGTCAAAATCGACAGTCATTATAGAGTGACCGTAAAAAAGTCATGTGAAATTGTTAGTGTGAGAATTCAACTTTGTCATATGTATGGTACAGCGCGGGAACTGATCCTGTGATCAAGCGTGTTTGAGAATTGGTGAGGAAGGGAAGAACGGGACGGGAACGGAGGGATGCTGTGTGTGTATCCCGGCCGACGGTGCAGACTGCAGGCAGGGGGCATGTTATCGATCCTCTTTCGCGTAACGTAAACGCCTCACTTCCTTCCACTTCCTCGAAATAATACTACTGTCAGTATGTCAGTATGTGTGTGCTCACTGCACTGACATATCTAAAGATCGCTGGTTTCCAGGAAAGACATATTTTTGTATACTTAGAAGAACTTGGTAACGGCAAGGTTACGTTTTTGAGCAGTACCTATCATAATACGAATATAAGAGTAAAAATCAAAGACTTCTTTAAAAACTTGATACAAAAATAATGCGTTGCAGAAATGAAAAACAATGAAAGCTCTGGTATGTTCATAAGGTCGTTTTGGCATCCGTGTAGTTCTTAAGATCCAGTCTTGATCCGCGAGCTTGTGGGGAGCCACCCGGGCCCTCCCGACCCTGTATATAACATCCATAGTGAGGTTTAATAACTGCAAAAGGTCTGAAGGCATTCTTCGTCTTGAAGATTCGTATTGGTTCGGTATGAGAAAATATTATATCAAGAAGATTGAATAGTTCCGAATTAAAAAGTGCTTTCGTGTACCTTGTCGAGAGATCGAACTTTGGGCAAGGTCGATCACATGCGTGCGACGGAAGCGTTTGTCTGTGAGCCGGAGATCCCTATAATATATGTGACTGTGTGAGGGACGTCGTTAGTTATAAGTTTATAACTGTCGGAGTTCAGTTGTGGTGATTTGATTGCGAGTGGGCAGCAGATGTACTTGTAATATGCAGATTGGAATAGTTATATGACATAGGCGCCGACTTCATACATTTTCCAGGGTTATTCACTTATAAACGATTATATTGTCACGGGTATTTGAACAATGCTAAAACAATTAAATAATTATTGGTATGCGACGTTTCGTCTTTTTATTAAGATTTTATCAAGTAACTCAACAAGTCAGTTGAGTTGCTTGATAAAGTCTTAATAACAAGACGAAACGTCGTATATCAATAATTGTTTTAGCATTGAATTGTCTAAATACCCGTGACTATATTATCATTTATGAATTTGTTTGGACGTGAACCGATGATGTTAGTCACTTATTTTTTCTAAAGTGATCTGTAGACTAATCAATTTAGTCATTCCTTGATTTCTTCGTAACGCGATAGTAATTTTTCGTTGGATATACTTCAAAATTTGTAACCTTTTTTCAATTTAACTGAGGACTTCTAACCGTTATTTGATCTTCTAATTGAACTGGGTCTGAAAAATCAGGTTTTTCAATGTCTTCAAAAAAACTCTGGATTCGCGTAACACGGGGTAACATAAGTCGGGGTATTACTGTATCTATAAAGTTCTTTGTGACGTATTCTGTTTTGAAAGTTTAACCACAAAACATCAACTCTCGACGCATCATCAGGAGATGATTGAGTTTTTATCATCTTTTGTTGAGAAAAAAATGTAGTGCTTTGACGATTTGTGGTTACTTTTTTAGTATTTAGTGTTTTTACATCAAAGGTTCCAACTTTCTTCAATAGTTTTATTCTTAACACTGAGAAAACTGTAAGTTTCATATCCAGAAAACCTATATCGAGTATCTTATTTCAAAGAATGCATGAGTGCGCTTGCCCCAAGTAATGATAGCGCGGTTCGCAGATAAAAACAATAATCTCCGCCTCAAATTGTTGCTTACAGATTATGCGGGTTGTGTCAAATGGGAATTTTAGCCATATGGTCCAAGCGGCGACCGTTGAGAATGGGTGGTCATCTGGTATAAGCACAAAAATACGCTTTTTTATTTTTTGGATATGAGTTAAATAATAACCATCGGTCTTGCAGGTTGTACCTTGTCCCATTTTTTTATTTTTTGAATTAAAAAAAAGGTCAAGGTATGGTTAATTATATTTAACTATTACCCAAAAAATAAAAAAAAGTATATTTTTGTGCTTATACCAGATAACCACCCATTCTCAACGGTCCTCGCTTGGACTAATATAAAAACTTATACAAAAAATAAAAGAATAAACAAAGTGTTGCCAAGCAAAGTCAATGGTTTGACTCACTCCAAACCACTCGTGCTTCAAACAAACGTACCTCTGGAGTTCACTGAGTAGATCAGCTTCGCAATCGACGCTTATGGATTTTGATACTAGCAGATGAGCGGAGAACGATTCAATAAACGCGAACATCCTCTTTAATTAAATACTAGGCAGCCATTCTACATACATGGATAGAGATTATGACATCGTATAATCACGCTACGTAGATATACTGTAATGTATATTATGTCACTCGAATTTCGCACCCTCAGTAGATGATATGATGATGATGGATGCATCGTAACCGTTCTACTAGAACCGGCAGAGTTAAAAACTGTTCTTTTCAGTCAGCAGTTCAACTGTTTAAAAGAACAGTTTAACAGTAACTGATTAGCGAAAACAAGTTGTTGAAGCAAAACTCATTCAAGCGCGTTTTGTGAATTTCGCGAAGGGACAACTCCATGATTTGCCGTCACATAGTATATCGTATAAGCTAATTTTATGCATATATAATACGCGCCACGGTTCTAAAAGGTTCTGAAGTTAGATGCAAATGGAGGCTTGCGCAGGTACAGTCGGTTGAAAAACTACAAACTTGCGCTATATTATTATTGTTAATTTTTCTTTAATCTAAAGGTCTAATTCCTTGCATAACGTCATCAAAAAAATTATTTTTCGTGCTTGTCTATGTAAAACTGTATTAGGCATCTTGATCAATTAACAATCAAAGAAACAACTTAACAATAGCGTACTGAGCTGTACTTTATAGTAGGAAAGCAACAAGTGACACGACAACCAGCGATAATCAATCACCGACGAGCGCACGTTCTGTGCCGGTAACTGGGAGGTGGTGGGAGTCTTCCTTTCCCACAAAACAACCAGGACGGCTCTAAAATATGCATTTGCGACGCTGTTTGTGGCTAACTTCAGAACCTTTTAGAACCGTGGCGAGTATTATAACGCAAAATTAAAAGGTAAATGACCTTACGTGGAAACTTAATCTTAATGCAGTCAGTATTTTCTAAGTTATAACTAAAATTCTTTGACAAACAGGGAAATTGAAACTAAGAATAAATATCTACTTTTAATGGCAGGGATGCGTCATTTCACTTATAAGTTCTGTAGCAACACCCTGGTGTACCCTGACATTTTTGGTTATGGTTGAAGAGCAGTACTTCTGAATACATTTTTAACAATATCTTTTCTGTCGCGATATGAAACTCTCAGTATAGTTTTGAGCAGAAAGAGAACAAATAACAACAAACAGAGTAAAGATTCTTCGCAAAATAATAAAATTTAACGCTGCGCATTTATTATACAAAAAATATTATTCGAAGAAGTACGTTTGGAGCGCGACACTGCTTTAGCGAAAAAAACAAACGTATTAAACTTGACCATTAGAAATGTCTTCAATTGCTCTAATTGTTTTTTATCCGATTAACCAATTATTAATCGCTTAATACGCATGAATCACCCAGCTGCTTATTTTTCAGTGGAAAAAAGACAATACTTGTCATTTGCTAATTTTGTTGACAATATATGAGTAGACCACGTTTGTAAAAATTACTGTTAGGTCATAGATAAAGAATATATGCTATCGAGCGTCTATAATGTGTCAATAAGCTATTATATTTACTCTGCGCGAACGTTGAAGCAAATTTCTCCCCAGAAAATCAAATGGTTCCCTTGCAGATTTGGTGTTGTCAGTTCTGTAATTTGTAAAGGAATTGAGATATAGTGCAGGCAACAAATCTTTCTCCAGGCATCGACATACGATTTTACGACCATACGATGATTTTAAACTTACCTGGTCTTGTTTAGAATGATTCCAGTCTCATTATTCCGTAAGTAGTGAAAATATAGCCGAAAAAATCGGAATTCGTTTATTAACGCTGTAGGCCCGTGATTGGGTCAACTTTATATATGTACCAAATTTCAACTTTCTTAATGCTGCGTCAATTTTTACCAAAGCGTGTGTTATACAAATTATGTGGTTGGATTCCTTAATAAAATCAATTCGGTCTAGGTTTTTCTTGTAACAATACTTACCCGGGTAAAGTAAAAGTTCAATTTAAAATATTGTTAGTGCTAATTATACCGAAGTATGCCCAACTGTAGTCATTTATGTAATAAAAACTGAAAAAGAATACAAAAAAATGCGACGTAATACATAGAGTGCAAAGTATATAATCATTAGAAAAAAACAAACAATTGTATTCATTTATTTTTAATTTTTTAATAACTTAAAGAATTAATTCTTACATCGGACAAAATATGTACATAAACAATACATAATTAGTAAGTAATAATTATTTCACTGTTTTTTTCGGTTTTAATTTACCTATGGTTTTCTTAGCGTTTTTTTGTTTAAGTTTCTTCTTTAATTTTAAACTTACTTCTTTAGGAATGTCTTCTATGTTCACTATTTTTTTCCCATTTTTTTCGTTTGTTTTTGGTGAAGATTTCGTGGACTGTTCAGTTTTTTTATTTTTCTGCTTAACATTTACATCATTTTGAAAACTGTTTTCTTTAACCTTCTGGTTAGTAGAACTTTTTGGTGATTGTTGTTCTTTCATATTACTCGACGCAATTCCACTTTCTTGCTTATGTAAACGTGCTTTTACATTTTTATGGGTTTTCGAAACTAGCAATTTTTCTTTTTTGCTGTTCAAGTCTTGTTTTTTTAATTTCTTCTTTTCAGCCTTTGTTAGTGTTCCATTTAATTCAGTTACTTCAGAATGTTTGTTTTGTTTTATTTCTTCTTCCTTAACAGTTTTTTCTGTCTCTTTCTTACAATCTGACTTTTGTTTCTTTAGTTTTTTCTTTTGAGCCTTTGTTAGTGCTCCGTTTAATTCAGTTACCTTAGAATGTTTGTTCTGTTTTACTTCTTCTTCCTTAACAGTTTTTTCTGTCCCTTTCTTAATTTCCAAGTTTTGTTTTTTTAGTTTTTTCTTTTCAGCTTTCGTAAGTTTTCCATTTAATTCAGCAACGTTAGAATGTTTGTTTTGTTTTACTGCTATTTTTTCTGTCTCTTTCTCGTTATTCAATTTTTCTTTTTGTGGCGAAGTTGATTGTTTCTGCGGTTTATTTTTATTTTTATTTTTTTTACCCCCCACGCCTTCTAAATTCGCGTTACCATCTTTCTGTTTCACGTCTGAAGATGATTTGCTCTTCTTCAATTTTTTCACTTGCCGTTCAGGTTCAGGCAATTCTTCTGCTTTCCGTTTTTCTTTGTTATTAAACTGACTTTCTGATTCTTTGCTCCCTTCTGAATCTTCAGTTATTTCTTCATAATCTTCAGGTATCTCTTCATAATCTTCAGTCGCATCCTCATCCGATTTCGGAATCAGATTTGAAAACTTCCTGAGTTTTGCAACAAAGAATCCATCCATATTGTGTGAGTGTGGATAAAATCTCCGTGTCAAATTTAAAGACGGATGAAACCGATGGTGTCTATAGTGTGTGAATCCTTCCGTTCCAAACTCTAATCCGGTCGAAACGAGTTTGACATTTCGTTTTTTGAGTGCATAGTCAATGACCCATTCGTTTTCTTCAGGCAGAATGGAGCAAGTAGAATAAACAATATATCCGCCTGTCGCAGATTTGGCATTCAAGCAATCTATTCCGGCTAAAAGTAATTCACGCTGCATATTGAAACACCGCTGGATATCAACTTCATCTTTACTCGTCTTGACGCTCTGATCTTTAGCGACGACGCCCGTTCCGGTACATGGCGCGTCCAGTAACACTCTGTCAAAACCTTTTAGAATTTCGGGGAATTTCCGTCCGTCGTAAGAACAAACGACCGAATTAGATATTCCGAGTCTGTGAAAGTTACCGATGACGGCACTTATTCTGTCTTTGTTTATATCGTTAGCGAACAAGACGCCTGTGTTCTTCATTAGAGACGCGATGTGTGACGACTTACCGCCGGGAGCAGCACACATGTCAAGAATTCGTTCATTCTCTCGAGGTTCCAAAGCCATTACGGGTAACAGACTCGAAGCACCTTGGATGATATAATGTCCGGCCAAATATTCCGGTGTGGCTCCAATAGGGACCGTTGACGAATATATGACTAAACCGATGTTCGTCCATTTTCCGATCGGATCTAAGTTGACGCCTCGATTAATTAGTGCCTGTGCCAGATCTCGTCTTCGCGTTTTCAATGTGTTTGTTCGAATTGTTAGAGGTCTCTGTACCTCGCTCGCTTCGAGGAATTCCAACAGTTCGGATAAGGGAAACAGCTGCATTAAGCGATTCATTAAAAACGAGTTATAACTGTAATATGTACACAGATCATTTTTCAGTAAGTCCACGTAGTCCGATCGACATCTGCCTTCTTCTCTGAGTCTGCTGAAGTCTGACAGCACGATGATGTTGTCACGTATGCGCTGTTGGACGTCCTGTAGACTGATGGGTTGTTGTAGTTCTTCTTCAGATGGGAAAGTGAATACGCCTTGATCTGCAATACTCTCTTTAAATTCAGCTTCAGCCAGAAGCCTTTCTTTTTTTTCTTTTTTTTTCAGTTGAATGTTCGCTTTTTCAATTGGTAATAAATCTTCCTCATCATCGTTTTTACCTTCACCACTATCTTTATCGCTTTCATCGCTTGAGTTCTTCGTTCCTTCTGAATCGTTGTCTGAACCAAAATCATCGTTTTCTGAACCAAAGTCATCGTTTTCAAGGTCGTCTTCACTGTCCTCATCGTCGCTATCAACATCGTCTAAAGATCCAATTTTAACAGACTCTTTCGTACTGTTCAATTCTTTTTCGTGTGATTTGGATTTTTTCAATTTCAACCACGAATCATTGTCGTCAGTGAAACCTTTAGTATTTTCGGAATCACTACTCGATTCTGCGCTTTCGTGGGAATTCGATGAAACATTGGAGTCTGCAGTTTTCTTAACTTTTTTTGGCTTCTCATTTTTCGGTTTTTTAAGTATTTTTTCTTCTTGTTTTCTAAGGCGATTCTTACGGCGCTTGCTTTGTCTGTGACTCAAATGTTTTGCTGTGTCTTCTAAAAACAAATAAATGTAATATAAAAAAATGTGCTACGGTTAGGTTATGTCGCTTTTTAACTTACCTTCAATGACGCCAACAAACGTGGGGTCTTTTTGTTTCCGCGCCTTTTTTCCGGGACCTCGTTTTTCTTTTACTTCAGAAAACCCTGCTTTTCGTCCCATTTTTATTATATTTTAATTACAACTTTAAAATTCACGTGTTTTCTTTTGCCACTGACAATACGGTATTTGAACTGCAAGGAAGATAGAATAGTGTTCTTTACCTTCTTTTCATCTTATATAGATGTCACTAGTAAAAACTAAACCTATAGCTGTCAAAAATAAGCGGCATTGAGTGCCAGTTTTATTTAATTTTGTAATAAACTTGGATAAATTCAGTGCAAATTGGATAGCGCTACTTACATTTTTAGTTTGTGTATAAATAGTACGTAAATGACTACAAAATGCCTACATGGAATCAGATTCAGTCACAATTAAGACATCCTAACAACCCTGTCGTGTTTTTTGACGTTACAGTGGGAACAACAGTAAGTGCATCGTGTTAATTAACGATACCATTTGTATTTTATTCGTTTTAAACAATAAAAATCTCCATTACAAAGATTCTCGAACGTTTCTTGTTTTATCATACCCCTGCATCGTAACTTGTTTTTGAATATCTATAAAAGATATTGTTTTTAGGAAATAGGACGCATGATTTTTGAATTATTCGCAGACGTTGTTCCAAAAACTAGTGAAAACTTTCTGCAATTTTGTACAGGAGAATATAGAAAAGACGGCGTTCCTCTGGGATACAAAGGTGCAATTTTCCACAGGGTTATTAAAGATTTTATGATACAAGGAGGTGATTTTGTAAATGTGAGTATCAATTTTTGTTGAACGTCTTTACAATCTCTCTAATAAATACAAAGCGATCGTGTTATGATTAATAATAACAAGCATTTAAAAATAATAGTAACCATTGCGTCACACTTTTGAAAACCTTTGGTTGCGTCTAGAATCATCAATTTTCAATTATTAGACACTTTACTGTGATATTGTCGAGGTTGTTAAATGTGGTTTTCTCCTTTTTGTTTTCAAAATGGTGCGTGTAAAATTGTCATACGGTAATTATAAACTTCTTAATAGATGCGTACGAATTACACGCCAAATAGGGATGTTGACTGTGTTCAAATAAAAACACAATTTTAATGAAAAGTGGTAATTTCTATGATAGAAATACGAAAAAACATTATATTTTTCCTCATTTTTAAAGAATTTAATTAATATTTAATAAATAAAACCTAATAAAATCACTCTCAAGTCACGTGACAACAGACACCAATCAGAGCGCATGACGTCATAGAGTCAGCCACTGTCAAAAAACTTCATTGTTTGGTTAATATTTAGTGTGTAATTTATTCGAAAATTTCTTTAAAAAAAGACTGCAAGGAGTTTTAACGTCATGGAAAGTGTATTTATTAAGGCTAATAGTTCGAAAACTTAGAATTCA
The DNA here is from genome assembly GCA_034508555.1 of Venustoraphidia nigricollis. Classification (NCBI taxonomy): domain Eukaryota; kingdom Metazoa; phylum Arthropoda; class Insecta; order Raphidioptera; family Raphidiidae; genus Venustoraphidia; species Venustoraphidia nigricollis. The sequence continues at coordinate 5,153,181 of JAVRKA010000013.1, forward strand.
TCTTTTATAACAAGAATTACGAAAAATTTTTTCATAACCTCATTAGTTTACTAGCGTTTATGAGCACAGCTTCCTACTTTGTGACCGCATCTATAGAATGGTAGCTCCTGTGTAAACTTTTGAGCCTCCTTTGGTATGACCAGGTGCCGTCACGCGACTAGTATTGGCGTTTTGGACCGAAATTTGAAATGGGATTTAAAATACATGATTTTTAAGGCTTGAGTTGTATTTAAATAAATATAATAAACATTTGTGGCAATATTAGGTACTTATGCACGATTTAAAACACTTTCCCAAAAACAGTCAACATCCCTATTATTTCAAATTTGTTTAAAACTTCTTCAACTTATTTTGATTTACATTTAGGGAGACGGAACAGGCGTAATGAGCATATATGGTGGAGGCACGTTTGAAGATGAAAACTTTAGCCTGAAACACGATGCTCTCGGTCTGTTATCCATGGCTAACAGTGGTAAAGATACAAACGGATGTCAGTTTTTTATAACTTGTGCTAAATGTAATTTCTTAGATGGCAAGCATGTCGTGTTTGGTCGTGTTATTGACGGATTGTTAGTGATGAGAAAAATCGAAAATGTTCCTACAGGACCAAATAACAAACCTAAAATACCAGTGACGATTTCGCAGTGTGGACAAATGTGAAATAAAATGTACTGTGCGTCTTAAAAAAAAAAACTTTCTATTTATCACAGAAGTGTTTGTAAAGAGGTACACAATTTGTCACTAGAATAAATACGAATTTTATATACAATAAATAATTAAATTTTATACAAAGTTATCGTTAATCGTCAGCAGGAATAACTTCGAGTTTGACACTTTTTGTTGACGGTCTGCCGTATCTCCTTTTAGCTTCAGTGATAAAAGCATTTTCCATTTGTTCAACCAACTGATTAAAAAATATGTGTGCCAACTGTGAATGCAGAATTGATTTAAATTCAAATGAAACATTAAAATCAATAATGCAACTTTGCTGATTAATTTTTAAACCTGGTGTAAATCTCCATACTGTTTCTAAGTGATCGAACAATTTTCCATCGCTACAAATTGCTTGGATTAAATGAGGTCGTTTCATTGTTACTCGAGACGTATAACTTTCATTAATCGGAGGAAAGCCGATTTCTAAACTTGCTCTTAAAAATTCTGGCTTTTTAAGGATAATATCGGATTTTTTACAAAATGGTACAAATTTGTTATAATTCTCTACATCTGCAACAACAGTAAACATTTGATCCATGGAGTATCTGGAACAAACATGTAGAAAAAATGAATATAATTTAAGTGAGAATTTACATTAATTTTGATATTTTTAACGTTTTTAGGGTTCCGTACATTTGATTGAAAAAATGGAACCCTTAATAGGACCACTCTTGTGTCTATCGGTCTGTCACAGCTTATTTTCTTCGAATCTACTGGATGAAAAAAGTTAAAATTTAGTATATATATAGAGTTAGATGACCCAATTACGGACGCGTAGCGTAACCTATTTTGGGGGGCAAATTACGAAATAAAAAAAAAATTAAGTGCGTCATGTGACGTATCAAATAAAAGAGCTCATAATGAAAAATACAAATAAATATTCTCTATAACTTTAAAATCCGCAGTTTATAAGATACATACTAAAAAAATATATTAAAACCGATCACTCCCTTTCCTTACTACCGAGTCTTAAATTTTGAAAAAAAATTGGGAATACAGAGCTTCACTCATAGTTTACAGGAAAAACTAAACGAAAATCCTAAGTCAAGTTCTCACGGAAAACGGATTTGCGACACCTAAGTGGTCTGTAACTGCGATAGCAACAGGTCATTTTGGAGACGTGAAGGTCTTGGAAATTACCATAATATATTGGTCGAAACCTGGACATGAAATATAATTTATTTATGAAATTTTCTTACCCAACTAACTTTCTCCCAATATATTCTTTCTTCTTATTGGTGTTGATAGGTATATTCAAAAATGTTCTGTATGGCATTGATATGGACAAACATTGCAATCTTTGATGATCCAGTGTCAATTTTGACAAGCTGCAACATTTCGATAACAGCATTACCACGGGCTTATCAAATTATTCGTCAATATTGTTGCATATTCTGGTTTTTATTAACATTATGAACAGTCAGTGCGCATTTAGGTTTTGGGAGGTCAAAGTCAATTAATTTTAGACTAGTTCAAGGGTGCTCTAAAAATAAATGTCCTACTTACTCGTGTCTGTAAATGACTAAATTTCTGACAGGTGCACCAAAAATCAGTGTTTTTACTGAACCCATTTTATCATTTGTAATACAAAAATTCTATTTTTGCGAAGTTTTTATAAGATCTGTCAAAATTTCAGGTTATTTATTAGTTGATCTACCCACTAAATAGAACCGTGCGTCTCACTCGATAATTTTCTTTCTTCGTATAAAGGAGGATACTTTCGACGATGCAGCACACCTTTGACTATATAATTACTGACATCTTATCAACTGTAATTTTGTAATGTTTTGATCCTTGAGACTATGGAGCACGAACTTATGTGGTGGAAATTGACAGAAGTCTACTAAATTTCATATATTACGGTTTCGTTTTTTACCACTTGCCTCGCTAGTTTTCATTTTATAATGACGTGAATTCAATTTATATCTAATTTCCATGTCATGTTAATTTTCCTATAGAAATTTTCGCTGTTTAATACTTAAATTAAAGCAGGCTAAATTATTTTTTTTTTTCCATGGTTTCGGTATATACCCCACCGTCGATACAGTATAGTCCCCATGGTTTTGATAGATATAATAAAATAACATTGTAAATTTTACAACACTAGTTTCAATTTACACCTTATATTTCATAAAATACTTTTTGTTACATTACATAGTAACATACCACAGGCTGATTGGATATTAATACATTCAATCTTAGAAAATAATTTACATTACTGTTAATTATTTGAAACAGACTCAGAATCCATTCTATATTATGTTAAACAGTCAGTGTGAGATTTAGGACTACCGATTCCGAATCGGTTTCAAATAATATTCTGAATTCCGATTAATTCTTAATTTCATTGTAAAGCTGCTGTATCGAGGCCTGGTTTTTCCTTGGTAATCACTCCGGACAATAATTTCTTAACTTCAGCGATTGCCTTGCCAGGATTTAAGCCCTGAAATAAATTACAAATTCATGAGTTTAATTGGTTTTCTTATATACATTTTAGTGTTCGTTTACCTTGGGGCATGTCTTAGTACAGTTCATTATAGTATGACAACGATACACGCTGAAGGGGTCGCGCATTCTATCTAAGCGTTCGTTGGTCGCTTCATCACGTGAATCTATAATCCATCTGTATGCCTGCAAAAAAAAAAAATAAACTTAGTTCTCAATACCATAATAGGTGTACTAATGGAACATACCTGCATCAGCACAGCAGGGCCCAAATATTTCTCGCCATTCCACCAGTAACTGGGGCAAGACGTCGAGCAACAAGCGCACAATATACATTCATACAAGCCGTCTAATTTCTTACGATCATTTACACTTTGCAAGTACTGCTGGTTGTTACTTTTCTTTTCGTCTCTGAAATACAAACAACAACGAATAAAATCGCAACACTGATGTATTTAGTTCAACAACAATGTGACATTCAATTGTTCGTTTTTCGCTAGTCTTTTGTCTTTTATAACAGAATGCAAGAATGTAGTGCGTGAAAATTACTCACTTGCGTTGCAGCCACGGCTGAATTGACCGGTACTGTTTGTAGAAATTGGTCATGTCAGGGACGAGGTCCTTGACGACGTACATGTGCGGCAAAGGATACACCTTACATGATTTGCTTGAAGACGTATCGATCTTGCTATAAAAAAAAAAACATAAATTGGACAATCAAAACGCTGTTTGAGAAAACTTTGGCGATAATTATCGGTCTGTAAGTAGGCACCTGATGCAAGCAAGAGTGTTTACGCCTTCAATATTCATTGCGCACGAGCCGCAAATACCCTCACGACAAGAGCGTCTAAAAGTTAACGTTGGGTCAACATCGTTTTTTATTTTGATTAAGGCATCGAGAACCATTGGACCACAGCTGTTGAGGTCGATGGTATAATCTTGCATGTACGGTTTCTCCTCTGGTTTGTCAGGATTCCATCTGTAGATCGAGAATGTTTTGTTACGTGCAGCCACTGCTGTGGACGTGCTTAATTGACGAACCTGCAATAACAAAATATAATAAGCAACCCTACGTCATAATATTACATAATAATTATTTTGTTTAGGTTAGCTTTGGTTGTTGTATTTGTACCTGGCCAATGGCAACGGCGCTTTTGCATAATTTAAACAATTGCAGCTCCTTAGCCATCTTGGCGACGAAATCTTTTAATTATTTTAAGTTATAAATGACACTTCAAATATTTATATTGCTGGGGATATTCCTCCTTCAGTCACAACTTTGCTGCCAACTTCGTATTTTTTCCCTACAACTTGACCATAGACAAAGTAGTGATCAGGTGAGATTAGACAAAGAAAGCACAGAGAACGAGCATACCGGATTACAGCTTGGCTGTGTAGTTTGTATCATCGGTGAGGCACTTATTAGAATCAACATCAGATGGCACTACATAAGTTTAATAATAAAAGCAATTGTTAAGATAAAACCGCAATGCCTTTCACGCTCAACTGCATCGACTGCCGATTTTCGTTCATCGGTTTTATGGATTTTTAGAGACAAGCGAATGATAGCATATTGCAGAGTCATTAATGACTAAATTATGACATATCTTTGGAACTATTTTCGAGAATATAGCAATTTTAGATTTCCACTTGTCAGTAAACTATTCTTAATTTGTAGGGAGGTAGGAGTTAAATTAAAAAAAACCCGGGTCGCAGTGCCAAAACCCTGCCGACAATATAGTGTATTTGCTAATATAGGCAGTGTGGCTTTGTTATGCGAACTTAAGTTGGTTTTTTGGGCAAAATAAAAATTTGGCTCCTTAATACACCCCTTAAAAGAACATTTTTTTCTCAGTTGCAATATTATTATCAATCGAACCTCTATACCAAATTATATACAACTTTCAGAAAATAATTCACTATCTGTAAACTAGTATTTTCATAAAATTTGTAAGTCCGGTCCTGTCGGCCCGATTTTATTAAAATTTTAGGAACACTTTTTAATTACTACTAAAGGGTTAAATATCAATTTTGAAACGATTCTGAGAATTTTTTCGGTATTTTGGGGCCCAAAAACATTTTTCAACCCCTAAAAACTACCCTTAAAATGGCCCGATTACGCCCATTTTAAATAGGCTTCTTGCGGTGATGGATTTCAACACGTGGGCCAAATTTCGTTAAAATCAATTAACTCTTTCGAAAGTTATTGCCCGCACACATATATATATACGTATATATATATATATATACGTATATATATATATATATATATAAATATATATATACATATATATATAAACATTTTTAAAAATGGTGCCAAAGTGTTTAGGAGCTTATGAAACGTCGAGAAAATTTGGTCCGACCCCTAGGTCCCGCCATCCGACCGACGCCAATAGTGTATGTTGCCATATGGCAAATACACTAAAAACCCGATCCATTTAAAAATTGGACGAAATATAAAAAAAAACGAAAAGTTAAGGTCTCTTGTCTCTTTCTCTATATTATAATCAAAAGAAATATTATTTTTATCGAGGACACGCGGCATCACACGTGAAATTTTCTAGAAAATTATCGATCTGATATAAACTGATAGTGAATAAAATAAAAAAAAACCCGGGTCGCAGTGCCAAAACCCTGCCGACAATATAGTGTATTTGCTTGTGTAGGGCCGTGTGGTTTTATACTTTTATTATGTGAAATTAAGTTTGTTTTTGGGCAAAATAAAAAATTTAACCCCTTAATACACCCCTTAAAATAACATTTTTTTCTTAATTGTAATATTATTATCAATTTAACGTCTACACCGAATTAAATACACCCTTCAATAAATAAGTCACTATCTGCAAGCTAGTGTTTTCATAAAATTTGTAAATCCGGTCCTGTCGGGCCGATTTTATTAAAATTGTGGGGACACTTTTTAATCACTACCAAAGGGTTAAATTTCAATTTTGAAACGATTCGAAGAATTTTTTCGGTATTTTGGGGCCCAAAAACATTTTTCAACCCCCAAAAACTACCCTTAAAATAGCCCGATTAAGCCCATTTTAAATAGGCTTCTTGCGGTGATGGATTTCAACACGTGGCCCAAATTTCGTTGAAATCAATTAACTCCTTCGAAAGTTATTGCCCGCACACATATATATATATATATATATATATATAAATATATATATATATACATATATATATAAACATTTTTAAAAATGGTGCCAAAGTGTTTAGGAGGTTATGAAACGTCGAGAAATTTTGGTCCGACCCCTAGGTCCCGCCATCCGACCGACGCCAATAGTGTATGTTGCCATATGGCAAATACACTAATAACTAATGATTGATAAGGCATCAATACTATACGTGTCTAATAGCCGTCAAGCAGTGTTTATCTGTCATGCATTTGCCGTACAGAAGTCAACAACCGTTACGTCTGGTCATTGGTGAGCTGTGCGGTCGATCGCGCGACGAACCCGCACTGTGTTTCACCTTAATATTACTGACCCACAAAATACAATTATTAATACGCGTACGTATGACTCATCATCAGTCATCGAACGTCTTCGAATTCGTGTGACCTAAAAGCACAGCACTTCAGTTGCGGGACTAACCGCGCGTTAAGTAAATAGATTTTAAACTTGTATAATTTACAGCTATACTAGGGTTTACTGCGACTTCGCTCGCATTATTGTTGATTTTGACAAAAACATTTCTTAACTAATTGTAAGAGATATGACTAAATTATAGATGCTCAACAGTAATTGAAGTCATCAGTAGTGCTGGATTTATAATAAGGGACACTAGGCACTGCCCTAGGGCATCACCACAAAAAGAAATAATTACTTGTTTCCCATAGTTAGAACTATTTCGGTTATAGAATTCTGATTAAAAACACAGAACTTATAGCATTTATAATCACTTAATTGTAATTTCAGCACTTTTTAATGATAAGAATTATAATAAAAAACTTATTGCAATATATGTTAATCGTGATGAAAACAATATTATCTATTAACTGAGATGCTATTACATCCTTTCAAGTTGAGAATATCCGTGTAAATATATCAAATGTCAATGCAAGCAGACTCAAGTATTTAAAAATTATAGCGGAACAGACCGACAGAATCTCCCAAATCCCTTAACAGTTCCATTATTAGTTATGATTTTAATGATAACTATTTCATATACACATTATTCAAAAAATGCTGCGTAGATATATTAATTCCAATTAATTTTACTCACATCAGTTATAATAACCTAAAAATAATAATATTAAACTCAATTTATAGTTTCGAGGTCTTTCATCAAAAGCATGACCGTAAAATTAAATAATATAAGATAGTTTATCGTAAAATGTTAACATTCTTCGTGAACAATGCGATATTTACTTATAATTTAACAATTAATGCATGGTGCTTGTTGTTACGTTTATATTTTTTATTATTTGTTTATTGCTGTTAAAAATGTTAAGCAACGTATTTATACGATATAAATTACATGTTCTTAACGGAAATTTATTAAAAAATCAACAAATCAACAGAATACTGAATTGATCATGCAAGTAGAGATTTTACACATAAAATCATACATATGCAATTTTCTGCTCTCCTGATGTTTTTAGAGCATTAAAAATGATCAAGGAAGATCAAAAAAGCATTTTACCCAAGAGCGTAGAGTTTCACGGCCGGTGTGGTTCTAGGTCTCCTTGGTTTCCAGGCTTGTAGGCGTGGTTCACTGGTATTTCTACCTAACGTTTCGTCTACAACTGCGGCGATACAGTCCCGGGAGAAATGTCCCTCTAGGTACATTTTTGCTAAAAATACCAATGGACCAGAGTTTGCAAGCCCGGAAAGCAAGAAGATAAGGAAAAAACATTTGTCAGAAATATTAATTTTTGATAAACTAAGGTATGATATTAGGTCAGAACATCTGATAATTTCTGATTTTTTATGTATGCGGATTCCCAAATAATTTTAGGTATTCTTTTCTAAAAGTTAATTTAGAAAATTGAAAAGTAGAGATATATTTCTTTATAGATTATGAAGCAATATTGAGAGGCAGTGTCCGGCATGCACTTTTACTCTTAAATATTATTACACTCACACAATATTATCTATAATCTTCCGAAATGAAAGTTTAAGATGCAGTTGTTGCGAAAAACAAGGCTCGGCCGACAACGCTTTGCCCACTCGTGTATTCATTACTTTACAAGTTCACTTAAAACAAAACAGACGTAAAAAATGAAGGAAAAATAGCCTCAATGTACCTATATATCATACATATTATTAATAATAACAATTTATCGTTCCATCTGTTGAAGACAACAAGAAGACTTGTTCTTCCGCTCTCTCTTCCTTTCGATTCAATTTCAAATTAAATTGCTGTTTACTGCTTTATTATTAGCGATATTTAAGAACAACGCAGTGTTTAACCGTTTAAGGCTGTCTGCACACGCGCAGCTTGGTGAATGATAATATTTTAGAGTCGGGCTCCATCCAAAATTTTTAAATGTAAGTAATTAAGCAATAGTCATTACACATCATAAGCCAGCGGCGTCCAATCGAATCTTATCTGACTTCACGACTCATTAAATCCTGTCTGAAAGTCTTATGTTCGGTTTCTGATACAACTTTTAGCTTTTAGCATTTAAGAATGTCATTTGTCTTTAACTATTAATAGAGACCCCCGTTTAGTTAAAAACAACTAGCATTCTTAAATCTGGATTCAAAGCTGAAAGCCGTATTAATAAATATGGCTTGAAAATAGTTAAGAGTGTGGCGATTTCGTTTCCATAGCCCCTAGCTCTCATGTTTCAATTTTCACATACCTCCTATAAAATGGCTGCTTTTCACTTCATTTTCAAAACTTTTGACAGTTCACTTTTGAACAAACGTCACTTTTAATAGTAGGTTATAAAAAAAAGCAATTGACATACAGTGATTTATTATGGAATTGGTATAGCCTTACTTTATCACATTAGTGCACAATAGATCACTTTACATGCCTGTAAAGAAACTATTTTACAGGGAGTAGTGTGTAAAAAAATAAGAACGTGTGTCAATAGTTTTCACTATCAGAAACAACGGTATCTGATAGCGATGCAATATTGTGTGCGCGACTTTAGCAACGTTCAGTCTTCGTGGAGATCTCGAATCTCGACCTACATTCAGATGCTGCAGCTGTGTTGAGTTGCTCGGCTGCTGCAGTGAATACTCTTTATATTCTACAATATTCTATTCTAAACATAATATAGTATGATTGCATGTACAGTGACACAATGTCATCGAGGCGAATGTTTCAATTCTGTCAAATCTTCTAGGTTTCCAGGCTTGAAGTCGGGGTCTGTCTTCATCTGCGGTAGCCATTATCAAAGACGAGGTGAAGCAGCGGATGAAGCAGCAATCTCTGGAAGCAGGTAAGTGACTGGTGTTCTCCCTTCTTTTATGTTTAACGTATTAGTGTTCTCTGCTGAATCGTAACTCGCTCTTCTGTTCGTCTGCTGCCACACTCCCTTTGAGGCTTTGATAATGTCTATCGCAATTGTAGACGAAACGTCTGGTAGAAGTACCATTGAACTACGGTCTACAAGCCCAGAAACCAAGTAAATTGGGAACAACGCCGGTCGTGAAATACACACTTGGATTTGAGTTCTTTATTAATCATTTAGATTTTAGAGTGATTTTTCTATAGTTGAGTAATCTAACATAAATCGGGACGCTAACGACACATCATATATGTAAATTTCATGCGTTGTCAGCCTCCAGCATTCACTTTTGGAGAATTTTGAATCTTCTGGTCAAAATGAATGCTCGGGTTTTTTATTGTATTTTTAGTTAAGTTTATTAGATAAAGAGTTGAACCTCTTAGTCACAATGCAATACCAAAGGACAAGTCAAACGAGCCCAAACTCGGTGAACTTATTTTTAACCATTGGGGAGTCCTTATGACCACCTCTCACCTCCATCATCATACCAGCTCGATGGTACCATATTATTGTATTGTCATCAGAATTACTTAAGTTTCAAACCCATACAGCAATCAGAAGTTGATGAAAAGTGAATTGTAAGGTGTTAACATTGCTAGGAAGTTACAGGCTAAGCTAACAAAAGCGTGTCAAAAACAATACATTTCTGCTGAAATGCTTCACAAAATTTTTATAAAAAGTTGAGGTGACCTCGTTCCGTTGGATGGCGTCATCCAGTGGACTGTCAATTGATATTGTGTGGTTGATAAGTGTAGAACGATCTTCCATCTGGCGTCATACATTAACGAGATAATCTGTGTAACTAATCACTTTGACAAAAAGCCATATTTATATTATTCTTTGTGATTTTCAACCGATTTGCGGCATCTCTGATCCAAATATTTCATTACTTTTCTATGACATTGAGACTCCTTTTATATAATCGTTCCGAAATTTACGTATTAACTATAATTTATATTCATGAAATGATTACAAAATGAAACACTGATTACTTAATCTGTCGAACGTCTATAATCTATAATTTGTGTCTTCAAAACACAAGTCGTGCAAATTGTCAATAAATATGTAAGTTGTTTACCTGTACAGAGATAGTCGAGATAGGCGTTTACCGACACCATTGCATCGGACGGCTCTTCGACATTCGCGGCTCTCGCGGGTCGACTGGTGACTTTGTACACTCGGTTTAGTCTTAACTCGGCTGCAAGAAGTTGGTGTTGTGTGCAACAACGACGCCGCTAACGACAGATATAAACTGTATTGTTGTTGACACGAGTGTATTGTTGTTGTTATTTGCGTTTGTGTTTTTAACAAAGGTGACCGACAGTTGAATTATAGTGAAGTGGACAGTGGTTCGAGTTAAACATATTACGTACTGGCACTATGCAGCAAAGGTAGTTGATTGTTTTCCATTGTTGACATAAATTATCCTCGGAACACGAAACTTGCTAGCTTTACTCATGCGAAAAGCTGTCAGGATCAACCATTGACGGTTGGGCTTGTTGCATTTTGGTGGATTTGAAGTTTTAAATACCTTTGTCGCGCGCTATGCTGCACAGTCACTCTATGCCGGGGGTCCTTGTTTTTTTTGCCAAGTCTGCCATCCTGTGACCTGTAATTACTGTAGTTACTCTGCCCTGTTAACGAAAAACGCCTGATCTAACATTTTTTTCAAAATCATATATATGCTACTATATATTCAAAAAAAGATTTTGAAAAAGACCCCAATCGCATAGCTATTACAAATATCTACAACCTCTTTTTTCAAAATAATTTTTTTTATGCTGTATGATAGAAGAACCACTTTTATCATACCCCACAAAAATGATTTAGAAAACCATTATTACGCTATTAGGGTTTTTAAAGTATGGGTCGCTACCCACTATAGTGAATCACGGACAAATTTAGGGTATCCCGCGTCGAAAAATAAAACAAATAATGATTAACCGAAGTAAAAGGGTAAAAGTGGAGTTGAACGCGAACATTGTCAGTTAACAGCTGTTCGTGGACAGTAATGTTAGTTGACTGTTCTTCATGGATAGTTGTGGAAATTACTTCCTGGGACGAACTCGAGATAAAAGAATTGAAAACTAAAAAAATGTAACACACAAAGTTCAGCTTTTAACTCTTAACGTAAAGAAGCGGTAACAGCAAGTTGCTGAAACTTCGAGGTCATTAACATCTTTCAGGAGTAGTGCGTTAGAAAATTCCGCAGATCTTGTGTTATACCGACCTCAAGCCTAAAAGTCAATTTTTTTTTGAAATCTTTTCGGGCTCAATTTATAGTTTATGGTTAGCGCACGGTTTTTCATTTAGAATGGAACCGGACGGACTAATTATATATAAATAGATTAGCTATTGATTAGCATTTGTTTTCGTGTTTATTTTGTGAAGGTCAGTCAGTGGAAGTGGTCTACATAAAAATAAATAGTTTCTCCATAGGAGTGTTGTATAGTATTCCATTGTTATTTTGATACAGGCTTGTGACTCGCGCTCCCTTTTTTTTTTATTTTTTTAACAAGTAAGTCGTCACTTCAACGCTGTTGGTATTCCGATATTATTGCCGGGTTGTAAACACGGACAAACCTAGGCCCGTGAACCCTAGACCTACAGCCTGGCAAAAAAGGGGCAGCTTCAAAGCACACATCAATCACTTAAAAAAAATCAGAATTTGTGTTCCATGTACCTACTCAGCGCAGTGGATTGTTAAATCTTTGTATTGTTAAAAAATAAATGTTTTTCAAGTATATTTAGCGACGAAATAAATGTTTTTCAAATATCACACTTAGGGTGAAATAAATGTTCCTTGACGTGTCTCAATAGCTACATCTGAGAGTTAGAGAGTAACCTTAGTCAAATTTCAACGTAGGGGTGACCATAAATTGTCCAAATGCTTAGAACGTCACCGACCCTAAATCCGCGTATTCAGTTTAAATATTTATTGCAACGGGCAAAATTAAATAAAACGAATAAATAATATTAAGCACTTTTCGTAGTGGGTACCTGCAGAATTTTTGAAAGCAGGCTACGACAGTAAGAATTTAGAAATGAATTTACATTTTTTTATTTCCCGTCAATATTTTCCATCTGCACTATAGAATTGTAACTGTTATTTAACTTGAATGGAATCGGACGATCCACTAGGTCACTTAGACAAGAGTAAACGGAAATTACCAGTATATTGCGTTCTAGAATCGATCACCAATCACCATAATACGGCGGCTTAACTAAATAACTGTTTGCTTTTGTATAAAACCATGAAATTTGAAGTGTTGAAAAGGGTATACCCTAGAGGCTACTTCCAAATTTACTCAGGAAATCTTAAAAACCAAGAGGGTGGTACCTTGATTTTCAGTTTATAGACTAATTTTTTAAGTAATAGTTACGAAATCTAGGTCAAAATTATCATTTTGTTATCGAAAACCATTAAAACCGGGATGGCAGTAAAAAAATTACAAATTTGTTACTTATATTGTCAATTTAATTGCTTTTTGGTTTGTATACACGTATTAGTTTAAAGTCGAAATTAAATTTGTTTGAGTTTTATTGCTCATATTATTATTGAAAAAGATCAAAAATAGCTTTATGATAAAAAACACCATAATATTGTGTTCATTTTAAAAGCATCCATGCTTGGTAGAAATAAAATTGAATTTTTTTGACATACAAATTTTAAAATAAGTGCAGTATTCACAGTTTTACAAGTAGGTAATAACATTTTTAGTAGCGGGAAATAAGGACAGCTCACTTGTAGAATATCTTTTAATTTATTGCCAAAGTTTGACTAAACGTTGACAAAAGATATTTTTTAAGTGAGCTGCCCGTATTTTCCGCTACTACGAATTATTATATGGACATAAATTTCACAAAAAATTCAAGTAATTAAAATTCTCCGTGAGTCATACAGTTCAGTGCGCGGAAGTTCGAAGCCCTGCTTCTATACAAAGTAAAATAGAACAACAATACGTATTATTGATTCGACAGTAATTTAATCTATTCGATTATAAATAATCTGGTTTGGTCATTTCTGTGTTATTAAACTTTTAATATTTTACGTGCATACCGTTGTAATGTCTTTTTGCCTTCTCTACAAACACATAGATATTTATGTATTAATAATATAAGTTGACCTGATATGTTTTTATCAACAACATTTTTGAAAGTGTAATTTTTAGAAATCGTTCTCGTTATGTCTCATTAATTAATTAATTTAACATTCATTTCAACTTTATTTAATTTATTATAGATTTATTTAATGTAAGGACAGAGAAATTTAAATTTCATCAACGGCGCTCGCAAAGGTCATGAAACTTTGTGCTAATCTCTGCAGTCATCATCTTCCATTATAGTACATTGCGAATGTTGTTTTTTTTTAGTCTCTTCATATCTTTCATATCTTCGGCCGTCTTCTTTCACCACATAGATTTAGAGTGTATCTGTCAATTTTTTCTATCCGGTCGCTTTATTTTTCAAATTTTCTTCATTCGGATGCCCACCTCAATTTGGACATTTCAGTATGCCGAAATATTTAAAGTTCATTGTGTAGATATGATAGATTTCACTAAAAAAACTTTGCACACCACACCGTCTTGTGTTTAACGTAAGTTCATATTATTCGTAACTAATAAACAAAACATTTAACTTAGTCTAAATCAAAACAAAAACTTATAATACGCGCTTCTGTTTTCATTACTATAATTAATTTATAGACGCTGCCCTCTCGAAACGTCTTTAATCCCCGACCCAAAAAAAGATTATTTAAGCCCTGTGACATCATAGCTTTTCGACAGGTGAACCGATTTTAATAGTTTTCTCTACACGACACAAGAATTTTGCAGAAAGGTTATTGCCTACCGTATACAAAAAATCTGATGCAAGACGAAACAAATCTAGTGAAACGCAACTAACACCTTCGATATAAAATAAATATTGCTGCCACTTAAGTAACTGTGGTAATATGTTAAATTAAAAATGAAAACAAAACCCTGCCATAAGTTTTTTAAAAAGAAAAAAATATTCTGTTTTAGTGGGTTCGTATACTTTCCTTCTTTGCGCAAAGTGTGAGGCTAAGTGGAACCCACGAAGCAACTGGTACAAGCTATTATTTTTTTAAGAATTTTGAATTTAATTTTTGTTATTGTTAAGACTTAATCCAGATGGGTCACTTTATACAGTTGGATGTTCGTGTTGTTTTTCGCTTCAGTTCACGCATTCATATAAGTGTGCGTATATAGACTGTTTCAAAAACAATGTGCAGCGTAGGTATATATCGTAGCAAACGATTTGCTTACTTTTTGAAATTGTTTTTGCACCACCCTCTATAAAACAGGTTATCTTCTACTTTACCGAACTAGTGCGTAATGGATCACTTTACATGTCTGTCTACATGTATGTAAAATACATGTATGCAGACATGTAAAGTGACCTATTGCGCACTAGTGCGGTAAAGTAGAACAAAACCGGTGCTCTATACCAATTCCGTAGTAAATCACTGTTTGTTAGTTGTTTTTGTATAACCTACTGTTAGAAGTGACGTTTTTTCAAAACTGAGTTATTAAGAATTTTGCAAATGAAAGGAAATACATCTATATTATAAGAGGTATGTGTAAAAAATACCTCGTGGTATTACAACTCGTGTAAGTGTTGAAAACTCGCTAGCATTTTTTTTTAACATAATGTCAGTACTCGTCGTAATATAACCCATTACGACACTAATGCTGGGTTTGCAAAAAGCATTGTCAAAAATTTGGTTTAACAATGATTTTAGATGGTGATCGTACATATTTCTTCATAAGAAAAATACTTGAATTTTGAAACTGTGTAGGTATATTTATAACAGCGTTGCCAGACGTCCCAATTTTGGCGGGACGTCCCGATTTTTAAATCAAAATTAAATGTCCCGCGCGGGACAGGCTCAGTCCCGCTTTTCGGGGATAACTCGACCGTGCGTAAATAATTCTTCTCTTATTGTAAGTTGCAATTTGTAACACTCACTCCTCAGACTATTGTTTGAAACGCCATATTGTTCTAATGAATAAAACTTTTTTGATTTTGATTTCTGTTTTTTTTATTCAGAAGACGAATAAGACTCAACTATTTAACGATAGGGTAAATCTGATTTAAAATATCATATTTTTATTAAAATACATTTTCTAGGGCTATTTTTGCTATCTATTGTCACGTAAACGTAATTTGAACTCAAATAAAAAGATAAATATTTAAAAACTTCTGATTATATACGTTTTTTTACCATGTCCCGCTTTCGACGAAAGAATCCCGCTTTTTTCACTCAAAGAGTTCAAAAATCCCGACTTTGCAAAAAAAAATCGGACAACTTTTTTCTACGTATCTTGATAAGAATTTAGTTTGAAAAGCAATCTTTTTCTGTGTAGATCAATCATTTGTTTTTGTGTGAGTGCAATCTAATGTTCTACATAACAGAAAGATTATAATGACATTAGACTGCACCTGCATCAATAGAAACTAATTATATGATCATAATCTAAGGTCATTGTCAAATCAATTTTTTTGGTAATGCTTTCTGCAACCTAGCACGTCAGTGAATCTACTATTGTAAAATTGGAAATATTTAAACAGACTCACATACTTATTATGTAAGGTTGACTTACAGTCGTGGCAGGTCCTTGTGTAGACTGGTTAATTTTGCTAAACATCCCGTATGTTGTCTGCTCATGCATTGTTACGGTTCACAGAAGTCTTTTATAATACATCTACCTTTTAGATTATTATATTATAACATTTTAATAAAATACAATACAACATCATGAAATTAACAATGCATACCTATTAATGAATATATAGCTCCAGTGTTTTAGTTTATGCTATATCCATGTTAATGAAGCACACGCAATCGGTTAGTGCTGCTATTTGTAAATAATTAACGTTCAAGTAAAGTTTATGAATCGTAAAAGTGACAACGTCCAAAGCAAGTAATATAATTTGTTTAGAAGATAATTTCACACAAATGCAAAAACCTTCGTGTTAAGGTAGTTGTCGTGGTTAAGGCACACCGTCAGAAAATTCTTAATTTTTGTATACTTATTAAGGACATAATAATACAATTACCCTGAAAATTTGAAGTCGATCGACCGTATATAATCCGAGATAAATTCAATTAAAAATTGGATAATTAACATTGATTGTATACGATCTCTGTAGTTCTGAACCAGTTTCTTATTTATAAAAAAAGAATTAACTGTCAGAAACTTTCCAAAAACTGACAGTCTTTCAATGCATTTGTTATGAGTTTAAAAAAAATAAGAAAAAAATTTTGACCGTCTAATTATTTATAAATAACGGTTTAAAGTTCAACAATTTATAGAAAAGTATACATGCATATGAATACTGTATGGGTTACGTTTCCACGGGTACGGTCTTGTGTACAAATTATGGATCACTTAGCTACAAGCTAGTTTACTTTTGTGGCGCGTATAATCTATCACTTTTTGACAATATTGTACCACGACAACTACCTTAATCTTATTGATAGTCGACATTTCTACTATATTTAGATTATGTTCAGGACCCGCTGCCTACTTTAGATTTGGGTCTCAGTTGATTTAGTGCACCATGTTTCATTGAAATAAAGCTGACCTTTTTTAATTAGTGATGCTGGTCATAACAGACAGACATACAAAAATTGTCGAAAAACGTTTACGCAAAGAAACTAAAGTGCAGACATAAGGTTCCTTTAATATTTTACATATGACCTACTAGATATAGTGATAATTGGGATGACACCGTTAAAAGACGTATTTCAGTGTAGGAATGAATTAACAGATCGCCATTTTTGTGATCCCATATCGATAATACTAAGTCATCGGCCTTTCCTACACTGAACTAAACTACAATTATTGTAACGCGAGCAAGGCTATAACATTACCGAACGCGACTAAAATTGTTCAAATCGACAGAAACGTCATGTTAGTGAAAGTCGCAGCATATTCGACTTCCTTTTTGCCTGAGAGACATCAACGCCTGTATAGACGGCAAACCTCGACCAACAACGCGCCGGTCGACTGAATTCGGTCTTATTGAGAGCGGCCGATGATCTTTCACATTCGTTGCGAATCATCTCTATTTTGTTATTAATATAAATAATTGGTACTATGTCCAAATCATCTTACCTGTTGGTGGAATTAAAAAAAATTAACTATGTCTACAAAAAAATACTAGCTGTGTTTGCTATAGAATAAGATAAGTTTCCAATAATGCGCGTTGTGGAATAATGTGAAGAATATTAATTTATCGCGTCTCGTTTTATTTTTTTACGGTCATCAACAACCAGGATTCCTTGGGCCTACCGCCAATTCATATTTCAGATTTACTTTTTTTAATAATACATCGAAAATCCATTTCTCGGATTAAAACCTGAGAACTGGAGGCTTAATGTAATAGAAGTGATATAAGTCAATTTCTTTGTTGTGAAATGATCAAATATATTAAATATCTACATTCACTTGCAGGCATATTAAAAATATTATTTTGAAATTTCATTTAGTTATATTTATTGCTGATATTTCTTGTGACCTATTGGCTGTTGGCAATAAATCAATAAACAATTTCAAAATTCTTTCATTTGATTGTAAATCAAGCCTGTATAATTTACGTGTTTGTTTCAACAATTTCGTTTTGTTTGTGTATATTTAAGTAGCGTGGGTAATTATTGTGGCATACTTAAAATTCAAATCAAGCGTATTTTAACTTTAATTTTATGATTCTATTCGCATATTCTTGTTAATTTAATAATATTCACGGTATAGATAATAACACAACTCGTTGGTTTGACCCGAATAAAAACACAATAGCAGAAAACAAAACATAAACAACAATCAACTCTCTTAATTTAATTTTCAATTTATAATTAATAAATAATTATAACAAATAAATAAAAACACTTGAAAATTCTACAAAAATTATTTTTAAATTATTTCTCGACGATCGTTTCGCACAATAAGTCCATCCTCGGGAATATAAAACATAATATATACTATATTATTAATCATGTTCTTCGAAGTGCAAATTATAAAATAATCAATTGCAAATATTACTTGGTGCTAGGTCCAAACAACCCCAACTGTAAGATGATCTTAAATAAATAGAATAATTTTTAAGAAGACATTGATAATAATTAATTATTCTATACTATTTTAAATACGAAAAGTTAACATGTTTGTTTGCAACAGGTAATCACAGGTATACTATTGAACCAATTTAAAAAAATCTTTCACTATTTAAAATTCGACTAACATAGGCTATGTGTTATTTTACTAAGGCAAAAGTGCGAGCGAAAAATGTAAAGAAAGTCAGGGAACCAGCACCCGATTGACGTATTAAATTATAAGGTGGTATGAGCGATTTGTTGATCTTGATTATTTCGTCGCCAAACCAGAATCTAGCCGGACGAAACCGGATCGGAAAGCTAGTAGAGTAGCTAATGTGATTATTTTAATTAATTAAATGATTCGTGTGTTTCAAGTACAGCAATGTAATTGAGCAAATGCTTTACTTGCTGGTTTTGTTACAGTTTTTTTGTGAGTTCAGATTAACCTGTCGACTTATTGAAACGTTGCAACAGTTTAGTCAAGGAAGCGATTTGTTAAGCTCGCAAATGGCTCACGTGCCAAACGCCTTCTTGTAATAACTTTTACTTCTGCATTCGTGTATGAAATAGTGTATCCAACTATAGCTGCACATATTATTATCTGTACTGCATATTTTGTATGTATATCAGTGGTGCCGACTATTTTTTTTCGTAAGATCTACTTTTTTAACCGCAATCTACTTTCGCAGTATTTTTAAAATTTCGTCATTATGCAACTATTTAAAACAATCACTGTGATGTATAAAGTAGAACGTATGTATATTCAACCTGTTTGGACTAGTTGTCTCTTGTATTTTCAATTACTTCTTCATCCTCACTTCGTGGCAGTCATAAACCAACCAGAAAAAATAATTTTATTAGTTTGGAGCTACATATTGTCAAACGTATTTTTTCATTGACTGAGCAGCGTAAAAGGAGACACTTTGCATAAGAAGTAGGGACGAATAATTTGAAAATGCGTGAGTAAAGTCAGTTGAAAATAGATGGTGCTAAAAATATGTGAGTCCGACTCAATCATTGGAGATGGCATAAAAGAGTAAAGCATTTTCACGACAAACAATTGGAAAACCACGCTTCAGACCAACATGAAATTCGTGTTTTTTATTGAAGTATGCTTTTAATGTAAACATCACTATGAACGCATTATCCACCAGAGTCCGGGAATTGGTATTGATTGAATTCAATAATATTTTTACCAGCGATCAACTAAAAAATCGAATACCATCAACCGACATGATTGAGAGAGCGATCTTAAAGACACCACTGGTGTATGTTTTAAAAGTAACATAATTATAGCAAAACTCTCGATCGTGACTGAATTGATCTTTCCGCCGCCTGTCGATTGACATTTAAATTTCAATGCATTATATTTAAAACTCGGCAAGTGCATAAAATAATACAAGGAACAGAATCAAAAACACGAATGGTGCTAATCATGTAATCATTCTTTGTCTTTTGTATCCGAATTTTGAGTGCGATTACGTAGAATAACCAAAGCAGCATCCAAATACGGGTCGTGCTTGCTAGACAAGATCTAGAACGGCTCTAGAACTTTTCGGACAATTCGAACTGTAATATTAGAATCAAATCAGATAATCAGATAATTGTCAGTTGTGGTTCAAATTCGTGTTAATTGCTAGTCAATTCCTCGCATCTGCAAAGAAAGTAAAGTAAATAGTTCTTCGCTACCACTTTATTTGAGAAGTTGATGTTGTGATACTTTTTTTTGGGTCGTTGTATTTGCACCCTCCTTGAAAATCGGAGTCACAAAGTATTAAAAGCAAGTTACGCAAACATTTTTGGCAACGGAAAGTAGAGTAGTCGTCCTAAATAGCGCCCAGTTCCCTCCTAATTTTAAGCTGCCATGTTCAATAGATAATCTTTACCATGGACTCCTGGATACGTCCTCGCCATATATCGTTGTAGTTGTGAGAAGGATAGCCTTGCGTTTGGACCATCTCTATCCTTTTTTTACACGCGCGATTGATGTTACGGTACTATTTTGAGAAAGATAGAGATGGCCTTAACATTGGTCTATCTTTTTCTTTCGGGCAGGACACTTTTTACACCGCTAGGATATGTCTAAGAGTGCACGTCAATGCTCTTTCCAATCTGGGTAAGTTCCTATAAGTGTTGATGGCTCCTATAATAGTCTCCCTCAAAAAATATCGCTCCGTCTCCAAAGAGCATAAAGCATATAAAATGTTACGTTACGTGTTAAGACGTGTACTGACATAATATATTGTAATAGTAATGCGCAGTAATCTACGGAGAATGTGGTCTGGAATTGTTAACAGAACAACGATCTTCTGTGCTGTGTGTAAATAAACTGTCTTTTGTTTTAGCATTTACAGTTAGCCAATGCGATCGACTCAAATGGTAAATACCAACATGTCACCGTTATAGTAGAGATCAATCAAAAAGGATGGATCTGTGAACAGTATACAATCGGACTCATGTATTTTTATTTATTTTCAACTTATTTTATTCACGTATATGCAAGTTTTTGGTCCCTAATTATTGTGACTTGTAACTCGTCACAGCCATTGGAAAAATACGTTTGACAACGTTTAAACTCAAATTAAGAAGGGTTTTTTTCTGATTGGTTTTTGACTGCCACAAAGTGAAGGTGAAGTTGAAAATACATAAGTCGATTAGTCCCGATATAGAGGTCGAGTATACATCAGTTCTACTGTAGTTCTTTCTTTAAGGCCATGCTAACAGCTAGGGTTACTAGTATGTACCAATTTAAGTTTTCAGTTTATTTTGAATAAATGTATAGATCAGATCCTTGATGATAAATAATTATAAAGATGATTAGAGGATTTAGGATCAATAACTTAGTCAAGACGAATTATCATTCGCAACGTTTCGTATTCTTTATTAATACTTCATCAGGCGCTCATAATTAACTCTCTTAATATATTCAGATTAAATGTAATTATCTTGTCAGATTATTGTCTAATGTTATTATAACAAATCAAGTCTTCTACAGTAATTAAATAATATACCACAAAACTAAAATTGACCAGAATACACAAACAGTCTTCAAGGCGAATTATCATATAACTAAGTTATTGATCCGAAATCTTCTAATCATCTTTATAATTATTTTCAGTTTCTTGTTTAATTGTTGTTAATCATAAATAGAACATTCAATTGACAGTTTATTACAGCCATTTGGTGTAACTGTTCGTTTCACGAAGTATTTGGTAGCGCCGATGATCATTTATTGTCCAGACATTTCATAACCAGATGGTATACGACATATTATAAAACGTTAATTTTGAAAAACAATAATTTGTTATAGATACATATAATAACAAATTCATTTTAAAAACGTGAGAGAAATCGTAACCAATTAAACAATAAACTGGCATTTACTATACTGCCGGTCACATAACGATATAGATACAAAATGTGTACGTTTTACTTGATTAGATTAATACGACGCGCTACGGTGCTAACAGACGTTCGCAACTTAGCAGAACAATGGACTCGGTAACAATGTAGAGACTCGCGGTTAAATGGCTCTTGCAGTTTGTTCATTGGCAGGGCTGGGATCGATCGTCACTTCATAATTTCGCGTATTGCGTTCGGGATTCCTTGTCAGTTCGAGACACAGTTTGTCAATGTCTTCTTTGTCACCCCGTGTAGCAGACCCTAAATGCAGATATTAAACACCTCTTGATAAAGCCATGTTGTTCGTTTGGTGTTATAATTAAAAAGTTAGACTGTTAATCTACTATTTAACCTTTTATAAAGTTTCAGAGTTTAGAAGCTATCTCTATTTCTATTTAGGGTTCTGTACCTCACAACGAAAAAAACGGAAAACTTATAGGATCATTTTGTTGTCCATTTGTTTGTTCTTGCGGATCGGACAGAGATATCAGGTTGACATTAATATCAAATTCTATGGTCTACAACTTCATATTTCTGTAAAAAAGTCAAGCTTCAAACTCTATGCAATAAAAAGATTCGATCTATCGAAAATCACTTATTTTGATATTGATTCACTCCTCAAAACCTATAGTAGAATATTGCCGGGTTGAGAGAGGTTGTAAATTATAGACGCTAAACAGCTGAGGTCATCAGCGTCTTTACTTCCCGTTAATATAGAATCATAAAATTTGGCACGACGGAAGGCCTCATAGCACGAGTGAAAGAAAAACAATTCGAAAATCATTAGTTCCTTGTTCTATATTACGTGATAAACTTATCTTTTATTAAATTATTGTAACGGTATGGGATCTATCTTTTTTGAAGTGAAACTTCTTTCGTAAGTCAACCGTTACGGGTCAAACGTAACCGGATTATATGCTGTAGATAAGTTCCAATTTAACCTCACGTAACACAGGCACCCATTTTTTTAGTGTAATTGTAAATTATCATGTATAATATGGTCTACGAGTATTAATTCAAAATGCGGTGAGCAAAGGCAAAAAAAATGCAAAAAATAAATATATCTGTCTTTTTTTTTCGAAGTAATTCCTTAGTTATTCAGACAATATATTAGCATGAAGTATGTCTCTCTTTATCAAAAGCTCTGTCTTTATCTATGACAGTATTCAATCAGAACCAGGAAACTGTTTCCACAAAAAATGACAGAAATGTGTTTGAACCCTAATTGTCCGATTGCGATTTATAGAACATTCAACTCCATGTTTTATATAACAAACTTATATTTTAAGGCGGGACTCGCATTATATATGTATGTCAATCTCGGCACGACTTCTATTATCCATAAAAATGTACTGGAGAAACTGTTTGGAATATAAATTTTTGAAAAGGCTTTGTCGCACCCACTTATAACTGTATACTCGTACTTCTAGCAGCGGCAATTTTATCATGTGAAAGAAAAAAGTTGGAATTTAGGCGCATAAAAAAGCCAAATAAATTCATTCAATTTAAGTTCCCCTCAGGAGAAAAAGTGCATTGTAGTTTGCATTTCAACGTGTTTTGGGAATTAGCAGTGGCAATCGTACCAATCGGTTTGTGTTTTCCGACTGATGGATTGACACATTCACTCATAAACGCGGATGACCTCAGCTATTGGGCATTCATAATTTACAAGTTATCTTCAATTTTAGTTAAAAAATGAGCACTTTGGATCAACTTCAATGCAACCAAAAGATTTTAAAGACATCAGTCTAGGCAGGGATTAGAATATATCAATAACCTGAAAATCCTAAGAAACCGATGGACCATTAGGGGAGCACAATAGACCTTAGAAGTCGCAGTGCCTATCGTTTGGCCCCTATCTTTAATTCTAATTCTAATTAATTAGTTAAAAAATCGAGACGTCTGCTAACTTCAAAGGTTAATTACCGAAACTCGAGCATAACATTGATGGCACAGTAACATGAGTACAGCTAACGGCAAACTATTTTAAACAGATATGTCAATGGTTTATAATAATTTATACTGATTGGATTTGATCGATCAATTTTCGCAGACACGCGATATAATTTGAAGACGACTACATACAGTATATTGTAGTATATTTTACAGAATTGTGTAATCTGAGTTGTAAACAAGTGACGGTGCATGTAAGTGTCGAGTGTAACGACTTGGAAAATCGACTTTTCTCTTCGGCCGAGAGAGCCGGCGTTTAATGGGGACATAATATTGATACACTACATTATATAAACTAAATGCATGCACAGTACCATACGTGCCGCAAACATAAGTCATTTAAAAAATAATAATAATAAGAGCAAAGTGAAATGCGCTAGTTAACAACGAACAATGACTGTCACAATGGATCACAAGAATAACAATAAACGCAGAGGATCGTGGGACTCGAAGGTGAGATCTGCTGGATGCGATGTATATATTGTAAATATAATACGTAGCATGTAATAATGCTCATTGTTGCTATTATTATATTACATACAATTTACATATGCTATATAATATGTGTGCAGCTATTACTATTATGTATATAGATTTATTAGTTTATTGTTTATGACCCATAATAATCTATTGGCAATTAAAAGCGAATGCAGAGATGCCAGCACTTGGAACGTCTGTTTATCAACAATGTGAAATCGAGCGTTAATTGTACATCATTTTTCAGAAAAAAAATTATTGTTGTCTTAACAGATATCAGAAGTTACAGTACGTAGCAGAAATGACATTGCAAACGCAGAAAATCTATCGATGATAAGTAAATTCAGAAAGGAATCGTGTAGTTAATAATGTGTTTGACACTATAAAAAATTAATGCTTAAATTATGTGAACACGATAATTTACCGAATAAAAAATAAACAATTAGTTTATATTCACAATAACACGATGCTGTTTTATCATTTTGATTTTAAAATTGCAATTTTTTTGAAATGTGAAAAAACGCTGCCCGTTATAATGGTTTGAAATGTGACGTCAGACTTGCAGTAAACACACATACACCTACGTGAGTAAACACTAAACAAGCCTTATTTACACTTTGTGTACTGCAATAATGACGTCACAGTAGGTAAACATGGCGGTTCGTGCTTTCGTGCTACTTTATCGTATAAAACGATTACATTTAAGTGAAATAAAAATTAATACTGTACTATATGAACATTTAAAATTAAGAGTCAAATAGCCCATTAATGATTAGTCAAATTGAAATCAAAACGCGTAATTAATGTTGCAAACTTTAATGCAAGAACGCGGTGCAGTCACTTGGGATTTTTTTACAATAGTTAAAATTTGGTTCGCGCAATAACTTAATTATGTAAGCTTCAGTGTGAGTTTAGCTTTAATTATCCACGTATTTACAAAATTTTATTAATTGTATGTTAATGATATATTGTGTTCACGATTTGACACTTCAAATATAATTACCTATAGAAATTGTAACAATAATGTAGTACAGTAAACTATCTTTAAAGTAGTTCACTCGGTATAAGAAATAAAATCGTAACCTAATACTCTGTTCAAGATTCCTAGAGCGAATTTTTAGTTTTCATCATTGTTGTCTATTTATTTATTTGTAGGTATCTATTCACATAAAAAACTGTAAACTTTGCGTGTTTGAACCTACACTGAAAATATATTTTGCAACAAAATAATTGGCTGGGTGCAATGTGCTTGATAGTTCTACAGCCCAGATAATCAATTCTGAAATTATTAACTCTAGGTCTGAAACTGCTGTGTCGAGACTATAAGTATTAAGTAAAGTATCTTTAGTTTAATCTAAGAATAATCTTCCGCGAAGTCTTCCACAACTCTAGGGCGATGACTTAAAGGAGGTCTACTGTATAGAGGAACTTTGAATTTTGGACAGTGTTTCACAAGACCCAAACTTCCTAAGTTCTAAATAGCATTATATCTGTGTGGCGTCAAATGTTTTGCAATAAATAGTTATTCACACGCCTTTGCAATGTAAAAACCACACACTTTTACATAAATGGTATTTAGCAAGAAGATCGCCGTATCATCGCATCATCCACGCTGCATGTAGTTGCAACATCGTTGTCCATCGCGCGTTGTGTTCTTGCAAACTATCATGATTTATCAATTATGTAGGACAGCAGCTGTTTAAATCTTATAGCTTCAGGACCTCTTTCATGTAAAAAAAATTAAAACCTTTAAACGTGACATTAAATTGAAAGCAAACCACCAGGAAGATAATAATTTACATACGTCTCTTTCTATAGGTAAAGTCATTTAACAAAAGTTTTTTACCTATTTTTAAACAAAGTTTTCTAATTAAAATTGCGATGCCAGGACGGGTATAGCGTAATGATATATAGCCTATAGCTTAAACCAGGATGTATATTATGTATATTTCAAAACACTAAAATCCTTTCAGTCGTAATTTATAAGCGTGAAAAAAAGCAACTATAAACCCACAACATTTCACTTTTGTTATCTGTGTTATTTTTTAACTAGCGGTACCTGTGCGAATAATTCGCACTAAAATTCGTTTCTAATTTCTCTCACTCTTTATAACTTTCTTCTTTTTGTTGTATTACATTACGAAGCTCAGTGACGGTTCAAGAAAATATTTTTCTAAAACTGTCATATATAGAGGCGCAAGTATCGAAAACGTTAAGCTGAAGCGCCGCTATACGAAAAGTATTTATACGTGAATTTTGATTAAAAATTAAACAAAAAAAATTTACCGACCGTCAATCATGTTGACGTTGTTTCAAAGTTAGAACCGTCAGATGGCAGCATTGCTGCATATACTGAATAAATGTATAATTGTTATAATTAATTATTTTGCAAAAACAAAAGCAATAATAAATTTTTTATACACATATAGAGCAAGTAATTATCTATAAAATGATACAAAATTTATGTGGAGTAATTGTGAGGTTTTTTCGAAAAAGGGAGGCAAACATCTTAACCTTAGCGTATTAATATATATATGATAACAAACATACTAGGGGTTTCTGTTATCTGTCCTTACTGTACATTTAAATCTCTGAAATGTCGGCTAATATTATAAAGAGGAAAAGTTTGCTAAACAATTGAAGTTAATAATAGCTCGTAATAGAGTATGTCTGGTTATTTATTTATTCTTGTGCATCTATTTTACTGCAGGGAGTGACTTCCGGTGTAATATTGTGTACAATAATACATAAATTATTGACGAGGTGTTAACCATCATTAAGCTAATCTGTTAAATGTTGAAGTGGTGTGAATAATATAACGAGTTGTGCATAAGTTGAGTGTGTTGGAGTGAGTGACCTTGCCGCTGGTCGAGGACCGTTACTTGAGGTCGTCCGTTCGCTCATTTAATAGTGATATGTGTTTATATTCTATTTTATTATGCATGTATTTAAAAAATTGGCCGCTTCATATGACTTTTATTTTAATAAGAGATGGGTTCAGAGTGGGCTTTTGGCGATGTGTCTACAATTAGTACCATCTGTTTGTTTTTAATTTCGTAAATCATCTATCTATCCTTGTATATATAAAAATGGATGTTTGCCTGTTTGCGAATAATAGACTTTGACAACGTTTGACCACTCATTATGAAAGTTTGCACATATGTATTTTTTCATGGAGAAGGTTTTTATGCTAGCCACTTTGTTGTAACTCGTGACTAGACAGTAATACGGTAGAGCCAAAGGCTCCACTACTACAGCGCCCCCGCTCTATTTGTTACGTCGCCCCGGAAAAAGGACAAATTGCTGCCCCTTAAGAATATATCATATATTTATTTTTAAGGTGCGTTTTTTTATTTTCAATAAAAATAACTCATTTTATTTAAATTTTAATAAAAGCATATATTTAGAAAGAAGCATGTATAAATAATATTGACATCGTTCCAATGGAGTGAGCTAAATCGGTTATTTGTTTATAACCATTTTAGCCGGTTAATTAACCGGATTTCTATAAAACAAGATGGCGATTTTTGGTTTCTGTTTCTCAGAACAACAAAAAACAAAACATTAAAGCAGTTTTCAACAGTAGAATCGAAACAGTTAATTAAATAATGGATTTATATTTATATAAATATTACTTATAACATTTAAATAAAATCTTGACCGAAATCTACAATCATGCGCTAAACTTTCTGCGCAGTCTTGTACAATAAGGATCAAGTTGATACTTAAAATCGCTAACGAAAAAATCGATTGTGAAATTTTCCGGTAATTGAGTATTTAACACATAAATATTTTTCTCACACTTACAGCCAAAATGCCGCCTCCAAATTTTGACGTCCCGGATAAATGTCCAGGCTGCCCGTCCCTAGAGCGGGCATTAACTACTGTTGTTGCTTCCGCATTTCATCTAAATCGCGTGCAGAATTGTGGGTAACTGCTAGTTACCTGTATAATTAATAATTAGTTAGCATCCAATCTGGCTTCGCCCGACAGTTTAAATTTTAAATAAATTGTCAGAAAATTTAAATGTGGATGAAACAGTTTTTATATGAAATTACAGTTACATGTTTAACCGGTAACATTTATTATAACGTAACTTAATGTGTGAGCATTAGCGCAATGTCACCTCTACGGGTTGTGGCTACTTCCTGTTCGTTCTGTTACTGTGCGTTACTTCCTGAACCAGCTAATGATAACTTAACATGTTTTTTCTTAGTATTTATGTGCTTTATGCACGCATTTAGATCACGCAAATGGCACAGAAACGCTGAGTTGAGAAGTTTCTTTTGTAGTAGGTGTGTAAAGTTGATGGATGCTAACTAATAATAAGTATTATGTTAAGAAATTACAGTTATCCTAGCATAATGTGCACGTGATTGTATCTCTACAATAGGGATGTTGACTGTGCTCAAATAAAAACATAATTTTAACGTTAAGTGGTAGTTTCTATGATAGAAATACTAAAAAACACTATATTTTCCTTATTTTTAAGGAATTTAATTAATATTTACTAAATAAAACGTAATAAAATCACTCTCAAGTCACGTGACAACAGACACCAATCAGAGAACATGACGTCATATGTCCAGCCGCTGTCAAAAAACTTCATTGTTTGGTTAATATTTAGTGTGTAATTTATTCGAAAATTTCTTTAAAAAAACACTGCAAGGAGTTTTAACGTCATGGAAAATGTATTTATCAAGGCTAATAGTTCGAAAACTTAGAATTCATCTTTTATAACAAGAATTACGAAAACACTTTTCATAACCTCATTAATTTACTAGCGCTTATGAACACAGCCTCCTACTTTGTGACCGCATCTATAGAATGGTAGCTCCTGTGTAAACTTTTGAGCCTCCTTTGGTATGAACAGGTGACGTCACGCGACTAGTATTGGCGTTTTGGACCGAAATTTGAAACGGGATTTAAAATACATGATTTTTAAGGCTTGCGTTGTATTTAAATAAAAATAATAAATATTTGTATTAGGTACTTATGCACGATTTAAAACACTTTCCCAAAAATAGTCAACATCCCTATTCTTTCAAGAAGATGATGAAAATAATTCGAGTTCAGATTTTTTTACCTTTATCTGTGTCAGGGTCTCCATCGAGCTTGTCATACGACCGGATTTTTTCGCGATAAATAACCCTATTTTCTTTACTGCAAATATAATTCAAGCAAGCTTTAGTAGAAAAAATCAGCGTTTCCTATACGGAAGCAAATAAGTGTTCCGTAAAAAAAACATATAAACTAATTATATAATCTTCGCTTCTGCGTTAAACCCTGTTAGAAACTCAGCCGTTTCTCACTTTGCGTGCGGTTTGAGCTGTTCCTGGAACTGGGAGAATATTAGCCTATTTTATGAAACTAAGGTGGTTCCATTAAAAAAATCAAGTTTTGTTAAATGTTCCGTTACAGGAAAAGTTTAGAAAACGCTGGCTATAAATAATCGGTGTGATTTGCGTTGCGTGTTTAATATGGTGCTGTTTTCACTTTCCATCTTAAATGTTACTGCGTTATTATATTTAGTCAAGTCAGCTTCACCATCACGCGCTCTCAGGGAAATCAGAGAAATTGTTTATCTCACGGAATGATAAACGACGAGTCATAGTTGATTTGTGTTGATAATTGGAAACGCTATTAAAATATCTGTGTCACATTTTACGCTAATAATAATATTTACTGAACTCTTATTGATGCAGATTTATATTATAGGTACCAACGGAATCTTATATATGATAGTGCTAGTCACTTCAGTCTTCACGCACTGATTGTTGCAAACCCTCTGACTGTAAACTGTCGCACGAATATCTCGAATGACCGGTTCGCACGAGTGTTGGAGACATTGGCCCGCTTTAGGTTGGTAATAGTGTCAAGCTAATCCGCATGGACAACTTGTATAACAATCAGAGATTAGACACATTATAACAATCCTGCTATTTCCATGGAACTTTGAAAAGCGTTCAGTAGCCAAGCGTGTAGCAAAGCCGTTGGTAATGTGGCGTTTCCATGACTTTTCCAATACAAGTCCCCGGGTCATGCAAGCATGTTTATCCCAACTGCTTGGAAAAAGACTTCACAAGTCTACTTCCTCCGCCCTCTCTCGCATCTCGCTTGGTCTTAGCTTCAGCAATACTAACGCCCAACCTTAGTTTTTAGTAATCTTAAGTAAACCCCACATCTGTAACATCTCTGGACTGCATCTAGATTATCGCTCAAAGTTAAAAAAACGCGAAAATTTCTTCTCCATAGGCAATGTCAGAAAATGTGAAGAAAGAGAAGAAGACAAAATCACAGATGTGTGTGAGTTTTTAAACCAATGTCTGCTCTACTTTGCATGTGCAAGTTTGTGTACATGCATTTTAACTATGTAGGTAATAAATTAAAAAAAGACGGTATCGTGTAAGGCGAGCAATTAACGATACATTATGCCTAATGTGGACGCTGTGTGCTGTTTGCGCTATTAGTCTAATTGTTACGCGGACCGGAAAATGTTTGTTTGATTAATTATTGCTAGTGTTAATGAGCAGGTGGAGCGTCAGACACGTATTCGGGAAAAGTCGGTTCCCGATTGTGGCAAGAGTAGATGGATACATAAAACTTTTCTCTGTTGGCTGTTTTTCGCAGCGGTAAATTGAATCTCTGCACTGGTTTCGGAGCCGAGAGAAAGAGATTGTAAATTATAGACCCTCGATACTGATCTCCGGAAGAACTCGGTTTCGATCGTGACAAGAGGATAATAAAACGTTTCTCTGCTACCTTTATTCATACGGAAAATTGAATTTCTGTACTGGTTTTTAATTAGGTTTTCCATGTTTTTTTTTTTGTAATTCCATATGGATACCAGTACTATGTATGTTATTTCTTTTCTTATGTGGCAAGAGCCATTTTAAGGTAATTGATTGATGTGCCATAGTAGTCAGTAAGACTGCGGTCCTATAAAGGACATTTCTGAACCATTTTTAGCTAAGCTCCCTCGGGGTAGTTACTTAATTAAGAAATACAGACATTGAAGAATGAAAAGTCTGCATCTCATTCTAATTGCACTGATTTATTATCTTTTTTATGATTTCTAGAAAGATAATAGAGTTCGCGTGTAATGCTGTAAATATATTTTATATATTTATCATTTAATCATAGTTGAGAGCTTGATAAAGTCTTAAGAATAAAGACGAAACGTTGCCAATCAATGAGTGTTTAAATTGATTTGACCACATATTCCAATTACCCGTGATTCTGATATCTAGTATTTATATATCTGGAATTGAACTTTGAAGATGAATTATTTATTATATATGTGTTTGATGTTCTTGCAGATGTCGGTGAGCAGCGGCGGGACGCGCAATTTCCGACGCTGCGGAACGCCAAGCTCGATCCTATCGTCGGACAGCGACATCCGATTCACGCGTAAGAAGCTTGGAAAGCACTGTCGTTGCGGTTGCTATTTCCTAGCCGGTTTTCTTCTGTTTCTGTTATTCGCTGCCGTCGCCATTTACATAGGTTGTAAGTACTATTGAACTTTAATGATTGATTAAATAACTTACGAGACAAAGACAGCAAACGACTTTTCATTCAGAAATTTCAAAAGGAATATAATCCCAATTTTAGTTTCTATGTTTAGCCATAACTAAATCTCAGCGTTATATATTTTTTTAAATATTTATGTAGGTGTATATTAGGTGTCACAGGAAGGGAAGATTTGGTTGAGGATCAATAAATAATAAGCTTTACCAAAGTTTCGCTAGGTCATTAGCGAAACTTTGGTAAAGCTTATTATTTATTGATCCTCAACCAAATCTTCCCTTCCTGTGACATTCTATTGGATCAACACCTCCATATACGAATATATTAGGTGTGTTTGATATCGTACTCCAGTTTAACACTTTTGACACTATATTGCCTTTATTACACAAAAATGTAACTATGAATTTTATACCTAACCTAGACTTTTCAGTGTAAAATTCACTAGATTGATATATACCAAACACAGCTATTATTATATTCATCCCGTTATGGATTCAGGTTGGACAATAGCCGAGCGTGTAGAGATACCTTTGTTTCATGGTTCGTCTATTACAGGCCCTCAGTTCCTTGACTTTCAAGCCCGAGGCTAGTTTTAGGATGAAGCGCCCCTCTTGCCTGCCCCTAATATAATATATACCACAATCAAAATATCGATACCTAAGAGAAAAAAAATGTTTTCCTTTATTTTTCTTTATCACAATAAAAAAAATATTGAAAAGCTAAAAAAATATTATTTTCCTTTACCACGGATGCGCACCCCCTGGGATTTGGCCTCTGCAGCGGCCGGTCCGTTTGCCCTGGATTTGTACATAAGTTTAGTCACTGAGTACATTATTAAAAAAAAACTATCACAAATCGCTGGCGAAACTTTTGTGTAGTCAAAGAAACTTTCCTTTATGCGAGTATGTTAGAATTAATAAGAACAATTAATACACACGTAGGTTTTATTATGGACAATATTATGCAGGTATACTTATAGATATGTTTACTACTAAGTGAGATAACGTTGCAGAGTGCAGAAAAACTGATTGAATATCAATAAAGTTGTAAGGTGTGTTCACATTCCAATCTTGTTCAACTGTATATTATAGTCTCTCTTGCTTGCCCTGTCCATTATTTATTAGTTACATAGGCAAGCCTTAAGCCTAGTCTTCACACATGGAAAGCCTGGCCCAATATCGTCCAATAAGGATTATGTAACTGCTTCACCAGTGACAATGATCGTCAAATATTCGTGACCAGACGGTATTGGAGGGCTGGTCGAAGAGAACGACAAATACTGACCAGCTTGCAATCCGAGTCAAAGGTGCCACCTTGTTTGTCAATGTTTCAATGAGTTTGGACACACATTCGTCAAATAATGTTTTAATACCGTCAATAAAATAAATGAAATAACATGCATAATTACACAAACAATATTTTATTTCTATAAACATTAAGAATAGTATTTAAAGACTAACACAACGAGTCATTTTGTATTTGAAACAGAAAATCAAGATCTTATTTGCATTTTTACACGGTTTTATTTAACTTTACGTTCCGTATGTTTGTTTATTTGTAATTAATTGTAGTTCAAAATTTTCATGGTTGAGGGTTTGATGAAATGATTATTGAAAGGTATTAAGAATTATAGTTTTATTAATACCTATTGCAAAATAATTGAAGTGTTTCGGAAGTAAATATTCGCCAGGGAACATTGAGCCAGACTGGGCCAGCGTGTTGCCAGCTTTAAGTCACTAGAGTAGGGGCAAACGAGATTTCAATAACATATTTACCAATGACTGTTGAACCAGGCTTGCTATGTGTGAAGCCGAGGCTTTACATACTATGTTGACAATCCCGTAACAACTTACAGTAAAGTCTACGGACAAGGACTTTACATCAGTTGAATGTTGAATATCTGCCTTACATAAATTATACAGGTGTCTTGCAATAAGATGTACATATTATGATATAACTAGCTTAGTTATGTTTTCCTGGCAATCTTTGAGTCGAGTCGAAAAGTTCTAACAGAGATGTTCTAATAAACATATTATAGGTGCGGTTGTGTAGATTTTACTGTCCTGAACTAGTTTAAACCCTTCCACTCAAAGTCAAAGTGATATCTGCCGAACAACTTTTGGTTGAAACATTTTTTCGTAGATAGTTGAAAGTTTCAGGTTAAAGAAGTACATAAAATATAGAATGTTTTTTCTTAGATGCCATTAACAATTACTAGGATAACTTGGGCCTAGTATCAATTCGTATTTTTAGCATGTTATAATTTTTAATAATAAACTAAAAATTCAATTATTGATGCTTTTACCAGTTCTAGGATAAGAGCCTGGGAATTGAGAGCTTGTAATAAATGAGTTATGAAAACAATGTCTATGCCCAAGTTCAAAATATTGGATCTATTTTTTTGAACTACCGTTACGGTCTAACAAGTGAAAACGTGTAAAAATCCGCGGTACCTTTTTTCCAAACGCGAAGAAATGACAGGCGTACTTATTGTATATGATAAGTGAATAATAAATCTTGCATATATTCAATGTAGTGATGAACGTTGTTTAATGTTTTGCTTGCCTCCAAGAGAATGGTCTTTATAAATTATTATTGGTACTGTAATCAGTAGCGGTTCAAATCAAGTGAAGGCCCCAAGCGGTAAATATTGTGGGACAAAAAAAAAGTAATGAAAAAGTCATATCGCTCGTAACACATTAAATAAATTTATTTAAAAAATACTTTTGCATGAATTTCCGTCTTGCTTTACTTTTTGCAAAATCATTATTTTGTCAATGTCAATGCGGTTTGAAATTTCCTGTTCTATTTACAAAATGACAAGTTTTTTAGTCTCTTTGAAACAGAAAATGATATTTCTCCGGTCGCATTAGATAAGGAAATAATAATATTTTAATATTCGGGAATGTGCAAGACATTTCTTTGGCGTCTTAATAGATGTGATCGACACCATTATCACATGAGATATCTAAGATGTCTAATTATCTGGTATGGTTTTTGATCGTGTCATCGTTTTATTTTTGAAATACAGTGTAAACTCTGTATAACGAAACTCAAGGGACCGAGCATTTTTTATCGTTATAGAGAGTTACCGTTATATGAAGTAAAGAAAGAAAAACAACCAAATTAACAATAATCTTTAATACCTATGTATGTTTTTGATAAAATTAATACATATAGTCAGTTAACTTTGCCTGACGTTTTTTGCTTTGCCAGTACTTGTTTTGTATTTTCTTATGTATTCTATCCATCTCTTGATATGTGGTGGAATCTTCTTGA
This sequence comes from Venustoraphidia nigricollis, assembly GCA_034508555.1. Lineage (NCBI taxonomy): Eukaryota > Metazoa > Arthropoda > Insecta > Raphidioptera > Raphidiidae > Venustoraphidia > Venustoraphidia nigricollis. The sequence continues at coordinate 5,188,571 of JAVRKA010000013.1, forward strand.
TTAAACAATAAAAATTTGTCTAAAGGTTTAGTCGGCGTCTTTTGTAGCCTGATAAGATAACATAAACAATAACACCGACAATGACGATTTTCTGTGTCTAAATATGAACACATTTCTTCGTAATAGAGAATGGCTGCTGCGCTATAAAGAGTGTATCAATGTATGGGTTTTAAGGTAAACCAACCAAATTGTGATCTTTTCTATATTATAGAGAGTTTATCGTTATAAAGAATAATGTTATAAAGAGTTTACACTGTATTAAGAAATTGTTCAATTCATCTTCCAACTTCTAAAATACAAACATCAATACCATTTTTGTGCATATTGTTAAACTATTTTAACGCTTTCTTTCATTTTTCTGCTGGCAGTTTCTAATCGGAAATTCAATGAAAAAAAATTGAATGCTGCAAAATTCGGGATATCCCGAGACCCCACGCGGCCGCTTAATTACCGTTAAACCCACCACTGACTGTAATACTTGGTTTCCTCCTCACTCAGCGCGACATCCGCAGAATTATTCGAAGAGTAAAGCAAATTAAATATAACCACATTTTACATTTAAATGTGAAGGTCTCGAATTATTAGCGATGCAATCAATTAACAACCTACGATTGCTATTAAATAACGTTTTAATAATAAATGTACGGTATTATTATCCTAACGATTAGTTTTCTGTCCCGGCTTCGCTTGTGTAGATTTTGCTTTGACATCTAACAATTTTAGACTTTAAGGGGGTATTCTTATGTGAACGCATAAATTTTACCTCTTTTTAGGGAATTTTTTTTAAGACGACAATAACATTCAATCATTTTAATTTTTTTATATGTTTTTGTTTGTATCTTAAACTGTATAACAAAAAAATTTTTTCTCTTATTTTACATTTTTTATATATATTTTTTTTAAATTAAATTAGACACTAAAAAAAAAGCAGATCACTGGTCATGGCAATAGCGGCTGTTCATGTTATCTGAAATAAAAAAATCGAATGGATCATTGTTCAGTAGGGATGTCGCTATCGTCCCTACTAAAACTAATCAATTTCATTAAAAAAAAAATGGCGGACTGTAGAAAAAAAGTTTGTTTTTTTTCAATTTTTTTGTTAAAAATCGTTTAAAAAAATAAGAAAATATTTTCGAAAATAAGCAATTTTAGTACGGACGATAACCATTAATGGGTAGAAGAACATATATAAATTTCAAAGCAATCGGTCGAATACTTTTTTTGTTAGGACCATGACAGTTTTAGAAAATAATGTTTCCAGAAAAATGCGCTTAAAGTTTCAAGAGCCAAGTCGCTTACAGCGCGTCGGCCACTATATGAGTTGTAATTTATTTAAAACTAGGAATTTGGGTCTCTATTTTTCACAGCATATTTTCGATAGGTTTTACTATTGAAATATGAAAAAAAAAAATCGATTTTTCGAAGTGGTCACATAAGAATACCTCCTTAAATCAATGCCTATTGCGAGCTCTCATTAGCCTTGCGCATTCAATCGAATAATACAAGACAACAAACTCACAGCGCTCATCTGCCGAAATATAAAACGGAACCTCACTCGCTCCCTCGAATTGAAACGGGACAACACTCTCTCTTTCGGTTTGTTTAGCATTTTAACTGTAACATGATTTGACGACTTCTTTAGTCTTCCTTTCTCTAAACAAATTGCGTGAAATGAGTTGCAGTTTTTTTTTGCAATTGAAGGTTACAGGAAATCGAAATTTCCCCTGAAGGGATCAATAATCACGACAGATATAATAATTTTAATATCACCTAATTACTTTTTTGTTGTTTCACAAAAACTGATTGATATAGTACAGGTATTTTTATCGTAATACAAAATGAAAAACAAAAAATGTTTTCACCTAAACCAGTTATAATAATATAGTATAAAGATATTTGTTTCTTATTATTAAAAATCGAAACAAAGAAACATAATATTGAATTCCAAATGTAACTTGCCAGCGATATGCGTTATTTTGAATGTTGCTACATATGTTTATTGGCGAAGTGGCTGGAGTGGACTAAGCTCCCATCTGAAAATAATGTTCAGCCCCCCAAAATTTTGAACTAGCACAATATTATTTCCTTAAAAGTCGCACCCCTGCCTTTGCTAACCCATTTTTGAATGATGTAAAGATAAAATGCCAGCGGTTGAATTTCGTATGATGTCACTAGTATAATATAGTGTGTAGCTAACGCTAACTGTTAAGCCTGGCTTTGCCCGGGTAGATTTCGGTTTGGCAACGAAATAGTCAAGTACAACCCTTTATTTTATTAATGTTTGCATATCGTCCATGATAATATCAGAAAACCGAAACTACTGAACCAATTTAAAAAAATGTTTCTCTGTTTAAAAACCTACTTATGTGAGATGTTATTACACGCTGCGTCTTATTGTTTAGCTAGCCAGCGTACATTATTTAGTTAATTTAACGCGTACGGCACCCTCGACTTCTCATCACCATTTTGTCTTAACCTAAGTATATATAGCCTATGCTACTCGGGAGGAAGTATGCTGTTAAATCGGGAAAAAATTTCAAATCGGTGTAAGTTCTTTTTGAGATTACCTGCCGCAAACAAATTCGGAAAGCTTTTCCTGTTTATGATATTGGTATATCTAGATTTAAAAAAATTAAAATTCCTCTGTTTAAAGTAAGGTGTATTTAATTAGTTATTATTATAAATTAAAACTACAAATCAATTACATATTTTGCTTAGACACATTCTTTGGACCGGAACCACCGGCAGAGCAAATATTTCGTGGGACGTTCAGAATTACCGATGGAGACACATTTTCACCAGAGTTGGCTGATCCGGCCACCGACAATTTTCGAATCCGTTCAAGGAATTACAGAGAAAAACTGAACTTATTGTTCAGGCGAAGTAATGTTCAGTCATCGTTCATGGGCACTGAAGTTTTGGCATTGGATGGGTAAGTAATTACTTCTACTCCGTATATAAATTACTAATTTAAAGCCGTTGATTGGCTGTTAATCGTCGAACAGCATACATGAACCGCTCAAGCTGATCGCTCTAATCCTGTTTTAATATGGATTTTGATGAAGAAGCGTTGCTGTTGCTACTTTTATTCAGACGACATGAAAGAGTGATGGCTTTTGAGAAGACAACGTTTCGTGGGCTTCCCGATTCGCTAACTCTGGAAGCCCACTAAACTTAATCCGTCACTGATATGTAATTGTACCCAATAACAAACTTGATGAGAGATGGAAAAACTTACAGTAAACGTTATTTTTTATAGAAATGAAGGTGAGGATTTGGTTGTTCATTTCAATTTACATTTTGATCCACGACGACGAGATGTTGACGTGTCAGATTTGATCAGAATTCTGGTTGGAGAGGTGTCACTCGCGGAGGAGAGTCGATATTTGAACAACGTAACGATAGATCCGTCCAGCGTCGATGTGAAAAAGAGTGATGTGCCGATCACTTCGCCGGCGCCGTTGACGTCGTCCGGCGACCTGTACACGACACCGGCGACCGCCGCAACGACACCAGCGCCTCCAAGGAGATGCGCTCCCGTTCAGCTCGACTACTGCATTCGGTTGCCGTACAACATCACCACATATCCGAACGTGTTCGGTCACAAAACGCTGAAAGAAGTCAGAGACGACGTGATCGCTTTCAGAGAACTTGTGGACGCCGAATGTTACAGAATGGCTTACGAATTTATCTGTCAACTGTTGCAACCGGAGTGCGTGCCGAGAGTTGACGTCGATGATAGGACGGGAGATGGTCTGATTTTGCCGTGCAGGAGTTTCTGCATGGACTTCTGGTCGGGATGCGGAAGTAGACTGCCGGCAAGGATTAAGGATCTTCTCGATTGCACCAATTTTCCAGAATATTCTGGTGTTGGCTCATGCAAACCTAAGCCAGGTTATTAAAAGAGATTGTGTTTAATTATTAACAGTAATATTAGCTACAGTTGTGAAGAACCATACAATGCTATATAAGAAAAAATTATTTTCAAATAATGTCAACGTCGGCACTCTAACCCGGGTCTTCTACTATCTCGGGTGTTGAGTTAACATTTACTCTACAGTAACACATTCTAACAATCAACCCCTCTTATACTTTCAGCATATTATTGCAACTGTTATTCACCTCAAGCGATATGTACTTTTTACATTAAGTAATCTAGACAGGGGCGTAGCTACCGCCGTATCCGCCGTATCAAATATACGGGGCTCCCGAACCACGGGGGCCCCCAATGTGCGTTAGCAAAAATTAATAAAAACTTCCCAATTTTTTTTTATTTCAGAAATGACAAAAGTCAAAAAAAGCAATTTCTTTTTTTCCCGCGTAAAGCGTGCGTTTAAAAGTTAGCAACACCCTACATCGGTTATCGCGGGCTGCGGGATTTTCCCGTTTAAGTCATTTACTTCAACGGGGGAAGGGCCCCCATACAAATTTTTATACGGGGCCCCGCCAAGGCACGCTACGCTTCTGAATCTAGACATGTACCTCCTGCGGGAGCTAAGGCTGAATGGAAGATGAAATTTCCATTTAATAATCAGACGGTGACATTATTCAAAAATAATGTTTTCTTACATAGCAAATAATTACTGTTATTAATTAGTCTTATAAACTATACCGTAACAGTTGATATCTTCAATTATATTAATCGATTGAATCAATTAGTATGATTTCTGTCGGAATAGTTAATTAAATAATCCTTTTAGGATGCGTACCCGAGATGCAATCAAAGGCGTTATCGCCTCGTTTGTGCGACGGAGTTGTGGACTGCGAGGATTTCTCTGATGAGACGACTTGTGCCTATTGCGGCGCAGGTCATTTGCACTGCGGCATCGGCAGAGTCTGTATTCCACCCAACAGAAGATGCGATGGCAAGAAGGATTGTCCTGACGGAAGTGACGAGCGGGCCTGTTGTATGTTATCATTCAATCATATCATTTCTATCTAATTGTTTTCTTATCAGTAGTTATGAATCTCTAAACAGTATAAAATAGTCGCTTAGTTCTTTTAAACTACACAATGGATTTTGATGCAATTTTCACCATTATTTAGAGAATTTCTTCTGGAAGTTTTATGTGTATAATACATTCATATTAAATGTAAAAATTGTAGAGGAAACTTGATGTTTGCTTGCATGTCTTACGCTGCTTAAACCATAAGAAATACATCAAATGAATGTCCAATAGAATTGTAAGTAATTCGCTTACAGAAAAGTTCGTCATTGCATAAGGATGACCCACAGCAACTATTTTTTTCTTTCAAAAATTTCATAAAAAATAATAAACGATTTGCGAAGCTATTTTGACCGACAATCCAATTAAAAATGTTAGATACATCAGGCATTTAATTAAGATCAGAATTGATCCTTACATCATATAATTTAAATAAATATCTTAGAAAAATTACTCGCAACAAAATAATAATAATTATGGTTTAGTTATGGTATATGTACTTGTTTGGTGATGCTTGCGAAGTTATTTTGACCGACATAGTATTAATCCTTTTTCAATTAACCATGTTACATTTAATAGGCAATATGCAAATCCGGACTGGGCCCGCTAGTGTTATATATAGGAAATTATTGATTGTCACTTTAGAGTAATTGAGAACTCTATCAGCGCGGAACTAGGGGTTTTGGGGTTGAATGTTTCCTGTGTAGTATTAGGAGTTTCTTCTTATTATTATTATTATTTAACTACAATTATCCGGTACTAATCCCCAATTTATCTATGAAGTTTACGTATAAATTGTATAAATATTAAAAATGATATAAATAGTATTAGTAGGTGTAAAATTTTACTGATTGCCAGAAACTGTGTGTTGTTTGTAGTATCTCTTGCGCCGAGTATTGAACAGGTAACAAAGTTCAAGCTGGAGTCGCCGCACCAGCATCGCTATTTCAACGAGGGCTTCGTTATTTTTAATGAAAAGGGAGAATATGGTAAAATCTGCTCTGGGAATTCAACAGACAACGCCGACAACTCAACATTACAGACTGCTGCAACGTCGCTGTGCAAATCGATGTCATATCAGTAAGTTGTAAATAAATTAATTGTTAACATAATGACAATATAGGGACCTTAAGGGCAGCATTAAATATTCTAGTGGTTAAGATCCCAAGAGACGTTTCAAATATTTGCAGTTTAAGAGGATGAAGGATCAGTGTTTTTAGGCAGTGCGAAAACCTTAATCCTCCATCCTCTTAGACTGTAAATATAAGAATTAATTATTCTCTAAACATTTTAAACAGGGCATCTTTTAACACAACATTTGTGCAGAAACGATGCACAAGCCTTTGACATTAAGAAATTCGAAATTACAAAATGGGGGGGGGGTGGAGAAATAGACCCAATTTTCCTTTGCAATCGTTACTGTCAGACTCAATGTTGTTTCCATGGCCCCTCTTTTGCAAACCTCCAGTTCCCAGGTTATTATTTAAAAAAACCTGTGAGCTTCACCCATATAAGGTCACGATGAAAGTGAAACTTCTTTTTTAAGTTATGAACTCGTTTCATTGATGTGTTATTCATTTTGCGTTACTAAGGTTTCTCTTAATGATTCCACTTAAAGTACGTTACAAAAAATTTCAAACAGATACATCACAAAAGAAATTTCACTTCAGAACTAATAATTTGGAAATAACTCAAGCTGCTGGTGGCCTTGAAAAAAAATATAACAACAACAAACAAATATCTGTTGTCTATGCTGCTTTCATTGCCGTAATTTAAGCTTTTTGATTTTAGAAAATTGGATTTTATTAAGATAGAGAACGACACTGAAGATGGTGTCCCATACGTTCAGATGAAAGATCCGGCCGCTGACGAAATATCATTTGTGCGATCGTCTTGTCCGAATAAGCAAGTGTTATATGTCGGCTGTTCAAATTTAGGTATCAATTAGTTTTGATTATTTCACATTTATTTTTCAGATATAGTATTACTGACATTATTGTTAATCGTCTGACAGTATATATAATGATATTATAAACTGTTTATTCCCTTTTTATTTATTAGTTTTGTATAATCGTTAAACTAGATAATACTTAAAATTTTCAATTCTTAACGCGAAGTAATATTTTTATTCATTGATACAATATTGGAATTTGACAAAACGATTCGACATCTGATGACAGAAATTTAAAACGTAAGCACGTTGCATTTTACATGTTGTATATATATATGAAAAATGGTGGATTCTACATTACATTTGGCCTAAACTCCACCCATATGTCAAATCCCAATACGTATCTTTATAGTTATATTTTATTCTATATTAGAAGTAGAGTATCTGTATTGTAGAAACGCGATAACCGAAGTAATAAGCGTTGATAGATGTATACCTATACAAATGTTTTTTTATGTTTAGAGTGCGGTACGCAACCAGTTCGTGAAAACGACGTTGGCGTCGAAGGTCTATCCAAGATGGCGAAGCCTGGAGACTGGCCATGGCATGCGGCTCTTTTCAAAGGCGATTCACACGTGTGCGACGGCACTCTTGTATCGCCTGCCTGGCTGCTGACGACCGCATCGTGCTTCCAGGGCCAGCCAAAGGCCGAGTGGAGCGCCAGACTCGGTGTCGTGCGACTCGAAAGCGCATCGCCGTGGCAACAACGACGTCGCATTGTTGGTATGGTTAAGTCGCCAGTCGAGGGCAGTACCGTTGTCATGGTGAAGCTTGAGCGTTCGGTTGAGATGACGGACTTAGTGCGACCGGCATGTCTACCGCATCGCGTCGAACAGCCGGCGACGCAACTCAACCTGACACAGTGCAACACGCTTGGTTGGGCGAGGAATCGCGAACAGCTGCAACGCGTTCAACTCGAAATCACTGGCATGGCCAAGTGCGAGAACATTTCGATAGCGACGGTCAACAGTCTATGCACAGAGTCGCCGTATTTGACTAACGATTGCAATGTAACTAATTTGACTGTATTTTAATTAATATTGCTTGAAAATCTCTAAAATTGTTGAGGGTGCTGTGGTTAATAAGCAGACAGCCCCCGTCCCGAAAATTCAGTTTTAAACTCACTACCAAACCGCCTGCGACTCCAAAGAAAAAAACATGTGAACCTCACCCACATAAGCTCACGGGAGAAGTGAAACTTCTTTCGAAATTATTTACTACACCAAAAATGATGACGTAGTTGATATCACTCATACGCTGACAATCAACAAAATACACATATTTTTATAAATACCTACATATTATATAGTACTTTGACAGTTATGCCATATTGTAAAGTCCACTCAAAATTATTGAATAACTCAATCTTGCCACATATGTAATTGTATTTATAAGCTAATTTGAGTTTTTTTTTGTGAACTGAATAAGTATGGTTTACAATAATATGCTTTTCGTTTGTAACAGGAAGAAGAGTTTGCCGGAAGTCCAATGTTGTGTTTGCTCCCGGACGGCCGTAGATGGTCTCTGGTTGGCATCAGTAACTGGAGGATCGCATGTTCGAACATCGGCGTGGAAAGACCGCGAATGTACGACAAGATTGCATCTAATATTGAATGGATACATAAGACATTGAGTGCCATCACGACGTGACGCGATTAACGTTTAGTTCACTTAACTGCCTACCAGCGATGGTACCACTTCCTGCGTCCTGCAGGAGTGCTGCAACGATATCACGAACATTAATATTGTGAATCGTTTCAAAATTAAACAACATAATGTTAAATATTCATAAGTTGTGCGTATTGAGTACAAAATAAAATGCTGTATTAGGTATGTTTGGTACATTAGTGTATAGTGTAGATAATTCACTGAAATTTGCACTGTAAGGTGTACATTAGGTATATAAGCCATGGCTACACTTTTTGTCTCAAAAGTGTCAACGCTTTTTAAACTGGAGCACAATGCCAAACATACCTATTATTACAATAAGTAGTGACGTAGTCAGAGGGTGTTTAATGACGCAAATTCATCCCCGTAAGTGTATTAGTAACCTTCCAGTCCATTGTTTTATCAACGAAAAATTATTGTGACATGCTTTAGGCTAGGGAAACTTTTTTTTATACAAAAATAGAAAAATTGTACCCTTCTCCAATTTCTGGCTACACTGTCGCTCAAGAATGGGTATTAACAATAGAGTGCTGTGATTCGTTTAGCGCCCTTTGATCTCTACTTATACCCGTCCTCTGAAACTACAGATCCGTAACTTCGCAACGGAACCGGTTATGGAGACACAAAAAAAGCACGAATTTATATGGGAAAAGCTGATAGAATCTGTTCATTAAATCTCACAAATTACGTTTTTTTTTTTTTACCACTAACGTCGTTAATTTCCCTTTTGTCTATGCAACTGTTAATTTTCTGTTGCCTTTACGACTTGCTATATTATTAGTTACTATTAAATATGACACTTGTGCCGCATAATATCACACGTCCTGACATTGGCATAGCGCGGAGTATTGGCAAACTGAAACTTTGAAGTAGCATAACTTTGTTGTTTTAAAGATATATAATAATTCTTTTGCCATTAATTTTGTAATTTTTATACTTATGATTAGGGGTACAAAAAATAATAAAAGGGAAAACTTCTTAGGTGTGCTATTAGTACCAGCATCTGAAAAATCTTCTTTTGGTCAGGACGACGAATTGTCTTATCAAGTAATCGGCGGATCTGTTGCTTTGGCGGCCAGCAGACATATAACCTTTGACACTCACTCTCTGGGAATTCTGAAAGAACTAATATGAAGGATTGATCGGAGATATAGCCTTACATTAATAAACAACGAGTTGCTATGCAATCGCCTCAGAATCTAACCCTCGCGTATCAAATATTTAGATATGAAGAGATTCGTCAGGTCTACCATGAATGAGCCGATTGACTTCTCACAAGGGACCCAAATTATTCGAGACCTAGTTAGTTGTTAGGGAGGCATAAAAAGTCCTTGAAATCCAGAGTCCAACCGGATTTTTTTCTGATCCCCCCGCCCCGCCTATTTCATTATCTACAGAAACCAGTTGTCGCAAAGTTACATATCTGTCCTTTCATAAGACGGGTTTTATGGAGCCAGATCCGTTTCAAATAATATATTGTATACGCAGCTTCAGAAGTGCTGCATTTATTACATAAATTTTGTTATATAGTTAATTAATTTTATTAAGTTAATAAAATGTGTCCTATTTATTACCTACTATGTATTAAGTGTATTTTTTGTACATGTAAAAATAGTAAAAAATGTAGGTATATATTATTTTATATTTGGAATTATTAATAAAGAAAAATTTGACGCTATTTCTAGTTTGTTTTTTTATGAAAAATCCCATTTCTACGTAGTGTCAATATCTCTTGCAGATAAATGGAATGTTTGGTGTAAAAGACACTAAATATTGGTAATCTGAAGTTCATGATTAAGAATACGTCTAATATATCACGGATGAGTAATGTTTATGATACAGAATGTACGCGTATTCTTCTGGGGCAACAATCATAATAACACTGCATGGTAAGACGGAGATGCATTATATTGTCATTGCATTAAGGAATCCATAGATACCCCGTACCTTGTGGGGCTAAACGTGTCTAGTAAATGTGTCGGCGGTTAGGGGGATTTATTATTAACACCCCTATTTTGACACATTGATTCGTGGTCAACCCATGGAAATTTTAAACCACGATAGTTTAAACCACGATAACTACGTGTTTCATATTTTTCATTTGAACTGGGTAAAATTCTTAAAATATGACATTTTAGGAGTAGGGCACCAGAGACACGAAGAGGTATTATACGTGTTAAATTTTGTACGTTACAACAGAGAAATTCTTAAAATTTGACATTTTAGGAGTAGGGCAGCAGAAACACGAAGAGATATTTTATACGTGTTAAATTTTGTACGTTAACAAAGAGAAATTCTTAAAATTTGACATTTTAGGAGTAGGGCACCAGAAACACGAAAAGGTATTTTATACGTGTTAAATTTTGTACTAACAACAGAGAAATTCTTAAAATTTGATATTTTAGGAGTAGGGCACCAGAGACACGAAGAGGTATTTTTACTTGCAACATTAGAAAAATATTTTGTCGTTTACGGACTGGTAAACTGTTAAAATTTGACATTTTAGGAATAGAGCACCAGGGACACAAAGAGGTTACACTTGAAAAATATTTTCATTTAATTAATTTGTATTTATTTTCTCACAATAAAAATTACTAATACAAACATAATTTACAATCATTCTAACACAATAATTAATTATTGAAATGAATAATAATATAAACAATACCTAAAATAATATTTGATTTAAAATGTAGGCATGAAAGTTCCAGCATGGGGGTCGGGCAGTCACTTGACGTCGCGATTCAATAAGACCGAAGTATCTGTAACAAAAAAAAGATAAAGTGATTTTTGTAGAAAACAAAAATTTTGTTAACAAATTATTGCCACAAACCGAAATATCAAAAATTTGCTATCCAGCTCCCAGAAGCATTTAGGAGGTATTTCTACTTCAAATAGAACATAGCACGACTATAAAATGCAGTTGCATAAGTCTTTATATACCGGGTGTTTTCTACCTCTCTGCCGCTGTTGTGTGCATTCTTCGAATTATTTTTAATGTATTATTCGCTATGCTTATAAAAAAGATATATTGTAGATTATAGACGCTCGTCAGCAAAATTCATCAGCATATTAACAAGAGAATCGTTACATTTGCATTTTGTAAAAAAAAAGTCATACAACTGTTTCTCCAAATCAAGTCTGTGTGTAAATAATATGTATATTATAAAATAAATATATAAGTATAATAATATAAAGTTGTGAAATAATACATTTTCTCTAAAAATGGCGTCAATTTTCGAGTGAATGTTTTACCCACTCGGAATTTTTCATGTGGGTATAGTTATCCACCAAACTCAGATTATTTACCAAGCCTGGGTACATATACAGTTAGGGTAAAAAAACATCAAATGAAGACATATTATACAAAGCACAAGACCAGCGCCGGATTTATATTTGCAAGGGCTCTAATGTAAACAAATTATAAAATCGGAGAATTAAATAATTCTATATACATATATGGTTTTTAAGTTGGGTAGTCTACAACTTTGTGTAGCAATTTTCATATATGAGTTTCATATAGAAGTATTGAATGAGCCGCGTTTTTTAAATTCAAAAAAATCGCAAATATTTTATTTTTTTATTGAGCTGTTTAATATATTCGTTAGATTTATTATTAAAATTGATATCTTTCACTTTAATTGACTTATTAGCATTTTTTTCTAAATTAAATAGTTAGGTTGAATTTGGTTAGAAAATTCGCAAAGTTTCGATGAATCGACGGTCACTAGGCTGGAGCCTTAAGCAGGTGCTTATTTTGCTTATGAATAAATCCGGCCCTGACAAGGTACAAAGAAGGATCAGGCGAATACTTGCAGATCATTTAGCACCATATAATTAACAGTTATTTGAGATAGAAAATTTTCCAACGAAATAACTGTTTATAAAATTTCATTATGTTCGAGTCAAGTAAGTACAAGATTAAACTCACTCATACATATTTCATAACAATTGACTTGGATAATTATGCTCATGTGTGTACTTTTTAATTTATATATAAGTCATGCATCTATTCAACAACCTATTTTCACTACCTATTTTTATCAGACACTAAGTATAATATTTTGCATTTAAAAAGCTTTGTCTTTTGGTTCCGTCCGCAGGTAATATAAAAAATTGTATTAGGATAGCAGTTCGATCAAGTTTGATATAATATTATAATTATTTATGAATCAGTAGCGTGCGAAAAAAATACTTCTTGGCCGAATCAAAATAAAATCTAAAGTTTTATATTTTGCGTTTCATAACACAAGAATCATTTCAATTAAACATTATGTAGAAACTGATTCAATTAAATAATTTCACTATGACTGATGTTTTTTAAATAAAAAAGTAAGACCGATGTGAAATGCATAGGTTTTTTTTTGAAAAATAAAATAAGCAGTTTACAATTTGTTAAACAAATTAAGTACTAGATACCCGAACACTCTACTACGCAAATCAGAGTTTCTCAGACACTTTTGGTTTACACAAACTGGGTGTGAAAATCATCCACTTAGTGAGGATGTTCACGAAAAATTAGGTAATACAAGTACGGGTTCAAAGTAAACAACAATACTAAATTGTAATTTTAATAGGTATTAAAATATGTGTGAAAACTTTTTAAAGGCAAGCTTTTATTGAAAAGTACTAAAAAGGAAAGATTATTTTTAATAAATTAGAATCATAATTATAAAAGTGTGGGTTGTAAACTTTACAAGAGTTTATTAGTAGTCACAATCCGCGCTTTTATAATTATGAAACTAAATTATTACAAATTCTGTTTTCCTTTTTAGTACATGTTTGTTTTTACAAATATTTTATTTTGTTCTTTTTGTCTATTAACACATTTATTAAAATTAACTGATCACTTAATTCTAAAAAAAATTCAATCATGTATTGTCATCGGGAATACATAGGTATGTGTACAAAATTTCAAATCGATCGGATATGTGGCGTCTGCCATATTGGGTTCACAATGACGTCACATAGCTTATCGTATTCCACTCGTCAAACTTTTTTATTTGATATGATGTCAAGAGGGTTGTAAAGAAAAAGGTAACCCGCCATCTTGGATTTATGCACTGTCACTGAAATTATACACGTGTGCAAAATTTCAAAGCTCTAGCTTAATTAAATCAAGTCTAAATTTTGATTGCAAACTTTGACACAAACTGACTGGCAAACATAAGTTAAAATAATAAAAGCTTGTAAAAACACTATTTAACTCGTTCGCTCTCTTCTCAAGTAAAGTAAGTCCAGTTAACAAGACAAATAGTAATTGAAAAAATAATGCGCGAGGTTAAACCGTCATGACCCAAAAGCGTTTTTGTACATGAATTATAATAACAGTAATAACATGTTTTTAAATTCAATTCATGTTCTTTAATTAGAATGAACATCAAGAATATATAAAAAACGCAATATTTTTACTTCTCGGTTATGTACGCCATAATGATATTCTTTTGTTGCGCCGCTGGAGTTATCTAATTCCTTCTATTTTTGAAAAGGGAGTGTTCTAATAAAATGCAATAAAATAAAGCCACTCCCATTGCCATTGTCTACTGTCGTCTTTTATCATAATGCAGTATATAGTATACGATATTATGCAATACCTTTAAAAATTTGTAAGTCAAATATAAATACAAAAGTATCAGGAGAGCAGTTTTCAGATAAATCAATATCAATTTTATACATAAAAATTAAATTGATGGCTAATTATTCAAAAGTTACATAAAAGCATTATTTGTACATACCGTCAAAATTTTGTCAATATTTTGTTGTTATACAAGTAGTCTAAACACCGTATTTTACATATTAACTTTTTATACCGAATCGATTAATGAATTAAGTGCGTATTCCGTAGTGACAGTTTGAAAAATACGCCTGCCTGTAAACGGGCTTTTGAAAATTCGCTCAATTAAGGGTGTTATAAGGCTTCCATGTTCGGCGCGTATAAAACGTCGAGCGAGCGTAGTTACAAATGCGACGACGCTTTTATAGAAGAGGAAGGATTAGAACTGCAATCGTGAATAGTATTTTGTTCACGATCACTCACGCTCACGAAAATCATTTTCAACTCACGCCCGTTCGCGTACGTTTACTATTTTTTGTAATCACACTCACGCACGCTCACGTCTAGTTTTCAAGACTCACTCGCATTCACGCACGATAATAATTATATTTCGAGACTCACGCCCACTCACGTAGGTTCAATCACACTCACACTCATGTAACTTTATAATTGATATTATAACATTTCTTAAGCTACCAAAACATGATATAATATGGCCTATGGAAATAGGATCAGATCATCAGGTTATACGTTTGTCAACTATAAAGTACTAAACAATGGATTTTTGTAATTTTCTGTGATATACATTACAGTTTACACAAATATAATAAACAAAAAACCCCTAAATACGAAAACTAAAGCTTTTGCTTTACTGAGTCATATTTTATTAATCTAACGCTTAGTGTCAATATGCCAATAACACGGAGAAATCATTTCTTTAACTTAAAAGCTTTGTTTTTGTACCTACATTTTTTCATATACAAAATTATAACATTGATTTATCTGCAAACTGCTCTCCTGATACTTTTGTGTTTATATTCGACAGTCGAATTTTAAAGATATTATGTAATGTTTGTAATACAGTGGGAGTGGTTTTGTTTTAATGTATTTTATTAAGAACACATTTTTTTTTAAATAGAAGTAATTAGATAACTGCACTATAAGCAGCAGTGAAGGTAACAAAAAAAAGTGTCCTAAGGACTATTATTTTTATACACTTCTTGTAGTCATTCTAAAGAGCACGCTTTGTAGTTAAAAAAACACGTGATAAGTATATAAATACCACAAACGTATTAGTACATGTGGTTATTTTTATGAATAAAAAAGGTTAATGGATCATGATTTTAATCTTGGTTGGAAAAAAAGATTTTTGATGCAAAACACAACGTGTTGTTTAAATTAGAAATTTGGACGTGATTTTGTTAATGAAATTAAAAGATACTTTAGTTGCTTTTTATGTTGTTGAATTAAGGTGTTTGAAACTGAGAATTCTTTCAGTTCAAATTTCAGTAACGCGTCTTGTCTTAATTAATACAACATATATATATATCGCAGAATACTCTTTATTTTATTTGATACATTTATGTGAAAAGAGACTGCAGCGCAGAAAAGTATGAATGTAATTGGTATGTATTCTGTACATTATATTACCGTTCCAACGATACTATATAGCTGTCAAAAAGCAATTATTTATTTTAAACAGCTTTAATTGGTCATAAAACATTAACTAAAGTTTCTTTTTTGCTTTAGTAAGTCATGTTTTATTAACCTAACGCTTAGTGTCAATACGCCAATAACACGGAGAAATCCTTTCTTTAACTTAAATGCTTTGTTTTTGTACCCTCTTTTTGTATACAAAATTATAAAATTGATAATATTGATTTATCTGAAAACTGATCTCCTGGTACTTTTGTGTTTATATTCGGCAGACGAATTTTAAAGAAATTATGTAATGTCTGTAATACAGTAGGAATGACTTCATTTTAATGTATTTCATTAAGAACACTCCTCTTTTGAAAATAGAAATAATTAGATAACTGCAGTTTATTCCAGTAACGACAACAACAAAAATAAGGGTCATTAAAAATAACACGTAATACCTTCAAGTGTTATTATCTGTGGTTATTAAATTCATTAATAAAAAAGTTAATGAATCATAATTTTTATCTGGGTTGGAAAAAATATTTTTACGCAAAACAGAACTTATTGTTTAAATTGGAGTTTGGGGCGCTATTTAAAAAAACATACCTTTTAGTTCATTTATACATTTAATAAAGTACTAGATAATTTAAGTTGTTCAAACTGTTATATCCCTTAGTCGTACCAAAATTTTGTTAATGAAATTAAAAGAAAGTTGCTTTTTATGTTGTTGTTGGAGGTTGATTTTATCCTTCCAGAGTGTGGGAAAATTGTTTTAATAATAGGATGATGATGAAAAAAATACTTTTAGGTGAGTACGACCAATAAAAGCGCAAAATATAAAACTTTAGATTATGTTTTGACTCGACCAAAAATATAATTTTGTACACGCTACTGATTAATAAATAAACATAAAATTGTATAAAACTGTTTCGACGCCCAGCTGTAATACAATTAAATTTATTCAGTGAAATATTGTACCCAGTGGCTCATAACATATCGATAGTACTTAATCGTGGTATAATTGAAAATAAGCAACTAAATATGAATTTCGGAAAAGGCAGAACCAATTTAAAAAGTAATTAAAAAAATCATATCTGACAGACCTTGATATGCATGGAAGTTGTGCAGCAATGGGACGCAGGCACTTGAAGGTCTGGAACTTTCAACAATAGATCGCTGGTACTTGATGATCTTGAAGTTGCAGCAACGTAACAGGCCAAGATTTCGAAGGTCTATCTGTAACAAAGAGAACATTTATTTTACAGATGTGCTAATTGAATTTAGAACGCCGTGTTCTGTTAATATACCGAATTTGAAAAGACTTCGAAGTGTATTTCCAGCCTTTCCAGAAAAAAATTGAAAGCCTCTATCTTCGAAACGGTAAAAGAAACCACTAGGTGTGTTCATTGAATTTAGAATGTTGTTTTCTGCCAATATACTGACTTTGAAAAGTACCTGATACATTTTCCAGATGATCCAGAAAAGAAATTGGAAGGCATCTATCTCCGAAACGGTAAATGATACAGCTTCGTTGAACTCAGCGCATTATTTTCTATAAGCATATTGAATTTGAAAAGGATCTGAAAGATTACGGTTTAGACAGTTTTAGATTAATAAAAAATGACATTTTAGATTAAAAAAATAGCTAAAGTTTGCGATCGATGACCTTTTAAAGATGTTTTCAATTTACATAAATTTTTTGAACGGCTCTATCTCCGAAACGGTAATAGATGCAGAGCTCCAGGTGGGATCATTGAATTTGGAATCTCGTTTTCAGTTGGTATTTTAAATTTGAAATGCAGCCATTCCAGAAAAAAATGTTAGAAAGGGTCTAATTTCAAAATGGTGATACAGCGCAGCAGATGGATTCGTTGAATTAAACGTGTCATTAGCTAAAGTATATTCAATTTGAAAAGGATCTGAGAAACCCCTGTATCAAAAAGCCCATTAACATCTCTGTATCTATTTTTTCTAAAAAAAATCTAAGGTTAAAAGGGGAAAGAAGTCGATTTTCGACAAACATAACTCGTTTTTTGTTTCCTAACGGCTTTAACAGTTTCAGAAAAATTGAACATGACATTCTAAATCTAAAAATAAGCTCAAGTTTGCGATCTGTGACCAATTAAGCCGTTTTAAATTTCTCAATTTTTTTGAGACTCTATCTCTAAGACGGCAATAGATAGACACTTCCGGATTGTTTCGTTGATTTAAAATGTCGCTTTCTGTCAATATTATTATTATTATTATTACTCTACTGTAAGTCAAACGCAAGTGGGTGACGGATTTTAGTAGTGAAAGGCACGTAATCAAATAAGTTTTTACGTTTATTTATATATAGTTGATAATATTTATTAAACTTGCTTTACATTATTAACATTGATATTTTCTTTATCAATGTGTTCAAATATTACATTTTTTAAATTATAATAACTGTATAAATAATAGTTTTTTCATACATATCAAATTAGTTCAAGCATCCATTTTTTTAAAAATAGATAATGTAAAATTTGCTGTTCTAAAAGGGGCTTACGTTCGCAGCTCATTAAATTAATCAATGTTTCACTAGTATCAGAAATAATCAAAGATTTTTAATTACTATAAACAAACAAACGTTCTTTTACAATTCGGTTGTAAGATAAAGACATATTTTCACAATATAGGCGTTATTGTCAATTAAATTCAAAAGAAATATGTTCACATCCCACTTGAAGTACTTATGTTGTAAATAAATAATAAAAGAATTTACAGTTCTAAAAATAAAAAGCTGTTTTTTCTTTAATGAGCTTTCTTTTTTTTTCGTTTTTAAATATTTTAAAACAAAACACAAAAAAAAGTAGATACTATACTATATACAAGACTGATATTCATATGACTTAGACGATAAAACTTAAAATTACTATTTACAAAAAGCGTTTTATTTTATCTCAACAAGTGATAATTAATTTAAATAATCCAGTTATCAGTAATAATTTAAGGAAATTAAATGCAATTTTTACATGCATCACTTCGTTATATTTTAATTTTTGTTTGATTTGTTATGTTCATTCAGCTAATAAGCCTATTTGCCCTGCGCATACCTTTAAATAACTATGTAATAGGACTTACAGCGTCCATGGTGGCTAAAAGCGGAAACGTTTGATGAACTGAAACATCTGACCAGCTAGATAGATTTTGTACGCGTCCAAAACAATTGGCCTGTTACAAAAAGTAGCTCTACTGTTTTATTATATTTCTTTTTCAAAGAAAAAATGATCAGATTTTATTTTGTTTGAAATAGAAATTTAATAGAAACGAGTCCATCAAAAAACGCCATAAATCACCGCGCCATGTAGCTACTAGATTCTGTAGCGAACGATACAGTAGGTTTCTGCTTAATGTTAGCATTATACATTTTAAGCTAAATTTAGCACTTCTTATTTCTACTGTATTTTGCTGCATATAAAAATTATTCAAAATAGCTTCAATTCGAATTAAACTGTATTATTTATACTAAATATCGGATGATTCATGATCATTCAACAGTCCAGTCACTATTTATAAAAACAAACTTCACAGAACAATACTAACTACGTTTTAAAACTATAGTATAATGTAATTTATTTACATGCACCAAACGAACATCTCTCGAACAAGAGATATAACGACACTAATTAATAATTATCATTAACATTATCCATACCTAGTCGTATTATAACTGTGTTATACAGGACTAGCACAAATTATGTTACCGATTTAAAACGCCTGTTACTCATAGGTATACTTTTTTCATTTCATCATAGAAGTTTAACTCGAAATATACACTGCTTGTAGTCAATTTTCAAGCTCCCTGTCGACCTTTAAGGGCCGTTCACGTATTACGTAAGCAGATTTTTGAAAGGGTATACATTCCAGGTGGTCCCATATAGTTTTTATTAAAATCGGTTCATCCGTTTTTAAATAACGTCAAAAAACATATTTTTTGATGTATGCTACCTCATATCTCCAACATTTGTAAAGCGATTATGATGATTCTTTTCTTATTTAATAGGGCACACCTTCAGGGTCATCCCACATAAATTTTACTTAAATCGGTTCAGTAGTTTTTAAAAATGTGTGAAAACAAATCTACCACTAAAAAGTAAAAAATAAAAAACTTTAAAAAAAATATTAACCTTCTTCAAAAAAATCACTAAAAAGATGAAAATAATGAAATTTTGAGGTCGGAGCTAGTTTCAATACAAAAAAAATCACATGAAATTTTGAGGTCGGCGCCTATTTAATAAAAGTAGATATGTAATTAAAAGTTTTTGTAATGAAATTAGCCCCGACCTCAAAATTTCATTATTTTCATCTTTTTAGTGATTTTTTTGAAGGTTAATATTTTTTTTTATTGATTCATGAGCAGCAGATATAATTCTAGAAAAAAGTAAATAATTACTGCTGACGTAATTACCATCTAGATCATCATCAAAATCATGTCATCAAAAAATAAGAAAAGTAAAGACCCCCTCGCCCCCTACAGTGCTTACGTAATACTTGAGCGGCCCCTTAACAGTAAATTTTTACAGACTGTATGAATTTTCCACGCACACGTTTCAATGTTTGACGGAAGGCCGGTTAACTTTTTGTTACAGATGCGTCTGATTTGCTTAAATTTGGTAGCAATTTGTCAATTACAATTATTTTTGCCATGTTCTTTCATACCGCTTCTAGCAGCGAATGGTGTTCTAGCTGCAATGTAATGAAAGATAACTTTAAAGTTTTTCTTTTAATTGATACCAACTTTATATTTCTGAATTTCATTAAAAACGTGACCTGCATGCATTTCAACTCTGCAATATAATTTGCGCTAGCCCTGCAGTATGCTTTTAGTATTAAGGAGGACTAAAACACACACAGACTTAACTGGGATAAAATAGATTCATGAAACGATGTAGGCAATTTAGTAGTACATATGAGTTGTTTATCAACAATTTAATGTATGTAGGACTTGTAAGTTTTAGCAAAGTGTCTTTGTAACACTAACCGACTTCACATTTAAACGATGAACAAATAAACACGCATTATTCGAATGACATTGTTTCCATTTATATATTCCGTTTAGAAAGTTTAAAAACAAGTCTTTATAACACATACGTCACAGACAAAAACCGATCAATACAACTCGATGCCCTATTACTGTAGTCTCGTTGCATTGTCTCATGGCGTCGGCATGGACTGTTTTTTTCTGCAGTCCGGACAAAACCATTTACCTTTCGGAGGAACCATTATACCGACGCATTCAAAGTGAAACCATTCGATTCTGCAATCTTTGCCATCACATGCAATCATTTCCGATACCTCGTCATAGGGACACTGACAGTAACAGTAGACGTTTTCTGCCGGCCGAGGCGGCTCGGGTGCTGAATTAAAAGTTTCACCGATAGAGGTGTAATTCGGAGGCTGACTGATATGCAATCTGTCATCACTATCTGCATCACTAATGCTGCTCTCACTAGAACTTCGGGGTTTGTGTGTGATTGCCGCTTCAAAGACAGGGTTCGTTTTCAATGTCCAGTCTTCCGGAGGAGCTGTCCGACGATCGGTCGGGGAAGGAAGATCGGCTTTATTCCATTTTAAAATCGGAGGCGCCGGCGGTTTATCGACGGTAGCCGTTTCTTCGTCGCTCGAATAGCCATAGAATTTATTCCGCACTCTTTTTCGCTTCGAAAAACGCAAAGCGCTATCTGTTTCCGAGCCGCTACCGGTGCTAGTGGTGCCGAGAATCACTGCCGAAGTCAACGGAGCAATCGAGGGAATGTCGGAGGGAATGGAAATCGCCGGACTGTACGTCGCGACGGGAGTGGCGATTATCGGAGGAAGTATATTGTGCTGCGGCATCGATGGCTTTGGAGTCGACTGCTGCCTGTCGTAGTAAGTGGGAATGTTCATTTGTTTCGATTCGGACTTTGATGACGCGAGACGATTTTTTTGACTTCTTTTTCGTTTCTTCGATTTCACCTTAAGTTTCTTTTTGGGAGTCGCTTGTTCTACATTTTGTTCATCGGGTATATTTGGGGTTGACGTTCTACTCGCTTCTAAAAACGATCCGTTCAAGTTTGGAGGCCCCCCCACTTCCATCATTAAAAGATTTTTCTTTTCTTCTATGATTTTGTTAGCTAGCCGATGCGGGTGCTCGTCGTAGAAGTCTTCATCGGTTTCGCTTTCTTCCGTATAAAGGTCTGATTCATAAATCGGCATATCTAACGTTTCGCGAGGTAATTCTGGAAGAGGCTCTTCTGTTGTCACATCGACGGCGGAATTTTCACTCATTTTCTTTTTATTTCTCGCCCGTTCCAAACGTTTTTCTTTGCGAGCGGCCAAGCGCCTTTTATTTTCTGAATTCGAACTATTTGAATTAGAACTCGACGAAGAACTACTTGAACTTCCAGAGCTAGAACTGCTACAACTGCAGTTCGAACCGCAAGTGCAACTGCTGGAGTCACTGTCACTGCTGCTATCACTTGAAGACGAGCTGCCACTGCGTTTGGGAGTTTTCTTTTTTGACGATTTAGTTCTTTTACTACTTGATTCAGTGCCGACAACAGGTCGGTTTTCATGCGATTGGTCGGCTGTAACATTCACATCTTTATTGCGAGAATCATTCGTCACAGAACAATAATCGTGATCTAGACCGCTTTTATCATTTTTCTTATTGGCCTGCGCTTCGTCCTCTGCGTTAACATTTTCGGAAGACACTGGACCAACCACACAATAATCATGGTCTTTTAATACTATTTCGATATTGCCGACAATCCCGACAACGTTATCTGAAATGTCCGTTGTTAACAAATTTTCAACTTTCTTTGCTTGGTAATTTTTAAAGTCATCCCAAACATCGTCGAGAATCGGGACCGGTTTGTTTTCCTCGGGATAAGACAACGCCGATGTTTCCGGTTTCTGTGCTTCGTGGAAAGCCGCATTTTCCGGTTCTTGTCCCGAAACAATTTGCGGGTTTAAGTCTCCGCTTTCCGGTTTCGTCTTTGAAACTTCTCCATCATCACTATCGCTGTCACTCTCCGATAAATTCAACGCCGGGAGATCACAGACGTCCATGATCGGTTTGACTTTAGGAGTTTCGACCGGTTCGGATATTAACGCGTCGTCATCGGTAGATTTGTCGACCGGTTCTTGTTTGTCATCTTCGACGACATCATTGATTTCAGTCAACGGCGTTTCATCAGGCGCATCGGCTTCCGTTTCCAACGTCGGAGGATTTATGCATTCTGCAGGAGGTGGTTCTTTGTGTTTCATAACGTGCTTTTCCAATAGCTTCTTCGAAATGAACTTTTCTTTGCAATTTTCTTCTGTGCAATTATAAGGAAACACGTTACTATGCAGCCTCTTATGCACTTTTAATGCAACGGCTTTGGTAAAATTCATGTTACATTCATCGCAAATAAATGATGCAGGCGGTATACAGAAATGATAGACGTGCGGCCATTTCTTCTGAAGACAACGTTTGCACAATTCGCTCTGAGTGCCGTGTTTCCAAAAGAGATGCTTCGTGATATCTGGTTTGTTTCTATAAGCGATGCCGCATCGATAACACAAATGGTGTAACTTGTGTTTCCAGACGTGATTCGATAACTTTGACTGGTTATTGCACGTTTCCAGACAAACGTCGCAGGCATGATGGCGCTTTCGCAAATGAACCATCAGCCTGAACGCGGACGGGAGACCGTCTTGTGAACACAGACAACACCGAAATTTCACCTCGCTTCCGATATAGCTGCCCGGGCACAGATGGCAAAGCAATTCGCTGTAACTATAAAAAGTCGATTTGCACATAATGCACAGAAGAATAGTTTTCTGATGCATTTTGCGGTTATGTAAGTATAGTTCCTTGTGAATTGTCGTCGCAAACCTACACTGAAAGCATTCATAGGTGCGGTCATAGGGCAGCATAGCTTCTGGGTTTTCGCTGTCGTAACTCTCCAAATTGAAGAACATCGATTGTAACTGAGACAGACATTCCTTTATGCGGCCGTTAAAACTTTCCGGGACCAACTCCTCCGCCGTAATACTGTCCACCGTTCCTGAATATCTATGCTCTGCCATCATGTGCAGGCCAAGTTGTTTCCCGTTGACGGCTATCTTCCGGGCGTGGTTACAATAAACGCAGAAAACATACGTTGCTCGAATGAAATCTTTCAATAAAACTTCGATCGATTCTCTTTCTAAAGGCTGCCGCAGTCCTAGTTCTATAACGGGAACGTCCGATCCAGCAATTAAATAGTGCTCACCGTCGGCATCTTCGGATTCAACCGATTTGTTTTCTGCGCTTTTATCCGTTCGTTCTTCTTTGCTTTCATCGGTTTCTTTAGAATCGTTCGTATTGTAATACGAGGCATTCTTATCGTCTGAATATTCTATTTCCATAGTTAATTTACAACTGTCGTCGCTGTCACTGTCTGATTCGACGATTTTAGTTTGCGGAGGAATTTTCAAAGTTACCTTAGGAACGCGACGGTTGTCTTTGACCACTTCCGGCACAGTTTCTATTGAATCTTGATCTTCGGTCAAGCCGTTGACGTTTTCATCGCTCAAAGCCGAATTTGATCTGACCGGCGACGCTTCAAAAGCCGGTTTATCCAACGCTTCTGACCAGCTTCCGGCACTCTCATCCTCTCTCGCCACAGGAGCAGCGACGTCCTCACAAGACGCGTCATCCGCACCGTCAGCTTTGTTCTCTGACACAATGTTTTGCATTTCAACACTGTTTTCTAACGAACTACTCTGCGTCTCGTCGTCTTTAATATCGTTATTACCTTCACTGACCTGTGAACACGTATCATTGACGTCTTTTTCGTCTGAAAGATCTTTTTCAGACTCTGTTGGATCACTGTCTTTTGTTTTTTCAACATCAACAACTGATTTATTGCTAATAGAGTCGTCAGTCATCACAGCACTAATCTCATCACAATTCACGGCACAATTACTGTCTTTGAACGGAGCACATGTTTCTTGTTCTTCTACGGCACCATCGTCGTCTTGTTCTTGCTGCGAACTCGCTGACAGTTCAGTTTTATTACTAATTTCTTCCTCCTTGTTTGACACATCAATTGACATGTTATCTTCACTTTTATTATCAGCGCACTCTTGTTCAGTGACTTTAATTACTTCATTATTTATTGGAGACGTCGCTGTGTCTTCTACTGTTTCTTTTGGGTCTGAAATATTAACATTTCTCTCTGGAGAGTTTTCAGTTTCAGTGCTAACCTTCTGCACTGGCGTATCCCCCGTAATGTGTTCTGAAGGTAAGAATTTTTTCTGTTTGGCAGCAATTGAAGACTTCGATATTGATGTTTTTTGTGCGTTTACTATTTTAACTGTTGTTGATTTTACAGATTCGACTCCTGGAGATTTATTAATCGATGTATTTGGATTAGTTGTCACGGACTTTTGCGAAGTGGTTTCTGTATTCGACTGTTTATTTATGGCAGAAGCATTCTTTTGGGCGTTTAATGAACGTGCGGCCACTTTTCTGACGTTTGTCAAATCGCATGTGTGTCCGCTAAAATCGTCAGATTCTGTAAAGACTTTTTCACACGCACAGCACATTATGAAAGCAGGACCGGTCAAAACTGATAAAAAATCAATATCGTTTTCGTATTCCGTAGGTATGATGTTGTGTTTTGTCACTAAATGGTTTGATAACTTTTCGGCGCCCGAAAACAAGCCTAAACACAGAAGACATATATGTCGATGATGAAATTCCCGCATGTGCAAAAACAATTGCCAATTCTCATAGTAAGTCCCACAAGACGAACACAAATATACTTTTCGAGAAATTTTAAAATTTGTAGAAGAATTGTTTGACGACTTTTTCTCTGGTGTCAACGACGAAACGGTAGAATTAAATTTCGACGATGAAACATGGTTTTTACCCGAACAATTAATTATATGTTCGTTCAACGCACTCAAAGTTGTAAAGTTCGGATTCAAGCACTTACTGCATTTAAATTTTAATGCCGGCTGCAAACCCAAATACTGTGCATATTCACGTTTTTGATTTAATGATAACTTTTCCACCTTTTTCCCCATTAATTTTGATTTAAACACTGGTAAGTTTTTGCACTTAACTGTTTCTTTTTTAACAGATGACGTGGTTTGTTTTAAAACTTCGACATCTTGAGTTTTCGTTTCAACATCCGTCTCAAGAGTTGCATCAGATTCACTAGTTTTACACTGTTCACTTTTTAACACGGGCGTTTGTGGCACGGGAGATTTTACTGGCGAATTTGTCATGTCATTTTCACTTTGAAGTGTCTCCGAAGCTTGTGCAAGAATTCGTTTCTTGTAGCCTTTAAATGGCATTAAAGAGATCGAGCTTGCGAGTCTTTTCCGTTTGTGTTTTATAGGATTTTCATCAATGACGAGAGCATCTTCGCGATCTGACAAGCTGTCATCTGCTGTTTCACTGTTGATACTCGGTTTCTCGATTTCTCCATTAACTTTATCCGTGCCAACATTAGAGCTGCCGGGGCACAATTGACTGCTGGCTGCCATTTCATCTTTATTTTCATTGCCTATCAGCCCGTCGTTTGAGTGCTTCCCCATGTCAACAGCATTCGTAACACTGACGGCAGTGTGATCTTCGTCACCATTTTCCATAACGATATATTGCAATTTCACAGCGTAAAAAAGTGTTTGCAATTCTGAAATGAAGGAACAAAATAATTACAACACAAAAACATAAAATTTTGCGTCAAACTATCTGAAACAACAATGTTACTCAAAGTTATCTACCAATATAATATATAAATTACGATGACTAGCATTAGTCAATCTAAAAAAGCCAATTGCGAACAGCATAAACTAGAATAGTACAAAAAATACCTACAAAGCAACTTGGTTAAACACTACAACACTTACCTAATTATGCTATATAAATAACGCTTGTCAGTAGCTAGATGCATAAGTATTTTATTTCTCCAATTAAACGTGTTATTATTAGTTTCTTAACTGCACAAAAGCTCCCCGCCTAAAAGGTTAACGAAATGGCGTCTCTTATAAAAGATACAGAAAGCTACTAAAGCCAGATGACTTCCCCATTGTGAACAATTTTGCCACACAAACAGAAAAATACAAAGGTTATATATAAATTCACATTTTAGGGTTAAGTACTTTTAATTATTTGATTTCATTCATAAAACAGCATCCGATCAAGACCGTTTATTAAATGCCTATTCATATCGAAATAATATGTCATCCTTCCAAAACTTATGAAATCTCCATTTATGCGACTTGGAGACATTTTGTTTTTACTCTTCTGTAAATTCCTTAAGAGATTGCAGAATCAGGAGTATAATCCTATGTAAAATAATTATTGCTCCATAGGAGGTAACAAATGCCTAAAATGATTATTATATTTGCCTATCTTTATTGTTACTGTTTGGTTCGACTTTTGTCCATAAACAGAATTAAATTTTAGTTGTACTACAGTTACTTTTTGGTTCAATTTATGAATAACTTGTTAAAATAAAGACAGTTTCAAAATTAACTCCGATTCGCTCAATAGAGCGGCAAAGCAATGAAAAAACATATCTGCCTCATGCATAAAAAACTACCAGATCATGCCAAGAAAATAATAGCGTTTTTCCCCTAAGCTAAAAAACTAAACATTGTACTTTTATAAACACTGAATTGCCTTTATTTCCATTTTCATTCAAGTGATGATAATTAGATGCACAAATGAGGAATGTGTGGAAAACGCTTTTATATTATTCACAAAACTGTATGGAAAATTAGCCAGCACTTTTTTTGCAAGTTTTTTTTTTTACTAAAAATAAGCCATGAGTGAATGCGTGTTTCTAGATTTTGAGAAAATATGTAGAGCGTGTTTATGTGAAAAACCCGAAATGCAACTCATATTTAATACAAACATTATAAACATTCTAACATCGTGCGCTACCATACAGGTAAGCCTTGGCTATTCTTCCCAAGCTATGATTTTTGGGACTGTATTTTTTTATTTGTAAGAATTTGAGAAACAAATAGTTTCTGATACATTACGTACAGCTCATAAGCGTACATTTCTAATGTACCTATTTCATATTATTAAAAATCAAAATCATTTTAAAAAATATGAAATTACCACCGATCTCTAATTAATAGATTGTTAATAAACGGTTAAGGGTCACCTTGATCATTTCTCTTATAGAATTTAACGACTTTACATTAAGGATGCCCAAAATTTTTAAAATACCTATTGTAACATCAAACAATACCTTAAATAACAAGGCGCTAATAACCTTAAATGTTGAGCGTCTATAATCTACAATCAATCAATTAAATAACAAAATCGATGTTGTATAGATATTGAAACGAAAACACCGATAGTTAACGAGTAGAAAGTATTGGTTTTTCATACTTAGTATTTATTAATTGATGGCATTTATTGATTTGATTTCAAATTACAAATTTAGAATTATTCGTATTAATGCAAAATACCCACTGAATTAAGAAAATAAAAACCACAATCCGATGTTTTGTCTAGAATGCACACTATTTTAAGCGCTTTTTTCAAGTATTGTAAAAAAACATGGAAGCAGAAAATCGATGTTTTTTAAACATAGTTGTATCATGCACATCTCTGTTTTAATATTCGGACGTAAACGAAGCTTTAATATTTTAAGATAATGAGAGGCGATGGATTGCCAGAGCAAATTTGTGACCAGTGCATAGATCAGGCGAATACCTCGTATTCGTTCAGACGCCAGTGTGAAAAATCTGATGAAATATTGCGATTGTATAGCGAGCGAATCATACAAGACGATAATATAGAAAATATAACGATTATTTACAGTGACGAAATTGTGCAATGCCCGTCACAAATAAAAGATGAAAACAATTCAACTGTACAAGGAATATTCCTAGATGTGCCTTCAGAGGTTTGCATGGACATAGAAAATAAGAAATTCGATGAAAATGAAATAGCCAAAAATATTACTTCGGCTGTTGAAAACAATACGCAGCAAAAAAATGAAATTGTAGGCAGCAAAAAAGTACAAATTAAAAAGCAAAAATGTAAACAAGTCCATGATAATCCCAAAAAAAATTTTATTTGCTCAGAATGCGATGAAAAATTCTATTTGCAGTCTGACCTTGATGTTCATATGATTTCTCATCCAAGAGATAATCGATTAGTTTGTACAATTTGTCAAAAATTATTCAGTGATGTTAAAGTTTTGAGAAGACACATTCGGATCCATATGAAAAATAAGCCATTTAATTGCGAAATATGTGATAAGAGTTTTTCAGAATCAGGCAGCTTGACTCGTCATTTAAGAAAGCATAACGGCGAGAAACGTCATTTGTGCACTGTATGCGGAAAAGGTTTTTACGAAGCAAATGTCTTAGCAATACATATGCGAACCCATACAGGTAAGCTTATAACACTCAAAAAATTCTCAACATTTCATATATGATTTCATCTTTCGGTTAAAGACTTTCGTATATGTGAATTTCAAGTCGATTTCACATTTTGTTTAGACGTTAAAGGCCTTTGACAGACGGACGAAGAAAGTTGCCGCAACAATAGGGTTCCATTTAGACCCTTTGGGTACGGAACTTTAAATAGGGTCCCATCTAGACCCTTTGGGTACGGAACTTTAAAAACTACATGTAAGGGAAGTTCTAGGCTTACGCAAAACAGTTCCGGAGATGGAATAAACATCGTGCGTTTGTTGAGCGGAACTCGTTCGCAGAAACATGTCGGGAAAGAATTTGAATCTTTCCTAATATTTCTTAATTCTAATTGTACTATTTAACAGTTACTTTTCTCTCATCACTTTTACTCCTTTAGAAAAGTTGTGTGGACGCTCATGATGCTAAACATCAAAATAATAATAATAATCGAAAGTCTAGAATTAATTCATTAAGTGCCAAACTGGAAGATTTTAATATATTTTTAGGAGAAAAGCCAATAACCTGTTCAGTATGTAATAAACGTTTTTCCGATCCAAATGGTCTTCGAAGTCATATGAAATCTCACACAGGTGAAAGAAAATACATATGCGACGTTTGCAATAAGTCGTTTTCGCATTCTTTTGTCTTGAAAAGACATTTGAGAGTGCACAGCGGTGAAAAACCGTATGTGTGTTCAGTTTGCGAAAAACGATTTACTCAATCTCACTATGTAACGGTGCATATGCGACAGCACACTGAGGAACTTCCATACAGTTGTTCCGAATGTGGAAAAGGATTCACACAAAACGGTCAACTCGAAATTCATTCGAGAATTCACACGGGTAATCTTACGAATTTATTCAGTAAATTTGCTCAATAAACCCTTTTATTTACCAATTACAAAATATTCAATAATTATTTTGTTATAACAATATGGAATCCTTATGACGCGAATAGGGATGTTGACTGTATTCAAATAAAAACATAATTTTAACGTTAAGTGGTAGTTTCTATGATAGAAATATTAAAAGAAAACAATATTTTTCCTTATTTTTAAGCAATTTAATTAATATTTAATAAATAAAACGTACCTAATTAAATCACTCTCAAGTCACAGACAACGAGCATCAATCAGAGCGCATGACGTCACTCAGTCATAAACATTATCAGACGGTGTCAAAATGTTTGGTTAATATTTAGTGTGTAATTTATTATTATTTATTTATAGAAAACGTCAAGTTACATATTATATCTATAGCAACAACTATCAGTTTACCAGCGTTTATGACTGTATGACGTCACAGCAGTCACGTGACAAGTATCGGCGTTTTGAAGCGAAATTTGAAACGGAATTTAAAATACATGATTTTTAAAGCTTGAGTCGTATTGAAATAAAAATAATAAATATTTGTGGCTATATTACGTACTTATGCACGATTTACAACACTTCCCAAAAATAGTCAACATCCCTATTCTAGTCGCATTTGTTCGTCCTTTTTATTTTGTTGATACTTAAAGAGAAAGCTTAGAGAGCAAATCTACAGAAAATATGTATTATTCAGTGTACTTTTGCGGTCTTTATTTTGACTTTGAGTTATTTTGGCAGGCATAAAACCGTACATTTGCACAATATGTGGCAAACGTTTCGCTCGATCTGGCGATTTGTCAACGCATGTCCGTTCTCATACTGGAGAAAAGCCTTTCAACTGTACCGTGTGCTCTAAACGATACGTTACTTCGAGCCATTTGACAGTTCATATGCGAACTCACACGGGACAAAGATTGCATGTGTGTTCTACTTGCGGAAAAAGCTTTATTGAATCGCAAGGACTAAAAGCTCATATTCGAACACATACCGGAGAAAAGCCCTATTTGTGTACTGTCTGTGGTCACAGATTTACACAGTCTGGTGCTTTAAATACACATAAAAAAACTCACATGGAAAACAGACTTCCAGCTACGTAGAATATTTACTCTGATTTTTCATGGCATATTGCTGCTAGGTGTTAATGTGCCTTAAAATTAAAATATATGTATGTGTGTAACAGATATGGTCGCAAAGTTATTATTATTATTTTATTAATTACTTATTGTTATTTATTTATTGTTATTCTATTTAGCTTTTCAAAAGGTAATTCGATAAATATAAATCTGTCTTAATATATAATGTATATTTTTATAAAATAAATTGCATATTATGAAATAAATATTTTTTTTCTGGTGGCCTGATACTAAATATTTGTTTTTGATATAAAATTACTGTAAATGAAATATATCAACAGAACGTGAACAATTTTCTGAGATGCCCACTTTTTTCTTATATTTTGACAGGAAATTAAACTATAAAAGAAATGAGAATTTTTCAAAAACGAAATTTTACAGCGGGTTTTCTCTACACCTTGAGATTCGATACAATTTATCCCAAATTCAACAATGGACACTAAATCTGCAGGCTTAAACAAAAAAAAAAGGAAACTCGTGAGTTGTTGGTTTTATTTTATTTAAATATTTCATACAGTAGGTACTAATTATTATATTTATGTAAAATATTTCGTTTGTAAATTAAATGCATAAATATAATAGTAGATACGTATCATTTCTGCTCTTTTGTGCCTGCTATTTATATAGATACGTCTGGTTTTTTTAAAAACTACTTTTACCAAAAAGCGTACTTAGACTGGGCATATACAAATTAAGTAAAACTTGACCAAAAGCTTTATTACATAATTGTGACTGTGTATAAAGTATAAACATGCTTTTTCTTCATACCATGTCGAAAGTACGTACATTCTGATTCGATTTTAAAGCAGAAAGTATAACATTCATGCACTCTTGTAATCACAGCTGGGATTACTCGCATATTATCGTCTGTATAGGCGGGCCTAAACAGTTTTGTCATGCGCAATGATACATGAGACTGCCGTTTGTCAGGTCACATGTTCGCCAGTAGGCAGTAGTAGGTAGCGAGCTGCTGTTATTAGATGGGCATTATTAGAGCCATGTGTCATTACGTATAACCTCAACATTGCGCACTTGAAAGTAATTAGTCTTTTTATATATTGGTGAAAGTGCGTGCTTTCGATCGGGTATGAAGAAAAATACACCACATGGGCAGAAAATCCTGCACTGCGCGACATATAATGCCCTCGACTTTCGGCTCGTGTGGTGAATATTATACTATTTATATGGAGTCGTTTAAGTTTTAAATAATCGATGCTTCTACGCAGGTTTACGTAAAATCTCGTTTGTAACAATCCCAAATTCTTATCTTAGAATTGGTAAAAATATCAATTGCATGTTTCATTTACTATTATAAAAATAATATTGCACGGCGGTTGAGAAATATGATGTTAACAAATTAAAAACTAGCTTTGGTAAAAATGGTTTCTAAAGAGAATATCACTAACTATGAAATATGTAAATTATAACAAGCAAACTTCTAAAACCTTAAAAGAATTTTTTTCATACAAAATTCGTCACGAAGAGCATTAAGGTAGGTACTATGCTGTTTGTTTCTAATTTAAACTTATAACAAAACATATATTTATTTTGTAAATATAATTTTTATAACTTAATAACCATCTGTGATATCTTTTAACTTGGATTATGAATTAAAATAATAATAATAAAATAGATACTGCCACAAAACAGTACTACTCAAAATTATCACACGACTTTATATTTTATTATTTGATTCGTAGATAGTTTTTTGTTAAAATAAACATGAATTATTTCAATTCCATTTTTTTATTTAAAACTAACTACTAGTAGTAAAAATAATAAAACAATTACAGTTAATCTGTAAAAGTGCCCTCCCCTAAAATTGTGAAAGAATATGCAATAATAAAAACTTACTTTTTACCCTACAATTATTACGAAAAATGAAAACAGACGTAAATGCTAAATTTGTTGTAACTAACCTACTCTATCTAGTTGCACAATTATTTAAATCAATTTTCTTATCACAGGAGTTAATCGTTATTGAAAATATTTTTTTACAGTGATTGGAAGAGTAGACTCGCATAAGTTTCATATAACAAATGGTCTAACACATTTTTCGCTGTACGGTAATACATTGTCATTTCCGCAAGAATCTAAGAGGAACTGGTCGTGCCATTATACTCATGTGTATAATTTAATCAAAATCGTTCCAGCCGTTTTCGAGAAGAAAATTATAGTTCAGTTTTTACCGTTTTTTTAGAATCATTTCTATTTGAAATAGAGTTCATCTTGTTGTGTGACCGTTCTAAACACGCATGCAAATTTGAGCGAAATCGAGCCTGTGGTTTAGGCGTTATGTACAGACGACTTTTTTGGCTTCAAACTGTGTAAATTCATCAAAAACTCAAAATTTTGAACGATCAAAACACTTCCCCTATTATACTTTGTACATAGGAACGTCAAAATATTTTAACTTGTAATTACAAATGATCACTCCTAAAATTCAACAGTGAAAAAAATATTTTATTTAATATTATATTGCTCGGTGACGTCACTGGAGGAGATCGTGAGAGTGAACCTCTTCCCTCCAATCTACAAGTGCGTATTTAACGAACTATAACGAGGCTAGTTCCTAATTTCTTTTAGTTCTCGAGCGTCTCTGAATTATTCGGATTTCAAACTATGAGAAGTATTTTTTAAATTCTTATTTTTTTGATTTTAGAGACAGCCTAATGCGTACATTTATTTGGTATCCTAGTTATTTTTTTAATTTAATTTTTAAGCAGTGTTGAAAACAGATAAACATTGGCACCTATTCATGAATAGCAACTGTGTTATTTTATTCAAAAAATTTTTTTGTGCAGTTCTGATTTCTTTCTATTAAAATTTGTGTGCAATTTTATTTAAATTACTTTGGTTTCAAAATATAAAATATTTTTTACTATTTATCTACTACATTAAGTATCATTTTGGCTTGAAATTACCAAGCATGCATTTCCAAACAAGTTTTGAAAGAGGCCGAACACTGAAATTCAATTATATTTTCATATGGCTATACACAGACATAGTGTAATTAAGCAATTAGGTTGCTGGCGTCTGGTTTCAGAGAATTTCGCGCAATATTCACTTCAACAACGATCTTGAATATAATAACGAAACAATTTTATGTCACTAGAAAAAGTTGATTATTAACAGCAGTCATTTACTGACGAAATATCAACTGTTACAAAAGTTAATATTGATATTTTCAAAAATGTTGAAAACTTAAATGAGTACGCAATATGCATATACTTATGTATTTTTATTCTAGTGTAACCATCAACAATCATTTTCTAAGGTTTGTTTCAGTCCCGCGGAGGTGCGCTCGAAATTATAAAATTATCAAAGCGCTTTTCAAGCTAAAATGATATTATTACTGTACAATTGCTAATATTTAATATTATCAGTACCTAATAGGAATTGATATAGAATTTATTCAATTCAAAAATTGACTAGTCAGGATGATTTATACGAAAAACAATTCCTAAACATCGTAAAATAATGAAGCTAATGGATACCTGATTGAAAACGCAACTAAACTGCATATAATTTGAATTAAAATTAAGATTGTTGTTAGTTTCGCTTCATGAATTGGTCCCCTCATAATCAATATTAAATTTATTAATGTTAAATTATTTATAATTACATCATCATTCTTTTCTTCCCATTTAATGAGCCTAAATAATCTAAAAATATTTATTATCAATCTTCCCAAGAAATTCAGTTCTGATTTTTTAAAAATAGTCAAGCTTACTTCTAATTTATCGGTTTTAGAATTGAATTTTGGCATTCTATGTCTCGGACATGGTACAAAATGAAACAATTGGGGAATGGAATAGAGAAAATTAAATATTTGTGGCATAAAAAACAACAATGCCGTTTTGCTGAAATGTCCCAAAATACCAACCACAGCGAATGTCATCCCAGAAAAATAACAAAATGTATCTCCAACAAAAACCTTTGAAGGATACCTGCAAAGAAGACAATACGTAATTGTATATTTATATGTTCTTAAAAATATAACATATTTTTTCATTAGAAAAGTTATAATAATATTTTTATAACTTATAATCAAAGCAAACGAATATTGTCACCGCTTTCGACAATGATTTTCGACCAATGAAAATCCTCCAATCTCCATTAATAAAAGTAAAATAAATCTACAAGATTTATGGAAACGAATAAAAGTATTAATATATAATTTGAATGATGACGATTTAGTCATAATGAGCCATCCGTTCGAAATATTAAACAACAAAGCTATACAATATTTAAAACTGTATGAACATTGGCCTGAACCAATTTTCTTTCGACAAAAATGGACTGTTTATGGTTTCTTTTGGAAACATCCCAAACAAACCATTATTTTAAGCGAAGCTTATACCGTCAAATATATGTCGGATATTTTTAATCATGTAATCAAGTTTTATGATGATACCGAGAAGACGCAATCGAGCGGTATTACATTTGGTGATTTGAACCACTTTGGTGGTTGGTTTTGCCAGTATTGCAGCGAACCACCTGATATAATATCAAGCTTAAATTTAATAGGTAATTCTAGTCAAATTACGAACTGGGAAAATATCAATAATAAAATAGATGTTAATTATATTGAAGATTTGATAGGAGATGGACTTTACTTAGACGGAAAGACTGAATTAAAAAGAGCTAATCAATATCGTGATAGTTATTTTGTACCGGATTATGTAACAATCAATAATTGGAAATATGACTGGCTAACGATTAATTTATACTCAAAACTAGATTATCGATAATAATTGTCATGCCAGTTGTGAAACTTATATCATTTTGAGTTCCAAGTCAAAGACAATGTTGCTTTTATCATCCAATCCACTATGTTTTCTCACAAAGCGTTGTTTAAGTAGGGCACAGGTCATATTGTATCCAATCAACGATATTACACAATGAACAAAATTAGCGCAAAATAAACAGTTTTTTGTAAACATAAGTTAATGTTTTTTAGTTGCCAGAACTTGACTGGAACTTAAAAAAAGAAATAATGCCACAATTCTAATCATTACTATTAACCAATTAACATCTAGACTAATAATTTGTTTTAAATCGATAACACTTTTTTTAACTTCTGTGTATTTTACAATCATTCATATAATTCATGACAGAACTTTGATGAAATAATTTTATACCACAAAGAAAAATAACGTTTTATTTCAAAATTAGGCTTTTAAATAACTAAAACTGTGATTACTATATGTCCTTGTGGCTTGCTTATTTTATATTATTATAATGACTGCCTGTGATAATCTTACAATGAAATTTTCATTTCTTATTGTATACCATTTATATTATAATTTAGTTTCATTAATAATTATTTTAATGTGTCTCGTTTAAAAAAACATGTAAACTGTATTAAAAAATTGTCTAGAAAATATACTGTTTTAACTGAATACTATGCTTTCTTTCTTTGAAAATATATTTAGGGTTTCGGAGTAGTTCTGCGTTATTTTAATATTTTAAATTTTAGAATATTTATTTTCCCTACAAAATCGGTACAACTTATATGCGTGTCGTCTTTTTACAGGTAAACTTGACCATTCAAGTGGTTTTACCTACACTACAATCATTTAGTTGCCGTGTTTAATTTTTAAAAAGAGAGTAACAATTTTATCAGTCGCCGCGTGGTATTAGAAAGCACGAATTTTCAATAAAATGTAAAACACCGGAATCTACTTTCAATCTAAAAGGGATTGTGTCGCCATTACTCTTAAGTCCCTTTAATCCCTTTCTTCGCGTATATAGGGCTCCTCAACTGGATATAAGGGGCTCATTTATATCCAAACTCAGTCAAATTCAGTACGCGTATTACGGAGCTTCCATATTCAAACGGTAGAACTGTATACACGTTTTGGTCTAATCGATAAACATTTCTGATGAATTTCGATGGAATGTTGTAGAATAAATCAAATGTATTTTAGAAATAATTAAAATCAAATTGAACTTACCAATTATGTCGCAAAAGTGCAAGAGATGTAGCAATGTAGGGTAGCATAAAATAGAGACTGAACTGATGAGCCTTCCATAGGTCTCCGGAGAGTTCAATTAAATTGAATATTGTTATTGATAGAGCTATTACGATACTCTGTCCGGCTTCTAGTCCATTTACGCCTGCCAATATATTTATGGCGTTTGTGCAGAAAACCGCCAGCATGCCCATGTATAAATAATAAAGAGCGCCGATGTCTAGTGAATATCCAAAAGTTCCACGCAATGGATTTGGTAAGATGATTGTTGTTGAATTAAAATTCACATAGTACACCATGAGGAGTGGAAGTGACGCTACTGTGGGTAACAAAAGTTTGTGGCGCCAACGTAAGTCCAAAACGTCGTCTGCAAATCCCAATAACAGCATGCAACATATTGACAGTAATGCTGCTATCAACTCTACAAACTAACAAACATTATTTTCTTAGTTATTCATCTAAGTACGCTTTTGTCGGATTTAATATACACCGTTGAATATGTTACATACTTCGTCATGAGGAAAATTTCCGTTTTTCAAAATTGATGTACTGAACGGAATTGGTATGAACAAAAACAATATTATTAAAAAAATACTCCCAGACACCACCCCCATTGATTCTGGTCTAGAAATAAACAAAAATTTGCTTAATTAAAACACTTATTCAGTATTAATCCTAAATTATTGGCATGAAGTACAAATAACATAACCTTACACTTTATCGCCTGTGCGTTTATTCATATCAATGCCAAATAAATTAGCTTTTATAAACATATTTTTCAGTCTCGGTATCAGTCGTACTGTTACTGAATATGCAACAATTGACATCATTGCATTAATAATTATTGGAAACCATATTTTCCACACAGTTTTCATTGCCAGCTCAGCTGATCGCGCCATATTTCACACTTGACGTTCGAAGTCACTAGTCAGAGATATGGATAAGCTGCATGGCTACCGTATCTCATCCATGGAGGGTCATAAAATCATTCCTTGCATAAGAAAACATATTTTTACTAGCCCCTACCCGCGGGCTCATGGGCGCTTGTTCATTATCGATTACCAGTATAAATAAATAAATTTTAATATACTCAGTTCAGGCTGGGAGAATATATTATACAAAACAGACAAACAATTCTGGAAACCCATTTTCTCATCTCATTAAATTCCGCAAAACACTATATATGCTAAGGTTGCTATAAAAATGATTATTATAAAGGAATTAAACTTTTTCGCTTTGCATTTCTGTAAAATATAGTTTCGAATGTTTGTATTCTCGATATTTTATTCAATTTAACGGTTCGGTAGACCTAGAAATCCCGGCATTATTGTACATGGTTTGTTAAAAAACAAAAATCAAGTGATTAAATGGCAATTTTTTTTTTTTTTTTTATAAAAACCATGGTCCAAAATATGTATCGACAATTACATTATAATCGATAGTGTATCAATACTGGATTATTATTAAATATTAGGAAGTGTTAATAAAAGGAGAGGTTTATGTTATTGCATTATTTCCTACTTCTTACCACAGAATATGTATACTTCTGTATCTATGTAACTATGAACGCTGTACTGGCCTTGTTTTTGGCCGGTTGGATGTTCGGTCGGTCCGCCAGCCACACTCATTGCTGTGAAACGCTTTGTATAATGCCATTAAATATAAAACAGAGCTTAGAAGTATTAGTAAATAAGTTACTAAAGGGATTCAGTTCACAAAATAAACTCATTATTAAAGCGACTGAAAATTATTTAATTCAAATATTTAATAATAAAGCAAATAACAAATACATATAAATATTATAAAGATGATGAATGTGTTAATGTATAATGTTGCACAAAACCCTAAAAGTAAAATTATTTTATGGTTTCACAAAATTACTGATGAAATTGTAACCGATAGGTAAACTAGTCTATTATTTCATTCTTGCAAATGCCATTGCACCAAACATGATATATAAATTAAAAAAATGTATTATATTTCACCTTTACTTAATTATTAAATCTACTTTAGAGAAGGGTTAGAATATCAATATTTAGTATAACTACTGACTACATAATATTAATTTCTCTTTTTGTTAATTCTAAACAGCATTGTCTCAAAATATGGTCAACATGCATTGTTATATCAAAAAAATGCAATGCATTTTCTAAAATGAAAGAGAAACATCAAAATGAGCGATGTTATTCAAATAATATTGTTTTGTTTCAAATTTTTAACAACTTTTGAAGTACACCATGCGTGAAAGGATACACGCGCTCTTTCGTTGGATATTAAAATCGTCTCAACTGTTATTTCAAATAGTTAAAGTAAAAAATCAGGATAAATTATTTTATTACTAGTGTTAAAATATCAATCGATAATAATTCACACAAAAATGGAACTCACCTTTTTTAAACAGATATTTCTGCATTACTGCTTTTCATAGAAGTTTAATAAGTTTGAAATTAAAAATGGAAGGTAGTTTAGCTTTTGGGTTTAAACGCCTAAAAGCCATAAAAACCCAAACTAATGTAATAATTGATTGTGATGTCACCATAGTTGAGAATTAAAATTAAATTTTCAATTAGCAATTTATTAGAATGACACCGTCCATTGAGGACCAATAGAAGTTTATTTTATCCACAATAAAAAAAAATAGTTAACACACCCCTGTAAAAATAAATACACACTATCTATAACATCTTAAGAAACAGTAAAATTTACATCTTTTATTCCAATCAGTCAGAAGGCAAAAAAAAAACTAACTTATATTACGTGCTACGTAACCAACATTGCGCGCTAGAATATGAAGATTCAAAAAAAATCTGTCTTTTTTATCGGAATACTTTGGAGCAGTAGATATTTTCGAATATTTGTTAAAAGGCAAATTGTTATATGAATGATACTCACGGTTATTAGAAACATAGGTCACCTCGTTAATGAATGACGTCAGCTGGAAGACCATTCTATTTTTATCAACCACGCAATATGAACTGACAGTCCACTGAATGACGTAATACTATCCAACGGAAGGAGACCCTCTGTATTTTTTATAGCCTTGACTGATATTGTTCACCAGCAATGCTGGCACAGATTATTAAAGATACGCAGCGTT
This sequence comes from Venustoraphidia nigricollis, assembly GCA_034508555.1. NCBI lineage: Eukaryota > Metazoa > Arthropoda > Insecta > Raphidioptera > Raphidiidae > Venustoraphidia > Venustoraphidia nigricollis. The sequence goes on from JAVRKA010000013.1 coordinate 5,228,838, forward strand.
ATTAGATACAAAGGTGACCTCGTTCAGTTGAATAGTACCGAGGAAATGACTGTCAAATGATGTTGCGTGGTTGACAAAAACATTGGACGTTTTCCAGCTGACGACATTCTTAAAACGAGGTGACATGTGTAGCTAATGACCTTGAAAGATACATACCTTGGCTATCGGAAATTTTGGTTGTAAAGTGACCTTTTCACGTTAAAAACTATCAATATATCAGCAACTAAAAATTGCGCCAAACCAGCTTTTTTATACGTACTTACGTAATTCATTGTAAAAATTAAAAATTCCTGACTTTTATGTCAGTCACAACTCACAATCTTTATTAAGTACTTTTCGAATAGAGGATAGTTTTAGACGCCGTCTCTTCTTTTTTCCACCTTTTATGTAACGATTTCTATAAAAAAATCCTACACATTTAATATGTGTACGACTTTTGATTTCATAATATATATTATATTGCAATTTAAAAATAAAGCAACACATTTAAATACAAAATTGCGTTAATATTCCATAGAAAAATGCGTGCTGAAAAGTATCATTTTATTTCTTATAGCAATAGCCCACATTAATGTCTGAACATTTAATATTATTATTCTATCTAGAGTTACGTAATTTAATCTCTGTAGTTAATTATATGTTACAAATACATTCGTACACTTATTCAAGATAATGTCGGTCTATTTTTCAAAATTGTTCTGAAATATTTTTTTGTTTGCTGTATTAGGTTCACGTAGGATATTTTTAATCATGGAATAGACCTTTTTAAACCGATTTTTATAGGAATTTTCGTTATTAATTCTAATTAAATTAAATTTGCTCGAAATTTGTGTTAAGAGTTAAAATCTAAAATATTTAAATAAATTAATAAGAAACCTTTTTTTTCATATTATGTAAAAGATAATAATTGAATCGACGTATATTTTAAATGATATAAAAAATATACAAATTAAAAAGTTTTCTTTTTTTACTTTTAAAATATATTCTTTTATCATAGTCTAAAAATCTAAACTCATTATCACGTCAATTTCAAAATTGTAGTAAATTTATTTTCACATTGACCCAAAATATTTAACAATTTTCTTACATATTAATAAATATAAATCTTGAAAAATTTATATGTATTACATAAATATTATCATAATAACAAACATTATAAATCAAGGAAATAAAAATAATAAAGATTAAAAAGAAACTAGCACATGAAAATGGAAATGACTTAAATAATGAGGTTTGGAAATTGACAAAAGAAACCTAATGAATTTAAAAGAACGCGACTACTTCACACGATGATTAAAAATCAACTCATGCAAATGAGATATTAAAAAAAAGAAACAACAATATTTACAGAAATTAAAATAAATTTTAATAGAAATAAAGTTACAATAAAAACAGTCAAACACATGGAGGGTATATTTTAAAATGATTTGTATTGATGACGATATTATATTACCGAAGAGTGACGCCATGTTATAAAAAAAAATAAAATAAAAATAAGCTATCTAACCGCCACACATTCCATACATTGTGCCCGTAAATTTAACTTTTTTATACACATCTTTTTTTATAACTTATAAAATTAGATTCGTTTGAAGTTACATGTTTTTTTTTTTGCTTTGTTTGATTTCTATTTTTGTTAGTTTTTATTTATATTTTAAAACAAAATTACGACTACAGAACTTATTCAACTCTGCACTAAAGCGCAAAAATAATTTTGGAAATAATAATGGCGTCATTACTTAGGCAATCAATCATCTAATTGATGAAGGTTATAAAGATCGGGGAACGTTTTTTTTTCTTTTTTAAATATTATACATCAAATGTTTTTTTGTTATCTGGAACGGAAAATGTATAGGCAAATAATAAACATGATTCTAACGTATTACGTTAGCTGCCCACTTAAAATACCGACGGTGGCGCCATGCAACAAGTCGAGATTTCGAGCGGACAATAGATACACTGACAACACATTAAAATCACATTTTATTATAAGTTGTTATGAAACAGAGATGTATGATGACGTTCGTTCTGATTTAAAATATCGTAACTGTTTTGTCGGTTTTAAGTTTAACTCTCTCTAACACAGTGTATTGCATTGTTGTTTGCTCCTTCGTTCCTCTGAACCTATTTCTAAAATTTGTTTTTGATGTTTAGGTTACTCTCTATTCTCATTTACTGTTCCTTCTTTTCCTCGGCTTTCTTGCCAATTGGTATTGCCGCTTTTACTCTGAAAAAATAAAATTTTGAAGTAACGCAATGTTTCATTGCAATGAGCGCAAAATTATGCAGCGTGTAGAATCGACCATTTTAGTTTATAAAATTACTCGTAGTTAAAACCTACGAAAAACTATTAACATTGATTAATACAGAGTGTAAAAAGAGTTCAGGCCACTGAATTGTTTTTTTTTTCTTTTGTACAATTTATTACGCGTCATCTATTCAACCATTCATTTGTCTCTTTCTGTTCGAGTTTTTTTTTTATTTTTTCATTGTTGCTTGTGCTCATTATTGTCAATTTATTGTTAAAAATTTTAATACTAATAAACGAATTTCAAAGATCACATACAAATTCAGTTTATTGAAAGCTCTTTTTTGGTAATTGGATACTTCATATAATTACTATTTTTTCTCTTGTAAACAATTAGGAACGTTTAATGATACTCACTTTGAGGTGATTTCAGCAACTTTGGTTCTTACAATGTCAATATTGGCATCAATTTGAGTTTTGTTGGTTTCGTAGACTTTGGGTAATGTGAAGAGAGCCACAAATGCTGAAAAAACAATACACAGTTTCAGACTATTTCAAAATTTACCGTAGAAATAGAAAACAGTACTAGTAGCAAACAGTATTGAATGCTTCATAATAAAATCGACTTATTAAACTGACAAAAAGTGCCTATTGACAATCAGTCAGAGCCGTTTTAAGCCATTTTAGGGTAATCGGGGCTCCTTCAAAAGAACTATGGGTTATCAACATTCTAGTGATAAATTTTATTTTGTCACAGGGGTTAGGGGGCCTTGAGCTCAAGCTAAGCAAGCCCATGCGGAAAGATGGGTCTGTCATCTTTTATAATTACAAAGCTTACTCTGTTTAATCAAAAAACAAAATTGACTTCACGTCCATTGATTCCTTCAATATTAAAAATACGACACCAAAAACTGCGTGTTAATTTTGAACAGGGTGTACTCCAGGTTTGAAGTTCTAAAAACAAGTCGCGTTTGTAAAATTTTAAAGAATGAGTGCCCTCTGAGAATTGTGTTTATCCACCGTGTTCAAAAAATACATATAGAAATTATCAGCTAAAACGTTTTAAGATGAATACGTGCTTTGCGAAAAAATCTTCGTGATCAAGGATGTTAGATACAGAGGTTACTTCGTTTCGTTGAATAGTACCGGAGGATGACGTCATCCAATTGACTGTTAATTGATATTGCATGGTTGATCAAAAATATTGCACGAGCTCCCAGTTGACGTCATTCATTACCGAGGTAACCAGTGTATCGTATTGCTTCGTAATATCGCGTATAGTTGGTGTATATGGTGTATAATGTTTAAAAATGGGTATAAACACCAATATGTCAGTGTTATTCAGGGGCGTAGCTACCGCCGTATATGCCGTATCAATTATACGGGCCCCCCGGGCCACGGGGGCCCCCAACGTGCGTAAGCAAAAATTAATAAAAACTTCCCATTTTTTTTTTTATTTCAGAAATGACAAAAGTCAAAAAAAGCAATTTCTTTTTTTCCCGCGTAAAGCGTGCGTTCAAAAGTTGGCAACACCCTACATCGGTTATCGCGGGCTGCGGGATTTCCCCGTTTAAGTCATTTACTTCAACGGGGGAAGGGCCCCCAAACAAATTTTTATACGGGGCCCCGCCAAGGCACGCTACGCTTCTGGTGTTATTAATTAAGATTTTAAAAGAAAAGCTGTGCCTACCAATGATGATGAGAGTCATTCCATTGAACCACGCCCCGAGGTATGTGAGGCACCAAAGCAACACTCCAAACTTGATGGAGTCGACAAGGTCCTCGACCAGGAATAGTCGTCGTAGTTCGTTCACGGCACCATTTATGTGTGCAACTACAATCTCTGTTACTTCCTTTACCTTGTCCTGTGGCAATGTCAGGTCCATTTCCAAGAACTCCCTGGAAAAATTATATAAAAAAATAGCATTAGAAAAAAAATGAAGTGTGGTACTTCAAATGAGGTCAATGCACAATAATGATATGTATTCTCAGAATAAGTAAGGGGCGGAGCTAAGTTTAGGCCTACAAAGCGCCCCAGCTTAGAGTAGAAAATTTAAGGAAACGGCTTCAAATGTAAACACTTCATTGAAAGAAAAAAAAATGAAGTCTGAGGCTTGACAGGTCTGACTGTATTTGCAACATCTGAGAGTTAAGAGGTTTTCTGGGTTAAATTCACTCCTACTGGGGCGCTACTGAGCTTAAATCATTATCTGCTATTAACAATTACACTTTTACATAGGCACTTCAACTCGTAAGTTTCTCGCCTGGGTCTTTCTGTTTTTAGAGATTTACCCAATAGTGAAAAGATCATAACAGAAAATAAAAAAACCCGGGTCGCAGTGCCAAAACCCTGCCGACAATATAGTGTATTTGCTTATACAGGTAGTGTGGCTTTATTTCGCGAACTTATGTTGGTTTTTGGGCAAAATAAAAAATTTCACTCCTTAATACACCTCTTAAAATAACATTTTTTTTCTTAATTGCAATATTATTATCAATCGAACCTCTATACCAAATTATATACAACTTTCAGTAAATAATTCACTATCTGCAAACCAGTGTTTTCATAAAATTTGTAAGTCCGGTCCTGTCGGGCCGATTTTATTAAAATTTTAGGGACACTTTTTAATTACTACTAAAGGGTTAAATGTCAATTTTGAAATGATTCTGAGAATTTTTTCGGTATTTTGGGGCCCAAAAACATTTTTCAACCCCTAAAAACTACCCTTAAAATGCCCCGATTACGCCCATTTTAAATAGGCTTCTTGCGGTGATGGATTTCAAATCGTGGGCCAAATTTCGTTAAAATCAATTAACTCTTTCGAAAGTTATTGCCCGCACACATATATATATATATACGTATATATATATATATATATAAATATATATATATATATATATATATATATACATATATATATAAACATTTTTAAAAATGGTGCCAAAGTGTTTAGGAGGTTATGAAACGTCGAGAAATTTTGGTCCGACCCCTAGGTCCCGCCATCCGACCAACGCCAATAGTGTATGTTGCCATATGGCAAATACACTAATAATTTCTATGTTTCGCGTTCTTTAGTATTGAAGTTATGGTCACATTATTTTTGTAATTACTAATATGTTAGGTAATATGTAAATCAATTAAGATTTACATACTGTGTTCAAATCAGTCTTCTTGAGTAGAAAATTGTGATGAAATGTGACGAAAATAGGTCTAGTTTTACGAGTTATATATTTATCGATTTGCGATATTCAAATTTAGTCGAACAACGCCCAATTTATACTTTAATGCGTTATATTTTGGCCTCTTTAATAGTTCTCTTTCAACGCTAATGCAATGGTATTGATACTTAGTATTTTTATTACTTATTCTTAAACGACCTTTACCACTATCTTAAATTGAAAAAATAAAGTTACTTTAACGTTATTTGCACAAACGGCGAAGGTCAAGGTTAAGTTTGCGCAAAATTAAACAAGCGATTTAGTTTTACACAAGCACAACTTTATGTTCAATCAATCTTGTAGGGTAAAGGCACCTATTTCCGATCACGTATCTGCGTGGTCGATTACTTTTATATTTTTTAAACAGAATATTTATGTAACATAAATTACAATAAATTAATAATTTCGTTACGGAAGAAAAACGTAAAGTTATAAATATACAAATGAATAACTAGATTTTACAATGATACAATGAAACACATCCATTGTTGACGTTGCAATGCAATATTAGAAAAAAATTTAAACCCGAAGTTTCCACTAATGCAGCGGCTGAATTATCATTTATTCTACAGTGACACATCCAAATAATTAATATTCCCATAATAAAGCATATTTGCAATAGTATTTCACATCCTCCGAGAGGATTAATCTTTGATTCACTCTTTGACCCCCAGAAAATTAGTAAGGTATTCCTCTCGACTGAGAATAAAAAATATGAGGAGATTCACAAAAGATCGTTTCGGTCGCAGTGACTGGGGCATTTACTATGTAATCTAAGGCTATTGTTTTGTATTAATGAATAAACCGTCTTTGAATAATGATTAGATATAAGAATTAATAGGTCTTACTTGAACGGATGTCCGTCTGATGTTTTCTGTACAGCCTGCAGGACATTCTTGTAGATTCGAAAAGCGATGGCTGCGACGAGTGCCAATAATGAGATATATGCGATGACGCTGATGAGAGAGAAATACGACAGTGACAGCAGGATTAGCAGGATGCCGCCGAACACTGCGCCAGACTTTTTCGGGTCACGCCAATATACCAGCGCCTCCACTGAAACAAACAAAAAACATCTCAAATCAATGTGGAAAAAAAGCAAGATGCCTCGCCAAGAATTGTGACTGATTTTTCTGCCTGAATTGGTGAAATGAAAACTATAACTTCTTAGATGAACAGGAAAAAATGTGATTACTGTTTCACAATTTAAAACTGGTGTCAAAGGATTTTGAAAACATCGGATAAACACTGTAGTAAAATGCTTTGTCCTCTTTTCATGTAAAAGCCCACGATAATTAATCAATTTAGATAGGCCATGATTGCATTCTATCTTTGTCGCGTATTTCATTTTGTTTTTGTTTTCCTTGCTGCACTTATTAATTTTCTCAACATTCTGTGATCACCCTTACTTTGTATAATTAGGTGTAATTGGTATCGTGCCCCAGTGTAAAATGTGTTGACACTTTTGACACAATTTCGTTTGTTGTACAAAAGTGTACGATACAAAGATCTGTTTAGTATTTCCGTGTCGGACTGGCAATTCTGACTCTTGATACTTGCTAAATAAATTGATACTTTTGGTAAATTGTTCACTTTTCAATGCAAATTACACTGACTGATACTAATATACCAAATACACCCACGAGCAAATACTAAATAATCTCATATTTTTATTAACAAGACAGCAATGCTATTATAACAATATTTCTATTGCTAAACTTTAAAACCGCTAAGCCGATTTCAATTCGTTTTTCCACATCTCTATTCCTGTAAAGTAAGCTTGAAAATCACTGGAACCATTTCAGTTTGGTTTTCCAAGTCGCATATAAAAATATTCGGTCAGCGCTTTAGACTACATTGAATCACGCTATCATTGGCAGGATTAACCGCCACGAAAACATAGTTATTCACTGTAGTTTGAGGTTTAGACATTCACTGTAAAAATCAGTTGCAATATTGCAAAATACGTCTACAGAAATAGTTTCCAATTATAATACAATGCTAGGAAAATTTATGGACAATGGTTCTTCTTATACAATAAAGTGTTTTCTATATTTTAGTCGCAATAATATTGCCTACCCACGTGCTGTGCAATTCTATATATGGATCAAGTCCAGTTCATCTCACAGAACTGGTTTTCTAAATGAGTCAAGATCAGGGTTGCCAACTTCAATGTCTTTCGGGATTATATCTATAAAACAACCGGCCCTAAGGTTTGACGAGCAAGTTCCCACTTTGATAAATATTGAATATTGACAATAACACAGAAAAATGAGCATTTTAATCATAAAAAAAAAACAATTTTATCACTAGAACAATTTAGCTACGATAAATCTTTTTCAGGAAATCTAAAAATTCGCTCTTGGACTCATTTGGTTTAAAAAACGGCTGGAGCGATTTAAATACAATTTCTTTAGGATTATTTTGACGCTAATACGTATGGCACCCTAACGCAGTCAATATCATTTTTTATTCGCGAGTGTTTATGCTAGAAATTATTACAATTTTTGACGATTACTTTTTCTCAGATTGTACATTTCGAAACTTGAAACATACGGCACCTATCACCTATTCTAATCTACAGTACGCTTACACGACGAGTATATATAGGTATATAATATTTCGACGCTTTTAATTAAATTTTTCTGCTTAACCAAATATACATTTTTTACATCAAAGCTCTGATCTTCAGAGCACTTAACAAAACATGACGAAATCACATTTTTTTTTAGGTCAACAAGCATACTCATAATACACTGCCGTCCTAACCTAAAACGCCATATCTCCAAAATGTTTCGAGAAAAAACACATTTAATTTCTCACAGCTTCTAAGCTTATGGATTGATATGTCAGATGCACTGGATACTGCAAAGTACATTACATACTCAGTGTTTATTAATCTACTACTTTCTAGTTTTGTTGGATAAAATATATTATTAAATGACAAGACAAATTTGAGATACTGTTTTTTAAGTTGGGACGGCACTATAGGTATTTATAGTAGAGTTTAGTGTGGATCAAATCTTCATTTACATTGCCATTGTTAAATGATAATTAAAAATTCACTAACAATTTGTATAATATGTAAATTAATCAATTCAAATATTTTAACTTGAACTTCTGTCTAATTATAAAATAATATTACAGTAGCAAACAATATTTACCATTGGGAAGTGATTAATGAGTACTTTTTATTCGTCACATTTTTTTAACGGAAATATACTAATACTATTAATAGGAAAGTTTCTATGCTTGTCGCGGATAATTTCAGTAGCAACTAAACAAATGTAAGCGAGCAGTAAGCGAAAAATGTGAGGTAAGTCGAGGATGCCGCAATAAATAATTAGTTAATTGATCAGTGAAAAACATTAAAAAATAAACGTTTCCGTAAAATAACAGCATAATTTTTGATAACAGAAAATGTATGTTCTTAACCAATTTGGTAGTTTTTTTTTGAGAAAAAATGAGGATGTAATCATGTAATATCAAAAGACGTTATATGAGAGAAACAACATTTTTGAAAATGTTTCCATTTCGATTTTATATGCGCCTCTATTAATGTTTATGAAAGTGAATTCTCCCAGCTCGGAAATTAAATCATTCAATGAATTATTCATATTTAATTTCACATAAAGCAAATAAATTTAAAGTCTCCCAAGTATTAGCGTTGAGTATAACTATATTATAAAAGCTTATATCTAACGCAATGAAAACTAAGAAAAAAGTTAGCAAAGAAAATGACGAATCACAAAAAATTTATACGCATTGCCAAGGAATAAAAAGGTTTCTTTTTAAATCAAACCGTGAATTTGGAAATACAAAAAGGTTTTCGGTACGACAGAATATTCAAATAAAACCCTTAAAATTTCTAGATTTAATATGCCGATGTTTCGATATAATTAGGGGTTGACTTTCTAATTTGTATGCTTTGACAATTAGCATACAGTTTGACATTTCATTGACCTTCTTTATTTGTGCATGCATTTCTATAACCTGTTGAACAAGTCTCATTTCCTGCACAAAATGAGACGCTTAAGTCATTAAGCGTCATCAAAATAATAGTGTGAAATTAATGTAAGGTATAGAACTACAACAGGCTTTAGTTTAATCTAAAGGCATACTATTTCGTTTGCAGCATTTACGAAAAGACTTACCAATACTAGCAATAAAACTTCAAATATGTTTTTTTTTTAGTAAAATCGTTTTTAAACGCAAAACAATACAGCATAACCATGACATTTCGTAGTAGAAAAGGCCACCTGCACAAACAATGCCACTAGACGTAGAAAAGGAAACGTTTTAACAACACGACAAATAATATAAGTTTTTGTCCTTCAGGTAAAACGTTTCCTTCCTAATCGACCGGAAACACAAAAGTTTAGTCGTGGTGCTATGCTTGCCATTTTTAGAGTTCTGTACTTCAGAATGAAAAACACGTCCGTCTGTCTGTCCTCCAAAACCCTTTTTCTCAGAAGTTAGTTGAATGAATACGAAAAAATAAAATCGTAACTTAAAGGACCGTCTTAAGCCCAGTAGGAATTCATGGCATTTAAGAATATATGGGGTCCCTTTTACAGACAGTTGAGTCATTAGAAGAAATAAACATTTCAGTTATAACTGTTATTTAGTCGCAGGGCCTACCGGGCCCCATAGATCGCGGAGCTTCGCTCATAAGCCCAGCAAACCCAGAAGACAAGAGAGGCCTGGTATCTTAATTTAATAATTAAGTGTTAAAGATACTTAGGGCGAATTTTCAGTTTTCGTCATTTTCTGCTTGTTTATTTATTTGTATCTATACAGTATATATACAGTGGACCCCCGGTAATCCGGCCCCTGTCTAATCCGGCACCCCCTGTAATCCGACATGGTCTATTATTTATTATTGAATATTTTTTTGACAATCTTCGCTAATGCATGATTGAACAAGTTCAGAGTACATATATGTATATAACATATAGAATCTTATCATTGGATCTGTAATTTGTCGGATTAGAAGGTACACTTTTGTAAAAAATTCCGGACTATAGCGGGTCTTAGGCAGTACTCTATAATCCGATAAATTCGATAGTTCGACCCTGCAAAATGTTTGTCGATTACCGGGAGTTCACTGTATTAAAAAAAATGTAAAGCTATTTTTACATGGTTTACTTTAACGATAATCGAATGAATGATTGCAATTTATAGACGCTCAACTTAACTGGTTATCGTAGTTCGTATATTGTTTCTATTACCGAGCTGGGTAGAGTAGTGGTGACAGCACTAGACTCACATTCGGGAGGTACTGGGTTCGAATCCCGGCGGGGGCAGATGTGGCTGCGACTTTTTCCTACTGCCTCTCGCCGAGAAACGGTAATTCCTGTACCGGCCATCTTGATTGAGGTTTTCCATGGTTTCCCTCAATTAATTCCAGATAAATATCGAGATGGTTCCTTATTTGAGGCCATGGCCGATTACCTATCAAACTCCTAGTTCAAAAATTACCTACTTTATCCAAATTTCCTATAATTCCTTCATTCGCCCATTGCTATTACATAAATTGAAGTTGTAAAAAATGTAGAAAAATAACGGGAAGTGTGGTAGATGGAAAATAGTAATGGTGCGAATGGCGTCTGTTATGACAAAGTCGAGAAACGGACGTTAAACGCATTATTATTATATTGTTTCTATTGATAAAAGCATAATCAGATAAACCACAGCAATCGATGATGGAGTCCACAAGTCCATGTCATAACGGCGCACACATATTATTCTGTGGGGACGTTCTTTGTTCACCTGCGGTATCTCATTAAATATGCACTTCTCATACAAGTACAACGGCCATGCGCAGTTGCGAATTAATACTTTTGTTGGCACACGTCGCTGAATTCCCGTACAGCCATTAAAAGTTCACAGAACGCATAATTTGATACCATAAATTAAACCTATATTTTTCATCTATCCTATTTTTATAATCTACTGTGCGGCGCGTAATCGGCCAAATACAAATCACGTGGTGCAGCCATACAATGGACGTATTAACCGCGAATAATTTTGCGTTGGAAACAAATGAATCACACATTTACATCTCCGTCATCCCGCACCCCACCGCCGAAATAAAACTATTAATACAGGTCAATTCTACTGTTTTTTGCATAGTAATCCTCCTATTAGAGTTGGGTAACTCAGATCTGAACCGGTTCAAAGAGCCGACTCCGACAGAAGATCCGTGAGAGCCGACTCACTTTTTTTTGAGCCGACGGATCAACTGATCCGCGTAACTCAGTGAAACACTTAACACACAGAAGCGCATTTTACACTTACGTATCAGTTCTTGCTTTGATGCATCTGTCAGCTCAAATGACTCATGCATCACATGTTTGGCTATGCATTCTTGATTCTATACAGGTCGTGATACGATTGACTGAACTAGGTAACTCAGTGGCAGACTGCAGTAACATATTCAGAACTCGGCTCTTTTTGAACCGGCTCAGTGAGCCGGCTCATATACGGGAACCAGATGCAAAGATGCAGATCACTAAAAAAACCCGTTTTTCCCATCTCTAGTCAATTCTACTGTTTTTGCATAGTAATTCTCCTATTGAAAAACTGTACAAATAAGCAGCTATGGTTTGCTTAATCAGCGCCGTAATTAACTTTTTGGTGCCTTTGGTTTTTATAGTGAACGGTGACCATATGTAGCGGTGCTCTAGTTGTAACATGTCTGACTACGTAAATTTGTTCTTTGGATTTGAAGCGAAATTTCAGGCTTACGTAATATACTATTTATTATTATTACGGCTAATAACATCTCAATTAATAGAAAATATTGTTTTCATCTCGATTTGCATGCATTTCAATAAGTTTTTATATAATTCTTATCATTAAAAAGTGCTGAAACCATAATGACGTGGTACAAACATATGATTTTTAATCAAAAGTCTAATAAGCGAAATAGTTCTAATTAGAAAAAAAGCAATCTCTTTTTATGTTCCCCTCCCTGTGGATAGATAGATAGATTGTAGATTATAAACGCTCAACATCTGAGATCATCAGCGTCTAGTGGAGGTGCTCTAAACATTCTATCTAAACTTGTTCTGATCCGCTCACTCTACACATTTAGTGGCAAAATTCGCAGCCTTATGTCCGAACATAGTTGGTCTATGCTAGAATACGGCATTGCGGCTTGAAATATATTAACTTCAGTTTAAAGTTAACTAGTCTGCATAAAACCTGTAAATCTTATGGCAATGATTTGGCATTTCGTAAAGTTACAAAGATACCTACGTAATTCTTACAGGGTATTGAAAAAAACAAGCAAAAAACAACTTGTTTAGTTGTAGTGTTGATGATTTATAGTACTTACAGAAACACATTAAAAAGTTCAAAACAAAGATGAACGACCTTTGATCAAAGCCAAAGCGAACTACGTCTTTCTCCATCTCTCTTACTGACCTTCAAAGGACAACAGGCTGCGTAAGAAAAATATTAAAATATCAAGCTTAACCGAAGCTTTCGTTTTTATACAGACGCGCCCAACTGTATACCTATTCAACATTTGACTGGTTTTAACCAAAAAAATATGCTTTTGTCCGCGTGGATAGAATATCGCAATCAAAAAATGAATATTAATTCAGAACTGCTGTGCAGATTTAAAAAAAAAAACAGTCAGAATTATTATAATTCTTACGGAGAAAATATGGTGTCGTTGTAAATTTTACGGAAATTACAGCCGTTTAAACGAAATATTGCTACGACTTATGAACTATGGAATCAATTTTTCATAGCCCAAAACCTGACCAGATGATGTACCTATATGGGGAAAAAGACCGTACGAAATCGGTTTCGTCGTTCTCGAAATATAAGCAAACACAAAGAGAGACGTTGCGTTTTATGAAGGTAGAGATTTGTAACGATTTTTACTATTCCGTGCAAATGAACCACTTATAAATGACTTGATATCATCTAGACGTCATGTCGTAAAATCTCTTGGCTTTTTAATTAGCAAAAATGTCCGTTTCTCGGAGGGGTTCTCTTGCAACACCTTTTCACACCTTTGCATTAATATTCTTTGTTAGATTAGTGGTGTAAATGTTATGCCCATCTGAATGAGGATTAAAAATTCTAAACACAAATTTCCTGCTGCATTTATTAAGACAAGTTTTTTTATGCAACGTTTAGTAATAATTATTTTCTTATAAAATGATTGAATTTCAATGTTTACTAAAAAAAAACCTTTCCACCTATTGAACCTGAAAGGAAAAGTCCTAAATAGTTTTATTCAATTTCTTCAGTTTGAGCTGATATATTTTCTGACAATAAAAAAATAGCTAGGGTCTAATTTTTATGAAACGATAAAATAAAGCACGCACAATAAAAAAATGTCACCCGGAGTTAATACAAGCCGCTAGCAAATTTAATAAACAAAATGTCGCATTTGGAAATAACGAATCACAACCGTGAATAACCCTATTTGTTTGAAGTCGGTTCACATACTTCTGCGTTAAGACATTCAACTCCTAACCTTCAACCAAGTTCAATTATATACTAAAAGAAAAACGAACAAAAAAAAGTACCATATGTTTACAACTGAACTCAGATACGTGTGTTGCACATGTGATTCTCAAATACAATTAACACATTAAAAACTGCCACTTTCTTACCCGGTCCTCGTTCCGGCAAAGGTTCTTTTGTCTGATATTGGATTTTGGAATTCTGTCTTCGTACCATATTTCTACAAATTATTACTCAACACTAAAATATCCAAACTGGACTGCACTTTAAACTGAAGCACACATTTAAACAACGTTGCACTTTAAACTATCCAACACGCACTAAAATAATGCTGTTCGTAAAGTGAACGTACGCGCTAGACTGGTCTAACTAGAAATCCGACCAGATCGTTTGTACAAAGCCTGGTGAAGGTGGCATTTGTAATGGAGAGTTGGCCACCGGAGAATCCAGCGTGGAAGACACGTAGCATAATCGTAAGACACTATATCAGTCCATTACCTCTCACTATATCAGTCCATTACCTCGACGCACGCGGACATGTTTCCTTGATTTATCAATGAACTGATTACAATATTTCAAATTCTTTCCAGATTTTTGATGCAGTTAAAGTTAATGATAAAATAATAAAGTATATCACTATATGTCTTTCGTTAGCTCGCTACTGTCCACAGATTTTTCATGGATTTTTCAACAAATTCTTCTCAGATTTTTGAGATAGTCAGTCATTGAGAAAATAATAAGCCATGCTTTCATTGTATCCTTTGTACACGTGAACAGCTGTTTCCCAGATTTATCAATGTCCAATCAATCAAATACCTTTCAAATTCTTTTAAGAATTTTTGGAGTAGTTATAGTTATTGATAAAATAACCAAACCGCTAGCTACACCGGTCATTCAGAATTTCGGAAGAGTTTTGTCAAGATATCGTGACTCGTGAATTTGTAACTGGTGGAGAGCCATTTTTTTTATTTACAATGATTTGCATTATCATAGTCCCGGAGGGCAGCTGCAAAATAAATTTTGTATAAAAATGGCAAAATACGGAGCCGTTATGGTGAGACCCACTGTCAGTCCGTTTGTCATAGGTCCGTAACTCCAAAACTCGTGAAAATTTGACATTCGCTATCGTTTCTTGTAGTTCAACATATAAAAACGCATGACCGCAAATCAGATTATTAGGTGATCTGTTTGTTGTAGGATCCTGACAATATCGGTCTGCTGCTAACATTTTCAAATGCAACCGACCTTGACCGATGCAGCCATATTATTCTGTTTTTACTTTGTTATCTATCTTTTATTTGCTTGTTATTTATACAGTTATCGGACACTTTTGTTGTTTTTATCTTTTTTTTTTGTAAATAGCATTTTAAAATTGTGATTTGTTGTTTTATTTATTTATTATTTTGTTTTCATTTATTTTAGTAAACGTTAATGACTAGTTGTCGAGTTCACGGAAATAATTTCAGCAAAGATTGCGTGGTAAGCCCGGAAAATACAGCTAGTAGCTACCAAACTCAATGTAGGTTAAAAATGACAATTTAAAGAAATTGCCCGGTTGCTAAATGATTGCTAGCGTAAATCTGGTCTAACAATGTTTGGACAAACCAACAACAGAAAAGAGAGAACGATTCCTAATTACCATGCGTTTCAAATCAAGACGTAAAAACTACGGCTCTATTATACGAGTAAGCTGTCAGGTTTCTAATTCTGATTTTCAATTTGTAATTAAAAAAAAATGATACATCGAAAATATAAATTGGTGCTAGGCCCAAATAACGCTCGCTGTTGGTGGTCTTAAAAAAAAATCAATTACATTCCGATCCACTTAATAATTTTAGAGTCCGGATTTTCCTCCTCTGTCGTCATGTCAACATTCAAGTAACAATTTAGTAATAAACCAATGCAATTAATGTTCTTCGAGTTTGCCAAGATTTTTTATAATTTTAGTCGCCTTTGTTTCAAACTAAACATTATACGTGCAGTTGTTGGGTCCATAATATTTCGACGTTTTTTATTTTAGAAACAGATGTTTTTCAACTGCGTATAACTAATGCTCCAAAGACAGTGCGTACTGTTTGGCACGGCGTCCCAGTCAAAAAATGTATATTTTATTTTTAATCAAAGCGACCTCAAACTCACAGCAATTCTATTCACCGCTCGTGTTCAACTGTTAACCCTTTGTTATCGATTTCGACAACACGTTCCAGTTATGAAATTACATCGGCGTGGCGCTAGCACAACAACAATTAATTACTGCTGATCCCTAGTGGGGTCACCCGCGAAATAAAAAATCACATTTCTGATATAACCAAGCTATTTGTACTTAAATGCGAAATTAAAGTTATGCTGCAGTGCTCGGCTGTATTCAATATGTATTCAGCGATGGTAGAAAAGATAGCAAGGTGAATCTGCGTAGTGTAAGAAGAGTAGGAAAAGCGATCAGTAATAGCGTGATTTATAATTTCAGAAGTAATCATAATCGGTATCTGTACTGGTGCGTCTCAAACAGCGACGATATTCGTAGGACCATCCTTTGATAGAAATATCAAACTCGTTTATGCGCAGAAATGACGCTACTATTTTCTCTAAGGCCTAAACGATATTATCTAAACGACATATTGTCATGTTTTGTTCTAATGTACAGACCTACTAGTTGTCCGGCCCAGTTTCAATAAATTATTTCTATGCAAATTAAAAATAAGTTTTTAATCACGCCAAAGAAGTATAACTTCTAGCATGCGTACATCGATTTTTAAGAGCCAGATTTTTAAGAGCAAATGTAATGCCAAGAGCGTTAAAAAATGTCCTTGATGTTGCAATAAGCGGTTATGTACCACTGTTCTATTGAGGTATAACATCATATGATTGACTCTGTATAGGTATCTAAAGTTGCAATTTGACCTTCGTCGTTAAAAATAAAAATGACTGTCAATGAGCGATTTCTAGTTTGCGATTCCGCTCATCAAGCAACGAGAATGATTGAAACAGTTGAGTTATAGGTACTGTCTCTCAGAATGTCTACTAAAGCTTTGTACATACATGAACCATAAATCTCATTGACTAGTATAATATTAAACATCTACCAAAAATTTATAAAACAGGATTTATTGTCTTTAATTTTGCTTTCTAGCTGATACCTACAAACGTGACTTCAAAGACGAATATGTCGGTTTTAAAATGGTCAATATTGTTGTCATTTCAGAGATGTAAGCGCAATACATTAACAATCTGTCAAAAAACTTCTCCTTGAATTAACATATTTATACAACAGTAGATAACATATCTTTATTCAGTTACAGTAATTCAAAATTTCAATTAATAATCTCAAAAAATATGTACAGAACCAATGTATGTGATGACAAAGACAATTTGATTAACCTATTAAAGATCATATATGCTATATAATTGGTTGTTTAACCTGCGACAATTGTTAAATATAATTCCATAAAAGATACCATATAAAAGTAAACAATAAGTTTATCGAGACATGCAAATATCCAAGTCCTTTTATTATTATAGCCATGTGACTCTTCAATTCGTGAATCATCAATTCATTAATCACATATATTTGATTTAATGATGTCATCAAGAAGCATGGGTCCATTTATACACTGATAGTCTTGGGGCAAATAAATCTGCCCAACGAAACTGATACATACTATCATGCCCACTTACGTTTCAAGTGGAACACACTCTAAGAATAGTTTCAATATCTCAAATTTGGACAATGTAAAATTAGAAGAAACATTTTTGCTTTGAAGAATTTGAAAGAATAATAATTATTATACTAAAAGAACTAGAAGCAATTACGTTCCGTTAAACCCTTTGGGTACGGAACCCTAAAAAGTAAAAACATCCAACAAAAACTCATTTTTATTATGTCTGTTTTAGACGTTGTATCTCCCGCAATATAACTAGTAGCCTGGACAGCTATTACTGATATTAATCTGTAAGTGAGACATGCCATTAATCTAATTACACTTACCGGTTCAAAATTTGTTCTTTTAGAGTATTTTAGAGTAAACCAAAAGTGAATATGAATTACGTTTTGCTTCTCAAAAATTTTCACGTGACTTGAGCGTGTATAAATTCAATAAGTGAATATAATTTTTAATGCCATTTATCTCAGTTAAAATATGTAGTGGTCTTTGCTCTGATGCACTTATTGCGCAAAGTATTAAATGAAGATATCTTGGTGAATATTATTTATTTCAAGATAACAGATACTAAATTACAGCACTCGTTATAAATATGTAATTTCAAGTGCCTGAAGAATTTAGTAATTATAAAAATATCTTAAATACGAAATATTCTCCAACTCTGATCCTCATGACCCTCAACTTCGAATAACAAAGTTAATTGAAAGCCCAGAAAGACAGTTTACTTTAAAAACATTGACCAAACAAAATTGAAAAGGCGTTATTTTTGTCCGAAATCTTCTTTAAAAAAAATCTTTTTAAATCAAGCATTCAGATGTAATATATGAACAAAGAATTAAAATGTTAATTTTTTCTTTGTGGTATATTTTAGTTGAAAATAAATAAGTTTCACTAATTATTATAGTTGATAATGATATGCAAAATTAAAAAAAAAAAAAACTTCGGCCGCAGTGCATAACCGTGCTCAAACTAGTGTATTTGCTTATACCTGAATAATTGTTGCCTTTGAAAGTAATATGTGAATTTAAATGTTTTTGAACAAAAAATTGAATAATTTTTTCTCAATTTCAATATTCGGTACAGACCTTTTATCAACAATCTACGCCAAATTATGGTACACCTTTCCTCAATAATTCATTATAATACAAATAGCGTTTTCATAAACTTATTAATAGTCTTAGGAGTTAATCTTTATAAAATGTCTAAATTTCGATACTGAAATGCTGACCGATGTCAATTTCATGACCAAATTCAATCAACTCGAAAGCATGATCACGTTTGGAAATTACAACGGAAGACGCACATACAAAAAAAACCTTTGTTAACATTCTTAATTTCATATCTTGCATTGTATTACGACACGAAAATAAATGAAACAGCACATTTCAATATTGTGCATGATACAATAAAAATAATACGTACTTGTAAAATATTAGCATAAAATTCCAAATTCCAATCTGTACTAAAATTAACTTATTCACTCGGATGAGTTCTGGACACGCGTATTTTGCATACAAAATCTATTGTTTTGCACTTTTTCCAAACCAAGATAACACAATTAACGAACGATTATTACAATAATTATAATTAACAGAAGTCTGCGTATTAGCAATATTATTTATTAACGCACTGCTGATGACGCCCGGTACGAAACTGACGAAAACCGACAGTATTCCAGTGTCGCGTCATTTGGTTTTCCAACCGACCAATGAAGGGAGGTGGTCGGCACATATGTGTGCCTGCAACGAAAACAAAATATGCACGCTGCACACACACGCACGTGTAAATAGGTATTAAGAAGGCGCACAGACACGAATGGACGTATAAAATAAACAAATACGCCCGCAAGTGTTTTACGGGGCGGCCTGCCTGAACGGACATTTGTTTTGATCGAATCAGAACTATCTTGATTCTAAATTCAATTAAATGAATCGCAGCCTTCCACAACCGGAACGCAATAAACTATTATGGTAGGTGCACATTGATGTTGGGGGTTGCAGAAAGCATTGTCAAAAGAATTTGAATTGATATTGATGTTACATTGTGATTAGACATGGTGCGAAAAATAATTGATCAATTGAAACGATATTTTTTTTAAAATTATGTATACATGTATAACATAATAAGTTTTTTGTACAATTTCCACTTCGAAATAACATTTTTCCACCCATTTTGATTGAAATTTGGCTTGAAAAGCAGTCTTTTTACAAGCTTTTATTTAACTTGCAATGTATGTAATATGTTTGTTCGGGTGGAATCTTGTAACTGATTTTTTTTTTACAATCTTGAACTGCAGTTATCTAAAAAACTGTTGCCGGCTGTAGCGAATCAAACATTTTAAATCTCAAGAAAAATCTAATTTTCAGACCCTCTTTAAAAATATTAATCTTTATCAATTATGAACACATAAAAAAATGGAAAATCTAGTTTTCAATTTTTGTTTTTAGAAGTTATACCTTAAAATTATGATCGCGTTAAAAAATTATAATTGGTGTTAAATTTTAATATAAAACCACAGTGCAGTTCGAAATCAAACAAATCCATTTCCGTTCTTCGTGGGATCTGTTACCGACAACTAAGCATTTTTTTAAATTTATTGCACACTTTACGTTTCGAAAAGTAAAAACAAATATAATTTATTTTAAAACTTATTGTAGGCGTATAAAAATGACGCCACTAGGTGTGCGTCTGGGTGAAATGAATAATTCAAATTTTATTTTACATTTTTGCGTCGACCTTGTCGACTATTAGTTAACCTCAAAGTTTACAGAACTTACTCACGAAGTTCAAAGTAGTGATTCACGTTTTTATATACTACACTTGCTTTAGTGACTGCGAAAACACCACGAAATAGGGGTGCATAATTTTGTTATTAATATTATTTTTTACTCTGTCATACGTTGAAAATACATACATACAAGAAAAGTTGTGGTTGAACAAAAAAAAAAAAAAAAATACATGTCGAACGATAACCTTTCTTTTTTTTGAAGTCGATTAAAAAAAGAAAAATCTATGAAGAGTATTCTGTTCATTGATGCTAGATACGTCAATTTGAAAGTAGTAAAACTGTTATTAGTGTATTTGCCATATGGCAACATACACTATTGGCGTCGGTCGGATGGCGGGACCTAGGGGTCGAACCAAAATTTCTCGACGTTTCATAACCTCCTAAACACTTTGGCGCCATTTTTAAAAATGTTTATATATATATATATATATATACATATATTTGTGTGTGCGGGCAATAACTTTCGAAAGAGTTAATTGATTTCAACTAAATTTGGCACACGCGTTGAATTCCATCACCGCAAGAAGCCTATTTAAAATGGGCCTAATCGGGCCATCTTAAGGGTAGTTTTTAGGGATTGAAAAATGTTTTTGGGCCCCAAAATACCGAAAAAATTCTTTGAGTCGTTTCAAAATTGAAATTTAACCCTCTGATAGTAATTAAAATGTGTCCTTAAAATTTTAATAAAATCGGCCCGACAGGACCGGATTTACAAATTTTATGAAAACGTTATTTTGCAGATAGTGAATTATTTACTGAAAGGTGTATATAATTTGGTATAAAGATTCGATTGATAATAATATTGCAATTAAGAAAAAACATGTTATTTTAAGGGGTGTATTAAGTAGTCAATTTTTTTATTTTGCCCAAAAACCAACTTACGTTCCCATAATAAAGCCACACTGCCTGTATAAGCAAATACACTATATTGTCGGCAGGGTTTTGGCCCTGCGACTCGGGTATTTTTCTTTTTAATTTTCACAAAACTGTTCTCCCAATTTTAAGTGATTTTTTATAATTTGAATTTCTTCTTTATACTGTAGAGTGTGTTAATATTCATTATAAATAAATACGATAAAAATATTGAAACGTTTGATGACCTACAAAGATAATTCAGATTGTTATCATGTAACAGTACACACTACACATAACACGAGGTAAACACAAAAAAGATAGAACAACATAACAGCTAGTAAAAGTACCTGAATTAAGTGTGATACAATTTAAAAATGATGCCATTTGTAAACTGTTACTTTATTACTGGTTTTGTTAAAATAAAATATGTAATCATCAAACTTTGACAAGCCATCCTACAACGATACATATAATTCAACTACGCTTAGAAATCGTTCAAATTTGTGTTCAATTACTACAATTCATCATGCACTACGAGAAATTTATTGCGCCCATAATAATTTGACCGTCTGCATTTACAGTATGCTGATTCCGAAGCAAATTGAAAAATACAGGGTCTGTGTGGAACTAAAGATCACGTATGTGTTGTCACCGACGCCGTTAAAGAGAAAATATTGCGGCTGTTTATGAAAATGCTAACGACAATCCGGAATCCTCCATTGGGTTCTAGAAGCACTACGCGCCGTATTACGGAGAACCATTTGTTCCTTCATCCTTACCAATTGAAGAAACTGATTTGCAGTTTTATGGTGTCTACTTTCTAGCTATTTTATTATCTAGACGAAAAACGTGTATGTTTGTATCAGCATCATTCGAAAACGGTTGAGTCGATTTTGATGAAACTTTGTATACTAAGAATTGGTAGCCAAATCTAAAAAATAAGGTGTTTTCTCGGTTACGTTCGGGTTAAGATAATGTTTCTATTAAACTCGACATTATCATGAGCATAGCAACCAGAAGCGTAGCGTGCCTTGGCGGGGCCCCGTATAAAAATTTGTTTGAGGGCCCTTCCTCCGTTGAAGTAAATGACTTAAACGGGGAAATCCCGCAGCCCTCGATAACCGATGTAGGGTGTTGCCAACTTTTGAACGCACGCTTTACGCGGGAAAAAAAGAAATTGCTTTTTTAGACTTTTGTCATTTCTGAAATAAAAAAAAATAGGGAAGTTTTTATTAATTTTTGCTTACGCAGGCCACGGGGGCAGATACGGCGGTAGCTACGCTCCTGATAGCAACGAATTATAAATAATAAAGAATCAAATTAAAACACAATGCGAGACAATACAAATGCTTTTTGAATGTTTAAAATTAAAGATCGCCAAAACTATATAGATCGAGAACTTGACATTTAAAAAAAGCTTCAAGACATAGGTACATGTATTTAAAATGTGTAATTTTCTTTTGGCAAACACCATTTTATTGAGAACCAGTGCCCGCAAACTTACATCTAAAAATATTTTTTACAATATTTCGCGTTAACAATGTGTATATTTTTTATGGTAAACTGTCACTAAAACAAGTATGGCGTCTTTTTAATTCAGTGGCAACAAGAAAGATGAATTTATACACTGCTAAAATAAAAAAAAAACGCATTTTAAGCATTTTCTAAGATTTATAAAAAGTTAAACGTAGGCTAAGCCGTACCGAGGAGTTAAGTACACTTTTGTAATATTACTTTTGTACAGTACAGTACATTAGTTATAGAAAAACACAAAAAACTGTCCTTTTAAATGTTACCAATACTTTTGGTAAGTTCTCTAGCATAAAATATATACCTGTAGTCTATTCAGCCTTCCATAATTCAAGAAACGTTTCAAGGACTTGAGAATTGCTGAGCGTATAGCAACGCCGTTGTCTGTATGGTGTCTTTGTATTACTCTTCTATTACAAGCCCCCAGTTTGCAGGTTCTAATTCAGCTGATAAAAGTATTAATTGGATTTTCAATGTATTCATTACTAAAAAATAAGTTGGTGCTAGGCCCAAATAGCCCTGGCTGTTGGTGGTCTTATAAAAAAAATTTAGTATGTGTCGCGCTAAACTCGAACGAAGTGGAATTTCTTCTGCAGTTTACATTATGGGTTATATTTAGGCGAGTTGTGACTTTAACGTAATATCATTACGCACGAGATATATGTGGTACTATTTGAACGTACCACCTATAAATTAGCTGCTTTTCACATCACTTTCAAAATTTTTGAGAGTTCACTTCTGAGCAAACGTCACTTTTAGTAGTCTAGACTCTAGATTGTTAAAAGAAAAACAACTGGCAGACGACCAATGATTTAATATGGAATTGATTTAGCGCCACAAATTTGTTTTACATTTCCGCACTAGTGTATAATGACTAACTTTCCATGCATGCTGTTTTGTAGAGGCAGTGCAAAAATTTGCATTTACAGAATCGTGTATGATTTGTTTGTTATACCGTTAGCGTTAAATTTTTAACGTAAACGTAAAGTGATTCGAATTCGGGTAAGAAGTTGCACTTTAAAAAAGCGATCTTAAAAATAACACGTTTCAAATAAAATGTCATAAATAATAGTAGAGAAGTTAAAAACCCCCTGACAAAGGTACGTATCGTTTCTATATAAAATGAACTGTGGCTATTTTTAATACCTCAGCGGCCATTCTTTATTAATTAGTTCCTGAGTTACTACTCGCAGATCCCTGACCTATAACGAATGTATAAGCTGCAAGTTGTAACGGAAAATCACAGAAAATTAATTGAAAATGTACTGATAGTTATATGAAATGTTACGTAACTTTAATTATTTAAAAATACTACAAAACATCCAGTTAAGAAATGATTTCAGAATACACATTACCATTGACAAATCAATGTTAAATTATTAAGTATTCTAAAAAAATAACAAACTTTAATCTCTAAAATTAGTTCGCTTTAACTCCATATTATAAAATTTTCGAAGTTAAGTGCAAAATAGTTTCCTAAAAGTATAATAACTGACAATCCCAAAACGCGGAGAACATAAATTGTATAACTTACTCATCAATTCCCCACAAGATGAGAAGGTCATGGGTTATATACTTTAGAAATTTGCAGTCTAAACGTTGATGACCTCAGCTGTTGAGCGTCTATAATCTATAATATTCTTCTTTCTTAAAATTGCAATCCATTTTTACTTTATCATTTCTGGGGACACTTGATTACTAAATTACCCCAAGCTGCAGATAGTTTGTAAGAAACCCTTACGTCCGAAAGTTAAGACTGTTAAAGCTCTAGGAAAATATTTCAAAAATTCTATAAACGGAAAAACGGTGTAAAATATATACCCTTCTCAGAGGCAAATTAGATTCAGTTAAATTTTCAGTTAGATATTCTAAATTAACACCATTTCTAAAATGTATGCCTTTTTGCACATTGTTTTAATTTGATCTTAGATAGATATTGCAGATTACAGACGCTAAACCACAAACGTCATAGGCCTGTACTATTTGATATGTGAATCCTTGTGAGATAATATACAGTTGAATTAAAAAAAAACTTACGCTCTTCCCGTTTGATGTAATCGTAGACACTGCCCATTATTTTTGTCCACTATATCACAGCAATACACACAAGATATTTAAAACAAACGAATGTCGTTTAATAAGAAAAAGGAATGTACACAAAAATCAGTTCACACTACAGAATTATTACGTAACCGCATCAAACTGTAACAGAGAACAGTGTTTTCAGCTGTATGGCACATGTAGAGGTGATGATTGTCTTCCGAACGAATGCGTGCCCGATTTCGTATTGTCAAAATGTTTCGTTCTACTATAGTAGCTCTATCACTAATAATAATAATATGTCTACCATCTAATAGCTTATGAGATAAAAGTGATACAGAATCGCTGCGGCTTGGCGTTGGCCCCAGTTGTCTGCAAAGACGATTCCCTCCGCTACTGCAGCGCTATCGTTCAATCATTCGAACTTCGAGAGTTGGAAATTATGATATAAACGACATGACGCCTAATTACTTTAAGTAGACATTTAATTTGTGACAAAAAAATTGCGTTTTCCGTATAGTTATTCAAAAGTTTGCGACAATTCAAATATCGACCACGTTTAAAATTAAATTTGAAATTTCAGAGTCTATCGTTCATTTTTATGAGACATGTTTGGCGTCTATTATATTTCATCTAGAAATAAGTTTGGCGACATTCAGGTTCATCTACCACACAACGGGACAAATTGCAATGCCAGAACAGTTTCCATTTTTACACAAGTGCCTGTGAAGAAACCGCGTGACCATAAACAAAACGTGGTTGTAATTTAGGGTTACGTGGTCTTTCCAGCAGCCAATCATGAGACGACGGGCCCAGGGCCTCGACTTAAGTCGATTAACGTTCTCTCTCCCACTAACTAGAGCCTGCACATAAGAGTTTTCTGTCCTGTTCGACTAGTATACAGGCATTGCTGTAAAGATTTTTGGTGTGCCTAAACTACCCACCCGAAATTCGTTATCAGCTCTTAGTTATTACTTTTAGCACTGAAATGCTATGGTGAAATGATGTGCTAAAAGTACATTTGTTCCACAACGTCGTACCAGAAATCGAGAACCCTATTTTAGATAGGTTTCAGATCGGTCCCGCTTTAATACGGACCTTGTGAGTCGCTTTAATGTGTAAATAAACTTCTTAGACAGCGTTGCGGTCAGTACTGTCCCGTTATAAGGAGGATGTTTGCTTTACAACAGCAGCAGAAGTAGTTCTGTGGACGTATTGGCATTTGGCCCGCTGTATGTTACCAAGTACAAAGAAAAATTTGTATAGACTCCCAGCGCCGCTACCAGCATTTGTTCAAACCGATAAAACAAACGTTTGTTCAGTGAGATAATATTATTATAAACGAACCATTACGCAGTAACTAGTTGAAATTTGTTTTCAGATAATTTTGTTAATTGATGTTTGTTATTTCGGGGAAACTAAAATTCCTTGAGGTATTTATTAAAACAATAACGAATTTAGTAAAATCAAAAAAATTATACATTCAGAACGAAACTTTTTAAAATTGTTAACAATAACAAACATATCAATTATGGTTGTCGATTTAAAAAAAGCTACTTTAATATTAAACGTCATTTAACATTTTCGGTTCTATCTATTATTGTGACCCAATTTTTTGTGCTTTTTGTATTTAAGGAATAAGAGCTAGCACAGGATTTAAATCCTGAAGCTTGTTAGCTCGACATAATAATAAAATCCCTGCAACAAGTGGCGGCCCAAGAATGATTTTAATCAATAGTTGTTAATGGTATCAAAAGTGAACGACCTAATTGAAATTTTTTCACTTTCAGAAATATTGATTAACGGTCTAATATGCTTGAAAAAATACTGCAGCTGACATGAACCTGTTAACCAAACAATGTGACGACATTAATGTTAAGAGACGTGTTAGAATTAATGACGCAATGTTTTTGAATACGATTAAGTGACGTCATAAAATATTTACTATGTTTACACCGAGACGATGAGTTCTGTATTTGATTATATTGCACGAACATCGTTAAAAAATATTCAACGTTTAATGAAGGTAGGGAAGGTGATTGTAGTATTAAAGGCAAAGTTATATTTAATCTCTTTAAAAAGTATTTGAATTCGATTTATTTTTTCATTTTTTTTTTTCACTTTTACGTGCTTATACGATTGTAAATAACAAGTAAAAATGTCATCCAAATAGAACCAGCTACGCTACACAGGGGATTTAGAGTAGAAGGCTCTACTGAAAGAAGCAAAAACTTCTGCTAGACTACATCGAGGATGTACAGCCAAAGGCTTTATTAAAGGAAGCAAAAACTTCTGCTAGACAACATGAATGATGTAGAGTCGAAGCTATAAGGAAGCAAAAACTATTGGTACAAAACATCTTCCTATGCTAAATAGCTTTCGAATTTTTTAAGGGTTATATACAACCACAAGCTTGATACAAGTAGCAGGGCTCAAAAATATTGGTTAAGTCGAAGGTACATATAACTCGCGACAGTTATATCACTGATTTTTGTCAAAATTTTTGACCTAATACTTTCGTAGGTAGTACCCTACCTATGAAAATATTAGATCTAAAATTTTTGGATGTATTATCATTTGTAATTTTATCTTGTAGGTACTGTTTCTATAGTAGTTAAAAATTAAAACGAATTAGTCTCGGTGTAAACGTAGTCCACTGTGACAGTTTAGCGCGTATAGAAAGATTTATAATTCTTTAAAGTCGTGTTTTGAAAGTATGTATCCAGCGGTGGTCGTCGAGACGACGACGACGCTACTTGACGCTGTCGGCTGACGCGCTATATTTAACGTCTCCACGAGCTCCAAGCCCGTGATTGGCCACTAGCCATTTTAAAGACCGATTCGTACAATCACAAATCATATGGTCATAATTCGCGATACTGCAAATCAATTTTTGGCACTGCCCCCCATAAAATGCATGTATGCAGGCTTATAAAATGACCCATGATGCACTAGTGCTATAAAGTAAAACAAACCAATTCTACAGTAATTTTCATAAACTGCCTGTAAATTATCATTCAGCATGGACATACGCCAAAAATAAACCAGTAGGCGTCATTTGCGAGGCACACGACGTAATTGAATGCATTTTAATGCACTTAACCATTTTCAAATGTATATTTATATGCTAGATTGTCGTTACTTGATGTGAATGAATGAAAACATAGCGTTTTAAGTAAAATAATAAGTTTCTAGTGAATGATGTTAATTATGTTAAAAAAACGAACGATAGCGAGTTTTAACAGTCACATGAGCCATAATGTTATAACGCATGAGATACATATAGTATTTTTTGCATGTACTTCCTATAAAATAGCTGATTTTCACATAATTTTTAAAAAATTTTGACGGTTCAATTTTGAGCAAGTTCGCTTCTAATTTGTCAAATAGAAGTTGGAATCGTAGGGAATTGGACAGTTTATGAAAAGAATTAACTTTGATTAAGTTGAACGTTTCGTTGCTAATTGCAACTTCCTCAGCAACTATATTTAAAAACAATAAACTGTCCAATTCCCTACGATTCCAGCTTCATTAAAATTATGGAAACGAATTTACCAACATTTGTCAAATATTTTACAAAATATATTGATTTCATTTTTAATATCAAATCATGTTTATTGCGACGAACTTGGTTTAATTCGAACATTGCTTTACTGCAATACATAATTTCCAATGACCTTTGAATAAACCAAAGTCACGTGGCACACAATTCAGCGTCAACAACAATAATTAGTTGTTATAAAAATGCAAAATTTGACAAATCGAAATGCATGCACGCACACAGTCGCAAACTTTAATTTCATCAATTTGTTTTACACGTAAAACAAAACGTAACTAACCTATAAAAAAAATTTACCAAATATATAATCGAACCATTTACACATATAACCACGCACCTGCACAATGCTTTTATGTTACTTTAGTTCGTTCGGGAGAATATATTTTTTTAAATAAAATTCGCACAGGGAATTGGATTTTAAAGACGTTTAAAACCTTTGCTCGACTACCTGACAACAAACAAACCCAGGCTAGGGCACGAAAGCGTTATTCACGTTTTAGACAGCGCAGTAGATCCTATATTTGGTAATGTACTACACAACCGATACAACATAAACGCAATATACAACCCCCGACTCAGGGGAGGTTCACAGCCGCGCTCGCGTACTCTACACAACCCTGCAACACTCTCCCTTCTTCTGTCGTCATCCCTTTCTTCGTCGATCAATACAAAACCTGTTTAGCCTCTCTGTGCTGTTACAGTTAGGCAGCGATAAACCGGATGTCATAAAATAAAGGTGATACGAATTTTTAATTTCCCGTTACTGAAAATTTTCAAAAAAAGGGAACTTATTAGTTTCGGTTCAATTTTTGAATATCGAGTTTTCATCAGATCTCGATGTTTTGGGGCCCTACAAAACTATTTGAACTATTTTTGAATGGACGTATCCGTGCGTAAAAAATTTTTTATCCTACAATATCTTTAAAGGGAATCAATTGATTGAAATGGGGCTTCTGGGGCATTCGAAAGCGTTTATTGAGACTTAGATCTGATTAGATTTTGAAGTCAATCGGTCAGGCAATTTCAAAGTTATTTAAAGAATAAAAATTAAAAATAGTATTATATCGCGTTTTTGTTTTGTTTTTGTTTTAACGGTGATCAGAAAAGTTCAATAAAACTTAAATTAGCTTAAATTTAAAAGCCTGTCATATATACGAGTACATAGCTTTGAAAACATTCTAAACAAAAAAAACAATTTTTCTTCGTATGACTTAGAAATTCTTAATTATTTTTTTCAAAACCTTCTTTAATATATACCCACAACAAAAATATTGCATGTTTTTTTTAAATCTAAAAAATAAATTATATTGCCTTTAGAAGTTTTAGGGTTGGCTCACAGGTTTTCACATTTTTTTAAGTGAACACTTCTTATACGACTCTGGACTCGTTTAACGCTTTGCGCAAAGCAAACGGTATAGTTTTTTGAACACTTGCTACTTTTATTATTTCAATACAATTTCAATTAGCTGTAGTGCAGTTATATTCGGATTACCGCAACTTAACTGTGTAAAATACGTTACGTTATTCAATTGCACCTTTTACCTGATATCACTTATTTATTATTTATTTTTATGCTTTGCCACTATACGTACACTGACGACCTGAGTTGACGAGCGTCTATAATTTACAATACTATACGTCATTGAGTAATATAATATTGCAGTAAACTTCGAACTGACACGAAAATAATCTGTAATCAATGTACGTTAGGTTTATAATCTATGGTTTACATTTTTTTTATAACAAACGCATTAGTGTCAAAAGTGTTAAAACTTTTAATACTGAAATAAGATATCAAACACACCTATTATTGTAATTATGAAAATGGTATTTGCCAAAGCCTTTCTTTTCATGGGAAAAGACAAAATAAGTTTCACATCACATACGTTTCGAGTGCAAGCTCCGACCACCATCAGCAAAAATTAAACACTTTAGTTTTTGCTGACAATAGGAGCACAGTTCCCAAAATGTACATCCAGTAAAGTCGTTATAACAAGTTATTAAACTGATTTTTTATAGTCTCCATAATACAGCTTTATTTTTTGAGGAAGGATACCTAATATTTTATACCATTCCGTTTTCCATGCGAACTTTAAGACTTATAGTTCTCATGTAAAACGGAATGGTACAAAACCCTGTCCACGCGAGTTCGGCTCGCACTTGACCGGATTTTTAAACTTTATATAAGGTATCCTTCATCAAAAAAATTTCGTTTAGGTTTCCCTGTTAACTATGTGCAAGGCCCTAAATTCTCTATTTTTTCAAAATTGTAGGAGATGTGGGGATACTCGATTTTTGTATATTTTCCTTAATATCTTTTAAACTGTGCGTTTTAAAACTATAAAAATATAGTTATATTTCTTACAACGAGCTCTTATATTTGGTACGTTTTGTTTTATTTTCTAATTTGTGCCACAAAATTTACCGCTAAAATCGTAATCCGTTTATTTACTCTATAGGTATATAACCGTGATATATGCACCAAATTTCAACTTTTTTTGTCTAGTAGATACGGAGAAAATAAGCTGTAACAGACAGATCGACACGAAGAGTAATCCTATAAGGGCTTTGTTTTTTCATCGAATGTACGGACCCTAAAAAGAAGTAGCCTACAAAAATCGTTAGCTGTTTGAAAAGCGCTGACTACTACTGACAACAAGCAGCTGAATTCATGTTGTGAATGTAGGCTAGAGTTGGGTAACTCAGATCTGAACCGGTTCACAGAGCCGACTCCAACAGAAGATCCGTGAGAGCCGACTCACTTTTTTTTGAGCCGACGGATCAACGGATCCGCATAGCGCAATGAAACACTTAACACACAGAAGCACATTTTACAGTTACGTATCAGTTCTTGCTTTGATGCATCTGCCAGCTCAAATGACTCATGCATCACATGTTTGGCTATGCATTCTTGATTCTATGCAGGTCGTGATATGATTGACTGAACTAGGTAACTCAGTGGCAGACTGCAGTAACATATTCAGAACTCGGCTCTTTTTGAACCGGTTCAGTGAGCCGGCTCACATACGGGATCCAGATGCAAAGATGCAGATCACTAAAAAGATCCGTTTTTCCCATCTCTAATGTAGGCAGGTTTCTTTATAGCAGGAGCTTCATGGAGGGTGCGATATATAGGTCAACACAGCAGGAATGACTGTCCTTGCAGGATAGATTCTGTCTGTAATAGCGACACGCATCTGTGCTCTAACTGGGATTGTGGAACCACGTAGTACACAAATGGGAAATCTTTTAAACCTGTGTGCATAGAAAAGATCGAACACCTGGCATTTTATTGTTTTTCATTAGCTTTATTGACAACGTAGGTAAAAAAGGCTAGGGTTGTTGTTGTCACTGTATAAAATAAAAACAATATTAATAAAAGTTTTACTAAACCCCGCACCTAACTTGCCTAAAAAGAAAAAGACGTGTGAGTCATAGTTTGTGAAAACATCTCGAGGGAGTGTGCGCAGTGGCTATATCCGTTCAGTTTTTCGTCACATCAATTTCTGATCTAAATTAGAAAGGGGGATCGGAGCGAGCTCAAGGTAGTTGTCGTGGTTAAGGCACACCGTCAGAAAATTCTTAATTTTTGTATACTTATTAAGGACATGATAATACAATTACCCTGAAAATTTGAAGCCGATCGACCGTATATAATCCGAGATAAATTCAATTAAAAATTGGATAATTAACATTGATTGTATACGATCTCTGTAGTTCTGAACCAGTTTCTTATTTATAAAAAAAGAACTAACTGTCAGAAACTTTTCAAAAACTGACAGTCTTTCAACGCATTTGTTATGAGTTTAAAAAAAAAATAAGAAAACATTTTTGACCATCTAATTATTTATAAATAACGGTTTAAAGTTTAACAATTTATAGAAAAGTATACATGCATATGAATACTGTATGGGTTACGTTTCCACGGGTACAGTCTTGCGTACAAATTATGGATCACTTAGCTACAAGCTAGTATACTTTTGTGGCGCGTATAATCTATAACTTTTTGACATGGCTCAACGAAATCAAATGCTAATAACGTCTAAATGCCGGCAAAAATAGTTCCCGGAAGTCGCGTTAAACTATTCGCAACCGAACACGTGGTCCTAGCAAGCTGCGCACTTTAAAACAAATGAGCGTCGAGAGCTTTAAATAGAACTTAACCCATTCGAAGATAAATAAATATAAAAAATATAAATTATTTCGAACAATTTATAGAGACACAACTGACAGGGTTTAGTAAAACCTGTTTATCTCTTCGGAGACAGTTTCTGTTAATTTCTTTATAAACATGCTTAGAAACTCATCGAGAGATGCCAACGGAACTCTCTAAGTTGGTATTTGTACGCTTTTCCGTACAAAAAACGAACCCTTATAGGATCACTCTCGTGTAGAGTTGGGTAATTCAGATCTGAACCGGTTCAAAGAGCCGACTCCGACAGA
Source organism: Venustoraphidia nigricollis (assembly GCA_034508555.1). NCBI lineage: Eukaryota > Metazoa > Arthropoda > Insecta > Raphidioptera > Raphidiidae > Venustoraphidia > Venustoraphidia nigricollis. The sequence goes on from JAVRKA010000013.1 coordinate 5,261,669, forward strand.
AGATCCGTGTGAGCCGACTCATTTTTTTTTTGAGCCGACGGATCAACGGATCCGCATAACTCAGTGAAACACTTAACACACAGAAGCACATTTTACACTTACGTATCAGTTCTTGCTTTGATGCATCTGTCAGCTCAATTGACTCATGCATCACATATTTGGCTATGCATTCTTGATTCTATACAGGTCGTGATATGATTGACTGAACTAGGTAAATCAGTGACAGACTGCAGTAACATATTCAGAACTCGGCTCTTTTTGAACCGGTTCAGTGAGCCGGCTCACATACGGGATCCAGATGCAAAGATGCAGATACCTAAAAAGACCCGTTTTTCCTATCTTTATAAGAAAGCGCTTCTTTCGTAGTCGGTTTTTTTTTTCAAACGTCACTGATCCGTATAAACATTATAGCGACATAATATTTAAAACAATATGCTTGTTTACTGATAATGCTATATTAAGACAACGAAGGTCATGGACTTTACTAAACTTTGTTGATAAACAGTTCATGTGACTGACTAACAATTAATTATTATTTACGTACAGAATACTTTTCATTTCAGAGAATAACCACAAATAAGTGCACTTAAAAATAACAAGGAGTTGATGAGGAAAAAACAATGAAAATAATTCTAAAGGCGTAGTTCGATCAAACAGGAAAGATGAAAAAAAAATAGTTTCCCGAATTCTCAAATTTTGTTAAACATATTTAAATCGATACGCTGTTGCATATTATACCAAAATTCCTGAACGGTGTTATTTATATCATAAATGTTAAAAATAAACAGCGCCGTTCATTTTTTGTCTCATTTTAACTCATACAATATTCAAAAGACAGCAGTGGAACAGCACTGTTAATTTTAACATTTCTATCACGAGAGGTATGCGTGGATACCAGCTTCAAGAAAAATGCAGCAGAAAATATTTTTGCACAACCCTTACAACATAGCTGCTTTTCATGCCAGAATAGCGGTAGTAAAATTACCCATTTCGTACTAATGCTTTTTTGGCTCGTGTGACTGTCAGAACTCGCTGACGCTTGTTTTTCTATAATGTCACAACTCGCACATAAAATGTTGCATTACAATCTACATATGTACATAAACTGCTATTGTGTCTATCATACTATTGTGTATATTAGAAATCGAAAACAAATTTGAATTTTCCTAAAATATACGAAGTTTCCTCTGATTTTCTAAAGTGAATCGTCTTTAGGCACGGTGGGAAGGAGTCATTCCGATCGAATATGGAAAACCCGTGACAAAACTCTTGATGTAGAAACATTTTTACTATCAAAAGTATCTTTACAGTTTTGTAACTTCTCGCTTTTGAAAATTTCAAAAAAAAAAGAAAAGAGAAGTAACTATGTTTTGGCCCGATTTTTGAAAAACGAGTTTTCATCAGATCTCGACGTTTTGGGGTCCTAGGAGGATATGCTGACTATTTTTGAATGGACGTCGATGTATGTGTGTTAACAAATTTTTGTCGTACGATATCTTTAGAGCGGATCAACCGATTGAGATTGGATTTGCGGCATTCGAAAGAGTTTATTGAGACTTAGATTTGATTAGATTTTGGAGTCAGTCAAGTCGTTTCACAGTAATAGAAAAAATACAAATTAAAAATAACTATTTTCAAGTTTTTGACTGATTATTCTCAAAATTTAATCAGATTGAAGTCTTTACAGTTCTTTCAATTGGAAAAAGATTATACAAAATTTAAATTTTGTTTCTTTGAAAGACGCAAATATTCCCAAATATATTCTCCCCGGCACCTCTTCTTCTGAATAGCAAGGTGATAGTCACGCCATAGTTTCAAATTCAGTTTAGAAAGATAATAGTATTCGTGACTTGAACCATGTATTTATCTAGTTATATTGTCTAAACTGCATTTGAACACGACTGTTACCGCCAGGGCCGGCCTATACGAAATACGTCAAATGTTAAAAATAAACTTGATATGATGTGGAAACCATCTATTTTATAGGGGATAAGCGTCAAAATACCAGACATATCTCGTGCGTAATGATATTACGATTCGTGTGACTGTAGAAACTCGTTTTTAACATAATATCACACCTCGTCGCAATAAAACCAGTTCCGCGACTAAATATACAATATCATATTATCTACAGCCCCATATTTCTGCGTGGGCTCACTAGGCTTGTGTCTTAGGCACCACGATTTATAGGGCTCTCTGGAGCCTGCGACAAAATAACAATAATAACTGAAATGTTGTTTAATTCCTTTAAAAACTCAAATTTCTGTAAAAGGTTCCCATATATCCCGAAGTGCTATGAGCCCCCCTTGACTTAAGACGGCCCTAATTTTTAACGCTTTGCGTCCCCACGCATCCCTACATAAAATTCTGCAACTACCGGAGAGTACGTGAAGCCGAGTTGGCGCAACTCCGAAGATTTAAACAGCAATATACAAACGTCTGTCGTCAGGCAACACCCAACTTAATTGGCGTGTATACGTTTACCGCTAGAGCGGCGTCACATATCTAATCTCAAATCTCTCGTATGTCGGTAATATCACTGCCAATGCAACAGACATGTCAATATTGTCAATCAATCCATTACATTGATCATTGATCAACCGATATACGCTACGATCTACACTATTATATAAAATTCTTCGTATGTATGTATTGCATGTATGAACAAATTTAACTTAAAAATAGTTGACGAATTTTGATTAAACTTCCCTTGAAATGTTTCTTACGATTCCAGAAGTGCTATTGGCTATGTTTTATTTCACTATTTTATCGCGAAATTAATTAATATAATATCTTTTATGGCATAGTACAAATATATAAAATCGAAACGTGGTGTAGTATGTTCACAGTAGATATCTCTCACTACCACTGCAATCAAAGCCGATCGGTAATCTCCTTTTCTCCCGAGACTGTGTTATATGATTAATGATTATAAACCGTGAAACAGCCAGTGCCGTTGGAAGACATTTGATATTCGGCTTCTGATTTCGCATGACGTGCCGTGTATAAGCTTTTAATATGTAGCATGGTTTTAGGCTATATCTCATTATGCTATCGTAACTGAGGGCAACGCAAATACAGTTATATTTTATAAAAAAAAGTCCGAGCCAGTAAAATATGTCTATCTTTAATAGACAATCCACAAATCCGGGTGTAGCCGGACCGGGCTTCTAATCGTTTTATATAATATTCTTGAAACTGTTACAAATTTACTGAACAAAAATTTCGCGGTTGAAATGTTCACTACAATCATAAGAATTAGATGACCGACTTTGCTTCCCACATGACCAGCTTTTAAACTAAATTGATAGCGGTTGAATTAGACTTGGGTAACTCAGATCTGAACCGGTTCAAAGAGCCGACTCCGACAGAAGATCCGTGAGAGCCGATTCACTTTTTTTTGAGCCGACGGATCAACGGATCCGCACAACTCAGTGAAACACTTAACACACAGAAGCACGTTTTACACTTACGTATCAGTTCTTGCTTTGATGCATCTGTCAGCTCAAATGACTCATGCATCACATGTTTGGCTATGCATTCTTGATTCTATACAGGTCGTGATATGATTGACTGAACTAGGTAACTCAGTGGCAGACTGCAGTAACATATTCAGAACTCGGCTCTTTTTGAACCGGTTCAGTGAGCCGGCTCACATACGGGATCCAGATGCAAAGATGCAGATCACTAAAAAGACCCGTTTTTCACATCTCTAGGTTGAATGCAGAGCATAATATCAAGTGTACATTATGTTTACTAAAAATGTGTTCTAACAATATTGTGAAATTCAGACATTTATTACGTGATCTACAGTGCACTACGTACTCCTGCTCAAGAGTTGGGAATGCTGTGTTAACACTGAAATACCAAACAGATCAGTGTAGCTTACACTTTTGTATAAAAAACGGAATAGTGTTAACACATTTTATACTGGAGCCCGATGGTAAAAGCGCATCTATTATGTTAATAGACGTTTATCGCGTCCTTCATGACAGTGTCACGATTATATAATAAACGATTATTATAAACCGTAAAACCCAAACTGAAATCAGTTCAGCGGTTTTATAAATAAATCGCGAACATTGGGTTCGAGGTAATCGGAAATTTGTTTTCCATACCTGTTTATCATAAACTTCGACGGATTCCCATCCGATGTCGCTAATTCATTAGGAAGGTTATTTTCAAAGCGCTATTTTTAACTCCGACGTGTAAAACGAAATATAGACGGCACTGCGTACAATGTCGGTTTATCGCGATCCTATGTACAAACCATCGACGTATACTGCTGGACATGCCCTAGCGGGGTAAAAAGTGTCCTTCCCATAAAACGACAGTTCAAAATTTCCCGAGAACATATTTTATAAGCTGAGAGATCAATCACCTTAGTAATACTGCGCAAAAACATACGTTGTCATATAATGTATTTTTATATTATTATTAATAACAACAATATTTAAAAACGCATAAAAATTATCGAATAAGCAAAGTACGAACTAGCACTATCAATAACCCACTTTACCTAACGATTAAAACATTTCCATTCGACATGATAACGTTTAATCGAAAAAAAAAAGATTTACATAACACATAATATAACTGAATTTCTATATATAAAAGTATATTTTTATTTAGGGTCGTCTTTCCGTAACACAGGACGCGTTAGACTAACAATAAATGTACAAAGGCAATCCTCTAATTTCGTTTTGAACCACAGGCTGGGCGCATACCTTCAATGAAGTCTTCTTGCTTTAAGCGAAAATGTTTCTTTTTCCATATATATTAAAATTGAACTATCGAACACCAGTATATAGCAAAATGTACAATCAAGTTTATATATTTTGTTGATAACACGTTTTTGCTTAATTGGTGTGCGCCCGTCTGAAAACTCTCAGAATATGAACAAAGAAAACATTTTCACGTTAACGGCAGAAAATAAAAAAATAAAAGGACATCGGTTAATTCCAATTTCTAATCAGTAAACAGTGACATCTGAACAATTTTTAATGATAACGATGATATTGGGATATTCTTGCATACTCTGAGAGTTTTGGTCTAGAATTGACTACAGAAAAAAACTAGACTATTAAACATTCTTTGGTAGACAAGCTCACCTTTTGGATGTAATCTTTCGGGATTGAACCAGGTATCTGCAACAAAAATAGAACCTTTGAATTATGACTGAATAATATAAGGGATGCAGCGGTGGAATGTAAGTTTTCTGAAATACCCTGTGATTAACCAGGATTAAATAAATCTATAAAGTACGAAATGAAACGCAATATTATCTTGGGGCCATGCGTCACCGAGCTACCCCAATGGCAGATTAACTGGTTGTTCTTTTTCTATATGTAGATCAATCGTTCGTGCAATCTAATCCTCTACAGCGACATTAGACTCCTCTCGCATATATAAGAACCGTAATTATATGATCGGGATCTAAGGTCATTGTCAAATCAAAATTTTTCACAATGGTTTCTGCAATCCAACAGTAATGAAAATTGGCCCCAATCCAGACAAATGCCATTTTAAAATTGTATTTAGGAGGAATATGTATTTCAAAAAAGTGGAAAAAAATAATTTGTTGATAGTCATGCGTGTGCCATCGGAATAGATCTCGTTGAGGACATTAATTCTTATATATGTTATCTGATATCCAGCATTTGCTAACCAATTCTGATGAATCTTTTTTTATTGGGAATGCCTTCAGGGTGATCATACTTAAACTTTACTGAAATCGGTTCAGCAGTTTTTTTAAAGTTTAGTATTAAAATTTAAAATATTAAGGAAGAAGGCAATTAATAACGTGCAAACTACATATTGCAAAGACACTAAAAAGTGAAAAAATTAAAAGCTTTTAAAAAAAATGCTTTAAAAAAGACCACGTAAAAGCGTAAAATACAAAGTTTTGAAGTCGGTGTCAATTTATTAATAGCAGTACATAAAACATTATAGTAATTAAATTAACCCCGACCTCAAAACTTTGATATTTTACGTTTTAGTGGCCTTTTTTATTTTAATTTTTTTAAATTTTTCTATCTTAAGAATGAACACACTTCAAAAATTATAAAATGTTACCTGGAATTGCTTCAATTTTTTTTTTATTTAATTCACAACTAAAAATTATGTCGAACGTATTTCTTGATAACTGCAAATTCTTCTTCTATACCAGAACACTATATTTCTTGATTTTAAGTTGGCAACGAAGTGTAGGTACTACTTAATAAATTAAACGGCTGTCGTAAACGGTATTATATATCTTTGCAAAAAATCACAAAAAAAACCTTTCATATTAAATTAAATTTTGCTCTAGTTTTATGGAAATATATCAAAATGAATAATTTGGCGGTTGTGTGTTAATGTAGTATGTATCGCATGTCAATTATTTTTCGAACAGGATTGGTCAGTACACAGTGGTCTGTAGTGGGCCATTGTAGACCATCGCCATTGTGTACAGGGGGTAATGGTCTGTAGTGGCGGACAATTGTGAATCGTGGTGCGCAATCTATTTATTGTCGGTTTTTTTGACACACTTCAAAGGAATCGTGGCGTGGCGTGGCCTGTGGTGTCCACACAGTCGCCCATTGTTTGGACAGGTACCTACTTTTTTTGTTGCGTGCTATACTATTTAAATTTTTAATCGCCCAAAATGTCAGTATCCTGAAGCAAGGAAGAGACTTTTAGGTTTATAATACTATAATACTTGTAAATAGTATATAAATAAATAGCCGCAGCCGTAATTACTTCCACGTCCATCGCAAGTGCTTCGCCAGGCAGAAATGAGCCATGGGCCATTGTGTGAACACCAAGTGATAGTGGCCTACAGTTGCACATTGCAAAGCATGGCATACCACAGACCACTGTGTACTGAGGCCTTAAAATTCTACAATACTTTTCTTATAAAGAAATATATATGGTCACAATACAAGGTCATGATGTTAAGTCCGATTTTCTGATAATGCTTTTTGCAGCAGCATTAGTGCAGTATCATTACTGGTACCCAAACTTAAAGTGCAATTAATAAATAGATATAATATGAACATTGTACATTGATTTGCAACAAACAATTCCATATTATTTATTAACTTATTTCAGTGATATGCACAAACATGTTACCTATAGAATTACTTTTATAGCATATGTATGTGATCTGTGGACATTGTGGACAAACTAAATATAGCCATATTACATATCACATTTCAAGGACGTCAAGTTCATTACATATCACAAGTGACTGAAAAAAATAGTAGCATCCAATTGTATTTGATGATCTAATTGGCGAGAAAATAAGCTATTCGCTACGTGCAATTTCGTGTCAACCCTCTAGCGGTTGAGAAGGGTAAATAAAATTGGATTATGAAGCACAGTCTTATGAAAAGTGCATTAACAAAAGTTTCATTATAAAAAACTGAAAGCATTTTGCGTGATAAATTTGAAAATATATGTTAAAACAATATGTATTTGTGAAGTTTTTGTCCCGAGCAGACATATTATTTGCCGTTCCCTTTTCTTTGTGTTGTACACATTGGTTCCGACATTAAAAACCAGGGGCGTAGCTACCGCCGTATATGCCGTATCAATTATACGGGGCCACAGGGGCCCCCAACGTGCGTAAGCAAAAATTAATAAAAACTTCCCAATTTTTTTTTTTATTTCAGAAATGACAAAAGTCAAAAAAGCAATTTTTTTCCCGCGTAAAGATTGCGTTCAAAAGTTGGCAACACCCTACATCGATTATCGCGGGCTGCGGGATTTCCCCGTTTAAGTAATTTACTTCAACGGGGGAAGGGCCCCCAAACAAATTTTTATACGGGGCCCCGCCAAGGCACGCTACGCTTCTGTTAAAAACATATAGTTTGCTTAATTTCTGCGTCCTTGCAACCTTGCCAGTCCGGGTAAGTGCCCTTTTCGCCAATAAGTAAATATGTTCCCGACTCGCAGTGGGGTCAAATCGAAAAAACCTGGACAAAAGTTCAAAAAATGGAAGTGCCACATAGGTATTTTTCGATCTAGGATTAGCTACAGTAGTCCCTAGTCAATTCAAATCCACTCATAATAGGTTCCAAACTCGACTACAGCCGCACATGAGATTAATCTAAAGTTATACAATGCAGAAAACTAAAAAAAAAAAATCGGACGGACGGACACCGAAGTGAAAAAACACCACAGTATAATTACGTGAACGATGACAGGGAATATTTTTCAGTCATGAGTATAATTCAATTGTTTCACTGCATGTTATAAATATAGCAATTTAGTGAATACGTGATTAACACACTTAAACGATGTATAAAATTGTGACAAATACGTATTTTCTTATAACAAACTAATTACATAGTATTAAGAACTGTGAAGGTTATTTTTTGAGCTGGGTTTGAGCGCAGGCAAAACAGATCTCTTACGATTTCTCGTCATAAATTTGACCTAAAAACATAAAATGTTGTCACCATTCAAAATAACTGCATCCTCCGTGGAATTTTGCTTGTCAAGTTATCGACCCTTTCTAGATTTTTTCTAAACAAATAAGCAAGACATCCAGTTAGTACGGTCGTTAACGACGTACGAATTCATAAAGTAAACGACTGAAATCGTTTTTCGAGAAAAACGCAATTTTGATTACAATACTTCCCTACTCCGTACTTTCGCGATAAAACTTTTTACTGTTTTACAGGTCACAGGAGAACTGAAATAGAATTTTAATTGCTTGATAGTTTAAACGTAAAATAAGAATTCCAATTTTATTATTTTATTCTCAGTCAAATTTAATGTCGGCATTTATTCTCCTCTCATGTGTATAATTATGAATTGTGTTTTGTTACACGCAACAGAATCATAAATATGCGTAAAGAACACGCTAACTAATTTTAAAAACATTTTCCAAGGTGCATTCTTTTTTTGATCCTGATTTATTGACCCGACATCCTCAAAGCAAATTTAAGGTAGGTACTACTATAGATACATTAAAATGAATTAGTAGATTGCACGATTCATGGTTTCATGGTATTTTTTGCACATCCCACTTTAAATAACTGCGTTTCACGTCTGTTTGCGGTAGTAAAATTGCAGGTAACCAATATTTTTTGCGAACATAATATGATAGTTTCAAGCTTACTCTTTCTAGAAAACGCATATCAGTCACAACTACGGTGTCCGGATTTAGCTGGACATGTTTGAGTTTCTTCAAGCCGCCGTATGGCTTTTGTTGGGCTTTTTGTCAATAAAGAACTTTTCCTTTGTACCCGAAGAGGATTATTGTTATTTGTTGTCTTTTATGTATTACTGGAGTTTCTTCACTCTATGTTCAATTAAGAAAACTGAGCAGATAATTGGTATCGTAATTGCCAAATGATAAGGCTGCATGATGGGTATTTTTATTACTTATAATTTTAGGTTGATTTTGTAATAAAACCTGTAATTGGTTAAATAATAAATAAAAGTTTTTCTGGTCCGGATTTAAGGGATAAATGTCCGATTAAATATAATCCCGAATCCGGCTTTTCTATTTTTGGACATGGCAACCCTAGCCACAATGCCACAGCACTTAAAAACTGATCGAACTATGTTGCACCTATTGCAGGTTCAGGTATTTGATAATTTCTAAAATGGCCGTACAAACTATCATTATTTGAAGGTCCTCTTAAAAATGACCACTATCATTATCATTGACTCATTTGTTTGGAAAAAAACTAATAGTAATTTTATACTGTCCGTATTTAGTTTTGTTCCAATAGAATATCAACTAGCCTAAGATTCTGATGATAAAAATACATTTTACAAAACGTTCGCTACAAGCGAAATTCAAAAGCAACGCTCTAATCAGTACCAAAAAACAAACGGTTTAGTTTTTGCTGATGATGGAAGCATTACATTTAAAATGGACACCAATAATAAAATCGTTGTGGGTAAGAAGCGCTCTTAAATATTCTTTACATACTTTACAGTTTACAGCATACTTAAACTGATCAAATATTTACAAAGATAATTATTGATCTTTAAACTCATTGTTATAAGCTGACTGAACTATTTTATTGTTATTTTAAATTACAACTTTCCATTGTATTCCAATAAATAATAATTCAGATTCTGTAGCCATATACGATATTCACCTGTCAAGGTAATGATAATAATCGGTGTACTTTAATTTCACTTTTATAATTTGATGTAAACTATTTGGAATGCAGTTCTAAGGTTTCGTTTTTTAGTTGCATACGGCATAAATTGATCAATATTCACTTGCAGACAGGTGATGATAAACGGTGACCTTCACGTTCGTGATCAATGGATGGTCGGAGCTGTTGCTCACATGGTTATCTGGAATTGATTATAGATAATACTGAGCTGAGTATCATCTATCAAAATTTGATAATTTTGAACACTGCACATTATTTCTTATACATAAACAAATTTTTTTAAGCCAAATATTTTTCTCTTATATCCCTCTTCTATGATCAAAATTTATTACTGCCAGATCTGGGAGCAATTGATCTGTTGGATGTTGTGAAATTTTTGAGAATCTATATCAATAAACGCATGACATGGAAACAACATATAGAGAATCTGTGTAAAGTTATAAGTAAATATGCTTATCTCCTACGCTCACTAAACAAAATTGTTCCTCGTAACATCTTAACAAATATATACTATTCGTATGTGCAGTCTAAACTAAGATATGGCATTGTCATTTGGGGCAATTCTGTGTCTATGGATACCCTATTTAAAGCCCAGAAAAGATGCATTCGTGCAATTTGTGATAAGGGTCCTCGAGTACATTGTCGTCCTTTATTCCATGATTTAAAAATACTAACCGTCTATGACTTATATATTGGATTGTGCTTTATTTGTAGTAAAATTTCCCCAATTTTTCGCTAATAATACGATAAAACATGCTTATGGTACTAGAAGAAAAGAAAATCTCGTATTAACATTAACGCATATATCATGTGTGCTCAAGAGCCCACTGAACTCCATTATAAAAATATTAATTTACCCTGTGAGATAAAAGACCTTCCATTAAAAATATTTTAAAAAAAGCTTGTGACATTTTTAAACTCTCAAAATTTTTATAGTATGAGTGAATACTTAATTACATTATGTTCTAAATTGTAATATGTACACTATTCTTTTAATGTGTTTTTGTATGATCTTTAAATTTTAAATTTGACCTGTTCTATGTTGTTGCAGCTTACAGAATAAAAATGCTATTCTATTCTATTCTATATCGCAAACAAGAATTAAAAAAAATGTATTCACTTCGAACGGGTGAATGTAGACGCCATATGATGACGTCAAAGCTGGACCTAGACAACACATCACTCAGATAACGAAATGTATGTCTATGGAAAGAACTGTATATACCAGGTATCTACTACAACTACCACTTTATCTAAATTCCAATAGGAGCCGAAAAAAGTATCCAAGTTGAAACGCTAACCGTAATATATATGTATACAAGGCCAGTTTGTCTTCGCCTGGATGCAAATCGTTATTTTCGCTCACTGCTCATCCCTCTTTTGTCGTAGCAATAGACTTTTAAACAGTGAAAGAAATTTTCAAATCGGTTCAGTGATTCTCGAGTTATGATTAATATTAAATACAAACTAGTTCTTTTACACACTAGTGTACATTAACGTACATTCAAAAAATATACAGTTTAACCTAAGTATTACTTTGTATTGTCTGTGTTTTTTTTTAAACACTGAAATACGAGATAGAACAAAAATAGTTTTCTTTTGTGTTATTTTCATTTCAAGATCTAGGGTAACTTACGCCACAAACAATTGAAAATATGCACGAAATAAGATATTGATGAAGACTGATATATTTGTTCATTTGATACACAATAAATTGTTGGTCATTTGCCAATAAACAAACTATTGATCTGACCGGAGCGTATGTTAAATAAAAATCAGACGCGTATATTTATATAAATATTTAAATCCTCGTCTGTACTAATGATTGATCCTTTCAGTTTCACCCAAACTACAGTCTGTACTACGATACTATAAAATTATATGTGTTAGCTAGTTGCTATATTTCATCCTGAAATAGTATGGAGGAAATACATAATTTTGGCTTGTAGTTTTTGACAACTACTATATTGAGTCAGGAGCGTAGCTACCGCCGTATCTGCCGTATCAATTATACGGGGCCCCCGGGCCACGGGGGCCCCCGACGTGCGTAAGCAAAAATTAATAAAAACTTCCCAATTTTTTTTTATTTCGGAAATGACAAAAGTCAAAAAAAGCAATTTCTTTTTTTCCCGCGTAAAGCGTGCGTTCAAAAGTTGGCAACACCCTGCATCGGTTATCGCGAGCTGCGGGATTTCCCCGTTTAAGACATTTACTTCAACGGGGGAAGGGCCCCCAAACAAATTTTTATACGCGGCCCCGCCAAGACACGCTACGCTTCTGTATTGAGTCGGTAGTTGATCTTTTTTCAAACCATTCCCAAATTCAGATAAATACTCAAGAACCAATAAACTTTGATGCTTGGTTGAAAAAAGCATTGTCAAACAAATTGATTTGACAATGACCTTAGATTGTCTATAATTACAGTTTTTATACATGCAGGAATAGTCTAATGTCGTTGTCAAACTCTTTGTCATATAGATTTGGACAGTTTATAAAGAAATGCAAAATATAATAAAATTAATTTAGAAATGTACTTTTTGCTGAAAACATCCGTTTTTTATAGCTTTCAAAAATGTATAACAATTAAAGACGTAAAGATACAGAGTCTAAGAACCTTTTCGACTCAAAATAGCCTAAAGATTAGGAAAAAAATGTTTTCGTTTTTTTTTTTAATTTTCTTGTATAAACAATGACCGACTGAGGTACTGGCCGAGCACCTTACACTTTTTTAGTCAGGACAACCTCCCTGACCAAAAAAAAAAAATTGTCGGTATAGTTTTGCAAACGAATGAGTCACTATGCCCTGTACTAAAAGCACATTTATCAAATAAAATAACACTGCAGCTTACTTAAACAATTAACGTTCAAGGTAACGATACTGTCAAAATATTCCATGCTGTTGTTATGTTCATTCAATATTTACAAAATATTCGTCTTAGGAGTTAGGACACAGCGAAAGGTTCGAAGAATAGTAGAAAGTTCCTTAGAGAGCAATTATATTTACAATTTTGAAGTAACAACGTCGTAAAAAATGTGTTTTGTCTTATTTAAAAACTGAACACTAAAAAAATAATTACAATTAGACATTCATTTCGAACTTTAGCTGGTCAAATATAGATAATGGCTGCATTTGGACTTTGACTGATCAGAAACTGCCACTAAAAATCAAGATAAACAATTTTTAACATCTAGCTGATTGTTGTCGAAAAACAGGTTTTCCTTATACATTTCAGATTTTCCATTAACATCCGTTCAAAAAGTCTTGTTCTGAGCGGATGTTACTGGTAAGTCTGAAATAATGGAAAGCAAACCTAGTTTTTAGACAATAATCATCTAGCTGATTATCTAGATTGTTAGTGGCAGTTTCTGATCAGTCCAAATGCAGCCATATCTATAACTGACTGCCCAAATTCTGAAATGAATTTCTTAATGTTTAACTTTTTTAATCACTCCTAAAAACGTCTGTCATCAAAGACCAAGATACAAATCTATTTGAGACTTTGACCATAATGCGTGGTTATTCTGCACATTTATCAGTCAATGAGTCTTGACAACACCAACACTACTGAAAAGTTACCTGGCATACGTAAAAATAATGTTTTTTGATAACTTTCAATATAAATAATGTTTGCTCTTTATCTTTCCCAATTTTTTACTATTGCATAAAACTGTATTAAGAACTGCAAACAGTGGTAAGACATTTTTAACACTTAGTTTGCTTTGTGTATTTTTCATTTAATGGTTCTACAATATTCATAACTCTTCAAACCTTTTCTCTGTACCCTACAGAAGTAAAATGCAAATTATTTTATTTCTTTGCGTAAGCAGGACATGCGCGTGTGAGGTATATCTGACTATATTTTTGCTTAAACGGCTGAATAAAAGCATGCCTTTCAATAACGAGAAATTTATAAAAATATTTTTTAAAAACTCAGTATTTTGTTATGGATGTTATTAGTTACGAATAATGATAAATGACAATAAATTCAAAAATTTAAGGGCATCAAGTTTAGTAACCGGTATCATATTTTTAAGTACCTGTAGATATACAAAAAACTCATTTAGTACGTCAAATATAGTTTAAAGGTAAATCAATTATGAACGAACGAACGAGATACAACAATTCTGAATGTTAGTTCCAATTTAAACAGATTCATTAATAATTAAAACAATCAAACCACTGTCGTATATTTATTTTGTCCCCCAATGTTTTACCTACACAAAATTTTGCAATTCATCACGGCGACATGATTGATCGTAATAATTCGTTCTACTCTCTTTTTTTCGCTTTCAATATTTCGATTAAATAACGACTGAGATTTGGACAGGGCAATCCTTCATCATAACTTCCAAGCAGTCCTTTGTTTATCTATCCGCTCGATTAAAAAAAAATCGAGTTACGTTCGAAATAACATTTTAATCCATGATAGCGTTGCCAGTCCGGTTTATTGGATAAAGCGGAAAATGGTTAGGCTTTTTAAATGCTTGTCAGGTCAAATTTGACTGTCCAGTTTTTGTTATGCTTTTTTGTGCCTCAAATCGAGATGACTGTGTTTTGACTAATTAGTTAAAGATATTTTTCATATGAATAATTAAAAACTGATTAATGATATGATTTTTATTTTAGATTTAATAAACCTTTAGTTTTTAAGTTTCTGGCTGGTAAATCAGGCTTTCTGATTTTTACACCAGGCAACCCTAACCCACAAAAATCATCAAAACGTATTTAATGACACCAAACATGTTTTGAGTTTTTGTAAATACAGCATGTTGATGTTGTGGGTTTGAAGTGTATCAATCAATCAATACTTTAAGAGCGAACGCATCTAACAACATTCTAGACACAAAGGCCATCTAAACACAATTCTAATAAAGTGAATACATACGAGGGTTCAAAAAGGTGCACACCGAGGTACCACCGGCGGCGGTGCAAGCTGCAGAAGAAGATCCTCTTGTACCGCACATATACGGAGGATCATCATCATCCACCGCTTGCTTCTTGTTCAATCCGTTGATGGTTTCTGCAAGGACATCATCGACAAACGACTTAGCTGTTGATGTTATCTCTGGATCCATAGCTCTATATAGCAACTACACACTATATGATAATACAATAACAAAACACAACCACACAATCTAGAAGTTATCACTCAACTATCTCACGCAAACCGAATTTTATTGTAATTCGCGCGCTGAACACAAAACGACGATGTAGCAGTGTCAAGTGACAAAAAGGTACGTTAAGTGAAACTAAAATGTATAATGAATGTCTCTCTCTATCTCTCTGTAATATTCTCTCGTTGTCGGTATCAATGCGCAATCGTCACGTGAGTTTTCCACAGCGGCGTTTCTTCTCTGTGTTTCCAGCAGTGCAGAGGGCAGCACACAAACGTATATTTCTAATCGAACGCAGCGACAGTGTGTTAGTGTGGATGTGAAAAGACCTTTGCGACGCGTTAGGAGTTGTCCGACCGACCGGCTAGATTTCGTAACATTATGTAATCAAAATACGCGAGATGTATTTACTACTTCTAGACTGGTCACCGTGCTGGCATTTGCATCAAATTGTCGTTTGCTTAGAGATATTTTGTGATATAAATTGGATTTATCTTATAAAGATGCATTTATATATTTCTAGATTTTATTTGCGATTTCGCGACGGTTTTTGTGGAAACCCTAGAGCGTCCAGTCAACTAGTTACTCTATATTATATAAATAATGCTTCAAACTGAGATCTAAACGTTGTGAAGAGATGCTAATACAGACATACAAAAATCCTGGATCCACGCTTTCCCCTTTAGGCGTCATACAAAATGTCAATATAAAAATCTATAAGAAAATTAAATACCGAGGGCCAAGTCCTATTATTTTTATAAGTATATTAGTATTGACTATTGATTGTTGATGCTTTTCACGTGTTATGTGTATACAAATTAATATTTTAACTGCAGGAAACGTAATGTTTGTATACTGACATCAAAGGATATTTTTTAAATGTTATTCCCGATTCATTTCTACAATTTAAAATAAAATATTTTTAGAACATATCCGCCGTCGTAAGCAGTGCTTCCCAAACTCTAGTTGTACTTTATAAATTGACTGTGGACCGTTGGTCAAAAGAACACAAAATGTAGGTTCAGTTTCGAAATATCTTGTACCAGATTTCTACACAATGAAGTTTTCTGTTATAGTAAAAAGTAATCAAATGTATGTGGTAAATGAGATTGAATCTTTTCAATTCAACAGTAGTTTTCATAAACGACCTGTCAGTTACTATGAAAAGTATATGAGAAACATAGAAATCACAGAAAACGTAATTTTCAGAGACCCAAGTGGACATAAACTAATATTTTGCTGATGTAAGCGTATTTTAGCACCAATGTGCCTTGTCAGCTAGTTCAAGCTGAAAAAACCAATTGGTTTCGTTGCGACCGTAAAACTGTTTGTATTTCGTTGGATTTAAATAACGAACACATCAGGTAGTGCTGTGGTTCATGTGTCGGTTTTACTTGCATTTGGTTCGTTGATTAAAGAAGTTCTTTGAGTTTTGTTACCGATAGATGGAAGTATTAGATCCATCAACTAGTTAATTCTAAAAACAGAGACACTATCACATAATAGAGCTGTTTGTATACTGGCCATACTGAGACATAATCCCATTTGTGAATAGTCTCGAAATGAACATCTTCACTACTACTTTAAAAAAAATAGTCTGATAGATCTGAGAATTTAACTGAAGCCGAGCCGTTTAATAATTGGTTATTGTTGATCACCGCTCGTTAAATCGATGCAAGTGCTAATTAGCCAAGAGAACGGACCTTGTAAATCATGGTAATTTAATTCGTACTGATTTCTACTTTCATGGACTGTTGGTGTCATTCATAACGATAGTTCTCACTGTTATTGTTTAGATATTTTAACGTCTCAACAGACTCGATTGGGTAGAACAAGGGATGGAATATTTATTAATTACTGCACTGTAACCATCAATGACCCGCAACTTCCACTATCTAACATTTTTCCTACAAACAATCTCGCTAGTCACGAATTTTATCACTCAATAGGTTCGGATTCTAAGTTTTAATTGGACGACCGGCCACATAAGTTTTTAAAGGTTTTGTTCTCGAAATCGGCTATGAACCAGGAGCGTAGCTACCGCCGTATCTGCCGTATCAATTATACAGGGCCCCCGAGCCACGGGGGCCCCCAACGTGCGTTGCAAAAATTAATAAAAACTTCCCATTTTTTTTTATTTCAGAAATGACAAAAGTCAAAAAAAGCAATTTCTTTTTTTTCCGCGTAAAGCGTGCGTTCAAAAGTTGGCAACACCCTACATCGGTTATCGCGGGCTGCGGGATTTCTCTGTTTAAGTCATTTACTTCAACGGGGGAAGGGCCCCCAAACAAATTTTTATACGGGGCCCCGCCAAGGCACGCTACGCTTCTGCTATGAACGCATCCTTCAGCAATCCCTACTACTAGTCCTAAATGACCTTAACAATAAAGAACGTAGATTAAACAATTTAATCAGGCGGAAAAGAACGAATTGGTCTTGCTAGAGTTGATAAACTTGACCGGCGTTACGTAGCTGGGTGCACAGAGCAAGCGTATCCGTTGTTATCGACCCGTGCGGTGATTCGAGGACACGGGCCACCGACCGTTGCTTAGTTTCGATACCAGAACTGTGTTGTATCTCATTCTCGAACCAGTTCACAACGATGGTGTCGTCTTGCTCTGAACGTGTAGCGATAGTTCATTGTTCCGAACGGTTTTTGTACAACGGCAACAGCATCAGCAGCAGCCGCCGACGGCTACTCGAAGATGCAGATGAACGGGGTACGATTCTTGAAATCGTGATCAATTCAAAAATGAGCTGAAACGACCTGAGTTAATGAGCGTATATTATAATAATACCAAGCAATGCAAGTTCTTTTTAAGCGACATAAAAAAATTGTTTTTTGTGCATGTTCTGCGATAGCTCTGCCAGTTGTGAACCAATTTGAAAAATTTGACGCCATTTTGTTCAGAATGTTGTCGGGTTGGTACCATATAATTTTTCTTAAAATCGGTTCATCCGTTTTTAAATGAGAAAAAAAACATTTTTTATATATATGTTACCTCATATCTTCAGCATTTGTGGACCTATTTTGATGATTATTTTTCTATTTAATAGAGCATACCGTCAGGATGGTCCCAGATAAAATTTACTTAAATCGATTCAGTAGTTTTTAATGTATGTTCCACTATATCTCCGCCAGTTGTGAATCAAAATTTACAAGCTTTTAATAATTATTAGATCACCACGGTAACAAACCTTTATTGATACTTTATAATTTATAAACAAACAATTACGAAACCTTATTAAAAATGTGCGAAATAAAATCCACTAAAAAGCAAAAAACAAAAAAAAAAACGTTTTAAAAAAATATTAATCTCTTTCAACAAAGAGGAAAAATGATGAAGTTTTGAGGTCGGTTATAATTAAATTGGTTCCGACCGCAAAATTTCATTGTTTCCCTCTTTTTAGTGATATTTTTGAAGGAGGTTTTAATTAATTAATTTTTTTTTTAATCGGTATGGAGAATTAGATAAGACTCCTAGTTTCGAAAGAATTTTTATTATAAAATATTCAGTGAAAATTGCCAGAAAACTCTTCTCAGATTCACTTTTCTTTTACGTAGATTTCTTAAAGTTATCAAAAGTTCCATGACTATTTCAGGTTTTTCAAAGTGTGTGATTACCCTGTATTACATCCTATAGAGTTAGTCCTTTTTTTCATCTTGAATTAATATGTAATAACTGATTTAAGCTTTTTAAATTCACTTTTTATTCAGTGTGCTGTTAGTCCCAAGGGTGTTGTCTACGTATTACATACACAGCCAGTGTTATCAATTCAAAATTAAAATTTTATAATTTTGCATGAGATGTCATATCATCAATAGGTATTTTGACTCAAGTAATTTCTAGAACTTATCTTAATTAGTTTATTACAGACAAACTGAGATCACTCACCAAAATATTTTTTTCTTATGTAATCGTTCTAGATATCAAAGTTCATTGTGATTTATTAATATAACTTACTCAAAATCAAGTATTTGTACTTTAATAAAAATTCTTCGAAATATCCACTCAAAATAATCTAATCACCATCTTTCCAGCTACTATACTCGCCTCTCACTCATTCGAGTAGCTTTTCTAGAACGTTATCATCGAAATACGTACTTATCTTCTTAATTTTGACAGTCTATTTAATCGTGAATGAAATTTTTTTGACAGAAGAGTGGCATTAGGTCAAATCACGCGACAGCGAGTTTTAACAACTCGAGTCATAATATCATTACGAACAAGATACACACTACATTTTTGCACGCATCTCCTATAAAATAGCTGATTTTCCATTAATTTCCAATATTTTTGATAGTTCAATTTTGAAAAATTTCACTTTTGATTGTAGGTTGCGTTCAGTTCTCATGCCGTTAGACTATGCTTTACTATATAGGAATGTTAGTACGACTACGTTCATTTCATTTTATGCAATTTTATTTATTTTAAATTGAACACTCTGATGTCTCAGTGTTGAGTTTGAAGTTTTATTTTTTTTAGTATTTTTTCGCAATATCTATCTTAAAGAAGTCCTAAGATGTGTTCAAGAGGAGAATTGATTTGTCCAGATCCACAGGAAAAGTTAATTTTTTATACCCTAAGCACAAAGTTAAGTAGTTTCGGAATTTGCTTTCTACGTAACGTATATTTTCAAAGTTCTCTGCGTTTTCGGCACGGGTTAAACTGTATGAATTGAGCTGAAATTTTAAGCTTATCATTTTTTCACTATATAGAACCATTTCAGGGGGTAGCAACTAAAAAAATTTGAAAAAAAATGGCTTATACAAGTTGGAAATTGACACATGCTAACCTTTCAAACGATTCTTTACATTGAAAAAATGATTCTCTGAAAATTTCAGCTCGAATGATTAAAATTAACCCGTGTCCAAAACGCCGTAACGGTTATAGGTTATCATTAGCATTACGTTCCGTAGTGCGAGTGCGAAACTCTGTCAATGACTTAACACCAACCAATTTCCTATCTTAAAGAAGTTCTAAGACGTGTTTAAGGCGAGAATTGATTTGTCCAGATCCACAGGAAAAGTTAATTTTTTATACCCTAAGCACAAAGTTAAGTAGTTTCGGTATTTGCTTTCCACGTAACGTATTTTCAAAGTTCTATGCAATAATATAATATAATAAAATAATATAAAATAACTACAAGAGTCGAATTTGTCAATTGCTCAAATACATAATTATCTAGTAGGTATAAAAATATTTCTCGTCATATAAACAACAATAATGGATCTCGACTATTCTCAAGCATTGTTTTATTCTTCAGATGTCTGAAGTCTAAGCTACAGCAATGATCAAATATTAAATGTTAGATTTCAAGAATTGATATTTCAAAGAGGGAAACTTGGATACTGGATACGCAATGGTAATTCTAGCACAATTGAATGTAGAGTCTCTGCACCAATTAACATAAGAGTTAATTACTATAATTTTGTTCTAACTATTCACTTGCTCTATACAGGCGCGGATCTTTGATTTTTAAAGAGGCTCAACAAAAAATACTTTTTTATATTTGTATTGTAAAATTGAGAATTGATTAATTTTTGGTACGTAATTTTTTTAGTTTTTCAATTTTTTTTTTTTGAAATACATAAATATTTATTATTTTTTATTTAATTGTAATATTTGCCACAACATTAAAAAAGTTTTATTTCAACTGCGCATAAAGGTTATACGCACTCACTTTTTTTTTTTTTTTTGATAAAGGTTCTTAAGGTAGTTGTCGTGGTACAATATTATTATAGATTATACGCGCCACAAAAAATACTAGCTTGTAGCTAAGTGATCCATAATTTGTACGCAAGACTGTACCCGTGGAAACGTAACCCATACAGTATTCATATGCATGTATACTTTTCTATAAATTGTTAAACTTTAAACCGTTATTTATAAATAATTAGACGGTCAAAAAATGTTTCTTATGTTTTTTAAATTCATAACAAATGCATTGAAAGACTGTCAGTTTTTGGAAAGTTTCTGACAGTTAGTTCTTTTTTTATAAATAAGAAACTGGTTCAGAACTACAGAGATCGTATACAATCAATGTTAATTATCCAATTTTTAATTGAATTTATCTCGGATTATATACGGTCGATCGACTTCAAATTTTCAGGGCAATTGTATTATTATGTCCTTAATAAGTATACAAAAATTAAGAATTTTCTGACGGTGTGCCTTAACCACGACAACTACCTTAAGTCATTCCCTTAAATTTGCGAGTTGCTTTGTAATTGTTAAAATAGTTTTATTTATCTAATTTTTATTCATGCATAATCAATAATCATTATAACTCCACAGAAACGCTTTATCATTCATTAAATATTTACTTTACGGGAGATAGCTATTGTGATTTTGCGAATCATGTTAGCACTTTGATTCCATACCTACATTAATTTATGGCATTAAACACACTCGATATGAAAAGGTGTCCACTTTTTTCCATTTTCAGGTAACCTCATTCATAAAGGTCAAATGAAAACCGAGAAACAATGTGTCAAAGATCTAGCCTTTACCCATCGTAAATAGAAACTACAATTACTATTTTTAATGGTTTTTTTCATTTAATATTTTGAAAATTGAAGAGAAAAATTGAATGTTGTAAGGATCAAAATAAATATTATATTTTTCTAGTTCGAAAGAAAATTTGAAGCATGCAGGTAGTTTCGTTTTGTAAATTAAAACATTTAACATATTTTAATAACGAAATTTCGGAATATCAAATAGATGTAGGTAATGTTATATTACATATTTCGCACAACATGGTCTCTTAATTAATTGCGGTTTGTTGATTTCTTCACAGACAAACCCAAAGGCGACAATATCGTGATGCGCATAGGAACTAGGCAGCAGATTATTTATAAAGAAGCTTGCAATAAAGTTCAGTCTAATTTCACACATAGAACCATAAATTATTATGTTACTTCTTGGTTTTATTTATAATTTATACACTGAAATTATTTTTATCATTAGATACACAGGCTACCTCGTTAATGAATAACGTCAGCTGGGAGACCGTTTAATATACTTTTATCAACCACGCAATATTAATTGGCAGTCCACTGGATGACGTTATCCTCCACTACTATTCAACTGAACGAGGTCACCTTTGTAATGTACTAACCCTGGGTGGAAGTGATGTTTATTTGCAGACAATGTATCTCCAGTTCATTCTCAAAATTCAAAACAAAATATTAAGGTTTCCTATATCGTATCATTTTTTTCTGTACCCCTTTTGATCAATGGACATGGGCATGTGACAAGCGTAACCTAGATGGCAGCAGTTACATAACGACCTAAGTTATGATTGACTTTCCCTAAGGAATATATTCCAGTTAAGTATTCTTTTTTTCTCTATAAATACAATATATAGACGAACATGTTAATAAAACAAATCAATGAAAATCTAGCACTCGAAATTTTATTGTTGCTTATGGTCTCGACCAATCGTAATTTATATTTACAAAGACAATTAAATATTTAGACAAGCTAGTTTTTATTCAAAACGATGTAAAAATGCCTATGTAAACAAAATAAACGTTACGATGATTACGTCTCTGTCTATATTTGTACAGTTAATGGTTTTTCACTGCGGAATTTCCACGAACTACAGCTTTTCTAGCATGCGCTGCAGCCATCTGTGCTGCGCGTTAATAACAAAAACTCGATATAAAATGGAAAACTCCATCGTCTCCGCATCATGTGGCGACATCGCGGAAAAGTACTGAACTAAACAAAAGAGCAAACAAATGGGTGCGAATGCACTTTTAATTGGATTGTGTTGCAAACAATCGCATTTGTTCGTAAATTGGTTAGACGAAATAATTCGCGATTCTATTCTGTATTAGAATTTAACGCTGTAATCGAAAAAAGAGTATCATTTTTATTAAATTATGCCAAAAACACGTCGTATATTTTTTGAATTAGAATAGTTTTCGAAATTTGTTATGAAGTGTCCCTTTCATGAAATATGACGTATAGGTTTACAAATCTCTTAAAAAAGATACCGACATTATTTTTAAGAAATCTCTTATTTTTTTGAAAACCATATTGTGTTGGTATAGAAAAGTATTCTCTTTTTTAAGGCAATTTTTTAAGTCAGTAGTCCAATATGTATAGAAAAAATTCAATCAAAAATATTTGTCACTAGCAGCGAACCCGACTTCGCTCGGACCAAATTATGTGCGGATGAGAATAGTAATTTGTGATAGATTTCAATCAAGTCTACTGTACCGAAGCGGCATCTATGAACCACTTTATCAGCGACTTAAAGCATCATTCGACAGTTAAATGTTTTACAGCCAGAGACAGGCAAGCTGTCATGGCGTGTGTATATATGAATTAATTATCATTCATTGTTGTTATTCTTATTGTAATAATGTGAGTATTCGAATTTTGCGAATATATGTTGTGATTCGAACTTAATATAATTTATGCCCAATATTTTTTATAGATTTCAACAAGTCTACTGTACCCCTCGACGAAATTTTAATATAAATTCCCTCAGGAAACTTGCTGAGACCCTTGGACTAATAAAAAAGTATTGGGATTCGACTTAGCTCGAACAATTCAAGTCAGATATCATAAGTTTATAATACAAAATAAAATAGACTATTAATATAGAAATACAGATTATTTTTATAATTATTATAATCGTTGTTGATTGTCATTCAAGAAATCTGTATTATTAAGAAATTCTCAGAACCTTGAAAAATATTACAGAAATAAAGCGGAAATACGAAAATACGTTTTCTTTTTATATGCGCATAAATTAAGGGCACTTTGAATTTCATCATGAAATCTTACAAAACACCCGATTCTAAGAAAGTGGGCGTTTCATTGTCAGGTTTTATCCGATTCAAATGGAAATACAAATTAACATACTACATAAATAATTCGGGAACAAAAAAGAATAAATAAAAGGCTTTGCTTTTACTTTATAAACGTTTCCGAATCTTCAGTTCTTAATTCATAGTTAAAAAAATGAAATTAGTTGCGATACGTAATTTTTTTTTATCGTTTCCGTTGAATTCGGGAGAGTAAAAATGAACCTTTTTCATAAAGTCGCCAGTCTGTCGAATCATAAATAAACCTTAGTAAATTTAAACTGCAAATGGAGATAAGTTATAGCTTTTTAAGTTGCTACTATAAATATAAAACATTTCGCTTATTCTAGATAGTGACTAGATAATTTATATTTCACCATAGAAGCGGCACATTGTTGTTTTATACTGTTTGATTGCTTCGTCACTTTAATAAGCAAACCGTACTGTAATGATACGCCACTCTGTACTATTTTAGAATCGTTGTGTGGCTAGGTAAGTTATCTCCGATAGAAGTAATTTCTAAGCTCCTCCTACAAACGGAGTTAGTAGTACTTAGTCGATTTTTAGAAGCTTTGTTTTTGACTCTACGAATCCGTTTTTGACGTGAAACAGCTAATGGTGCGATTGAATGGGAGTGAAATTGCATGACAGCTTCGCGTCTCTTCGATTTTTTCCGACTTAGCTCTCCTATCTCAAAAATATCTATACTGACGCTTCCTTCTTTACTACACTACACACTCGATAATTTACGTGTGTTAGTGTGTCAACATTTTACTCGTGAATCACTGTGCCAGGTATTCCACGACGGCTGACATTTTTGTATCACGTGTGTCTATATAGAACAAACGGCTCCACCGATTAAAAAAATGACTGTTTTTGTTCGATTCCTTCCAAGGTCTAGTTTCTTTTTTTATTGAGACGCATCCCCTTAAGAGTTAAATACGCAAAACAACCTAGATTCATAATATTAGTTACGTAATCGACGCAATTAACATACTACGTAGATTTTATAATCACAAACACAATATCTTATGCTTGTCTTTTTCAAGCAGTAGTTAGAAAGAAATTTAAAATAAGAAATAAAAATTTAAACAACACAAACAAGAAAAAAACGATTTTAACTAAACACATTATTTAGCATTAATGCAGCTTTGAAAAAGTGATATATT
Source organism: Venustoraphidia nigricollis (assembly GCA_034508555.1). Lineage (NCBI taxonomy): Eukaryota > Metazoa > Arthropoda > Insecta > Raphidioptera > Raphidiidae > Venustoraphidia > Venustoraphidia nigricollis. Next base: position 5,286,904 of record JAVRKA010000013.1, read on the forward strand.
ACTCTGATAATGTTGACAATTTATTCATTGTTTTAATAGTTTTTACCACAGACTTTCGTCGCATTGACGTCGATTTTACTCACATCTAGGGGTTAGCGGGCATGGACCACGTCAGGATAGAGATGGGAAAAACGGGTCTTTTCAGTGATCTGCATCTTTGCATCCGGATCCCATATATGAGCCGGCTCACTGAACCGGTTCAAAAAGAGCCGAGTTCTGAATATGTTACTGCAGTCTGCCACTGAGTTACCTAGTTCAGTCAATCATATCACGACCTGCATAGAATCAAGAATGCATAGCCAAGCATGTGATGCATGAGTCATTTGAGCTGACAGATGCATCAAAGCAAGAACTGATACGTAAGTGTAAAATGTGCTTCTGTGTGTTAAGTGTTTCACTGAGTTATGCGGATCCGTTAATCCGTCGGCTCAAAAAAAAGTGAGTCGGCTGTCACGGATCTTCTGTTGGAGTCGGCTCTTTGAACCGGTTCAGATCTGAGTTACCCAACTCTAAACGGCACAGAGTTTATGCTTCGCCGCTCTATTAATCAAACCGTACTATTCGACGAGTGACTCTCTAACATTTCAAAATCGTGTAGTATAAGTTGGGTATGAGGTTGATGCTACAAAAATGTGTTATGCCTTCGAGCATGAGTTGTATTGAATTTTCTTGAATGTGAACCAAATAGTAGTAACGTTTGCATCTTCAATCTGTACATCTGTGAAGCAATGAGTCAAACATTTATTTATAGTTACAATAATGACGATGTAGGTTTTTAATGAATATTAAATTTATGACGATTATGGGGTATTAAAATATGTCCAACGTGTAGAATGTAAGAGATGACGCTACGCGACAATCTTCCTCATGTAAACGGCCATGAATGCCATGTGATTCTATGAATACGTTTAAACAAAACAAGAACGCAACAGCATATACTGTTTTACCGTGCAGCAAACAACTGAAAACTCGAGAAAAAGTCTATAAAATACTGAACAAATGTTTAAGTTATAGTTTACGTGTTAAGATGACGGAATCACGTGAAACATTTGAATAAAGTGTTGAAAGTTCTTCTAAACAAGGTGAGTAACTATACAATATATATTAAAATTTTCATAAAAGAAACATTCGGTTGATCGCCGAATTTAGGAGACGCCCTGTTCAAATTAAAATCAGCAACAGCGCATAACAATCGATTTCCTGATCTTTGCGTTTCTAAAATATAGGTACGGAGAACCACATATATCATTTTTCAAAACTATTTTTAATTTGAAAAACTTCAGAGGAATTTCCAGGAAAACATGTACTTTGATGATATTGCTGCAGGACTTTCAGCTTTCTGCTCTACTATTTTTCATCACACCATGCTGAAAGTACGCACTTTCACCAATATATAAAAAGACTAATTACTTTCAAGTGAGCAATGTTGACGTAATGACACATGGATCTAATAATGTCCATGTAATAACAGCAGATGGCGAACATGTGATGACAAACGCCAGTCTCATTATCAGTGCGCATGACAAAACTGTTTAGACTCGCCTATTCAAACGATATGCGTGTAATTCCATCTCAGTGCATAAATGTTATACTTTGGGCTGTAAAATAGAATCAGAAAAGACGTACTTTCGGCATAGTATGAAAAAAATTATAATAATAAACTATACTAATTATACGTATCGTTCATTATCATAAAAGTGATAAAACATTCCACGGTCAACGTATAATCAATGTCAATTACAAGTAATATGATAAACTGTGAAATCGTTGATAATAATTGTTTTTATTATTTTAAAACAGAGGTATTTACTAACGGACCCGTGCGAATACTTCCAAATTACCTCCAACCCCCTGCTTGTAAATTTTGTATGGAAACGCTTTCCCATTTACCTTGGTTGGAGGTAATTTGGAAATTTTTTCAAGCCCCATTCGTGATTGGTAGCTTGAAGAAAAATTCTCGGACAAAAGATGTTTATTTTTGTCTCGGAAATACGATCTACTTCAGAAAAATAGGATTTGCTATTTGAAATTTTAAAGTTGACCTCAGCCCCCCGCGGGGGGAACCCTCGAGGGGGGAAATTTTTGTATATTATATAGGTACATATATACACATACAATATATAAACAATTTCAAAAATAGGACCGAACTGTTCAAGAGGCTATGAAACGTCGAGAAATGTTGGTCCGACCCCTAGGTCCCGCCATCCGCCCGACGCCAATAGTGTATGGCAAAAACACGGATAAAACGTTTGAGAACCCTTGTTCTAGGCGTACTTATTAATGTAGTTTGTTAATACCGTCATTTTAACATTGGAGCTACTAACTACTTCCACGGACATATTATGTTGACGTGAAGAATCGTTGACGTTAATAGTAATTAAGTAATTAATTTAACTAATGGACTACATACTCAGGTTAACCCGTAAAACAGAAAATCATAGGTTCATTTGCAAATTAGTTCATATTAACTTATAACAAAAAGTGTCTTTGACACGCTAGCAAGAATAAATAAATGAAAAGCATAAGTAAAGCAAGTTTATTCTGAGCAATATTTAGTCATTATTGGAGTAAGTTCTATGAAGAGAATAGTCGAGAGTGTAGCAATGTCGATAATATGACGTTTCCATCGCTTATCTATTACAAGCCGCCAGTTTACGCGAGAACTGGAAAAAGCATTTTTTTTTTTTCAATTTACAAAGAAAACAAAACTGGAAATAAGTATGAATACTGGGGTTGGGTTTTTAGGGTTCCGTCTGTATATCTGTCAAAGTCGATTTTTTCTGGACTAAATTTAATTATAAAGTTGAAATTCTAACCCGCACATATTTAAGTATTTTGATTAATGGTATAGATAATAGAACGGTTCTATGCGCGAGTTTAATTCGCGATGTTTTTTTTTTTTAGTTTTTATGTTTTATTTGTGCGTTTAATTAACGTTATCTCACGGTTTCCGGATCCTACGTTACTGCAAACTGCTATAACTATTCATAATACTAAATATTTGCAAGTAAATTGTGGGCAAAGTAAATTAGACTCAACCTACAACGCCTTGTTAATACACTCATTTATTGTGTGTTAAATATTTAAATATTAAAATATATTTTCTTTTTTATAAGGGTGTATCTAAACCAGCGTTTCCCAAACTATGTTTCACAAAACACTATTGTTTTGAGGAAGACCGGTGTTTCGTTAAAAATTATGAATACCAAGTGTCCTTCGTAATTATACGTTAAAGTAAAAATATCCGTGCAAAACCTCATCCATCAATTTCACACCGCCGTGTCAAACGAAGTTTTATTTCAAAAATCGATTATAATTTACAAATATTTATGGCTAGAATATATCGTTCGGTTCACAATAGATAGATAGATAGAAACTTTATTCTGTTTATACTGTATAAAACAGTGTAGAATGCGTCAATTATAAAAGTATACAATTAAAAATTATGATTAAAATATTCCTCGACCGAGTAACAATTTTTCTGGATCAGCATTGCTTTTAAATGTTGTTTAAATTTTATGTCTAGAAGATTTTTCATCTCTTCGGGCAACTTGTTAACACTTTCAGCATTGAATTAACAGGACCTTTGTTGACAGTGGTCAAAGATGTGTAATCTAGTCTGTACTTTGTATTTGTTCTAGTGCTGTATGAATGGTTTGGAATATTTCCCGCGACAAAATTAATGTTAAATTTTACAAAACTTGCACATTCTAGCACATAGAAATCAAAAACTGTTAAAATATTAAGCTTTTTATATAGTGGTCGACAGTGCGTTCTCGGAGGAACTTTACAGATATAAAGCAGCAAAGTTTTATGCATGGGATTGGTATGATTTAAAATTACTTTGCCGTGCCATTAAGCCTGTTAGTATCACGCACTGGCAATTATTTTTGTATCGTACTATAGATTTCCTTAAACGATTTTTCTGACGAGATTAAAATTTTTAAAGAAGTATCGAACGAAAAAACTGAGTAACGTTACTGAACACACATAAAAGTTATTTTTTCGTATAATTGTCATAAAGTACAAGATAACAGCCAATCACGCAACGCTAAAATATAATTTATAATCTATTTGGCGATTGAATATTTTTCTATTATTTATTTATTATCGGTTTGTATGTTGCCTTTCTATATATATATTATAATAGTTCCACCTACATATCAGATAATAATAGCTTTTAATAATTAATTATTCTATTTACGGACATTCAATATCGAGGAATAGGTATAGAATATACAATATACATAAAGCAACAAAATACCGGGAAATTCTGCTTATCAAATATTTTCATTCTAGGGCTATGCAATAACTAGTTACCCGGCCCGGAAGCACCCGAAGCATAATAATATAACGAATTCAAATATATGATAAAATAACCTATAAATACTACTATAAAAAAGACCACTAAAAAGCGTAAAACAACAGTTGTGAGCCAATTTAATTACTATAACGTTTTATGTACTTCTATTAAATTGGCGCCGACCTCAAAACTAAAACGCTTTCTAGTGGCCTTTCAATTTCTTAAAAGTTGTTTTATTTTTTAGTGACTGCGCACGTAGTTTGCACGTTATTAATTGCTTGCTTCCTTAATATTTTATTACTTAACTACTAAGCCGATTTAGTAGAATTTATGTGAGACCACCCTGAAGGTATGCCCTATTAGAATAGGTAAAAATGATTCACAAATACTGAAGATAAGAGGTAGCATAATATATAAAAAATCTCCTTTTTTGAAGTCAATTAAAAACTACTTAGTCGACTTAAAAATATATATATGATACCAATCGGTAAACATTCTGAACAAAATGGTGTTGAAATTTTTCAAATCGGTGAGCCCCTCAAAAAGTTATGGCTGTACAAACATTTCCAAAAATATATACTTGACGAATTGAATATCTTTTGTTTTTGCAGTTGGTTAAAAATATGTTCTGTCCGACAGAGAACATATTTTATTTGTTCCGTCCCTGTAGATTAGGTATTCCATATAAAGAGTGAAGTGCCATGCGATGCCCATATTAGAGGTTCGTGAGCGTCGATTGAATCAGATCAAACGTTTTGTACATAGAGTTAAATTACTTTGAAATGGCGTCGACTAACACCGCCATATATCTTACGCGCTCATGTTTAACAACAGCCTAATAAAACCTGAGCAAGCCAACGATTTTGCGGCCGTTTCGAACCGACGACGACGACAACAATAACTGGCAAATAAACAACAGTAACGATCATTGTAGGCTTGGTGTTCGGTTACTTGACTTTTATCTATCAATTTAGTTGATACGCAGAATGCAGCTCGTTGTTTATACAAATTTTATTGTCTTCAACTAATTAACATTATCTTGACATAATAGTGTCTGTTGTATGACGGTGTAGTGTTCGAAATATTATGTTAATAAGGTATGTGCCAGTACTGAATTTAGGAGACTAATGTCAAGTTTCTGGTACAACAAGAAGAAAACGGGTCTTTTTAGTAATCTGCATCTTTGCATCTGGATCCCGTATGTGAGCCGGCTCACTGAACCGGTTCAAAAAGAGCCGAGTTCTGAATATGTTACTGCAGTCTGCCACTGAGTTACCTAGTTCAGTCAATCACATCACGACCTGTATAGAATCAAGAATGCATAGCCAAACATGTGATGCATGAGTCATTTGAGCTGACAGATGCATCAAAGCAAGAACTGATACGTAAGTGTAAAATGTGCTTCTGTGTGTTAAGTGTTTCACTGAGCTATGCGGATTCGTTGATCCGTCGGCTCAAAAAAAAGTGAGTTGGCTTTCACGGATCTCCTGTCGGAGTCGGCTCTTTGAACCGGTTCAGATCTGAGTTACCCAACTCTATTATAGACCAAGAAGAGTGATGGAACCTTTGGTGTGAAAATACGAAATAAAAATATATACCCACAAAACACCAAACCGTATCGAAAACTCTCGACGTACGTTTGCCAACTTGGTTGGCGAAACGTACGTCGAGAGTTTTCGATACGGTTTGGTGTTTTGTGGGTATATATTTTTATTTCGTATTTTCTATTATAGACGTTAAAAAGCTGGAGTCATCAGCGTCTATTTCTGATATAACGATCAGCTTTAAATCTAAATTTAACAATGCCATTAGTTGTCGGCTAAATCTCCGTTTAGTTAAAAACAAATGACAGTCTTAAATTGAGATTTATAGAGTTGTGGTCGATACGGAATTGGATTTTATAACCTGGAATAGTTTTCCTTTTTTATTCTCAATTTCTTTAAAAAATCTAAATGTCAACTGTTGCCAGGTAATAAAAGTGCACGTTTTGTTTCTGACGGAGCCAAATGTCTGAACTTTCACTTATTTTTAATGAATAAAGCGCGTAACAGAGAGTTATATATTCTTGTGGTATAGAGTTGGGTAACTCAGATCTGAACCGGTTCAAAGAGCCGACTCCGACAGAAGATCCGTGAGAGCCGACTCACTTTTTTTGAGCCGACGGATCAACGGATCCGCATAACTCAGTGAAACACTTAACACACAGAAGCACGTTTTACACTTACTTACGTATCAGTTCTTGTTTTTATGCATCTGTCAGCTCAAATGACTCATGCATCACATGTTTGGCTATGCATTCTTGATTCTATACAGGTCGTGATATGATTGACTGAACTAGGTAACTCAGTGGCAGACTGCAGTAACATATTCAGAACTCGGCTCTTTTTGAAACGGTTCAGTGAGCCGGCTCACATACGGGATCCAGATGCAAAGATGCAGATCACTAAAAAGACCCGTTTTTTCCATCTCTATTGTGGTACTAACGTTATTGGTAAAATTTCTAAATCAAACCCTGTACAATGTCATAGAATACAGTATCTGCCAATCAGTAATCATTCCACTGTGACATTTATATTATCGTTCTGCCTATGACCAAAGTGTCCACTGATCAACGTTGTGTCCATTCTACGACAGTCTGTTGTAAACGCTCAAAGGGTCAATGTTTAAATTCGGTATGCTGCTCGTTAATTTACTTTCATTAAAAAGTGTGCGTTTATAAATTAATTATAAAAAAACACTAAAAAAGCTTTTAAATCGGAATTGCTAAAAGTATCCATCCATTATTTGAAGGGTTGCACTATTTAATTGGATTTTAAAACAATTCTGCATTATAGACTTTTGTTAAAATTGAAAACTAAATTTTGTTTACATACGGATTTGTAAATTCACAAAATTTTCATCGGCTTTTAAGGTGTCTTTTGTGAAGAACATAATATAGCAGAATACGTATCTAGTGTTATATTACAGCGCGATGTGACATTATGTCCAAAACGAGTCCAGCGAGTTATAACTGTTACACGTGCTTTAATAATAATATATATGGCATTGTTGGCACGCATCTCCTATAAAATAGCTGATTTTCACTTCATTTTCAAAATTTTGGACAGTTCATCTTTGAACAAGTAATAGGTTATAAAAAAAAACTGACAGCAATGATTTACTATGGAATTCGTATAGCACGACCAGTTTTTTTCTACTTTACCGCACCTTACGCAATGCATATAAAGCAGCTATTTTATAGAGGGTAGTGCGACAAATTACGCATACCAGACTAATGCCCGTCTTCTGAAAGGACTTGCACGTAGTTCATGACGGTACCGATGCTGTTACCTTTGTTTTTATGAATGGCAACTATGGTAACAGGACCGATACTGTTTCGAAGTTACGCATCTAGCAATTCAGAAGATTGGCACAAAATACTAACAGTAGCCAAAAAATAACTGCCACTGTAATTACAAAATCGACGATCAACAGCTACAGAACATTAACAATGAAAGCATTTGCTGGGTTGTAGAAAAACGTTGTTAAAAAATTTGATTTGACAGTGCTCTGAGATTGTGATAAAAAATAACAGTTTTTATTGATGCACGAGCAGGCAATGCCGTTGTGAAACTTCCTGTTATGTAGAACATTAGATTGCACTCACACAAAAATAAATGATTGATCTGTTTAAGAATACGATCGCATTTCAAGCTAAATTTTGAAATAAAATGCGTAGAAAAATTTTGTTTCGAAGTGGAAATGGTACATAAAAAAAACTACGTTAAATACGTGTAGGTATATACAGTTTAAAAAATATATCGATTCTATCGATTAATTATTTTTCGAGGAGGATCGATTTGAAATTTTACAATGTTTTTTCTAATGGGCCAATATGTAGTCACAATCTAAGGTCATTGTTAAATCAGATTTTTTTAACAATTGTTTCTGCAGTCCAGCATAATTGAAGTTGAATGAACCTAAAAAAAAACTATTTATTCAGACTGATGAACTGTTTATTCATCCACAGGTCTTTTGCACACAAAAGAATTGCTAAATAAATATATTTAATTAGAACTAGTGTCCCACAAAGTCAACATTTAACTGTTGCGATTTTATTTTAAATTAAGCCAACAAGTGAACAATAATATAAAGTCTTTTATTTAATTAAATAATATTTGAAATAAATATTAAGCATTAAACAAACGGAATTAAAATAAAACTATCGATTCGTACTAATATTATAAAGAAGAATCGTCTAAGTATACTTGTTCGTTCGCCGCCGGTATACTCAAGATCTACTGAACCTATTTTAATTTTTTTTTCACTATTTCAAAGACAACTTTCTCGATTGGGCTAACACAAAAGAGGGATGAGTAGTGCGACACGTGATTTATGAACTAGATTGGTATTCGGTTCATGCGTCTGCTCAGAGGGGCTTACCGAAACTATCGAAGCAAACGAGGTAGAGAAAATTTAAAAAAGTTGGAAAGTTTTTTATTAGTTTTTTATTTATCACACACGATTTGCTCATTTTTTTATAATTAACGTTTTAATGCCCTTTCCACAAGACTAGCCTATATGATAATAACCCAACTTTATGCCACTCGGAATGTAGTAGGTTTTAAAGCAATGAAAGAAATTTTTTAATCGGTTCAGTAGTTTCTGAGATTACTATTTATGAGAGATTTGTTGATTTCGATTATTTCGTTTCTAAAATATATCTTATAATCTAAAAGTGATACGTTTTTGAAAATAATAATTTCCAATCGACACAAAAACTTTCTGATAAAATAACAATAAATTGTGATTTTTTTAAATCGGCAATATTAAACAGGATATGAAATTTTAACTGATCAATTACTTGCCATAATGATAAAATAAATATTATCAGCAAGTTGTCATTATTTATATATGCGAATACCTTGTTTACATATTTTTACATAAACACAAGTGTCAATTTCAAAGTTTGTTTTGCCGCCTTCAATTGTATGCAAGATGGATTTATTAATTATCGATACAAACAATTAAATATTTAAAGCAACTGAATAACCACAAGTATCAGGTAATTATTATTTTTGTTTAAATTTGAATTTTAATTTTTGGGTACCGCTGTACAAAGTAGGGATGTTACAGATGTGAATTTTACTAATATCTGCATTCTGCAGGTGCGGATGTAAAAATAATAATTAAATATTTTTAACATTAAATGTAAGTTCTGATTGATAAATATTAAATATTGATGAAACTAAGAGATTACAAGGTTTTATCAAATTTGGAAATTGGTAAAGTATATTTGAAGTATAATAACACTGCAATCTTTTCACGATTAAGGCGATTTCGCGCAAAGGTTCATAATATATTATTTCCTATTGGCTAAGTACTTAAAGAACTTGAACACGCGTTACTTGCCTGGTCCGCCGCCACCATCTTGATTTGCAACGTATCTGCCTCCGCAAAAGGTCCGCAACGACTGTTGCGGATGCAGAAATCTGCAACATCCCTTAGCACAGGTGTTTACGGATAGTAATTCTAAACTATAGACGTTTGACAAGTGAGTCTTTAATATTTTTTGTTCCAATATATATTTTTAACGTGGAGGGAAAGTTTGGTTGAGGAACAGTTGAAAAAAGAAGCTTTACCGATGTTTCGCTTGTGGCCTACGTTTCGAAAAATATATTTCCATCTTCAGGGCCTCAGGCTACTCAAAGGGTGGTAAATTGTACTAATCGGAGATACATGATCATAATCTATGGGTTAATAATAATTTGTATATAAAAAAACACAATACTTTTCATTAAAATAGTTTTGCAAACTTACAATAAAAATGGTCTATTTGTTAAAAAGTCACAGGCACAACACTTGACAAGTGAGAGATGATTTGTTGACCTTGATTAATATTTCTAGAAAAAAGTAGTTGTAACCAAAATCTACACAGGTCAAGCGGGTACGGAAAGCTAGAAAAATCTAATTTCAGTATAGATATAATGTTTCATGAAACACAGTGAATTATCTTTGGCTATCGTCCAAATCCAAGTTTACAACATGTTTTACTGGTTAATGAGAAATAAAATTTCTTAAAATAAATAATCTTTATGTAAACGATCTGTAGCATCTCTTTATGCAATGTTTATAATATTATGTGATTAAAATTTCGAAAATCTGACAATTATAAATTATAATAGTAATGCATATAGTAGTGAGCGTTGGTTCCACGAACTAGTTAAATGAACTGTTAATAATTGACGATTCGACTACTTCATCAATCGGCAACAAAACGCAAAGAATTCCCTCAAACGCAATACGTAACGAAATCGACACACGAACCATAGCAGCAGTGTATTCGTTATTTTAAATACAAACAAGTTTATGTTCGCAACTTAATTTGAAATCGAAACGGTCCTGCGTAATATTAATGTGAACTAGCCAACTAGTTAACATGTCACGGTTAACGATTTTGTCTCGTTGATGCTAAAATCGTCAAAGATTCACCATCGCGTTTTTAATTAAATTAACATTTGTTTCGCTCGCGACAGAAGCTTATCTTCAGCCAAACATATAGAAGTAGTTTATAGTACTTTAAGTTTGAGTATCGATTGACAGACGATAGTGCTCCGCGAATCATTAAAATATGTCCAGTTGTTCTCGCGTGATGTACAAGAATTCTGGAAACACGTTTTTCTGTCTAGGGACCATACAAAATATCCTAAAATATAATAGAAAAAAATCCATAGTCGCCGACTGGTGTTTGGTTTTTATTTCATTTTTAAAAAAACACCAGCAGTTATAACCATTTCAATAGAAATATCTATTCTACAAGTATTTTCAACTAGCTTACGTCCGGTTTGATTTTGATTTGGCAACGAAATTATCAAAACCAACCTCATATTTAGGCACACAGATGTCAAAAAACGATTCTGCACCCTACAGGCGCGACGAGAGATGTTATTGATTCAACTCTCTTCAGGGTTAAAGTAATGCGGCGCCAGTGAATTCCAGACACATTTATAGACTTTCCGTCTGCACTCTGCACTAACTCTATAAACAATTGAAACACGCACGCAATAATAAGGTTAACTCCTTCCCCTTTTAATTAATTATACTCTAGCTCAAAATTACCGCACCACTAGTTTTTTCTGCAATGTGTTTACTGTCAAAGGATACCTGGACTGGAGATATATTTCGTTTTCTGATAAAACTAGGATAATCTTGAAATCATCACGAACAAGTATGGCGAAGGCCTGGTGAAAAATTTGATGCCTGCAATATCTCGACAACTCTGTGAAAACGTCCCAGCAAATTCTTTCCCAGAACACCAACTTGTTCAATGAGAGCTACCAGGCAATTTTCTGCCACCAGATACCAGTGGTTTGATGGTAGTTATGGAAATCATTAATTTATTAGTTTGACGCATACCTTACTTGTCACTAGAGCTATTTGACAAATACGAAATTGGTAGCCTCCGTTGCAGAGATATTTAAGAAGCAAATCACGATGATTACTTGATGGTTTCGAAACTTACCTTGATTTCATCGGAAAATAAAATGTGCTTCCAGTTCAATAATTCCTTCAATTTTAAAAATATAACAAAAAACAGAATGGTGCGTTAGTTAAGACCAGTAGTGTGTATTAGGAATGAATTGACAATAGTTTAGTCACTATCGACAATATTTTTTGTTGTTACAGAAGATACTTGTGTACAAATTAAATCTAAAATTCGAATCAATCCGTATTCTTTTATCCGGCAGTTGGTGGCCTTAACGAAAAATTAGATATACTGATATAACTAGGTTAAACAACGCTTTGTTAGAATTTGACAATGACCTTAGATTGTGAACACACCTATTTATCCATACGAAAATTTTAAATCGATTCTGTTCAAAATAACTGATCAATTGAAACAATATTTTTTTTGCACAGATTCCACATCGGAACATTTTTCTATGACTTGATCAAAATTTAGCTTGAAAAGCGACTTTTTTTATGTGGAACAATCATTTGTTTTTGCAGTCTAATGTTTTACATGACAGGGAGTTTTACAAACTGTACGTGTTTCTGCCTGTATAAAAATTGTAAATATATGATCACAACTTAATTACCGAAGGTCATTGTCGATTTTTTGACAATACTTTCTGCAACCCAACATAAAACTTTTAAAAGAAATGCCTACTATATAAACGTAGAGAAAAATAGTAAAAAATATTGTACACAAAAATTCAGGTCATAACTATTTTAGTCATAAGACTGTTTTTTTTTTTATAAATAAGTAATCTGTAACTCTGTGAGAGTTTACATTACTTCGTATTCGGAGGTACGGACGGGTATAGTAAATGTACTCGAAATTTACAAAACAGAAATGTAGACCACGGTTCCTAGCAGTATGTACGATGTATGTAACATTTACTTTCGTTATAAATTAAGGTCCTTTCAAAAACTTCAAAGTGCTGCTGTAGAGAGTTTGATATCCTTAATTCTAATCCATAACATTGGTGAATGTCGTATCTTGTTAATGTACATATAGGGAGCCGGAGAGAGACAATTTTGTGGATGTGGGTCATGTTAATTAATTAAATTGACCTATTTAAGCCTTTAGGTTTTACATATAGTAATATCGTTAGGATTACCCAAGCCTTTTCCCGTAACTATGTTAAATCGGTAATGTCAAACACATCAGGAAATACACAGAATTAAATGAAGCCCAACTTTAAATATATATCGTATGTACATAATAGCTTTTTCCAACGGGAATATCTTCTTGGTTCCATTTTGATTAACTTTAACCAAATTATGTTTCAGCGCATGAACCGCCACTAAATGGCATCACTTCACAGTTTTGTGTAATTCAATTTATCAAAAACATTAACTGAATGTGTATAATACTCGCCACGGTTCTAAAAGGTTCTGAAATTAGTCAAAAACAACGTCGCAAATGCATATTTTAGAGCCGTCCTGGTTGTTTTGTGGGAAACGAAGACTCCCACCACCTCCCAATTGACTATTGTTTTTGTGGGTCAATAATAAAATTTTAAGACAAGATATTTTCAGAAAATATTCATAAATCTATAAAAAGCATCACTTTCAGTGTAATGTGTATGTCATATTGATGTACAATAAATAATAATTTTATAGTAAAATCAATACGTTTATTGTAACTACATATTTGCTAGAAATCCGTTAAGTCAATATTAAAATAGTGTTCAGTGTGTAGAAATCATAAATTTGGTTCAATAACACAAATTACCGTTCTTTTAGAGTTTCGTACTACAATGATACGACATCTGATGATAGAAATTTAAAACATTAGCAAATTACATTTTACACTGTAGATACGAAAAATGGCGTATTTAACATTACTTTTGGCATAAACTCCCCCCGTATGTCAAATCCCAATATAGAATTATATGTAATGTAGATTTTCCAAGGGTCAATAAAATGAAAATAAAAAAAAATTTAACATATTGTGGTATACCGTAGGAAACAGTTCATTTTTAAGATACAAAAAATTTTATTTTTTTTATGAATTTTTCTATTCGGATCGGCAAACGCAGGAGTTTACTTGTGACGTAACCAATATTAAAATTTGATCCACTTCCCGTTAACCGATTGAGTTGACTTTGTACACTTATATAGAATCCCGAACACAATTCATGAACCAATCGTTTTTAGAATGAATTATTAGTAATTAAGCTTATAAATCTGAATACATTGAACACGGATTTTAAATGGCGTACGATTTACGGTGTTCAATTATTATATCTAGCACAATAAAATGAAACGGTACTCAAGCAAAACTTCGCTAATTCATATACGTCATAGACACACGAATATTTTGCAGTAGATCAGGGATGGACAAAATTAACGGCCATTTTCTGAAACTGTTATTAAAATTGACAACAGAGGTTTAACAGTCTGTACACATTTAACAGATGTTATAGAATCGCGCCATGTACTATAGTCTTGTAGCAAAAAAACCGTATTTATTACCGAATCTTAAGTTTCGATATGACTAGGTGCCTTCAAGCACTTAATGCCTCAGCCAATTGATCGAATTACCGGGTACCTTGAGCTGATCCTGCCCTAGAGGGGAGTCTAGGAAGAATTTGATGTCTGGGAAGTGTATTTTACTTTTTTAAATGTGACTATGTAATGCAGTGCCGGATTAAACCAGCGCGGGGCTTGTAGCAAATTCTGTCAAGGGGCCCTTGGTTTGCTTTAGGTTCTCAAGTTTAGGGTTTTAAATAAAACAAAACTGTTACAAATAAACTTTTCTGGATTTAATATGGGCAGATTTAGAGATAACACTTTCAATATCGACTTCTTTAAGCAAATCATGATCTATATTCAACAAAGTGAGATGATTAAGACGATATGATAATCGATTCAAAAAAAAGTCAGCTATATTCACTCATAAAATGAATCTATATTTTATAATAAATCAACCAACCACAGTAGATTGGATCGTGACTGAGTTACTAAAATTTAAATAGTTCGCCTGTTTTCTCGAAATACTTATAATGGATATTATATTAAAATCGATTAAAAAAGTACAATCTCGGCTACGTAAACTCGCAAAATAAATGTATACCTATATAAAAAATAAAAATCTGGCCGCTTGAATGGTAGAAATGTGGTATAGATGCTAGTCTAAATATATATCGATTATAATTACACATTAGAACATTAACGTTAAAAAGTTCGTAAAATACCTACTTATTTTTACGATTTAACGTGACGAAATCGAGTTTTAGATTTTCAAGTGGAAGTGAGGCATAGCCTAAGCGTTTCGCGTTTAAGGCATGCAAGATATTTTACGCTTCTATCTAAATTATTATTTTTTTATTACGGTCAGACAGGCGTTGGAGCGCGGGGTCCCCAAATTCGCGGGGCCCGTAGCATTTGCTACTCTTGCTACGTGGCTAATCCGGCACTGATGTAATGTACTGTTCAAAACCAATAATATAAAAAATAAAATTTTTGTAGATACAGTGAGTAAAATAGATATTTGTCTACCCCTGTATTTGAGTAGACTTTATAGAGGTAATGTTACCCGTTTTTGCACGCATCGTCGACTTTGATCGAGGATATGCAAGTAATACAGAGGTACAAATTATTTATGATGGAACAGGTTCATGTTTGATATTTATAAATTATAAAATCACTGAAATCAGTCTTTTGGAACTTATTCTTTACAGATATTAATGGCAATGAAACAATTCTATTTTAAAAGACAAAATGTCATACATCTCATTCAAATACTCTATTAGAATCAATAGTTTTTCAAACCGGTGGAAAAAGAATGTATAAAAACTTCAGCGTCCATTAATTCAAAGACAAAATGTCATACATCAAATACTCTGTTAGAATGTATAGTTTTTTAGACTGGTGGAAAAATAATGTATAAAAACTGCACCGTCCATTAATGAACTATGAATCATCATTTGGGGGTGAACAACTCTCTTGTATTTCACAAGCAAATGTCCCCTTAGTCACTACTTTATATAGTTAGATTTTAGGGATGTTTATTTTACTTGATACCGTTTTGTTTCATGACGATTTTTATAGTAATTTTATCTAAATATCAAACTAAGGAAGACATCTCCAAATGAGCGTTCGTCTATGATCACAAATATATTTGTTAGTTTGTAGATAACACGTTATAATGTAATAGGAAATGATAGCGTGTCAATAGGATTTGGTGGTTTAATATATTTTTCATTTTCACCATTATTATGCGGTGCATTGCATATCAGGTGTTATGCGTCACTTACTAAAAATAATATTCTTACTTCATATTTCGCGTATTATAAAAATAAATATAAACACATCATTTCAAGCAACGAACACAATAACAAAATTATTAACTTACCAAGCCCCATTTTGCAGAACATTTCTTCAGCTTGAATAATTCCAACTTCTGTTCGTTTTGCAGATGATTTAGGTGCATGTAAAATGTTCGAATCTTCAAATAAGGATTTTTCTTTAATCGGTTCAGGAGTAACAGGCTTCGTTGGCACTTCTACAGGAGGAGCTGTTGGCACATATTTTGGAAGCTCTTTTTCTGGAGAAGGTTCTTTTTTATCCAAAATCGGCGAAACTGATTTGATATCTTCATTAATGACATCTTTAAACGTGTCCACACTCACTGGTCGATTAATGTCAACAGTCGGAGAATCGCTACGTAATTCATCGGATACTGAATGCTTATAATCGTCGATATCTAGTTCTGGATCGCTGTCGCTGAATTTATCAGCTAAATCATTAAATGTGCTCACCTTGGCCGGTTCGAGGGTAATTCCCTCCCGTTCGATATCCATAAAGTTTTGCGAAGCAGTTTTCGTTTCATTCAACAGTGAATCCAAAGGATCTTTTTCTTTAACGGGAGTCTCTCCCAAGGGAACCGCATGCGGGGGCACTGGTGGCACATACGATAAGTCACTTAGATGACTGTCAGACGATTTATTTTCAGAATAGAAATCGGTCGGCTTAAAACTGCCACCAATGTCAATGAGTTCCGAAGCTGTTTCCATTTTAAATGACGGTTTATTATCAAAGGAAACGATAGTATCACCGATAACCTCTTTCACGTCCGCTGTGACTGAAGACACGTAATCTTCGAGCTTGGAGGCTGCGTCGCGTGCACTTTTCACCGCCGCGGAGGTATTGATTAGTAGAACCGGCGCATCGTCAACTGTCGCACGTGGCTGTTGTTCCATAAAACCCGGCACGAAGTCGCCACTGGTTTTATTGTCAACCTCTTTGATTATTTCCTTTGTCGGTAAAATTTCGTGTTCTAAATGTTCAAAATCATCAACAGATTCAGATTCGCGATGTATAGTTGCAACGCCGGTTTCCGCTGGGGAGTGGTTAACCGACGAATAACTTTCATACAGATCTTTCACCTCTTCACTAGCCTTATTAATTTGTTCCATTTTGAATACGAGTTAAATTTTACACTTAAATTTAATTAAAATTTGTATAATGCACTTGAAAATTTAAAATGTTACCGGTCGGAAATAATGGATACCTTCTTGGTGCTGTAACTGTCAAATGTCACGAGACAGTTGTGTGGAGATGGTAGACAAGGTAGCCAGTTGTTGGGATACCGTTCTCATTGCAGCGAAGGGACAGGGGAGCGTTCAGACGAGAGCTGTTAGCGTTCTCATTGGTCGAGAAACTTAGACGCGTTTCCCCGCAACACAGCGGTAGCCGTCTGCCGCTTACAGCCGGTCGGTTTGTACCAACAATGCGTGACACATGACTCATAGGCTTAGGCAGGTCTCACTAATTATTGCAACCATAACCCTGTCCTCATACTGAATCACCAATAAGTCGGCGTCATAAATCATAATATTGTAATACCTTGTACCGGTGCATGAAAAATTATAATGCTTGACTTTTTATACTTTTCAAAACTTTGCTAGAATTACCCATTCTCTAACAAACGATTCATTAACTAAAAGTAATTTTTCGGACGCAGTTCAAGGTTTCTGTACGTAAAAGTAGGCTAACCTGGCTAAAATCACAAAATGACATTCAAACACGCGAATCGTGATACTATCTCATATCTGTTTAGCAAATAAAAAGCTTTCGCAGTGGATATAAAAAATATGATATGTAAACTGAATGATAAATGATAAGACATTCTATTATGTAATAACAACAATGTAATTTTTTTAACATGTACATTTTGTTTTCATGAAGCAATTATCAAGCAAACAATTAGCGCTGACAGATGGAAGCACGTTATCTAGTATAGTACAGAACGGGACCAGCCTTCGTGAATTTGTGCAATCTAGCGCAGTATAGGTTAGTCTGCGGCGGCAGTAAATATACTTAGCGCAAGCGTGCATCTTTTGCACGGATATGGCCACTGAAGCAAGTAAGGGTGCCACAACCGCAGGCACTTTGTGGGTGGAAACTGTTGGTGAAGATTTTAATAAAATAACCCAAAACGGAGACCTGAAACCTTTCCAGAACGGTATCATAAAAAAACGCAAAAATGGCTATATTGAGGTTAGTACTGCACAAATCCATTATCAAGTTTACGTATACCGCACCAGTACAAGTGCACTTAAATTGAAGTTTTCATGAGTTTGAAACAGTTCCGTTTTTTATTTTCTAGCGGTCTGAATGTACAAACGACAAGTATGAAAAAAATAAAACTGACAAGGGGTCCAATGTCAAATATCCAAAGGAATCATTTGAACAGCCATCCCTTATCACAGCCTGCTTGACATACATTGGATTTTATATGCTTATGTTACTGGGATATATTAATCAGATGATTTTTACACCGAAAGTAGCAACCGAAAAGAACCGCGACGGTTACGTACCATTGTACGATCACTTCGAAAGCTTTTATTCCCGATACGTTTACAGACGAATAAGAGATTGTTGGAATAAACCTATTTGTAGCGTACCTGGAGCTACCGTAACACTTAAAAACAGAGTAACGCATGACTATGGCTGGACTTTCGAGTAAGTAACTTAATTCCATTATTGTTTATTATATTTCAAGACATTGACATGAAATAGTTTCGCTTAAAAAGTTACATGGAATATGCCAATGAAATCTTTGACGCTACGTTTAACATATCCTTATTTCTGTGATTATGACACAACAGAATGAACGAGCGACGGGATTATTCAGAAATATCGATGAAATGTCATACTAAAGTGCTTCGTTAATTAAATTTGTATCTTTTTTGTAGATTTACTGGCACCGAAACACAATGTATTAATCTGGGTTCCTATAATTATTTGGGTTTTGCGGAGAAAGAAGGACCGTGTGCAGAACAAGCGAGCGAGGTTATAAAAAAGTACGGACTAGCTTATTGCAGTCCACGTAATGAACTTGGAACAAGCCCACTTCACATAGAATTGGAAACGTTGACAGCAAAATTCTTAGGCGTTGAAGATGCTATAACGTTTGGAATGGGTTTTGCAACTAATGCGTTGAATTTACCGAGTCTCGTTTCGCCCGGTTGTTTAGTTATGAGCGATGAGAAGAATCATGCCTCACTTATTCTAGGATTACGACTATCGGGAGCAACTATTAAAGTGTTTAAACACAACAGTAAGTAGATTTAAGTTATTTTTCCTGGAAATTATTTACTCGCAGATATGTTTTAAATGAGGGAAAATGCACCACCACCATCTCTCTCATTCAATCATGAAAGAGGAAAGGAACAGATTGTAGATTCTAAACGCTCTACAACTAAGGCCATTAGAATTGATCTGTTCATCCGATGATACTTGTTAGAGAACTCTTATTCACTCATCGATTTATTTTCGAGCTCTCTCGTTCACATAAACTAAAAACGATACAAACACTTTAGTATAATACTCGCCACGGTTCTAAAAGGTTCTGAAGTTAGTCACAAACAGCGTCGCAAATGCATATTTTAGAGCCGTCCTGGTTGTTTTTTGAGAAAGGAAGACTCCCACCACCTCTCAGTTACCTACACAGAACGTGCGCTCGTCGGTGATTGGTTATCGCTGGTTGTTGTGTTACTTGTCGCTTAAAGTACAGTCCAGTATGCTATTGTTAAGTTGTTTCTTTGATTGTTAATTGATCAAGATGCCTAATACAGTTTTGCATAGACAAGCACGAAAAAAAATTTTTTGGATGACATTATGCAAGGAATTAGACCTTTAGATTAAAGAATAATTAAAAATAATAATATAGCCCGAGTTTGTAGTTTTTCACCCGACTATACCTGCGCAAGCCTCCATTTGCATCTAACTTCAGAACCTTTTAGAACTGTGGCGCGTATTATAAGAACCATCTAGAACAACTTATTGAAACATAAAACGCCTTTCCATTTGTATTTTATTGCCATATGTTAGCTAGTTAGTTAGTAGTTAGTACCGCTAAAGAAGTTTCATTACTGAATGGTACATAGGAAATAGTGGGTTTAGTGGAATAACCGAGGTCAAAGTGATTTCAAGTAATTTAAATAAAGACTTGATATTTTTGTAAATTTAATACAAATTTAAACACCGACTATAAAATATTTTTTTATGTCCAAGCCATTCCTTTCTCTTTTCACGGAACTTGATGTTATTTTTTTAATTCTTAATCTTAGCTTATTTGACCTGTGTAATGTTGGCAACAAATATGTGTTTGTGACACCGCCTGTTAGCGGTTTTCTCAGATAAGAAAAAAGAAACATCTGTTGAGTGGAGATTTTGACTGCATGAAAACATTTTATGTAAAAGAGGAAACACTTCTTTATAAAAATTTTGTGTGTATAGAATTTGACTTTTATCTGTGAAGTTGAACTATTGAACTAGAAATTTTGATTTTTTTATAATTATTTTTACTACTATGTGCCTAATATTTTTATCTGGTCAATTGATATTTCCTGTAGAACAATTCAAGTTTATTAAACAGATGCTATGTATTTATACATATTATGTACAAATAAAGTGGAAGTGTCTTTCGGTAGTTCAACAAATTTTGTAACTTTTTGGGTTATTTTCACGATACAGAAGACACTTCTGCAAATGGATTGTTACCTAAACTGAAATGCACTGTTTAAGCTAAATTTCTCGTCTATACCGACAGCAATAGCTATTTTGAAATATTAATTGCAGGGTGATGTCGGGCAACACATTATTATTTTTTAATAAAACTAGGAATAGGTGATAATAACCATAAAAATGAATCATATCTTTTGAAATTAATATCAGATCAGGTGATTATAAAACGCATTCTTGTGATATAAGACATACATGTGATTGTATGAATCAGTAATTGATAAGATTTTGTGTCACGTTTTTATCAAAATATTTCGGGGAATATAAATTACGACCAGTTCATTTTTTAGAAAGCATGACAATATTTTCCATGCTTTATTATAAATAACATTATTGTTACAAATAACAATATTATTTCAAATAACATTTCAAAAATTGATTACATTGTACAGTAATCTTAATTGATTCTTGTAATGCGTTTATAAAATGAAAATACATTAAATTCCACGATGTTGTTGATGTTGACCAAATACGTAGACATTATTCATTATTATTAATCTATTATTATTATTATTATTTTCATTCATAGCGCCATTTAATTAATGATATAGTAGTTACATAGCAAATTTCCTCAATACAGTTTGCTATTGTTATTATGAAACACCCTTTGTTGACGTAACAATATTGCTCAAATAATGTCTATCTGAATTTAAACCCCAATCTTCCTCAGTCGCGACGGCTGAGTTATCATTTACTCAACAGTGACATGTCTAAAAAACATCGAGAAATTTTGATCCGACTCCTAGGTCCCGCCATCCGACCGACGCCAATAGTGTATGTGCCATATTAAGACAAATACACTAACAATCAACCTTTAAAGCATATTTGTAACTATTTTTACACATCATGTGAAAATTTTTACATTAGGTATCATTAAACATGAATCTTCAGTCAGCCGAAAGCCTAAGGATGAATCAAAAATGAAATTTATCCTTTTATTGATATTGTGTAAATATGAGTTTTTTCGTTAAATCGAACATCTCATTCAATATTCCTAATTAATTACCTAAATGCCATAATGTAAAACATTTTCGTTACGGTTACAGGCTAGTAATTAGCAAACAAAAATTATATCAACAACATGGCCACAAAAAAAAAACAATAAGATATCATCTTTTCTGCGGTTAGATGGAATGTTACGTCGGTTATCATTCCTTATGTGGTTACATGATAATAATAATAAATTTATTTCAATCTTATAAACATTCAAGTATATTACGAAATTAATTCACCCTACTTAGCATAGCTAATGTGAAATGTGACGTCTCTCCTGTGATTAGGTGGAATGTAACGTCAATTCGGCAGCACAACAGATCTTGAAAAATATATAACCAGATTTAAATAAAATTACAAACCACATTATAGCGGAACATGACTACACGAACCGTGTTATAGCGAGGGATTACTGTATACCAATTGCAAAATTCAAACAAAGACATTTATCAGTATTTTTCATAAATAATATAATCTTTATCTTCGACAATTATGGTTTATTAATTGTGTACAAAATGAAACTTTTTTTTTAATGTTATCGTAGTTAACATAAATGTCTTATTTTTTATGTTTAATCATTAATAATGTCTAAAATTGTAAAAACTGCATACCTAAATTCTTCCAGATTATGTGTTGATATATCTTTATTATATAGACGGTGATATCTGCAATCTACCTATCTATTCTTCCAGATATTCCCATATTTTCGAGATAAAAGAAACTTGAATATGTATTTTTACTTTTAGTTGTAACGAGATTTTTTCGCTAACCGCTAGAAAATTATATGATTCTTTGACAATTTGCAAAATTCATAGAATTAAATTGTCTTTGTAATCTAATTTACCACCACTTCTCCTCAAATAAAATTAGGAGGTTCTGCACCCTATTTTTCTCCCCAATTAGATTGATGCAATTCCGCCTATGCTCAAAAATAATATAGTTATACGAAAGCATGAGATTTCATAGAGTTTTCACACGATGCAATATATTGTACAATATCTCGCGACCATAGATTAAGTCCAAGGATGAGTCTTCCATCTGCCCTGCATTACAAACTGAGTTACAAAAATCAGTACAGACAATAAGTATAAATAAAATACCCTTTGACATCAGTAGCTCTTAGAATTCATTTTGAGTATTGTTTTCTGTCATGAAGTATGCCTATTATTGAAGTACATTTGAATATTTGAAAACAACAAATTCTTTGCAGATATGAAGCATTTAGAGAAAATGCTGATTGATCTAATTTGCGCCGGACAACCAAATAAGAAAGAACGCACGCCATGGAAGAAAATTCTCATCGTAGTTGAAGGTGTTTTTAGTATGGAAGGTTCCATAGCTCACTTACCAGAAATCATTGCCCTTAAGAAAAAATACAAAGCGTATTTGTATCTAGATGAAGCGCATAGTATTGGAGCATTAGGAAAGCATGGGCGAGGTGTCGTCGATTATTATGGTTGTGATCCTAAAGATGTCGACATTCTTATGGGGACCTTCACTAAAAGTTTTGGTTCGTCTGGAGGCTATATTGCTGGGTCAAAAGTACGTGTCTTTTAATGTCTTAATGGGGTCGTTCCACATTTTTTATGGTTGGAATCTACATTACAAATAGATTAAATAGTTATTTGAGATTTTTTCAAAAGATAAAAAAATTTCAAAAGTGTATTTTTTTCAATTTAATTTACCGAAATGACATCTTTGTGTAATAATATGCCCTGTTCAAAATAATCAAATGTTAATGCATGGAACGTCTCTATTGTGATGTATGAATTTTATCATATTAAAACAAATGTGAGTATTTATTTAATAAATTTTGTTTTAGCAACTAATTAATTATTTACGTATGAATAGCCACGCTGCAATGTACGCTAGTTCTATGTCACCACCGGTAGCTCAACAAATTATAACATCTATGCGTATCATAATGGGTTTGGAAGGTGGCATGGAAGGTCAGAGGCGTCTTGATCAGTTAGCGCGTAACACACGATATTTTCGACGCCGTCTTCACCAAATGGGCGTTATTGTTTACGGTAATGAAGACTCGCCTGTAGTGCCCGTTCTTGTGTATCTATTTTCGAAAGTAGGGTAAGTGTTTTTTTAATATACTTAAAAAACAAATAGCCAAGTGCGAGTCAATTTCGCTATTTTTTTTTTAGATTAAAGAAAAATTAAAAATAATAATGTAGCGCGAGTTTGTAGTTTTTCAACCGACTGTACCTGCAAAAACCTCCATTTGCATCTAACTTCAGAACCTTTTAGAACCGTGGCGCGTTTTATACTTAAAGTGTGATGATTGTTTTTTCTTTTCAGTGCTGTCATACGATTATTGGAGTCCAAGAAAATAGCTACGGTCGGTGTAGGATTTCCAGCTACTCCTTTAATGGAAGGACGAATACGTATCTGTCTGTCGGCAGCGCACACCAAAGAACAACTCGACTTTGCTCTCAAGGCTCTCGAGGAAGTAGCCGACGCGCTAGGACTTCGCTATTCACGTTTACCGCGTCATCAAGGAACTATAGAATACGAAGAGTTCTGATCTGCACAGAAAAACTAAGCAATAAAAAATTGAATTACGATTTTAAACAGTGGTCCGATACCAAATCAAGTGAGTTTAATTTTTATACGTTCTTTTTGCTGTTGTTGAGGCGTTCTACTCGAATATGAAAAATGGTCTCCATCTCTCCATAATTTTACTTCTCATGTTTTAGCTTTGATTATTAATACCTCATTTTGTTGTATGCTACAACGAATTTTGAAGTCGCGTCAGATTTTGCATATTCATGATTAGAATTAAAAAGTTAACTTATCAAAGTAGAAATTAAATGCTTCTTGCTAACAAAACGCGGCCCTTTGTAAAAATAAAATCAGAATAGGTACAGTTTATAAACATTAGGAATACTGAGCTTTTAACAGTGTAACAGTTAGTTTATGTATCCAGAATGTAATGCATTATTTTATGCGAGAGTTGTGGCATGAAAAAATGACAGTCAGCAAGTTTTAACAGTCTCACGAAAGCATATTGCGTTGGAGATACATACCACATTTTTTGCGCGTACCTCCAATAAAATAACTGATTCTCAGTTCATAATAATATTTCTGACAGGTGGCACCAACACTGTGTGTGGCCATATTGTATTTAATTCGAGTCGTTTACGAAAACTACGCCAGCTTTGTGTTGCTTTGCTCTCTCTTCTTCAAATATTAAATGGCAACTGACAGGTCGCTTTTAGGAATTTACTGTTGAATTAATTAAATGACATTTATTTGTACTACACGCGCCGTTTTTAACAGGCAGCAGCCATTTTATAAGAACGAATGTCCATAATTTTTTACATATTATGAATATGTATTTTATGAAAAGTTCATTTTTCAGTAAATTTGTCAAATAAAATAAGGTATATGACATTCTGTGGTAGTACTAAGAAAATCGACCTTGAGTACTTTTGGGCCATCTTGACTATCGATTATCTACCTATATCTTTGTTTCAATTTTTTTTAAATTATCTTTAGTGGGTTCCCCTATACAATAATGTTAACGGCAATAGATCTTTTCATAGTTGAAAATGTTTTGTGCTCATACCTCAATTTCCACCATGTTTTTCGGGCAGTTTTCATTTTGACAGATAAAAAGTGATGAAAGGATACAACACCGCAAAAAACTATTGAGCACAAGTGTGTCCTTCTACTGTTTTGCGCACTAATTTAGCATCGTCAGTAATTTTTTCATACAAAATTACAATTAAAAAACGTTACTGGGTCAGCCCTTGCGTCAGAAAGTGCTCAAAACGTTTGAATACCGTGATAGCAATCATGACGACGACACTTGCACGTGAAAATCCCTATTGTGATCACGAAAGTTGCCGAAAACATACAACTCCACCTGCTTAAGCTTAAAATATGTAGAATATGGAAAATATATTTAAATTAATTTAGAAACGATTGTGTAATGTATTTTAAATTCACTTGATTTAATATACGGGTTACTAAAAACATCCTGGAGTAAAACGTATTGCCTTAAAGTGTTCAAACACCAAGGGAGGTGATGAAGTCATAAATCAAAATTTTATTTTACTGTGTATAATATCTTTTAGTATGATTTTCTTTCAGTGAAAGATTTTGTTAAAAAACTAAACTGCAGATCAAAACCTACAAAGTAATTTTCTGAGGGGCTGTAGGCCCAATCACTTATGAAAATAAAGATTTTAAAAAGAGTGTTAGACTCACGATGATTAAACTACTAGTGTCGCTCTTACATCTTGAAGTGAAGAAGAGGGCGTAGCCCTTTCCGCCGCCTATGAATAAAATCCAAAGCAACCAATTTGAACTAAAATATTACTTTTTAGGAGGTTATGTTTTTAAATGACACGTGACATCGCACACCAAATATTTCAGACAATTAAATCAGCAAAACTAAAAAATTTGACCTTTTTAATTTTGTTAGTGACAATCCTCTTAGAGCAGTCCTGATACGCCACCGGCGCAATCTCTTTTTTATACGAGAAAGCACATTTCAAATTAACGGTCATGCGACGCCATTTTATCAAAATAGCGATAGATCACTTATATCTCACAAAAAGTAGTATTTAGTTTCACAAAAGCGTCTCAATTTTTTGTTCGACGCAATGTTCAAAAATAATACGAGGATGGTAGTCTGTAGGAGAGAACTTTTGCTGCTTTTGTACAACAATGCGACCACCTCGAATTTACTTATTTAAACTGCTGTATGTGAGCTCTGCGAAATATTCAACATTTTTATTTATTGTTGTGTTTTGTTTTGCAGCTTAGTTCAGAATTAATTTATTTTAAAAGATGATATATATATACTTTAAAGTATTATTGCCTATATACATTCCTTAACATAATAGTACCGCACCTATGGTGCAATTTTTATAATGTACATAAATTGAAATCGGAATGTAAAATACAGGTTTGCCACCCAGTTAAAACATAACGTACTTATTTATTTATTTGGTTGGTATGTGTTTATCACTGAACTCCATTCGCGGACGCAATGAACACAGGGTCGGGTAGGATTCCTTTTTTGGTTCTACTAAATTTTGGCAATTAAATGTAACGAAAACTACTGATCGTAGCTGTCATTCCAGTTATGGGGGGAGTTCAGTGGTATTTGTGTAAGCTAAAAGCCGCTGCACACGAAATTAGTTTTGCCGCTGGAATCACTGCTGCTGCGAGGATAGAAATAACGTCACTGCGGGCTCTGCTGCGTGGTTACAAAATGGTTTTCAAAATTAGAACAGATTACAGGGACTATTTTGTGTGCTAGATTCTTTGTTGGCTTTGAGCAAGGACCAATCAGAAAACAGTATCTTGTCACATGGAGTAACGTCATAAACAAACATGGCGTTATAGTGTGTGTTATGATTAGAGACAATAAACGTCCACTTTTATTAACATTTCGAACTGTCATTGCGCGTGCACCAAAACCTACTACAAGTCCAATTTCAAAATATGCATCGTGCAACACTAAAACCGTCACAAAATTCAGCGCCCCAGCGGCGAAATCAAGCAACAAATCTAGTGGCAAAACCAGCCTCGTGTGTAGAGACTTTAGTTTAGATATGTCCAAAATGTCTGTTATGCAACAACTATTGAAAAAATTGTGATGTTATTTTTATGTGCAAAAATATTATTTTATTCATGAAGTTTGACCATTCAGGTTTTTCTATCTAACTACCGTTTCTGTCAAAATATAGTCATTGTAAATATATTGACATGTCATTGTATTACATATTTGGGTAGTTGAAATTATTAAGAAAAAATTCTAATTTGGTTTTGTTTAAATCAACTATTGACTATTTCGAAAAATGCTGTTAAAACATTTTTCCGCTATATGCTTTAAAATAAATGAATAGTGGTCGGTTTCTAAATGAATGTTTACAAATTAACGAATCAGTTTGTCAAATGTATTCTAAAGCAGGGATTTATTGACTGTGCTTTCAGAAACCGGCTAAATATGAACTATGTATTCTATTCGCCAGTTCACTTAAAAATAGTTGAAATTTAGATCAATTCAGAGTAGCTTTTATTTGCAGAAAGTTATATCTAATTATTAGATTAATTAATATTTAGAAGAAAACTCCACCGATTTAGTCAAGCTTAAAGAAATGGTAATTTTCACCTTATTAATAAAATTGTTGAAGAAAGATGTTTTTACCGATTAAACCATTTATGCTTAGGTATGTGATTTTATTAAAAAGGAAAATGCAGTAAGTCTAAAAAATGTGAACCGTCGTGGGACGCCTGGCAGATGTTAAACATTACACAGATATTCACGAGTAAAATTCCGACACACACACACACGCGCGTAAAGTAGCGAGTGTGTAGTGTAGTAGAGACGGAACCGCATTGTATAGATACTAAGAGGGGAGCGCCAAGTCGGAATGAGCCGACGAGACGCGAAATTGGCCGAATGAGAGGTCGCGTCTTGCAGTTTAAAAGTTTTACACTCCCGTCCAAGCGCGCCCTTAGATGTTTCACATTAAAAACGATACTCTGGAATTATTTTGAATTTGTCGAACGTCCCTAAATTCCATAAATAAACAATAAACTCGAAGGAATAAAAAATATAATTGTAATATGTACACGGGCTGCTAATACAATTTTAGCTATTTTCCAAAAATAATTTGACAGTGTCAGAAAAGATATGTAACATATTTTTTTGACATTTCTATACGTCTTTCTGGCGAAGCTCGGTTTATCGTGGCTGAAGCGAAAAAATTAAAATGAAAAAATCAATAAAATTAATTTTTACATTTGCATAAATGGCTTCATGAACTAAAAAAACTCTTTGTCTCCAAATCGTTGCATTTATTGTAGAAGTGTTTACTTTTATTTTATTAAGAATAATAAGATACTTTTTTTATAAAAAAAATCGAGTATTCATATTTTCCATAAGTCAAAACTTATGAACTGATAATAATCGATTGACAAATTAGTGTTGATTTTTTTACATTATAGTACGTATTAAAATAAACAATATCTGAACAATATTATACGTATAGTCCAAAGTTATGAACAAATTTTATTCCTTTCTAATTTTAGATTTTGCCAAGTTATTTAATGTAAATATTTTAAAGAGTTTTAATGCTATTTTTGAACTTTTCATTATCGTTATCAAATTGACCATATATTTGGTGCTTCTTTCTTGCACAATATTTTTTATTTAAGTGGGTTAAAAATAAGTTTTTAAATAAAATTTAAAAAATATTTTTTTTGTATATTTTTGTTTCATTTAAGTCTCTTTTGACTCATTTTTTGCCGATTTACTATCTGCCTGTCTGATTTTTTAAGTAAGTTTTTTTCGTAAACATGAAAATATTGTATTTGCAAGAGTAACGAAATATTTACAGTGGAAATGACTATAGTTACTGAATTTTCGATTAGTTATGCAGATTAGACTCTTAAAAAAATTGAATTGTGATCGGAACTATTAATGTATACAGAGTTTCAAGTTGATTCAAAAGTGTGTTAAAATAGGATTACAAGATTTGACGGTAACTAACTAGTGAAACTAGTCAAAAATGCAACGCGAGTTAGCTCTACAGACAAGCAGACTTAAATCAGTAGAAAATATTTTATTTTAAGCCGATTTTATCCAATTAATCCTGACAGGTTTGTAATTATAGAAAAAACGCAAAGAGAAAGTAATTTTTCAAAAATACTTCCAACCACCACGCAAAAAATTAAAAAAAGAGAGTCTACTAAGGCCAAACCTGCAAGTAAACCGAGAATACTTACCTTTAACACTCACAATAGTTTCCGGAAATTTAACTAAAGCCTTCAACTCAGAATTACGAGATATTTTGAGTTGATAATTATTGCGTGGGGCTTTTTAAACAAAACCCCCAATAATAAGGCGTCATTTTTCTATTTGCATAACGCCTGACAACATTCCACTAAAGGACAACTGCTACGCTATGCATTTTTACTTTCTCTTACTCAAAAGTACGCAGCTCTAATGCCCATCTTCTTAAAGGACAGGTACGTAACAGCCCGACAGTAGGGCACAAAAATAAATAAATTACCAGAAGTGTAACTTTATTACACGGTTTATTTCTTCACGTAACCTTGGTGCTCGGTTAACCTGAGATTTTATCCTGAAACGGCCAGTACAATATCGTCTCGAGTCTTAGAAGGTTTTCAGTGAATTGTTTCTTACGCGTCGAGTTTAATAAAATATTTTATCTAGTTACTTTATCTAGGTTCTTGTTTTATTTCATTTTAAAATTGTGCTTGCTGTGATCGTAACACAGTAACAAATTCCTAAACATATGAATTAATTCGGTACACCTATGGAAAATCTATACAATTTTATTTTTTACTTGGAACCAAGGTCACGAATCCGTCAGTAGCATCGCATCTGAGTTGTGCTTCTGGCTATTTACTTATTCTGGTGGTATGGGCGCTGTACAACTAATAAAAGCGGTACCATCACGAAGCTCTCAACTGATTCTTAGCCCAAAATTGTTTAAGAAACCCTTGTCCTAGAGGGCTCTACGAAGAAGTCTTCGAATTAAAAGAGACAATTTATTTTTGGGCCAAGAATCCCATAGTAATTTTATGACGCTAAGTTAAGACCTTTTGTCCGGGTGCAAAAACCATTGTCAGAAAATCTGATTTGACAATGACCTTGAACGGTGACCATGCATTTAAGTCAAGCATGCTTTGAAAAGTGTAAGTATCGTCTCACAGGGAGTTTCACAACTGCGTTGGGCTCCTAAATGTACAAAAATTATAATTTATGATCACAATTTAAGGTCATCATCATATAAAATTTTTTGGCAATGCTGTTTATTTTTATAATTTTAATGCAAGTTTACTTCAGCTTTTATTTTAGTAATTAAATTAATTGTATAAATATTTAATTATTCATGTTAAAGTCACAAAAAACAGCTGTGATACATATCAAATGTTGCAAAATATATAAAATTTCATTAATTATATTAAGTAAAGTTTGTTTTTTCAGATAAATCTGTAAGAAAACCAAACAATCCTTTCACTTACCTAAAAAAACTGAATTCCAGAAATGCAGCAGATATATGGTTTCTTTTACCAGTGAGTCAGCTAGAACGTTGTTCAATATTTTTATCAACCAGGAAATATCAATTAATAGTCCAATGAATGACATCATTTCCCTATTTCTATCCAACGGAACGAGGTCATAACGTTGAACCATACCAAAACCATTTTTACCCCGAACGCAAAAAAGAAGTTATAAGTTTAGTCTGTCTGCCCATAGCTCCAAAACGAGTGAACCGGCTTCAATGCGTTTTTAATTTTTTTTTTATATATCGCGACTACAAATGATCTAACTCCTGTTTTGATAAATACAATATCAGACACATCCAGAGATTTTCAAATAACCATGAATTTATTTTTTTTTTTAAATAATACTATAAATTCAAAATATAATTGTGTACACTAATACTTCACAATGAAATGTAAGCGGCACGGTCTTTATGCACAGAACGGGTATGTTTTGATTGTTTCATTGCTTTGCCGCTCCGTTAGTTAATCGTATTATAAATGATGACTCACTCCTATTATTTTGGTACCTTACTACAGATACTTTTTATACAGTGATCAGTTTTAAGAAGTAATTTCATTATTTTTTTTTTGTCTAATTATTTATTGAAAATTAAACTGAGTAAACTATCGCTAATATGGCAAATAAGAAACTATAAAAGAGAAAACAAAGTCTATCAATGGCAAGAGCAAATAAAATCCAATCTTGCTGCGAAACATGTTTAGGACTGCTGGTAATCATTTGATGTTCGTCGCTGTTCACTTGTTCGTCAAATATTATCGAATGATGGTCACGGAGCTCCTCTGCATTGACGCGATGCGTTAAAGAGGCCTGTAAACAAAAAGTTACATCTGTAAATTATTGTTTTGGAAGTGAAACTTCTTTACGCACGGAAGAGAGATATTTTAATTCGAGTTGACACACTGACCTTCTGTAGGGTAAGCTATTGAGAGAGATTGTAGATTCTTATAGACGCATTAGCGGGTCAGCTATCAAGATAGTAATCAGATTAGCGATTTATGTAAAGTGTGATAGTACCGTTTAGAGAAAATAGTAGTGAGGTGGGGATTTGGGGTAGTAAGAAGAGTGGGAAAAGCGATCAGTCCGATTTTAGGATTTTCTTAGCTTAGGTTGAATTATTTCTGAGGTTAAAAGCACCTCTTACGACTTCTGGTTAGGGGTCTTACAAATGAAAATCCGGCACATTATTATTATTATTTCTGCATCTGCGAGTATCAGCAATGCCCAGTGCCCACACCCGCAACATCTCTGCGAATTACATTTGACTAGATGGTGTTTTCTGCATTCATCTCATGTGACTCGGTAACAAAAAGCATTATTTATTACCTGCTTATGAGCAAATTCGCAGAAAAAATGAATAGTCAAGTTATACACTTACAAAAGTTTACAATTAATACTAAATGGTATGAATATGACTCAAGTACAATATAATAATGAAAAATTGGAGTCTTCAGCCTGGTAATATAGGTTTATTTTTATTCCAATTTCCCGATAATATATTATATTTAAATGACAAGAGGAACGATAACCATATTAAATTGATATGAATATAATATTCTCACCTGTGTTGAAAGATCACCTAAGCCAATAATTTTTCCAAACTTTCCTGTAAGTGGCTCTTTTATAAACCATGGTAATTGGCTTGTATGCTGATTTCTTGATATATGTATTACAATTACAGATACTATCATTGAGAAACAAACCAGATACAAACTGCTGCTGTAGAACAACACTGAAAAAATAAACACTCTTAGTGAACGTGGTTAACCGATGACTTATGATGGACACAGAAAAAAAACTATTAATTCGAATGTTCGTTAAAAGCGTTAACAAATTATAATAGATACTCTTCATAATTCGGTATAATGTTAATGTCTGGTATATTATAAATTACGAACAGGTTCACGGGAATTTGGACAATAAAACAACGATTAAACTATCACTGAAAGATGCAATGTTTCGTCTCTTTTTTAAGCAACTCAAATTGTAACGCCATGTTGAGTTGCTTAAAATGTCTCAATAAAAGAGAAGAATAGTTACACCATCTAGTGATAGTCTGATTGTTGTGTTTTATTGTTCTTAGCTCTTCTGTCTTCATAAAATTTTACGAAAGAGCGACACACACTTGACTGTTTTTTTAAATTTTAAAATCCCCATCATATTTTCATTAACTTACCAATTAATGGAGTGTTTGTTGCCAACGCTGGTAATTTTTGTGAGAAATAAACAAGGAACAAACAGATTATAATCGTTGTGCAACCATTCAAAAGAATTTTTTCGCCGGCTTGTGGTGGCAACCAAAAACTTATTAAAGTCATAAGGATAATCACTGAAAGAAAAATTTCATATAAGAAATTCGTTCAACTGAAATGATTGTATCAATGTGTCGTATACCTGAAACTGGCGTTATGACTATAGCTTTATAGGTTGGCGAATTTCTTTTCAATGTCAAATTATATGTGACATCAATGTATGGCTCATCACAGCATTTATAAAATACGACGTTTCTCGCTTTAGAAATATCCATTAACTGCCATTCGGTGTTTTCGACTAATAACTGAATCTGAAAAAAATGTTTAATGCGTAATGAACTATCTATAGTTTACTATCGCGCAGTAATGCAGCGCTTTCTAATTGATTTAAAATATTTACGTCGGTGTCGCCTTCTTCGACTTGCAAATCAACTTGATTTCCATCGTACGTCCAGGAGCCGAATCTCAGCGTGCACGTTTGCGTATCGAAGGGCCAAAATCTCAAGTCCAGGTTGCAGAAGGCAGTGAATTGAGACGGTGGTACCCAAAATACAGTTCCATCATCGTGCACTATGCAATGTGTGTTACCATAGTGGTCGATGCTACTTCCGGCCGCGTTGTTGTAATTGACGATGTCAGGCTGCCACACCTCGTGGTCGGCCAAGTGCAACGATGTCAGGCCGCCATATTCGGATGCATTCCATTTTAGTTTCTGGTCTTGCCATAGCTTAACAAAACATGGCAACATGTTAGAGCTACATATATTTAAAACACAAGAGTGCAATGAATTGAAGCCTCAACTTTGACAATATGAAACGAAGTTTCTTTTGAGAACTGAAGGTTTTCCAAATTTTAAATATTTTAAAAATAATATATAAAATTTAAAAAATATATTAGCAAAATAAAATTTCCGCGGAAAAAAGCTATATGACGTTTCATCTCAATCGGGTGCGAGGTCGCAAGTAGCGGCTAGTTATAAACAGCGTCGGACTGGCCATATAGTCGGGGTGGCGATTGCCAGTCGGGCCCCAGCCTGCACGGGTCCCCCACGGAGCATTACGTTTCGCAGTGCGAGTGCGTAACTATTTGTCTATGACTTAACACCAACTAATTTATATCTTAAAGAAGTCCTAAGATGTGTTTAAGAGGCGAATTGATTTGTTCAGATCCATAGGAAAAGTTAATTTTTTATACCCTAAGCACAAAGCTAAGTAGTTTCAGAATTTGCTTTCTACGTAACGTATTTTCAAAGTTCTCTGCGTTTTCGGCACGGGTTAAAGTGTTAAACTGTATAAATTGAGCTGAAATTTTAAGCTAATCATTTTTTCAATATATAGAACCATTTCAGAGGGTAGCAACTCACAAAATTTGAAAAAAAATTGGCTTTACAAATAAGGGCCAGTCTAATAACAGACTGACCCTTATTTTGACAAGTTGGAAATTGTCACATGCTAACCTTTAAAATGGTTCTTTACATTGAAAAAATGATTGTCTGAAAATTTCAGTTCGAATGGTTAAAATTAAGCCGTGCCGAAAACGCTGTAACGTTTATAGGTTAGCGGGGCTTGCCGCAAGCCAGGCGGTAGATAGGATAGGGGGCCCATGCAGGCTAGGTCCCAGCTCTTGCGACTTAAATGTAAACTAGATCAGATAGTTCGTTCATACATTAAAGAGAAACGAAATAGAAAAATATCCCATCTACCATTATCCAGTCTCGGGCCCCGGGCTTGTGGGGAGCCACCCGGGCCCTTCCGGCCCAATCCGACCCTGCTTATAAATATAAATTTAGTTCATACTCACCAATTTAACCCAGGAGTGAACAGTGAGTAGTGATTTGACCTCGTCAAGGTCGACATGTCGGAGAGTCATGTCTATTGTGACGGTTGTAGTGTTGAAATGCTGCGCAGGTCGAGCGAATTTATCGTAGTTTGCTAATAATGTTCGCTTTAATTTGTCCGTGTGCGTGGCGTTCCATGCCTGCTTGTTCCCCGGAGTTGTTGATGGATAATCGTGCATTACCGATACTTCTTCGGCTTGAGCTTAGAAAATAAGACGTTTGCTTCAACTTTATTAAAGTCAATTAAAGTTACTGATTGTTGTATTATTTAAACGATACGTTACGGAGAGAGAGAGATTTTTTCAAAAATAGTTTAAAAACAGTGTAGTAATCTTGGAACATCAAAAGTTAAAAGTTTTTATTTCAATTTTCGGCCTTATTACAATAACTTCCAAATGTAGGTACTGGGAAATTAAAAATGAAAATAATCATTTCATGTGTTTTGGTTCTTAAAGTATGTCATAATTCAGGATTAAAAAAATCCTTTTGATAAATACTGTACAAACTGCATAACTTATTATCATTATCATTGTTGCTTCCGCCACAAAGTTGCGCAGTGATTTTGTTATACCATATGAAAACATAACATCCAAAAATAAAACGCTCTATTAAAATAAAAAAAATAATTCCAACCAATAGGGCGACAGAACCATTCTAACTTCAAAAATATTGATATTTGACATACATATATATAACAAATAAAGTTTCTCTTATTGTTTCTGGTTTAAATTATAGCAGAAAAGAGGTGCATTACTGTTGACCAGGAGATTAGTTTATCTATGACGACAGGAATTAGGTACCGTACTAGTTTTCAATTCATTATACTAGTGTTGTAATGTTAATGCGCTAAGTTTAGTTAAACGTTACGTGACCTAATTTATTACTGATCAAACGGTCACCGCGCCATTGTTTTAAGACATGTCATCCGCTGGTCGCTAAATCATTGGTTAGCCTAACCTAGCTCAACTAAACAAATATTTCTACTTCTCGTCATATTTTGGGAGCTGAGTTTAAGAATTAATAGAACTGTGACCATTCCTGCAGAACACTGTGCAATAACCTATTGTTATTTCTTTAAAAAGATGAGTTTAAATTACATAAATAAGGAATTCTTTACAATATTAGCCTTAGATTGAAACACAACTATTGCAATAAGCACAAAGTACATAATTTATGTAAAAAATATTTTGAAAGTTCAATATACATAAATTCAAAATTAAACCAGCTTATGAAAACATCCTTTACATTTAAGTAAAATTACATGTTGTTACTAATCAACAATTTCTAAAATTAGGCTTACAGTAAAAGTTCAAATTCAAGGGTAGTTTTGACACGTAGCAAACAATGCGCTAATATGTTTGAACGGATTTAACTACTATTTGAAGAATTTTTATGAAACTCTTTTAGAAATGTTTCTTATAATTCCGCAAAAACTATAGGCTGTGTTTTATTTCACAATTTTATCGCAAAGTTATTTAATTTAATTTATTTTTTGGTATATATTTCTATACAAATATCTACATAAAATCGTAACGTGTTGTCAAGATGGACCTTTATTCCCTTTTCTCCCGCGATTGTGATATATGTTACAGGTACAACCGTGAAACTGCTAGTTGTCAATCGACTTCTGACTTCACACGACGTGCAGTGTACAAGTTTCCCTAGCTAGAGTTCTTTTTTATTTTTACAGATATCAAGATAAAATATTTGGAATGGTCTCATTATGCTATCATAACAGAGAGCTGTTTTTCTCCGGTAATTCCGAGTAAATACGGCTATATTCAACTAAAAAATCACGACAGCATAATGTGTCTATTTTTAATAGGCGATCTACAAATCTGGGCCAAACCGGACCGGGCTGCTAATAAAATAAATAAAATAAATCTTCATGGTTGGAAGTTTCTTTTAGAGAAGATTAAAAGTACGAAAAATGAAAACACTTACTCGTATTTAAACATTTTACAAAACAAAATGTCAAAATAAAACTGCACAAACAGATAAACTGCACATTCAAAATCATTTTTTAATTATTTACATCAACGGACTTCGAGACAAGAAAATTATTTCAAAGTCCGTCAAAATGTAATTATTTTCTTCTTTCAGTGAATATCACTTCAACTTCCACTATAATTACTGTAAGTTAAGTTATCGTAACATTTTAATAATCACAAATAAATGTTCAGTTTTTAATTCGTTGAATTCGGTTGACTGTGAAAATTGAGTTAGTTAAGAAAGTGCACTATTTTTTTTTTTGTTAGCCTTCTGACAAATTTTATGAAATAATGGTTTACAATTTTTGAAATTAGTGTCTAAAACAGTATATTTAAGTCGTAGTTAATTCACGTCGTCCTCACGCGAGACTATGGATAACAGTGGTTGAAAAATACAGTTCATTTGTAATGATTCAGTTCATTTAAAAATAAAGTGTTCTAAAGATTCAAATATTCGTAAAGCTATCATTTCAAAAGTGGAGATTAATTAAAAAGAAAAACCGGTCAAATGCGAGCCGAATTCGCGTGGAGAGAATTCCGTACCATTCCGTTTTCCTTGAGAACTTTGAGACTTAGGGTTTTCGGTTAGGTTTTCCTGTAAACTATGAGTGAGGCTCTATATTTCCTATTTTTTCAAAATTTTAGACTCAGTAGTTTCGATGATAAATATGTAACGTTTTGGTGTGAATGTGTTAAAATATTTCACTAATTTTAGTGTATTTGACTACTTAAGGTAGTTGTATTGTCAAAAAGTTATAGATTATACGCGCCACAAAAGTATACTAGCTTGTAGCTAAGTGATCCATAATTTGTACGCAATACTGTACCCGTAGAAACGTAACCCATACAGTATTCATATGCATGTATACTTTTCCATAAATTGTTGAACTTTACACCGTTATTTATAAATAATTAGACGGTCAAAAATGTTTTCTTATTTTTTTCTAAACTCATAACAAATGCATTGAAGACTGTCAGTTTTTGGAAAGTTTCTGACAGTTAGTTCTTGTTTATAAATAAGAAACTGGTTCAGAACTACAGAGATCGTATACAATCAATGTTAATTATCCAATTTTTAATTGATTTTATCTCGGATTATATACGGTCGATCGACTTCAAATTTTCAGGGTAATTGTATTATCATGTCCTTAATAAGTATACAAAAATTAAGAATTTTCTGACGGTATGCCTTAACCACGACAACTACCTTAAGGGAAACTTTATCATGATTCGTTTAATTCAAACGTACTAGCTTCGATTAAAAACAATGGTTAATAATAGATCAAAAGAAATTATTAAAACTTACCTTATTATAAAGATCAACTTCTCTAATAATTTAGTAACAAATTTTTGTTTACCTGATACATTTTTAAAATGGTAGTAAGTGCAGAGAGAATCGAAAAGAACTTCTTTCGATCGAAACTTTAAATTTTTGGATATATCAAAGATAATATTTTGCAATTTCGTGTTGTTTCCTGCAATTTAGTTATAGGAAATTAAGTAGATATTTTAATAAAATAGTAATTGGATAATTGAATAACAGGGCAAGTCTATAACCGCTGTTAGATGTGTACACGGCACTGTTAAATTTCTGTCTCACTTTAACATTATATAATGTGTACTTTGTTAGAAGGTGACCAAACACTCTAAATTTTTACTTTGACAGAATATCACTGCAAAACTCAATTTCAAAATTGCATTAATAAAATTTTGTACCTGGAAAAATATAATATCGATAGTTGATTTGTATCTGGAATTCTTTTACTACTAATATAGAAAACATAAAACTTAAGGACCATTTTATCAGAC
Organism: Venustoraphidia nigricollis; assembly: GCA_034508555.1. Lineage (NCBI taxonomy): Eukaryota > Metazoa > Arthropoda > Insecta > Raphidioptera > Raphidiidae > Venustoraphidia > Venustoraphidia nigricollis. The sequence goes on from JAVRKA010000013.1 coordinate 5,325,677, forward strand.
CCATTATAGAAAACATTAAAAGAAATACATGTAAACATTTAGCAAAGCTATCCAAAATAAGTGTAGTGTAATATATTTTGTAAAATATTACCAGTATAGTGACTTTTAAACATGCATGTGGACTATTTTTTAAAAACAGCTGTTCAAGTGCGTTTCTATGCAATAGTGAAATATTTACTTGTTGACAATAATTAAAATTAAAACTAATTAGAAGCATTTTAGGCCAAGAAACGTAACGTCAAGAGGAGGCTGTGTCATCAATTAATTCATGGTAAGCTGCAAACTGTTTTAAGCTCTTTATTTACATGCAAAAAAAGCGATTTGAAGTTTACATCAATTTTCTGCTTGTGCTCTAGCAGGAGATCTCGAAGTTTTGTTGTTTTTTTTCATAAAATTTTACTTTTAGGTACATAAATTAAAGTACATAATATTCTCAGTTTTTAAATTATGTAAAAAGGTATTGACATTGAGCAGGTTAAAAAAACGTGGGCCGTAAAATGACGATTAATTACGTAACAAAAAACGTTTGCCAGACATAGCAACAATATTTGAACACTTGTTTTAACTAGGGATGCGGATTATAAATCGATTATTATTTTCCTGCCAATCGATTCCGATTATTTCGAAAAACCGATTTTGGGGAAAACCGATTATTTTATTACTCTAAAATCGGATAATCGATCCAAAAAAGAATATTTTTCCCGATTTTATAGAAGAAAAAAAGTTTTAAAAGAACAATAAAACTTTTTTTCTTCTATAAAATCGGGAAAAATATTCTTTTTGTGATTATTTCGAATAATCGATTTATAATCCCTATCCCTAGTTTAAACAAGTGTTCAAATATTGTTGCTATGTCTGGCGCCGGCATTACGGTAGCTATCGATAAAACCACATCCACTTACTTCCATGCACACGTTTTTTGTTACGTAATTCACCGTCATATTACGGCTGCTATCCTACGGTACTGCTAGCTTAGAAAACCAATGCTTTAAAGATTCGTTTACGGGAGTCGGATCAGTGCGTCAGAAGAATCTGATAGTGCATAGAACTATTATAGAGCACGAATTATACGGAGGCCCCAAGAGCAGCGTAGCAGCGGATGTACACTATCTACATTTTACGCTATGTTCTCCCGCTTCTATAGCATTTAAATGGTCACTTTTAACGTTTGTAAATTATTATTGTTAAAGCTCGTATCACACTAACGTAGCATGTTTATTCATTGCAATTTCTATAAAGTAAAACCGCAATTATTTTCTTGGGTGTCTGTCTAGCCACGCGATTACCACACGATACACAATTTAGTTGATGACAGTGCAAACCAAGAGAACTTATATAGAACCTGTCTAAGTTTCATGAAATTATCTTTTGAACAAGAATTATTATAATTTGTGCAAGTGCGTAACTCGTTTAGTTTAGAAATTATGATGGCTTAAAATCTATAAAAAAACCAACCAAGAAATAGGACGGCGGATGGTCGGAATCGATTCAGCGTGATTTTTTCTATAAGTACCCATAGATCCTTAATATCAAACGAAACGGAACGAACTTATTTTTAAAAAATATTTGTGTAGATTTTAGAACGTATGGCATTTTTATAAGTTTTTCTAAAAATATATACATATATTGTATAATATATCAACGCTCATAGCTTTGAAACGAAACGAATTGTTGGAATCGATTCAGTTTGCCTTTTTAGTGTATTTGCCATATGGCAACATACACTATTGGCGTCGGTCGGATGGCGGTACCTAGGGGTCGGACCAAAATTTCTCGACGTTTCATAACCTCCTAAACACTTTGGCACCATTTTTAAAAATGTTTATATATATTTGTATATATATATTTATATATATATATTTATATACGTATATATATATATATATATATATATATATATATATATATATATATATATGTGTGCGGGCAATAACTTTCGAAAGAGTTAATTGATTTTAACGAAATTTGGCTCACGTTTTGAAATCCATCACCGCAAGAAGCCTATTTAAAATGGGCGTAATCGGGGCATTTTAAGGGTAGTTTTTAGGGGTTGAAAAATGTTTTTGGGTCCCAAAATACCGAAAAAATTCTCAGAATCGTTTCAAAATTGACATTTAACCCTTTAGTAGTAATTAAAAAGTGTCCCTAAAATTTTAATAAAATCGGCCCGACAGGACCGGACTTACAAATTTTTTGAAAACACTAGTTTGCAGATAGTGAATAATTTACTGAAAGTTGTATATAATTTGGTATAGAGGTTCGACTGATAATAGTATTGCCATTAAGAAAAAAAATGTTATTTTAAGGGGTGTATTAAGGAGTAAAATTTTTTATTTTGCCCAAAAACCAACTTTTAAGTCTGCATAATAAAGCCACACTGCCTGTATTAGTAAATACACTATATTGTCGGCAGGGTTTTGGCACTGCGACCCGGGTTTTTTTTATAAGTGCGGTTAGTATCAAACGAGCCAAAAAGTTATTACTGTCATAAAAACTTGCAGATTTAGAAATGAATGAAAACATGAAAATATTTGCGATATTTGAAAAAATATATAAATGTCTCAGCAATGCTTAGCATTAAAGTGATTAGACTTCAGCGGAAGTTCGTATCTCGATTAATTAGAAGTTATGACGGTTTAAAGTGTATAAAAATTTAAATAGTTTAAAATAAAACTAACAAAAAATTATAAAAGCGGGTTACCGGATAACGAGAACCGACCAAAGAATCAAAACAAGACGATATCGAATTTAGTTCTGCGTTCTTTTAATACGATTGCTTTCAAACATAAAAATTATCTATCTAAATTAAAAAATGATTAGTATCAAGCGACAACCGAAACAACATAACATTTTTATTGCTTTTTTCTAAATACATTATATTAACTAGCAGTGACAGATAAAATTGTAACGGCTATGCAATACCAAAACCCAAATAAATTGACAGTTAAACAAAATGTACTCAAATTGAATAAATTATAATAAATATTAAGAAAATGAAAGCGTAAACACCAAAGCACACTCTGTCAATAGCTAGTGCTAAAAGAATCCAATCTTGTTGCGGTACATGTTTTGGTGTACTGGTGATCATTTGGTGGTCGTCGCTAGTGTTACAATGATCATCGCCAGCTCCGGTCGATTGATGATCGCGCATCTCCTCTGCATTCGTTTGACGGCCCGTTGACGACTGTCAACAAACAAGGCCAATTACTGATATGTATTATATTAAGCATAGTACCGCATTAGACCGAAATACGACCCATCAATAATCTCGACACATTAACACAAGAAGATAATCGCATTCAAGATAAATCTAAAACTAAACACAAGTCGAAATTTTTTGTAATTGGACTTTTAAATTAAGAAAAACTACTAAATTTTTATGTCTTTAATAATTTATCATAAATAATATTGGAAAATGAACAGGAAAAAAATTAAAGCCATAGATAATTAATAACAAATTAATTAAAATAAAACTTTAAAAAATATCACGTGACTATAAAACGCGCCAGGAATGCTTGTGACGTCGTAATGGAAACTAGAAAATTTTTATTTCTTTAATAATTTATCATTAAAATAATATTGGAAAACGAACAGGAAAAAAATTAAAGCCATAGATAATTAATAACAAATTAATTAAAATAAAACTATAAAATATCACGTGATTACAAAACACGCCGGGAATGTTTGTGACGTAATGGTCAAAGTATGTGTATTTGTGTAGGAATATTCATATAATCAAAGTAAACATGGTTACATACTCGTATATATACTTACAGGCGATATAAATTCTCCCAAACCTAAACATCTCCCAAACTTTCCAACGAGAGGATCTTTGATGAATCGAGATAATTGTTTCGTGTGTTGAGTTCGCGATATGCATATTACTATTATAGATATTATTGTTGAAAAGCATATCATACACAAACTGTTGCTGTAGAACAGAACTGAAATCATACATATTTTATAACTTTAACTCGATGAAACTGCAAATACTAAATATATGCTTGCTCAGTGAGCATATGACAAGTGTTACGTAAATGACAGCAGATAAATGACGACCTAAGATATGATTGGTTTTCACTAAGGAGCATAGTAAAAATCAAATCTACGTGTTTCTTTCTAAGTGATGTGATTTAATAAGGAATAATTCAAAGTAAATATGTGATATTTTAATATTATAATCATCCCATAAATAGATGTAATTAGTTTTTCTATCTATAATTTCTCCTTCTGTAGCAAAATCTTCATTAGTAAAGTGGGCTTCACAGCCTATTGTCTCAACATTTACAGTAAACGTTTTTTCCCTTCTGAAAGCATACCAGCACTTATTTTTCAGTTCCAGATCCTTTGGAAATACAAAACCTCCATAATTTGAATATTGGAAACACAACATATTGGCATTGATAAATGATTTATTATTTGATATCAACTACCTAATTCATAAACTGAGGTCGTTATTTAGCTGGCCCCTTGGCAGTAAAGTTTGACAGTGCTGATATCCGTTGGTGATAACAAACATTTGGGATTGTCCAAGGGCAGCTTTACTAAAAATTCGAATCTATTTTTGTAAATTATGGATGCTCGACAACTGAGATCGGTATTTTGTTAAGACTATCAAAATATCAACCCATCCTTTGAAAAACTTTCAAAAATGAGTTCTCTGTAAGTTCCTTTGGACTGAATAGTTTTTCTAGAAAAATATGTTTCTAATTTTTGCTAAAATTTTTTATAGAGCAAAAAACATAAAAAATTTCGTTTAAATGTTTTAATTATTATTAAACCTATACTTACTTATATAAGGTGTTTGCTTTTCTAAAGCTGGTAGTTTTTGAGAGAAATATGTCAAGAAAATTATAACGATTATTGCTGTAAAACCGTTCACAATAATTTTTTCGCCAGCTTGAGGTGGAAACCAAAATATGCAGAGAGTTAAAAACATAATAACTGAAAATATAAATAAAAAATAAATAAAATACTGTATTTTCAACTCCCGACGTAAAAGAGACATTTTGTATGTTTAATGTCTTTGTCTGTTTGACGGATGAACCGATTTCATTGCGTTTTTTTTTTGTTTGAAAACGACACACTGTTTCGTATTTAGCTTAAAAGTCGAAACAACCTTTCGTTTAATGAATGACTCATTTTCTTTCCTTATGATAAAGGTTATATTGCACACAGCTCTCCTACTAATTGTATTTTTTACGTTTGCAATAACATTTATTTACTATTTCTTATGAATGAATGACTTACCGAACGCTGGAGAAATGACAAGATTCCGGTAGGTAGGTGAGTGTCGTGCTATTGTTACATTGTATGTGATATCAACGTAAGATTCTGTGCAACACGGATAATACTTTTCATTCCTGAATGTCTCCACTTTCAAAATATCCCATTCATTGTTATGAACAGTCAAAAGCACCTAAAAAGCAAAACAAATCATCCCAACATAAGTACTTCCGCGACTAAGACTGCACCGACATTGGATCCGTTTCTCTCCCGGTCCGATGTCGGCCGACATCGAAAGAGCAGCAAACACCAAGTTTATAATGTAAATGTTTACACTGGAAAGGAAATCAGACTTTACTTTCCAATGCAGACAAATACTACATTATAATCATATTGCTTGTTTCTGTTCTGATGTTGACCGACGTCGGATCGGAAGAAGTACGAATCCAGTGTAGGTGTCTTACACGAATTTAAGTTAGGTTCATTACGCAGCTTAGAGTAATTTATGGCAAATCGACCCAATCGTGAACTTTCAGAGAGTTGGAATAGGGAAAAGGGATATCATGTGGTCAATCGCCCGGCATCGAAAGAACAAGTATGTCGTCTGTACGGGCTTGTATTCGACGGTGTGAGAATATTTGGAAATTCATATTAAGAATTAATAAAAGAAATGCTTTTAATTGTTCATATTATTATAAAGAAGCAATTCTGAACATTTTGTTGATTGCTTTTGCCTCCGTCGATTCAGATATTTTCATTGGAGTTCTTCGAACAGTGCCATACAGTTTCAGTGAAATTCACAAGCATGTTAAAAAGAGGTGTTCAGAGTTCTTTATAATAATATAAACAATAAGCAAGAATTAAAAAAAAATAATGATGACAAATCTATGTTCAAAACGCTTCGTTTAAATTTTCTTTTTATGTAAATCGATTGACAGAAAACAGATTATGTGGCGACATACATCTGTTCTGTTCCAAATTTTCAGATCGATTTGCTCTCCACTTGCTGTCCAAGATCCAAATTTGAGTCTGCACTTCTGTGTATCGAACGGCCAGTACGCAAGGTTCAGTTCACAAAAAGCACTGAATTGGGCTGGCGGGACCCACAATACTTCACCGTTGTCGTAAACAATACAATGAGTGCTTCCATAATGTTCAATCATGTTTCCCGTTGCACTGTTGTACAAAACAATGTCGGGCTGCCAGAGTTCATGCGGTGCCATATGGACATTTTTCAGATCACCAAATTCCGAGGCATTCCATTTGAGCTTGTCATCGTTCCATTTCTGAAATTATTTTACAATTGAAATTAACAGCCCATTCAGTTTTTCTGTTATATTTTTAGTATTTAAGGAATAATTGAACTTGAAATCTGTTTTGTTTTTTATGAAACCAAAGTAAACTTGAAGTCATTAGACGGTTGTAAATGAAGTTGGCAAAGGCCTGAAGAAAAATATATCTGCAATTACCAAATGTTCCTTTGAGATACTTTTTGCTCTGCTTCAACACCCACAAAGAATTGTTAAGACCCTGGATTACGACCATCTGGTCATTTGAAACTTATCAGGTGTTTTTTAAATATTTTTTAAAATTATTTTATAATATTAGGAAAAATCAGGTCTTGAAATAAATTAAATACAAAGGATTATTATGTAATTCATTATTTTATTTTAAATAAATATTGGTATGACTTATATTTTAACTAAATTTTCGAGGTAATTTCCATTGTATTTTAATTTTTTATAATTTTGTATTTATTTTATAACTTGAAATTTATTACCTATATCTATTTATGTCTGTTAAAATAGATACTTGTAGAAGTCGGAATAATACCGACGAAACGTCGTATATCGAATAAAAACGTACCTAAAAATTGGTCTTTTCACCTGATCCTTTTTATTTAATTTATTTTATAATATTATTTGTTTGTTCTGGCCATCAAGTTTCAACTCTGATTTTAATATTATTAAAAATAAATTTTAAACCCCAATTCAAAAATGCTTAACCTATCAAAAAATGGGGCCCTTTTAGACTTCAATAAGCCCCAGGTCCCGAAAAACGTAGATCCGCCCCTGAACGCAATATGTTTGCCAAAGCGAACAGAGCCGTATCAGATATTTATGCATACTCTTTTCAACAAGGTCTTCTTACCATTCTGACCCAAGCGTGAACATTGAACATGGATTTTAATTCGTCGACATCGACATGACGTAACACTATTGACATGTTTACCACAGTTGTCTGGTCATGTTCAGAAGGACGAGCATATTTATCATAGTTCAAAAGCAGTGCTCTTTTCAACTTGTCTGTGTAAGTCGCATTCCACTTAGCTTGCGAACTTCCGGCTAAAAAAAAATTGAACAAGTGCAAGTAACAGTTTGACAATTACTTTTTTGATGAACAATTGATTGACAAACTTAATATTATAAACATTAAGAGTGTCACGTAATAATTCTACGTAGAAACAAATCATATTTTTTATAAGCCAATAAAATTATGGAAGAGTTTTCAGAGTTTTAAGCAGAATATTAGAAAATAAAGAGCAACTATTAAGGCGTGTTAAGTGCCAATTCAAGAAATTGAACAACTATGTGTTTCAAATCCACTAAACAGCAAAAAATAATGAAATTTTGAGGTCGGTGTCAATTTAATACAAGTAGATATTTAAAATGTTTTAGTAATTGAATTGGCGCCGACCTCTAGATTTCGTTATTTTTCTTTTTTTAGTGAGTTATTTGAAGGACGTTAATCTTTTTTTAAATTTTTTTATTAGTATACCCTTCATCGTGAGCGTTTTCCATTAGATGAAAGTTTTTTTCTGCGATAAAACTAGTTGATACAAACAGATGAACAGTTTGGTAGCGTATTATTCCGGAGTCCCATGTAGGTAAAATATCCAAAAAAAATCTGCACATTAACGAAATTACAGGCATAATAGTCCAGCAGCCACCGCCTGTTTTTTTAAGTGATTAATAACAGGCTGAATCTTCGCGAGTTCGTTCGGTTCGACGAGACGCCCAAGTTTTTCCTCTGTCCAAATTCTCAGAGGTAGGTAATGAACTGCGCAGATGTAAAACATGTCGATTTGGTAGAGTGTCGAAATTGTCTGACTAACAGTAAATTTTTCATTGAAATTTTAAGATAATATGATAATAAACTCGGAAAAACAATTGTCCTACAAAATCGATGATTTGAGTTGGAGCGTCCTCCACGCCGAATATGTCGAAATAACGAGGTCATAAAAATTATTAATAACCAGCTGATTTTTTGTATGCAGCTTACTAAATATTATTAATATAATTGAATGGCCACAAAGTCCTACAAATGTAGTGGTAGGGTTTCCTAGTCCTACGCTTGGAAGTTGTCGATTCCACGGTAACACTTTTTTCATTAATAACCGTAGGACAAAAAAAACACATGTTCAGTTTTTTCGAAGCGTAGGACTAGGAAAACCTACCACTACATTTGTAGGACTTTGTGGCCATTCAATTATATTAATATTTAGTAAGCTGCATACAAAAAATCAGCTGGTTATTAATAATTTTTATGACCTCGTTATTTCGACATATTCGGCGTGGAGGACGCTCCAACTCAAACCATCGATTTTGTAGGACAATTGTTTTTCCGAGTTTATTATCATATTATCTTAAAATTTCAATGAAAAATTTACTGTTAGTCAGACAATTTCGACACCCTACCAAATCGACGTGTTTTACATCTGCGCAGTTCATTACCTACCTCTTTGAGAATTTGGGCAGAGGAAAAACTTGGGCGTCTCGTCGAACCGAACGAACTCGCGAAGATTCAGCCTGTTATTAATCACTTAAAAAAACAGGCGGTGGCTGCTGGACTATAATATGACATGTTGCTATTTTGTATTTTAATCTAAATTTACATATCAATTGATTGCCATGTATGTTTTCCTGAGGTCTATATATAGCAACGTGCGATGAGATAAATTTAAATCGTAACACAAAGTAACGATTAACACTGATTATTTTTTCCGATAAAAATAATCAGAGGACATGATTTAATAAATCACGCCTTTATAAAACATCAACTACATAGAGTGTGGGCAATTCATTACTTTCAATAAAATAACCGAGTCTTGAAATAAATTGGATAATATGTTTTGGCAATTGATAAGTCTTAAGAATCAGCTAGAGACTTTTGGCTGTTTTTATTCAGTCATTGTACTCACTAAATGCAGTTGATTCCGATTAATTGGGTCTCAGCAGGATAGAAAGCTGTGACCCAATAGGGATGTTGACCGTATTCAAATAAAAACATAATTATAACGTTAATTGGTAGTTTCTATGGTAGAAATACTGAAAAACACTATATTTTTCGTTATTTTTAAGGAATTTAATTAATATTTAATAAATGAAACCTAATTAAATTACTCTCAAGTCACGTGACATCGAAAACCAATCAGAGCGCATGACGTCAGAGAGTCGTGAACAGCATCAGACGCTGTAAAAAGGCTTCGTTGTTTAGTTAATATTTAGTGTGTAATTTATTATTATTTGTTTAATGGAAACGTCAAATTACATGTAACTATAGCAACAACTACGAAACAATCTTTCAGTTTACCTGCGTTTATGAACACAGCCTCTTACTTTGTGATAGTCTGACGTCACGGCTGCAGACACATGACGTGTATTGGCGTTTTAGACCGAAAGAAACGGAATTTAAAATACATGATTTTTAAGGCTTGAGTAGTATTTAAATAAAAATAATAAATATTTGTGGCTATATTAGGTACTTATGCACGATTTAAAACACTTTCCCAAAAATGGTCAACATCCCTATTAAGGGATAGTTCCAGTAATCAACGTTTCTTCGAAATACTACAAACGAATTCCGAAACACACGGTACAAATTAGAGAAAAATATTTATGGTATTACGTGAAATTTTTGCATTTTTTGAAATAAAAAATCAAGTTATATACAATACTAGCCGCCACACGCGGTTTTACACGCAATTGAGACGAAACATGACACCGGCAACAGCAAGACTTCACCGTATTACGATCTAAAAACCTTCTCCATGAAAAAATACATATATGTGTCAACTTCGTTGTGTTCGGGAAAATGCCAGGGTGGTCCCAAATTAGTTTTACCTAATTTGGTTCTGTATAGTTTTTGCTTTAGTAATCAAATTAAATGAAGAAATAATTTTAATTATTGGCACGTAGTAATAAAAAATCAACAAAAAAATTAAAAATCAAAACTTCGAAGCGATTTGCTGAAGGTGATTTTATAAAAAGTTTTATTTATAATCGTAACAAATCATTGTGTCTAATAATTAAATACTTACTTTCATGTTCGGAGCACAAACAATTTTTGACGAAAAATATCACATACGCTAATATTATTAGCGTTTGATAGGTTCTCATTGTTTTTTTCGTACCAAACTTTATAAATGATAGATATTAAACACTAGTATGTAAACCAATCGAACACTAGGACACAAACGTCTTAACTCGATCCAACAATCACTGATATGTTTATGACAAAGTGATGACAATCGCAAGTTCTATGAATATAAATGGTTATTATTTAATTTAGTCCCCTTAAGAGATCATCTCAATCGTCTGATGTCTCAACAAAATTATAATAATACAGCAACGTTTCTTGTAATATGTATATTCATTGAAGAATACAGCTAATACCAATTTAGTCTGGAGAACAGAAAATTATATTCTACTCTAAATAATACAGGAATATAACTAAAGACAAATGTATTTTAGCATATTTACAAAAGTTTGAGAGCCATAATCAAGAAAACGATATACTAAATGTGAATCTTATGATTAAAACGGTACTTGTAATAACGAGCCTTCAATAAATTAAGTTAAGCAGTTTTTAAGCTTTTTTGCATGCACACTCCTTTCCATCTAAATAATTACTTGTGACAAATTATGAGACCTCCCACACCCCTGTTGCAGAGGGAAAAATATAAATTATTTATCACAAAATATAAATAGCTAATTTTGCTAACATAAAAATTTAAAAAAAACGTGTACGAAAGTATTCTTTTTTTTAAATCAACACTAAAATTATTCTTATATTCAAGCTAGATGTCCACCCCCTCCCCTAAGGCATAAAAATGAATAACCTGAACATTCTTAGATTGATTTTTTTAAAGCAAATAATTCAAAGGATATTTTATGAAGCAGATAAATTAGTTAATAATTATTTTGTTTAACACGACGTTTCGTAATAATTTATTACTTCTTCAGGTGCTCTATAAACAATAATATAAAATATAATATATTACGAAACGTCGTGTTAAACAAAATAATTATTAACTAATTTATCTGCTCCATAAAATATCCTTTGAATTATTTGCTTTAATTAAAAATAAGGAGCTGAACTTTCTGTAAAAATTGATTTTTTTATATATCAAAGAAGCTATTGAATAAACACTGGTCGGTTTTGTTTTCAAAATTATGACAGTTATATTTTAAAGTTTTTTAAATATTTTATTATTTCGGCAGCTTTTTAAAGTATTCTTATGTTCGTAATCTAAAGAAATATGGCATGTGATAAACCTAAAAAAGAAGTTGAATTAGGATCATACGATTATACTACTATTATTGGCGTCGAAAAATTTGGGGTAGTGCCAAAAAATTGTTGTCAAGCACCATGTTCGAAACCAACAACTTCTGGAAAACAGGATAAGTGCTGCGATAGTGGTGGTCCCAGTTACAGTCTTAAAGATGGCTTAGCTGCGTTTCGACAGAAAATCCGTGATAAAGATAAAGAAATAGAAGAATTAAAACTAGAATTAATAGCAAAGAGTTATGAGTCGAGAACGAATAAAGAGAAGATAGAAAACATGCGATCAGAATGGAGATCACAACAAATGCATTTGGCTAAATTAACAGACGAATTACACAGTTTGCAAGTGAAACTTACCCAGCACAGTGTTTACTGCGCAACTTTAGGTGCCATCTTTGGAAGTGGTCTTTGGAAGTTGACAAGAATGGAAGGCGCTGTTGAAAACATGCTTGATGGATGTCGTGCTCTTGAATTGTTGGATATCATCGACGGCTCACTGAGTGCTTTCTTAGAAGTTTTTGCCGATGAAATTCCCGATCATTCGTCAACTGAGTATCAATTTTTACTGTCATGTTTTGGAATTTTAACTAATGTTTCCGCTTCTCCCGATGGAAGAGTGTATTTGATTTTAAAATCTCAAGGCGTAAAACTGCTCAATAAACTCATCGAATCAATACCCTTGTTTCGACTGCCAAACGGAGAGTTGTTGAAACGTATGGCTTTAATGGTAATCTACAACGTGGTCATTAATAAAACAGGGTTACAGTTGATGCAAAATAATACAAATTTAATAACAATCTTGAAAAAATGTTTGACCGCACCACATTCGCATGACGTAATTGATCTGTCGACTAAACTTCTAAACAATCTTACGGTCCAAATAACATCAAAAGCATTTTATAAGCAAATTCTAGATGAAATTACCACAGACTTTCTTGAACACATGGGGAAAAGTTATCCGGATAAAGATACAGCAAGAATGGTTAAACAGGTATTGGGAAATTTAAAAGAATTTGAAAAAGAATTGAGACTCAGGCAAGATGAACAGGCGCATTTACCCAAAGATGATGCCGAAGCTATTGTAGTAGCTCAACAAGGCTTATCTGATACGTGCGTTTGTACCGTTTTCCCATCGCCTCACCAACCTTCAAAGTGTGCGGCTAAAAATATTAGATACAAAGGCAAAAATAATTAACTGGTCAATAATTTCTGTTGGTAAATGTATATCCAAATATTTTAACCATGCGTATCGTTAACTTTAAGAAAAACTTGTAGTTTTAAAATATTAAAACAACGTTGAAGGAATGGTTTTATTTGACATCCATACTTTCTGATTATTACAGCTCATTAATTATGAAAGGAATTTGGCGATAAAGTAGAAAAATGTTTTAAATTTAAAATTGAATTTTTTAAAATTATTAGCTTGAAATTGGAAAAGCCAATTTTAGAAAAAAGATACATTTGCTGGCAGAATGTCCTTACTGAAATTTAATTATAGAATGTAAATTAGGTGCAGAATTATATTTTCTAAAATAATTAAATGAAGTTTTATATAATTGTGTCGAGTAATTGTCTTATTTTATTTATTATAATAACATTTATAATATAAAGAAAAAAATAACAAAACAACATGTTATAATTTATACAAATACTATAATTTCTATTACAGAGAAATTTATATTTTATTGTATATATATTTTGTGAAAAATAAAGTTGGTTATACATTTTCAAATAGTCCTTATACGTTATTTAACCAATAGGAAACTATGAACGGAAAATATAAATTGAAAATAACAAAAACAATATTCTTTCAAATTTGAATAATATCAAATTGACTATTCAAAAATTTTAATTACAAATAGGACGTCCACTGAATTAGCTTAACTCTCCTCACGATCTCTGTTGTCCAACGTCTATAATCCACTCTCCCGGACACGGGATGGAAACAGTCTATATAAAAACACTAGCAGAACCACTCGAGTGTGAGTATTTAGTGTCTATAATCTACTAGCTCTTACTCGATTGTCGGCACTTTATGTTTGTCATCGATTCTCCAAGACCTCGAATTAGAGATGGGAAAAACGGGTCTTTTTAGTGATCTGCATCTTTGAATCTGGATCCCGTATGTGAGCCGGCTCATTAAACCGGTTCAAAAAGAGCCGAGTTCTGAATATGTTACTGCAATCTGCCACTGAGTTACCTAGTTCAGTCAAACATATCACGAGCTGTATAGAATCAAGAATGCATAGCCAAACATGTGATGATTGAGTCATTTGAGCTGACAGATGCATCAAAGCAAGAACTGATACGTAAGTGTGAAACGTGCTTCTGTGTGTTAAGTGTTTTACTGAGTTATGCGGATCCGTTGATCCGTCGGCTCAAAAAAAAGTGAGTCGGCTCTCACGGATCTTCTGTCGGAGTCGGCTCTTTGAACCGGTTCAGATCTGAGTTACCCAACTCTATCTCGAATTACCCTATTCGCACAACAGCACTCCTGGCATGTACTACATGAACAGTTTGAGTTATCATGCCTGCTAAAAATATGGCTGTCGCTTGCGTAACAATGAAATTACACTTTGAGCGATTCTGCTGGTTTCTTTATGTTGTGGCGTAGAACAAACGGTTACTTTAAACTCTCAGAAACACCAAAGGTTCGTGGACAGTGCGGGATCGATTCTATGCTGAATTAATTCAAACACAAAAGTTACAGTTGTTTAATGTGCCGAACCGAGCGCGTATTCTTCTACCTATTGTAATATAGTATCAGAACTTTTTTTTATTTGTTTTTTAACCAACTGATTAAGGAGCTACTTTGTAGATAATACGTTTCATAATGGTCACATCTACCTGAACGCATTGCTAAAAATTATGTACAAAAAATTTTATAAGTCTTCACGGATTTTCAGTATCTGAAACAGTTTCTTTTCTACTTTTTCTCACTGTTCACTAACGTGATGCGCAATTTACATTTTTCTTATTTTCAAATTTTATTAATTAATATAATAATTGAGTATTCTCTTGCTAGAGCTAGGTATTTATTCGAATCCTTAAATATTTTAATTTCAGTTTGAACAAATATGTATTCGAATAATCGAAGATTCAAATATTTGATTATTTGAATAAATTCGTAGCCCTATAATTAATTAATATCATTCCATTTTTATTTGATTCCGTTATTAACTTTATACACAGTAAAAAAATTCCTAAAAGAATGTTCATTTAGAATGCATTCAGATAGATGAGACTCCCTGTTCCACAAAAAACAAAATTTGAACGCATATTCTAATAAATGTTCTATGCTGATAAACTATTATACACAATAGTGTTAAATTGCGATCACAAAATTTAACAATTTATTTGAAATCTACAGCACATCAATATAGTATAGGTAGGTACATAAAATTTTCTTAAAATTGACTTTGAGCACAAGGCTTGTTCTCTGACTATTTGATTATTTGTTACACGATTTGAGATCAAAATGAGCTGATTGGCGATTAAAAAATTACTTAATTATACAATATTTAATTAACATATTTAACTCTCACTATACTCAAATATCAAATAACCATGACCCCGTAAGCTATATAACTACGACTACAATTTTAACATATTATACTATCGTTTTCTCGCAATTAAAAGTTTGAAAATTTTCAGTTATCACAATCACACAAATAAATTCCTGATCAAAATTAACGCAACATTTGATTTCCTTGGTATATTTTTTGTGTTAACTGGACGCAATTTTTTATTTTCTGATGAAATCGGGCTAAGTTTGAAAACATCAGATGGTTGTGAACGCTTATGGTGAATGCTTCGATAAAGATTTGCTCCCTCCAATATTTCTGCAATCTGCCCTGTTGAAGTGAATTCCTTCACAGAACACCATCTTGCAAAGATATTGCAAGCAAGAAATGTCAAAGATAGTAGAGTAGTGTTATGGGTTGGGCGTATGGGATCATAAAAGTTGTCACGAGTCATGACTGTAATTAGTTCAATTATAATGAGTGTTTTACAGTTGAGAAAAGGTTTCATGTGACGTCACAAGCCTACTACCTCCGTCCTTTCTCCCGTCTTGCCTAGTCACACTTTCAACAATGCTAACGCCCAGTCTACAGTATTCAACTAACCTTGACGAAATGTATCTTCAGCATCTGGTGATTTCAAAGTTTATCCTGGTTTCATCGGAAAACAAAATGATTTTCTAGTCCTCTACTTCGTTCAATATCAATAATATAAAAGAAAACTGTACGGTGCATTAATTTTAGCCAGCGTGTATTTTAAGACGGCGACGCGTTAACAAGTGGGTCTGAATTACGAACTGGAAACTCATTTTCTTCAACAACGCGTTGAATAAGCCCCTTAATTTGTGAAATACAAAAAAAAAACACTATTTATACCATGGACCAGTATTCGTTTATGGATTTGTCTAGCAAGCTTTATTTTTGCATCATCCAGTCAGTCATAAACAACTCAAAGAAGTAGGAAAGTAGTAGTTACTGCAAAATTTTTGGAATTATCCTGTTTTTTGGTACTCGGTAAAGGAACAAACGGGATACTTGTATAACTTCTGCAATGAATTGATAATGCTTTGAACATTCAAGGTTTTACAGAAATCCGTGTTATTTTAAGAATTTACGGAGCTTTGAGTCGGCAAAACTTGCTGTGATATAATGTCGATATTCACCAAAGCACCAAACCATTTTTATGACTAATATTTAAATCGTGTACACTTTCGCTACGAAAAAGAAATTAAAAGTATCGAATCGTGGAATTGTAAGTTTCATGAACAAACGTGGTCGTATTCCGTAATTCACGTCTCATGTCAATGCGTCTTTACGAAAACAGTTGTATTTAGGGTTACGCTATATTTGTAAGCGCCGGAGCGCCAAATCTTGATCGGTGTTATATTTTCCTTCAAACAGAACTCGTAGTACTATGCCGCGAACCGATAATGATGGAGTTTGGCTGCAATTTTTCATAGAAGAATGCCTAGGTGGCAAACATTAAATCGAAAACAGTGTTCAAACTAGAAATAGTATAAAATAACTGTAGATGACGTCTAACCCAATCATAGCCGGGTAAAACGTTGTATCTCATATTTTAAGTTTGGGTATCAAATAATGTTCAAGTATATTTCATCGATTTTTATTATGAACATAGATGAATTATGACAGGGGACAGAAAAAACTCCGCTCAATTTGAGTTCGTTGTCATAAACGCCGACTTTTGAAAGTCATCATGGATGCTGTCAAAAATATTCAACAATATAATAATGACTGCATTTTGCAAGTACGAAAAGACTTTAAGAACATAATTTATTATATGAAAGATTCATTTAATACGAGCATTGGCCCCCCTAAACATCAACATCAATTTTATTCTGAACTGGTTCTCTGCGAAAATGTTTATTTTTATTATACCACAACCACAACTGGAATAAAAATAGCTTCTAATTAAAATATTCACTCCTAGGATCAAAAGATTCCAGTTAATTTGACTAATAACTTCTAATTAAAAGATCCACCCCTAGGATCAAATGATCCCGGGGAATATGGCCAGTATGCAGGTGGTGGAAATAGGGTACCCGATTGGGTGACTGGCGTCTGAGTTACTGGAGGTAGAATTCCCGGGAGTTTCGATGTTCCCGATGGATGTGACGGATATAAAGCTGCTCCTAGCTCACTCTGATGTGGACTGTACTTTGAATATCCTGCCATGACGTCATTTCCGCTTTGTCCTTGCGCTTGCGCTTGACATGCTACCATCAATCCATGGAAGTCAAATTTGTAAGCGTAACGTTTCCCATGTACTTTGGTCATTATGTTTTTGTCGTAATAATATCTGTAAGAAAACAGAATTTATTGTACAGATTTTTGCAAAAAAAGTCGTTAATAAAACTATGAAATTATTGTGACCAAATAACCAAAAATTTTGTTTGGGAATTCTATTAATCAATTTTGATTTTAAATTACGAAAAAATATTTACGTATTGCATTTTCAGGAGGTGATAAGAAAGGATTGTTTTCTGGAACAGAATTTCTTAGGATTAAAAAAGAAATGGTATTTATTCGTCCCGTTCAGATGTGCCTAATTATAAAAAAAGAAGAAAAATTTTCACTCAGGTTTTGAAAGTTATAAATAGACTTTAATATTTAGGAACAAATATCTGCTTCTGAAAGTTGTAAAAACGATGTTTCTTTGTCGAAAAACTGCGGCTCTTTCGTAAACTTCATACTTCGGTCGGTGAGGAGACACCGATGCTCCACATGATCGCCCAAACTAGATCATTTACGTTTCTCCGTGAATAGATTATCAGCAACTGACGAAGGTATACGTTAGTAAACAACATTTTCCGTTCATGCACCCATGTGTTCGTTCACAATAGCTGTTGTAATAGGTAAACAGAAGCACAGAGAGGTCGTAGTGAAGCAGCAAAATAGTGTGTATGTTGTTTTCGTCCATAGAGCACATGACGTGTTCGTTTGCGGCTACTTTTGTAATAGGCTACCAGCACATGGGGAAGGTGTTAAATACTATCTGGGA
The DNA here is from genome assembly GCA_034508555.1 of Venustoraphidia nigricollis. Classification (NCBI taxonomy): domain Eukaryota; kingdom Metazoa; phylum Arthropoda; class Insecta; order Raphidioptera; family Raphidiidae; genus Venustoraphidia; species Venustoraphidia nigricollis. The sequence continues at coordinate 5,344,013 of JAVRKA010000013.1, forward strand.
ATTTTAGTGGTACGTTCGTGGCATTGTTTCGTTCACGACTGCCTTTGTAATGAGTTCACAGTACACAGGAGAGGTGATTTTCAGTTAGTTCAATAAAAATGAAAATGGTCTACATTCTTGTAGCACAGCTTGTTCATTTGTAGCTACTTTTGTAACAGGTTGTCAGCAACAGACAGACGTAAATACCACGAATAGTAGGTTCGCATAGCACTGCGTTCTTTTGTGACTATTTTTGTAAAGGTTGGCAGCACCACTGAGAGGTGATTTTCATCAACAAAGCACATGACTTGTTCATTTACGACCACTTTTGTAACAGGTTATCAGTACAACGAAGACAAATTTATGGATAAGTTTAAATATTTATCGTAGTAGCACACTCTGCGTTCGTTTGTGGCTACCTTTGTGAAGGCTATCAGCAATTTACGGAGGTAATAGTGAAAACGCACGTTCATACGACACATGACTTGTGCATTTGCAACCACTTTTATATTAGGTACCCAGAATGTAATAGGAGTTGGTATTGTTTCCATGATATTAGTTGTTAAGTTATTACTTATTAATTGTTATTGCTAACAGAATACCAGAATTACCTTTAGCAGTTTTTAAAAAGATCTACTAAATTGAAAATAGAAAAGAAAAAAAATATTATTCTGTTGATTTCTGCATGTATTCATTTTATTTTAAGTAGTTAAAAGTTAGTGTGGCAAATTATTACGATTATATGTATATCAAAACGGGGAAACTTGAGTTGAAGCTAAATATTTTAAGTTTTCATTTTTATTATAGGTAGGTATTCGTTTTTTATTTCTCAAAGCTGAAAAAAGATAAGATAAAAATTAGAAAAATACGTCTGCCATTAGTGCCCATGCTAACGTGTGTGCTAACTTAACAAGTATTTGTCTAAATTACTAGAATGGTCATTTTTTTTATTTCACAATTAGTTCAATAAGGAATCTTTCATGATAATTGTAAAATGTTAAATAAAAAAGTTGGAAATTAATTTCAACGTTATAACGCTGTACTGGAAACCTCTTTAAACTTTCAAAATTTTCACATAATCTCGGACGTTGACAGTAACGCAACCATGTTGGTACAGCAACACGTTCGTTTACGACTATTTTCCTAACAGGGTATCAGAAAGTAGGAGAGATTTATGTCATACTAGTGTGTCAGTTAATAGTACAAAACGGCATGCAAGTGTGTGTTTGTTGTTTGGTGTAACGAACGTATAGGGCTGCCAGATGTACAATAATAATAATAATTGTAGTTATGGACAGTATGCCGGTACCAATTTTGCTTATGCGCTGTACATTTTCAGTACCAATTACGATTTTCAGTGGACGGCACTGCAGCTCGAAAGCCAAAACCAAAAAATAAATATACTTGAAAGGAAAACGGAAACTACCATGATATTAGACATTAGTAGATAAAATTAACAAATAAAGTTAATATTAAATAGTGAGTAACAGGGCACAAAAAACAAAATTAGCTACTATTTACTTAACCCAAAATAACAATATTCAATTTCTTGTAAAAATTTCTTTGACTAATTAATTAATTAGTATCGTGCTTCGTGTAGTTTTTAACAGAGAATAATTCATAATATCAAATATCAACTAATTTAGTAAAAAGTAAAAACATAGCTCAGAAAATGGTTGCGATGATGTAAGCAGAATCACTGGGCGGCACAAATTCCTGTGACTACTCTCTAGGCGACACATGATGCCCTCGGGTTCGCCTCGAACATCGTGTGTCGCGCAGTGCAGGAATTTAAATTTTCTGGCCGTGTGATGTATACTATTTTTCTTTACCTATACCCGATACGTACTTTTTTATCAGTGTGCGCGAGAAAACTGTTTCGCTTTTACAGATGGCGTGCGAGTAATTCCAGCAGTGCATAAAAGTACGTACTTTCGACCGGGTATAAAGAAACAGTTATTTTGTGTACTGCTTGATAGGATAATAAAAGTTCCACGAAGTGGCAGCCCTGCGTTAGTATATATATTGTATAATGTAGCTACGAAGCATTAGGGAGAGGGAAAGAATAGTCCATGCCACAGTTTCACAGCACAACATACACTCGCCGATCAATATGAACATTGGCGTGCGGATTCAATTAATCTTTTATTTATTTTGTACTAGCTGCACGCAATTGAAATTAAACACGACAGCGACAAAAGCAGTGGAGCCTTCGACTTCACCGTATGGCAATCTTATCTCGCGGGGCTGCGCCCCCTCGGCAGGACATACAAAGTATTAAAAATATAACAGCTGAATTATAAGTCCATAGAAACTGTTGTTTAAAAATTAAAATTATTGACATCCCTGTACCTCCCCTCTTCCTCACCTTGGAAGATGATTTTAGGAAAAACCATTTTTAGTGGATGTTTATATAACATAAGAGACATTCCTATCAAATTTCAGGTCTGTGAAAGTTATAGTTCCAAAACGAGAATTTTATATCTATAACGCCTCTGCATCCCCAAAAGACATATGTCTGCCAAAATTGAAGTCTGTGGGTCTGATAGTTCTAAAACGGATTTTTTTTATCTATAACACTCCCACCCCCCGAAAACTCACTTGAGAATCGCTTTCCGCAAAACCTGTTCTGAGCGGATTTCTACTCAACAAAATTTCATGCCCGTAGATAGATTGATAATTGGGCTTTCATCCCCTATTTCACCCCCATCAAGTTCTTTTTGTCACAAAAAAAGCTTATGTCCTTCCTCAGGATGCAATGTATCTCCTTGTCAAATTTTAACGAAATCTGTTCAGCAGTTTAACTGTACAGAAATTCTACCACGGTTTTAAAGAATTGCAAGTATAATAATAAATAAGTATGACACCTAACTAGCTGGAATTTAATAAATCTGTAAAGTTTTAACTTAAATAGTGTACCGTTTACGTTAAAAGAACGTGAGTGAAGATATTGTTTAGTGTTTCTTATTAGTTTAATACCTGTATTGTAACTCTACGTTCATGTATAATGCTATTCGTACACAGTTCTGCGATCCTGATACTAACCTCAGCGCTCGGCTCAATTTGTCGTAGTTCATATTGGGCTTCGACTTGCGCTCGCCCCAACGTCTTGCCACTTCGTCGGGGTCTGTCAGTTTGAACTCGCCATTGGTGCCCTCCCATGTGATACACGCGGCATTCGACGAATCACCGAGTAACTCTAACAGGAACTGCCACAATTGGATTTGGCCAGAACCTTGCGCGACCAATCGGCTTGAAGCTGCATTTAATAACTGATACGGATCTGTTTACAAAAACAAAAGAAAAAAGACCGTTAAACATTTTTTTTTGTTTTAACATCTCCAAGACATTATTCTTGTAAAAAAATAATGTAAGAATGAAACATAGTTTAAAATATGAATCGCAACTGTTAAAATTATCAGTCAAGATTTCTTCATAAACATGTATTTTTTTACTGCATATGTGCGTCATCGTGGTAAATTCTCTCATTTTATTTGTCATTATATTTTTTTATCTTATTGAACTGACCAAAATATTTAATGTTCACGCATGGGTTCATTTACCTATAGCGTCAGAGGGCGGAAAATTTTAGATACCTAAAAATTTGTTTCGTCTTTAATTATGAGTTATGACTAATCAATAGCTATCTAACATTCTAAACGCTAATGACTGCGTGTGTAAATTTAAATATAAAAAGAAACATTTCACATAACCACAATTAAAAAACAAAAAAACAAAAACATTAGTAATATTTATACAATTATATAGGTAGTCATTATTTTATAGGTATTAGTTGTTCAATAAACCAACATTACAACATATTTATTTTTAACGCGTTCGTATTGTTTCTAAATGGTCATTGGTTTTGTTAAAAGTCAGAGTATAGGTACTTATACAGAAAAGAAACAAATTCCAAGAACCGAATCAAGGACGCCGTTTTAAAATGTGTTCATTTTATATTTATTTATTTCGTTTCTTGATATATGGATGAGTTTTTGGATTATAAGCTCAATATATAATAATGAGAATGTAAAGTGATGTTAATTTTTTTGTTACTTTCTAACAAATTGAACATTGCATAAGGTACCTAAAGTGAGACTGAAATGTTCTAGCTTTGCCCATACAGAATAGCAGCTTTAAACATATCACACAACACGAAATATGTATTGAGATTTGACATAAAACGATACGACATCTGGGATAAAAATTTAAACCATAAGCCCATTACATGCATAGCATTTGGCCTAAACTCCCCCAATTAAATGTTAAATCGCAATACTATATATATATTGAAAATATTTAAGAAGCTATTCAATAATACACTTATATTACAAGAATTAATAAGTAAATAACCAGAAATATAACTTTCTATTACGCGCTTTATTTCGTCCCGTATGACGGCGTGAAAGATTTGCAGCGAGTTGTTTTTTACACGTCGGATTTAATAAGACATTTTATCGAGTTGATTTCTCTATGTGGGTACACTTGTTTTGTAACAGCATATAAAATGTAATGTGTTAATATGCTTTAAACTATCATCAGATATCGTGTTGTTTTGTGCATTAAATCCCAATAAGCGACATAGATTTTAAGCAATGAAACGGGTATGCGTTAGTTTATTTCATTGTGGAACTATTTAAGAAGGAAACTTTTATGGCAACAATCCCCAGGCTATCGGATAATATTCTCTACGAATTCATCAATCTAACTCCTGGAGTGTTTAAAGCTATGCTATATATACGAGTATATCATAAAAATATACAATTTCTGCATTGCTGAAATTGTTGTTCAACAGTTATAATAAAAGAACACATAGGCTAGTTGATTTTGTATCACCTGTAGGACATGAAACTGTTTTATAGCATGTGTGAATGCACCTTTAACAGACATCTATAAGAAATGCGTAGGTAGAGATACTCGGCCATGTCACATTTAATTTGACCAATGAGCGCTTCTAAAAAAGCAATAGAATAGTGTTTATCTGTTTTGTATTTTCTTTATGATTAAGATTAATCATTGCTCGTTAATTAATTTTCTGTTATATTATATAATGTGCCTTATGTATTACTCATTTGATTTATCGTTCATTTTGTAGTCTTGAAAAATGCAATATTAAATTTTCATGATCCTAAAGTTTGCAGATAATTTAAAATGTAAAAGTTTGTCAAGTCAGTGTCACCACATTTGTATAAAAATTGTCAGATTTTTATTTATTTAAATTTATTCAAATCAGAACATAATTTTAACGTTAAGTGATAGTTTCTATAGGTATGATAGAAATACTAAAAAACACAATATTTTCCCTTATTTTTCAGGAATTTAATTAGTATTTAATAAATAAAACGTAATTATATCACTCTCAAGTCATGTGACAACGTACACCAATCAGAATGCATGACGTCACTTAGTCATAAACATTATCAGACGCTGTCAAAAGGCTTAGTGTGTAATTTATTCAGAAGCGTAGCGTGCCTTGGCGGGGCCCCGTATAAAAATGTGTTTGGGGGCCCTTTCCCCGTTAAAGTAAATGACTTAAACGGGGAAATCCCGCAGCCCGCGATAACCGATGTAGGGTGTTGCCAACTTTTGAACGCACGCTTTACGCGGGAAAAAAAGAAATTGCTTTTTTTGACTTTTGTCATTTCTGAAATAAAAAAAAATTGGGAAGTTTTTATTAATTTTTGCTTACGCATGTTGGGGGCCCCGTATAATTGATACGGCAGATACGGCGGTAGCTACGCCCCTGAATTTATCATTATTTATTTATAGGAAACGTCAAATTACATATATAACTCTAGCAGCAAATGCGAAAAAACCTTTCATCACCTCATCAGTTTACCAGCGTTTATGATTGTATGACGTCACGGCAGTCACGTAACAAGTATTGGTGTTTTGGAGAGAAATCTCTTTAAGTCATCAAATTACTACACTTTTTAAAATTCTTGTTTGCAATTACAAGGAATACGATCTAATCATCTAAGAACGAAATATTTGGTTTACATTATTTATTGATGTATAAGGAATAATGCGTTCAAAACTATCAAATTGAAAACATGCTAATTATTGTGAAGCACTGATAAAATGGCTGTACCGTTGTAGATCATGGTAGCAGTGGCGTGCAGTTTGACCTGTCTGTGCTGGTGGTGGGCGGCAGCGAATCGCCGTGCCGCCAGCAGGTCGTCTGCCGAACAGCCTGGCAAACGCCACATTGTATAATTTCGTTGCTGTGAGGCGGCAGCGACGTCCTGCTGTCAACCGCCGTCTGCGCCGCTCAGGCCTCCAAATAGTCCCCACATTGTGTTATAATTCATTAATATTCAATATTATTATTTGTCGCACCACACTTTTATTCAAACAGTTTCCTTGGTTTAAATATCGAAATTATTTAATTTACGCCAATCTACACGGAACTAAAAAAGTGCATTAATGTACCTATTAATACTACACGCACATATTCTCACAAAAAGTTTTATCAATAAATTTTGAATAAACATAAATGAATTAAAGGGCTAAAAAAATATTTTTTTTGAAAATTTTTTTAGTCATAGCTTCTGGTTTAACCGATTTGAAAAACTTCAAATCCATTTTCTTCAGAATGTTTACGGAAAGGTCTTATAGTTTTTCTTAAAATCGGTTCCGTTAATATACTTAGGTTACCTCATACCTCCAACATTTGTTATCGGATTTTGGTTACTCTTTTTTATTTTAATAGGACATACGTTTAGGGTGGTCCTTAATAGATTTTACTTAAATTGGTGCAGTAGTTTTTTTAAGTTTAGTAATAAAATATTACAGAAGAATGCGGTTAGTACGTATTGCAAAGTTACGAAAACGTGAAAATTATTAAAAACTAAAAGAAAAATTAAACCTTATTAAGTAGTTATTAAAAAGCGCTTAAATTGGCGCCGACTTCAATTACGCTTTAAGATGGCTTTGTTTGAAAGAGGTTCAATTTTTTGTATGTTTCTTTTCAACATACGGTTAACTAAAAAAATATCTTCTAAGTAGTTCATTGTTTTTATCATATTTACTTTTTGAAGTTATATTTCTTTCACCCCCTTTTTTTAAGTATCTTTAGGTACCCAAATAATACGAAATTTTGATTATTGTCGCTTTGCTAACAATATAAAAGAGCAGGGAATTTTTGTTCCCTATTTTATATTTGGAACTTAATATTTAAAGAGTTTTAAAAAGATTTACTTACAAATTTTTCTAAATGTTTTTTTTTAAATTTTATTCCGTTATTTTTTAAAATTCGTAAAGGCACTACTTTTCAACACAAAATAGTTTTAATTCCGATGTTTTATCAACTTAAAAATATCCACTGACCCAACCTGTAAATATTTTTTGTTCAAATACTAATGTCTACGACAAAGTCGACTACCTAAATAAATAGTACCTATCTATAAATGATAATTTTAAAAACGCTTATGATGCTTATGACAAGAGTTTGTCTCGGTTAAATTTAATCGCTATAATTTCTGGCATCAAAACTTAAGTTAATGTTAAACAGTAATGCCCAAATACAAATTTTTGACAATAATGAATATGAAACATCCAACAAAATATAACAATAGCCTCGTTTAGCTTAATTAAAAGTGTTTAAATACCAATTAATAAACAGTTTTTAAGATGTTTAGTAAACGTTACCAAACTTTATAGAAATGTATTCACTCAATTCGGATTTATCAAGACAAAATTAAAAAAAAATATTACTAAGTCATTTGAAAAATAAAACATATATACTTATAAAATAATTTGTAACCGGCTGACCGAAGTAAAATTTCAAAAATAACTTTCGAAAACGTCATGCACTATAGATATTAGATCATAGATGACTGTGGTAGGCTTGCCGGAACCACGTTGTAACACTGAAACGTAAACAGAGCGTCGCGACGTCCATGCATCCTTTGCCCGACGCCGACACATCCCCACCGCGTCCTGTTTTGGCAGAGGGGATAATTAAATCAAATAATCCCTTAACGGTAAGCAACGCTAGTTACAATAGCATTAAGGTACGAAAGAGTTATACATCAATATTCATTCGATAATTATAAAAAGAAAAAGTAGTTTTTTTGAACACCCCCCTATATTTATGTCTGTATGACATTTGTGAAATGACACATGAAACACTAGTGCTGCAAAGCTGTTTAAAGTAAAATAGACGCAGTCTTCTATATAATAAATAACTGGATTTACGTATACGAAATACATAAACTACTAAAAGTTTCAAATGCCTCTGAAAAGAATAACAATCACCTTCCCTACGTACGTTCAATTAAAAGACGGCGCGATTATAAACTACGCAAAAAATCATTTCATCGTTTTTAGAGGCATTATAAGTTTTTAAATGGGTTTACCATTTAAAAACTTATAATGCCTCTAAAAACGATGAAATGATTTTTTGCGTAGTTTATAATCGCGCCGTCTTTTAATTGAACGTACGTAGGGAAGGTGATTGTTATTCTTTTCAGAGGCATTTGAAACTTTTTTTTAGGTATTAGTGACCACTTGATCTGGTAACGATCTTAACGAAATTTTGTATCTGATTATAAATATACAATTTTTCCTGTAAACAGAAACGGAATAGTGCTTATATCTTTAAATATCCTAATCAGGAACAGAAATCCTACCGAAACAGAAAAACGAATTTAGATAATTAATAAATTCTCTAAAAAACCGTTACCGAGAAACGAATTTAGGTACTCTTAAGCACCAATAACCGAACCGAACTGAATTTCGGTTTTGGTTCCTGATCCGAATACACTGATCTAAGTACCTTTACTATATTTAAGTAAACAAATTCCTTATTATAAACTACTGATATGTAGTTAAAGCTATTTTTATAAATGAATTAATTTCCGTTGTTTTCCAGAGCTTGATTTTTGGTACAGCCTGCGTAAAACAGCTAGGTGTCGTATGGGAGGAAACTCTACCAAAACATTTCACCACATCCTTCCTTCCTTCCTTTCCTTCTTCATCGCCAACTCAACATAAACTGCCCTTCCTCTATTGGCTCAATAAAGTCACGAGGTCCCGCCGGAGAACGTGCCAGAAGGAAGTTGTATTACTTTATAAATGAGACGGTGTGATGGTTGCTTTGTTCTCCCGATGGAAAATCCATTCTCTGTCTTTCTTTTGTAAAATGTTATTGTACTTCATTCATCTTTATCTTAAGAACCTTTCACTTCATTCTAAGTAAGTTTCTACTTAAGTTTTATAGACAATTATCCATGATTAATAATGGTCATCGATAGTTTTTAAATTTAGTGCAAAATTAAAAAAGATTCCTTTTCAAGCTAAATTTTGGTCAATATGTACAGAAAAATGAAATTTGTATAAAAAGCTATTTTAAACACAGGAAGACGTCACCTCGTTGTTTCAGTATTACGTGGTTTCTAAAAAAAAGTTTAGCCACTATAACGTAAATTATGGATCAGTTTATACAAAATGATTCAAATGTTGATAGAAGTTCAAAGGCAAGACGAAGTGTCTTTGATGCAATATCTTGCTGTCGACAACAGCTTGCTGAACGAAACAGGAAAAGGCAAGTGGCATTAGATGAGTTATCAAATAAGAAACCTTTTCATCACAAACATAACTTCTTACACGAACTTTTATTTGATTTTCATAAATCGATATTAGCAATAAATAAATCTATAATGAATGTGATAAAAAAGTATTTAACAAAAACGTTACAAAATTAAACAAAAAAAAACTAACAAATTTTCTTATTCTCCGTTCTGTTTTACTCATGCCTATTAATAGTCTAGCGCTGTTTCGCATAACGCAGGAACTTATTGTAACGTATCTCCCGCGTTAAACGGGGAACGGGGGAACTACATTTTTCTGTCAATATTGACCAAAATTAAGCCTGAAAAGAAATCTTTGTCTATGTACTGAATACTCGTAGATATATCAATTAGGTTTTCTGACAATGTTTTCTGCAGCCCAGCAAAACAGTACAGTAGAACTAATAAATTTTCGACTTCGTGGGAGCCATAGTTCAGTCAGAAATCTTTTTTCATTTTTGACACTTCATTAATTTCGTCCGTTGGCTGAGCAGCGTAAGAGGTGACACTTTGCGTGAGAAGTAAGGACTAAATACTTGAAAACACGTAAGTAAAATCAGTTGAAAATAGATGGTTTTGAAAATACATGCGACTCCGACTGTATATCCAGTAACCAATCTACACTCAGAGACTCTTGGTACGCGTTGAAACAACTTCCAGTGTTAAGATACCATGACTGCACTAGCAGGCTGTATAATTCCGGCATTCCAAGTCAAGTCATGTTGCAATTCTTTTGCAATGGCTTTCCTCACATCTCAACCAACCAACAATTCTTACGATTTCATTAGAGATTTTAAAGCCCTACAGGCACGTACACACAGGTCGATCGTAATAATCTATCTAGAAAACCGTCAAGCTAATAACTCAGCCTCGTCTTTCAAGAAAGATGCTCAACAACTGAGGTCATTGTTATTGTTTTTGATTATATTATAATGGTCTAATTGATCTATATATAAAATTAAAAGAAATAAATCAAACACAATAAAATTTGCTTTAATCAAGACGAGATCAAAATAAGGAGATTGGAAATTATATCAAAGTTGAGTACCAGCTGTTCAATATGCGACTTTTTTCACCCGTATTTCTATGAAAAGTCGTATTCAATCTTTAATGTTAATGATTCAAAATAAAAAAGAAATATGTATCATTCTTTCCACGTGACTTTTAGCCAACTTTTTACAGTTTATTTGATTTAAATAAACGATATAAAATCAGATGAAAATGAGAAAATTACTAAAATTTAATACAAATTTTTGTACAAAAAAAAAAAAAAAAACCCGGGTCGCAGTGCCAAAACCCTGCCGACAATATAGTGTATTTGCTAATACAGGCAGTGTGGCTTTATTATGGGAACTTAATTGCAATATTATTATCAATCGAACTTCTATACCAAATTATATACAACTTTCAGTAAATAATTCACTATCTGCAAAGTAGTGTTTTCATAAAATTTGTAAGTCCGGTCCTGTCAGGCCAATTTTATTAACATATTAGGGAGACTTTTTAATTACTACTGGAGGGTTAAATGTCAATTTTGAAACGATTCTGAGAATTTTCTCGGTATTTTGGGGCCCAAAAACGTTTTTCAACCCCTAAAAACTACCCTTAAAATGGCCCGATTACGCCCATTTTAAATAGGCTTCTTGCGGTGATGGATTTCAACACGTGGGCCAAATTTCGTTACAATCAATTAACTCTTTCGAAAGTTATTGCCCGCACACACACACATATATATATATATATAAACATTTTTAAAAATGGTGCCAAAGTGTTTAGGAGGTTATGAAACGTCGAGAAATTTTGGTCCGACCCCTAGGTCCCGCCATCCGACCGACGCCAATAGTGTATGTTGCCATATGGCAAATACACTAATTAAGTTTGAAAAAAATTATTGAAAAAGCCAAATTTGTCAGTATTTTTAACATATATTTGTAAAGAAAAAACTTCAAAATGGTAATTATTTGTCTTCCTCTAATTCGAAATCTAGTGACGTACTGTAAAGGAGGCTCAAAAGTTTACACGGGAGCTACCATCCTATGGATGCGTATTCTGTGCTCATAAACGTTAGTAAACTGAGGTGACGAAAAGTTGTTTCGTAGTCGTTGCTATAGTTACATGTAATTTGACGTTTCCTATAAACAAATAATAATAAATTACACACTAAATATTAACCAAACAATGAAGTTTTTTGACAGCGACTGAACATATGACGTCATGCGCTCTGATTGTTGTCTGTTGTCACGTGACTTGAGAGTGATTTTGTTAGGTTTTATTTATTAAATATTAATTAAATTTCTTAAAAATAAGGAAAAATATAGTGTTTTTTAGTATTTCTATCATAGAAACTACTACTTTTCGTTAAAATAATGTTTTTATTTGAATACCGTCAACATCCCTATTTATCATTAACAGTGGTGGGGAAATATTAAACGAATAATTGGCAATTTGGTATTCACGTAAAAAAGGGAGCCGCATCATGTCATTGCGCATACATCAGGGTAGAATCCTGGTGTATAATATCGTCAGTGCAGGAGTATCTCACGATTCACGAGTTAGCCAGTCAAACAGCGACAGTGTTGTATACCACACCGCGAAGTTGGCTGAGGGCAGGTAATCAAGAAAACAATATCGTGACAGCCCGCTGCGCAGCATAATCAGATGTCGGATACCTATGCCCTACAGCTTACAGGGAGAGGATTAGCGGATCTAGTAACCCTCGACTATTGGATCGGGTTCAGATAATCTGGGAGTATGTACTCATGTGTGTGTGTCAGTTTGTACGGATCCATTGTTTAAGGATGGTTGAGATCGCCCAAAAACACTATTCATTTTGAAAAAAATGGCAAAAAGTACGTCTTATGAAGTTTCAAAAAAATTTATAATACTCGCCACGGTACTGAAAGGTTCTGAAGTTAGTCACAAACAGCGTCGCAAATGTATATTTTAGAGCCGTCCTGGTCGTTTTGTGGGAAAAGAAGACTCCCATCACCTCTCAGTTATTGGCACAGAACGTGCGCTCGTCGGTGATTGGTTATCGCTGGTTGTCGTGTCACTTGTCGCTTTCCTGGTATAAAGTACAGTCCAGTACGCTATTGTTAAGTTGTTTCTTTGATTGTTAATTGATCAAGATGCATAATACAGTTTTGCATAGGCAAGCGCGAATAATAATTTTTTGGATGAATTTATGCAAGGAACATAGACCTTTAGATTAAAGAAAAATTAAAAATAATAAAATAGCGCGAATTTGTAGTTTTTCAACAAGCCTTAACTTCGCACAGCTGCTACACCGATCCTATTTTAAAGAAAAAATGTATAAACCATATTTAATAGAAAATTCAATTCTATTTTAAGCGAGATATTTCAAACCTTTTTTAGAGTCATTTTAGCAATATGGCGACTTCGGCAGTTGCGATCACATTTTACATGGTTTATCATTTAATTCAGGGTGTCGAGCTCTACATATTCCCAAAGTTTGAAAACTTTCGCACTTATTTGGATCAGAATTTGTTTTACAATCAACCTATTCGTCAAGCCCTAGTTCAGAGAACGGCAGAAGGTTTGCGTTATCTGTGAATATATATCTGTAGATTTGATAAGCTGCGTGTATAAAGCCCGTAACATGTTCATTACATTACAACATCACCCTATATGCACTGGTTTCGTTTATATTGTTAACTTATGTCAATAATCACCGACTATTAACTTAAGGGTGCAGGCGGTGCGTGATATTAGTGCCTGTTCATGCTCCCTAAATACACAAAAGGGTGGTAGATAAATGGTTATTTTTATAATGCGATAAATTATAATTCATTTTCAAAATCATTAATGATTGTTATAAAATAAGGGTTTGTCAAAAAACAAAACATGTGTGATAACAGGGCAAAAATTACGAATTTTTCAAGTTAACAATTATAGACAAAAGTTCCGTTTTTCTATGTTGTGACTATAGGCATTTAGTATACAGTTTTTATGATACCGATTATTAGCGATGTTACTTTAAATTTATTTATTGAAAAATACTGTTTATAATAGAAAACAGTATCACGGGTAATTGGAATAATGAAAATAAATCAATTTAAACACTCATTGATTGCAACGTTTCGTCTTTTTTTTATTAAGACTTTTTAAAGCTCTAAAAAATGTAATCAATGAGTGTTTAAACGAATATTCGCACTAAAATTCGTTTCTAATTTCTCACACTCTTTATAACTTTCTTCTTTTTGTTGTATTACATTACGAAGCTCAGTGACAGTTCAAGAAAATATTTTTCTAAAAATGTGATATAGAGGCGCAAGTATTGAAAACGTTGAGTTGAAGCGCCGCCATACGAAAAGTATTTATACATGAATTTTGATTAAAAATTTAACAAAAAAAAATTACCGACCGTCAATCACGTTGACGTTGTTTCAAAGTTAGAACCGTCAGATGGCAGCATTGCTGCATATACTGAATAAATGTATAATTGTTATAATTAATTATTTTGCAAAGACAAAAGCAATAATAGATTTTTTAATTGTTGATACACATAGAGCAAGTAATTATCTATAAAATGATACAAAATTTATATGGAGTAATTGCGAGGTTTTTTCGAAAAAGGAAGGCAAACATCTTAACCTTAGCGTATTAATATATATGATATGATACCATGGCGAACGAGAAGCCTCTTGATCGAAACTGAAATCTTTCGAATCACCTGTTCGGCTGCTGTATGCTTCATTCGAGGTAGAGCGATCAAGTAAGCGAGTTGGTACCTATAGTATATTTCGTACGTAGCCAGGAGGGGTGTTGAAGGTACGCATCGGGAGGATGAGGAGGGCACACGATGTCGTTTATTTAAACAGTCATATATCAGACGGAGGCTTTGCGGTGTCAAGTGCGCGACACGACGGATCCGCTGTGTGACGCCGGAACGCCCATAAGCGTCGCAGCGGGACGTCCAACTGCGCACATCTGAAAGTCAAATGTCAACGCCGCACTATTCTCCGACCAGCAACATCAGTAAACTCACCTCGACATGATCGTCTTGCATTCTTATTTTAACTTTAGCTGTAATGCGAGTTTTTACCTGCAAACATCTCCTGCAATCCTCATCTAAAATTCTTTCCACTCGTCTAAAAATGGTTAGAGCTCTTCCGACGCTGTTTTTTTAAAGCTAACAGGTTCTTGCAAAACTTCTTGGTTTCCGGGCTTGTACGCCGTGGTCCATTAATATTTCTACCTGACGTTTCGTCTACAACTGCGGTAGACATTATCAAAGTCGATGTGGTAGCGGGCGAAGTGTCCTTCCGGCTGCTCATAAGCAATTGTGTCGACTACTGTTGCTTCTTCTTCTTTTATGCACCGTTAGTTGTCGTTCTCTACTCGGTCGTAGTTTGCTCTTCTCTGATTGGTCGTTGGGTTCATTAGATTAGTGTACCTCAGTGCTGGTGTCCAAGTTTTACTGAGGTGCAGACCTTCTTCTTTTCGGTTGAAATTGTGTGTGTGTTTTTGTATTTCTATGGCTTTCTTGAATATGCGCGGATAGTAACTCACTGTTTTGTCTTATTACCTTCGTATCCTCGAACAGGTTCCGGTAAACGCAAAATATAAGACCAAGAATTACACCTCAGATTCCACAAGCGAATTTTTTTGAAAAAATTCTTGGAAAAAAAAATTAATTACGTAACTTTTCACATATAAAAACTCATCTGTAGTAATTGTAGAGTAATTCTTGATTTGCAATTTGGCGTTAATCCGAACCCTTTAGCTTTAAAACTAGTGTCGAGAGAGCTGTAACCGTTTCAAGGCATTAGGAATTCTTACTAAACTAATCCTCAGAAGATTTGTTTGAAAAAAATTGTTAAAGGTAACCAGTTTCAAGTTTCAAATAAAATATTTACATAATAGGTAACTCACGTCTTGTATATGTGGTGGGAGTAGCGGGTATACGCAGCACATGGGTACAATATTTTTTGCAGAAGACATTTGTATAATAGATAAAAATAGAAAAAAAAAACATTTTGACCAGTTTTAGATGTAAAATAATTATCTTATACTAGTGCAAATATAATTTTAATTTAATTAATGCAGCGATATTTTATTTCATTGCCACAGTTACGTAAATAAGTAAATATGAAAATAAAATAAAAAATCATCATTTGATGATATATTTACAGAGAGGAAAAAATCACTAAAAATCATTAAACATGCTTTCGCAAATACACTATTTTTCCGGGACAGAGTTCTGCATTTATATCCGAATTTTTTCACGTGTGAAGAATTCAATCAACCTAGGTTAGGTGAGTTCACCCGAAGTGATCCGAACGTGTCGTGCGCTAGCATGTCGACGCAATCGGAATCAGTGAACGGGGGATTTACAGCTTGGCCCGTATAGAATAGAGCAAGCTTTGGCCTTTGAGCTTCTACTTTATATTCACTTGAAGCATCACTGTTTATGTGCAGTATATTATATAACGTGTGAAGTTTACTCCGTTATGATATAAACTCTGGATATATTATATGTTCCTACGTAGTGCCTGTAGAAATATAAAGGACGCCTATATATATCTACACGAGAACTGAAGAGGTGAACACCTCCATGTAATTATTATACAGTCGAAGCAAACTCGAAATGCGTTCAAATATGACACCGAAGAATGGCCGCGTTTTAAAATAAAAACATTATTGTAATGCGTTTAACGTTCGTGGATATGTTTTGTATATTAGTGTAGATAACTCAGTGAAGTTTACACTGCAATTTCTTTTTGGGAAATAAGATTTTTCTTCCATTTTTGAACATTCACAAATAAAAGCGATTGAATTCGCGCAAATTCAATACACGTTGAGAATTTAATGATAATGATTCTCATCTTTTATATCCTATATATTACATTTACAGCCGGCCGAAGCCGGACTGGGCCGCTAGTATAACATAAAAGTATATTTGGATTTTGAGTCGGAATTCTTATTCTGTTAAGAGCCAATCGTATTTCATTTTTTAACACTCCTTTCCCGAAAGCAGTTCTGAACGATTACGGGCATTCAGGGAGTAACTCGGTGAAGCACCTAGGCGATAACTCGAAGAAAGAGAACGGTACAGTTGAGCATGCGATGTTTATACGTGTTCCTTCCTTTCTCAAGTTTCTTCCTTCCTCCGGCTCGCCTTCAGCAGTGCAGGGAACTGGAAGCGCCCTGTTGTATCGGCTTTCCGCATTGTTATTTATATTCTAGACTGACATTAATCTCAAAGACTGTGACCGCGGCCCGCTTTTATTGCAGCCAATAGATTCTTTTCTCCGATTTCTGTTTTTCATGAGAAGTTTATAAACAAGATTTGTGTTCGATGAACAAAGACAATAAACTTCACGCTCCATTTGAAGCCACTAACTGTCCATTACTACATAATATTTTCAATTTATTAATTGCATAAAAATGCATAATTTAATCCACAAATATTGTGGTGAATTTCGATGGAACATTGTTAAATAGTCGAATTATTATCTACTAGCGGTCCGCTCTCGCTTAGCCGGAATTTGTAGATTGCTTATTAAAGATTAATTGAATAACAATTAATAGCATGCCGGTCAAAATATTTTCACAAATAATTCATTATTTTTGATCAAATTTTTTAAAAATAAAAATAGTTACTAAGGGTCATCCTTAGAAGATAGATATGCTATCGCGGACATTTCTGTAAGCAGAAGCGTAGCGTGCCTTGGCGAGGCCCCGTATAAAAATTTGTTTGGGGGCCCTTCCCCCGTTGAAGTAAATGACTTAAACGGGGAAATCCTGCAGTCCGCGATAACCGATGTAGGGTGTTGTCAACTTTTGAACGCACGCTTTACGCGGGAAAAAAATAAATTGCTTTTTTTGACTTTTGTCATTTCTGAAATAAAAAAAAATTGGGAAGTTTTTATTAATTTTTGCTTACGCACGTTGGGGGCCTCCGTGGCCCGGGGGCCCCGCATAATTAATACGGCAGATACGGCGGTAGCTACGCCCCTGTCTGTAAGCCTTTTTTAAACCAACAATTCTATAGTACATTTGTTTGATGAATCTCTTACGGTTTAGTCAGTGTAAGCCATGTAAGCGCTCTAAAAGCGTCTTTTGATGAGTTGATTACAAAACATTGACATTTCTCTACTATCTTTAAATTTAATATTAATGTATTATACACATAAATCGCCAGAAAAAAAATTCTCTAAATGATGGTGAAAACAGCGTCAAAATTCATTATGTAGTTTAGAAGAACTTACCGAACTAGCAGACAGACGCGAATAGCGACTTTGTTTTATACCATTCAGATAAGAGATAGAAATTTAATCTTCAAGTATATAGACTATCACATCAAAATCGACATTTTTGCGAGCGAAGACGCTGGTACAGACTATTAAAATCAATAAAAAGCAAGAAAATTACAGAAAATCGGTTTAAAAATCACTTTGTTTTCAACACTTTCACACTGACCAGTTAGTCTATAAAACGGTATGTATCAACGTATATCGGCAGACAGTAGAATCACCAACGTAGATTTTATCAAAAATCGCATCGAATTGGAAATGAGAACCTATTACACACTCCAGAGAAAAGATGTTTGGTCCGCTATAAAACTATATCACTCCTCAACTACACATATCAAAGGGCATTAAGGTAGTTGTCGTGGTTAAGGCACACTGTCAGAAAATTCTTAATTTTTGTATACTTATTAAGGACATGATAATACAATTACCCTGAAAATTTGAAGTCGATCGACCGTATATAATCCGAGATAAATTCAATTAAAAATTGGATAATTAACATTGATTGTATACGATCTCTGTAGTTCTGAACCAGTTAAATTGTTATATTGTGCCTCATTTTCCTGCTTAATCTACTTACTCAAATGTAGTAGTCTAGAAAAATTCAGAGTTTTTACGCCAAAAGTGGCATCTCTCGTCAACAATATTAATTATTTTCTATTCAATATTTGAGTCAATATGTACGTTTAAAGTTTATATCTTATGCCACCGTTTAAAACAAATAAGGGTTTGGGAATAGTTGAGCGTTGTCCTCGATTACAAGACATCAATTCCCAGATTCTTGAGAGTTGGTAAAAGTGTCAATTGAATTCAAATGATCTCCAAAGAGAACACTTCGCCGGTGCCACAACGCTATTGAAAATATCTATCGCAGGCGTAGACGAAACATCAGGTAGTAATACCAATGGACCACAGCCTACAAACCCAGAAACCAATAAGATTTGGAGACAATGCCGGTCGTGAAAGCTTACACTCTTGTTAATTTGATTTATTATTATAAAAATAATTAATAAATTGAAAGTTTGAATTGGTGCTAGGATTAAATAACCGTAACTGTAGGTGGTTTAAAAACAATATTTTCGTTAACTGATCGTTTTGCATTAAAATTAAAAGCAGATAAAAACGAGAAAGCGTAAGTTTTACACAAACTTTTGTACAGAAAAAAAATAAATTTGAAAAAATTATTAAGCAAGCCAGATTTGTCAGTA
Organism: Venustoraphidia nigricollis; assembly: GCA_034508555.1. Classification (NCBI taxonomy): domain Eukaryota; kingdom Metazoa; phylum Arthropoda; class Insecta; order Raphidioptera; family Raphidiidae; genus Venustoraphidia; species Venustoraphidia nigricollis. The sequence continues at coordinate 5,363,048 of JAVRKA010000013.1, forward strand.
TTTTTAATATAAACTTTTAAAGAAAAAATTTCAAAAATGTTAATTTGCAATCCCGTAATTGGAAATCTCGTGACGAATATTGTGTTTTTTTATTCAATTTTTAGGGCAAAAATATATGTTTTTTGAAATCTTTAGCAGCAACCCAAATTTTGTAAAGGTTAATGCATATTTTACATCAGTCACCAGGCTAGTCGTTTTAAATTATTTCAGTTTGAACAGGGCATTGTTCTGCATTCATTTTAAGCATGATAGGTATAAATTGGCATTCCCGGTTCAACGTTTGTGACTACGTACGAGGTTGAATTAAATATACATTATCACAATTTCCTGATAACATTTCCCACTTTCAGCAAAGCAATGAACAATACGATATATGGAATCACTTAGAGACTGACCCCTTCACCATTTCTGGACATAAAAATAGCAGTCTGTAATGGGCTTACTTAGAAATTATATACACGTCAAAATAAATGACCTGGCAAAGTCATTTATTTAAGGCTGTCGGAACGCTCTGAATTTAGTTTCTGCAGAGTTCCAGCGGTAAGGGGTAAAAGACATATTGTGGGTGTGACCTTCATTAGCTCTGTCTCGCTCAAATCATCCGCACGTTTCAATTTTTGGCTGGTGCCAACTACGAGGCTAAAAAATTTTTTTCAAAGGTGCCGCTGTCAATTGATTACTCTAATTTTTGGAAATATTTTGAAGACTTAAAAAACTTTTCCGAAAAAGGAAGAGTCACTTTAGGTTTGTGACATTGAAAACGTGTGTTTTTTTAGCACAATTAATGCCAAATTTTTTCTAATAAATCGTACATAAATTACAAAAGTAGTCCGTTAGAGACCTAGATTTGTCCTTTATCTTCCTTATAGAGAAATAATTTTTGCAGAATGTTGACAAATAAGTCTACAATCAGTTGACAGCCGAAGCTCTATTTTTGGCTTTAAATTCAGAGCGTTCCGACAGCCTTAAGTAGTGTCGGATTGGGCAATCTTGGCGCCGCAATTCCAAGAATCTTCAGGCCCCCAAAAACATAATACATATAAAAATGTTTCTATTTTTTCGAGAAACCTCATTGTTCTAAAACAATGCAGAGCGTTACATCTGAAAAAAATTAACCCCTAAGACCAATTGGGCCCTAAAATCTATGGATACGTTACGAAACCATAATCATTATAAAAAAAAGAGAATTCTAAGCCCTTCTTTTTAACATGTTTGTTCTAAATAATTTTTATCGGAAATGGGCGACACTTAGCTCGCTGAAGTTCTGAGCGAGCCGTCGATTTCATTAACCTTTCTGGGAAGTCGAAAGCGAACAACCAAATCGAAAATTTTCTCATTTTGGATTTTCGATTTTTTTAGCTTACTGACCCGCGACCTGCGGGAAGAGGACCATTACTTTTTTAACACCTTGTATATTCGAATGTTGCCTTCATAACATTTATACAGTTGTATATTGTATATCAATTTACAATTGTGAATGTGAAAAATTACCAGCCAGTATAAGTTCATTGATAAATAATTCATGAGGACGTACCGCTATAAATTACGTAAGAAATGATCAATTGTTTTGGGCGTGACAAACGATAGTTTAAGATGCAATTAAATCAGTGCGATTAAGCTGGTCAAATAAAACATCCATCCTGCGAATAAGATATTCATTGATAAGAGCTCAGTACTTAAATAAAATTATTTATAAAAAAAAAATTGAACCTCCTTCAAAAAAGTCACTAAAAAGAGAAGACTAATAAAATTTTGAGGTCGGCGCCGTCTTCGAAATTTTATTTTTGAAGTGAAACTTCTTTAGCTATACGTATCTGTTTGACATTTTTTGACATCAACGGCGACGATAAGAGAAACCTTTGGTACGCAAAGTGGATAACGCATCAGTAAAACGAGCTTATAAACTTTAAAGAAGTTTCACTTCCACCATGAGCTCATATAGGTGAGCTTCACACGTTTTTGTCGTCTTTTTTCAGTGACTTTTTTTAAGAAGGTTCAAGTTTTTTTACGAAAGGATTTTTTTTGCAAAAACTATGTATTAGGGATATTACTCTATTTTTCCTGTAGTCTTTAGTACACGCTCTAATAATGTGAATATTTTCAAATGGTTTGGCTTACAAATTTCGGATATTGAACATAAGCTTCTAAAAGTATTCTTTGATTTTTTTAAATGCTTTTAAATTTAATACAACATAATACCAAAATAGTAATACTACTAAAGAATTCAATGAATTTAAAAATGTACTTTTTCACTAACGATGCTGTTTTTTTATTATGCTATCAGCTCTAATATATGGATACACTACGCAGTAACTTTTGTCCCCTTTATATTCTACACTATAACAATTTCTCGTGTGAAGAATCTAGGGAAGTATATTAGTGTCAGGTTATACAGATATTAAGCAATGATTACCGGGAAATGACCTGCAGATTTCCCTTGGGTTACATTAAGGGTTCCGGTCAAATCGGAAGTGGGACTTTGTTTTATATACTTATGGTTTAAAAGTCGCCACGTATGTCGCTGACTTGCTATTAAATCTGAATTTTCTTACACATTTTACCTATAATTTATTATTGCGTTTAAATTGAAATTTTTTCAATCTAGATTTTCTTTTCCATTCAAAAACAAATATTATAGAGTTGTGCCCGCCTTTCTAAAAAGCCAGACAGGTAATTCCTTTGCGTCGGTACCGGCGTATTTTTGTCATATTTTTTATGAATGGTAACTATGGCAACATCAACGGTATTCGATACCGCCACGAAACCACGTACCTGTCCTTGCAGAAGACATGTTTAAAATATTTGCATTATATAAGTATAGCAATTTCATTAATCTTTTCAAAGCCATACCTACTACAGAAACATATTTAATGCGGTCTAATCAGAAATTGTAAGATCGAGTCAAAAAAAATAAATGAAGTACCGAAATGCAACCATATTACTGTTATTTCAACGTATTTAAAAATTACATATTTATTCTAGCTTTGATCTCAGATATTTCGGAAACCATCCACTTTAGCTTGGTACTTTATTACACTACAAATTCTCAGAATCATATCCTCCTTTTGAGTCTGTCGAAAAAATACAGGATGTAATTTAAAATAGGAAAGTTGTAAGCGTCAGAGGTAGCGCAACGATTCGACGTCTATGTCAAACTGTGTTTCCCATTTATAACTAAAAAAAATTGAAATATGTGGAACATATTCGTATCGACGTATTGTATTTAACTGTATTAATAATAATGGAAAGAGAATAGTGTATTTTATTTAATACGTATTAAAAATAAGTATTTTTATTACTTATTTTTCATATACTATTTTAATATATTGTAATGATTGTGATAAAACCATTTAATGGAACAAAACGCAATATTTTTTTAAGAAAACTAGCTAGAGACTGGGTACGGGGGCGGCTGCCAGCGATTCAACATTCAAGGGGACGCACTTTATATTATTGTTTTTTTTTTCTTTCTACAAAATATGTTTTGGGGACCGCAAAATTCAAATCTTCCCCTAGTCGCTCATGACCTAGCTACGACACTACTTATTATTCAACGTTTGAACATTTTATTTTAAAACACAATAACATACATAGATTATTATTGTAGAATGTATTATTTAGTCTCGGAAAAACACCAATAAAGCTCATCAACTGCAAAAAGAATTTAATAAGAAGCCAAATATCGTTTGAATTGCAACAGTTAAGTATTAGGTACTAAAATACATTTGTAGACAATTACAATGACTCATTGAATCAAACGATTTCATTTCATTATTTATTTTAAAACGGCACTTCAGGACCGTACTTTACAATTATCAAAGGATTGGTACTATTTATTTTGTATTAAATTTTGCTGGTGAATTAATCTGCGTGGATAAATTCGCAAGCAAAAATGGTTATAAAACTAGAACTTTGTTACGGATAATAAACATATGTTGTCGTTGACTATTTTAAGAATAGAATATACTAAGTATTAAATACAGTGTGACGTCAGAAAGTACAATTAAAACCGAATTTTAAAAATTCAGAATCATGTGGGAAAGAAAACCACATGACAATCGGTTGAGCAGTTCTCGAGTTATAAGCGAACAAACGTGAAGACAGATAGATGTATGTCTTTTATAAGAGTAAAGCACATTTCGCTGTTATGCTGTGACGAGAATCTGGAAGTAACAGATTCACATTGCGTTGCGACTTGCGACACACCATACAGAGTAAAAAAATTTACAACACTTGTTAATAATGGTGCAGATCACATTATCAGCTTCGACTGGTATCAGCTTCGAATTAAATAATTCGCTAATAGTATTTCTTAAATTGGGACCTGTGCAAGAACGTTATAAATTTGTAGGTCTTCAATTCGACCTCCGACGCGGCTTTCACAGCTTCTGAGAATTTGTCACATCACAAGGCGGTGGTCTATGCACACAGTGTTGAAGGTTGAGAGAGACCATTCACCATGATGTTATACGCGGTGCCCTTCTAGGCTTCTCCACAGGCATACATAACCTAACAATGACACATGCCTCCATGTGGTTACTGGTTTGCCGTTTCTTAAGCTAACAATAATGTGAGATTTTCTATTAATTATAAAATATCATTCATGTAGACATTTTCAATTAGACATAAAGCACATTTTTTGAAAAAAGCTCTGTGTATACTGGTTACAAACTGTACCAAAAAATACCGGAAAACTTACAAATGATAAAAAACACAAAAACATTTAATACTGAATTAAAAAAAATACTTAGTTTCTAAAGTTCCATACAATTTTAGTGATTTATTGTAATGAACAGTATATATTGACGTTTTGTATACCTGTTTTTGGTCGCTACAAATAAATTTTCTATTATTATTATTATTGGGTATTTGGAAACCCAATTTGTGGACTAGAATAACGTCGTTATATAATTATGTATATAGGAGAGCGTTCCAATAAGGCAGCGTTGTCCAGTAGAGGGATATTTCACTTTTGGCAGTAACATTCAGCCATCAAAGGGATAAAATACTACACAAATAAAAAGCTTCATGTGTTTTTTAAAAAAATATGTCATTATAATTTTTAATAGATAATTGTTAAAAATATTGCTAAAATGTAAACAAATATGAATCTATTCTATTTATTTTGAATGTTATATAGGAAAGCAAGCTCTTAGAATGTATTCAACAGTTTAAATAAAATATAATAATAATATTAATAATCATAATATAGGTAATATTTTTGCCACATGTGCGTTCAAAAGACATGTTTAGAAAGTATATTTTTCCAAGATCTATATACTGTTTTTCATACCCGTATAGCGATAGTAAAGTGACCCATTTCGTACTAGTGCGTAAAGTAAAACTAAAGAAATGCGATTTTGCAAATCCAATAGTATTTTTTCTGTCAGTTGCTATACGAGCAACAGAGACGATAAAGTAGACGTTGTCTTCGTAAACAATTCAAATCTCAATTGTCAGATTTATAAACAGATGTATAAGTACTTATTATGAAGTGAAAATCAGCTATTTTGTAGGAATTAACATAATATATATTTCGTGCACGATTATTTTATGAGTTGTATGACTGTTAAAACTCGTTAGGCGCTCGTTTTAGCATAATGTCACACTACGTCATAAAATAATAATTCACGCACTTGATAGATAACCTACTATTACCAAACCTATCCGGTAATAGCAGATTTTAATTTACCGCATAGTTTTTGATGTGTTAAACAAAAAATTCACTGTCAACAGTGATATCGTTTTGTTATAGAAGGGTGTAATTGCAACTATTTTTTAAAATTCTCATTTCCATTCTGAGCTTTAAAAGAGCTTGCCTGAAAATATATATTATATAATTGAGTAAAAAAATATTTCTGGTTGCAATTTATTCTTTTCCGTAGAATAACTTTCGTTCAATTTCATTTACAGTGATAGTAAAGTTATATAAATGGGATAAACCCATTCATATAACCACATCGCCGTGTTTGAATTGCGATAATTAGTACTTTGTAAAATAAATTAATCTTTTTCTAATCGACGTTTGTTATACGTTTTAATCTTATTCCGTTTCATCGGCGCCGACTTTTTAGACATTTCAAAGAACCGTACTTTAAGCGGCTCAAATTCGATGTATTAAATGAACAGACAAAATTTTGATTGATTTTAATTCTTAAGAATTGAAGTTTTGAAGATTCCGATGAAAATTTATAAATGCAGTATAAACCCGCTTACATTATACGGCGTAGTTTTCTAATTTATTCGTCTGGATTTGTAAACTAAAGTTTTTAGCAACTAAATATTTAGTTTATTTCATAATTGTAATTTTACGTCTGTTTGGTGATACAAAGTTCATTCGGTAAAATAACAAATAAACTAACCAACTTTGTGATCAACCACTATACAAAAACTCAATGGAAATTTTCCGTGTATAAAAATTTAATTTCCCTTTTGATGGAAATAAAATAGTTGAATCACTAATAAAAATAAATTTAATTTAATTAATCTTAGGATGTCAAATGGTTACTGACAGGTCGCTGTTGGATATATTTGTTGGATTAATTAAGTGGCATTTATTTGTTATATTTTATATGGACATGAAAAGCAGCTATTTTACAAAGGGAGGGTAGTGTAAAAAAATAAAATATAGTTAAATTCCTTTATAACAACATCGATAATAACGATAAAAATTCAAAAATTAAATAATTAATTTATTATATTGGCCAATCTTTAGGAAAACGTCAAATTTGAAACGAAACAAATAAAATACAGTTTTAAAGAAAGCGTTCCTTATCCAGCATGCTTATAAGCGACGCGCAGTTTTAAAGCGATTAAAATGTGCTATATTTTACAACCTATCTAACCATAATATATAATATTTACTTAGCACGTAGACACGAGCCATTTCTATGAAACGTCTCTCGTTTAATGAAGCGAATGGGATTTCCACGAGTCTACCTGTAGTTAGATAGATATTTTTAAATGTTATAGAAAATGTACGCGCATATAAAACTGCAGACAGTTCAATATTCAATTCACAATCCACCTTGAAAATCTGTGGTTTGTTTTCACCTGACGACTGACGTACGAAACGAGGAAGTTCGCTGAACTGATTATTTGCATGAGTACCTACGCTTTAATTTCGCATAAGTTTTGCGCACTGCGGGCCCCGCGGAAAGTACGCGCTAATTGACATTCTAGTGCCGTTGTTTTAATAAACCGCCAACTACCCGCGAAAGTGATAAACACATCAGACTTTTATGACGTCATTGTTAATTATTTGTTTGTTATTGTTCGATTTTAAGGAACATTTTCTTTTTGAAACAAAAACATGTTCAATAATACGAAAAGTGTAAGTTTAAGATATAAAGTTATATCTTAATTATTATATAGTTTGTTAAAAAAAGAAACTATCGACATTTATTAGCTCCTCTGCACGTCTGAATAGCGTAAAATAAAACAAATAAAAGCCCTTTAACCAACCCAACAGTAATTTTCCAAATCGATCTGTCAGTTATCATTTAATATCATAAGATGAACAGAGAACAAAGAAACACAAAGCAGGCTTAGAAGCCAAGCGAAATGTAATATGGCCGCTCACAGCGATGACACCAGCTATCTAAATTATTATTATATAAAGTAAAAATCAGTTATTTTATTAGAAAGTACGTGCTAAAATCGTTGCATATATCTCGATTGTGATGATATTTTGGTTCGTGTGTCATTTAAAACTCGCTATCGCCTGTATAAAATAATATAACTTATTTACCTAGAATAAACTTTATCACGACTTAGATATATAAATTACTATTTCAGTGCAGAATTTAAAGTAAAATAACAGTTGTCGTTTAGATGCAAGGCCTTCCTTGTAGACAGACAGATTGTAGATTATAGACGCTCAAAAGCTGAGGTCATCAGCGTCTATGCCTTCTTTGTATAGTTGATACCACCTATAACTTTTTATTGACAAAAATGTAAAATTCAGTACTGCGTGCGGACTCACCGAACTTTATATTTTCTTTTACTACTACTAATAATATTTTTAACTTATGTTAAGCTTGTAAACAGTGTAAAACGTTTTCAAATCGGTTCAGTAGTTCATGAGATCACCCGCGACAAACAAACAAACCTGTATTTCTCGAAAGTTGATTCGCAATACGTCACATATAAAATCGTTTATATTTTTACTGATAATTCTATAAAATTTCCAGTTTATTGACACAGCTGTCTAATACTTTTTCATAAAATCTATTAGATGAATCACTGCAATGGTTCTGAGAAAAATGCATTTTTATCTTGAAAAATATACCGTTATAATTTTTTTAACCGTGTTTGTAATAATGTTACACGTGACTTTTAACGACAACTTACAACTCGGATTATTTGACAATTCGTATTTTTAATATAAGTATTATTTTATCTATATAATATATAAAAATTGATGTTTACTGTGTGAGGTTAATAGACTTCGACGACGTTTGACCGATCACCATGAAAATTGGCACATATATATATTTTTCATGGAGAAGGTTTTTTATACTGTTGCACTGTTTTTATACTGTACCACTAGATAGCGCCAGGTGGAGTCGAAGGCTCCACTAGTGTTGTCACCGTCGTGTTTCACCTCAACCGCGTGCAGAGCCGCGGATAGCAACAAGTTAATAATAAATTGACAATTCACTTGTTACTTTTTTACCAATTCTCAGTTTGGAACCTGGGAACTGGGGGCTTGTAACAGAAGAGCTATGAAAACGCTGTACAAACAACGGCATCGCTACACCCCTCGGTTATTCTCAAACCCTTACGAAATGCAAACGCTAAAAATATATTCGTTTTTTTCGTCAATAATATTTGTATTAACGACTAATAGAAATCCTTGATTGAAAAAAGTAGAATGTCACTGTTAAGTTATTCTTAAAATAACGCACATCGTCTCTCCTCCTTCGATAGAGAACTGTAGTAGCAACACGAGATCAGCAAAAGCAGAAGGTAACCGAATAGCGTTCAGGTATACAACTTTGATAATAATAGTCACGTATACCCTTTTAAAATTCTTCGCAGAGGTATGAAATTATAGAAAAATGCACGTAGTAGGAAGGGTTAAAGTTTCGTAATATTCGCAGTTGAATTATTAATAAAAATAGAAACAAAATGTCTGCTTTATAGCACTGAAAACGAATTAAAAGTTTCAAGGAAAAACATTTTTTAATACGACTACCGATTACTTTGACAGTCAGTCTAGAAACAATATTTACCAATTTTTAATTGGAAAATCCAGCACATTTAATGTCATGGTCATTTTTATTAAAGTTTCTAGTTCATAAAAGACGTGTATATTGTAGTTAATCTGACGAAATATCATTTATTGAGTTGTAACTTAAAAAAAAACGTGGGAATCATTGTTTCTATAAATTCGTAACTCATTTTTAATGTCAAAGATTTTTAAAATTCCCGGTACTTTCAAGAGTTAATTTGTAAACATTTAGACGTAGATTTCGATGAAATTTGCAGTTTGTAGTCGATATATAAAGGGAATTTCATTGAGTATTAACATGTGACACTGATAGACAAATTAAAATGTAGGTATCATATTTTAATTTGTCACATTTCAGTAATAGTTTTACCGGATATTTCATTAATGTCAACCACAATCACATCATATAGGTATATTTATTTAATTTATCTATTAAAAACTTCATATCTCTATAAAACGAATGAAAATTTGGAAAATGTATTCTGATAGAGCACTAGAAAGTTTTATATGTACATATTTATATCAATATCAAAACACCAGAAAGAAATATGAAATATTTTTTGCCCGTATGATAAATAGTGATCTATATTTTATTGTATATATAATTTGCAACTATAATAATGTTAATTTATTTACAACAGATTTAAGTAATTAAACAAACAATAACAAGAAGCTTAATTATAGATATAGTTTAGAATTTCTTGTATCATTCTTTCAAAATCTTCGCAGTTTTTCTTTACTGTACTGTACTGTGCAGGTCTGTCTAATTAAAAAATCATTCATATTGAAAAGATAGAGTCGGACCACCATTTTATAAACTATAATATAGTATCATAGATAAAAGATTGTAACATATAAAAACTAATAGGTACTTATATAGCTAGCAGATATATTTTTTGCAACCTTGAATGGCGAATTAAGAAAAAGATGTTTTACAGGTATAAAACGTTGTTAAATTATTATACTTAAGTTATAAAATCAAAAACGTCAAGATGGACGAAATTTATATTCCGTAAGGTTAATTTAACTCGATAAATTCATGAAAAAGGATGCTTCAAAAATGAACTGTCAAATTGCACTGCAGGTAGTTAAAAACTTTGGTAGTAATTTTATTTATAAAATGGTACCAAAGTTTACAGTTATAGCTCGCAATCTAAAAAATTGAGAGCAAAATTATTGTTTCAAATTTGTCTTTTTAATAAACGAATGAATAATTATCGGCGCTTAAGGTGAACGACATCCAAGAATCATTCTATTTCTATATTTTTCTAAGTACTATTCAATTATTTAATTACATATTACTTTTCTAAAAAACAGTATGTTTTCGATATTCTCAAGAGATGTGTAACCATTCAGAATTGAAACATCAAAAAATATGTTTAAAGAAAGAAGAATTACTTCACTTTCACGGAGACACTCTAAAATAAATTTGAGAGGAGGCAGTAAAACTATAAATACTTTTCCAAAAAAAAAAAAAAAAAAGAGTTTAGTTGAGCAAGAGGTTTTCATTAGTTCTTCGTTTGAATTTAATTTTTCATTCTCTGTTTGATTTTCGATCAAATGTTGTAGGAAGAAACTTGTTTTGAAATAGCTTTTACAGTTTTACTAAACCTGGTGCATTATACAAATTGTCAGTACTGACCTGGTGTTTCTTCTTGTTCCAAGTCGTCCGTGAGATCTTCCTGCAGTGGACTGGTTGCTCTGCCAGTGGCGCGATGACGCAGATGAGCTAAATGAACGGCAAGAAATTTGCCGCTACGGACATTATCTCCAGCTCGTTGTGTTATCTCCTTGCGCGACAACTCGCAAAGCTCTCTGCCGTTGTCCGGGAAGCGATCCGCTTCGGGCGCTGGGCGTAGCGACCATTGCTTCGTACACCAATCCAACCAGGATGCTATATGGTCCTTCGTCCATTCCTCTGGATCTATGACGTCAAATGTTTACTAATCAACAGCTCCAATTATAATAATAATAATAATGCGTTTAACGTCCGTTTCTCGACTTTATGTCATAACAGACGCCATTCGCACCATTACTATTTTTCCATCTACCACTTCCCGTTATTTTCTACATTTCTTTACAACTTCAACTTATGTAATAGCAATGGGCGAATGAAGGAATTATAGGAAATTAGGATAAGGTAGGTAATTTTTGAATTAGGAGTTTGATAGGTAATCGGCCATGGCCTCAAATAAGAAACAATCTCGATATTTATCTGGAATTAATTGAGGGAAACCATGGAAAACCTCAATCAAGATGGCCGGTACAGGAATTACCGTTTCTCGGCGAGAGGCAGTAGGAAAAAGTCCCAGCCACATCTGCCCCCGCCGGGATTCGAACCCGGTACCTCCAGAATGCGAGTCTAGTGCTGTCACCACTCTACCCAGCTCGGGAAACAGCTCCAATTACAGATTTGTTTGTTCTTCTTTTAAATGGAGGAATTATATAAAATTGAGATTAGGCAATTTTGTGAGCATAGGATTTTGACAATTATTCAGCCATTGCCTTGAATAAGGAATCATCGGTATTTATCTGGAGTTATTCAGGTAAAGCATAGCAAAGCTCAACAAAATGACCAGTTTCTCGGCTCGAGGCAGTAGGAAGCTCAAATTGAAAAACAGTTGACTAGTGTGTGGAAGGCTTAAGAGCTTAGAAATATCAGAGATGCATTAAGGTCGTTTTCATGTAAGTGGATATAAAACATGATTGGATTTAATTGTAAACAATTCAATTTAAGTATATATATAAAACTGAATATAATGTAATTTCTGAATATAATAGGGATGCAGATATGAATTAAAATTGTTTTTTGTATGTTATAACTTTTAACTAATATATTAAAAACAGTCCAGAATTATTTTCCAAAATAATGTTTATATGGAAAACTTCAGTAATTTTCCAGGAAGCCTCTTCTAGGATACAATATTGTTGTACATATACAAAATATGCAAAAATGCGTTTATTTTCAAAATCTTAACCTGAATGGCATCAAAATTAATAGGCTTGGAGTTCTTACTCAGAAAAACATTTAATACAATCAAATCACGTGAGCACAATTGCTATATGGAAAACAACTTTTCTATGCGTTTTACAATAAGAATTTAATTTTGTCTCGGACACGATTTTTTGCTCAATACTTCCATTTCTTTACTGAAGACAAACTGTTGAGAACGCTCAAGATGCTATTGTCAAAACAGCGTTACAAAACAAACCGCAAATTTCCTTTATAAAAATCTAATCTGAGAATTTTAAACGAATTTTCGTATTTATGTTTTCGAAATACTGAAGCTGTATCGATTACTGTATTAAAATAAATGCCCAAACATAAATACTATGGATATGATTTGTCGTGCAAAAAAAAATTTGGTTTATTTTCTCCGTCGGAAACTATATAGACAAATTATTATGTACTCTTAACACAAGAAGTACAAAAATATCTCAAAATAAATCGTACTAAAATAGGTGCTATTGAAATACCGAAATAAAAAATAATTTAAAATTCGATAGCACAGTTAATCTAAATTATAAGAATGTTTTGTATATTCGGATTTCGGCAATGTACCACCTTATATATCCACACGACTAATGAATGCATAATCTATGCAAAAATTCAAATAATTATACGGATTACATTAGTCACTTTAGCGACTTTTTGTGAAACGCAACACATCTTTTAATTATTATTTTTTTTATATCTAGGCCTAATTTTAATTGAGAATCAATTTGCTTCAGAACGCGTGGCTTAAAACGTAGATAATATAATTTTCCAAAATTATTTTTGATGTCCCAGTCTATATATCTGTCTCGTGTCAGAACTTTAATTACATATTTAAAAATTACAATCTTAAATATGTAACTAGTATTTATAATTTATTCATCTTTAATGTTCAATTCCAGATATATGTTATAATAGAAAACAATATCAATGAGTGTTTAAATTGATTTATTTTTATTCCAATTACACGTGATATTGTTTTCTTTTATAATTTATATTTTAACGCTAAAATGAAAAAAATTATAATTGCAGTTAATTGCAGTTATAATTGCACAAATTTAAGGGAAAAAATAAATAAAGTAGTAGGTACTTACTTGGCGGAACCATGACCATAGGATTATTTTGTTTATTCTCCTCTTTTTCAGATTCATCTTGATCTTCACTGCTGTCAACATTAACACCGGAAGTACTTGGTAGAGGTTCACTCAGCCTTCCTGACGGCGGCTTAGACGATTTTTCTTCAGTGAGGGACACACTCCGCGCATACACAACATCCGGTGAGTTTGTTTGTTTTTTAGGAACAATTCTGCCCTTAGAAACAGTACCTTTAATCGTTTCAGTCTTTGACGAGGAGGAACTTTCAGAATAGGAACTCGTTTCAGTAACCATTTGTTGGCGTTCATTTCTAGTTTGTAAAATTGTATATTCAGCAGGCTCGTTTGTTTCCGGTGCACTTTCAACACTTCCTTGCGGCGACTGAATGCAGAGGGTCCTTTGTGCCTCTGACATAATATATCCAAGTCCTTCATCTTCAAATAAATCGTGCGGTAACACTGGCAATTCGTCCTCAGCCGTAACACTGATAGATTTATCTTTTTGCGGTGAACTTTGAGATGAACTACCCCTGAGTAAATTTGATAAAGTGATACTTTCAAGGAATTCTTCTTTGTCGGTTGTTGATGTCGTCGCTTCACTGCTGTCCGATTCAAAACCGCTCTTTCTAGACGTTGCACCAATTTCACTGAGCGTTGTAGGCCTAATATTTGTGGTGAAAGGCGCAACTTCTTTTGCTGGTCCTGCACTGCTGCTGTCTTCGGCACTCTGCGACGACAACTGTCTGTCCATAATTCCATCTTTATCATTACCACGACCTTGATTATTGTGCAAACTGTAATCTGTAATATCACCGGTTAAATTATAATAGTGACTGTCCAATTCTAGGTCATTGTTTCGACAAACTTTAGTATTTAAAGTAATATCACTTGCACTGTTACTTTCTTTATATTTGATATCTAGCGGTCCTGTGTGAAGATAATTCGAGTCTGAATGTTGAGTCACTTCTGCAGGTGACGGCCTGGAATCACCAAACGTGGAATTGTGAACGACGCCGAAATCGTTACCGAAAAAATTAAGTACAGTTTTTGTTGTTTGACTCACTGGAACGTGTTGAATTATTGATGATGCATGTTCTTTTTTGGCGCAAATATTTAAAGATGATTCACAAGTTGACGATTCCTTATTAGATCTTTCGATACTGTTAAACGGTGACGCTGTCGACTGTGTTAAACCGGCAGATAGGTGACGCAACGAAGATGTGTAAGATAATACAGACGATGCGCTTGAATTCAGACATGCGTCATCAATATTGAATTTAAAAAAATCGCATTCGTTTGTTTTTAACCGATACGTCTGTTCTTCAGTTATTTTCAATACGTTTGTTTTATTGTTGTAATTTATTTTCTGTTCATTTGTTCTGAGAGACTTTTGTTTCAACAAACGTTTCAGTAATTCGGTCGTTTGACTGAAAGAACTGCGTCTTTTGTTTTCGTTATAACTAACACACTTTTCACTTTTTTTCCTGCACTGTTCCTTATGTATTCGCACCTTGTATTTTCCACTTTGACACTTCTGGAGAGCGAAACTCTTTTTCACTAAACCACCGCAACTATTGACTGTCTGTGATTCACTAACCTGAGTTAGCATGATATGTGTTTAAAACAGTCTGATTCATCATTCAAAAACCTTAAATAACATATTAAATATTACTTCACTATTTAGTTCCACGAATAACGCTAATTTAGCGCACAGCTCAGGTATGAGTAACGTGGTTAAGTCGTTGCTTGCATAGAAGGAGTCCATGAATGCATTGAGTCTATAGCAATCTCAAAGCGCTGATTGCGACTTGAACGGACGGAAAAACCCAATTGACTTCCTTTCTTTTCGATACAAACTTCAGCCGACACTCGCCTTCTCTCGGCTGGATATGACATAACTATGTCAACACGGTAGTGATCGAGATATTTTCATTTTTATCTTAATTCGCGGTAAAACATTAAAAGTTTTTATTCATCAATGAGTTGTTCTCAGATTGATTAGTCATCAACGAAGTACGCACGTTGTGATTCAAAACTAGTGGAAGTTATACTAAAATTAAATTAACAGTTTTACGTTTAACAAATTCTTGTTTCTTCTTCTTCTTCCGCCCACATATTAGCAGGAACTAAAACTACTTTGGAACTTTTTCGCGAAACACATTTTGTATACAACAATATCGGTGGTGGGGTTAAACTTACCGTGTTTTATTTTACGTTTTGTTTTTATATTATGTAATTTTTTCCGCGGTATCTTTTTTTGTCGTGTTTATTGTTGTCCGCGGTAATTTATAGTGGCGTGTTGATAATTTCCATGATTTTTTACTGTCTATTTTATTTTTGTTAAATATTTGAATTTATGAATGAACATCAAATATAAAGCCATAATTGGCTAAAAAGCAGCTTACAAAATAAGTTTCCACCTAGAAAACAAATAAAATGTTTATTTCAGCTCCATGATTGGATAATTTGTTCAAAGGAGGCGGTCATAAAGTTGTTTTTTGTGGCTTGTAAACTGGATTTTTTTTTCTATTTTTAAATATTATGTGGCTCAAGTCGCTTCAATGCGTGAGACGCGATATTTACAGCGAAATCAGGGTTGTAGCTCACGTGTTTTACTTGATAATCGATTGTAGTGTTAAATTGAGCAGTTTTTTAATAAGTTGATAAGTTGATTTTTTGGATTACCTTTATTTTAATCAAACTTTCTTTTTAATTAAAATTGGTATCGTCGATGATAATGAATAATTAATAATGGAAACTTGAACTTTTGCCTGATGAAATAGATAAATAGTCTACGAAACGTAAATTTGTAAAATTTAGCATTTGCTTTATTTAATCCAAGTTGCCATCATCCTACTATTTTTACTCTTTAATGCAATTTGAGAAACATTACTATTAAAAATTTAAACTACAAACAATTTAATAGCATTGTCGCTTCACTAGCATTGAAGTAAATTTTTTAGGCTCCTTTTCTAGAAGCGCAAGATACTGCCTTATTTTCTGATGAGAGTGAAAGTCCTTTCAAAATACTAACAATAATATACAGGCAGTGAGACAAAAATTCTGAAATAAACATTTAATTTTTCAATCTCCCATAAAATTACGATTATTGCTTAATCCTTATCATGTGTGTTAAGCTATATCTTAGTTTTAAGTACGACTGGTTGGATTATGTCAAAAACGTGTCTTTGAATTTAGCGAAGCGCTCTCATTAAGAGCACGGTATAAAAAACCTTTTCAATTAGCTACATCCCTGATAACAGCAGGAATTATAAAGCTCTCCATCCATCCATAGCGGTTTCACGGTTGAGTCCTGATACTGCGTTCGCATCAACACAACATCCACACGACGTGTCAGTTTCACCGTGTCGAGTTCGACTTCGACACTGAATCATTGTTAGTTATGTCTTTATTCAACCAACGTATTTAGAATGAGAGCACAATCTGAAATATTGATGAAGGTGGCCATAACGACGATATTACTTCTGGAGTCATTTCTGGGCCCTCTGTTACACACACACACACATACTTAGACTGGCAACGGTTAAGTTATTATTATATAACATATAATTTACCATGTTATGTATGTTATACTGTATGTTACACGTGTTATGTATTAGTATTACAGCAGAAGAGACGATGCAACGTTTAAGGAGACAAATTAATTATTATCAATACATAAAAATGGAGTGTTTCTTTATTTGTCCCTTTAGATGTTCTTTAATACTTCCCGATGAACTAGAAGGTTGAAGTTGACTATGGAGTTTCCTGATAAAAAATCATAGACCTGAAAAACTCGAAAAAGGACCGTAGCGTCGGTGGTTCCATGTTAAGATAATTCGATTTCTGAAGGTATTCAGCATTGCTAAACACAACCATGCTGTAATTTTTTCGTTATTCCAAAATTTCGAATGTAGTTATTTTCCGTTTACGTTTGAAGAAACGTTATATCTGGAGGTTTTCATGATCTGTGAATACGATTATTTTCGAATCAGTTTGTTGAATAATAAGGCTGTTTATTATTAAATGAGAACTAACTCCCTAGCTTAAATACTAGTCGTATAATTTACCTCATTATAAGAAAATGTTGCCAATGACATTTTTATGTTAGAATGCTATTAGTTTTAGAACGGCCAGGTCATCTGCATTTCTGTTTATAAAGTAATTTTCAATGTCAAGGTTAGGTTTAATTTTAAATTTGTTTATAATTGGCAACGAAAATTCAGAACTAAGCCAATTTTTAAATTGTTTCAATTCTTGTTAAATACATTTGTCACTAATGCAGTATTTTCAACTATAATGCAGAGATGAACTAAAATTTATATACAAGTAATGTTTTATAGATATAAATTTTTCATTAAAAAAATATTTTGTACTATTTAAAGAAAAACAAAAACAAACAAAAATACAGTAAAAGCTTAATGTCTTATCATCTTTGTGTAATAATTTTACGAATTTTGCACGAACAAAAAAAAATACATAATAACCTTTTTTTTTTTGTTCGTGAAAAACTACTAAATTTATTATACATTAAGCTTTAGGGCTTGGGCTACAAAACTTGTAAATGCACATCTGCCTGTGCTTAAGAAACAAACATAATGTTGGACATGTTCAACAGAAATTACTTTAAGAAGTTAGAAATTATTTGATAACGCTTATGATCTCAGTTTCTCGAACGTCTACAATTATTTGAGTGAGTAACAGTACGCATATAAATAAAAAAAATTACATTTTTTTTTTAATTGTGTAACGCTACACATTACATGTTAGCTCCAAGTAGACGAAATTGCTAGAAAATATGTTTTGCACTGAATTTCGTAGTTCATGCTCGAAAATAGAGACTATTGCATTGATGCTATTCTGTATGATGAATGTTAGCATTTATAGCACTGTAGTATTTTTATCTCACTTTACCTTATGCGATGTCAAATTTGTTAGACAGTGACAAAAATATAACAGCACTGTAATTTGTAACACTGAATCGCACTATTTAAATGCACATATTATGAACTACAGTGCACGTTCATAGAATTCTTAGAACCACTTTAATGATATGTATGACCCACATATGTGTGTGTGTTACGTATGTGTTTGAAATCCGTTGTAACTTCAATGAATACAATATTATTAGTGAATCGCATCTCAAGATTATTTTGTATTACTTATATTTATTTGCATAGATATTTACTTCACTGTGTTCAAATAGCAGAAAAAAATAAACAAACCTATATTTAGTCATGAGTCATAATGTTCTTTTTGTAGCTTGAAAAAAATATGATTATGCGAAATTTCATGTCGATCAATAAAACCACTTTTGAGCAAAACCCAGATAAATCGGCATTTTATCCCTTAAAATATTGATTATTGACAAGATTAATTCAGTAATGCTAATAGAATTTCTTTTGCAATTTCAAAAATGTCAACAAATCATATTTTCTAAAGTTCCGTACCTCAAGAAAAAACTCAAAATTTCCCTGGGGACCAAATAAACGTAATAAACGAAATTTGGCATAGTCTGAACCAAAAAAATATTTTCACGCTAATTTTGCGAGGGGGGGGGGGCAAGTTTGACACAAGCAAACGGTCATATGGGGTATCAGTTGAAATAGGATCTCTATGTTGTTCCGAATTTTGTTAGGTAGTTTTCGAAATTTTACTGAAATCATATCTCGAAAACTGAGTTCCCTATTTCCAAAATTAGTACTTACTGCGAAATTTTTCAAAAAAAAAAGAAAAATATTGTCGTTAGACGTATACTGTATTACCTATTACGATGTTTCCAACATCTATAATTTTCAAAATTCAAAGGCAACTAATAGGTACGGTTGATAGAACGGAACCCTCGGCGCACGAGTTCAACTCGTACTTGTTCGGTTTTTTTGGTTAAAAATACAAACATGTTAAAGAAACAACAAAAAGTCTTTTTAAATTCATTAATCTTTAAAAAAAATTCCAAAAATTTTCTAAAAATACCTAGTTTGTAAAGTTTACTGACATTTTTCAAAATTTAGATAACACATATCAATCGTATTCATTCCTACCATGTTATGTGTCCCTGATACAAGCAGTCATTTATGAGCTGTTAGACAATTTTCTGAATGCGTTTAAATGTGTTTTATAAACAAATTTACAACATTTATGTAAAGAAAACTTCGTGAAAATGAATAACATTTTTTATGACCATCATTAACAGTTTACATGTAACAAAAGTGACGTCATCAAGTTCACAAAAGTTGAATTCTAAAGATCTTCACGTTTAGTATCAATATAACAACATCATTCTTGGCATTTTAACGATATGTGGTATCTCTTTCTAAGCTATGCATTAATCCGTGATAGATATATCGTGTTGTGTCTGATTTCGCTGCATGAGACTCGCCACTTTATGAATTCACTGTAACAGCGCATGCTGACTTCTGTTTGCCTAATACATTAAACAGCAATGGGCCTACCATTTTGATGATAAAAGTTAACTGACGTTTACGGAAAGATTATTTTTATAAAAAAAATACACCGACTCATTTACGAATTAATTTGTGTTGGTAATTTTTATTATTTTTCACTAGAAAGTTATCATATTTATTTAACCTAAGAAATTACTACGTTTTAATTACAGGCTAAAGCCCTGTTTACAACAAATTACAATCTATCTTTGTAACGCAAAAATACAGAATAATATAGATATTTTTAAAAAGGAAAGTTTAAAATCTATCCGCCGTTAAAACAAATATTAATATACATAGGTAAAAATATTAATATAAGGTATGTATACTATAAGGATATTTACTCAATTATTAAATTGACTGAAGAAAGATATTTAAGTTAAACCAATGTTGGAAGATAAGATAAACAAATGACGTGGTTTTATATTAATAGCCGATATTCCAGGAAACCAGCTGTTGTTTTCAGCTGGCAATTTGCGAACAATGGGGTCTAACATAAGACAGGCACGGAAGTATGGTTTTTAAGCCTTTACACAGTTTATTAGACTCATTTATTAGAGTGACTATGGCGGAAGTTAGTCCCAGCATTTCCACCGACCACCATCCTAAATAATTAAAAAAAGCTATAATTCCGGTAATTTGATTATATGTGGTAATTGAGTTTTAACTTAATTATTATAACAACAATTGTACTCGCCATGATAAACCTTTTAAAAAGTAAAAGAATTTTTCAAATCGGTCAAGTGGCTCTTGAGCGAACCGTGGGTAAGACTAGTGGTCAAATATAAATCCTATATAGTTTAGTAATAAAGCATTTTAGAACATCTTCAGTTCAAAAATTGTTTCTTCATTTTGGTCACCGAAATGATGGCCGTATTTAATAATATTAAAAACAAAATACCCAATAGTATTATACAACGATCTATTGAACCCTAGATTGTTAAAACATATTGCCTGAAGACATTTCCCTCTTAAATAATACTTGTGCGTGATCTTGTCCATCAAGTTGAAGTTGTAAAATTGTAAAAAATATACATTCGTGAGAATTTACTCTAAGGTATGATTTTAAACATTGCTTTATTCAATATGATCAATATTAAAAATAGTAAGCATATTTAAGCTTCACTTTTTCAACTTCACTATGGTTATATTTCATTAAGGGCCAGCGTCACGCGTGGCACTTTTTGTATCGTAAACGCACGATGTATAAGGTAGGTACGGAAATAGCGATTTGACGATTCGAAAATTCTGGTGATTGTGCGGACTTTACGTTGGTAGCTGTGATATATCTGAAAATCTCAAGATCATGAGACAAAAAAAAAAAGGTAAACGTTGACCCTAAAGTTCTTTTCTGCAGGTATACAGTGAACTGTCATGTACGAGTTTTCTATTTTAGAGAATGGAAGTATTTTTGGGTCGAATAACGGAACATTCCATGCATCTTTATTCTTTAGTCATATTTAAAGCAACAGTCATATTCAAACCTAATAATAAACATAATTAAACTTTAATGTTTTCTTTTTGTAACACTATGATTCAATAAAATGAATCAAACTTAAAAAATGCAAATTCACTTTGTGCTACAAGACTACTTTTTTTAATTATTTCGCGAAAGAATATATAAACATAATAATTGTCTTCGTAGTATTTTATAAATATTTATACGTCGAAGATAAATGTCATGTGACCTTTTGTTTTAAGTTTTATTCACCCGTCCGCGCCTCCCAATAACAAGAAATAAATATTAAAATTAATTCCGAGTTGAAATTAATAATAAAAAAGTAAAATGATTCACAGAAAACAAAAACACTGTAGGCTACAATCAGACATGACCTTAAGGCGCCAATATGTTCAAAATTCATGGAAATTTAAACTAAAAATACACAATGTATAGGATGTGTCAGGGATAGAAAAACTGTATAATATGCCACTTATATTAAACAAATGTGAAATAAAATACGTATTCTAGATATAAAATATTATCGTGCGTAAGAGTTAACAATTTGAATGACATAAGTGGTAAATGGTAATTATGACGTTTGACTTAAAAGATTTTTTCAATTTAAACACAACTCTTGAATTTTATCGAAATGGGCAACACTTTGAATTTTATGGTTTTATGATAAATATTGATTATATCTTTCAAAACTTCTTGGTTTCCGGGCTTGTACGCCGTGGTCCATTGGTATTTCTACCTGACGTTTCGTCTACAACTGCGGTAGACATTACCAAAGGCGATGTGGTAGCGGGTCACTTGCTTGTGAGCAGCCGAGAAGGACACTTCGCCCGCTATCACATCGCCTTTGATAATGTCTACCGCAGTTGTAGACGAAACGTCAGGTAGAAATACCAATGGACCACGGCGTACAAGCCCAGAAACCAAGAAATTTTGCAACAAAGCCTGCCGTGAAAGCCTACACAATTGATTATATCTTTTTTAAATAAAAGCAACATTTTAGAGTATCTTGTAAATCCTAGGCCATCAGCAGTTGCCAGAGTTTGTTGAGCCTAGTAATTTTTCATGTTTTCCATTCATTATTCTTTAATATTAAATTAAAAGTCTTAGAACATGTAAATTGAGGGTCAAATAACGGACTACATTCTATATGCACATGTGACACTTTAAAATTACTTTGAAATCTAAAGAGTTCCACTTCATAAAAAAATAACATTTTTCAAATATTTGAAAATAAATTTTAACATACACGTGTCAAGTTTATTTTTTTAGTATTAATTAGTTAACTATTATTATTACTTATCAATAATTATCGAATAAAGAATAATTATAACTTGTCTATAATATTCTAGCCGCAACACCTGCGGGGCAGATGGCGCTTAGATAAACCACCACAAAGTTCAAAGAATAGACATTGTTTTTAATCATTGTTCAGACAGGTGCAAAATATAACAAGCTTTCGGATCTTAACAAATCTAAAAGCTTTTTATTGCTATTAATTTCTCCTCTATTGTTTTTTCAATTACAATTAGCGCTTTTTAGTCTGGACGAAGGTCAATTTTTTAGCCCAACGTCGGCATTTTTCCACCACTGATTTTTATTTTTTTCTGTTTTCCTCCTTCGCGGCCTGTGGCATTATTGAAAACCTTTTATTATTGCTGCTTTCCTCTTCGTGAACTATTGCTTTGCTGCAAACCTTTTATTTTTGCTGCATCCCTCTTCGCGAAATGTCGCATTGCGGCAAATCTTTTATTTTTGCTGCTTTCTTTCTCGTAAACTATTGCATTGCTGCGCATCTTTTATTTCAGCTGCTTTCCTCTTCGTGAGCTGTCGCTTTGCTGCAAGCTTTTTTTTGCTGAATTTCTTCATCGCGACCTCTGGAATTATGCAAACCTTCAATTTAAATTTTTAATGCTAAAAAGCGAACGAATTTACTTATTGCCGACTAAAATCAGTTTCGTTGCAGTTGAGAAGTATTTTTCATTTATTATTTTTGTTTGCTGAGTGGTTGTTTGCGATTTAAATAAAATAATACGAGCACACTAAATTATGTTTTTTGTCTCACTCGATTATTCAATATTCGACTTCGGCAAAATCGTCGATTTTGGCCGAATATTGTCGAAGCTTCGGATGGCCTCCTAGATCTTTCCATCCCTGTTACAGCCTTGTCCTCGTATTGTAACGCGAATATTAAAAGTGCTTGTTATTAACAGATATAATACATAATGTACACATTATGTAAAGCAGGAAGTTGTACATTAACCCTGAATGATCATTTCTGTGAATCACAAAGCGAAAGACGACATTGTCTATTTGTATCTGTTTCTATTATGTGGATGTTGACGGCGGGACGATCTTATTATTATACATTCGCCGGGTGTTGATTGCCAAGACCATGGTGGCACCGGATTTCCATCTTCGCTTTTGTAGAGGCGCCTTGACTACCTGTGGTTTTCCGTTTTCCTATATCATAGACGGCACGTGTATTAGGGGCACTCTATAAATCGTTTTTTGCACACCCTCCCTATAAAACAATTGCTTTTCATGCCTGTATAGCGGTCATGAAAGTTAAACAAAAAAATGCGATCTTACCAATCCAACAGTGATTTCCAAAAGCGACTTGTTAGTTACCTGTTCAATTCCATAAGTTGAACAGAGTTAGCATGCAACACAAAGCAGACGTAGTTTTCGTAAACAACCCAAATGACAGGCAGTATGACCGCACACACAGAATATGACAGCTGTCATTGTTATATGATGTGAAAATCAGTATTTTATTAGCAGGTGTGTACAAAAAATAGGATATGTGTCTCGAATGTAGGGGCTTTTCTAACCTATGTTAATGTTAAACCTCGCGGACCCTCGTTTTACACATAAACTCACATCTAGTCGTGATATAAAATTGCATGTCACTCTTTATACACACTATGTTCTGTATTCTATATCCTATATAAGACCGACTTTTGCTTCCATTTCCAGCATATTTTCAATATTTTCGGTACTCATTTTTTTAAATTTTGGTTACCACTGCATTAGTTCGTAGAGCAGTAGATTCGCTGACTCGAATTACAGCTCAGGAATATGAAAAAAATATTAAATAATATAAAATAATTGCATTTTACTTTTTCGTTAGTTATGAGCGGGCGGTAAGATTACTTTATCGCCCGGCTGATCATGGAACTGAAATCGGTTATTTGACGAAAAACAACTAGTTTAGAGAGGTCGTGCAAAAATAGATTAATTAATATCCTGCGCCTCTGTATTTCAATATAGTTTCATCAATAATATCAAATTAAATGAAATAAAAAATTAAATATAGCTCTCGTGCCGAAAGGCATGATATGCGGTTTACCACAAGTTGTACAGAAACGGTATTATTTACAGAAAAAAGTAAAAGTGATCTGAAATTTGCAGTTGCTCCATAAATAATACACCTTTTTGCAATTAGATGGACGTATAGTAAATTGTTCGCTTTATCATATTCCGGGAAATTAATTTATTTTAAGTCATTCTGTAAATTGTATTAAAGTTGTAGCATGTAATTATCAAAGAAGTTTTAAAAATAGGTAACTCTTATAGGTAATATGGACGAAAGCATATTCACGATGCCACAATGGAAATCTAAGTCGCCGCAGAAGACAAGAAATCGCCTAAGGCTTATTTTTAAAACAATTCACGTAAGTTTCGGTTTACTTTATTTTTGATAGAAAATACAAGTTTCAGAGGTTTTGTTTATATTTTCTTTTATCTATTTTGAGTGAAACTAAGCTGCGTAATTGTTATTTTCAAAAAGATTGATTGCATTAAAACGAACTCTTTTTTCGTGACGCTGGTTTCGCTAATCATGTTAGGTTTCATCAGGATATGATAATGTATAGTGTTTAGTTACTGTTTACTAGTACCCAAATTTAAATTAAAGACTACTAGCCGCTACCCGCGAAAGAAATGAATATCGAATACTTGACAGGCCGCCAAAAGCTGTTCAAAATTTAGAAAACTCTTACTGGACGACTACAGCTGTTATCGTTAATAATAATGTCGGGCCTACATTTTTTGACAAATAAAAGTAAAATGACATTCTACTTACATATGTTTGTCAAAAAATGTAGATCCACCATTCTTATTAACGATACATTGTCATCTATACAGCTTTCCAAACTTTGAACAGCTTTTGCTGCTAAAGTAACCACTGGCGCATTTCCACCAAGAAAAGTAAAAATACCATTCTAGATACAATGCTTTAGTTTTTATAAAAAAAGTTCATTGGCTCTTGGACTAATAGCACATACAGAGGCAAATAATCAATACGCCAATAACGACGAAATAAATAATAATTCGTTATATTTGATATTGTAATAAAACTCAATAATATTATATTACTAAACTGTTGAACCGATTTAAGTAAATTTTATGTGAGACCACCTTGGAGGTATACCCTATTAAATGTATACAGATCCATAAAAATCGATTCACAAATACTGGAGATATAAGGGGAAAAATGTTTCCTTTTTTGAAGTCAGTTAAAAACGACTGAACCGACTTTAAAAAATTATATGACACCAATCGGTAAACATTCCGAACAAAACGGTGTCGAAATTTTTCAGATCGGGAAACAAACATTAAAACAAAACATGAAGAATTGAATAACCTGTTTTGATTTTTGATGTCGGTCAAAAACAATAGCCGTCTGGCGTCTCCAGTAAAATGATATTTATTCAGAAAATCGACCGAGTGAGAATATTGACGTTGACTATTAGAACTAGTATATACACTTCCAGTTATTCTCGGACTTTGGACAAGTTGTGTACGTATAGAATAAGCACCAAGAAAGAAACCCTATCAGTATATAATTAACTGCCATCAATCTATTTCTTTCCGAGGAGTGATTTCTAGGAAAACCCGCGTCGGCTTGTGCAACCGATTGGCGCGACGCAGCCGGCACCCAATTCAAGATTCAGTTCTATATTCGTTTGTAGGCACATAGTACAGCACAGCTTGCAACAACACAGTCTATACATGCTATACAGAATGTTTCAGAAACTAAGACACATCGAGAATATGGACTAGAGATGGGAAAAACGGGTCTTTTTAGTGATCTGCATCTTTGCATCTGGATCCCGTATGTGAGCCGGCTCACTGAGACGGTTCAAAAAGAGCCGAGTTCTGAATATGTTACTGCAGTCTGCCACTGAGTTACCTAGTTCAGTCAATCATATCACGACGTGTATAGAATCAAGAATGCATATAGCCAAACATGTGATGCATGAGTCATTTGAGCTGACAGATGCATCAAAGCAAGAACTGATACGTAAGTGTAAAATGTGCGTCTGTGTGTTAAGTGTTTCACTGAGCTATGCGGATCCGGTGATCCGTCGGCTCAAAAACAGTGAGTCGGCTCTCACGGATTTTCTGTCGGAGTCGGCTCTTTGAACCGGTTCAGATCTGAGTTACCCAACACCAATATGGACGCAATATATTGTGTCCTGTCAATGGGAAATATATCCTTAGCATAATGTACTAACTACAAATGCAAAAATTTTTTGCCAAATTTTATCGAAATCGGTTCAGCGGTTTAGGCGTGAAAAGGTAACAGACTTTTGCATTTATAATATTAAGTGCATATTATAAATGTAAAAGTCTGTATATCTGTTACCTTTTCACGCCTAAACTGTTGAACAGATTTCGATAAAATTTGGCAAAAAGATTGCATCTTGAGGAAGGACATAGGCTACCTTTTGGAAGGCTCCACTACTGTTGCCTCTGTCGTGCTTCATCTCAACCGCGTGCAGAGCCGTGTGTAGCGGCTAGTGAGATGTATTTTAATTTAAATAAGACATATTTTAATTTATTTACACTAAAAAACATTATTTTACAATAAATATTTCGCACGAAAGAATGACACTAACGAGCCACTGTGTTGTGCGAAGCTATTGTTATAAAATAAAGTTTTTTAACATAAATAAATGTGTTTTATTTAATTTTAAAATGTATCTAATTTATTTTTGTAGGCCGTATAGTTTTCACAGAACAGTCTGTAAATAATTAGACTCACTCACTTATAGTTTTTTGCAGTCTTCCTTCTTTGAACCAACTGCCGATGGTATTATTATAAAATAGGCATGAAGAACTCATTTCTTTAGAACTTTTATGTTGAAAAATTCATGTCAGCTTAATAACAACAGAACAACAAATTTTGGAACTTGTGCAAAACAGGAATGAATCTATTGGCACCTTTTAACGGCTTTTATAATACATAAAGGTCAGAAATTTATTTTTTAAAACAATTATACTGCAAACATCAAGTTGTGTGCATGTAATAATTGAATCTTTACTATTTATTAAATGAGCAATTGATTCGTCTATCTCTAAGAATGATAGCATACAACCGGATTCACTCTTTCTTAGCGAGTCATAGAGGGGTTCCCATTTATCCAAAAATTAGCAGAGTAAACAAGATTGACGAGAGAATTGTGCGTCGTTCTTAGAAATAGCCGACTGTATATGACCACATAGATATAATTATGTACTTCAGAAGCAAACTATGTTAACAGTGTTGGATCACTTTCACACAGTTTATGCCGAGGCCCAGCGGTAAGAGGCGAGGTAGGCAAAAGACATATTGTGGGTGTGACCTTCTTTAGCTCTGTCTCGTTCAAATCAATTTTTGGCTGGTGCCACACTACGAGGCTAAAATATGCTATTGCAAGGGTGCCTCTGTCAATTGATTACTCTAATTTTTGGAAATATTTTGAAGATTTAAAAAACTTTTCCGAAAAATGAAGAGTCACTTTAGGTTTGTGATGGAACAATTTTGTGAAATAAGTACGAATAAGGTCGTAGTATGACATTGAAAACATTGTGTTTTTTTGGCACAATTAATGCCAACTTTTTTCTAGTAAATGGTACATAAATTACAAAAGTAGTCCATTAGAGAACTAGATTTGTCCTTTGTCATCCTTATAGAAAAATAATTTTTACAGAATGTTGACGAATAAGTCTACAATCAGTTGACAGCCGAAGTTCTATTTTTGGTTTAAATTTAGAGCGTTCCGACAGCCTTAAGTTCTAAATTGGTCAAATTGACTTTTATATCAAATTACTAATTGAAAATCATACTTTTCAATGCTTTGATCAAGAACCTTTTTCATACCTATAACAATTTCTAAATTAGCTTGTTTTAAAGTACGTCAAGTCGATAAATAGACAATTACGTAACAATGCTTAAAGTGCTCTCCGAAAAATTTTACATTTTGGATTTAACATAGATTGTTTCTTATTTGACTCCTACTCAGAATGTATATTTCAAGTAACATTTTATAGTATTTCCGAGTTTTATTCGATGAACGATTATGGACCCAATTTAGTTTGCACAAACCTATTCGAGTGGCGAGGGGTTTACACTTCATACAATTTGCTCGGCGTGACTTCAGCATGCATTGTAGAAATCAAACATTAACGTTGTGAGATCACACAAAACGCAACATGGCAGATACAGGAAGTTTGCGGTTTCACGTGTCAAGTGTATATGTACAGAGTATGTATGTATTTTGTACAAAATGTGAACCCATCTTCATTCGGCACACAATTTCCATTATACATCCCGGGGAAACTGGATCGTGTAGTCAGTTTGCTCGCGGAAAAGCTTTGTTAAATGGCCGTTAGCAACATTTACATTAAATGCAGCTACCAAGAGCGTAGGGCAGGAGCGAATCTAGATTTTTTAAGACCTAAGGCTTACTGAAGTTCAATGAGATTGTTAGATTAAAATGCGCTAAATTGAAGTTTGAAATTATTTTGCAATAACATCAATGTCAGAGTTGAACTTTGATGATCTGATCAAATAAGTAATACTATAAATTCACCCAAAAAATTGACAAAATTCGCCCAAAACATTGTCAAATTTCACCCAAGAATGTGTCAAAATTCATAAATTCATAAATTAAAAAAAATTCTCAAATGTCAGTACTAGAGTTAAATTGAATAAAATATAAATTAGCATAGTATTAGGTTTATGCGCGATTTTGTTAACATTTTGAATCGGATAAACAGTAATACAATATATCTGATTTTTTATCTATTTTTTTTTCTCTAATATCAAACACGAGTGTGGCGCCTGCCCGAGAGTCGCCTCCGTGGGTTGGTAAAGGCGTCAGTTGTTTTATAAACACCGCGGCTCGAGGCCAAATAAAATCACGTTTTTTATAGTATAATATTTTTATAATTTTTAACGAAGTCTTAATCGATTTTTTGTGAACTTTATGACAATTACTAGTGTGCTATACAGATGCGAGAGCTGCAGATGTTTCCAGTAGTGCGTTAAATAATTGTAAAAACAAATGAATCATACATGGCTACCGTTAAGTTAGTACATGCTCTTCAGGGTTCGATAAACAAATTAATCATTGATCTTTTGATCAAAGATTGGAATTAATTATTCCAATTAATTTAAGTGTATTTTAAGGTAAACTTTTAACTGACTTAAAAAAGAGGATATCAATTCGGCATGTATTTTTTTAATGTTTGTTTAGCCATAACTTTTGGAGGGGCTAACCGATTTTAAACATTTCGACAACATTTGGTTCAGTATTTTTACGGATTGGTATTTCAGATCTTCAGCATTTGTGAATCGATTTTGATGATTCTTTTGTTATTTAAGAAGGAATACTTTCAGAGTGGTAAATTTTACTTACTAACGTACCAAGTACGTATTCAAAGCTAGTAAAAAGTGACAAATATAAAAAAATATGATGAAAAATTGCTTCTAAAAAAGGCCTCAAAAAAGTGTAAAATAATAAAGTTGACGCCGACCTCAAAACTTCTATTATTTTACGCTTTTCAGTGGCTTTTTTGTAGGAAGTACAATTATTTTTAACTTTTTTCTTTAATTTTCTAATTTGTCAATGATGTCATAACTTCGTAACTAATATTGATTACTTAAATGGGTTATCTACAAACATGAAACGTTGCAGTTATTCATCTTTTTATTTCTATATTAAAACTAATTATTTTCAGACTTGTTACTTGTGACTAATTAACAATGGGACAAAAATGTTTTTCGATAAATCAACATTAATGTCAGCGTGGTGAGGGAGATAATTCGTTTCTTCCAAAGATTAGGTATGATTATCAGAAAAACTGTTACATTTAATTCGCCATTTTCAGAAATATGGCAACGTAACCTCAGACCTGTAATTTCAACAGTTAGTGCTTGGCATACCTAACAATCAAGAATTTGCAAAATGCATTTTCATGTGTGAAGATAATTTAATGTGATACTGAAAGATCCACTTAAATTTACTGATGACATAAGACTAAAATATAAAACAAATGATTCATAAACGTGCTTTTTCCTCTTTTATTTCTTTTTCCTTCCGTTACGGTCGCAAAACAGCAAATATGGAGTGTTTCAAAATTCTCTTGTTCAATAAATGTGAATTAGAATAACTTAATTTAGCAATTCTGTTTGTTAATTGAAGTAACATTATTTCATTAATTAATTTATTAAATTACAAGCGGATTGACACAACTCGCACTAATTTTCTATATCGTTGGCTTGGACTACAAACCTAATAACTCCAGAACTACCAATTTTACAGAAGACAGTAAATACAAAATATCTCCTATATAAACCTGGTTTACGTCTGGTACGATTCAAGAAAAAATGTTTTAGGGTTGTTTGTTTCGCTAACGCATGGATAGGTATTAAAATCTGAAATAGTAACGAATTTACTTTGGGTAGGTACTTCGCGTTCTTGTTGCTTATATGTTGACTACAGACAAATGACGTCACGCCTAGTTAAAAATAAGAAGAAATTATTTTCCTCCATTAATCCTTTTCAATAATCAGTGACAATAACAAATTATGATACGTTTGTTACAACTTATACGTCAAAGAGCATTGCACCGATTTGAATGTATTTTTGTTGGATGCATATACGTCAAAATATTCAAGTAATAGGTCAGTAAAGCGCGCGTTTCATGTTATTAGTACCAATAAAAATAATGACTTCTTTTGTAGCGTCGAAATATTTAAGAGCGCAAATAAGTAGTCGTTCGGTATTTTGTGACACTTAAGACTGTGTTATGGTGTTATGTTGCACTCGTAACTGCAATTTTCTGCAATTCATATCCACTTTTACGCACTCTTTCACGGATTACTTTTAAGCAATATTTAAATGTATTTTTTATGTTATGAGAACATACATTTTTATTTGTTTAAAATAAATGTCTTGATAAATTATTTTCTTTGAAAGGTCTAAGTCGGGGGTTTTTGAAAATTATTAATATTATTTTTTAATCGACTTTTCAATTCGTCGGAATCTTTTTTTTTTATTTTTTATGTATGTTCCCCGATTACTCGAAGACGCCTGAACCGATTTGGAAAACTCTTTTTTATTTGAAAGGGAATATATCCTAGGTGGTCCCATATAATTTTTATTAAAATCGGTTCATCCGTTTTGAAATGACGTCAAAAAAACATATTTTTTAATGTATGCTATCTCATATTTCCAACATTTGTAAAGCGATTATGATGATTCTTTTCTTATTTAATAGGGCACATCTTCAGGGTGATCCCACATAAATTTTACTTAAATCGGTTCAGTAGTTTTTAAAAATATGCGAAATCAAATCCACCACTAAAAAGTAAAAAATAAAAAAAAACTTAAAAAAAAAATATTAACCTCCTTCAAAAAAATCACTAAAAAGATGAAAATAATGAAATTTTGAGGTCGGCGCTAATTTCATTACAAAAAAAATCACATGAAATTTTAATGTCGGCGCCTATTTAATAAAAGTAGATATGTATTTAAAAGTTTTTGTAATGAAAGTAGCTCAAAATTTCATGTGATTTTTTTTATAATGAAATTAGCTCCGACCTCAAAATTTCATTATTTTCATATTTTTAGTGATTTTGTTTTGGAGGCTAATATTTTTTTTTATATATGAAACTTATTCCAAAAAAATTGCCTTGCTTATAACATTATTTTAGATATTACTGCAGACATGGATAGTTTCATCATTATGTAACTCGTTCCGTAACTAGGGCTTCACAACCATGATTTAATGTCCTCCTTTAATTGGTTTCCACATGATCATACATTGAGATGAAACGGTTAAACCACATTTGAAACATGGAATGTGAGGTTGGAATGCGCGTGTTGAAGACCGCGAGGTATTCCAAACATCTGGGATCCTCATCACTGCATGCATTATTATTACGGCATGCCATCCACATGTGTATCACAGAGATCGTGGAATCGCGCGATCGACACGCGGACAAAAACCTCTTACTAAATTCCACTGAAGTTGATTGTCGTCTTCTAAGTATTAAATGTCGCAAGATTACTGTAAAATCGGAATCCCATGTTGGGTTTAACAAACAGTTCAGTCGCAAAATCCGGAATCCCATGTTGAATTTAACAATCAGTCAAATTATTAATTCCGGAACGCCATGTTGGGTTTAACAATCAATCCAATTGTAAAATCCGCAGTCCCATGCTGGGTTTAACAAACAGTCCAATTGTAAAATCCAGAATCCCATGTCGGATTTAACAATCAATCCAATTGTAAAATCCGGAGTGTTAAATCGACAATCGTTGATCGATCACTGGCAACCGTAGAGCGGTCAAGTACTGGTTAGGGATTGTTTTTGTAACGACTGGTGATTCTATATAGTATATAGTAAAGGGGATGTTATAATCGTAGAAAAATTCAAGACCTCAATAGTCGAATCTATAATCTACAACAGCTATCTATCTTAGAAAAATAATAACTATGCTTTATTGCATGGAATTACCAAACAGATCTTCATAAAACACGCTGAAAGCTTAGATTAGTAATAAAAGTTTTTAAATATTTTTGTCATTTTTTACTTATCTCTACAACCAACGATCGACCAAACAGCGCATTGTAACTGTACTATTTGAATGTTCAGTTTAAAAATAAGACTAAATTCAATGTATAACCTATTAGTTGGTACTAGACCTAGATAGCCCTAGCAGTTGACCTCTTTCGAAAACGATATTGTAAATTCTGTTGCTCAATTTGTATCAGGTGGAACACGGTGCTACCGATGAGTAGGAGAAAAGGAATGTTCCCAGGCTAGTCCACCTACTTCGCTTTGATAAATGACTTACGGCATCGCTCGCCGGACGTATTGGGCAGGTACAACACAATAAAATGCCACGAGCAACTCTCGCGACCGCTCGCGATTTACCTACAGTTTAATTATTGTTGTTTTTGGATATAATAAGCACATACAACACTGTATATGGATAATGTTTAATAGTTTACTATGCACAGTGAAGCATCAGACCAACTGAACAATAATGTGATTGCATGGAATTTTGAATCGCGTTTTTATTATGTGGCACGAAAATATATGTCAGTCTAACCCGAATCCTAAAATAAGTAAACATTGAGGTTAATTGAAATATTTAGCAAGTATTGTTCAGTTTTTTGTGATTCTTAAGGTGATTGTTCACTCAGATTGTAGAAAATGCTGTCGGTAAATTTCAAAATGTGCAGTGGTAGCATTTTCTATTGTTTTTATTAGTTGGGATTAAGCATTAAGCCTCGCAAAATTTGACATACCTATTCAAAAATTTAAAAAAAACATTTGTTTGTATTAATATTACTTATAACTGAGATTATTCTTACAGAAACAATTAGGCTGATCAAATTCCAACGACTTCCACTTCTCTATCTGTCTTCGTTTAGAAGTTATCGCAATACGTTTATCTAAAAAAATATATCTAAGCGCTCATATCATATGGATGGTCGGAATCGATCCAGCTTGACATTTTCTGTAAGTTCGGTTAATATCAAATGGACCAAATAGCTCTCAGTAACACAAAAAGTTGCAGATATGCAAAACACATGAAAACATGAAAAGATTTGCGATATAAGGAAAAATATAAAATATCTATGTAGGCAATCTACAAACCCGCGCGAAGCCGGACTGGGCTGTTAGTGTTACATACTTTTAATAACTGCTTTAACTCCATAACGGGTAGAGTTGGGTAACTCAGATCTAAACCGGTTCAAAGAGCCGACTCCGACAGAAGATCCGTGAGAGCCGACTCACTTTTTTTTGAGCCGACGGATCAACGGATCCGCATAACTCAGTGACACACTTAACACACAGAAGCACATTTTACACTTACGAATCAGTTCTCGCTTTGATGCATCTGTCAGCTCAAATGACTCATGCATCACATGTTTGGCTATGCATTCTTGATTCTATACAGGTCGTGATATGATTGACTGAACTAGCTAACTCAGTGGCAGACTGCAGTAACATATTCAGAACTCGGCTCTTTTTGAACCGGTTCAGTGAGCCGGCTCACATACGGGATCCAGGTGCAAAGATGCAGATCACTAAAAAGACCCGTTTTTTCTCATCTCTAATAACGGGTACATCAATCGGATGTTTCAATGAATAAGTGATACAGGTGGCAAACTTGTGACTCGCGAGTCAAACATATTTCCACAGCGTATACCGATCGGCGGAGTCATCGGTTACTGCGCCCCGGGCTACTGTATGATTTAACTACTTATATGGAGATAAACACTGACTACGGTTCTTTCATTTAATACCATCAGATTTTAATACACCAGTAATGTTTAGGTATGCTGTAATTGGGTCCCACACATTGATCAAACTCATCGCAGCAGCATAGCTAATCCATACGCGACCGTGGCATACGATTACTATGTTATTAGAGTCTGGTGAATGCTTGTCTTAAGGTTTCAAAAGAGTAATTATTATTTTTGAATTGTATACTGACAATGTTAAAGACTTCTGTAACGTAACGTGATGCTCGATTTTCCGAACTGACTGCCCATCCTAGAGTTGGGTAACTCAGATCTGAACCGATTCAAAGAGCCGACTCCAACAGAAGACCCGTGAAAGCCGACTCACTTTTTTTTGAGCCGACGGATCAACGAATCCGCATAACTCAGTGAAGCGCATTTTACACTTACGTGTCAGTTCTTGCTTTGATGCATCTGTCAGCTCAAAAGACTCATGCATCACATGTTTGGCTATGCATTCTTGATTCTATACAGGTCGTGATATGATTGACTGAACTAGGTAACTCAGTGGCAGACTGCAGTAACATATTCAGAACTCGACTCTTTTTGAACCGGTTCAGTGAGCCGGCTCACATACGGGATCCAGATGCAAAGATGCAGATCACTAAAAAGACCCGTTTTTCCTATCTGTAGCCCATCCAACACCTGTATTCGAGACCTTCGTTAAGAAGCATAACCTCAAAATATTCTATCCGATCAATTTGTAAATAGGTACTCGATGACAGTACAACATTTTTTATATGAATCGTCCATATCGATCTGATTTAGTCAAAATGTGAGAAGTAAATACTTTTAGTAACATTTGTCTTTTAATTAAAATATTTGCCCTCATATAGAAACAATTTTTTATAACGAGGCATCGAATCTCAAACTTAAAACACAAGACATTTACGTATATAATCGCTACATATTTCTAAAGCTTGAAAAAAATCCCTCAGGGCCACACGTAGTAAACCAAGAGCCGTTCAACTAAATTAAAAAACAAAACAAAGTAGCAAACAAATGCCGATTACGTAAAACGCAATTAAATCTGCGCAGTACTCATGTATGTAAATTAACTTCCTATTCTATGAACCAGGTTACTCAGAACATTATTCAGACAGAATTCAGAATAATTCCCAGAAATCGATCAGACGATCAATAATTATTACGCCTATGTGTATGATCAAAGAGGATATATATTATAGAGTCGCCATGCAAAGTCAAAAAAATGAGACTAAAACTATACTAACGAATGTATCCGTTGCTCTTGATTATTTCGTTACTAAATTAAAATCTAAGCCGGGACAAAAAACTAATTCTCAGTATAACATACAAGGAGATGTTTTATTTCTAAGCTGAACCATAACAATTTAAGCTTTTCACAAATAAATTGCAGTAGAATTAGGTCCCATGGAAATCAAGTCGATTTATAAGTCGAAGAAGGCAACAACAACGTAAATACCTATTTTAAATCAGTTAAGTAGTTTCCACTTGACGAAAATACTAATAAAGATAGTATAAGATCTAGATAATAATGACGCTGAAAACATGATTTCGATATCTTTAAATTCGACGAAGATATTTAATTTTTTGTATGTGGAGTCGTAAACGAGACTGATCGACGTTTGGTGAGCTATTGTGACGTTCCGCGGCACGATGTGTCATATTAGTAGCTAATAAGTAAGTATATAGTCAGTCTTGAATGTAAGGTATGTTTAAATATGTCAAAATTCACAATTGGCATTGCATTAATTTTTATATCTAGTCAAAATTTAATTCCCTATTGTCTTCATGACTTGCTATATTATTAGTTATTACAAATGTGACACTTGTGCCGCATGACGTCATCCGCAAGAAGAACGGCATAGCGAGGAAAAAAGTGAAATTTTAATTTTGAAGTAGCATAACTTTGTTATTTTTTAGGATATTACAAAAATTCTTTCGCCGTTAATTTTGCAATTTTTAGTAAGAAAATATGGGAAACTTCCTAATTGTCTAATTTTCAGGTAGTCAGCTTCTAACCTATTAACGTTGTAAGTTTATAATGTACTTAGCATGTGATGTGATGTTAAAGACTTCGCATTGAGATTCTGTCTGTGTAGCGTGGTGCGTAGCCTCGGGCTGTGACTTATTTTGCTCCCATAGTAGTAATTATAAGATATGGAAAATGGACGTATAGCCATAATACATAATCCAGTGACAATGAGAACACGAGATTAAAGAATAGTTCCCATGGATCTCTCTTAAGTGGGTGAGACCTTGGAGCTTGGCCGCCTCACATCCTCTTATTTAATACGTTACAAGGTTCATGCCATCTTCCTGTGGACCATTCTTCTTGTAACAAAACATTAGCAGATACACATAATTATTAGTAGAAATAATTTACATTTTCCTGTAAAGAAATTCCCAGGCTTGCAAATGTAATAGTACTTGCGAAGTTGATTACTTTTTTTGCAATAATTTGTCGTTATTTTTTTCGATTGATTCAGGGGCGGAACCAGTGCCGGATTAGCCACGTAGCAAGAGTAGCAAATGCTACGGGCCCCGCGCTCCAACGCCTGTCTGACCGTAATAAAAAAATATTAATTTAGATAGGAGCGTAAAATATCTTGTATGCCTTAAACGCGAAGCGCTTAGGCTATGCCTCACTTCCACTTGAAAATCTAAAACTCGATTTCGTCACGTTAAATCGTAAAAATAAGTAGGTATTTTACGAACTTTTTAACGTTAATGTTCTAATGTTTATTTATAATCGATTTATTTAAATTAGCAGTGGCGAACGTTCTTTTTCAACATTAAAACGTATTAAAAATGAATTAAGGAACACGATGGGCCAAGAACGTCTTAATCATCTGACTTTGTTGAATATAGAGCATGATTTGCTTAAAGAAGTCGATATTGAAAGTGTTATCTCTAAATTTAAAGTTTATTTGTAACAGTTTTGTTTTATTTAATACCCTAAACTTGAGAACCTAAAGCAAACCAAGGGCCCCTTGACAGAATTTGCTATACAGGCCCCGCGCTGGCTTAATCCGGCACTGGGCGGAACTATATATGGACTAATAGGATTTAAACCCCAAGTGTCAGAGGTTCAAAAAAACTGAACTATCATCATAATTTTGTAAAATTTTTCATACCCAATGACTACGTATTGGGTAGTAAACAATAGTTAATATTAATGATTATCATTAGCATGGGTAAATTTTGGCAATATTTATATTATAGGTCAGGCCTGACTTTGATGTTATTAAAAATTAACTTTAAATCTCAATTTAAAGAGTCTTAATTCTCCGCTGGACTTCAATAAGCCGTAGATCTCGAAAAACCTAGATCCGCCCCTGATTTCATGTTTTGTATTTAACGTCAAACATGATTTTTTTTTTAGATAAAACGCACAAAAACAATTTTTGATGATTTTTCCGGCTTCAGACTACACACAATTTGCCTGTTTGAGCTGGTTTTGCAGGAGACAAGAGTTACAATTATTTTTATTTTCTTCTTTAGGCGCGTTTTGTGAATTTGGCGAAGGCACAACTCGATGATTTTCCGTTACGCTTGCGCGGTCTACATATATTAGAGTTCCCCGTAGCTATCAGATTATTGTATTGTCATCGATACTACATAAGTATGCAAATTTTCAAAATAATAGATCAAGTGGAAGTGATTTAAAATCGACTTGCAACAATTGACCCAAACTGACTAACTGACTCACAAGCATGTGACGTTAAATAAAAGCTTGTAAAAAGAGATCATTTTCGAGTTGAACCGAAGACTTTGAGGCCGATTCGCAAAAGGATTTTCGGTACAGCTCTTATTTGAAAGAATGTAAAGTAAACATGTTCGTTATGAAACTTATCTTTGTAAGAAAAAAACTAGTTCTCATACAGTTTTAATTTAACAACTATCAGAAAGCCATTAGTCGATTTGTTTTTTTAACACCATTATATTTGATTTATTTGCATATAGTGTCAATGTGGGAGGCTTAAGCAAAACCACAAAAATGTATAATGGAATTTTTGGTTGTCAAATATCACGAAAAAATAGCTGCCAAGTGCTACTTAAATCCTGTTTATGATATGACTTAAATTGCTGACACAAAAATATAAATATTTGTGGTGAAATATTTTGTTGTCGTCGCTGACATTTTGTAGTCAATTGAAACTGAAATAATGAAATGAAATGTGAAAATTCATCATAACAGTTCCTTTTATTTCCCATTATTGAACCTTGACGACTGAAAATTACCCAAATTACACTTACATATAACATTACTTCAATGATAGAACTTTGAACTGTCGCTTATGATCCAAATGCAGTACAGAGCACATGTGGAACCGTACATCGTCCGTGTTTGAGGGTTATTCTAGTTTGTGAATAAATGCGTTTAAAATATTTGTTTTGTTCCTTTTATTAATTTTAAATTAAAAGAAACATGTCTTTTATGTACTATTTCCCTTGCTCAAGCTATCCAGAATCCGGCATTTTTCCTCTAGATTTAATGTTTTTTTAATAGTATTGACTCTACCAACAGTAATAGAATATTAAATAAAACGAAACTACTTGCGATTACTGTTCAAAATATTTTTTTATTTAAAAAACGTTTCCACCAAATTTTGGGCCTTTTCAATTTATTAAAATATAAAATAAATAATAATTTATTTTATATTTTAATAAATTGAAAAGGACCAAAATTTGGTAGAAACGTTTTTTAAATAAAAAAATATTTTGAACAGTAATCGCAAGTGGTTTCGTTTTATTTAATGTTTTTTTGTTTACGTTAGTTACCCATTTTACAAAATAAGGTTACTTATGCGTTACGAACTCACACGGTGCCAGCAATAACTACAAACTTCGTTCTGATTCACAAGCATTTTTGTAAAAATAAACAGGTCGTAAATTTTTTCTTGTATAAGTTTCCGTGTTTTAGAGTCAAAAAGCATTACCCGTCCGGGTTTCTGGTGACCGCGTTTGTTGTGCTTGGGCTTGAAAAGCTGTTCTGTATATAACTCTTATCCCCCCTGAACAAAATTCTGCGTACGTCCTTGATGACACAAACTTAAAATGTTATTATCAAAGAAAACAAAAATTATTTAAACAACTAAATAATTGATTAAACTGTTTTATTTCTTAGCTATAAAATATGTAAAATTGTAATTTGACTGTTTTTATTAACTTTTCCACTTTTAGACACCTTTGAAGCTCTTATACTTTTTTACAGTATAAATTAACATTTAAGTATGCGAGTCTTTTCAACAGGTAAAATTTTAATAATATACAAAACGTTCATTGAGAAACAGAAGCGTAGCGTGCCTTGGCGGGGCCCCGTATAAAAATCTGTTTGGGGGCCCTTCCCCCGTTGAAATAAATGACTTAAACGGGGAAATCCCGCAGCCCGCGATAACCGATGTAGAGTGTTGCCAACTTTTGAACGCACGCTTTACGCGGGAAAAAAAGAAATTGCTTTTTTTGACTTTTGTCATCTCTGAAATAAAAAAAAAATTGGGAAGTTTTTATTAATTTTTGCTTACGCGCGTTGGGGGCCCCCGTGGCCCGGGGGCCCCGTATAATTGATACGGCATATACGGCGGTAGCTACGCCCCTGTTGAGAAAACAAATTACTAAGATCTTTATGTGTTGTAAACCTTGCTAGCGCAAAATGAATAGCGCGTCATTTAAACGAGTTCATAATTTTAAAGAAGTTTCACTTCCCCCGTGAGCTTATGTGTGTGAGGCTCACACCTTTTTCACCGTCGGCATTCAAACTCGAATCGTAGCTATATCAATACTGTATTAAGCTATTTTCTTTCAATAGGCGACAGACTGCCAGCAATCCTTGCTGAGCCGATTTGATTTGCAACACTGGGAGTAATTTTGTTCAACGGCGTAACAAAAACGACAAACAACATTGTCATAAGAGTGGAGGAAATCCCCTACTAGCAGATAACTGAAACCGATCGGCTGGTGGTTGGTGTAGAAATTGAAGAAACGCCATTTTTTTGTAAGTATTTTACTTGGTTACAAATCTTTACTCAGGAAGTTTCACTTCAGACGCATGAAATGTACATTCATTTAGTTTTTTTAATTTTTTAATTGAAGCACTATACAGCTATACAGGCATGAAAAGCAGTGGAAAAAATACATTTTTCAACATTTCCCAGCTGCTGTTTTAACTGAACCGTGCTGCTTTTTAATAAAATTAAAACCTAGCATCAAGTTTCAATTTTCAATGGACGGACTGTAAGTATTTATCCGTTTGCGGTTCGACCTTCACTATTTTTTTATTCAAGGCCGTGACGTTTGTATGTAAACCGCTGCCGTACCAAATACAATGTACAATTTGTATAATACACATAAGGAACGTAGTCCAAGTACTTGGGCAGCTATTGAACAATGATGAATTACGTCAATTTATTCATTAAAACATCAGATGCCAATAGGTGGTGTTTTTCATAGTTGAAATTTTTTGTGCGCATGCCTCAACTTCCGCCATATTTTTCGGACATTTTTCATTTTAACACGTGAAAAGTGATTGATTTTTGAAAAAAAATAAATAGTAATTAAATAAGAAATAATATTTAAAGAAGTAATACAACACAGTAGAAAAATATTTCACTCCTTATGAAGATAAAGCAACATTGAAAAACGTTTCTGGGTCAAAAAGTGCCCGAAACTTTAGCATTCCGTGATCATAACCATGGCGACGAAGCATGCGTATGAAAACTATGAAGTATTATGCGCACTTTGATCTAATAAGCAAAAAGTAATGTAAATCTGTTTAATGGCGGAGTTCCGTTTACGGTTCAAATGTTTCGTTTACCTCATTTTAGATTAAATCTAGTAGCATATCCTCCTTGAGATTCATCAATTTTTACGGTTTCTACTTTTACAAGAAGAATCATTTTAAGATAAGTATATTTATTAATGACAATAATATAAAATCTACAAGTCAAGTTCGTGTTCTCATGTAGCATTGAAGTCTCTTTATAAAAAAGGCACTGAAAAGTAATTTGAAGTCTCTATAAAGATTTTAAATTACTTTTCAGTGTAAATTTTATATTATTTACATTAATAAGTATATAATAAAATATATTAACACGTATATTTTATATATTTATACAGATCGTAAATATAGTGGTATATTATGCTTAAATCTGAAAAAACACTTTGCAAATTAAAAATAACTAAGAATTTTATAAAAAATTTATAGCGATTTTGCAAACGCAAAGGCGAAAAGAACAATTTTTAAAATTGTGTTTATTTTTCACTTTTTCATAGCGTCATAAATAATAATATATACATTAACAAAATAAAATTACTTGCAATACTGTTCAATTGGTTTTTATTTATATAAAAGACGTTTCAACCAACAGTTTTGGTCCTTTTCAATTTGAAAAAGACCAAAACTGTTGGTTGAAACGTCTTTTATATAAATAAAAACCAATTGAACAGTATTGCAAGTAATTTTATTTTGCTAATATATCTGTTACTGTTGGTAGAGTCAATATTATTAATAATATATACCTACAGTTTATATAATTCATCAAGAAGTAGATTTTTAAACAGTGAAATCAATTTCAAATCGACTCAGTGGTTCTCGAATTTACCTTGATTAGTATACTTGTATCATATACCTAAATTAACAATCATAATTATCCCTATTATTGCAAACAAGGATTGCGCCAGGACAAAAGAGGAATGAGCAGAAAGCGAAAATGGTGATATGTATTCAGGTGAAGCCGAAATAATCATTATATATAAAAACGAATGTCCGTTCGTCTGCCATGGGTTTCCTATATCATTCATCCGATTACGATAAAACTTAAATGAGGTGTACACGCGCCTGCAAAGGTTACTGACTCCCAAATAATCTTATTAAATTTATGTTTGTTCGCCTCACTACTGTTGTCGCTACCGAGCGGGTTATCAAACATTGTTTCATTTCAATCATGTCGGATACTTTAATATAAAAAAATAAAAACAATTTGGTAATTTGTGTCACGATTTTTAATCGTGAGCCCAACTTTTCTAGTAGTGCTGGTACCATCCAGTAGACTGTCAATTGATATTGCGTGGTTGACAAAAATATGAATGGTCTCCCAGCTGCCGTCATTCATTAACGAGGTAACCTGTGTATCTAATGACTTTGTAGCTAGACGACTGTGTATAAAAACTATTGATAAAATAATTATTTTTAAAACAATATAATAGGCGCGTTTTCTGTATATTAGAGTAGTGTAGATACGGTTACTCTGAAAAGTGTACGTTAGATAGGTATACATATAATATACTCCATGATTACACTTTTGTATACCAAACGCAATAGTGTCAACGCTTTTTACACTTGAGTACGATGCTAAACACACCTATAATATCATTATATTAATACGCTAAGGTTAAGATGTTTGCCTCCCCTTTCGAAAAAACCACACAATTGCTTCACATAAATTTTATATCATTTTATAGATAATTGCTTGCTCTACCGACATCAACAACTAAAAAATCTATTATTGCTTTTGTTTTTGCAAAATAATTAATTATAACAATTATACATTTATTCAGTATATGCAGCAATGCTGCCATCTGACGGTTCTAACTTTG
This sequence comes from Venustoraphidia nigricollis, assembly GCA_034508555.1. Lineage (NCBI taxonomy): Eukaryota > Metazoa > Arthropoda > Insecta > Raphidioptera > Raphidiidae > Venustoraphidia > Venustoraphidia nigricollis. The sequence goes on from JAVRKA010000013.1 coordinate 5,406,447, forward strand.
AAACAACGTCAAAGACGGTCGGTAATTTTTTTTGTTTAATTTTTAATCGAAATTCACGTATAAATACTTTTCGTTTGGCGGCGCTTCAGCTCAACGTTTTTGATACTTGCGCCTCTATATAACAGTTTTAGAAAAAATATTTTCTTGAACCGTCACTGAGCTTTTTAATATAATACAACAAAGAGTCATAAAGAGTGTGAGAAATTAGAAACGAATTTTAGTGCGAATAATTCGCACAGGTACCACTAGTTACCTATATTATAAATATAAACGGCATTTTTAAGATTGCTTTTTCAAGTCGTAAAAAACAACACGATAACAGCGGCTGTTATCGTGTCACAGGCTGCCTGTGTGTGGTTTAGAACTTCTGAGTTTTCAATTCTAACGCAGCTATAATAATAATACAACCGCCAATTCCTATATTTAATTTGACGGTCAATATAATATGACTGTATGGTGCTCACTCAATGACCACTGCTTATTGCTTCTATATGGAAAAAACACACACGAGGCAACACTAAAGCAATTAAGGGGTTAGGTGGGTTTCAGAGGTTCAAAAAAAGGGTATTTTACTATTTTTTTTTTTAATATATACAATCATATATTTTATTTAAATAATTCAGCGTATCAAAGATACATATTTAAACAGTATTTTGTGAATTTTTTTTTAAAAATTTCGAAAACTCAGCCGTTGGCACCTCATCTCCCTTAACGTCTTAAAAAAAATGCTTTTGCCGTGGACAGCATACCTCATTATTGGTTCCTCCAAAATCAAAAAACCAAAAATATTTCGTTAGTAGGTACATGGATAAATCTCGTTATTGGACGAAGGAAAAAAAATAAAATTTGAATTTTTGACAGACTTTGAACAAAAAAACACATTTTTTAGTCAAATTTTCGCCATGTATTGGCTCGAAAAAATTAGTTGTAATAAAAAAAAATCCTTCGTTTAATGACTAGATAATGTTATTTCAAAGATGTGTGCAAAATTTGAACTAAGTGATGGCTCTATAGGCGATATCGGTGATCTAAGCAACAGGGCGTCCGCACATGAGGCAATATTTTAGACATTTCGAAGAGAAGGTGCATTTTCGATTCATCCATTTTAAGCAAATATGTGTTTACAGTTGCCAGACAGACTAGCTTTGCAAGAATAATTTCCACCAGAAGCGTAGCATGCCTTGGCGGGGCCCCGTATAAAAATTTGTTTGGGGGCCCTTCCCCCGTTGAAGTAAATGACTTAAACGGGGAAATCCCGCTGCCCGCGATAACCGATGTAGGGTGTTGCCAACTTTTGAACGCAATCTTTACGCGGGAAAAAATTGCTTTTTTGACTTTTGTCATTTCTGAAATAAAAAAAAAATTGGGAAGTTTTTATTAATTTTTGCTTACGCACGTTGGGGGCCCCTGTGGCCCGGGGGCCCCGTATAATTGATACGGCATATACGGCGGTAGCTACGCCCCTGATTTCCACTCTTTATATTTCTATTGCAGTCAGTCTAAAAATATAAAATTAGAAACCATAATTTTCAATTTATACAGATTCTCCAAAAATTGCTCCAATAATAATTAATACCTAATATCATTTATTTATAAATCTGTCACGTCTTTTCGAATATACTGCGTGAGAGTGAAATCGTATAAAACACAGCATTCACGAATTTGACATTAATCGCCCCCATAGTTACAGGCGATATTAGTATCATATTGCTCAAGTCGCACTGCCTTGCAGATTTCCTGGGCTGCTCAGATCACGCAAATCAAGTATATCGCCGATAGATTGCTTTAATATCGCCTCTTTTATAATACCTCATTTTCCTAAGAAGTGATAGGAAAAGAATATTGTATTTCCGTTGAATTGCTTTTATGCTGCTTCGTGTTCGAACGGCTTTATGTGTCCAAAATCGGCCTTTCTCACTAAGAAATGAGCCTCCACGATTTTGGCTAAAAGTCGGATAACTATATTGTCTTTATTTATATTAGAGTACTCTAAAAATGCCGAATATGTGTTTAATATTTCGCCTTCTTCTTTAAATTTTGAATTCATAGAGCTTTTTTTGCATAGGTATTATTTACTTTCAATCTGCAAGGACAAACCGGCGATAATAAAATAGTGTACACAACTTATAATGGATATTCAAGTGACTAATGCGGTACGTTGTTGGTATTTGATGTAGCCATAGAAAAAAATCAACGACCTAAAAATAAAACCGCAACATTTTTCCAGGTTACACAAGACGCCTACCTAGCCGACATGTACTTTGAACTGTTTCAATTTGACTGTACGTAGAAGACTCGATTGTCGGTATACATGCCGAACAGAGAAGATTTTGTTCTTTGATGATCACATTGTACGACCACCGTGATCGCAGGATGAGGGGGTCAGGGACAAAATAATTTTTTTAACTAAAAATTAAAGTAGACAATATTTATTGAATAACAGAATGTGATTTCATTCAAAAGGAACAAAATTTTTTCGTAAAAAAATAATTTCAAGGGGGAGGTCATGACCCCCATGACCCCCTTTAATCCGTGATCGTCAACAATTACTTCACTGGAACACATCAAAGACATTTATGCTGCGCTGCAGAAAGTATTATCAGAAAATCTGACTTAACGAATGACCTTAGACTGTGAGTACACACATAAAAATGTCATTGTAAAATTCTTCAAAAATTGGTCTTCTTTTTACTCGGAAATTTTTATTGCCCCTCCCAAAATTCGTCAAAAATTGATATTTTTTATTCAGAAAAAATATTTTTTGTCTTTCAAAAATTGCACTCAGTAGTAGAGGTGCAATCGTGAGTAATATTTTGTTCACAATCACTCACGCTCACGAAAATCATTTTCAACTCACGCCCGTTCGTGCACTACTACTATTTTTTATGATCACACTCACGCACGCTCACGTCTAGGTTTCAACACTCACTCACATTCGCGCACGATAATAATTATATTTCGAGACTCACGCCCACTCACGTAACTTTATAATTGATATTATAACATTTCTTAAGCTACCATAATATGGCCAATGGAAATAGGATCAGATCATCAGGCTATGCGTTTGTCAACTATAAAGTACTAAACAATGGATGTTTGTAATTCTATGTGATATACATTACAGTTTACACAAATATAATAAACAAAAACAAAAAACCCCTAAATACGAAAACTAAAGCTTATTTTTTGCTTTAGTAAGTCATGTTTTATTAATCTAACGCTTAGTGTCAATATACGCCAATAACACGGAGAAATCCTTATTTTAACTTAAATGCTTTGTTTTCGTACACTTTTTTATATACAAAATTATAAAATTGATAACATTGATTTATCTGAAAACTGCTCTCCTGATACTTTTGTGTTTATATTCGATAGACGAATTTTAAAGATATTATGTAATGTTGTATTTTATTAAAAACACACTTTTTTTAAAATAGAAGTAATTAGATAACTGCACTATAAGCAGCAGTGAAGGCAACAAAAAAAGGTGTCCTAAGGACCATTATTTTTATATTTTACTTGTAGCAGGCTTTGTAGTTAAAAACAAAACACGTGTAAAGTATAAATACCACAAACGTATTAGTACATGTGGTTATATTTATGAATAAAAAAGGTTAATGAATCATGATTTTAATCTTGGTTGGAAAAAAGATTTTTGATGCAAAACACGTGTTGTTTAAATTGGAAATTTGGACGCTATTAGTCATACCAAACTTTTGTTAATTTAAGGTGTTTGAAACTGAGAATTCTTTCAGTTCAAATTTCAGTAATACGTCTTGTCTTCATGAATACAACATATATCGCAGAATCCTCTTTTTTTTTTTGCCCAAAATCGTTAATTATTTTATTTGATACATTTCTGTGAAAAGAGACTGCTGCGCAGAAAAGTATGAATGTAATTGGTATGTATTTTGTACATTATATTACCGTTCCAAATATATTATATAGCTGTCAAAAAGCAATAATTATTTATTTTAAACACAAACTAAATAGTATCAATACGCCAATAACACGGAGAAATCCTTTCTTTAACTTAAATGCTTTGTTTTCGTACACTTTTTTATATACAAAATTATAAAATTGATAATATTGATTTATCTGAAAACTGCTCTCCTGATACTTTTGTGTTTATATTCGATAGACGAATTTTAAAGATATTATGTAATGTTTGTAATACAGTGGGAGTGGTTTCGTTTTAATGTATTTTATTAAAAACACACTTTTTTTAAATAGAAGTAATTAGATAACTGCACTATAAGCAGCAGTGAAGGCAACAAAAAAAGGTGTCCTAAGTACTATTATTTTTATACTTTACTTGTAGTCATTCAAAGAGCAAGCTTCGTAGTTAAAAAATACGTGGTAAGTATATAAATACCACAAACGTATTAGTACATGTGGTTATTTTTATGAATAAAAAAGGTTAATGGGTCATGATTTTAATCTTGGTTGGAAAAAAAGATTTTTGATGCAAAACGCAACGTGTTGTTTAAATTGGAAATTTGGACGTTATTTTGTTAATGAAATTAAAAGATACTTTAGTTGCTTTTTATGTTGATGAATTAAGGTGTTTGAAACTGAGAATTCTTTCAGTTCAAATTTCAGTAACGCGTCTTGTCTTAATTAATACAACATATGTATATCGCAGAATACTCTTTAGTAGTCAGTTAGTCAGGATTTTGGCCCAAAATCGTTAAGTATTTTATTTGATACATTTCTGTGAAAAGAGCTGCAGCGCAGAAAAGTATGAATGTAATTGGTATGTATTCTGTACATTATATTACCGTTCCAAAGATATTATATAGCTGTCAAAAAGCAATTATTTATTTTAAGCAGCTTAAATTGGTCATAAAACACAAACTAAAGTTTATTTTTTGCTTTAGTAAGTCATGTTTTATTAGCCTAACGCTTAGTATCAAAACGCCAATAACACGGAGAATTCCTTCCTTTAACTTAAATACTTTGTTTTTGTACCCTCTTTTTGTATACAAAATTATAAAATTGATAATATTGATTTATCTGAAAACTGCTCTCCTGATACTTTTGTGTTTATATTTGACTTACGAATTTTTAAAGGTATTGCATAATATTGTATACTATATACTGCATTATGATAAAAGACGACAGTAGACAATGGCAATGGGAGTGGCTTTATTTTATTGCATTTTATTAGAACACTCCCTTTTCAAAAATAGAAGGAATTAGATAACTCCAGCGGCGCAACAAAAGAATATCATTATGGCGTACATAATCGAGAAGTAAAAATATTGCGTTTTTTATATATTCTTAATGTTCAATTCAATTTAAAAACATGCTATTACTGTTATTATAAATTCATGTACAAAAAGGCTTTTGGATCATGACGGTTTAACCTCGCGCATAATTTACACTTTTTCTTCAATTACTATTTGTCTCGTTAACTGGACTTACTTTACTTGAGAAGAAAGCAAACGGGTTAAATAGTGTTTTTACAAGCTTTTATTATTTTAACTCATGTTTGCCTGTTGCCAATCAGTCTATCAATGCGTCTGTCAGTTTGTGTCAAAGTTTGCAATCAAAATTTAGACTAGATTTAATTAAGCTAGAGTTTTGAAATTTTGCACACGTGTATAATTTCAGTGACAGTGCGTAAATCCAAGATGGCGAGTTACCTTTTTCTTCACAACTCTCTTGACATCATATCAAATAAAAAAGTTTGACGAGTGGAATACGATAAGCTATGTGACGTCATTGTGAACCCAATATGGCAGACGCCACATATCCGATCGATTTGAAATTTTGTACACATATGTATTCCCGATGACAATACATGATTGAATTTTTTTTAGAATTAAGTGATTAGTTAATTTTAATAAATGTATTAATAGACAAAAAGAACAAAATAAAATATTTGTAAAAACAAACTTTTATTGACATATGTACTAAAAAGGAAAACAGAATTTGTAATAATTTAGTTTCATAATTATAAAAGCGCGGATTGTGACTACTAATAAACTCTTGTAAAGTTTACAACCCACACTTTTATAATTATGATTCTAATTTATTAAAAATAATCTTTCCTTTTTAGTACTTTTCAATAAAAGCTTGCCTTTAAAAAGTTTTCACACATATTTTAATACCTATTAAAATAACAGTTTAGTATTGTAGTTTACTTTGAATCCACACTTTTATTACCCAATTTTTCGTGAACATCCTCACTAAGTGGATGATTTTCACACCCAGTTTGTGTAAACCAAAAGTGTCTGAGAAACTCTGATTGCGTAGTAGAGTGCCTGTGTATCTAGTACTTAATTTGTTTAACAAATTGTAAACTGCTTATTTTATTTTCATTTCACATCGATCAGTTTCTTCATCATGTTTAATCGAAATGATTCTTGTATTATGAAACGCAAAATATAAAACTTTAGATTTTATTTTTACTCGGCCAAGAAGTATTTTTTTTACACGCTACTGATTCATAAATAATTATAATATTATATAAAACTTGATCGAACTGCTATCCTAATACAATTATTGATATTACATGCGGGCGGAGCTAGAAGACAAAGGTTTTTAAATGCAAAATATTTTACGTAGTGTCTGATAAAAGTAGGTTGTTGAATAGATGCATGACATATATAAATTAAAAAGTACACACATGAGCATAATTATCCAAGTCAATTGTTACGAAATATGTATAAGTATAATCTTGTACTTACTTGACTCGGACATAATGAAATTTTATAAACAGTTCTTTGGTTGGAAATTTTTCTGTCTCAAATAACTGTTAATTATATGATGCTAAATGATCTGCAAGTAATCGCCTAATCCTTCTTTGTACCTTGTCAGGACCGGATTCACTCATAAACAAAATAAGCACCTGCTTAAGGCTCCAGCCTAGTGGCCGTCGATTCATCGAAACCTTGCGAATTTTGTAACTAAATTCAACCTAACTGTTTAATTTAGAAAAAAAATGCTAATAAGTCAATTAAAGTGAAAGATATCAATTTTAATACTAAATCTAATGAATATATCTAACAGTTCAATAAAAAAATAAAATATTTGCGATTTTTTTTAATTGAAAAAACGCGGCTCATTCAATACTTTGTTCATAAATGAAAATTGCTACATAAAGGTGTGGACTACCAACATAAAAATCATATATGTACATAGAATTATTTAATTCTCCGATTTTATAATTTGTTTACATTAGAGCTCTTACAAATATAAATCCGGCGCCGGTCTTGTGCTTTGTGTAATATGTCTTCATTTGATGCTTTTTTACCCAGGCTTGGCAAATAATCTGGGTTTAGTGGATAACTATACCCACATGAAAAATTCCGAGTGGGTAAAACATTCAATCGAAATTTGACGGCATTTTTAGAGAAAATGTATTATTTCACAACTTTATATTATTATACTTATATATTTATTTTATAATGTACATATTATTTACATACAAACTTGATTTGGAGAAACAGTTGTATGACTTTTTTTTTCACAAAATGCAAATGTAACGATTCTCTTGTTAATATGTTGATGAACTTTGCTGTCGAGCGTCTATAATCTACAATCTATCTTTTTTATAAGCATACCGAATAATAAATAAAAAATAATTCGAAGAATGCACACAACAGTGGCAGAGGTGTATAAAACACCCGGTATATAAAGACTTATGCAACTGCATTTTATAGACGTGCTATGTTCTATTTGAAGTAGAAATACCTCCTAAATGCTTCTGGGAGCTGGATAGCAAATTTTTGATATTTCGGTTTGTCGCAATAATTGTTAGCAAAATTTTTGTTTTCGACAAAATAACTTTATCTTTTTTTTTGTTACAGATACTTCGGTCTTATTGAATCGCGACGTCAAGTGACTGCCCGACCCCCCATTGCTGGAACTTCCATGCCTACAGTTAAAATCAAATATTATTTTAGGGTTTTTTATTTAATCACGGGAAATTGGACAATTGAATTTTAATATAGATAAACTAAATTAATTAATTTAAATTAAATTAATAAAATAAATTAATCAATTGTCCAATTTCCCGTGATTAAATAAAAAACTTATTAATTATAATGGACGTGAACAATATTGAGATTATTTTAGGGATTGTTTATATTATTATTAATTTCAATAATTAATTATTGTATTAGAATGATTGTAAATTATGTTTGTATTAGTAATTTTTATTGAGAAAATAAATACAAATTAATTAAGAGAAAATATTTTTCAAGTGTAACACGTATAAATACCTCTTTGTGTCCCTGGTGCCTTACTCCTAAAATGTCAAATTTTGACAATTTCCAGGTAAACGACAAAATATTTTTCTAATATTGCAAGTAAAAATACCTCTTCGTGTCTCTGGTGCCCTACTCCTAAAATCTTAAATTTTAAGAAATTCTCTGTTGTTAACGTACAAAATTTAACACGTATAAAATACCTCTTCGCGTCTCTGGTACCCTACTCCTAAAATGTCATATTTTAAGAATTTCAGTTAGTAAACAAAAAATATTTTTCTCTACGGCATAGCTCATGTAGGTAGAGACCAAGAACAACTGCCGTTCCAATGACCCTTCAGCGTTTAACTTTGCAGATTTTGGATTCTACAATACTGGTCATCTATTCGCATCCGTTAATTGTGCAAAAAATAACTGCACAAGTGTCTTATTTTTTGGTTAATAAATACTTACCTATCACTGTAAGCTGAACGTATTTGCGTTGAAGTATTTTAACATTTCTTGTTTGAAGCGAAACTTCTTTGAGGCTAAAAAACTCTGTATATATTACAGTGGCAGTATTGTGTTAGCCCAAGGGCTCGTAACACTAAATTATATTTATTAGAGTGTTTCCTAAAAAACGTCTCAAGCCCTATTTACTGGCCAATTCCAATAAATAAAAAATTAAGAAAAATAATTCTAAAAATGCTACAGAGGTCCTGATTTTAATTTGTTCCAGCTTTATTATCAAATTTTAAACAAGTCCACCCATTTTCCCGTATATTTAACGTAACTCTGAAATAAAGATATTTTTGAATCGAAAATAAAACACAGAAATTATTACACGAGAAAAAAATTTATTATGACGACCTCATATAATTCAGCATGCAATTTTCAATTTATAATCATTACAAAATGTTTAAACAAATAAATAATATCACACGTTTTCAATTTTATTTTATAAGTTATTTATTATATGCTATTTTTAATGTGGATTTTGTAGTCAATAACATTTGCGAAAAAATAATTATTAATGAATGTTTTATTCAATTATAATCAAGAAACCAATACATCATAATATATGATATTATATTATTGAATGAATTGTACAGTTAATCGACAACTGAAATAATATATTACAGTTCACAGTTATTTTTTTCTATTTTTTCTTTTTCGATTTTTTTGTAATTTAAAATTTATAAACATTGAGTTCTTCTGTATAGTTAAGTAATAGACAATTTTTCCAGGACTAGATTCTTCAGTTATTCTATATAAAACTGTTATATAAATAAAAGAAAGAAAATGGATAAATATTCACATTAAAAATATCCATATATTTTTTTATGAAATAGAAAAAACAAAATGATAATGTAAAGATGATTGATTGATATTTGAATTTATGATTTCATATGACAAGAAAAAATTTTACTCGTAAAAATATACTGATTTATATGAAAGAAAGTTTTTAATTTATAAAAAGGGTAATACAAATTCAATACTCTCTCTCTCTTTACTGTTATTAAACGTTGTTTCCAAATTAAGAGAAACTATATCTACATGAAGCAAATGATATTAATAGAAAAGCAAAAATTTACATCGTTACTTTTATAGAAAAATCTAAAGTTCATTTTCAAAATCTTTACTACTGTCTCTATGTCTACACCAGTTGCAGAATGTTAAATTTTAAAATTACAATTAATATTATAGAAGTTATCATATCGTTATTATTAAATTTATATAAATACAATCACAGTACCAACGGGAACCAATTTATGTAATTCATTTTTTTTAAACATTTATTCAAAGATTATCAACCGATTTGCCTAAATGAGTTATTTTTGTTCTATTTAATAATAGTATAAACATTCTTTTAAATTGATTTACTGCAAACTTACAAAACATCAATCATTATAACCTGCACGGATCAGTACAGCACAAACGATTCGCACACTTTGCCTGCACGGACCAACAACTTTTAGTGCAAGTTCTGTACACGGCAGACATTTTTCAACTTCCAAGTAATTAGCGTACAACATGGACGTGTGTAGTTCGGTGGAAGAAGATTTTATTTTGACGATGTAGTGTGAAGAGAAGAAAGAGGAAGATGCCATGAAAAATCGAAAGTTTTAGGTTCACCATTTCAACAACAAAAAAGGAAACAATATGGTGAAATTCACCATTCATTTCCTGAATTATGGGTAGACAGATCAACAAAATTCTTTCAATATTTTCGAACACAAATTCTATGAGCTCTTGGATATAATTTCTCTTCACATACAGTACCAAAATACGAGATTAAGTCGGTCCAGCACGACCACACATAAATTGCAGGTCAGAATTGTACGCCAGCTGAAACGATTTTCTCCGACGGTAGTTGCTTGTTGCAGGTGCTGGTCTGTGTATTAATTCGTTAAATAATACGGGTCCTTCACAAACAGGCTTTTCTGATCTGTGCTGTGCTGGTTCGTGCAGGCATAGTGCGCGCGGTCTTACAGAGAAGTATATATTTTTTTGGTAATCATTTTTAAACAATAAATCCGCATTACTTTTTTCGGTGTGGTTAGTTTCGTCAAACTTATTTTATTATAATATTATGCCTTTGCAATTCGCAAATATTGCTTTTCATAATACCTACTGCCCGTCCTTACGAATTAAAAAATGTTCATTACGTTTAACATAAACACAGAGCACGTCCAAATACATATTTACATTCAAAATACCTTATCTTAGTAACAAAAACAAAAAAAAACAGTAAAAAATAAACAAAAAAACAGGATGATAATCAATGTATAATATGTTTCTAAATAACTAAAAAATCAATCTTATATAATTTCAAAATACTTAAAACCATTTGATGGCCAGATCAAAATTTATAGTTTCTTTTTTTAACATTTGACTTTTTAATCCATGGCGATTGTTTTCTAATCTTTCACGAACACTAAAATGTACATAGGTACATAATATTATTTTCAAATTAAAACTGGTACCTACACATAAAAAACAAAAATACCAGTATGGTTGTTATATTGTTATTGTTTTATTTTAATATTCGTAATTTATGAAGGAACTTTTATATTTAATGTTCAGACTGTTTTATAATAAAATAGATAGTAAAAATTTTCCCAAACCTTTTTTGTCGCAATTGTACCCGCAGTTTAGTTACGGTCTTTGATCAATAAATTATGCCGACTTAACAAATGTTTGTACCCTACCAGAAAAAAATAATATAACTAAATGTTAGTTTAGATAGTAAACATTATTCTGTTTATAATGTATTCATCACAGTCACACAGATTTTTCATTTTATAAATGTAACAAAAGAATATTAAAACAAAAATATTGGAAAAGAAATTGTAGGTAAAAGTTTACTGTTAAAATATAAGGTATGTTCCAGCACACCACCAAACCATACGTGAAGCAGTTTTTGAACGGCCGAAAACGCATGCGCGCAGCGTACAAAATAAAAACAGATGACTGCTTTGCTTTTGTTAAGGAAACAACTTTTTTATGGCTAGTAAAACTAATTTAACAATATTTTAATTTGTAAATTTCATGTAAATCAAAGACTGTAACTTTCGCTCGAGTAACAAAATACTTTATCTGGCAAAGGTATTTTTTTTTTAATATTAATATATAATCATTCAAACAACGTAAAATCACTTCTTTAACAAATCAACTGCCATATGTTTTACGCCTAAGTAAATTTATAACATTCTGATAATAAAAAATGTTTTAAATAACATATTAGGTATAATGGAAATCTGAAATATTAAGGAATGTAATAAAAAAGGAAATATGCCACATTGAGAGCACATTAATATCGTTTATAAAATTATAACGAATCGACAACCTTGCGTTTCCCATACTTTTCGAATACTTTTATTACCATAAATAATAATGTTGATATAACTTTTATCCTTGCAATATAACATCTTTCTTTAGTTTGTTCCTTTTTATTTACGAATAATTCTAGTAAACGCGACAATTTAGCTTTACTTGGGTAAAGTATTCCATTACTTTGAATAAACCTACAATAATTTCATTTACTAGTTTCATCTGTAAATAACCAAAGGTAATTATTGTGGTGCAAGCTTTGTTTAAAAAAGAAAAAAAAAACGTATAAAATTTCAAATAAATCCAACAGATATCTTCTTTTGAAAATAAATAGTTAACCCTATTAAAAATACGATTGAAAGTATTGTTTAACCAATCTACAGCAACAAAATTATTATTGGAGAAAGTATTCTTGTAAAGTAACGAATAAAATTTATCCCTTGCCAAGTTAAAATAAGGCAGCCACATTTAAGAAGCAATTCAGCACATTATTTGATTAAAAAGCCACGGCAGTCAAAGTGTTAAAAAAGAAAATTACATACGTAACATGCATACGTAACTTTACAACGGCACTAAAACACCATAACCGTTCAAGCGTTCAAATTCAAAATATTGATGATATTATTAGACATTAACGTTGGTTACAAATACACCTGAATTTATTTTTAGATTTCGAAAACGTATTTTATAAGTTAAAGAAAGCAGTTCATTGGCTGTCGTTAGAATTAAAAACGTTTCATCTGGTTCGTTACTATCCACGGAAGAGAACGAAACCAAATCCTCGCGAATTATTTAAATTTCATGTAATTTCACAATCAGTTAAAAAAATTAATCAATTGTTTCTAAGTCCGCGTTTCTGAAGTTTAATTCGTCTTTTGTGTTTTTGTAACCAACAACTCACATCTAAAAATAGCCTTAAATGATAGCCAAACAAGTAGCAAATAGTAAAATTTATAAAACAAACACTACAAATTAACCTATCATTGGTTATTATTTTCTTCCATTTACTGATATTACTTGCACTCATCCACTTTCCTAACCATTTATTTTTTAATTAACTCCTATTTTCAAAACCGCACTTCTTATCTATCAAAAAACCCTACAAAATGCCGAGCACTGCCTAGCATACCTTTTCTAGAAGCAGTTCAGCGTATTTTTGAAGCCTCGTAATTTCGGTCGAATTTTTTTATCCGTTTTGACCGAACCATTTCTACTGTTCCATGCAAACGAAACACTTCGGTTTCCATCTGTCTGTCACAGGCGATTTTTTACTACTTAACACCGATTCAATACAAATTAAAAAGAGCAAATGTACTATGCTTTAACTAATAAACAAAATGTCTTTTTCAACACAATGTTACCAATTCCAGAACATCTTTGACTACTTTATCTACTTAAAACTACTTAAAAATGGTTCAAACAATTTTGAAATATCGATTTAAATGCACAATGGACTCCAGTAGAGTTTTTTTAAAAATATATCTGTAAAAACCATTCAATATTAAATTTAAAAGTCATTTTCCTGGATACATATTCCTATTTCCTATCCTACCACACTCCTATATAAGATTACAGATTATTTACTTTCTACATCAGTTTAAAACTTTTGAGGTCGGTTTATATGGATCAGCACCATATTGTACGGATATAGCCTGCTTTTTCAATGCGGTACCACCCGTGCTTATGCGACTACGATTTGACCTTAAAACGACCTTCATTTCCATCAAGATGGAGAAACAGTTCTATCACCTACCAATATCCTTGCTTTCATTTAAAATATTAAAAAGTATATTTTCCTACATTTAAACCATGTTTGAAACACATACTAAATCCAAGAAAACGCTTTCAACTTTTGATTGTTTACTTTTTAACTAATTTAATTGACTATCAAAAAATAGTAATGGTAAATTAACAACAGTGCTACATTATAAAATGATTATATCTCAATTATTCATTCAAGCAATAACAAAAATACTTTTGTCTTCTATTCAAACTAATTTCATATTCCTTCTTGCTACAATTACTCAAAAATTCTACTAAAAAATTATACGCATCAATCACTATCTTTTATAAAATCTAGCATTGCAAAAGAATGCTATAAAATATAACAACACCATTGAGCCTGTGTTGCGGAACGCATTCTCAGAAAATCGGAGGTGACAATGAATTTAGACTGTGATTTATTAGTGTATTTGCCATATGGCAACATACACTATTGGCGTCGGTCGGATGGCGGGACCTAGGGGTCGGAACAAAATTTCTCGACGTTTCATAACCTCCTAAACACTTTGGCACCATTTTTAAAAATGTTTATATATATATGTATATATATATTTATATATATATATATATATATATATATATACGTATATATATATATACGTATATATATATATACGTATATATATATATATGTGTGCGGGCAATAACTTTCGAAAGAGTTAATTGATTTTAACGAAATTTGGCCCACGTTTTGAAATCCATCACCGCAAGAAGCCTATTTAAAATGGGCGTAATCGGGGCATTTTAAGGGTAGTTTTTAGGGGTTGAAAAATGTTTTTGGGCCCCAAAATACCGAAAAAATTCTCAGAATCGTTTTAAAATTGACATTTAACCCTTTAGTAGTAATTAAAAAGTGTCCCTAAAATTTTAATAAAATCGGCCCGACAGGACCGGACTTACAAATTTTATGAAAACACTAGTTTGCAGATAGTGAATTATTTACTGATAGTTGTATATAATTTGGTATAGAGGTTCGATTGATAATAGTATTGCCATTAAGAAAAAAAATGTTATTTTAAGGGGTGTATTAAGGAGTCAAATTTTTTATTTTGCCCAAAAACCAACTTAAGTTTGCAATTTGCATAATAAATCCACACTGCCTGTATAAGCAAATACACTATATTGTCGGCAGGGTTTTGGCACTGCGACCCGGGTTTTTATTACTATGCAGAAACAGTCTCATGTCGCCAAACTTTTCATTTTCTAGAACATTCGACTGTAAAATGGCAGTACATAGAAAAAACTTGCATTTTAAAGTTAATTTTGATCAAATAATGTTTCATATTGGAAACTGTACAAAAAATAGTGTTTAAATCAATTAGTTATTGATGTGAAACATCTAATGACGCGCTTGGATGGGAGTGAAAATGCTTCAATTGCAAGTCGCGACGTCACATTCAGCCAGCCTCGCGTCTCTCAATACTCGTACTGAGCACTTCTTTCTCTACTACACTAAACACTCGCTACTTTACGTGTGTTAGTGTGTCGGGGATTTTACTTGTGAATATATCTGTGTAATATTTCACATCTGCCAGGCGTCCCACGACAGCTCACATTTTTTTCTTAGTAGAATCGTTTTGAAATTCTACAACGGTTTTCTTTAATAAAGGAATATATGTGATCATACTCTAAGGCCATTGTCAAATCAGATTTGCTGACAACATGTTCTGCAACACGGCATCAAACTCAAGTTTTTCCCTAATGTCAACATTTTCGTTGAATCGAGTGCAAGTAAAAGTCAGTAAATCGTAATATCTCTGGCTATAATCAAGTTTATCGACATATAAATTATTTAATACGAATGACTGCATCGAGGGAAAAAGTCACCTCAAAACAGAAATCTGCATACAAACGCAATTGTCACTCAACAAACACCATCCAAAACAGTTATAGTGTAATTTTTGTATTTTATTTTATAATATTATGTTTTAAAGCATTCAAACAACCGTTCACACAAAAACATTTTTTTTACTATCGTATTCCTTGCAATCACATCCCATGTATTTATATAATAATATTCACTGCGTAGCAAGGTCATAAGATACAGAGGTCACCTCGCTAATGAATGACGTCAGCTGGAAGACCGTTCAATGTATCAACCACGCAATTGACAGTCCAACAGATAACGTCATCCCTTCACTATTATGCAACGGGATAAGGCCACCTCTGTATCTAATAACCTTGACTTCATACCACTTACTTAAAGTTAATAATTATGCAATCAGTATATACCAGGCCTTTTCAAAATTGTGTAAAACATTTGTGGAATTAATCTAACACGGATTAAATAATCTGAAAACAATTCATGGCCAGTTTCTACAGTAGGAACAGAAGTTATATTTATCCAATGCCTTGTCTTCTACTGTATATTGGATTTGTGAATTATATTATTTGCAAAATAAGGTTTAGCATTTTTTTTATATAGAAACAAACATTTTAACCTACTTAAACATTACCCCCTTTGCCTGTAATGGATTTAGAGCTCAGATAAGAAAACCTATTCATAATCATATCACATTTTATCTGATGACTCTATTTTGTCAAAATAGTTTGTGACTATATAATAATGTCAAATTAGTATACAATAATACTCATTTACTAATAATTAATGAAACTGACAATTCACATGTTGAAGACCTGGTATAAACAGATTTATAATAATTCGAACTATAAACCATATGCAAAACTTCTTCGTACGTATACCAAATGCTAGGCGTTATTCACTAATATTATATACACTATAATATATAATTATATTGTAAAAACAACTGATGCAAAAACAAAAAAAGTAATATAGTACAGCCACAATTAGGCCCCGATAACGAGTCATACCAAGTCAAAGTATTTAAAAAAATGAAAACAAACATACATATTACACACATCATACTATTTTAATATCTAATTTTTAAATACCTTTCATTCAAGTAAAGTTCAGCAATCGCTAAATATTCAATATTAATTATGTACAAAAAAGGAACAAAAACAGTTGCGGTTCTTACAAATCTATTAAATTAAATTCATATTATGTTTTTTGGCGTTTCCCAAAAACAAAAGAAACAATTTTCAAATATTTTTATATAACAAAAATGATACAAAAAAAAAAAAAACTTATCTTAATAATCATTTATATTATTCAAATTTACTGGTAATGTCGAGGTGGTTTCCTATGCCGAAATCCTATTTTTCAGGCCAGCCGTAAGAACATTAGTCAAACTATCTAACACGCTAAAGAGATTCATCAAAATCTATTATGTCTGTACAACATACATGAAAAATGTAAAAAAAGAACAAACAAACAAGACAACAACGTCTGGGATTTCTCTGATGAAGCATTTGATCAGCAAATATAACAGCTACAATTTAATTAGTAACTGCAGCTTTTCAAAAACATGATTTCAAAGTATCGTTACCTTGCTAGGGTGTTTAATGAGCTGAACCAGTCTTATTACCTAAGTCGATATATTTCCGTTTCATTTCGAACAACTTCTCGTAGCAACAAATCAAAAATAACTGCCACATCATATTGATTAGTTGTAACCAGTGGCGGATTTACGCCTAGGCCTGTGAGGCCCAGGCCTAGGGCGGCAAAAATTTAGAGACGATAAAATTTCAGAAGTAAACAATGTTAGGAGTTAGGACAGTTCAAATTTAGAAATTAATTTGGATTAGTTTCGTTAGTTCTGATTATGACGACGTTTTCGCGCGAACTAAAGCCAGAAGGAAGAAATTAATGTCATAAGTGACAATTAAAAAAATGTGTTTATTATTTATCTTTGAAAAATTATATTTAAATTAATAGAGTTATATTTAAAATATAATATTAAAATGCAATTCGCAATAATTTAAAGATTTGAAAATTAGATGTTTAATTGCAATAATCACTTGCACACAGAGCAAAAGGGCGCCATATCGGACGGGGCCTAGGGCGGCTTTCAACCTAAATTCGCCACTGGTTGTAACATATTAAAACCGATAAGAAATTGACAAACTAATAAATCGGGTAATGATACCATGTATCAAACATTACATAACAATTTCAAAATATTCTAAAGCTGTACTAGAATAATAAATAATAATTTAAGAAATCCCGACGTTGTCTATATTTAAATTTCACTACTAAAATTTTACTTTAGTCAAAATATTTTATCCTTGGATGTAGAGTTCTGAGGTGGTGCACGTCTAATCACCTCGGATCACGAGTGCTGTTTCACGACGATAACGCCCGGCCGCGATTGTTGTTGTTGTTGGATGGACGAAGCGTGGAACTGTAAGAACGGATTCATTTCCACTTGCAGTAATCGCTGCTTCTTTTCGACTGGTTTTGTGGTGAGTGCTAACGGAACGTCCTGTGCGGGCGGGGGCGCGGGCGCCAGCCGTTTCCCCGTCGGCTCGTCACCGAACAGATGGTCGCCTTCCAAGTGACGGATTGCTTCGACGATGGTTTCGAGGTTCTGTCGCGACGTATTCGCAACGTATAGTCGCGCTTGAGGTGTCGTCGCGTCGTCGGAGTTAACGGGAGAAGGTATTCGTTCAACTTCGACCTTGGGTTCTGCTTTGATGGCTGCTTCGAGTACGCTCGGCAGCCTCTGTGGACTTGGAGAACGCGAAACTGGAGGAGAACACGAAACTACTGTTTGTGTCTGTGCAACAGGCGGTACTACGTCCATACCGACAACCTATTAAAAAAAACACAATTAGAAATATACTTTCGAAATGGCAAAATCAAACACAAAATTGGCTAGTTGTGGATAGTAATCAACAGATTAGTGAATTGTTAGTATTTGTTTTGTTTCAATAATGTAATCAAATAATAAAAGAATAGTAACTTCTTACCACAACAGATTTATTCAGTGGATGTACATTTCGAGAGCAAAGCTCCCATCTTCAGCAAAACACTAAAGTTTAATTCATCTTTAAAGTTCAATTCCAGATATATGTTATAATAGAAAACAGTATCACGGGTCATTATTTTCTACAATTTAATAATTGTTTTTGTAATGCCAAATTGTATATTATATCATAGTTTAACTATCATTTAAGCATATTGAGAGCTTGAAAAAGTCTTAATTAAAAAAAAGACGAAACGTTGCAATCAATGAGTGTTTAAATTGATTTATTTTCATTATTCCAATTACCCGTGATACTGTTTTCTACTAAAGTTTAGTATTTTGCTGAAGATGGGAGCTTTGCTCCCGAAATGTACATCCACTGAATAAATCTGTTGTGGTAAGAAGTGACTATTCTTTTATTATTTTATTGTTCCAACCACAGTGTTCTTAATATTTATAATAATGTAATCGTTGAAAGGAAGTTTGGATGAGTAACAATCAAAAGAAAAAAGCTTTTCAATGTTTCGCTTCTGGCCAGCGTTTCGAAATATTTTATTTCATCTTTAGGGTCTATGAACATGTATAACATATTATGTTCGAGGTGGCGTTTGCTAGCCGGGTCCCAGTCTGCGCAGGCCCCCCACGGGCCTGGCTTGCGGGGCTTGCCGCAAGCCAGGCTAGGTCCCAGCTCTTGCGACCTAAATGTAAATTAGATCAGATAGTTCGTTCATACAAGAGAGAAATGAAATAGAAAAATATCCCATCTACCATCCAGTCTCGAGTCCCGGGTTTGTGGGGAGCCACCCGGGTCCTTCCGGCCCAGTCCGACTCTGGCCACATCTGCCCCCGTCAGGATTCGAACCCGTACCTTCCGAATGCGAGTCTACCCAGCTCAGTGTTTTAATTGAATATACAAATGAAAATAAATATAATAAACAAACCTGCATCTCTTCCGGCATAGCCGTTTCATGTACAAGCGACACAACAGTGCCGTCTTCTGCCGCAGCGGTGACTTGGTAAAGCTGTGGCGAATACACTACTTGATTCTCTAACGATCTCAGCTGATCTTCTAACAGCATTCTCAGTCGTCTCTCCCGGTCCAACTGTGCTTTGACTTCGATCAATTCCTGTGCAGCGCTCACCGACACCGTCATGATGGCCACGGGTTCCGGAGACACCGATCCTACCCCGTCGTCCGACGATTCCGCGGATACGGGTTGTGGTGCAGGTGTCGCTACGATTAAACCGTTTTGCGGCGGCGGTGGCGGCTGTTGCTGTTGTTGCTCTGCTTTGCGTTTCTTCGGCGGAACGTCGCCGCCCTCGTGCTGATTCACGAGACGTTTCAACTGACAATTCTGTGACAGAAGTCTGGTTTTCTCTTGTTCTAATGAATAGATGTATTCAGCCGTCTGTTGTAGTATAGCAGCCTGAAATCAACAAAAATTCAAGAATGTTAATAAAAAACTATCTTTTAAAATCACAATCTCTCATCAGTCATGAATATTATCAAAATCAGCTGTGTTCCGAGATTTTATTGATCATCTAATAATTTCGAAGGTAAAATTTTTAATTTAATTTAATATATTAACCAGAATTACATAAGTATCCTATAGAGATGATATAATCATCTGTACATAGGCCTGGTCATATTACAAAATTTATAAATTCAAATACTTTGTATGCCAACCAGCGTTGCCAGATTTTTTTTTGCCAAGTCGGGATTCTGGAACTTTTTGAGTGAAAAAAGCGGGACATAGTAAAAAAACGTTTATAATCATAAGTTTTTAAATATTTATATTTTTATTTGAGTTCAAATTACGTTTACGTGACAATAGATAGCAAAAATAGCCATAGAAAATGTATTTTAATAAAAATATGATATTTTAAATTAGATTTACCCTGCCGTTAAATAGTTGAGTCTTATTCGTCTTCTGAATAAAAAAAAATAAAAAAAAAAACAGAAATCAAAATGAAAAAAGTTTTATTCATTAGAAAAATATGGCGTTTCAAACAATAGTCTGAGGAGTGAGTGTTACAAATTGCAACTTACAATAAGAGAATAATTATTTACGCACGGTCGAGTTATCCCCGAAAAGCGGGACTGAGCCTGTCCCGCGCGGGACATTTAATTTTTATTTAAAAATCGGGACGTCTGGCAACG
Organism: Venustoraphidia nigricollis; assembly: GCA_034508555.1. Taxonomy (NCBI): domain Eukaryota; kingdom Metazoa; phylum Arthropoda; class Insecta; order Raphidioptera; family Raphidiidae; genus Venustoraphidia; species Venustoraphidia nigricollis. The sequence goes on from JAVRKA010000013.1 coordinate 5,427,248, forward strand.
CTGATGCCAACTGATATAGTAAATACATTTTTTTAAATGTTAAGTACAATAATAAATAAAGAAATTTAAATAAAGTTATATATATTATGTCTATGATAACCAGTTAGATATAAATGGAGAATAAAAAAAGAAATAGCGTAGCATAGGAAAGCAGGAGAAAAATCATCTTCTTACGTTATAAATCCAGTAGCTTAATGCCTTTTTAAGTCCTTTGGTTTTAAAAGAGATGTATTTTCTTAATTCGTAATGTCTTCAAAAAAAAATAATAATAATAATAATGCCTTCTCTCTCTTTATTTCCGAGACTAGTACGTCAATTTTTTTTTTTATCAGGCATTTAAAGAAGCTAGTAAAGATTATAAAGAATGTGTTCGATGCAAAAATTCATCAAAAGTATAAAAGAATTAACGAATAAAGAGCATAACTTTAGCGTCCTGTGAAATGCACCGAAAGCACGGTGGGTTCTATCGGCCTTGTGCTTGCCAGAAGGTAATTCAAATTGTATGAAAAATAAAATAAGACTTAAGTCGTTTTGCTTTATGTCTGCTAATTAATTAAATTGCTTTTTGTTGTATGTTATACGTGATACAATGAAAAATCACAAACAAAAAAAGGCACAGGAAATCATAACTTGCAAGTTGGGTCAACGAATTATATTTAAGATATGAATTGTTAAATATCTTTTACGATATTTTGTATAATCATATAGCAACAAAGACAAAGTGTATTCAGTTAATGCATTATTAAAAAAAAACATATCTTGTTATGTATTATTGCACAAGGCGAAACTAGAGACCCTAGATTCTAGAAGATACTAAATGTTCGCCATTTTTTCTCCAAAATGCGCGACGAGAAACAAACATTTTTTTAATACAGTTCACCATCGGCCAAAAATTAAATTTACGATGCGTATGAGTTAATCACAGGTTTATATTTTGAAAATGAATGGCGGACCAATCAGAGGTTGCTGTCTCGTGCAGTTTTTTTTTTTTTATTAAAGGGTCTCTAGATGTAACGCGAATCGCAGTTCGTGTGAACAAAGAATCACGTAAAAAACTTGCATTACAACTTTGCAACTTTCTTTCCAAATAGCATCATCAAACATCGACACAGGAAACAAAACAAGTTTTGTGTCATTAAAATTTCGTGTCTTTCAAATCGAATTAACATATTCAAGTTTTTTTCCCGAGGTAACAAAATTAAGTAAAAAATATTCAAGCAATAAAATGCTAAAAAATGTTAAAAGATTTAATAAATGTTGAGCTTTCAGCTGTCAAAAAAATCAGGAATGTACTGAATAACAATAAATTCTGCATTTTGCAAGACCGCGATACAGAAATTCAAAAAAGTAGTTTTGTTTATGTTAGAGGCTCAGATTTGCGAGTTTAATTTTCAAAGTTTCATTCAAAATGGAAAATGTGAACCTTAAGAACATTAATAAACGCAATAAAGAATTAAAATTAACAGATTCGGATATTCCCGAGCCGGGAACTAAATAGAGAAATAGATTGTAGATTTCAGATGCTCGACAACTCCGCTAAGCCGGTTCATGCGAAATACCGAACGACTTTTTCCTTTCGGTCGTTCGGTGTATTTTTCACTTAAAGAAAAATTCCTTATCTTTAAATATATATAATTCTGACTGAACTCCTCCTACACAGCTGGACCGATTTTGATGAAATTTTTGTGTGTTCAAGTCGATTCAAAAAAGGTTTAGATTCGCAATTAAATCCACTAGTAAATATGTTTTATATATAAAAATCGATGTCGATATGTATGTTCCCTATGGACTTCAAAACGGCTGGACCGATTTTGATGAAATTTTCATGCAATCTTCAGATTAGTCCAGCAGGTGATCCTGTGAAGTTTGGTAGCGATCGGATCAACAGATTATTTTTTGTTTTTTGACAATTTTGATTTTTCTTCGATTTTTGAACATTCACAATTAAAAGCGATTGAATTCGTTCAATACACGTTGAGAATTTCACGATAATGGTTCTCATCTTTTATGGCTATAGATAATTAGTGCTACCCATGCGAAGCCGCTAATAACAATAAAATTTCTTTTAATCCCGGATAATACCCGGCACCCTGAAAAAACAACGGTGTCCGAGGAAATGACTAAAATATTAATTTTTTTAAACACTCAATTCTCAACAGCTGACTATAGAGCACCCAACTCGAACAACAAACACGATGCATACATAGAGGTTACCTAGCTTTTTTTCACATTGCATGTATAATTATTGTTCTAAAAATAAACTGGGTACAGACACGTAATATGCATGTATCAAGGTATGAGAGGCGAGAGCTACAACACAATGCAGATAGGTAGAGCGCCCGCGGGGGACGTGAAAAGGCATGCATACAATACATAATACAGTGTGTGAATTTAGTCTGAAACAACCCATACTAAAAAGAACCGTCGAAACGCGACGCTAGCCGAAAGGGACGTCGCGTCTTGCAATCTATGCGAATTCACTTCGATCCAAGTGCGCCATTAGATGTTTCACATCAAAAATCTCAAATCATCTACAGGGTAAAAATCCTTGGACACGTCAATTTTATTTTCCGAAGACATTATTTTTTTTTGGTGCGATATGAAAAGATGGTGAAAGCGAATGTTTACGATGCGCGCGCAAAGTGTAACATCAACATTAACAGGATGAAGTTGCTCGCAGAACAAAGCTACAAAAGTACAAATTTCGTATCTCGCATTTGTCATGGAACACGCTGTATGTACTACGTATCTTGGTCATTTTTATTATTATTACAGAAACGGTGGAGAGGAATGGAAGCATCACCGGTTAAAACCGCTTTAAGTCTCCCGATCAGGGTTGAACAGCGGCGGTTCTCGTCAAAAATAGCTACGAAAATCTTTAAAAAAAAAGTGAACGACAAAAAACAATCTGATCTTGAAGTAACCATATTCTACTAACCCTGTCCCCCTGTTTAAAAAGTAATTAAACCCAATAGTCGCGTTTTTAGGGATCTCCTGATAAACAACATATATTTCGCTCCTGTTCGTTGAGGAGTTATTTATCTGATCTCTATAAAAGATGATAAAAAATATAGTAAAAAATGGTACTATAATTACAAATTACTTTTATTTTCCTAAAATAGTTGACTAAAAAATAATTAATAGTAAAATTGTGATTCTTTTAGTGGGTTGCTGAAAACAGTCAAAACATTTGAATTGCAATGACCTTAGATTGTGATAGTGTCAAATCTTCGAAACGACTGAACTAACTGTGAGGGCACTTTGCAGACAGTTAAAAGACTATTCCAGGGATGATCTAGGCTATATTGTATCCCGAAAATACTTATGACTTTTTTGTGAAATCGAAAAACTGGTACAATTATCGGTTTTTCGTATAATTATTTAATAAATTTTAAGAGATACGAAAAAACGTTTGAAACGAAAGTGGGGTTTGCAATTTTGTGCGCAAAAAATGTTTCTACACTATCTCCTATCTCTCATAGAACGGATTTATAATTTTTTAAAAAACAGTAGTTTGCAGATAGTGAATTACGAGACTAATTTGGTGTATATGATTTGGTACAACGAGAAAATCCATTTCGTGTATTGAAATGCATTTATTTTAAGGGATACATTAAGAGGTAAATTTTTTTATTTTTCTCCAAAAACAAACTTAAGTTTACGAAATAAAACCATAACTGGGTCAAATATACAAAATTACGGGCAAGTCGCTGGCCAATAATAAATAGCATTTAATTTTTAATATATCGCTCACCCCTCGTCACATGTATTGAATATTATACATATACACTTTAACACGATGCATTCGAAATGTGACCTGCAGCTAGAATTTGCATAAAATAAAACGTTTGCAATTAATCGAGATTGTAGTGATCGATGCTGAGCTAACTCGAAGTTATTTAATTCATGTTAAGATGCGTGGTCCATCATATAGTAAAATATGCTCTATGGGAAATTTTGTTCGTCGTTCCGCTCAGAGATTTTGTATGTCGCAGGGCTTGTGCTGTGATAATGTCTATCGCAGTTGTAGACGAAATGCCAGGTAGAAATACCGACGGACCACAGCCTACAAGCCCGGAAATCAAGAAGATTAGGAACAATGCCGGTCGTGAAAACCTACACACCCGTGCGAATGATAATTCTAAGAGTATTAAAGGGCTGAAATGAATAAAGAGCGTAATTCCGATTATATGGTTCACTGGTCACCAGTTTTCTGAAACAACCTGTATAGCCGTGGCGCGGTGAAGCGACACCGGCTGGCGTGTTTATATTTCTCCATCGCGGATGGTCATTCGTCTATGATGTAGAACACGTGGCGCGACCAGTTGTGTGAGGCCAACTCGAAGGAACCTCTCGCTACAAAACAGACAACACGCGCAGAGGTGGCTCGTCCCGTCTGACTTCACTTCCCAAATATTGCGTTACTCGCGTTAAATGTAGCGGGCTACCACGACCGCTCAACTCGTTGAGCTGCCACGTAGAGTTGGGTAACTCAGATCTGAACCGATTCAAAGAGCCGACTCCGACAGAAGATCCGTGAGAGCCGACCCACTTTTTTTTGAGCCGACGGATCAACCGATCCGCGTAACTCAGTGAAACACTTAACGCACAGAAGCACATTTTACACTTACGTATCAGTTCTTGCTTTGATGCATCTGTCAGCTCAAATGACTCATGCATCACATGTTTGGCTATATGCATTCTTGATTCTATACAGGTCGTGATATGATTGACTGAACTAGGTAACTCAGTGGCAGACTGCAGTAACATATTCAGAACTCGGCTCTTTTTGAACCGGTTCAGTGAGCCGGCTCACATACGGGATCCAGATGCAAAGATGCAGATCACTAAAAAGACCCGTTTTTCTCATCTCTACGTTGATGTTCTGAGTCTATTACTGAGGCGTTGCCTCAACTGTAACGGTAGCTCCTCTGGTGCACAGACGGCGGCCACCGGATTATACAACACGTTTGTGTGCGTCCGTAATAATATGCACACACACACACATCCATCCATATGTATACAAGACCGCGTCGCGCCGTAACCTTGAATGCTGCATAACAAAAAGGAGTCAGCCGAAAGTTTGATAACCCATATTATTACATTGTTAGGTAGGATGATTGTTGTAATAACTGGATCAATTTTTTTCAATATTTTTAACAGAAGTAGCAACTACACTAATCGTATTTGGCCGTGATGATTCTTCAAGCATTGTTTTAATTTCAACTCCTACGCTGGTCAAAAAGGGAAGTAGAGTTTTTAGACAATAGTTAATGTTTCGAAAATTGTTAAAATGAGAAATATTGAATTCATCGTACTAACTCCTGTAAAATAAGCAAACCCGTATTTGAGCTTTTTTTTTAAAGTTCAACCTCCAAAGTAGTAAAACGGGCGAATAGTTTTTTTACTAATCAACGCTCAGTTCAAACTGTTGACGCTAGAATTTGAATAGTGGGTTCCTTTCATAATCTAGACACGCAATAAGAAGGGATTTTGGTATCAACTGTCGAATGGTGAAATTGCTTAATATAAACTCAAAAAGTTAAACAGGAAAAAAATATTCATCGTAGAAAATAAAGAAATACATGTTTGACGGTCTGTTCAACAAACAACCCGAACGGAGAGGATATGAGTTTTATATTATTAAATTTAACTGGGTCAGAGCTATCACAAACCACGCTATACCCAATAATAATAATAAATCGCGGGTAAAAGCTATATTAACATCTACAGTCGGTCATCAGCATTTATTTTCAACTGATTTTACTCGCGTATTTTCAAGTTTCTATAGTCACTAAATACTTCTCACGCAAAATGTCTCCTCCAACGTTACCCAACCAATGGAAAAATACGTTAGATAACGTTTAACCTCAAATTAATAAAGGTTTTTCTGATTGGAGTATGGCTGCCACTAAGTGAGGATGTAAAAGAAATTGAAAATACATGAATCAATTAATTCCGACAGGTTGAAAATACATGAGTTTTACCGTATTTCTACCAAATTTAAGCGCGAAATATGGTGGATACACCACAACGTTGCCAGACGTCCCGATTTCTAAAAAATCAAATTTAAATGTCACGCGCGGGACAGGCTCAGTCCCGTTTTTCGGGGATAGCTCGACCGTGCGTAAATAATTATTCTCTTATTGTAAGTTGCAATTTGTAACACTCACTCCTCAGACTATTGTTTGAAACGCCATATTTTTTTAATGAATAAAACTTTTTTCATTTTGATTTCTGTTTTTTTTTATTTTTTTTTATTCAGAAGACGAATAAGACTCAACTATTTAACGACAGGGTAAATCTAATTTAAAATATCATATTTTTATTAAAATACATTTTCTATGGCTATTTCTGCTATCTATTGTCACGTAAACGTAATTTGAACTCAAATAAAAAGATAAATATTTAAAAACTTCTGATTATATACGTTGTTTTACTATGTCCCGCTTTCGACGAAAGAATCCCGCTTTTTTCACTCAAAAAGTTCCAAAATCCCGACTTGGCAAAAAAAAAAATCTGGCAACTCTGATACACCATAACATTGTGATATGGCTGAACACAAAACATGCGGCTTGACCGATCATTGTAACAATCACCTCGACACGTATGGTTTCCCCGTATAGCTTATACATAATAATAATATTGTGTATATTAATAGTCAGATGGTGCCTCTTCAGTCATTAGCATACACATGGCTTCATTTATAATGCAGTAAATCAAGCGATAATGTTGAATAATATTAAACGAGCGATGTCACTTGCTAGAAGAGGTGGTACTGCAGAGTATCATTATCTTTTCTCTTTCTTTGGTCAGGTGTTTAGCTTCGTTTTTGAAGTGAAACTTCTTTACCGACGTATATGTTTGATTTTCCTGTAATGTTGACGGGGAAATGATTCAACGTCGGGTAAATATATAAGAAAAACCTTGGTAACACAAAATAGATACCGCATGAATGAAATCTAATGAGTTATGTTTGAAACTTAATTTGTATATCGCTGATTAATTTTAAAATTACATAGAATCGTGCTATAAAAATATTTACGCTAGACTCGTTTTAAAAACCGATATTTAAAAAAACAATCAATTTCAATGGCATTTTTTAAAAAACAAAGTTCCATTTAAAAAATTCACCATTTTAAAAGCAGAAAAAATTTGTTGTGTGACAATTGAAGATTACGCCGTTTTACCCAGCATTCAAATCTCCAGTTTTCCTGCAATGATCGCACAAGAGATACGAACCACACGATAAATAAAATAAATATTCAATGCACAGTCGTTGGCAGCGAAACGACTGTTTTTTTTTGTGGGAGTGAGAGTACTTATGAAAGCTCACACTGTAAACTAGTATAATATGAAAAAAGGGGGGCAAAGTTCGGCACAGAGAACGATTTACAGGTTTCGCCGAAAAAAAGATTGAGATCTGAGTGTGCCAAGTTCTATTAAAGTCTCTTTGAACTTACCTCCAAACGTAATAAAACATATTACTGTTTAAAAAGAAAAACAATTGTTTGCTTGCTAAATCTTTCATTTGGCAAGTTTTCATGTTATAAATAAATGACTCATGTGTACAAAGTTGCCAAGTGAAAGTGAGTAATTGAGTCATATTAACTCACTTACTTTTAATATTAACTCAGTATGAAAAGTAGCGATATTCGGATCTCGGGAACTATTTGACCTTTTTTTTAAATAAAATTTGGGATTAATAGGCAAACAAAATTATAGGCGTTTTCGTCAAATAGAGTTCGAGGTATAAGAGCCGAAAATAGCTCGAAATGGTTCGGGTAAATATGTTATTAGTCAGTGGTGGCAAACTTGGCTGACACACTACCGTGTGTCTGGATTAAACATTATGTTTATACTTTTTGCTCGGATTGAAAAAAATTTAGCTGTAAAAAGGTAAAAGGAAAACTTTATTTAAAGTTCTGCTAACAATACAAACACTTTCTGTTTACTTTCTGCAATAATATCAGCTGACGGTATTTAGATTAAGAAAAAACCAATGGCCCGAGGCTTGAAGGCATGAGTATAGAACTATAAACCAGCATTTGTATCTTGTAAGCTGATCACAAGAAAGCAGATGTTCTTTGTGTACAATGCATACATTACACACAGGTGACACATTTAAAATACGTCACATTGTCCCTCTTTATACCCGAGATTATACAATCGTGAGTTGAGGCGTTGAGAATTATAGTGGCCTAACCCACAAAATTTCAATATTTTCTTATGTCCATAAAGTAATCGGTTATTATCGAAAGTTTCGGTAGAAAAACGACCTAACCGCAGTTTAAGAGCCGTTTCGTAGATTAAACTGCGGTTAGGTCGTTCTTCTACCGAAACTTTCGATAATAACCGATTACTTTATGGACATAAGAAAATATTGAAATTTTGTGGGTTAGGCCACTATAATTCTCAACGCCTCAGTTTTCACTTTCAAAAATTCTACACCGTACCCCAAAACTATTTTGTGAACGCAACAGAGGTAAAGGGTTATATCAGAAACATAGATGATTAGGATTCATGTATTGTCAATACCATCTATTTTTCAACTGATTTTGCTCACGTATTTTCAAGTTAGTACCAATGGAAAAGTACAACGTTTAATCTTTAAAATTAATAAAAGTTTTTTTTTCTGATTGGTCTACGACTGCCACAAAATGAGGATTAAGGAGAAGTTGAAAATACGCGAGTCAAGTTGAATTTCGTGAGTTCGGTGTCTATCTGTCTGTCATAAGTCCTATTCCGATTTCAACGAAATCTGGTATCCCCATGAGCTAAAAGAATAGGTCACTTTAGAGTTTATATTTAGCTTTTCTTGCGTTAAAGTAGGGCTCCCTTATAGAAATAAAATTATATTTTTCATACGCATGAATTGATTTTCAAGTCAAATTAGGTTCACGTAAATACCCGAATATGTGTACTATTTTAAGATCAAATGTAGAGATGGAAAAAACGGGTCTTTTTAGTGATCTGCATCTTTGCATCTGGATCCCGTATGTGAGACGGCTCACTGAACCGGTTCAAAAAGAGCCGAGTTCTGAATATATTACTGCAGTCTGCCACTGAGTTACCTAGTTCAGTCAATCATATCACGACCTGTATAGAATCAAGAATGCATAGCCAAACATGTGATGTATGAGTCATTTGAGCTGGCAGATGCATCAAGGCAAAAACTGATACGTAAGTGTAAAATGTCCTTCTGTGTGTTAAGTGTTTCACTGAGTTATGCGGATCCGCTGATCCGTCGGCTCAAAAAAAGTAAGTCGGCTCTCACGGATCTTCTGTCGGAGTCGGCTCTTTGAACCGGTTCAGATCTGAGTTACCCAACTCTAGTCAAATGCGTTTCACTTCTGCATGATCAAAGTTTTAAGTGCGTCACACAACACTCAGATGCATTATGTGTTTGCACTGCTACATTGAAATGTTGGAGCAGACAAAGACAGTTGGTTTGGTGTCTGCTTTCTTGATGGATCGCTCCTCTCAGATTCAATTCCTTTGTTCACGAAACAGCTGCTACAAATTTGTTATGTTTATGTAATCCTGAAACTTTATCAGAAAACACTGCAAAAGATAGTTTTATTAGAACATTCAGGAACTGCACTCGAAGGACAATTTTAAAATGTGATTTTTATTAGCTACACAAAAGTGATTTACGTATGTTACTACCAGGGGCGTAGCTACCGCCGTATCAATTATACGGGGCCCCCGAGCCACGGGGGCCCCCAACGTGCGTAAGCAAAAATTAATAAAAACTTCCCAGTTTTTTTTTTTTCAGAAATGACAAAAGTCAAAAAAAGCAATTTCTTTTTTTCAAAAAAATTGGCAACACCTTACATCGGTTATCGCGGGCTGCGGGATTTCCCCGTTTAAGTCATTTACTTCAACGGGGGAAGGGCCCCCAAACAAATTTTTATACGGGGCCCCGCCAAGGCACGCTACGCTTCTGGTTACTACCAGATAATTGGGTGTAGTTTTAAGGTTTCAAAATTTAAGGGGTTTGTCATCATTATAGTACAGTTCGAAACGAAGCAATGAGACAATGCAAAAACATACCCGTCCCATGCATAAAAACTACCCCGTAAATATTGCCAAATGATTTAAAAATGTAATTCACGACGAGCTAAAAATAATTAAAAAAATTGTGATTTTAAGAAGGTGATAAAATTATTTCTTGAAGAACATACTACTGAACCTATTTTATCATTTAAGTAATATTTATGTGGGACCACCCTGAAGGTATGTTCTATTTAATGGAATAGGGATCAATAAAATCGCTTCACAACTGGTGATCTCGCGGAATACTCGCAAAAATGCAGGTCGAATCTCTTCCGTTTTTGAAGTCCATTAAAAATACAATTTTTTTATATAAGTTTATAATAATCCATTACTGTTTTAATTTTTGTAAACCTCACATGTTTTAACCATTGTTACCTATCCCGAATCCAGGTGAGAGTCCCAGTATTACGATAGCACACCTAAAATCAATCGTGAGATTCCAAAACTTCGGGAATGAAAGCTACGCTAGACCTTTGGTCTTGGCCTTTTTTTTTTTTTTTTGGATAATTTCAACAAATCAAATTTTGTCACCCGAAAATTTAACTACAAACTTGGTTTGACTTCAAACACTAACTTGTGTGACCTGAGCTGTACGACCTGTTCACTGCACAGTGCTGCTCGGCACTCCCTAGCGTCAGTCGGCAGAACTAAATACTACCATACAAAAGCGTTGATGCCACGCAGAGACATGCTTTTGATACAACGAGGTGCAACTATGCATTTACATTACCAAACACGAGCTCTAGGTCTTTAAAGATCGATAATTAACATCGATATTATACGACGTATGGAAAGCCAAAATGGAGTCTTTATAGTCAATGCGCCTACGGGCTACCAAGACTTTGATTCCTTTAAACGTTGTCTATAATATTACAATATACATATCAAATATATATAATCTAAACAGTCTCATTGGTTAAGTCTTAATACATACTTGAATTTGAGAACGGTTTTAAGGAAGACTAGGTCTACTCTTTGGTAACAGCGGACTTGTCAAAAATTTCAAACCAAAATTATTTATCATTAATCTAGACTATTTTAAGATGGGCCAGTAGTAAGTAATCAAAAGCATAGCTCGGAGGCGGTGCCTTTTATGTGGCTACCGATGGATTCGTGACCTTGGTTCCAATACAAGATGAAAATTTATGACTTTTTTTGTCGACGTACAAAAAGAGGACCTAGAGAAACTAACTGAATAAAATGTCTTATTAAACCAGACGCTTACGAAACAATTCGCTGTAAACTTTCGAGGCGGTCAGCGCTGGCTGTTTCAGGATAAAATCTTAAGTTTACCGAGCATCGAGGTTACGGGAAGGAATAAAGTGCGTAATCTGGTTGTTTATTTATTCTTGGATTGCGTTGGCGCCAGAAAATGGCGACTTCTATTAAATTTCAATACTCGTAACGACGATTTTATTTGCATTTGGGTGCGTTGTGCCTACAATAAATATTAATATATTACGGCCAATATGTTGCCGGACAGATCAATAACCATTAATATTAACATAATTATTTACATTTACGAATGACATCATAACTCATATACGAATCCTTCGCGCATGGGTGTGTGTGTGTGTGTGTGGTAGACAAGAGATTGTCAGGTTAGGGTAGGTCCTGTTTTGAGACAGAAAATGCATCCGCATTCACTACACTGTTGCTGCACATTGTACCAGTTTCGTCACCCTACATTTTTGGCCAACGAAGCGAACTGTATGTAAAGGTGATTTATATGAGGTAAACTGCATTTAGATACACGATCATTTCTTCGCATACTCAACTATAATCAACCTGCAATTTTATTAGTGTATTTGCCATATGGCAACATACACTATTGGCGTCGGTCGGATGGCGGGACCTAGGGGTCGGACCAAAATTTCTCGACGTTTCATAACCTCCTAAACACTTTGGCACCATTTTTGAAAATGTTTATATATATATGTAGGGGAACTACGTACAAAATGACATATACGTACAAAATGACATAGGCTTCATAATTCGAATTTGGCGAACTCAAGCGCGCAGCTGATAATCGCATCACGTGACCCGAACGGCTTTTACTAACCTGTCAAAACGTGAACGCGCTCCTCTCATTCGCAATTGTGTCATGACCGATGACAAGCTGTGGTAGGTTACGAGTTTTTTTCTTTGCAACAAAGTTTTTGTGTAAATGGTAAGTTTTTCGCTATTTTACATATTTGAGTAGCATTTATTTCAACCCTCAAGAAATTGTTGACACACTCATATAACTTTTTCCGTACAAAATATTCTCTTTGTATTTATTTTTGAATTTTGTTTTTTTATAACGCTATATGGACAAAACGACATACACAGGCAACGGACACAATGACATAGGTATGTCATTTTGTCCATAAGAGCTTTGGTCAAGGAGCTGACCTTAATTAGCTGTTCATTTCTTCACAGAAATATTAAAATGCCGCGTAATTATAAGCGTACGACTGATCGCCAATCCTGGAGTGCAGAATCAATGCGGAAAGCTATAGAAGCAGTTCGAAATAATAAAATGGGCTGGTTATTAGCATCTAAAACATTTGGTGTCCCACAAGCAACGCTCCGAAGACATGCTTTGGGTAGTAACAAAACTTTGGAGTCCAGTTCGAAGGGTCTTGGATGTTGGAAATCTACTTTTCCACCTGATGTGGAAAGGCAACTAGTTCAGCATTTGAAATTGCTCGAAACCCGTTTGTTTGGATTGACGCGAGCATCGGTTCAAGAATTAGCTTTTGAGATGGCTGAAAAAAATGGTTTCGCCCATAGATTTAACCCAACAAAGCGAAAAGCTGGACAAGAATGGATGGAAGGATTTCTGAGACGAAATAAAGATATTTCTCTCCGCAAACCAGAAGCTACTTCTGCAGCTCGTGCTCAGGCTTTTAATCGGCCTCAAGTCCAAAAGTTTTTTGAGCTATATGGAAAGCTGCTGGAGTCTGTAAACTTTAGGCCACATAGAATTTATAATGCTGATGAATCAGGTCTATCTACTGTACAAAAACCCCAAAAGATATTGGCTACTACTGGAAGGAAGCAAGTTGGCGCTATAACCAGTGCTGAACGAGGAACAAACACTACTGTTGTTTGTTGTGTTAATGCCGTTGGTACGTTTGTCCCGCCGATGCTGATATTTCCAAGGAAAAATATGAAAAATGAATTAGTCGACGAAGCTCCTCCTGGTACTTTAGGTGTAGCTCAACAATCAGGGTGGATGACAACAGATATATTTCTGAAATGGATGAAGCATTTTCAAAGTTTTGTTAAATCATCTATTGACGATAAAGTAATTTTGATTGTCGATGGACATGCCAGTCATAAAGGGATTGAAACTTTAGAATATGCGAAACAAAACGGTATTATTGTGATTTGTCTACCCCCACATTGCACTCATCGCATGCAACCCCTCGATGTTTCATTTTTCGCGCCATTGAAGACTTACTTTAACCAAGAAATAACAAAGTGGCTGAAAGCACATCCTGGACGTGTTGTTACACAATTTAAGATTGCCGGACTCTTCAACGAAGCATATGGCAAGGCAGCTACAGTGCAAAATGGTTGTCACGGATTTAAAAGCACTGGTATTTGGCCTCTAAATCCGGAAATATTTCCCGATTATATGTACGAGCCTGCGGAGACTACAAACATACCGCTGGAAAACACATCCAATGAGCAACGTTATCAGCAAACGACTCCTGGTTCAGTTTCCATAGCTGGGCCATCTACACAGCAGCAAGACGATTCATTTTTGCTTCCTGTAACAAACGTTCTTCATGTTGCTGCAACTACACAACCTCAATATCAGCTACAGAGATCCCATGCCGTGATACCTAACGAAAATAATACAGCTGAAATAACAGCACCTACCGAACAACAAGCCGGCAATTCATCTCAGGTTCCATCATCAAACGCTGATCAAAAACTTGTTTTAACTCTTTCAAATCAAAATCATCCATCTGCTGTTAATAAAGATCATCCATCGTCCTCTACTCTTGCTGTCCCTATTGAGGAGATTTCACCAGTCCCAAAAGGACGTTTTATAAGTGGACAAGGAAAACGTAAGCCAAAGACCCGACAAACTTCTTTAGTTTTAACTTCTACTCCTAATATGAATGCAATTAAATCGAAAAATGAGCCCAAAGCTCCTCCAGAGAAGAGGAGACGAAACGTTATTAAAAAGTTATTTGAAGACGACAGTGAAGATGACAGTGAAGACGAAAATTTTACGAATAACTCTCAAGATGATGAAGAGGACTGTCCATGCATATATTGCAATGATCTTTTTTCCCGATCTAAGCCTGGAGAAGACTGGTTGCGGTGCTTTAATTGCTCGCGTTGGGCTCACGCTTCTTGCGCTGATGTTCCTAAAAGAACCAAGCGTTTCATTTGTGAACTTTGTCAGTAATTTTATAGCTTTTACGTGTATGTCATTTTGTCCATATGTAATATGCCATTTTGTCCATAGCATACGGACAATATGGATTTTGACTGATCTCAGTTAAACTAAGAATTATTTTTTTTCAATCATTTTTATTTTATAAATGTTTATTTTATTTCATAGATAAAGAACCAAAGATGATTGGTGTGCAATATGACAGTGTTGTGATTTACCAATAAAGAGTTATGACCTAAAAATAAAACCATATGTCATTTTGTACGTATTTCCCCTACATATATATATATATATATATATATATATATATGTGCGGGCAATAACTTTCGAAAGAGTTAATTGGTTTTAATGAAATTTGGTCCACCGCAAGAAGCCTATTTAAAATGGGCGTAATTGGGGCATTTTAAGGGTAGTTTTTAGGGGTTGAAAAATGTTTTTGGGCCCCAAAATACCGAAAAAATTCTCAGAATCGTTTCAAAATTGACATTTAACCCTTTAGTAGTAATTAAAAGGTGTCCCTGAAATTTAAATAAAATCGGCCCGACAGGACCGGACTTACAAATTTTATGAAAACACTAGTTTACAAATAGTGAATTATGTACTGAAAGTTCTATATAATTTGGTATAGAGGTTCGATTTATAATAATATTGCAATTAAGAAAAAAAATGATATTTTAAGGGGTGTATTAAGGAGTAAAATTTTTTATTTTGCCCAAAAACCAACTTAAGCTCGCAAAATAAAGCCACACTGCCTGTATAAGCAAATACACTATATTGTCGGCAGGGTTTTGGCACTACGACCCGGGTTTTTTTCATTTTACGATCAGTTTTTCTGACAATACTTTCTGCAACCCCCAGCATTTATATATTATATTTTCTTAACTATCAACTTAAATCCATACAAAGGAGTAAGGGTTCATTTATAGACTCAGAGCTCCCGTATTTCGCAAGATGTGTGACCAGTAATTATATTTATTTATATCCAGTGAATTTACTTGAAAAAAACAAGATAATCACGAAATAAATGACTAGATTTATAAATAACAATTAAAAAAATTGTAATTATAGTTCATTTCAAGACCGAGAATGTAAACAAAACATAACCCTCAAAACAAAAATGGCCTTCACTGAACAGCTGATGTTTTCATTTATAGACAAACTACGACGCAAATAATACAAAAAAAAAACAGTCGATATTAAGTGTTTTTACTCAACTCGACAATAATTTGTGAAAAACCTTTGTAAACAAAGCGCGCAGGAAAACCGCGGAAATTATCCAACAAAACAAACGTACCGAAGCGACTATATCGTTTCACAGCTGTAAATATATTGTACATAGTGACTAATGTACTATCTCTGTAGTCTATAATTTTAATTCTATTTTAAGAATATTCACTTTTTCCACTGTCACGTGATGTTATGTTTCGCACAGTCGAGTTGACCTTGGCCGTCAGTGGCGCCAGTTTAATATATTATATTAGTGGATTAGCTAATGAATGTTTGTTGAAGTAATCACGGAAATACGTTGCATTTACTCATACACGCCAATGACCTTAGTTCTCGATCGTTTGTAATACGTAATTTTCCTTATATAATCAAAATAAGATGCACAGATATTATTTGTCAACGTGATTGTATTTGTGAGGCTGCATCCTATATACTGGATCCATATTTCTCCCAATTCGATGTCGGCCCACATCGAAAAAGAAGCAACCACCAAGATTATAATGTAGGTGCCTACATTGGAAAGGAAATCGGGCTTCCTTTCAAATGTAGGCACCTGCATTATGATCGATGTCGTTCGACGTCAGGCGACATCGGATCGGAAGAAATAAGGGTCCAATGTAGATGCCAGCCTCAGTCGTGCTTCAGCCGAAGGTTTTTGCTCGAATGTTGAATTAATCGCAGACACAGCTCCGTAAATATTGAAAAAGAAAAAAATTCAGCTTCGGACGCTATATTATTATTATTTATTATCATATCAATAGTTTTCAATCGAAAATAAACCCCAAGAATAAATTCTATAAAATCGCACTGAACTAGTATTAAAAAATATTAATAGACGCTTATGAGTTATATTGTCCAGCGTCTATAATCGACAACACCATTCTAAAAAAATGTTATAATAAACTAAACTTTAGCAAGGTTCCTTTTTAAAATTCATTTCCGTTTTTGTTTCTTAGTTCTTCCATTTATTACTGATTTTATTCTCGATAAAAATATCTAGGGATGTGCTGGTAGTGAATTCTCTTTTTTTTTTATCTAACTGAATGGTGTTTTCCATACCATCTATTTTCAATAGATTTTGCACACGCATTTTCAAGTTTTAAGTTTCTACTTGTCACGCAAACTGTCTCCCCTAAACGTTGCTCAGCCAATGAAAAAATACATGAAACAATGTTTAACCTCAAATTAAAAAACGTTTTTTCTGAGTAATCTATGACTGTCACGAAGTAAGGATGAAGGATAAGTTGAACTAATCAGTCCAGGCGCGACAGGTTGAAAATACATGAGTTTTACTGTATTTCATAAGTGCCCGAATTGTACAATGAGAAAACTGTACGTACTGTATATTATTCTTTTCAAAACGAAAAAAAAAGTATATTTCCGCGTTTCATACTATTATTTTCAGTTCTCTAATAGCGTTCAGATCCAAGGCGAAATGCGCATGTGCGGTAATTTATAACTATGGTTTTTGTTTTCACTTGCAAAAGTCTGTATGCATTTAGAAGAATAAGATATGTATATTTGTTGATTTACATTATGTACAAAGAATATACATAAATAGTTGAACGCGCGGAACCGATGCGATGTTGTGTGAGAGCAAACAACAACGCAAAAATCATGGTAGGAATGTGTGACAAGCCAAGGTCATGGTCAACGCCGCGAAGCTAGCGACCGCTCGATGAGTGCGCGACGTGAGAGGTATCTGCACCGATCTGAAAATAAACTTGACTGCTACGAATGATCAGTGACCACTCACACATACGACGTGTTCGTTTGACATCTTGTTGGGGCCATTTTCCGAGGATGTGTTCGCGTCGCGACGAACTTACGGCGCCGAGGAATTACGGATACGGTCATTTAGTTGTTCGTCGCTAGTCGAGACGTTACAAATCACGCCGCTTACTGATCGCTCTTCTTAGTGAGCAGATTGCTTACTATCTTCTCTAAACAAACTTACTCGCTATTCTGGGTGTAAAAAGTAAAAATATTAATGTTTCTAAGGAAACAAAATTTCGATGGACTGACGTCACTTTTCGGTGATTGGTGTTTTAAATTACGTGCCGTTAATCATATATATTAATACGCTAAGGTTAAGATGTTTGCCTCCCTTTTTCGAAAAAACCCCACAATTACTCCACATAAATTTTGTATCATTTTATTGATAATTACTTGCTCTATGTGTATCAACAATTAAAAAATCTATCATTGCCTTTGTTTTTGCAAAATAATTAATTATAACAATTATAAATTTGTTCAATATATGCAGCAATGCTGCCATCTGACGGTTCTAACTTTGAAACAACGTCAACATGATTGACGGTCGGTAAATTTTTTTTGTTTCATTTTTAATCAAAATTCACGTATAAACACTTTTCGTATGGCGGCACTTCAGCTCAACGTTTTCGATACTTGCGCCTCTATATGACAGTTTTAGAAAAATATTTTCTTGGACCGTCACTGAGCTTCGCAATGTAATACAACAAAAAGAAGAAAGTTATAAAGAGTGTGAGAAATTAGAAACGAATTTTAGTAATAAACCTTTCAATATTACACTTTTCACATTTTTTTCTACTTAACATAATATTAATTTAGAAGGTTTATGTACGTTCTCCATTTGATGTAATTCAAAGGGAGATATGGGTTAGCCTACAATTTGACATAACTTGCATTCATGTTAATAATTTAACATGTAAAGTCGAATGTGTTGATTGAAATCAGACTACGACTGCAATAATTAATTATTTCCAGGTTGGTGTGGACAACGCGTTTACTGTTACAGGCAAAGTCGCAAACGTTTTGAACTGAACGCGACCAGTAATGGAGGAAGTGACGTAACGGCGGTAAACATACGTTGCAACGGCTGCCGCCATTTGTCCGGCGCGCATGTTTCACTTTCATTTTTTATTACACGTAATGCAATGTCGGATGCTGCAATTATAAAACTACGGAACGGACTGATTAAACTGTGTTTTGACGGTATTTATACGAGGAAAAATGACAGGAACACCGGCCGTACGCTATATAATAATACGCGTGTATCACGCTAGATGTCGATTATGTACTCGTATAGGGACAGAACGCATGCATGCTCTTGCGTGAAAATTACAGTAAAGTGTCCCGTAACGCCCTTGGACGGACAGTTTGGCAGGTCCTGACCGAATTCTATTGCTTTTCTATCCAACGCACCCTTTTTTGAACGGACGCGAACCGCAAACTGCATACTAAAACAAGTACGTGTAAAACACGCTCCATGAGGGTTCCGTACCGTTATAACAATAGAGATGTTGACTGTATTCAAATAAAAACATAATTTTAACGAAAAGTAGTAGTTTCTATGATAGTAATACTAAAAAACGCTATATTTTCCCTTATTTTTAAGGAATTTAATTAATATTTAATAAATAAAACCTAATAAAATCACTCTCAAGTCACGTGACGACACCAATCAGAACGCATGACGTCATATGTTCAGCCGCTGTCAAAAAACTTCATTGTTTGGTTAATATTTAGTGTGTAATTTATTATTATTTGTTTATAGGAAACGTCAAATTACATGTAACTATAGCAACGACTACGAAACAACTTTTCATCACCTCAGTTTACTAACGTTTATGAGCACAGAATACGCATCTATAGGATGGTAGCTCCCGTGTAAACTTTTAAGCCTCCTTTGGTATGAACAGGTGACGTCACGCGACTAGAATTGGCGTTTTGGACCGTTTGAAACGGGATTTAAAATACATGATTTTTAACGCTTGAGTTGTATTTAAATAAAAATAATAAATATTTGTGGCAATATTAAGGACTTATGGATGATTTAAAACACATTCCCAAAAATAGTCAACATCCCTATTGCTGAGAAGCGTAGGAGACACTGCGTGAGAAATAGGGACTAAAAATTTGAAAATACGTGAGTAAAATCAGTTGAAAATACACGAGTTCGATTGTACTTTGTTCAGGTTAATATAGTTGACAAACTTAATATGTTTATTGCCTCACATAGAATTAGAAGTTATAGATTTTCGTATTTTTTCTTTACTTGTGCTGTGAGATCTTTCTTCGTGTCAAATTTCAAGATTCTAAGTCAACAGGAAGTACCCTACACAGGGGCGTAGCTACCGCCGTATCTGCCGTATCAATTATACGGGGCCCCCGGTCTACGGGGGCCCCCAACGTGCGTAAGCAAAAATTAATAAAAACTTCCCAATTTTTTTTTATTTCAGAAATGACAAAAGTCAAAAAAAGCAATTTCTTTTTTTCCCGCGTAAAGCGTGCGTTCAAAAGTTGGCAACACCCTACATTGGTTATCGCGGGCTACGGGATTTCCTCGTTGTCATTTACTTCAACGGGGGAAGGGCCCCCAAACAAATTTTTATACAGGGCCCCGCCAAGGCACGCTACGCTTCTGACCCTACAGGTTTTTTATGAGTGACTCAGTATGTGATTTTTAAAAGGCTGCATCTTTTTCTTGCAATGAGTTAGGAAGTTATATTTTTTACGAAACTATAATGTGGTTATAGATTGTTTGGTGGATCTTGCATTTTTGTATAACAAACGCAATAGTGTCAAAGGTGTTGACACTTTTCACACCGGAGCACGATACCAAACACACATATTATTAGGTCGTATAGGATGTATTTTTACCTGAGTTCCACGTGTATAAACAAAACGCAAACAAAACCGCCTACCCGGTGAACAAACACGACACACGGAAACTTCTCTAAACAAACTTCATTCTATATCTATATTAGCGGTGGGATACAGCACTATTCTCAGGTTCAATTAAACGAGATTATTGATTACAGACGCTCTCCAACAAAGATCATTAGCTGCAATCTATTTATTATACCATATTTGTATAAACATATATAAAATAGGAACGGAACTTATAATTCCTTTTTTGCACAAAGACGACGAAGCCGCAACTAAAGGCTTGTAAGATTATTAAATCCATTCATATTATCCGTTAAAAGCAGTATTTTTAATTAGTAATCGCTAGAGATATGTCTGAGCGCAGAAAATATACGTGACAAAATTTCTTATGTCGAATTTATGGTTCGTCATTTCAATGAAAAGAGACAGTATGACCTTACCATACAACATTGTGAAATTAAAAATGCAATAAAAAGCAAGAGTTTGATTTGGCCGGAGTAAATACCGGCCTTTTGTCTGACGATTTAAAATAGGTATTATAATATGTATTTGTAACACACATACCTTGTTTATTAGTAGAGAAAACTGCGTCGTTACCAATAAAATGCGCCGTTAATTCAAGTCTCGGCTGTCATTCACGCACACATAAACACATCATGTTAGAAAAGTTATTATTGTCTTGAAACTATACCTACACTTATTGTTTTACTTAAATCAATATACAGACATTATAATAATACAAAAATGTAACTTGAATATTTCCATCTAATTCTATATACAGTAGAACTCATGTATATATATCAAATATAACGACATGTCGGCTAAGAAAAAGCTATTGTTTGAATTTTAATCAGTAGGCTCCATATATTCGAATTGATTTCATTCTGACTGGTTATTTAAAAATGTTAATTGCTTACATGTAACGACTATCGGATATAACAACGTCGTTATAACCGATAATACTTCATTCAACCTGTCGGGACTAATGTATTTTCAACTTCTCCTTCATTCTCATTTCGTGGCATAGAACCCACAGTTGAATTTATCCACAAGCAAAATAAGCAGTTGTTTAGCCCCCCCCCCCCATCCTGATTCAATGCACTTGTGAAATCTAGAAGAAAAGCTTTGTGATGTATTTTGTTCTTAAATAAGAATCTTTTGTTAATTTTGCATACTTGAAATAATAAATACCTCGAAAAATAATTTATATAGAATTATTCAATTCTTCAATTTTAGTATTTGCTTCGCTTAGGTTGATTTATTTTTGAGGTTAAGGACCCCTTCTATGACTTAGGGTCCATATACAAATATAAATCCGGCGCTCTATCAGAAGTCGTTTTACATGATTGTCATTTGATTAATTTTTGTAGAAATTCAAAACTTGAAAATACATTAATCCGACTATACTAATATCATATATATAAAGAGAGTTTGTGTTGTATAGCAATTAATTTGAAAAGAAATTAAAAGAACACTGTTTTTGTTTTTAATAATAGTTAATTAAATAGATAACACCCACTTTTCACTTTGTTTTCTTTCAAAAACAAGTTCCTAACAATAAATTAGTAGGAATTTTAATAAAATTATTGACCTGGCATACGCAATGTAAACAGGACTGACGATTTCATGGCCTTACATCAAGCGGTTAATTATTGAAGTATATTATGTAGAACACAGTTTCTGAATGACATATAGTTTATACAATTACTACTAATTTTACGTAAGTAATAGCGTGTACCTCTCTACTGATTATTTATAAAGTTTCTGTACGTATTTATTATGAAGACTGTGGTGGGTGTTGATGTATGTATTCTTAATTATATGGGGAAATTAATTCGAGTGTTGTAATCCGAACTGTAACTCACTCCATGATCCAACGAAATTATTAGAAAATATTTAAAAAACAATAATTAAAAATATAACAATTTGTCGGGAATAAGGACTTTTTAAGTAAACACTTATTTGTTATTTATAGCGACGTTTCGTTCCTTGCTTGGAACTTTTTCAAGTTTTATAACTATTATAACTTGAAAAAGTTCCAAGCAAGGAACGAAACGTCGCTATAAATAACAAATAAGTGTTTACTTAAAAAGTCCTTATTCCCGACAAATCATTTTTATTACCAAGGACAAAAAAGAAAAAAAAGTCAATTAATTGAAAATGATTTGTAATATTAGTTTATATATCTAGGGTGAAATGATCTATATTACTTACGAGTATGTGACATTACGTCAAAAATGAACGCCAAAGAGTTTTGATATATGCAAAGATATATACTCGTATATGGCATATTTGCACGTAGCGTCTCGGTTTGAAATTATTACGTAACGCAGCTATTTGACAGGAGGTATTGCAAAAAAAAAATTACTTGTTCTATTTTAACATTCTAAATATTATAAATGTCTATTCTGAATAAATTTTAATGTTATCTTCTATATTGTTTATGCATTTAATAAACAAAAGTTTGATGAAAAATAATCATAAAAAACTGGTATAGGATAACTGTTCTCACAAGATGTTGTTTCAATGGTAATTTTTTAAAAGATTGTTTTGTCTATTTACTTCCATTGTGTTGCATATGCTGATAACGACATTCGATGATAATAATATTTAAGAAATTTCTCAGCACAAATTAGTTCGGCAATTTATAAATGCATGTATTGTTCAGAAATACATTCATACTAAATTTCTCAAAGTGTCGTCAAAAATGTACCATCGTTTTGTTTAGTGTTGGCGTTCGATTTGAGAAATGCATATTCAAAACATAAAGTTTTTAAGTCGCTGCGCCAGTTCTTTGAACGTTTATTTTATAACCTCTCATGCCTCAGCTGTAATTTTAAGAGGTGTGTTAATTTGGCCTTAATGTTGGAGGTGTATATTTCAGAAAACAAAGCTATAAATGATGTGCCAAGAAATATTCCGCCGGTATTTCGGAAAAATATATTTCCTTCTTTAGGGCCTTATTAGTATCATAAAAAAACGAGATAAAAAAATTATAAATCGGTATTAATTTCGTTCTATCTAAGTGATTTTTATATATGAATTATTGTTTATTAAAAAGAGAATATTTTAGATACGAGAAGCTTCAAGAAAGGAGTTAAAAATAGCACATTCTTAACTGACATTCTCATGACACGATATACCAGTTTTATTATAGAATTTAAAAATTGACTGCTTACATACTGATCTGTAATTACATGGATTGTGGATAACTGACTAGTTATTTTTAATTTTTGTGACAATTTGAATTTAAGTTATTTTTTCCGTGCCAAATTGTTTATAAAAAATTGCTCAAACAAAATTAAAAAAAAATAATTTAATCTTTTTTCTATTTTTCAGATCCATATTGGAGGTCCTAGTATCAACATCTTACCAACAATCCGTGCTTATATTACCGCATCAATATAACACTGCTGAAAGTAGTGATGCAGAATTACCGCTCTTTTATTGTAACCATTTTAGCCGGTTAATTAACCGGCTATATATACAAAAATATGGCGATTTTCGTTTTTCAATACAACAAAAAACAAAACAACACAGCAGTTTTCAGCAGTAGAATCGAAAAAATTATTAAAAAAATATTTTTTTTATATATTATGTAGAAACCAGTTATAAAATTACGCTGACTCACACTTGACATATATCCCAATTTTGATCAGAATTTACAATCATGCGCAAAAGACTTCTGCGCAAGCTAATAATAATAAATCGCTGTGGCTAATTAGCTGGTTATTAGTGTATTTGCCATATGGCAACATACACTATTGGCGTTGGTCGGATGGCGGAACCTAGGTGTCGGACCAAAATTTCTCGCCGTTTCATAACCTCCTAAACACTTTGGCACCATTTTTAAAAATGTTTATATATTAAATGTTTATATATGTATATATATATATATATATATATATATTTATATACGTATATATATATATATATATGTGCGGGCAATAACTTTCGAAGGAGTTAATTAATTTTAACGAAATTTGGTATACATGTTGGAATCCATCACCGCACGAAGCCTATTTAAAATGGGCCTAATCGGGTCATTTTAAGGGTAGTTTTTAGGGGTTGAAAAAAGTTTTTGGGCCCAAAAATACCGAAAAAATTCTCAGAATCGTTTCAAAATTAAAATTTAACCCTTTAGTAGCAATTAAAAAGTGCTCCTAAAATTATAAGCAAATCGGCCCGACAGGACCGGACTTACAAATGTTATGAAAACACTAGTTTGCGTACACGAATTTACTTACTGAAGGTCGTATTTAATTTGGTGTAGATGTTGGATTGATAACAATATTTCAACTAATAAAATTATTATTTTAAGAGGTGTATTAAGGGGTTCAATTTTTTTATTTTGTCCAAAAACAAACTTAAGTTCGCATAATAAAGCCACAATACCTATATTAGCAAATACACTATATTGTCGGCAGGGTTTTGGCACTGCGACCCGGGTTTTTTACTCTTTTACATCACTAGCACAAAGTTTCATACATTGGACACCGTTCACAGTCCGCACATTAGAGATCGATGATTATATGCACATATCAATTGCAATTCTTACTATGCACGGATTTAAACCCCTCGGTTCAATAATCTTTCAATCCGCAGACAGCAAACAAATCCATGTGTGAAGACTGCAGCGCCAGAAACAGCGATCGTATTATTTATATTATCTTTCTACAAGTATATTGACAGAGATCGGTTTTCAATCATGCAATAATAATATAATTTTATGTACATAGTGTTAGTTTAATGAGAGTCAGGGCTGTCACTTGTCTTGGATTCGCGGGAATGGCCGTTTTGAGAGCACTTGGTCTGCGGCTCAGTTGAAGATTTAAAATCTTCGTTTTTTTCTTTACAAAAAATAATAATTAAGAAGTCAGTTAAAAGACCGCGGTTATCTATCAAGAACAACAAGCACAGAACGGAGTAGAAAAGTCTGATCGTAAAGGTACTAGCGCATACTAAATCAGCTACCTGCAACGACCGTCAGTCGATCTCTTCCAATTTCTGTCTAGTCGTGCTGAACCAATCTAATGTGCTAGTGATGTGTCGTTTGCCTTAATTAATTTGCATTGATAAAACTAATTAAAAACTGCAAAATGTCTACCGTATATCACAAAACATGCACGAAAATTTTCTGGTTTGTGTTGGTCCGTGCTGATTTGTGCTTGTCTAGTGTGCGACATCGTGCGCGCTGCAGGTTTGTGCTGTGCTGGTCGTGTTGTTCTATGCTTGACAAATAGTGTGCGCGGGTTTAATGGCGTATTGTAAAGCCACTATGAAAATATCCGGAACGTCAAGCATTAAACCGTTTAAAAATAGAACTTTCTTCAAAAAATTCACCAGAAAAAAGAAGAATAAATACCTAATTAATAATATTGACTCTACCAACAGTAATATAATATTAAATAAAACGAAACTACTTGCGATTACTGTTCAAAATTTTTTTATTTATAAAACGTTTCTACCAAATTTTTGGTCCTTTTCAAATTGAAAAGGACCAAAAATTTGGTAGAAACGTTTTATAAATAAAAAAATTTTGAAAAGTAATCGCAAGTAGTTTCGTTTTATTTAATAAATACCTAAATTTTAAGATCGGCGCCAGTTTAATAAAAGTTTTAAAAAAGTTTGGTAATTAAATTGAGGCTGACTTCAAAGCTTAGTAAATGATCTCTTTTTTTGTTCTCTATATTGTAATTATTTAGTACCTTGATGTGACTTCATGTGATTTTGAGTTGATTACAAATATGTACTAATATAAAAAGAATTAAAATTTGTGCGTTCGTTTGTATGCTTGCGCTGAACCGATTTCGAAAATTCTTTCACTGTTTAAAAATTCATTCTATTGAGATTTGACATAAATTTAAACCATAAACACACTACATTTTACATGCTGTTAAGTCTTACTATATACCAAATGAAAAATGGCGGATGAAGAATAACCTCGCAGGGCTTCGCTATTCCTCTGGGTTCCATTTTGAGAAATTGAAAAGTTGTCAACCCTGACTGGATTTCAAAACCTTCTAACGTACATTAATAATATTATGAATTATTAATTATATTCAATATTCATCACTGCTAGTGAAATCGTATGCAACGTCTCGTGGCATCGATGTGTTGACATTAGAACTGACGCAAAACAGATTGATTTTAACTGACGAAATGTGCAATAATGCATAAATGACAGATTTGAATTGCTTTGATCTATAGGTACATTATCAAAACTATATACTATACATATATATTTTAGACAGCCACAAAACGCTTGATTGTAGGAGGGTCTTTAGAGTGCTTAATTTTTGACATTCATCCGATTGATTCGAAACACTTCTTTGGAATGATGATTGACAGATTTAGATAAATAATATTTAGTGTAGGTATATGTAGTTTATTGATCTGTATAGAATTTACTCGGTCGAAAGCTAGAATCAATATAAAAAAAACGATGACTATTAAGATACATAAATATATTCAAACAACTAAAATATTGATATTAGTTTATCAGATGAAATACTGAATGAAAAGATTTATTTCAAACCATGACTAACTGCCATAATACAAGAGTTACAACGTAACTAAATCGTCGATACTAATCTATAGGATTCTAATGGTAGTTAGTAATGTAAAAAAGGATTGGTGCGGACGTTAAACAAATAGGTTGATTAATCTGTTGATCTGAAACATTGATATTTGGAAGATAAAGTTGACAAGTTTGATGATCAAGTTTCAATCTCAATGAATATGTTACTACAAAAATTATTATTCTGCTAAAAAATTGTTAACTGAATTAATTGAAACTGTCCATGGTGTCCTTGAAAAGTGTTTGCCTCGAACAGTAGAACTCATGTATTTTCAATCTGTCTTGTATTTTCAGCTTCTTCATCAAACAGAAAAAAAACTTTTATTAATTTGAGGTTGTCAAACGTATTTTCCCACTGGTTAAGAAGCGTAGGAGGAGACACCATGGTTGAGAATTAAAAGCTAAAAACTTGAAAATACGTGAGTAAAATCAGTCGAAAATACATGTCAGACTCAATTGTTTTTTCAATTCGTCATCCGAATTTAAAACTATCTTTATTTACGACATACAAAATACTACTTAATCTCAAAATAAGTAAATAACCAAAAGTATTACTCGGAGGCGGCACCTTTTATGTGACAACCGACGGATTCGTGACCTTGGTTCTAAGTAAAAGATGAAATTTCATAGACGTATATAGTTAGAAAAAATGTGTTTTACTATCATAGCAAGCACAATTTTAAAATTAAATAAAACAAATACCTAGATAAAGTACCTGAACGCAATGTCTTACTAAACCCGACGCTTAAGAAACCATTCGCTGCAAATCTTCTGACAGAGCACTAGCCGTTTCAGGATAGAATATCTCAGGTTAGCCGAACACCGAGTCACGCGAAGAAATAAAGCGCATAATAGCGAGTTGTACTTCTGGTTAGTTATTTCTTCCTGTGATATTATCCTTTACAAAATTCTTACAGCTTTTCACCACGACCTCTCGGACTATTAAGTTATATTAACAGCCTCCATCAACAGTGCAGATGTATTATATTATTATGATGTTGGCAAGACGCGACACGGACGGCTTCTTTTCATTTCTGCGAATCGCGACTGACGCGTTGCAAGATTTCCCCATTACACAGTTTCACCGCAATAAAACAACTGATATCATGAACATGTCTGATTGTGAGCTACATTGTGTGTTCAGCAGTTATGTACCAGTTTTTGCTCACAGAAATTCTGGAATGCCGTTCTTTAACGGTGTAACGGAAACCACCTACAAGCAGCTTTGCAGTCATCGACGTCTAATGCACAAAATATGCAGTAACCACATTCTTCAGTTTTCTTACGATGTTTTGGAAACATTGATTACTCAACAGTAAAGAGATGTTTTCGTGTAAGGCATCTTTTTGAGGCAAATCAAGTCATGGTGGATTCTGATTTTTTTTTGTCTGTCTATCTGTTTGACCATAACTCTTAACCTCTTTTCCGATTTGAATGAAATTTGGTATACGTGGTTCAACTGGTAGGCTACGTTTGGGCATTAAATTAAATTATTTATGTCTTTTCAACTGATTTTAAATCGTATTTCAAAGTTTTTAGTCACCACTTCTGACGTAGTGTCTCCTCCTACGCTGCTCAGCCAATGCCAAAAAACGTTTGATAAGGCTTAACCTCAAATTAATAAAGTTTTCTTCTTATTAGTCTATGATTACTACGAAGTGAGAAGGAGAATTTGAAAATACACATTCGATTGGTCGTGACAGGTTGAAAATACATGAGTTCTACAGTATATTATTATTATTATTATATTATTATTATTATTATATTATATTGTTATTATTATATTATATTGTTATTATTATATTATTATTATTATTATTATATTCAGACGAACGGACTAATAGTCATTTTGGAAATAACTATGGAATCTCGTAGCTAAATGGGTGTACATTATTTGTAAAAAATAAAATTATATCGTTTCTTTCATCTTCGAACCATTTAAGTTGTCGAGCGATAAAAATCATGTTCAAAAGACGCTACAGTTCAATTCCCAGTAAATATTAAGGATTGATTATGATGTTATGTCCTGCTGTTTTTTTAAGGATCATGAATTCTACAACTGGCATCATTATTTTGTTACAACCACCCAAAGCTAGATTGAATCCAAATACTTGGTGGCATTGGATGTCTTGAGATCCGTGAACGACAACCAATGATAATTGAGAAATTTTCTGTCTGTAATTTTGTCTGGGGAGATGGTATGATAGATAAGCCTTATTTTTCTCTATTAAACTCTATTAAAAACATTTACACTAATTATTGTTTATAATACTAGCGGTACCTGTGCGAATAATTCGCACTAAAATTCGTTTCTAATTTCTCACACTCTTTATAACTTTCTTCTTTTTGTTGTATTACATTACGAAGCTCAGTGACGGTTCAAGAAAATATTTTTCTAAAACTGTCATATAGATGCGCGAGTATCGAAAACGTTGAGCTAAAGCGCCACTATATGAAAAGTATTGATACATACGTGAGTTGATTTAAAACTGAACAAAAGAGTTACCGACCGTCAATCATATATTGACGTTGTTTCAAAATCAAAGCCGTCAGATGGCAGCATTGCTGTATTGTGTCTTAATGTATATCTATATATATAATTTTAATAATTAATAAATTTACAAAATCAAAAGCAATAATAAATTTTTTAGTTGTTGATGTCGGTATAAAATGATATAAAATTTATGTGGAGCAATTGTGTGGTTTTTTCGAAAAAGGTAGGCAAACATCTTAACCTTAACTTATTAATATATATGATTACTTTTTGGTACTTGAGCAGTCTTTCACTATTGTTATTATCGCATGGATCTTTCAGATCCAGTGCCACCATTGGAGTGTTAAAATAAAGCAAGAATAGAAAATCATTCCACATCTCCTAACATATAGTTGAATGGAAAAGCATTCCTGAAAAGCTATGAAAACACTATTTTCTTTTCTTGTTTGAGAATTGCTGACCAATCTTTCTAATCCTTTGACAGATAATGTTTCGCTATTATTTGATCTACGCGAGCGCTACTAAAGTGACACATCAGCTATATTATGTTGTTTTGTTTTGCAAGGGCTCGACGGGGGCTGAGAGACGGGGGATAAGGAGAAGGGAGTCAGGCAGTGCAATGACAGCCGGCAAGACATATCACGGAAGTCGCCATCTCTAATATCACATCATCAAGCAGAAACTAGACTTAGGTAAAAGAAAACAAGAAACATTCTACATTTGCCACGCATCTCTTCATGACATGCACTAAGATTGATTGTCAACAATCAACATGTCCTATAAACCGAGAGACAGGAATATTACAGTGCATGTCAAAGTCATCAACGACTCGTCTCATGCACTCTGACCCTCCCAGTCGTAAACACAATAAACCGCGTCTTTCGATAAAATTTAAAGACAGAGCAAAAATGCATAATATATACGAAGTAGAAAAAAATAGCGCGATAGATAGCTTTGTAAAGGATATAGGCTAAGAGCCAATTAACTTACATTGTAAGTAAAAAATAAAAGAATAGTTACTTCTTACCACAACAGATTTATTCAGTGGATGTACATTTCGAGAGCTAAGCTCCCATCTTCAGCAAAGAATCAGTTAGTTTAGTGTTTTGTTGAAGATGGGAGCTTAGCTCTCGAAATGTACATCCACTGAATACATCTGTGGTGGTAAGAAGTAACTATTCTTTTTTTTTTTTATTGTTCCAACCACAGTGCTCTTAATATTTTTATTATTATTTTGTAAGCTAAATGGTATTTCCTTCCTCGATGAAAAATATCCAAGCCCTGGCAGGTGGTTACTTTAGCAGCAAAAGCTGTTAATAGTTTTAAAGCTGTCACTTAACGACTACAGCTAACAATTTAATTATTTATTTGATTCTTCATATTATTATGAGAAAAAATCCCTTTTTTATGTAGTCGGTTAGTAGTTATAAATAATTTTATGATTAATCAATCTAAACAAAAAAAAAATCTGAAATATTTTATTTGGATCAAAACAAACATTTTTTGTGCCTCGAGTTTTTTTAAAGCAAAATAGTATTTAAGATAAAAAATATTTCAACTTGTAAAAATGTCCACAATTGATTTTTTTTCTCAAAAACTAACTGTCCGATCAAGATGAACCAAACACTAAATACATAAAAAAACTACTGAATCAATTTTAGTAAAAAGTAAGTGGGACTACAGATGGGAAAAACGGGTCTTTTTAGTGATCTGCATCTTTGCATCTGGATCCCGTATGTGAGCCGGCTCACTGAACCGATTCAAAAAGAGCCGAGTTCTGAATATGTTACTGCAGTCTGCCACTGAGTTGCCTAGTTCAGTCAATCATATCATGACCAGTATAGAATCAAGAATGCATAGCCAAACATGTGATGCATGAGTCATTTGGGCTGATAGATGCATCAAAACAAGAACTGATACGTAAGTGTAAAATGTGCTTCTGTGTGTTAAGTGTTTCACTGAGTTATGCGGATCCGTTGATCCGTCGGCTCAAAAAAAAGTGAGTCGGCTCTCACGGATCTTCTGTCGGAGTCGGCTCTCTGAACCGGTTCAAATCTGAGTTACCCAACTCTAAGTGGGACCAGCCTGAACGTATGTTCCATTAAATAGAAGAAGAATCATTAAAATCGGTTCGCAACTGGCGGAAGTATGGCGATGAATACATAAAACAAAACGCATCGAATTATATAATCTTTTTAAGTCTGTTAAAAAGTAATCAGTCCGCTTTATTTACTCTCATGATTTTCCGAAAGTAAAAATACCCCGGCGAGTCAACCCTGAAATCTGTCTCTACTATAATGACAAACAGAATAATATTTCAAACATTTCAAACGATATCCAATCCAATCATCGAATACGGGTAGACAATCATACATTTACCATGCTGCACTAATGTATACCGAAGTAATAGAATGTACCACCACCAAATAAATACAATAATGGAAACTAGTCCACGTGCGTTTGATTGACATTTGTTTTATTAACATAATGTGTATTTATATTGGTACGACTGGTACAGAACTCGAAAATTTGATAACAATGATCTCAGAACGAACCAAGAACGTGACAAAAATTAGTAACATGTCATGCAGTCTCAGTGATTAGGAAATATAGGTGAAAGAAACAATTTAACACTACGAAGTCATCCTTAATTCTTCTGTATAATGTAATATCACTTCTCAAAATTGATTTTTGCAAAAAAAAAACTTCTAAATGTTTTAGAATTAGATATACAACAAACATTTTAAGATAAAAATTCTTCCACAGGCATATTTATAAAAATATGGTTTTTATACATTTTCGTTTAGACCAAAAAAAAAATTCGTAAAATCGAGCGCTATTGGCGCCTTGCAAACTGATAGATACAACGTAATGTCCTTTTCGACAGTAACTGTATTTATTATGACTTTTATCGAATTTCAAATTGAAAATACGTATTTACATAAAGTAAAGAACGTCAATAAGTCATTAATTTAAATTTTAAAGTGCCTAAAGAAACTTTTTTGGGGATATTTTTTCGCAAATTTGATAACTAACGGTTCCCTAGATTTTCCGTTCCCTGTTTAACTAGTATAGATGCATTGCTGTGAAAAATGTTGGCGTGTCTAAAATATGTACCTTAAATTCGTGATTATCTCTTGGTCTATAAATATATAAAATGCACAAAACAGGAAATGGTCAACGAATATTACGCCTAGAATATATTTTCAACCATAACTCACTGAATGTTGTAATCAGTGCAATCAATCTAGAAGAGGGATACTCGACCCATTAATGTAATTTGATTCTGATATCAGTGCAATTAATCTTCGATTAATTTAATCCGAAATATTCACTATACCTGCGCCGTTTTCTGAAAGCAAGTTTCCTTGACATATTCGGGGGAAAAATGCGTGAGTTCAGTCAGTACTCTCATAGTATGTGCAAACATCTTGTACATGTGTGTGTGAACTATATATGTCTCTGTAATAGTTCTGCGGATGCATTCCTCTCTCCCTCAACTATTGCCAACACGCTTTTTCCATATCCGATCGGAATCACCACGTCCGAAAAAGTTTCACTTCAAAAAAAAGTTGTTTTTCGTTTATACAAAGGAAAAAAACTTTTACTGTAAAAACGAACGCGTGTCGTTAGAAATCAAAAAAGCATTAAAATGTTTTGTTGAATAAACAAAAAAAGCTTCCATGCAGTTTATCTCAAATGAATGCATACAATTTGTTCTTTTGCGAAAGAAGTTTGCAAACAATGACACACAGAGGCTAGAGAAAGCGCTCGCTGAAGGAAAAGCGAGCTAATTCCGGATGATGCGGCGATGTCACGCTAGGCGAGCACGAATGTGTTCTGTGTGTTGTTTGTAGTATATATACAACAGGGAATCAAAACACTGTCTTCAACGGCTAGGGTTTGCACTGACTAAACGTTGTTTAAGGCTGTCGGAACGCTCTGAATTTAAGCCAAAAATAGGGCTTCGGCTGACAGCTGATTCATCAACATTTTGCAAAAAATATTTCTCTATAAGGAAGATAAAGGACAAGCCTAGGTCTCTAATGGACTACTTTTGTAATTTATGTGCGATTTACTAGAAAAAAGTTGGCATTAATTGTGCCAAAAAACACACGTTTTCAATGTCACACTATGACCTTATTCGTACTTATTTCACGAAATTGTTCCATCACAAATCTTCTTCGGAAAGGGTTTTTAAATCTTCAAAATATTTCCAAAATTTAGAGTAATCAACTGACAGCGGCACCCTTGCAACAGCTTTTTTAGCCTCGTAGTGTGGCTTAAATTCAGACTGTTCCGACAGACTTAACAAATTACAAGTGCACAGAGAGACCAAAATGTGTCCAGTTAGTACTCACAAAGTATGTGTAAACATCTTGTTTATGTGTGTGAAATCATTTTTTTGAGATATAAATATTTTGTGCTCAAATTATTATGAATGAGCTTTCACCTATTTTGTCCAAGTTCAACAAAAAATTATCAAAATTCACCCAAAAAACGTCAAATATCACCTAATAAAAATAAAATTTTAAATTCATCTAAAAAATTGTCACCATTCACCGATGACAATGATAATCAATATTATTAATTATTTTTAACTACACGATTAGTTCAATTTTTGTGGGTCCTTGACACTTGAAGACCCAGAGCTTAGCCCCATGTAAATTCGTTCTTGTATTGTGTTCATAATTAAATAAATAATTTATTATTCAAAGTTGACCTAAGGTTGTCGCATCCCCAATACAGCTTAACATACGCACGTAACATATTCGTGCAAAAAAACGGTAAATTCGCTATACGCTCCAAGCTGATGTGTCTTGATAAAAAGTTATGATAAGGTCTCGCATCACATACCCTAAATGCAATCCCTAAGCCACACCACAGCAACGGGGACGGTAATGTAATTTACGCACAAACAACGCGTAAGTATACAAAAATAATATTCAGAATAAAGTATGTCACTGAAAGAATTAAACATTGTTATTTCCCAAAACAAGATTTTTTTAAAATAAGTTATTAAAAATAACAGCTAATTTTTTAAACAAATCGATAATCTATTTGAACAAACTACATTTACGAATAAGTTTGTTTCGTACTTAGTTAAGGCTGTCGGAACGCTCTCAAGCCAAAAATAGAGTTTCGGCTGATAACTGATTGTAGACTTATTCGTCAACATTTTGCCAAAATTCTTTCTCTATAAGGAAGATTAGGACAAATATAGGTCTCGGACTACTTTTGTAATTTATGTAGATACGATGTACTAGAAAAAAGTTGGCATTAATTGTGCCAAAAAACACACGTTTTCAATGTCACACTACGATCTTATTCGTATTTATGTCACAAAATTGTGCCATCGCAAACCTAAAGTGAATCTTCCTTTTTCGGAAAAGTTTTTTAAATCTTCAAAATATTTCCAAAATTTAGAGTAATCAACTGACAGCGGCACCCTTGGAACAGCATTTTTTAGCTTCGTAGTGTGACTTAAATTTAGAGCGTTCCGACAGCCTTAACTGTTTCATCTAATGTGCATGGTATAAGGTTTGCGTATGGAACATATTGTATAAAAGAAAATTTCTTCCTTCGTCAAATATGAATTATTTGTACTTAACCGAAGGTTCGGTTTGATGCTGTGCGCAACAGAATAGGTGAATGTTTTTGTTTTCCCGCCAAACCAAACAATAAATCATAACAAATATACGTTTAGAAGTAACAGCTGACTCATAAATAATCCACAGCTCCCTTTCAAAAAGGACCACGTAAAAGAAAAATGTCACATTCAAAAAAATATGCTGTTTCGAATTTAAGGTAATTGTTGGAAATGATTTATTTAAGTTATGATAACCTATATATTTTTACTTTTTGCACAATAGAATAAAATCAGTATACGCATTTTTTGACTCACGAAAAATACGAGATTGATATCGCAAACCGCACTGCAATTTATTAAAAAAATATATTAATATGTATTATAAAAATGCAATCACTTCTCGTTTTCCGTAATTGTCGTTACTTGAGCTTTTAAAGAACGACTGGACCGGTTTTGATTAAACATGGTACTGTTACCCAAATTTGAAGTATAGGGTTCTGTCAAAACCAAAATTAACGCAAGGGAATCCGCGTGGAAATGCTACTATTTATTACGTACCTTTAGTACTTCAGATTTGTTGTATTTCTGTTTGTCTGATAGTCCGACTTCAGTGAAATTCCGTACAGGTATATAGTATAGGTTCACAAACCCGGACACATATTATGCGGGGTTGCGCATCGTTCGTATTTCAGGGTTATCCGAGTTTGTGACTTAATGCGTTTTAAATATTTGTTTAGATCTTTTAATTTCTTTTTATTAATTTTGAATTAAATAAAACACTTTTGTTGTGAAACATGTCTTACATGTACTAGTTCCCTTACTCAAACTATTCAGAAACCGACATTTCTCATCTAGATTTAATGTATTTTGTTTACTTTTTTTTACCCATTTTATAAAATAAGATTATTCACGCCAGACATTTTACACTGTCAGTAATAATTGCAATTTGATTCACGAAAAGTTTTGTAAATATAAACAGGTCGTTAATTTTTATGCAAGTATCCGAGTTTTAGAGTCAATGTCTGGAAGCATTACCCACCCGGGTTTGTGAAGCTGACAGACCTTTCACTCAAAGAATAGACCAATTTATAACCAACTTCGCTCGCGTTGATCCATTATAATAAATAAAACAGAGTTTTTTAACGTCTGCGATTCAACGGGTTGTACCTGAAATATAATGAATAAATCATAAAATATAAACAATGTAACGTGATTAACTAACGCTTAGAATACGGGACTGTTAATAGGAAATTCACGTGAACATTTTTTCGAGCACAAATCACGGAAACAAAAGAATGAAAACAATAAAAGGAGATAACGAGCATGAAGAAGTGAGTCTATTGGCAATTTGTATTGGTAATCGTCATGGCATTACATTCCATGAATGGCATGTCTGACAACGTAACCTTTACTTTCAGTGAAAAAAAATATAGACAAAATGTGAATCCAACAGTCGTCTTCGAAAAACAGAGGTTATTATAATATTTACAAGAGCCTTAGTTCACAAAATGTCCACACAAAGAATAAGTGAGGTATTTTCTTATTTTCTAGAGTGCTGTAAGGATATTATAAAAAAAAAACAAAAACAATTTAAGGGAAATGGTATGCAATACAGAACTCAGTGTGTGGTTTATTTGCTGGACGTTTTAATCAGGAAAGCGTTTGCATGGCTCCTCTATTACAAGTCCCCAGTTCCCAGGTTCTAATCCAAGAACTGGTACAAATATCAACTCGATTTTCAATTTATTATTAAAAAAACAGTAAATTGAAACTCTGTTAGTGACCTTAAAAATTAATCGGAAGAATATAGACATTTTCCTTGAGTTTGAATAGTATAACTTTGACAGAAAAAGTACTTGACTTTTCCTGGTCTGTTGCGCATAGTGTATTCCACTAGCGGACCCGCTATGTATGGTTTTAAAATTCCCTATATAAAAAATCCTAATCAAACTAAAGTCATGATAATTAAACTTGCCCATTATCCGCTAATCGCAAATATATTATACGCACAAATGTTGCCTGTCTATAGATATAAATAAGTACAAAAACGGGCTCGAATTTGTAGTCTGCAGAACAAGGGCATTATGTAACGGGGTGCGTTGAACTCTGGTGCGGCGGCATCATCCGCGGCAAGCGCTATGGTGAGGGAACACTAGGTGACGGTTACCGGGTTAGTTTCGTATACAGATTGTCCTCCAGTATGTCGTATTTACAACCAAATGAAAATCAGTTTCTATCTGGAATATATGCTAACGAATTATATAACAGCTTTCTTCGAAAAAGGGTCTGTTTATACTGGCTTGAAAATATTTGAAAAATTGCCATGACACATAAAAACTGAAAAAAATGTATTAAAATTTAAGAAAGCACTAGAAGAGTATGTAATAAATAAGGAACTCTACTCCTTACAGAAAATTTAGGAAAGTAATTAAGTGTTCTATTTTATATTTTATTGTATATTGACGTATTGTATCCCAAAATGGGCTCAACAATAAATGCTCATTCTATTCTATATTCCAGATAGAAAATTATTTCCGTCTGGTTCTGCTTATCAACCGATGATGTATTTCCGTAGCGGCATAATTCTATGTTTAAGATTACATTGAAATATCCAGTTTTGGGAATTTTTTCTTGTAGAAAAAGCTTCCGAAAAATTCTCAAAAAAAAAAATGCGTGACGAGTCAATTGCAGTTGGACCAAACCTACAAAATGGCGTGAGACTCCATCGCTAACAACCACATCTTGCATCGTTTTTCATTACCGAACTAACACGATAAAATGATCGTCTGTATAAACACGACGTGCTGTAAGTGTGTTACATAAGCAGTAAGGCCAGGCAAGCAGGCAGACAAGCCCGAATCCCGAGTTCCGCATTTCGCGCAAATCTCCCGCTCATCGAGGCCACCAGCAAGTAGAGTAGAGTAGATAGGGCAGGGTTAAAATAGGGTAGACACGTCATTGTGGCGTCACTCAAAAGGGATGAGTTTGAGAATGAGAAATGGGTGGCGTGGGTGTAGAACGCCGCACCAGCAAACACAGTCCGGTGATTCCCAATCTTTTTTAGCTTCAGGGCACGCCTAGTAAATAGAATAGAATGATTACTAATATTAATATATAGCTGAAGATGATACTTTTGCGGCACGCTTGCCTCTAGGATGTTGTTATATGACAACATAGTGAACAAAGCGAATAAAAAATAAACCGAGACGATTCGTCACAATTTGTAATCTGTATAGCTCGGACGTACGTACATATTAACCGACAACTGCTGTTCCCGGTTTTTACGAGTATTGATGAACTTGAATCAATCCAAAAAATGGTTCCGTTTTATATTAGAGAATCTCCCATTTCCATAATAAGCGACAATTTGAATGTATTCATGTGAAATTGACCTAAAATTAACTCGGCTCTGACACTCAAAGCGATAATAGAGCACAACCGCTAGCAGTATAGTGGTGTGTGCAATATTTCGCATTTTAACTATTAAATTCTTATGCACAATCACTTATGTGAAATTTTGAAATACAAATTTGTCGAAATGGGTAAAATCGTAGAGTTCGACGGGCGATAGTCGAACTGTCTCTAGATATATTAACGTCAGCGTTGCCAGATTTTTTTTATGCCACGTCGGATTTTTGGAACTTTTTGAGTGAAAAAGCGGGATTCTTTCGTCGAAAGCGGAACATGGTAAAAAAACGTATATAATCAGAAGTTTTTAAATATTTATCTTTTTATTTGAGTTCAAATTACGTTTACGTGACAATAGATAGCAAAAATAGCCATAGAAAATGTATTTTAATAAAAATATGATATTTTAAATCAGATTTACCCTATCGTTAAATAGTTGAGTCTTATTCGTCTGCTGAATAAAAAAAAAATAAAAAAAACAGAAATCAAAATCAAAAAAGTTTTATTCATTAGAAAAATATGGCGTTTCAAACAATAGTCTGAGGAGTGAGTGTTACAAATTGCAACTTACAATAAGAGAATAATTATTTACGCACGGTCGAGTTATCCCCGAAAACCGGGACTGAACCTGTCCCGCGCGGGACATTTAATTTTGATTTAAAAATCGGGACGTCCCGCATAAATCGGGACGTCTGGCAACGCTCATTAACGTCGTCCGTTAAATCGTGATTCTAAATCTGCAACTGGAACACAAGTTTCTGAGTGGCCGAAGGATATTTATACAGTTCGACCGGCAACTAATAGGTGAAAATGCACTGCACATTCCGATTTTTCAAATCGATTAAGATGTTCTTGAGTGTTCAGATAAACTTGCCTTATATATAAGCATATGGATTGTTACTTCACAGTAAAATGTTAACATTTTTAGCGGTATAGATTGAGAACCTCTGCTGTAATCTATATATCAGATTCATCCACAGGGTTGGAAAATTTAAACGTGCAACATGTTAGATATGATCGCACGCAAACAATACACTAAAATTGTTAAAAATAAATTTAAAACTCATAGTCGGACTCATGTATTTTCAACATCATCTTTTGTCGACTGATTTTACTTACGAATTTTCAAGTTTTTCGTTCCTATACTTTTCACGCAGTGTGTCCTCCTCCGCTGCTTAGCCAACGGG
Organism: Venustoraphidia nigricollis; assembly: GCA_034508555.1. Lineage (NCBI taxonomy): Eukaryota > Metazoa > Arthropoda > Insecta > Raphidioptera > Raphidiidae > Venustoraphidia > Venustoraphidia nigricollis. Next base: position 5,466,845 of record JAVRKA010000013.1, read on the forward strand.
AAAATATGTTTGACAATCTTTAACCTCAAATTATTAAGATTTTTTTCTGATTGGTTTATGACTACCACGAAATGTGGATGAAGAAGAAGTTGAAAATACAGGAGTCAATTGTCCCGACAGGTTGAAATAACATGAGGTTTTCTGGGAGGCTTAACCCTAATTGTCTAACGTATTAAAATAAAACCACCCAATTGGACGACGGGATATTTGATATATAATAAAATTAACAAAGTTTAAGGTGACGCGGGCGACGGCTAGTAATAAATATTTACAATATTATGACATTGATTTTTGTTTCCGTAGTTATTTATGGTTTCACGTGTATTTTAGATTGGGTTGCGATTTACGAAGAAGTTGGCTTCCGCAGTTGACATCTTGGTCACCCCTGATATAATGCGTAATTTCATGACCGCGTTGAAGGATGTATTAACAGAAATTCACGTGATGTATTTGGGAACACTACAAAGCAATGCTTACATGTTTTCTTAAACCACGTGAGGTTTCTCGTCTTAACCAATTTCAATGAATTTCAGAAGAAAAATCCTCGATTTGAATTTTGGTAGTAGTTTTAAAGCATCAAACTAAGGTCCCACTGAACCTCGTATAAATAGGTAAATCAATGCATTTTTTAAAATTTATTTATCATTAAAAAAAATCACGAATGAAAAAAAAAACTGCAGAGAAGAGCAGGTTGTCTAAATTAAGAAAAATCAGCGGATGTCAGTGAAAGCTGAATTTTGAAACTTAACCGAAAACAGCACAATCGATCTATGTGACGTAAATGTGTTCGACCCTGTACAAAATTGAACAGACGAGCAAATAATGCTGAACCGGGACTTCCCATTTCGCAACCTTGCGTTTCCTGTAGGCACAGTTGCAGCGCACCTCACTCCCTGTCGTATAAATCGGCGGCCTCCCGTCGAATCGCCGCCGCCGCCGCCGCCACCCGGTTCAGCAGCGGCAGCAACCATGATGCGAGAGGCCAAACCTAAGAGAAGACTGCGAAAGGGGCACAGAAAACACGGAGCGCAAGAAGAAAGCGGGCGAACTATACGTTGTCCGTCTCAGTCGGTATTGGCTCGCTCTCTTCCGGGGTGAATCACCCCGACCGGCACAACCGGCGCGTGACGTCACTGCACTACTTGCGTATTTAGTATCGACCGGCGTCACCCGGCCGAAGCGAGACGCTCTTTCTCTCTCTCTTCCAGTCTTGTTAGTCCGCCGACCCAACCCCCTGACATTCGCCTTACATGTTTCTCGTCTCTCTCTCTTTTTCCTCGCTCGTTCTCTCTTATCTCTCTTTCGTGTTCTCCGGCAGAAGAACTCTCCAGATACCCTCTTCACGTGAAACTTTAGTGTATACTCGTTGTAGCAATGTCTGGGGTACGGCAAAGGTGCAATACTGACTGTCTACTCCAGTGAGTCAGTAACTTACATTCATGCATTTACTTGTAGTACGTCATTATTACAACTTGAGATCCGGTTACTCTCATTTTAAAAATACTACGCTTGCAAATACTATTCCGTGTATTTGTAATACTTGCCTAGGACGTTCACATCAATGGGTTTAATGATTCTTGTATTACGGATTGTTAGAACAATGAATAAATTAAACAACACCAACATCAAAGTTATCAATAGTGATATGTATAATTATATCCTGTTTTAGTAAAAATGTTTTTATAATTTGCACTGATTTTTTACTCGGCACTTCAGTATTTGTTTTATATTCCTGATGATGTCCGAAACGATCGTAGAGAAATAATAATAAATTTTCTAGAATTTTCAAGTGTTTTTTTCTCTGTTATTAGAAATGTTTCTACTTTTAATTCAAGCCAAACTCAATGTTTTTGCATTTATTCTTATTTCGCTCGTCAATTGTGAGATCAGTGCTTCTGATTGTAAAAACATAGCTACTTCTTTTTTAAGGCTAGTTAAGAATGGCTTCGAATTCAATTAAGCGAAAATTTGTTTTGAAGATTTCGTCAATTAAGATGTTTCCACTTGGATGAAAATACTTAATAATGATAGTGTCATATCATGATAATAAGGATAACTTTAAAAATCCAGGAAACATTATTTCGATACTTTTAAATTATATTCAATTTTTTGCACGTGGGGTAGCGAACGAGACTGATTCACACCTGATCATTAGTATAGTAACTACTTATTAACTATAAGCTCGATATGGCAACTACAAAACCGACATTACATTAATTTTTACATCTATTCAAGTATAAACATTAAGAACACTGTGGTTGGAACAATAAAATAAAAGAATAGTTACTTCTTACCACAACAGATTTATTCAGGGGATGTACATTTCAAGTGTTGAGCTCCCATCTTCAGCAAAACACTAAACCCAATTTAGCTCTCGAAATGTACATCCACTGAATAAATCTGTTGTGGTAAGAAGTAACTATTCTTTTATTTTATCTATTCAAGTATAAATTGTCTGTTGCTTTCATGACTTGCTATATTCTTAGTTACTACACATATGACACTTGTGCCTCATGACGTCTCCCGTACTGTATAACGTCATTAATTTTATAATTTTGGCTATGGTTAAGAGTAAAAAAATATGGGAAATACGTAAGCTACAAAAACGAGTTCTTATAACAGTTCCCGATCATCCCTTGCTATTATCATAACTTACGTGAAGGGTACACACACAACGTGTCCTCAACCTGTCAACACCACCAAGTTAAGAGGACGATCAACAAGCACATCTGGCAGAGGCATTTCCTTAACTCCGCTTAACTCAGTGAATATGATATGTTTTTTCTCTACTATTGTATGTAATATCTATGACAATTCATCGGAACTAAGGAAACACATTTGCATATATTTTTTACAACCTTTTGTTAGAACTTTAACATCTATACTAGTACCGCGGTTAAATTCCTTTCATCTTCTTCTCTTTACTATTTCTGTCAAGGTTTTTCGATCAGTCTGACCGAATTTCGCCAAAATTTGAATCGGCAAACACATTCTATTTTTTTAAGTCACAAATATTTTTCAAGTGAAACTTCTTCAGGTGCGGTAGATAGCAATGCGCAGTGCAAGAAAAAATCAGAAAGAAGGTAGTGGTTGCGATAAACACAACAAAAAAAATTATAGTTCCCGAGGGATTAATGTATTTCGTATAGTTTTTCCATGTTCGACAAAATGTATTTCCCTTAAAACTTAAAATCGCAATCAGTCAAATGAAAAGCCGATTCTTCCTAAATGTACCACGCCTTGCGGTCTCCGTTTACCCAGAGTGATTTATTAGTTCACTGACATCTAGTTCTAAGAAAAAAAATGTGTATCTACATATTATGTCCCATTTTCGCTTAATTAAGAAATTAAACATATAAACATCAGTCCTTAATAATTACTTATTCGTTGTTTTTTATTAAAAATCGAAGCTCCTTCAAAAACGACCACTAAGGAGCGTAAGATTTTGAGGTCGGTGTTAATTGTACTTTTATTAAATTGGCGCTCATCTCAAGTTTTATTATTATTTTAGTGACCTTTTTTTGTAGAAGGTGGGATTTTTTTTACTTTTTAGTAGCTTTGCAATACGTAGTCTCCGCGTTATTATCGCCTTTTCCCATTTTATTACTTAACTAGGGAAAAAACTGCTGAACCGATTTAAGGAAGGCATATATGAGATACTTCCTGGAAAGTATGCTCGATTAAATAGAAAAGATTCATCAAAATCGGTTCACAAATGCTGAAGGCATGAGAAAAGTTTTTTTTGAAGTCAGTTAAGAACAACTGAATCGATTGAAACAAATTATATGGGATCAATCCGTAAACATTCTGAACAAAATGGCGTCGATTTTTTTTTAATCGGTTAGCTCCTTGATAAGTTTTTGCTGAAAATTATATACGTCTTTTTTAAGTCGGTTAATTAGAAGAGCATCTGTCGATGAGCTAATAAATCACCTGTATACCACGTAGGCAAAAGTTGGCAAGTACATAAATAAATAAAAATTATGGTTGTTTCCGAAATAATTATTCGTTGTCAAGAGCAATAGATCATTCCTTAAGAGTTTCTTTTGTCTTCTGGTATTTTCTACATAAAACTGTAAGTGCCATAATAACCATCACGTAGCGTATGTTCTACCTAAGGTGTAAAATTAACATTGTGTTATGTAATAGCCGTAGCGCAAACCGGCAGTCTAGAGATTGCAAAATATCGGGGCGCGGTCCGTTCGGACTCGAGGGCTGCTTGCTTCCATAACACGAGCGTCGCGTGACGTCAGTGCGCCAATCAGCTGGGCGTGGCGCCGAACTCTAGTTGAGAGCGTCTGCCGCAGCGAGGCGTCGCGTCCCGGCGTTATAATCGTATTATTAGGAGCCGGTCGCGTCGATGCTCTTTTTCCTTCTCGCCACAATACGGCACAAAGTTATTGCAAAGCTATAGGCGTTTTCTACAAGCTTTTATTGGTTATGGTTAGAGATCTAAACTGAACTATTTACGTAGAAAGCAAATTCCGAAACTACTTAACTTTGTGCTTAGGGTATAAAAAATTAACTTTTCCTATGAATCTGGACAAATCAATTCGTCTCTTAAACACATCTTAGGACTTCTTTAAGATAGAAATTGGTTGGTATTAAGTCATAGACAAAGTTACGCACTCGCACTACGGCACGTAATGCTAATGATAACCTATAACCGCTTAATTTTAATCAGTCGAGCTGAAATTTTCAGAGAATAATTTTTTCAATGTAAAGAACCATTTTAAAGGTTAGCATGTGACAATTTCCAACTTGTCAAAATAAGGGCCAGTCTATTAGACTGGCCCTTATTTGTATAAGCCAATTTTTTTTCCAATTTTTTGAGTTGCTACACCCTGAAAAATTTCTATATATTGAAAAAATGATTAGCTTAAAATTTCAGCTTAATTTATAAATTAAGCCATAACAGGATCGTCATAGTATCTACATATTTAGAAAAAAACACGTTAACGTCAAGCCTGGTAATAAAGCACGATTTTTAAAAAATCTCCTAACCACACATACGCAATTAATTTTTGGAATACAGTGGGTCAACGACACGAAACTGTAACCTGTGCCACGTTAAGTAATTAAAAAACATGATTTAAAAATATTGAAAAGCTTTCCCAATGGAGCTGATCTAATATTCAGAACGCCATCGTGAGGCCTGAATTCAGAATTTTAGTACTCCATGAAAGAATAATGAATTTGACGCCAAAAAATCGATCCTCAATGGGAATGAGGTTCGTCGCTCTTTCAAAAGTAAAAAAAAAAGAAATACCTGCATTGTTTCAATTCACCAATCATATCGCCGGCAATGTATAAGTGCTAGTGCTTACCTGTAACAAAGAAAAAATACTTAAATATACAAACAGGTTAATAGTTCTGGTAACCATAAAATATTTAGTCAATTTTTTCATCGTCAAATTTTTTCTACTCTAAGGGGTTACACAACTCGTCAGTAAAACTGGTTTCATAACATATGAATATTGAAATGAAAAACCGTTTTACCTAATTATCAACATATAATTAAAACTTAAAACTTTCCCGTCAGTTTTTTTGAAGGATAGACTATATCCGTTTTCGTGAAGGTAGGCCTACTATAAAAATAAATATATGAAGTCCAACAAAGCTGGTGAAGAGAATGATTAAAAAAAACAGGATAGCGCCTTAATAACACAATCCAATTAAATATGAGGTCGAGAATAATTTTATTGTGACGATAAATTTTGGACTTTTAAAAAATTATTAAATAAGAAAATCTTTTTATATCTGATAAAACTGGTCCAAATATTCATATTAAAAGTTTCTACAAACTAACTAGTTTGAAAATCTTATATGTTATAACAGTTTGGAAAAAATTTCACGTAGTGTTAACATAAAATAAGATACAAGATGTAGTTCAATAATAATTTTTTGATTTTGTGGTTCATAAAAATACCAACTTTTCTGAAGATGGATTAATATCCGAAAGCGCTCAAATAAAGTTCTTTTATAAAAAAGAAGAAAATTTTATTTTTGGACCAGTTTTATCAGATATGAGAAGATTTTCTTATCGAGAAATTAACTGTTCATATAATAGATATTCAAGATGTTTTTCAGTGACTGCATATCAACTTTGAAAAAGGTGCGGTCACATAAAACGCAATAATCAAATAACAAACCATTTGAATCCGAAGTTAAGCCGTTCTGAAACAAAGAGATTTACATCGCATTGTCTCTCGCGCAACAGACGAACAACGCGTGGGCTTTATTGTAATAATTCCTGTTTAGGCACTTAGACAAACCGATTATCATTTTAAACAAAAACATGTTTAAATGCCATCTATCTAGCCATCCGCGGTTGTGTCTAGACAAAAGCGCATCGCTTGTACATGCTGACGTCATAGACATACATTGCCGAAACAAGAGACGACGACCTTCGTGTGCTTTATGGAGCGTACGGCATGGCAGATAGAATACACTGTTATAATACAGTAGCTAGAATAGAAGTATAGTCTTTATATATTGCATAAAGTTTAGTTCAGAATAGCGTTTTGTCGTCGTAAATATCGGAGTTGCAGGGATGTCGAATCGTTTCAAAGTATGCTACAGCAAAAAAAAATTGAAAATTTATTTGTTTCAGTCCACCGACTGCTTGAGTTATCCGGCTGTAGTACCGATTCACACGCTCGTTTTATTAAAGTGAAACTTATGTGACGCTACTCAGAAAAAAAGCGTAACGAAAAATGAAACGCCTATACTCGCCACCCAGGGACAGGGAAAAGAGGAATCACCATTAATAAGTAAACCTAGTCAGTAAAGTAAGACAGACGTGTTTCAATTTTTGTTATGTCCTCAGTCGTATCACACAATGTTTCATTTTTAATTATGCTGAAAAGTATTCGGCGTTAGTACTGATGGGAATATAGATTACCACATTCCTTAACAAGAAAACATACCCCGTAAGGTAAAACCAGCGTGTTTCAAGCGTCTGTGAGATGAGACAACATTGTTTCATTTTTCGTTAGGCCGAGTTATTTGGCGTTAGTACCGATAAAATTTGCGTTTACGTTTCATTAAATCGTACAACCGGAACTGATTTCAGTAATAAATCCAGTTGTTAGAAAACAACTTCAACTACAACTAACAATTCCAATTTGGTATCAATGGGTTCGTCCGAAGAGTTCTACAACGTTCTAGGACTTGGCCAATAAACACATCTAATTTGTTGTGAGTTTTGTCCATACCTGTGCATGTCAGCTTTCGCTATGTTTCGAACAAAACCTGAAGACGTAATACATGGCGCCGCTTTCGAGCCGGGTAATCCGTCGGTCAGAACGCCAGACGAGTTGTATAAGGTAAGGAGTTAAGGACGCCAGTCGAAGCCTTCTAACTTTAATAAATGCTACGCTACACAGACGACGTTGATAGGTTTTCCTTATTAGTGTATTTGCCATATGGCAACATACACTATTGGCGTCGGTCGGATGGCGGAACCTAGGGGTCGGACCAAAATTTCTCGACGTTTCATAACCTCCTAAACACTTTGGCACCATTTTTAAAAATGTTTATATATATATATATATTTATATATATATATATATATATATATATATATAGGTATATATATATGTGTGCGGGCTATAACTTTCGAAGGACTTAATTAATTTTGACGAAATTTGGCACACATGTTGGAATCCATTATCGCACGAAGCCTATTTAAAATGGGCCCAATCGGATCACATTAAGGGTGAATTTTAGGGGTTGAAAAAAGTTTTTGGGCCCCAAAATACCGAAAAAAATCTCAGAATCGTTTCAAAATTGAAATTTAACCCTTTAATAGCAATTAAAAAGTGCCCCTAAAATTTTAATAAAATCGTCCCAACAGGACCGGACTTACAAATTTTTTGAAAACACTAATTTGCAGATAGTGACATTTATTTTATTGAAGGGTGTATTTAATTCGGTGTAGACGTTAGATTGATAATAATATTACAATTAAGAAAAAAATGTTATTTTAAGGGGTGTATTAAGGGGTTAAATTTTTTATTATGCCCAAAAACAAACTTAATTTCACATAATAACAGTATAAAACCACACGGCCCTATACAAGCAAATACACTATATTGTCGGCAGGGTTTTGGCACTGCGACCCGGGTTTTTATGATATAATGTCGGCGGCCAATATTATCTATATTAGCGATCGATGTTGCATGTTGTCAAAGCCACGTGTCTTGTTCAAAACTCTTCAATAAGCTTTTAGATAATTTTCCTCTTGATAAAATTTATTCACTGAAGTTCTATAATCAAAAGACCACCCAACTGGTAGGGTTTTTCGGGTCTAGCACCAATTCATCTTTTCAATTTATTATTTTTCCAATATCTGAATTACCTATTTTGTGGCTCACCAATGTATTAGGGTTGCCGACCGCTGCTCTATAATCTCCGCACAGTTTTATTTCTCAAACTGTACATATCATAGTGCTATGCCTAAAATATACGAAGTGTAAAATTAAATGCCTTCCACAAGGTTGCGTTTTATAGGTTCTTTTACGATTTTTACTGGCAATAATAAAGTTTCAGAATACATAATATTAGCAAATCTGGTCTGGTAACTGGTGTGAAAATATGTTATGTTTTATTTACCCTCCCTTATTATGCAAGTACAGCGAAGCTAAAAGCGAATACGATTATTAAACTACTCGTTGACTCCAACCAGAACGATTTTTTATCGGGTGCCGTTCACATTTTTATCCAACACGATTAAAATTCGTCTTCGGCCCGCTCAAATGGGTGATTTGTAACCGCCTGGCAACTAGTAAAAAATCGGATTGGAAGTCGATCACCTAGTTTTTTTATGTCTCTGTTCACACTTGGCTATGCTATATTGCTATCATAATTCTTCTAAAAGTAAAATGTCAAGACACGAAAATTAATATAACGGGAAAAAAGTTTAATAAATGATTGTTTATACTTCCGCTAAATGACTAATCACAGTAATTAGCAATAAATTTTAATAACTGACTGGGCTTTTGAAGTGCTCGTTTAAATGATCTTTTATTAGTCGTTAAATTTATTATTCGAAAGCATAAAATACATGCTCATTTGAATAACAGACTAGATTCAATGAAAACAATATTGCCGTAACTCAAATAACACAGTATTATCAACGATGTAATGGTATAGCATCGACTACTTTACTTTGTAATCAAATCATACACAAAACGGCGAAAAGAAAATGACAGCCAATTACGTTTTTTACGGTATTCGGTACGTTCCAGAGTTGAACCATATTATGTAAAAAAATTAACTTTCCGAAATTTTTCAGATTTTTTTAAGAGATCATCCAATTGGATGATAAGATCATTCCAACCTTCAACCAAACGTTCTCCAAAATTTAAATAGTTTAAAATTAATACATAACCTTTAAAAAATATATTAGCAAAATTAAATTGCCGCGGGAAAAGTCTATATAACATTGTTACATTTCGTCTTTAATATTTTTTGTTCCAATAGATATTTTTAACGTGGAGGGAAAGTTTGGTTGAGGAACAGTTGAAAAAAAGAAGCTTTACCGATGTTTCGCTTGTGGCCTACGTTTCGGAAAATATATTCCCATCTTCATGGCCTCAGCCTAGTCAAAGGGTGATAAATTGTACTAATCTTAGATACATGATCATAATCTATGGGTTATAATAATTTGTATATAAAAAAACACAATACTTTTCATTAAAATAGTTTTGCGAACTTCATAAAAAATGGTCTATTTGTTAAAAAGTCACAGGCCTGTGACTTTTTAACAAATAGACCATTTTTATTATAAATCATAAGATGGAAATATATTTTCCGAAACGTAGGCCACAAGCGAAACATCGGTAAAGCTTCTTTTTTTCGACTGTTCCTCAACCAAACTTTCCCTCCACGTTCAAAATTGTTACATTCCAATCGTGCGCGAAGCCGCGGGTAGCGGCTAGTATTAATTTGTATTATGCACGTGTCGTCTGTGATAGAAGAAAACCACATAATTAAAAATAAATATACCTAATTTTGAAAAGTTGTCATTTAAAACATTGTAAGAATTTGATAAACGTTTTGTTGTGTATATTGAATCAGCTGATTTTGGCCATCGTTGTCTCTAAATAGATTTGTAATTATGGCGCTTACAAAAAACACTTGTGTTATTATTACAACAGAGATAATAATTAACAAATGAACTATATATATTATATACATATTATGTCACAAATAAAACACATGTTTGTCAATAACAATGTATAAGTTTGTTTTGTGTGTATTTGCTCTATTTTTTAATTTGAAGATAATAATAAAGGCTTATAAAATACGGAATGTGTTTTGATAATGAATACCGATTACGAATCGCCGAGCAACGCGGCGCCTTCATTCTATTTTAATGAATCAGATAAATGTTTTGAAGTACGTGTACTCAATAATAATGATATTAGAAACTTGAAACACCGTATTATTGAATTACGTTATCATTATGATCAAATAAAAGAGAATTTTGTTGGTATTAGCTAATACTTAATTTTCAGTTCAACTATTAGAATTTGACATAGAACGATAGGACATAGGAAATTTAAAGCATAAACTCCTTATATTTACGTCCTGTTAATATTAGGTTCTACATTTATATGGAAAAATGGCGGATTTGACACTATGACATAGGTATAGCGAAGACAGGTCCAGCAGTGTAAGTAAGTGATTTTCTATTTCTATTCTGTAAGTAGCCTTATTCTGCGACTAACTTCATCCTGTTAATTTTGATGTTACAGCTCACTGTTACAGGATGCGCGTGCATCGTAAAAACTCACTCTCATCATTTTTTATAACGCGCCGAAAGAAGTACAATTACCAAATTATTATTTTACAAATAAATTTCATACATTCGACTGCTATTTTGCATTCGAATCTGGTCACACTTTCAACAATATACAAATATTTCCATGATAACGATGACACATCATCATCACATGACAGTCGACTGTACAAATCAGCTGATCGCGAGACGAGCGCGGTGTAATTCTGACAAGGCTACATACACACGCGACGGTCGCTACATGTTGTTGTCTCGTTCTGGGGCACCGCGTATGCGGCGTCGTCCGTCTCTATCGTCGGCACACTGTATTTAATAGTACCATAGTATATAGTAGTGCGAATTCTGTAGTAGACGCGCCAGGCGTGTGTGTGTGGTGTAGTATACGGTACGTACGTGTAACAGTCGCAAATTGCAATGTCGGTTCTGTTCGCATGAATGAACGAATGAAAAATGTCACCGATGTCGAATATAAAAGTCGCACGATTGAAGAGGAGAAGCTGCTTTCATACAAAAATCTCGTCCTATATAGTAATGTAGTATACTAGTGTACAAACCTCAACTACGTTTTTAATTATACTTGTTGTTTCAAATCAATAGAAGGCACCGATTGCTTGCCGTGCAGAAACAAGCATACCATATAGTGGAAGAATTTAGACAGACCAACCAAGGCTGAATCTATAAAAAGAAAACGCCCCCATAATATTTATTACAATATTAAAAACAATAAAACCCTTGCTAAAAATATTAATTACAAATAAATAGCTATAGTTTGCTATTACTGTTAGGAAACACTAATTGTTTAACGTAGCGTTACAATGCAATCTTAGAAAAACAAGGTTTCCTACTTTTTTCTTGGTCAAGATTCGATGAATAATTTTTTTTGCATAATTTGGAACATTTAATAAAATTGGAACACACCTCTGTTTTTTCAACGTCTACAGAATGCGTGTTGGCAGAGTGAAACGGTTATTTCAGACTTGCAATATGCATACAGCCTTGACTGCGTCGAGTCACAAAGTGCGGGGGCGGATGCGAAAGAGTCGCGGGAGGAAATGCACCGAAACGCTTCCAGGCATATCGAGCTGCAGTTTCAAGAATTTCTGTCTGTACAGTGTCGCCGCCGTCGCAGTTGCATTGTACTACACATTCGCACGCCCACGCGAGGTGCTAAAATAGTATCCATTCTAGTGTCTACTATCACATATAAAAAAACTTTAGAAGTGAAACTTCTTTTGTGGCATCTCGTCGGTTTGACGCGTAAAATGAACGAAATGAAAAACACCGCCATAATGACACACGCAGCCATAAAAACGCAACAATATGAATTGTATTATCTGCTGTCGAAAACTTAAAAAAATTGAACCTCCGTCAAAAAAGGCCATTAAAAAGCGTAAAATAATAAAGTTTTGAGGTTGGAGCCGACCTCAAAATTTTATTATCTTTAAGGTTTCAATTTTTATTTTTTACTTTTTAGTGGAATTGAAATACGTAGTTTGCACGTTATTAACCGCCTTCTTCCTTAATATTTTAATATTCAACTAGAAAAAAAGCTGCTAAGCCGATCTAAGTAAAATTTGTGTGACACCAGCCTGAAGGTATGTTACAAGCAGAAAAAGAATTATCAAAAGCGGTTCACAAATACTGGTGATACGAGGTAATATATATAGTCAGTTAAAAACGACTAGACCGATTTAAAAATAAATTATATAACACCAATCCGTAAACATTCTGTATTTATTTATTAAAAAAAATATTTGTATCCTTAACCCTTAAATGCATTATTTTTTATTTATATTTAAAAAAATATGTAGTTATGTGATGTCTCAAGGGATGGGAATTAAAAAATCCAGTAATGCCAACATATGCATTTAAAAATAAGTCTGTTCTCGATGCACGGGTAACACGTTTTTTTAAGGCAAAGGCGTATGACATACAGCCATTAGAATATTACATATATGTAGGCTACATTCTACAATATGAATTTAAGGGTTAAAACTCGTACCACTAAGCAGATTCGAAAATTCTTTACAGAAGCTCTATAATTATTTTATACGAATCGAGCAGCTAGTTTTAATAAATACATTTCAATCGCATAGAGGTAAGGTACCTAAAAAAATCGAAAAACACACTCACGTGTTTTTTCCAGAGTTAAACAGTCATAATAACTGAAGAGTGGTGTTTTAACGAGCGCGGTTCTTAGCGTTTCAAAGCGAGAAATGCAAAGAATTTCAATAAAGAATTTATTACGCGAAATGCTCATAGGAGTGCGTTCGACAGTCGCGACCGCCTTGCACGGTAATCGAAATTTCAAGTCACGAATTGTATTGCATATGCGTTATCTAGCACCTACTAGGGCTGGGATTTTGTGAAGATCAAAATACCATTCCATGACACAGAACCGACAACTCACAAACGATGATAATCTGTGACGATGTAAGATTCATCAATCTGACTCCTCTATTACAAGCCTGTCCCAGATTCTAGTCCGATATCTGAAGTATCAATTGAATTGTCAATTTCCTGAATTGAAAAGATGAAGTGCTAGGCCCAATAACTGTTGGTGAGCTTAAAAAAAATATAAAATGTTCTTCACAACAGGAGAAGTTCTGAAAAATCCGAACGATACTACCTCTAGGAATCCGTTTTCGTTACTTCCAGATAGTAGGCAAATGTGGACAGGATGTTGTTATGTCTTTTTTCCCATTGCCTCTCGCCAAGAAACTGTAATTCCTTTACCGGTCATTTTGTAAATGTACAAAAAATTACGCTTTGAGCTTGAAAAGCTCAAAAAATCATAAATGTATATAATTTCGAACGCTTTGAGCTCGAAAATAGCGGGAAGTTGTGGGGATGGCCTGCAGGATTAACCGTTTTCCGCATTTTTTGTATGATATAATGCATATAGGATTTTTATAAAATAAAAAAAATATTATGACGTATCATTTTAGTTCCATTTGCATATAAATATTTTCCCTAGCCCTAGGCAGTTGATTTGCATAAACGTATATTATGCGTAATGCATATTTTGAGTTATACAAATACAATTGGCAATGTAAAATCTGCAAATAATCTTTCGTAGAACTAAATGCAACGGTCACAGCTGTCCATCAAGTTAATTTAAGAGAGGTCTAATAGTTTATTACACGATTCCGATCGCATTTTTTATTCGAAGATCTAGATTTTCATTTTTTGTATTAATAATACCGCATATCTGATGTTAGATTATTGACTGAAATTAATAATCCAAATAATTGATTAACCATAAAAAACACGTTAATATTTTTGCAACCCTGCTGTGAGACGGCTAACGTTGACTTTATTTTAGACTATGTAGAGATTAATGAAACTGTACATTTTTGATTTATAATAATTTCATCTCATTGCGAGAAATTTTTAAAAAGGCAAAATAGCCACCTGCATAGCAAACTTATTAAACATAGACGTGACCTCGTTTGATAGTGGGGGGGGATGATGTCATCCAGTGTATTATCAATTGATATTGCGTGATTGATAGAAATATTGAACGGTGTCCTAGCTGACGTCATTTATTAACGAGGTAACCTGTGTATCCAATAACATTAATATTATAATTTATTTAGTATAATAGCTTTTGTCTGCTATAATTGTTAAGAAACATTCATTGTTGTAGCACTCTATTAGAAAAATTTATTATTCCAACACGTCACAGTCGGAATTTAAACCCGAATCTTTCCACTTTCGCGGCTAAAGATTCGGGTTTAAATCCCGACGGTGACGTGTTGCAATAATAATTTTTTCTAATATAGTGCTACAACAATGAATGTTTCTTAACAATTATAGCAGACAAAAGCTATTATACTAAATGAATTCAACTGGTACGTAGCTACAAGCGTATGTAAATATCTACTAATTATAATTTATTATAATTATAATTATTATAATTTAGAGTTGCAAATTGCTTTATTAAGAAGAATTAAATATTGAATTGTGTGCACCGTAGAGTAACTGATAACTCATTCCGCCGCGAAAGTGTAAAGATTCGGGTTTAAGTCCCGACGGTGACGTGTTTGAAAAATAAATTTTTCTAATATAGCAATGCAACAATGGATGTCTCTTAACAATTATAGCAGACGATAGATATTTATGAATTTAGTCGAGTACGAAACTATAAGGTACGTATTTTTACTAATTAATATTAATAATACTTGCATACCTACTATTAACTGAAAGAGGGTGGTTCTTATTATTACACACATAAAAAAATAAAAATTCGGGATAATGAAAACACGTTTTTCGCTTATGCACCGAAATAAATCACCCAGAAATAAGATTTTCGCGCACAGTCCTAGCTTTAGTGCTGTATCTTTTTTTTTTAACTATGTAAAGCGCGGCAGGCAAAAGCTTTCGTTTCTTGGCGGCGGTGTAGTCATCTGTAAATTACGGCCATTTATCAGGATTTTCACTCCAATTTAAAATTAAATTGAGAAACTTAAAAAAAGAAATATTCATACATTAAAGTTTCAGAAAATTTAATGTCATCATTGTAGGCGACGGTGCGAACTGCAAAAATATTTTTTGCACAACCTCTTATAAAATAGCCGCTTTTCACACCTATATAACGGTTGTAAAATAATTTTCGCACTAGTGCGTAAAGTAAAACAAAAGAAACGCAAAACGTAGTCGCACTACCAGGAAAAGTATGAAAATCAAACGCAGTCTACAATTGGAATAAATTGGTAGTTAAATTTTCACTTCCAATTGCATGCTGCGTTTCATTTTCATACTTTTCCTGGTAGTACGACTACATTTCGCATTTCTTCTGTTTTACTTTATACACTGGTGCGAAATGGGTCATTTTACAATCTCTATACTGGTATGAAAAACAGCTATTTTATAGAGGATCGTGCAAAAAAGGGTTTAATAAACACGACTCTTCATGCGGCCCGTAACCAAGGAAATACACCATTTTGCGTGTTCGTGTTATAAAATAGTATACTGTGCAACTAGCGCGGGAAGTTGTCCATTGCCAACTTAAGAGGGCAATGGATATACTATTTTTTATTATGAATTACTTAATTTTAAAATTTTTGTAAATTTTAATTATTGGTATATTTTAACCTTGTTTTATAAATTAAACAATCTGTCACGTCAACCTCAATTTAGATAATATTTCAATGTTTTCAACGTTATTTTTTTTGTTTATCTGAATTTCAGTAGGCAATGTAAATTTGCGTGCGCAAAATAAAGATATGGGCAAACAGTTAATTTTTCACCGTAACTGAGATTACAAAATTGCTATTTTTCATGCATGTGGAATAAAAACTAATTTTTAAATTCATCTTTGGAAGTATATGATTTTTATTTCATTTTGTGTGTTCATTGTTATAAAATGCCAATAAAACCAAACTCTTGCTGGTGGTTGTTAAGAATGGATTTGAAAAACAACTTCGAAAGAAATAAAAAAAGTTTGCAACAATAAAATTCTAGACACTTTTGGATACTCAGACAAGAAAATTTATCTATGCAATATACGTATAAGCCTGAATAGGTGCCTCTCACAGTTATTATTCACAACCGAAAACTTTTCCGGAAACGATAAAAGAGTCCGTTTCCGCAACGTCTTCTGTCCCATTTGGAAATCGAATGTTTCCTTTTGTATATAATGTAATGTTGATTTCATTGTGTGCCGTCGCTCAATGCTTCATATAATGCAACTTTATTTCCTCAAAACCTGATATGATTTTGAGCCTCCTATAAAAGTGGTAGACAATAAATAAAACGGTAGGATCTAAAATATGGACAGTCGTCACTAATTTCTCAGTGAGAATAATATTATAGACCATATTAAATATCCCAGTGTGCTGTAAAACTTTTTGGTTTTCGCGATTGTACATCGTGGTCCATTGGTATTTCTACCTAACGTTTTGTTCACAACTGCCGTAGATATTATCAAAGGCGTCGACTCACTTACCTATGAACACTACCACATCGCCCTTGATAATGTCTACCGCAGTTGTAGATGAAACATCAGGTAGAAAATCAATGGATCACAGCGTACAAGGCCAAGAAGTTTTACAAGATTAAATATATTCGTAAAGTTAAAAGATCTATCTAACTTCGTTCTAGAGATGGGAAAAACAGGTCTTTTTAGTGATCTGCATCTTTGCATCTGGATCCCGTATGTGAGCCGGCTCACTGAACCGGTTCAAAAAGAGCCGAGTTCTGAATATGTTACTGCAGTCTGCCACTGAGTTACCTAGTTCAGTCAATCATATCACGACCTGTATAGAATCAAGAATGCATAGCCAAACATGTGATGCATGAGTCATTTGAGCTGACAGATGCATCAAAGCGAGAACTGATACGTAAGTGTAAAACGTGCTTCTGTGTGCTAAGTGTTTCACTGAGTTATGCGGATCCGTTGATCCGTCGGCTCTCACGGATCTTCTGTCGGAGTCGGCTCTTTGAACCGGTTCAGATCTGAGTTACCCAACTCTACTTCGTTCAGGGAATTCGGAATGCATGGTCAGGGAACCTGTCTTGAAAACGTTCGTCAAATTATAGCGGTACAACTGTACAGCTAATGCGTGTACCTACAGCATACATGAATAGAATGAATGATAAAGGATGTCTTATAATACACATCCGGGAAGAAGATGGAATTTGTAGACAATTGACAAGTTGATCCAATCGAATGGTACGAACCGAAGAGCGAACCACTCTGCATGGTGAGTTAGACACGTAATTGTCCGGTAGTTACACACTCATATCGCACATCAGTAATAGGTGCATGGACAATGATGACGTTCAACTACAATTGTTGCATTTCACGGTTCTCTTCCACATTGTATCAAACGCTCATTACCTCGCCGTTTAGCATTCGTAATTCATGTACAGAGATGACAAAATAGTAGACTTGGGCATTTTAGTTCACTAAAAAACTTTAAAAAAATATATATATTAACCTCCTTCAAAAAAGTCACTAAAAAGATGAAAATAATAATGAAATTTTGAGGTCGGTGCCAATTTTATTACTGAAACTTAAAATTAATAGACATCTACTTTTATTAACTTGGAACCGACCTCAAAATTTCATTATTATTTTCATCTTTTTAGTGACTTTTTTGAAGGAGGTTAATATTTTTTTTTTGAGTTTTTTTATTCTTTACTTTTTAGTGGTGGATTTGATTTCGCACATTTTTAAAAACTACTGAACCGATTTAAGTAAAATTTATGTGGGATCACCCTGAAGATGTGCCCTATTAAATAAGAAAAGAATCATCATAATCGCTTTACAAATGTTGGAGATATGAGGTAGCATACATTAATACATGAATACCCTCGTAAATTAATGTAAAGGTGCTATTCGACATGGTTAAAATAAGAATTAACGTTGCTATTAATTTTTTATTACGTTCTAACAAATTCAACATCACACAGGTTAAAGTGAAATATTTAACATCGCTGTTAATTTTGACACTGACCATACA
Organism: Venustoraphidia nigricollis; assembly: GCA_034508555.1. Lineage (NCBI taxonomy): Eukaryota > Metazoa > Arthropoda > Insecta > Raphidioptera > Raphidiidae > Venustoraphidia > Venustoraphidia nigricollis. The sequence goes on from JAVRKA010000013.1 coordinate 5,485,121, forward strand.
GAATAGCACCCATAAATACAAATGGTAAGGGGAGTTTAATCTTTATCTTTTATGAATTACTGAATAAAATTGGCAAAGTGAGTTGCGCAAGTATACAATCATTAATACCTTAACATCTGGTATGGGTGTTAACAAGCGCTGTCAATCAAAGTTCTTTTCTTCTAGAACAGGGAACAAGCTATTTGGCCATTTCACATGTTTGTGTTCGTCACGGAACGACGAACACAACACACTGTCTTGGTACGTATTAAAAATGACGATGGGTACCCTAATAAAATCGGGTACCTGATTTTGAAAGCTTGCGGTACACTCATTTATGTGATAGTTATCAGAAACTTAATTGATTTCCCGCATTAATAAAACACTGTTTTCCAAGTCTGTGGTAACTAAGCTGCTGGTACGCATTTGCATCAAGAAGATTCATATTTTATTGTTTTCCGTGGTGTGCTTAATACTTCCTGATTTGATCATGATTTTCCAGATTTATTCTTGTCTTTTACTGGTCTGTCACCACTCGGGAGTTGGTGCACGCATTCGCATCAAGATCAAGACGATTCATATCGTTTCTCGCTGACTTGAACATTATTTCTTGGATTTATTAAAAATTCATTTAAGTGGAAAAATTGTGGAATTTTCAATCATGCTCGAGTCAGGAAGTATTCGACACAGCCAGGGAGAAACATGAAAAATATTAATGTTCTTGATGCAAATCTGAAAAAGTCGACGAATCGTGGAAATATTACGGAATACTTGCAAAGTCAAGTATAAATATATTTTTTTCCGATTCAAATGTCCTGCGAATTTACGCTATAGCGGTTGATAAACTTGGAAGCCGTCTTCAAAACCTGACTTAGCCGATATTGGAAACATCGATACGGGAGCGGTTAGCAAACGTTCTTAGACGCGTGCATCCGAACGGCATGGGTGCACATCAATGTTTGTTATATTATTCTTTTTTTCATACACACTATTCTCCAAACTTCACACACGGTCAACATTTGTCAAGTTGGCCACGTCTTAAGACCGCTGGTTTTGCCGCTATAGATTCGCTGCTAGGTTCCAACCGTGCTTTGGCGGTTTGTATGTGTTGGCTTCACACGATGCGTGTTTTTAAGCTGGATTCGTAGATGGTTTTGGTGCGCGCGCAGTGACGGTTTAAATGCTAATAAAAGTGGAAAGTCTCTGAAACAGACTATAACAGACTAAAAGGCCATATTGGTTTAATACGTTTGTCCATTTCGCTCATGGAATAAGATACTGTTTTCTGATTCCTGGTCAAAGCCAGCAGATATTCAATAAGTCCGGTTCTAATTTTAAAAATTCAGCTTGAAATCACGCAGTGGAGTCCGAAATAACGTAATTTCCATCCTCGCAGCCAGTACAAGTTCAAGCCGCGATTCCAGCGGCAAAACCAGTCCCGTGTGCAGCGGCTTTTTAATACATACATCCAGTTGAGATATTCCCTAGTGGCAGCTGACGGAAAAACTGCGCGCGTGATAGCGTGAGACGGAACCATTAATCTGAGCGTGAACAAGAATACCGCCGCCGAGCTGCAGCGTTGAGACGACTGTCTTCTTGTTCCGTGTCTTCTATGTAATATACGTGGTGGCGGCGATGCCTCTTTCGACATGCTCCACGGCGGACGCCGGACATTCTACATTTCGTATCTACACTGACGCAATACTCTAGGCAAAATAGCTTTACAACCTTGAAAAAATATATTATGCAAAGCTAAATTTACTGACCATAGGGATTAATATAATTTTCGTGTCACCGTCCTGGATTTTCAGGCCTTAGTTCGCTGGGAGTGTTTTTTTGAAGAGGGAATAATAATAACAGATGAATTTATTTAGTAACAGTTGTCAAACAAGTCAACATACTGCATACAACGTTAGCACATAAATGATGAATTTCTAGGTTTTAGCAAAATGTCAAAAATTCCATAAAAGCAGTGGCGGATTTAGGTTCTAATATGGCGCCCTTTTTGCAATTAAACGTCTAATGAAGCCAGAGAACCGTAAATTTGGACAACGGATTTTTCAACTGTCCTAACATTGTTTACTTTTGAAATTTTGCCGTCTCTAAAATCATGTCGCTCTAGGCCCAGGCCTCACGGAAATCCATCACGACACAGGCCAGGAAATACAGGACGCCGACATGCGAAATTCCTACAATTTTATTCCCTGAGGTCAATATTGCCAAACAACAATTTTGCTTTATATATAATTTTGTTCAAAAAATTCACAGATACCGTGGAAAGCAAACCTTCATATATACATTTTTTATTGAATATTTACAGTAAGTCATAATAGTAATTATAATAAACACGCTTATATTAACTACGAAAAAACGTGTAATTACTGTTTTTTTCTTTTTTACTTATGATAATTAGCATGTAAAAATAACTCATTTAAATAACGGTAAGTTCGCAAATATTCCATGAATGCTGACAAAAAACTGAAAGCTATTTGGCACGCCTCAAATTAATGAATGAAACAAGCAAATTAGTAGAAAAACCGCCATGTAGCTAATGAACGAGTGTTTTTGCATCGCAAAAACATGACAAATGCAAACACACTATACAACGCGGTCGTCCCGTGTGGTCTCTCTGTACGCGTAATGACGATTTTACAATCATTGCACTACAGTCATTATCATCATCACCATTGATTACTTAATACATATTGCTTTACGCAACATTAATATATAAAACAGAAACGGGATTTCAGTAATTTCGTTTTTTACGAGTTTTTCAGAATGTTCGAGTATTGTTCTACTTATGACACAGGCGAGAAAACAATTGCATTTTTAACTTTCCAGTAGTCTGTTGCGAATTTTCAGAATGTCCATAATAACAACCTTCAATTTTCCTCGTAGCCACGGAAAAACAATTTAGAAATTATTACATTAGAGAGAGAGCATGTTATTGTAATAAAACTTGCTACAATATATTGCTTCCTGTCGGTTTTCCATGGAGACGGTACGCGCCGCAAAAAACTAAAGTTGCTTACGGACACCCCTGCTCTAAATCGACCCTGAGCGTATCCTTGCCACATACGACTTCAGAAAAATGAAAAACAGAACTATATAATCATTAGTACCCACAAATGTCAAATAACTTTGAATGATTTATATCTTACTAGTTTAATTTATTTTGCGTCGTAAATCTGTACAAATGACATTAAAATTGCAGTTAGTTAAAAAAATAAAAAATAAAATGTATTCGTTTTATAATAAGTACGGAGGAGTTATATGCAGTTGCATAGCCACCGCAGGACGCATCGAGGACGGTCAGTTCAACAGCATGGCCACATGGCATTGCGCACTGCGCACGACGCAGGAACAACATATTCTACAGTAAGTACTAAGTAGTTGTTGCACTGTGTTTATCACATAACAGAAGTTCTTCATGAAAATATTACCATAGCTAATTTCATTTCAATTATTCGGATAGGATTCGAATACCAGTTTCATACAGTCATTACAAGTAAAATTAATTTATTTATTGTAGTTATATAAAAGGCGCTTGGCAGCTGAGGTCATATGCGTCTAATGACGGCTACCAGGCTATTTTCTGCCACCTGATAGCACCACTGACAAGTGAGGTATACGTCAATTTAATTCATCAGAAATAATTAATAGATTACAGAAAACCTATGCATATCTTACTCACCACGAATAAGAAAATGTTGACCCCTATTACATCGAATTAAATTAAATGACATCACAAAACATCTATGAACGGATGTGTCTGATCCAAAAAGGTCAGCGACGTCGGTCTACATTGTATCGGGAGAAATACGGATCCAATGCAGCCTTACGATTCGCACACTATACAAACATTTCACATGTGACGTGATGACGGCAGGCTAAAGGAATGTTTTCTGTGACTTGTGAATATGTGCATAGTGCTCTATCGTTTCCGTTGCATTTACTGCTTCTAATATCCAGCAATACAGCAGGAACAGCGATTGGTTAGTGTGGTGTTTTATATTTACAAGTGACAACTACTTACAGATTCCTGCTATATCTGTTGTATGTAATGTAGTTCTTTCCGTATTATAACAGGAACTAATTGCGTCTAGATTTTGCTGCATATTTCATTCAGCAGGAATAGTGATCACTACCTAGATACAATAATAATTAATCTTTCTGTATTTTTTTACAAGGAACTATGTCTAGTTCTTGTATTTTTCATGCAGCAAAAATTATCTAAGAGTGATAACAGCATAAAAAATAACTTATTCATGATATATTTTTAATGTGGAATTTACCCTTGCTGTATTTTTCATGCGGTATCCAAAATTCGTGCTGAATATTTGATGAATTTATTGAAAATTTTATTCTGTCTATAGATATTTATAATTTCAAATATCGTTCTTGAAATCCTTAAAATCTTACTGCATATATCTAGTTTCTGCTGAATTAACGTATATAAAAACGGAGAATTATTTGTTCACATTTCTGTTAAAATAATAACTGTAAACCTATCAATATCATTCCTGCTGTATTATAACAGTAACGTATCGTCGTTCCTGCTTTTAACTCCTTTTCGTTTTAATAACTGTTAATAAAATTCCTGCTATGTGCTACTCAGTTCCTGCTAAATAATGCGAATACTGTAACAATGCAGAATTTACAATTTTTTGTAAAATCTCGGGTATTCTCTATGTTCGAATCCTTGGCACGGGCTCGCGGAACGCTCACTGGGAATCACCGGTTTACATGTTAAGTTTACTGGTGGCTCTATCTAATATTATCATTCCTGTTGAATTATAAAGTGTTAAATCAGCTGAAAAATTTTGACATCTTGTTCTTAATTATTCCAACTGTGCTTCAACTTTCTTCTCTAATATTAAAAAAATAATTTTAATAATAAGCGCAGAAGGTCTTAAATCAGCTTTCAGAATTAGTTCGGATCGTTAACTGGGAATCACCGATTTATAGGTTAAGTTTACTGGTGGCTCTATCTAGTATTATCATTCCTGTTGAATTATAAAGTGTTAAATCAGCTGAAAATTTTTATTTCATGTTCTTAATTATTCCAACTGCGTTTCGACTTTCTTCTATAATAATTTTAATAACAAGCGCAAAATCAGCTTTCAAAATTAGTTTATTGTATTATGAATAATACTCGTATTTTTAGCCGACTGCACCAGGAGGGTAATGTTTTTTGAACAGTATTCTTGTTTCACTGCACTCGACATGCAAATCCAACGTGCTAGAATGCAGACCTGTAAAATGAACACTGCATGCGCAAAGGAATGTAGTCAGTTGGCTGAAACTTGAGCGCTCTACAGAAAAATTCCAATAAATACTCGTGTTTCAAGGTCACCAACAGCCACGCTTATTTGGACCCAGTAACAATTCATTTTTTTTTTAAATAACAAATTGAAAATCTAACTTATTTACTAGTTCCTGAATTAAAACCCGGGGGCTTGTAAAAGAGGAGTCATAGAAACGTGTTGTATAACGGTTTATATAAAAAAAACTTAAAAAAAAAATTATTTTTTACTTTTTAGTGGTGAATTTGATTTCGCACATTTTTAAAAACTACTGAACCGATTTAAGTAAAATTTATGTGGGATCACCTTGAAGATGTGCCCTATTAAATAAGAAAAGAATCATCGTAATCGCTTTACAAATGTTGCAGATATGAGGTAGCATACATTAAAAAATATGTTTTTTTGACGTCATTTAAAAACGGATAAACCGATTTTAATAAAAACTATATGGGACCACCTGGGTTGTATACCCTTTCAAACAAAAAAAGAATTTTCCAAATCGGTTCAGGCGTCTTCGAGTAATCGGGGAACATACATAAAAAATTCCGACGAATTGAGAACCTCCTCCTTTTTTTTGAAGTCGGTTAAAAACGTTTTATTTATGTTGCCTCAAAACTCGAAAACTACCGAACCCATTCTTGAATAGCATTTTGCAGCCGCACTAGGCAGCCAATTTATTTTTAAGTGATGATACCTATTAACTACCTAACCGTAGAAACAAGCCAAAACCATGTGATTTTAAGGATAATTATTTTTTTCTGTTCATTTGATCGTGCTCGTATATAAAGTGAGAACGAATTATATTAGTTAGTGTTGGGTGTGTTCAGTTTATTTAATACAGACTGTACCATATGGACAGTTGTTTCATATCTGCATAATAAACAAACTCTGATTGCAGTGTAAATACCCGCACAGAACGTCAAATGCAAATCTCAAGGTCGTGAAGAACATTAGTGGATTGCATTTTTTTATTATATTGTTAAAAAACTAATAGTAAATGATTAACTACTCTGCCATCGCTGCTTTTATGTGAAGATTTGTGCAATCTACACTTACAGCATACTTTGTCCAATAGAGGAATGAGAAGTGAGCGAAAATTGTAAGGCAAGTTGGGAATCCCGCTGGCGATTTTCGAGTCAAACTGGTGTACACTGAGATACATATTTCTTTGTGTCTATTGGCTCGTATAATTTAATTGAACCAAACAATAATTTTTTGCCTCAAACAATATTTGTTTGGTCGACAAAATTTTACGATCCAATAGGCACAAACATTTTTTTTGCCTCAAGCAATTTTTGTTCGGCTCACAAAATTATATGGTCCAATAGGCACAAGCAAATCAGCCTCAAACAGTTTTTGATTGGTTCAAAAAATTATACAATCCAATAGGCACCAACAAATGTTTGTCACAAACAAAAACTATTCGATCCAATAGGCGCAATTAAATATCTGGGACAATAACAGAGATACATTGATATAGCAAGAAAAATGATTTTGCTGCCACACAATAATCTACCCGAGCCTAAAAGCTATATCTTTAAGTGGTTTGATGGGTTTCAGAGGTACAAAAATATAATATATATATATATATAATATATATATATAATATATACAATCATATATTTTATTTAAACAATTCAGCATATCAAAGATACATATTTAAACAGTATTTTGTGAAATTTTTATTTAAAAATTCTGAAAACTCAGCCGTTGGTACCTCATCTCCCTTGACGTCTCAAAAAAAAATGCTCTTGCCGTGGACAGAATAACTCATTATTGGTTCCTCCAAAATCAAAAAAACAAAAATATTTCGTTAGTACATTAGTTGTAATAAAAAAAAATCCTTCGTTCAGTGACTAGATAATGTTAATTCAAAGATGTGTGCAAAATTTGAACAAAATCGCTTCATAACTTTTCGAGAAATCGTGTCCACCGACTTGAAAAACTGAGTTTTGAGATAAACGCGTTTAACCTGCGAATCGCTGCACTGACGTGGCCTGATGGGCGGAACTTCCAAAGGGTCTATCTCTTAGAATTTTACTCGGATCAATTTGAAATTTTAGGAGAATATTTTAAACATATTGTACTATTTAATAAGACAAAAAAAAATAAATCGATTTTTTGAAATTTTCAAACCCACCTAATCGCTCTAAGGGGGATGAAATGATCGATAATTATGTATATCAATAAATAAATATCACTCAGGTACTCCGGTTATAAGTAATGTAAGTTATTATTATTACGTGTTACGTATGTTTATTTATTCTATCCAAGTGCTAATGGAATGGTTTAATACCAAGATGGTAATAGCTGGTAATAGATAAGTATAGTTACTGCAGGAATGTTGCCAACTGCCTTGACGCAGTTCAACGCCTTTCGACCAAGTTACACACAACATCTATGTTATTTTATAAACTGTACATAGATACATTAAATACTACATAATAATGCTAAACAAGACAAACAACTAACATCTGTCTCAATTGAAATATAGTTAACTTGTTGCTGTTGTTTTAAATTCTAAAGTTATTAGATTTTCCAAGTACGGCAATTCATTATACAGATAATAATGAAACCGTCCCAATATGGCTGACTGACAGAAAATAGTGACTTTAAATTGTCTATGTTCCCAGTAACATTTACTTCAGGTTGCAATTCGAAATGGAATAAATTAGAAGGCAATTTTAAAGTTACCTTTGATTATACATTTTTAGTAGATTCAGAATCTAATGGAAAAAGAAGCAATTTTTGATGTGTAATATTTTTCTATCTGATCTAAAATTTTCGACAAAAATGCACCGAAACATTTTTCAACTTTTTTACCTTCAATAAATAAAAAAAAATCGATTAACTAGTTGTAGTTTACAAAAGTTTTGAATTTTGTTACAATGAATTTTTCTCAAAAATATCAGATCAGTTAAAAAAAATTACGCACAAAAGTTGTTTATTTTTTCATATAGAATTTGACAATCTTTAAACAAAAATATGATCTACTAATAAAAAATCAAAGTTGACCTTAGGATTGCCTTAAAAACGCCCCCTTTTAAAAAAAATTAATGAGTGCATAATATTCTTTCCTTCTCGAAACTCTACAACTTTGATCCAAAACATTTTTTCATCTGGTGTTCTGTTTTCGAGATATTCAAATGAACAACTGGTATCAAACTAATGTCAAACTAATAAAACAGGCTTCCTATATCTCTTTCAAATTAAGGCAGTTAAAGTTCTATACCAAATCAGAATATTTGTTTTCTAAATCTATTCCATTCAAGTACAAGAATACGGACTCTTGCAGATCCTGTTTTATTTACGCGTCGCATAAATTCAGCGATTTCCTTAGAATTTACGTCACTGCGGTCAAGAAATTAAAAATAAGCAGCTTATTTTTGATGTATAACACGTGACAACTTCAGTTTCAATTATTTATAAAACAAGTTATAAATAGATAATTATTTTATTGTCAAACTATTTATGACGCCGGAAAAAAGCAATAAATAATGGAATATTTATGCATAACAATAATTTTCAAAAATTTCCATTCGTATTTGAAAAAAGAACGGAGCCGTCTCACATTTTTTGTAGCATCGACCAACAATATTTTGAGCTGGTGGATGTTTACAGTGATTTCATTTTGTACAAATAAATAGCCGTAGTTTGCTATTATATTATGAAATACCCATTGTCGACGTTAGAATCCAACTTCGCTCAACCGAGACCTAAGTCTAAAAGTGAATCAAAGGTGAAATTTTTCCTTATTATTAAATCTTCGTGTAAGCCATCTTGTTAAAATTAAAAATTTCGTAAATTATTGTTAATTAACTACTCGATTATCATAAATTAACAGCCATTTCGGAATCAACCGCCGCGATACTGGAAGATTCGGGTTTGAGTCCCAGCAGTGACATTATATGAATAATACATTTTTCTAATATATATTGCATTGTAATGTCAACAATGGATATGTCATGATATAATAACAAACTAGATATTTTTGATCTTACATTCAAATTCCGCAAGTGAATTTGTTTTGACAAAAATGTATTACAAAAGTCATCTCACCATCGAATAACAAAATTTGTACGTTTGATTTAATTTTATATCATCAGACAAAATAATTTAATTCAAACCAGCCATAACAGTTCATTGTAATATAAGTTGAAAATGAAATAATGAATTACATGGGCTAATTATTTTAATTCGTGAGATCTTAGATTAATAATTTAATACACGCGCTAACAGCAAATCATGCACGAAATCAACCACTGATTGACACAGATTCTATGTTTGATTCGCTGATTAATTTTTTGACATTAATTACTGTATAATTACTGTCTGTCGGTGTATAATTACGCGATGCAATAAAATTACAAATTACAAATCTTTTACTTACATGTCCCTTTGAGGCTTTTTATTCTTAACGATTCTTACCTGCAACAAAAAAAACAGTATATTTAGAAATTTGGTTTTAAGTTTATAACAATATCATTCAATCGAAAGCAGATCAGTATCGTTAGAGCAAGGTGATAAATCTGCGCAGTAAAAAGAGTGGGAAAATCTATCACATGTTTGGCTATGCATTCTTGATTCTATACAGGTCGTGATATGATTGACTGAACTAGGTAACTCAGTGGCAGACTGCAGTAACATATTCTGAACTCGGCTCTTTTTGAACCGGTTCAGTGAGCCGGCTCACATACGGGATCCAGATGCAAAGATGCAAATCACTAAAAAGACCCGTTTTTCCCATCTCTACGCTCTACATGTTTATTATTTATTTATTTATTTATTTATTTATTCAAATAAGTTTCTACAGGCATAGCGATAAACGATCCAGAGGACTTTTTTTAGACGATCGATAAAAAGTCTATTTTTTTTTCAATGTTTTTCTCACTCAGTTTAATGTGACACTGTACTTTATAGACACAATCGAATTGAACCAATAACGTATCATTAATTTTATTAACTTTAAAACATCTAATACGGTTAAAAAATAAACGACATCATAAAATACAATCTTGTACAGCTTATTGCGATGTATATTTCTTTATTAACACCTAATAAGAATAAGGTAATAAATGTACACCGTTCAAACGCGTTAACCTTATGCAGCAGTCTATAATGACGGGAATTTGTAGTGCCAAGTGATCTGCTCGCGTCATCCTGTTACAAAAAAGCGCAACCATTTTCTGAGCGTCGTGTGAAACCAACACATACAAACCATCACAAAATCCTGCGCCACACTACGTTTAAAATCTAACAGCGAAATCAAGCAGTCAATCCAAAAGAAAAAACAGAACTTAAGAATAAAAGTTTGATTTGTACATCACTACTTATGCAGTAAAAAATCTGCATGTTCTCTATTGCGTAATTATTTGAAACATTTGAGAATCAACCGAAACTAAACAACAATCATTAATCTAACAATGCATATCCTACGCAAAATAACATTACATTTGTAAGCTTGATTTGTATTCAGTTTAATGTACTTTTTTATAAGTTGTCACAATTTATGATTGTAGGCAGGCAATTTAATTAAAAATTATGCTACAACACACGTTTTGTGTACTGCTGTTCTTTTTTTATTAGGGAACCATAATAGAGTACTTTCATGGAATTTTTTATTATGCAGAACGAAAATATACGTTAATTTTTTGAAGCACAATAATTCATTAAGGGTCGGTTTTACATATTCGGTTTAAACTCACAATCCAGCTTAAATATAATGTTTTACATTCTTAGTTTAATTAATACATAGGCAAGGACCACGACAAAAATTTGCTTATCTGTATAAAAAGAACTGTTTTAATACATTTTAATATACATAATCTATGTAGAAATTTCTCTTCTTTCGTTTAAGACTTCGTACTTAGTTCATCAAACTATAACAGAGTTTACTTAAACTGGTATTAAACTTACATTATAAAACCGGCCCTAAGTCGACTAAAGTGGCCAGAATATTTCAATACATCAAAGTTCCTCTGTCACAAGCCCCCAGTTCTAAGGTTCTAAACTAAACACCGGTAAAAGCACCAAAAACTTGAATTTTCAACTTATTATTAAATTGAAAAAACGTAGACTGAAAAAAAGACTCGAATAACCGTAGCAAAAAGAATTCTGTGTGATTTCCTGACCATGATTTTTATATATAAATGACAACTTTTCGATGACTTCTCATATTTATTAAAAGGTTCTCCATTTCTGTAATCACCGTCGCTATTTATTATTTTCTTAAATAGTAGTGTCTACTTTTTAGCAGAGAACATTAAAATTTTAATAATGGGAATTTTGGAAATAAAAAGTTTTCATGAGAGAATTTATAGCTTGCATAACTTTCACGGTAATTTATTGTTCTTCGAGAAGTTTTATTATTAGAATATTCACGTGACCCGTCGTCCGGTGTTCATAATGAAACAAGAAAATTCTAAAATATGTCCGCTCAAACATCAAGATGCATTTGCTAAAACGGGAGCAGAAACATACGATCTACGACTCTTGCGAGTAATTTACTAGTAACTATTATAGTCTATATAACAACGGATCTCATAAGGTGTTTCATCTACCCAACCGCTAGGAACTCTAGTGACAATGTTTCGTTGGCTATACTGCACTCAAATTCTTGATTTTTGGTACAACTTTGAACGTTAATCAAAGCAGATTTATCAATGACTGTGAACACTAAATTTAATGTAACAGAAACTGAGCATTTGTGCATTAAAAAAAGGCTACTTACTGTACATACACAACTGTCGAATTTTACAGGCAGTGGATAATTTTAATTTTTTTAAACCCATTTCCAAATGTCTGAAATCATTTATACAACAGAACGACGCAGAGGTGCGAGGTGCACATTTATTTTTTTCGCAGGTACAACAGGTTGTGCACGTTATCGTATATTTAACTGCAGGTAATAAAATGAGCTGCAGTAATTACAAAAAACCTTGAATCAATTCACAACTCCGTAAGCATGGACGGGTTGTAACTGCATGATTGTGTTTTGTGTAGCACTTTGTTATTTTTAAAACTAAAGAAATGAAAAATAGGATTAAAAAAATGCGAATTTCGTGCCATTTCTGTTGATAAAAAAATACTTTTTAATACTTTCGGGGGGACGGGGCTTCAAAATCATGTTTTTTAAACATATTTTGTTACCAGGTCTATCACGAAAACGGCTTTACGTGAGAAGCTGTAACTCATGTACAATATTACTCATAGCTTGTATATATCGTAGGATCTTTGCGAAAATCGTACGACGATTGCAAAAAACCCGGTAATTGGAATCTGGTTTTTTGCAGATATCCTAGGATTTTCGCGAAAATCCGAATGTCTTAATTATCCTACGATATACATAAAAAATAAACTGCTATTATAGAATAGAAAAGAAGTTACAAGAAATATACGAACATAAAAATTTGACAAGCGTCTAACTGTACAGGGCACATCAAAACGTCATGGTATCGCATTATAATATTATACGATACCAAAATAACAGATGTAAAGTAAGTCTATTCGAGGGCGGACGAAATAAGAGAGCCTACGTTGAAAGTAAAAGGTTGTTGGTTCGATCCCGGACAACGTCAGTGTTGATTTTAGTGATGATATTAGGGAAATAAGTTATGAGCTGCCACCTCACAACACTTCAAACTTTAAAAAAGCATTTGCTTATCTGGAGCCTAAATTATTAAACAAGCTTGAAAGTGCCATATTAAACCAAGTCAATTCACATGGGAACTATCAAATAAAAACCATAGCACTATTAATAAGAAACTCTTAAGTCGGCAAAATATATTGATTCCTCCTTAAGACAATATTTTTTTTTTTAATCACTAATTTTAATTTTGGATAGTTATTTTTGTCATGTATTTTTAGTGTATTTGCCATATGGCAACATACACTATTGGCGTCGGTCGGATGGCGGGACCTAGGGGTCGGACCAAAATTTCTCGACGTTTCATAACCTCCTAAACACTTTGGCACCATTTTTAAAAATGTTTATATATATATGTATATATATATATATTTATATATATATATATATATATATATATGTGTGCGGGCAATAACTTTCGAAGGACTTAATTGATTTTAACGAAATTTGGCCCACGTGTTGAAATCCATCACCGCAAGAAGCCTATTTAAAATGGGCCTAATCGGGCTATTTTAAGGGTAGTTTTTAGGGGTTGAAAAATGTTTTTGGGCCCCAAAATACCGAAAAAATTCTCCGAATCGTTTCAAAATTGAAATTTAACCCTCTGGTAGTAATTAAAAAGTGTCTCTAAAATTTTGATAAAATCGGCCCGACAGGACCGGATTTACAAATTTTATGAAAAAACTAGTTTGCAGATTATGAATTCTTTACTGAAAGGTGTATATAATTTAGTATAGAGATTCGATTGATAATAATATTGCAATTAAGAAAAAAAAATTTTATTTAAGGGGTGTATTAAGGAGTCTAATTTTTTATTTTGCCCAGAAACCAACTAAAGTTCGCATAATGAAGCCACACTGCCTGTATAAGCAAATACACTATATTGTCGGCAGGGTTTTGGCACTGCGACCCGGGTTTTTATTTTTATGTAATTTTTCTATATGTAATCGAAGGAGAGATGGAAGACCAATCCATAAAGGATTGAATCTGCTCCAATTGCCTGTCTGCAATAAACTTTATTATTATTATTATTATTATTATTATTTTGCCTTTATTATAACTTTTTAAGGTTGTTCATAGTACGAAACCCTCAGTGCGCGAGTACGACTCGTACTTATTCAGGTTTAAAAGCCAGTGCTGACACAAAACTCATACAAAAGCATGATGCTGATGATTTTGTATATGAATTATCTAAGCTAAGGGAATGAGAGTAATTATAATTTTATAGTTTAATTATTAGACATTATGTTTTAGACTTGTAACGTCAACCACATGTGATTATGAAGATGTATTATTACCTAAGTATCTACCTAAACACGGCCTCACGTTTTATTGCTTTGTAAAATCACAAACACGAGTGCCATTAAATACGATTTTATATGGCAACTGTCGTTATCGGTATGGGTCATACTTCACGCCAGCTTAATGCAGCATTGATTGTAATGTACAAGGTTTCAAATGCAATACATTTTTAAATATCCGTCGATGCATTTTACCTTGAAATGTACAATTTTACGAACTATATAACTGCTTGAATAAACCACCAAAAAATAAATGCATTTGTCATCGTTTCATTAATTTGCATTACAAGTTTCTGATACTTACGTGAGATGAAATCGGGGATATAAAAATAAAAGCAAACTTAAATCTGAAAACATGCAACGGATTTGAATTGTAATTGATGACTCGAATTAACGCACGGGAATTTTTTCCGATCGATTACGTAAGGCCCGAAGGATCGACCCAACTTAAAAATCACAATCACTAGTATGTTCTTGAAAGATCTCCTGTGTCTATGAAGGCGTCGTCGCGAAACAAGCTAGTATAAAAAAAATGAATACTAACTGATCAAAACTTATTTGCTATAATATTATGACGATGACTGTAGCACATTTTATTTGATGACAAACCTTAATGCGAACTATATTTTGATGGAGTACTGTTCATAACAAATATATTTATAAACAAATTCCAAATTACTATTAAATCTAAATTAAACCAACACGATAGCATCAACACAATTAATGAGTGTCAGTTTAGAAGGCACGGCATTTTTCCTCAACAACCAGTTTTTATGGTGACATTTCTCTGTGAGTAATTGCGCAGATTAATATCGTTGGAGATTTTTCTGAGAATTTATGTGTTACACACACTGCTTAATTAAGTAATTTAACGTCATAAATTAAAATATAGGAAGCACAATTTAAATCAACTTGCTATGTATTTTGTGAAGGAGATTATTGCATAAAAAAGTTGTATGGAGAACCATATTATGGTATATTTTTAGTGTGAAAATTTCTGGGAGAAAGCCTCCATAATATGACACTAGTGTTATGGGTACAAAATATGCACTAAATATTATGTATTTAAACTTTAAATCTTATTAAGAATAGCATAGTATTGTACCAATGCCTTTTCCATAACTTATTCCAGTTCCTGGTTTATTTCAAACACTGGTAAAGTATCAATTTTTATCCTTAAAAATAGTTAATTAACAATAACGTTATAGCTGTTGGATGGCCTTAAAACTTTCTTAACATGTGCTTGTACGTTTAAACAGAAACGTGATTTGTTTTTTTTTTAAATCACTAACAGCCAGGGCTTTTTGAATTCAACAGCAATTTGGATTTTCTATTTAAACTTTCTTAACATCCAACTGATACTTTTTTTATCAAAAAATTGGTTATCTAGAAAGGATTTAATTCTTTCCATTCTTTGTTCGTGACCAGTCATTTAACGGTTCTTTGCAGACGAATATTGAGAATTTTTATGAAAAAAATATGCAGTAGGTATATCAGGTGAAGCTAGCCTGACCTATGCACGAATCACCTGACTGCAGGTATTGTATGGAATTGCATAATATCCAAATGCATCGGTCTGCCGTGATGGCATGTGCCCAAACGGAGAGTTCAATGAAACAATGACCTAACAGTATACCAAGTATTTCACTGTTCATAGCACAGCGCACTGCACTTTGCCGACACGACCGACAGTGAATGGGAGAAACTGTAAAAAACCGCGTGTTATAAAAGGCTCTTTTAATGTCTTTAAAGCAGGCCGTACACGATCGAAAATGTTCGGCTCGGGAGAAAGTACCTTGAGTCCAACTTCGAGTCGATCATGTCGATTTCCAAACATGTCCGAACCTAAATTGACCAACTTCAACACTGCGCCTCGCATCGTAAGCGAATGCTTTCAGGTCTTTGGATCACCCAACAAAAAGAAGGACGGGTGTAGGTGAAAAATTGCAACAGCCACATGGAATCTCTCTTAATGTGTTAGTTACATCGAGCTTTGCATCGCAAACGATGGTAGCGATTTGGATGGTTTCCTGTCTTTGGATGATTTAACAGGAAGAAGTAGAGTTGGGTAACTCAGATCTGAACCGGTTCAAAGAGCCGATTCCGACAGAAGATCCGTGAGAGCCGACTCACTTTTTTTTGAGCCGACGGATCAACGGATCCGCATAACTCAGTGAAACACTTAACACACAGAAGCACATTTTACACTTACGTACCAGTTCTTGCTTTTATCATCTGTCAGCTCAAATGACTCATGCATCACATGTTTGGCTATGCATTCTTGATTCTATACAGGTCGTGATATGATTGACTGAACTAGGTAACTCAGTGGAAGACTGCAATAACATATTCAGAACTCGGCTCTTTTTGAACCGGTTCAGTGAGCCAGCTCACTTACGGGATCCAGATGCAAAGATGCAGATCACTATAAAGACCCGTTTTTCCCATCTCTAGGAAGAAGGACAGGTATAAAAAACGGGGCCCCATTAGACTTCAACAAGCCCTACGTCTCGAAAAATCTAAATTTGACGACGGATGCACATGATTTCATGTTGAAGCGTTTGCTGCGCATGAATGGAAAATTCCCTCGACGTGGCAACATAGCTCGAACTATTGAAGTCTGGGCATTTGTATGCAAGGCGCAATTCCAGAGCAGAGACAAAACTTAATCCTCATATAATGGGATCAAAACCGCACACACAATATACATTCACGTTTCCTAGACGCAACAGACACGGGAACCAAACAACGATGTAGCTTTCTCTACGCGGTACTGTGTCTGTTATGCCTTATAGTATATTCCGACATGATCCAACACAAATCCTCCATTATACCAAATAATGATGAATAATGGTGAAATGCACTCAACGCAACCCGACGCTGCTTTTCGTCGTCGCGTATATCCCTTGCACGCGCGTAAAGAACAAAATATACCGTGCGTATGCCAGAAAACAGCCTGATCTCGCTGCGCATCTCACGGAGCCATCAGCGACTCTACCCAGCGGAACGTTTAAAATAGGGGTCGTCTCGTCTATCAAAATTTGATCACTGTGAACACAAGCAAAAAATGTAAATCAAATATGTGTTTCTTATGTCATTCCTCTTAATTGCAAACAAGTATTTTAAAAATGTGTTCACTTTAAACGGCTGAGCTAAGGCGCCAAATAACGCCAAAGCTGAACCCAGTTAGCACTTCACTTCTGCGCGTAGATAAAAAGAGGTATGTCTATGAAAAGATACATAAAGAACCAGTAGGCGTGATTCAACCACAGGAAAATAATCAGCTGAAGCCGGTTAGCGTATGATAGTCTCTAAATAATGATAAAAATCGCATCAAAATCCATTGTGTAGTTTAAGCTGCGACCAGACATGCGGGATTCGCCAAGCGCTAATCGCCTAGTGCCGAGTGCTTGGCTTCGTATTCGGCAAGTAGTGAGCATGTTCATACAGACATGTGGGCTCTGTTTAAAAGCGTCGTAAGCGTAGTTTTCTTCGGGAACAGCGAATATAGCCGAGTGCAGTGCGAGCATCCGTTTGGTGCGAATCAATATTTTTAATCATGGACAACAATGATGAAATTTGCACAAGTATTCTCGTATTCGTGCACTTTGAAGTGGAGAGGCGAGCACTAATACTCGTCACTCGGAGATGTACGAGCACCCATCCCCACTACTCGCTATTCGGCGAATAATCGGCTCGGCATTCGACGAGTCCCGCATGTCTGGTCGCAGCTTTAGAGGAGCTAAAGCGAGCAAACAGACAGACGCGGATAGCGACTTTGTTTTATATAATTCAGAGATTTTACTAGTATTTTATTGGGTTTTATCCTGGTAAAAGTATTAATTGCATTCTCCATTTATTATCAAAAAATAACAAAATTTGATTATGTAATACTCAAACCCCGCCTGTGAATGGTCTTAAAAAAAGAAACATGTTTCTCAAT
The DNA here is from genome assembly GCA_034508555.1 of Venustoraphidia nigricollis. NCBI lineage: Eukaryota > Metazoa > Arthropoda > Insecta > Raphidioptera > Raphidiidae > Venustoraphidia > Venustoraphidia nigricollis. Next base: position 5,503,295 of record JAVRKA010000013.1, read on the forward strand.
AGTTTTGTCTCTGCGCTCTGATATTACATATGCGATTCTGAATTTTCGAAATCTGAACGTTGATATAAAAACGATCAGTGTAAATGTACGTATGGATATATTTCCTTGTTGTTCAACAATGGTACGCGGGTACGCCTCCGCGCTTCAACTTATATTCAGTCGGCCGGAAACGTTATCAGAGACACCGTGTTCGAACAACTATTGTTGTTGTCGGTTGTGTAGCGGTGACGACGGCGGGCATGTCCTCGTCCTAGCACCTACGTACATGTCTCCAATATGGTAAATTCAGGTCGTACAAAACTAAACATATAATACTAGCACCCCGAAAACAAACAAGCTGCAGCGAACTTTCTTATGAAATAGCTGCCGTATTTGCCCGGCGTTGTTTTTTATTACTTTAAATAAATAATTAATTTATTACAAATTTAGTAATAATTATAAATAAAATTACTTTGGAAATTTTTGTAAAGAAAAAATAAAGAGGCGTTGATAGAATAGGTCCGCGTAGGATGTCCGTTCGCGCGGGTATGTCTACGTGACTGCATCGCAGATGTAGTTCCGCTTCTTCCACTCCGTCAAACATTTTGACAGCTGACCGATGAGAGTCTAATAATTAGAAAAGAAGTAAATTACAATTACTAATTTACTAATCAATTATTTCTATGAAAACATTCAATACAGTGACCTCATACGCTGTTTATAATCGCATGATTTCTTCTAAAGTTTATTGTTGTTTTAATAAATTATTGCGCTTCACCAATTTGTTCATGGCTTTCTCATAGTTTAGTTTTGTTTAAATTGACGACCGTTTTCATCCAGCATGATAAAAATGCGGATGAAAAATTCCATGCCACAAGTGCGCAGATAATTTTGATTTTAATTTAAGATCGTTTAGTATTTCTCATCATACTATTAAAGTGGATTTTGTTCGTTTAATTAACGGCAAAATGAAAAGATCGCCAGCGAATATTGAAGTGTGTTCTGTCGGACATATGGTCTCACGATAACGCGTAATTAAAATGCATGCATGCACCGGCTTCATTTGAATACGTGATTACCAAATAAGTATGTGCAATAATTAGTTAGTCAAAGCGTCTACCATATTTGTACAACATAAACTCTGCAAGCGTGTGTACCTACGGCATTTGTTTTTTTTTATGATTTACTGTCGGTAAAGTATTCTTTTATATTTAAAGTGAAACTTCTTTAGCCGCGATGGGAGTAATTTTGTTCAACAGCGTAACGAAAACGAAAAACGACATCGTCAGAAGGAAAAGAAAATTAATAAAAGTTTTTTTTTCTGATTGGCCTGTAACTGCCACGAAGTGAGAATGAAAAAAAAGTAGAAAATACTAGAGTCGGTTAGTCCCCACAACATTAAAATACATAAGTTCTACTGTAATTGAACGTTTTTGACAAGTCACTCACAAACTGGACGAGACAAGTAATTAAACAAACGAAGACTTTAAAATGACGCCGATGATTATTAAATGATCAGCTGAGAATATAAAATGAGAGGACATAAGCAAACGACCTTTGCTGCTGGTTGGAGCGTTTAAGAACACAGGTTTTTAGAAAGAGACAGAACGATCACAGAGCAAGCAAACAGCAAGTTGTTACTGTTTGTTGGTGGTCTTCAAACTGCAAAACACTACTCAGCCGTTACGCTTTCATCAGAGCTTGTGAACAAAACAAAAAGCTCAAATTACAAGATTTGGTTGAGGATCAATAAATAAAAAGCTTTACCAAAGTTTCGCTATGGCCAACGTTTCGAAAAATTTATTTTCATCTTCAGGGCCTTAAGCTGGTCCTGAAGAAAATAAATTTTTCGAAATGTTGGCCATAGCGAAACTTTGGTAAAGCTTTTTATTTATTGATCCTCAACCAAATCTTCCTTTACGTGACATTCTATTGGATCAACACCACCATATACGAATAATTTGGAAGATATGATATTGGCAGATTTCAAGGACACAACTACCCCAACATTAGTTCGGTGCGATGCAAGAAAATAAAACAGGCCTCAACTAACTGATAACGATCTTAGAAAAGTGATTTTCCAAAAAATAATAGCAGTACTAAACCTTTACTTTGATACATACATAGTTTTTGAAAAACGGCTGTTTTTTAAAAGTAAAAAGAAACTGGTTCTAAAAGTTTGTGTTTGAGAAGCGCCGATCTTCGAGATAAAGCACAAAGTCGCCCGCCTCTCGAGGCAATTTGCGATTACACATAAACCGAGTTCGTATATAAAACTGCACGTCCCACAAAACTGACTGCCTTATTCATTCACTCTCCAACTTAAACAAAATTTCCCGCCAAATATAAATCCTTCCATAGTGTAATACCGTCCCAAAATCCAATCAACAACTGCAAAAAAAACGGGAAATCTGCACTTGTTCGACATTCGAAAAAAAAATAATATTTCGTTCAACGATTTTTCAAAGATATGTCCAACATACACCCGTAAAGAAACCCTGAGATCGATTTTGGAGTTAAGTATATGTAATTGAATTTTGTAGTGTGGTATTCAATAATTAACTCAGGTTACGAGTTCGTCTTTCTAAATTCGATTCAGTCGAAAATGATTAAGACTTAACTGTCGACACTTTTTATTCTAGTACGACGAAGTCAAAAAGTCGCGGTCACGATTTTAGCAGTCTATTTCGTGGTTCCGCTGAACTTTTTCGCATACGCAGAATGTTCTGACTGCAGAGCGCAAGCACAAACACCAAATTCTATTTATAAACACATTGGAATGTGGTAACTTGCATACACACCTCGCTATAAACAAAACACAACTGCCACAAGACATTCGCCAGTTTGTTGTTACGGGAATGATGGTGTTGGTGATGAAGAAGAAACAAGAGAAGGTGCGCGTTAACAACCGACTGCTGCTGGAGTGTCATTTTTGATCCGCACCTTTGACTTACAAATTGGTAGTGGAAACTGCCATCTTTACATTCTTTTTTAGTCTGAATCGTACTAGATTCTGCAATTTTGCTCTATGATGGCGCAAGTGGGCAGACGAATTAAGCAAGTCGCTGCAATTGTGTCAAGCTTACACTAAGAAGTATTCTCCTTCTTCGGTTGAAGATAAAATAAAGTTTAAGTTTGGCCGGACTCTAGTTAAAGCCATTTGGTTCAACAACATCAAGAAAGATTATGCGCAGTCCATGTTTTAAGTGGTAAGTCAGTGATCTACACCTACCTAATGCGTCGCTTAACAACAAAGCGTTTTTGCTGTTTGAGTAGTCGCTTTAAAAGCATTCACAGCAAACGTGTGTTATGTTACATCAGTTGCATAGCCACTGCGTTCAGTGCACAAGCAAAAGATTGTTGATTCACTGCTACAAATTGTTTACATTACGTGCAGTTAATTGCAATCTCTTATATAATAAGTGTGTAGCAATCTTCAGACGTAAGTAAAGAATCTGTAGCAGAATGCAATGTGTAACATAAATGGCAAGCTTGTTAAATCAACAGACTGAACTAAATAAATAAAATGTAGCTTTAATTACACGTAGATAAGGTAAAAATTTTATAATTGGGATTATTTTTACTGTCAAGCGACCGTAGCAAAAACTTGAATTTGAGATTTCGTCGACTTTAGACCATGGCTCCTAATTCTTAGCCAGTTTTAGATGACAGAGCGTTCAACAAATTTTAAAGTTCGATTTTTTAGAGATTTTCTTCAGAAGATTTTTATTTTCTTTCTGCAATCAAAACTTGTAATTTTCTTGAAAACGACTTAAACGATTTTGTTTGTACACCATATGATCGTTAATAATTCTATATGTCAACATTAACTTGTTTCGGAAACAAAGTAATGAACGAAAATCCATGGCTGATGCAGTAGAACAAGAAAGTGATGGGTTGTTGACGATTTCAGCATCAACGCTTAGCAACCGTAACGTGTACCATCAGTAGATTCTGTTCACTAGAAAGAACGTTAGTGCTGTGGTTCGTGTGTCGGTTTTGTTGAATAAGGTCTTTGCGATTTGAAAGAGATAGATGAAGTAACTGAAACGTACACTAGTTAATTCTAACAATAAATACAGTTGATTCGTGAACGCACGATCAACAGATAATTGAACTAGTTCCTTGAAAATGACATGTCTTCCAAAATTAGCGGTGAACGTTGATTCCTTCAATGTCCACCGCGAATTTTGGGAGACATGTCATTTTCATACATTTCCTTTGCACCGCCCATTAGTTAAGAGCCACGCATCCGTGGTTTCTTGAAAATGGCATGTCTCCTAAAATTGGTGGTGAACGTTGATTCAACGAGCTTCAATGTCCACCACGAATTTTGGGAGACATGTCATTTTCATACATTTCCTTTGCACTGCCCATTAGTTAAGAGCCACGCAACCGTGGTTTCTTGAAAATGGCATGTCTCCTAAAATTGTTGGTGAACGTTGATTCAACGAGCTTCAATGTCCACCGCGAATTTTGGGAGACATGTCATTTTCATACATTTCCTTTGCACCGCCCATTAGTTAAGAGCCACGCATCCGTGGTTTCTTGAAAATGGCATGTCTCCTAAAATTGGTGGTGAACGTTGATTCAACGAGCTTCAATGTCCACCACGAATTTTGGGAGACATGTCATTTTCATACATTTCCTTTGCACTGCCCATTAGTTAAGAGCCACGCAACCGTGGTTTCTTGAAAATGGCATGTCTCCTAAAATTGGTGGTGAACGTTGATTCAACGAGCTTCAATGTCCACCGCATAATTTTGGGAGACAAGTCATTTTCATACATTTCCTTTGCACTGCCCATTAGTTAAGAGCCACGCAACCGTGGTTTCTTGAAAATGGCATGTCTCCTAAAATTGGTGGTGAACGTTGATTCAACAAGGTTCAATGTCCACCGCATAATTTTGGGAGACATGTCATTTTCATACATTTCCTTTGCACTGCCCATTAGTTAAAAGCCACGCAACCGTGGTTTCTTGAAAATGGCATGTCTCCTAAAATTGGTGGTGAACGTTGATTCAACGAGCTTCAATGTCCACCGCGAATTTTGGGAGACATGTCATTTTCATACATTTCCTTTGCACTGCCCATTAGTTAAGACCCACGCATCCGTGGTTTCTTGAAAATGGCATGTCTCCTAAAATTGGTGGTGAACGTTGATTCAACGAGCTTCAATGTCCACCGCAAATTTTGGGAGACATGTCATTTTCATACATTTCCTTTGCACTGCCCATTAGAGCCACGCATCTGGAATTTCTTTTTTACAAAATTTACAAAGTATCAGGGCAACATCATCGAGTAAGAGATACTAAATAGAAAACTAACATCGAATATTTATACTCAACAGTGACGTTGAACCGGCCGTTCACGTATTACAAAACATACACACAAACATTCCTTGACGAAGCCCCACGTTGATTTGTTACATTCCCCAATCATGATTCTACAAACGCACATGGCATAGAGAGAAAACCGGCGTTCTATTTATAGACGAGTACAACTACGCACACCCACAAACAGACAGATATGCATATAGAGTTTGTGCATGCGTGTGTGTGTTCTCCGTGTGTGAATGTACCTATTCGCGAACTTGAGGAGGACGTTGATCGTGTACCGTGCATAATGTTATCTCGAGTATGCATTGTGTTTTAGATATATATTTCATTGTTCGTTTGGTTTATGAATCGATCTGTTCCCGTGCTAAAGATTCGCGTCTCAAGTTTAACAGGTTTCGTTAGCGAACCAGCTGACGTCGACTTTTGGGAGAGCGATGGGCAAATGGTTTGAGGATATATTGTTTTGGCTGGATTATCTTCATCATTAATCAAAGAGCTAGATGTGATTGTCAATGATTCCGTAAAATACAGAAAGAGATAACATATTAATAGATTTTTCCTGACATTTGGTCTAAATGTCACGAAAAATCTATTAATACGTTATCTCTTTCTGTTCTTTCCAGTTAACATCAGAGGCTATTCTTTAAACTATGGATACTATATCTCGCATGCGATGTTATAATTTGAAGAAGAACCCTCTGAATCCGTATGTTGCGCACTGTTCGTTTTAATAAAAAAAAAATATAATTTTTGCTCTTTCTATGTTAAAAACTGATGATATCTGACAAAACGGTTGACTTCATTGCCAACACTACTTTCATAGAAAATCCCGATGACCAAATTGGAACTGTTATTTCTAATCCCCAAAACGTCAGGGTTAAAATACTGACACCCAGACTGAAGTCTTAATCATGATATTTATAGAAAATATCAATCCATAAATATAACTGAATAATAAAAAATTGATTTGTCGGGAAAAAGGACTTTTTAAGTTAACACTTATTTGTTATTTATAGCGACGTTTCGTTCCTTGCTTGGAACTTTTTCATAGCTTTATAACTGTAATTAAATTTTTAAAATTATAAATTGTATTTTAAAAATTCAATTACAGTTATAAAGCTATGAAAAAGTTCCAAGCAAGGAACGAAACGTCGCTATAAATAACAAGTAAGTGTTTACTTAAAAAGTCCCTTTTCCCGACAAATCAATTTTATATTAATTACCAAGGACAAAAAAGAAAAAAAGTCAATAACTGATTAATATTTAAGGAAACGTATTGATTAGAGTTTCCTTTTTACAAACAGTTTCTTCTAGCCCCAAGGATAAAAATAATGGCACAGCTATTTTCATTTTTTTCTCTAACGTTATCCTTCTTTATTGTTTAAAAACAAAACACAAAATCTATAGATGTAGTGCAGAAGTCGCGCGTTGGTCTTTAATAAACACTAATAATATATTTGAATTTGGTTAACAATTGTTTAATTTTGTCGCTTCGTTAAACTTGTTCATAACTAAGTATTTAACCACCGTCTACAACTTCTGGACTGAAATACATAAGGTCACGCCTCTTACTGAAAAAAATTCCAAAAAAGATTGCCCAAAACAAGTTCAATTTTTTGCACAATTAAAATCTATAACTTTCTCTGTTTTATTTTTATCCGCTCGTACAATGAAACTGTTTTATTTAATAATTTTCAAATAGCGTTATGTGAAGCAAGGGGTAGATATAAGTATTATTTGTGAAACCGTAAAATATACAAAAAATGAGTCGTAGAAACCAACGTAGAAACGCGTAAGCAGTAGCTGGTGCGTCGTTATACAGACACCAGGAAGCATCTGTTGTATGTCTGTCACTTCGAGCGCATGCCGCGAGGGGTGATAAAACCAAATGGTGATCTTAGTAAACCCCAGCATATAGTGTCTAATGCGATAGAAGACTCGAAAAAATACACATTCTTCAAGCAAACCACAAAATAACATCCGTTGTTTATATGATGTTTTCATGATTCCGCTAGTACAAGCCCTCAGTTCTCAAATTCTAATCCGAGAACTGTTAAGAGTATCGATTAGATTTTCGGTTCCGTATTGAAAAAGTGCGTGAGTCCGATTATATAGTGTTCTACACCCAAAACAAAAATTAAACAGTACACTAATACGACAAAAACAAAAAGCGGATTACAAGAAGAAAAAAACACCAATAGGGATGTTGACTATTTTTGGGAAAGTGTTTTAAATCGTGCATAAGTAACTAATATAGCCACAAATATTTATTATTTTTATTTAAATACAACTCAAGCCTTAAAAATCATGTATTTTAAATCCCGTTTCAAATTTCGGTCCAAAACGCAATACTAGTCGCGTGACGTCACCTGTTCATACCAAAGGAGGCTCAAAAGTTTACACAGAAGCTACCATTCTATAGATGCGGTCACAAAGTAGGAGGCTGTGTTCATAAACGCTAGTAAACTAATGAGGTTATGAAAACATTTTTCGTAATTCTTGTTATAAAACATGAATTCTAAGTTTTCGAACTATTAGCCTTAATAAATACACTTTCTATGACGTTAAAACTCCTTGCAGTTAAATTTTCGAATAAATTACACACTAAATATTAACCAAATAATATTTGACAGCGGCTGAACATATGACGTCATGCGCTCTGATTGGTGTTTGTTGTCACGTGACTTGAGAGTGATTTTATTAGGTTTTATTTATTAAATATTAATTAAATTCCTTAAAAATAAGAAAAAATATAGTGTATGTATATGTTTTTATTTGAGCACAGTCAACATCCCTATTATGTCGACTCTCTCAAGAGACACTAGATGAATTTGAAATCATCAAAATAATACAGAAACGTAGGAATTATGAGCATAGGTGAAATTTCACATAGCGAAAGACATGGAACATTTGGTGGACATGTCGGTATATTTTCGGGAGTTTCTGACGAACTGGTTGATCAAATGAAATCCTCACAAAAATATTGTATTGTCACCGAAACTACATGTGCAAATTTTTAAGTCAACTTTGATTACAATATTTGACTCTGTCTAACCACCAAGTGAATAATTTAATAAATTAATTCGAACAAACGCTTTGGATTGGCTTTAGTCTAGGAACATGTTGCGTGGAGCGCTCGAGCGAGGGTTTCTGGATGTGATGTGAGAAAAGCAAGACTAGGCGACGCTCACCCCGTATTTCTATGCGAGGGATTCACCGAGTTACGATATTCAGGAACAAGCGAAATATCTACATACATAGTCTCGTATACTCGCGTATAGAGTACAAGAAACGGAAATATAATCACACCATTCTCTGCAGCAGATAGGGTTAGTTACACATGTACACGTTATATGATAGTCCATACAATAACATCTGTTTGTGCTTGTATCCTTCAAGCTAGAGATGGGAAAAACGGGTCTTTTTAGTGATCTGTTATCTTTGCATCTGGATCCCGTATGTGAGCCAGCTCACTGAACCGATTCAAAAAGAGCCGAGTTCTGAATATGTTACTGCAATCTGCCACTGAGTTACCTAGTTCAGTCAATCATATCACGACCTGTATAGAATCAAGAATGCATAGCCAAACATGTGATGCATGAGTCATTTGAGCTGACAGATGCATCAAAGCAAGAACTGATACGTAAGTGTAAAATGTGCTTCTGTGCGTTAAGTGTTTCACTGAGTTATGCGGATCCGTTGATCCGTCGGCTCAAAAAAAAGTGAGTCAGCTCTCACGGATCTTCTGTCGGAGTCGGCTCTTTGAACCAGTTCAGATCTGAGTTACCCAACACTACTTCAAGCAGGCTTCCGATACGAGAGATAGATCACTGCCTAAAATATAATTTTAACACAATAATGTCGCCCAGTGAGTCGTCATGGAAGTTTGTGTTGGCCAGTGATTCTGTTCGCGCCATCCTGTGCCAAAGAAGCACAACCCGCTTTCTGGGCGACCGATTTCAACAATTTTTGTAGGTCTTTGGGAATTCATCGATAATAGAGCCAAAATAATAGAAAAATTATAAAAAAATATCGACATTTGGGAGTTTTAGGGGGTTTAGATGTAGTCAAATCTAATAAACTTGTCGGGAACAATTTAGTGATTGTCTGTTATAGACAGAAATAAGCATAACTGATTCATTACGAGTCAAAAGATTACACTAATAATAAAAGAGATTTTACACTACACATTACAGAAGTATAATTGTAAAAAAATATAATGGCATCGACCGTCGGGATCGAACCTACGACTTTGAGGCTACGAGGCCACTTTAGCTTGATGTTCTACAGTCGGTTTTAATAGTATACGGTATACGTACATTGCGACAGGTTCGTTAGATTTTTAATCGCAAGAAATGATTTTACCCTGCCGTGTTAACAAATTTATCTTCAGAAATCAAACCACCTCTTCAAAAAATAAATCTTACTTAAAATGTAAAAGCCCCTACACACTCGAGTATGTTAATCATGCGAGAAGTTCTATACATGGATACGCTGTATTTAAATAAATATCGCCCGACATAAGAAATGTTTATTTTGTACAAATATCATACAATCCTACATAAAAACTTATAAACAGATTTTTGTGTCGCTTTTTTATCTTCCTTCAGGCACGAAATTCTATTCGTATCTTTATCTACATAAATAGTTATGTCATTTAAATATGTGTTTATAGCACTGTAAAGAAACGCGATTATATTATTATCCTTCTTTTCTTTTCGTTTTGAATCTCCTAGATATTTATTTCTTTTTTATTTCCAAGTTCAGACTCATAACATAAATTATACCTATTTTAATTTACTAAAATTTAGTACTGATGAAATAAACCATAATAGTTCAGTCGATAGTTAATTTTATGTTAAAAAAATACTCTATAAAGATCTGTGAAAGCATTCATTATTGAAAAAATGACAGTTCACCAAGGAGAATTTATATACGTGTTCTAAATAGGATACGGGCTGTAGAACTATTGGAACATAACCACTTGAACATCCCTTCTGCGACACACTCCCGTGACATTATTCAAGAAAGACTCATTTGGTATACCTACTATTAAATTTATAAAAAGTACCCAAAATTCAAAGGTATCTAGAAAAAATCCATTACAGAAACTAAAAATGGTACGCCTCAAATTTGAAATCATCTGCGTTTATTTTTTTTCGCTTAAAAGGACTGTAATTTGACAGGCTTTACTGATTCTTTCATTAAATAAATATTTATTAGTTCACCTGTAACAAAATATTCTTTCGAAATACATTAAAGCAACGTAACATTTTGGATGTATAACAACTTTGTGTTGAACATTTTTTTTATAAAATAAGCCGTTAGCGAATTATTCCATAAAAATCGTTTTCATGCACCTTTCACCTCAGAAAACGACTAGCGCCTTAGTTCTCTAGGTCGGAAACTTGAATTTTTAATCAAGATCTCTAATTAAACAACATATTCAAAACCTTTTGTACGGCAAAAACTATCATTGACGGAACTGTTAGGTAGTTAAAAGCCTATCTGATAGCATTCTGAGCTTTCGAGTTAAAATATGCTCAGAGTGCGGAACGCGTTACAAGAGACTACAAAGATGGCTGTGAAAATTTATATTCATGAGTGGTTACCGCTCCAATTATAAGTGTTCAGTGGACGATAATTTCTGGAGAGTGCATCCAGTGCGATATTTCTACGATTTAATGTTTGCGCATTTGTTTCTTGAATAATTCGCTGTAATGCTTACATTTAATGCTCGCTATACGAGCAGCGAAGTTTATATTGCCAAATAATAAAAACTGTATTACAACTCGTGGATAGTTACTGAAAGTATAGGTACTTTTGTCATTTTGCTCAGCGTACGTAAATCATAACAAAAATAAATTAGATCGAGAAACGATCCTTCCCCCTTAAATTATTATTTTCTTAATTGCATTATTATTATCGATCGAACGTCTACACCAAAATTAAAAACACATTTCAATTACATCTCACTATCTGCAAATTAGTGTTTTCAGAAAATTTGTAAATCCGGTCCTGTCGGGCCGATTTTATTAAAATTTTAGGAGCACTTTTTAATTGCTATTAAAGGGTTAAGTTTCAATTTTGAAACAATTCTGAGAATTTTTTAGGTATTTTTGGGCCCAAAAACTTTTTTCAACCTCTAAAAACCACCTTTAAAATGATCCAAATGGACCCATTTTAAAAAGGCTTCGTGCGGTGATGGATTCCAACATGTGTGCCAAATTTCGTATTTGCGTTTTGTTTTTTTTTTTTGTCAATTTTGGTGCATACGTAATTTAGTTCTTGTTGAGAGCAGCTCTGTGGAAATGCATACGTCGGCAACACTAAATCATTCTGAAGTGAGGAGTTGACGTGATCGCGTGATGGATGTGAATTTAATGTGAGAAACGGAAACAGGTGCAAACAAGACAAACGTTTAATGCCTCCAGAGCTGTACCTGTGTTTAGGCCAGGTATTCACCAACTGCACAAGGCAATAAAAGACTCCGCCAATCTTTTCAAATAACGTTTCACTATTGTATATGCAAGCCTTTTAAATATCGTAAGATACAATAGAGTTGGGTAACTCCGACTCCGACAGAAGATCCGTGAGAGTCGACTCACTTTTTTTTGAGCCGACGGATCAACGGATCCGCATAACTCAGTGAAACACTTAACACACAGAAGTCCATTTTACACTTACGTATCAGTTCTTGCTTTGATGCATCTGTCAGCTCAAATGACCCATGCATCACATGTTTGGCTATGCATTCTTGATTCTATATAGGTCGTGATATGATTGACTGAACTAGGTAACTCAGTGGCAGACTGCAGTAACATATTCAGAACTCGGCTCTTTTTGAACCGGTTCAGTGAGCCGGTTTACATATGGGATCCAGATTAAAGATGCAGATCACTAAAAAGACCCGTTTTTCCCATCTCCAAGATACAACCCGTCTCTACCAACAATACTTCTTCTTTAAGGTGCCTGTTCACTCGGTTGTAAAAAAAATTATCTCGGAAAATTTCAAAGTGTGGTCGCAAAAGACATTTTACTATTGTCCAAAAATTGTATCGAAAAAACGCGATATTTCTTTACAGCACAACATGAGATTAACAATTAACAAATTAACAATTCAAAAGTTTTTTCTACAACCGTCTGTTAAAAAAACTGAGAAATTTAGCTTGATCAGTTTTATTTAATATTTATTTTTGTTTGTGCATGTCTTAAGCTTATGCTATTTTTGTCATTTTTACCTTTTAAATCAAATAATATACAAAAATCTAGCTGAAGTCATATGGAAAAAATGGATACATACTTCTAGTTTAATTTGAAAACATTATCATCAAATTCATCTTTAAAGTTCAATTCCAGATATATGTTATAATTGTTTTTTGTAATGCCAAATTGCATATTATATCATAGTTTTACTATCATTTAAGCATATTGAGAGCTTGAAAAAGTCTTAATTAAAGAAAAGACGAAACGTTGCAATCAATGAGTGTTTAAATTGATTTATTTTTATTATTCCACTTACCCGTGATACTGTTTTCTATTATCATCAAAGATTGAATAAGGGTTATTTATACAAATGCTCATAATGTATCGCTATCGAAATGGAAAGGGAGTCATATTGCACTGCTAGAGAACAGTCGCACCTTACCAATTGCCAGGATTAAGTTGTGTCTACTAACTTACGAAGAACTGGCTAAAAAACTTATTAAATAAATAAATAAAAGATAAAAAGGTCCAGATCCTAGACGATGAAAATCAAGGTCTGGAGAAGGATAAACGAAAAAATACCGCTCAAGACTCATCGCGACCCAATTATATTTTTAGATTATTTAATAAATAAAAAAAATACAACTGATACTACCGCCAGTTTTTAGGATAGAAAATTGAGATTGGAAGGTTTTTAGTGGACCAATGACAGCAACGATATTGACTTTTTTCAAGCTCATAAAAAAACTAAACTATTCGAAGATCCTTTACACGATATAAGCTGATTGATTGTATGGATCAATTTTAAAACTATCTGCATTTACCATAAAATTGACCAACTTGTCTCCCTCAAATCCCTTCATTGAATATCGAGATGGTCGATTATCTCGACAAATGTGTAGTGAGTGTTAAAGTAAGAACTTTTAACAGTACTGGTCGGCCGCGGAGAGTGCAGCGAAGAGCTCGGGGCAGTACAACTCTCGGCCATCTCGTTCCGCCGCTCATCGAGTGTCCTCTTTCATCCCGCGCGCACTTAACACAGATGTGTTCGGATATCTTCTCTCTTCTTCTTCATCATCGTCGTCGTCGTCGTATTACAATAATAACCTCGGCGTGTCGCGCGAAACGCGCGTTGCCTTGGCAACCGCGGAACAATCGTGTCGCGGCAGACATTCCGATGTCCGTCGTTCTTGGCCGGTCAGCTGTACGACGCGTAGCCAGTCCATGCAGTTAAAAAACACACACAGCATCTTTCTATGTACGCGACGGCATTCGATGCATTTGGAAAGACCGGTCATCATCATCATTACTTACGTTGGTCGGTTATCACAATTCGTGGAATACTTTCCACAGAAAACCATGTATCGTGTGTCTGGATCGATTTACAAAAATCGGTTCGTTAGCATCGGTTTTGAGTCGCATTTTTACATATTTTTTCAAGAATTGGGTGTTCATTTTTATAATGAACGTGTTCGGAAGTCTTGGGAATTGTTTGAACGTTTTTGTAGGCACAATCCGTTTTTCTGCAATCGTCTGCAATATGGCCAGGAGGGAAAAAGATTATAGCCGCTCAACATCTGAGGTCATCAACGTCTAAATATGAACAGTAAATGGCGACCAGACGCAAGGAAATAATTTCCTGGAAACCCTTGTTGGGAAGGCTTCAAAATTCTTCGATCGTTTGTAAACTATTTATATTCCGAATTATGTTACTGCCATGCACTGCAGATGCTGCTACTAATAGAATTGGATGAGGTCTAATAAATTTCATCATTCATTTTGAAAAGACCCAATAATGTTTGTACGTAATTATGCAATCATCCGATAATTTTGACTTCATAAAACAGCATTAAAAATTTTACTTCAGAGAATTAGAATCATGATGAAAAGTAGTTTTCATGAATTTTTGCTTGTTAATTTAATCATCTGAAAGAGCAAGTACATAACTTTGCGACGGTTCTAGTGCTATTACCATTGATCAAACTATGATAAGGAACTCTTCCAAAATTGCAGGACTTCAATGAAATCTTGTAAACACTTTTTCTTATCGATCTCATCCCACCCTTCCAATTTCTTAGCGGTTTATCTACGGTTTATCTGATTGTCTCAATTCAGATCATGGAGAACTGAACGTTTCCGACTCATTGTTTATATTGAGTATTTTGTTTACATTAATATTGTTTCATATCAGAGAACTAGATCAATCGGAAAAGTATTATTATTTGTTAAATCGTAAGTGACAACACCGCGTTATTCTGAACTGCGACGACACCGTATGCATACCACATGGCGTACCTACATTCTCCCATTGTGTCAGTAATATCTTTTGTTTGAATTTTCTACAAACAATATAAATTATATAAAATAACCTTGAAATTTCAAATGGGACATATTATGTGTACCATATTTTCGTCAAATTTATAAAAATTAAATATTCACATTAGACGCTTCCAATATCTAAATACTTAATTGTTAATTTGATAAACATGTTATTTTTTGTATCAGTTGTAATTAGAATTAATTTATTTCTTATTCAAGTAAAACTCCATATTATGACAATAAAGATTTGGGATGTTACAGATTTGGTTTACTGACATTTGCAAAAAAAATATTTTATCTGTAGAATAATGTCCTATTAAGGTAGTTGTCGTGATACAATATTCTCAAAAAGTATACTCGCTTGTAGCTAAGTGATCCATAATTTGTACGCAAGACTGTACCCGTGGAAACGTAACCCATGCAGTATTCATATGCATGTATACTTTTCTATAAATTATTGAACTTTAAACCGTTATTTATAAATAATTAGACGGTCAAAAAATTTTTCGTATTTTTTTTTAAACTCATAACAAATACATTGAAAGACTGTCAGTTTTTGGAAAGTTTCTGACAGTTAGTTCTTTTTTTATAAATAAGAAACTGGTTCAGAACTACAGAGATCGTATACAATCAATGTTAATTATCCAATTTTTAATTGAATTTATCTCGTATTATATACGGTCGATCGACTTCAAATTTTCAGGGTAATTGTATTATCATGTCCTTAATAAGTATACAAAAATTAAGAATTTTCTGATGGTGTGCCTTAACCACGACAACTACCTTAACGATTTGTAAATTTTATTTGTATTTTCATTAATTGTTTTATCTGACTTACTTCGCAGCTTTCACGTTATTCATGAAATAAATAATAAATATCTATACATCTTTAGGGCCAAGTAAGTACTCTAAAAACTAATTAAGTCCTTGAATAAATACGAACACGTGCTTGCTTTTGTGCGTTCTTATCAACTGATTGGAAATTGTGCAAACTATAAAATTAATTCGCATTATACGCACACCTAACAACGGTGATAAAAGCATTGTTCGTAGTCATTAAAATACACCTATAAAATTCGACTTATCAGTCAACAATACATTTTACAGGAAAACTGTTTTACTACACAAACTGCATGTTAAGTACGCACTTTATCTGTACAATGAAGTATTGTTCGCGAATTTTAATGCACGTATGAATTAGCGTTGGGTAACTCAGATCTGAACCGGTTCAAAGAGCCGACTCCGACAGAAGATCCGCGAGAGCCGACTCACTTTTTTTTGGGCCGACGGATCAACGGATCCGCATAACTCAGTGAAACACTTAACACACAGAAGCACATTTTACACTTACGTATCAGTTCTTGCTTTGATGCATCTGTCAGCACAAATGACTCATGCATCACATGTTTGGCTGTGCATTCTTGATTCTATACAGGTCGTGATACTGAACTCGGTAGCTCAGTGGCAGACTGCAGTAACATATTCAGAACTCGGCTCTTTTTGAACCGGCTCAGTGAGCCGGCTCACATACGGGATCCAGATGCAAAGATGCAGATCACTAAAAAGACCCGTTTTTCCCATCTCTAGTATAAATACACTTTTAGATTGAAAGATTGTTACAAATGGTGTGTAGTTAACAGATTCTCGGCCCGGGATCGTCCGAAGAAATTCTTTCAGTTTAGAAGATTGACATTATTATTACGGTACGACAAAACAGGGATGAGCAGTGACCAAAAATAGCGAAATTGCACCCGAACTAAGCTCCAAAATCGGCTAAGTAAAGATAAACAGATGTACCTTTTTGAAGTTATACTTCTTTTAGCGCGTTGACAGTAAAATTTTAGCAGGCAACGAAAACTACGACGAAAATTCGATGGTAAGTTGATCGCGCTATCGAAAATTCGACAGTATGAAGTTAGCCGCGCTAAAGAAAATTCGACTGTATGAAGATGGCCAACAGGTTCAGACTGAAATAACAGATGAACGAAATCAATACACTTTCTGTCATCTGGAAACTATCTACAACTTTTGAATACAACTAGTTTTAAGTGTCATCCCGCGGAATTTATAATATCGTGTTTTTGATTACTTAACCGTGTTGGATCACTTTCACACAGTTTGTGCTGAGGCCCAGCGGTAAGAGGTGAGGTAGGCAAAAGACATATTGTGGGTGTGACCTTCTTTAGCTCTGTCTCGCTCAATTTTTTCTACGAGGTTTTACTACGAGGTTAAAAGATGCTATTCAAGGGTGCCGCTGTCAATGGATTACTCCAATTTTTGGAAATATTTCGAGATTTAAAAAACTTTTCCAAAAAAGGAAGAGTCACTTTAGGTTTGTGACGGAACAATTTTGTGAAATTAGTACGAATAAGGTCATAGTGTGATATTGAAAACGTGTTTTTTGGGCACAATATGCCAACTTTTTTCTAGTAAATCGTACATAAATTACAAAAGTAGTCCTAGATTTGTTCTTTATCTTCCTTATAGAGAAATAATTTTTGCAGAATGTTGACGAATAAGTCTACAATCAGTTGACAGCCGAAGCTCTATTTTTGGCTTAAATTCAGAGCTTTCCGACAGTCTTAATGGATTGATTATAAAACCAAAATAAAATTTTGAAAGTGTTTTCAAATATTTAAGGTTAATTTTTGGAGGATTATTCTTAAACTTGATGACGATTTTATTTCAATCAATTACTTGTATGTATATTAAAAATTAGTTTTTAATAATACCAAAGGAGTAGAACTTCAAACCGCACCTACTTTTTTTTCAAAACCTATTTCTTATTCTTTGTTTCAACGAATATTGCATCGTAACATCCGTAATTCGTAACTACCATATGGGGCCAGCTTCAAACCAGTACACAGTGCAAGTGATTGTCTGCTTTGTTCACGACAAGTGCCATGGCATGGGTGACTATGCTATTGGTATATGACATGCATTATGTAATCTAATGTACATCATCTGTATGCATGCCAGCAGCAATGCACGTACAAATCTAATACATACACTTAAAAAAATAACAGGAAATGGGACGGAGTGAAATTATTCTCGTAAGCGTAAGACGACACCGGCGATTGCAATGCGTAGACGGTTGAAAATATCAACGGAATTATTTACTAAATCACAACTTTATAATCGGTTATAAGAAATATAATACGCGTGAAATCAAAAAGATAAAGTCGTCCTACGAGAAAATTCACTCTACGGTAATCATTACATATCTACTAGTTCAGTAAACCTTACGCCATCTTTCGATGGAGTTACCGAGAAGGAACGAAATATTGGGTTCACATTATTTGTTTTGGAATAATGTGCACTGTTCAAATTTATTAAATTGTTATAGGCAGGGTCAATCCTTATTTGTTTCATTAGACTTACTTTCAAAACCTTTCGTAAACTTTAAATAAAACTCTGAAACCTTGCAATTTTATTACAATAAAGGAAGCGAGCGTTAACTTTTCCGCGAGTAAAAAAAAAACTTCTTTTAATAGCGATCATGCGACATGCGAACATTACAATGAAAACAGCGTGTATACAAATCAATGCAAGTCCTTCAGCAGGAGCGGCTCTAGGCCTAAGGCTTATTAAAGTCCGATGGGGCCCCGTTTTTGTTAGATTAACAGTCTTTAAATTGATGGGCTTTAAAATTCATTTTTAATAACATCAAAATCAGATTAATCTTTAAAGTTCAATTCCAGATATATTTTACAATAGAAAACCGGATCACAGGTAATTGGAATAATATAGAAAATCAATTTCAACAATCATTGATTGGCTACGTTTCGTCTTTATACTTCAGACTTTACCAAGCTCTGAAAATATTGATCAACAATTAACAACATTAAACATTTTATTATATGAATGTTGTTAATTGTTGATCAATATTTTCAGAGCTTGATAAAGTCTTAAGAATAAAGACGAAACGTAGCCAATCAATAAGTGTTTAAATTGATTTTCTATATTATTCCAATTACCCGTGATCCTGTTTTCTATTATCAAAATCAGAGTTGAAACTTGGCAACTTGACTAAACAAATAATACTATAAATTCGCCCACAAAAATGTCAAAATTCACTCAAAAAATTGATAAATTCAGCCGAAAAATTGTCAAATTTTATCCACGAACATGTAAAAATTTACCCCAAAAACTGATAATGATATTCATTAATTAAATAAAACGAAACTACTTGCGTTTACTGTTCAAAATATTTTTTTATTTATAAAATTTGGTAGAAACGTTTTATAAATAAAAAAATATTTTGAACAGTAAACGCAAGTAGTTTCGTTTTATTTAATAGTATATTACTGTTGGTAGAGTCAATATTATTAATTATTGATATTCATTAATATTAACTATTTTTTACAATACATTGCAATGAAAAAGTATTAAAAAATATGTATGTTAATGATCCGATTTTTGTGGCCCATTGATACCCGAGGACCCACGACCCTATTAGTCCCTATGTAGATGCGTCCCTGTCCTTCAGCATAACGAAGAATAACATAAAACGAGGTTAAAACAGACTACACTTAAATGAAGCCATTCGGCTCCTCAGTCTTTATTTAAACAATGCTGTTCTATTGTGACCGATTTCCTCCGATGACCTATTTGCCGGTTAAATCGAGAGAAACAATTGCTCAATACACCAATTGTGTAAACACACTCTCCTTTCTCCGCACACGCGTGCAAGAGAAAGAGAGACGATGTTTCAGTCAATGGGGTCAGTCATGTGATTATAATTATTCCGTCCTTGTTATTGTATAAGTAACCTTGACCTGAGACATCACTTACACGTATGTGCTAGGTTACAATATTTAGGGTCTCCAATATCGGATCATCCACGGTTCCAAATTTCCCAAACTGGTTTTGATATTTGGTTTTAGGGAATTACGAAACTAGAACCGATATCGAGAAAGAAAAATATTGCATTTAAGTGAAACAAACCGTTTTTATAATCGAAATATGTTTTACATATTAATAATATCATTAAATTCTCAACGTGTATTGAATTTGCGCGAATTCAATCGCTTTTATTTGTGAATGTTCAAAAATCGAAGAAAAATCTTATTTCCCAAAAAGAAATTTAAAAAATTCTGTTGATCCGATCGCTACCAAACTTCAGAAGATCACCCGCTGGGCTAATCTAAAGATTGTCTGAAAATTTCATCAAAAATGGTCTACCCGTTTGGAGTCCATAGATCACATATACATCGTCTTTTATCTATATAGATTATTAAAATGTAAAAAATGGTTATTGTGACATAACGATAATAGTTGGACATATAGTATCGCGAAGTTTTTTGTAGTTATTGATATGTTCTTTAATATTGTAGAACATACTTTTGTTCTATCATCAATAGTTTCCGCAGCGCATGCGACGAAAGATGTTTTATGGCATTTTTTTTACACCTTGGATTACGTTACTAAAGTTTTAGTAAGGATCCCTAATATTTTCTAGCAATAAATATCGCCTATGTTACTCAGGGTGAATGTAGCTTTCTAATGGTGAAAGAATTTTTTAATTGGCACAGTAGTTTTTGAGTGTATTCATTACAAACATACACACAAAAATACAAATCTTTCCTCTGTATAATATTAGTGTAGATAGAAAACGTTGATTGAAACAAATTAAACAAATAAATATAAAACTAACCTCTTAATAATTTTTTTTCTTGCTTGAAAATGTATATCTATACATATACGTATCTATTGTTTTCTTTGTTTTTAATAATCGATAATTTTAGAAAGAAAGAAACTGTTTTTCTTTTGCATAACTTTTTGTTGAACGCTAAGCGTAAGATTTTATGGCGCACCGGTTAAGAAACACTGCTCTAATAATGTACTAACAGACAACAATATCAATTTGCATATTATAATTAAGAAGAACGCTTACCTTTCATCCTATTTAGTTTGCAGGTTGTAATTTGCCATGCACGAAATTAGTTGTTACGCCCCCTACAGCTAGTCTTTTAAACTACACTAAAAACAGGCAGTCTGTATTTTTTAAAAGACTGAAACATCAGTTTCATTCTACTGACACAATAATTAGATATTATTATTAGAAACACAAAAGTTATACTCAACACAAAAACATATTAGAAAATGTGTATTAAGCTATCACTTTTAAATTAATTTAGAATTTTTTTTAAGTCAAAATTGCTTGTCGTATTATTTGCGGACGATTTTCAATATTTGCTCTTCGATAGATTCACAATTATATAAGAAACAAGAATGCGAATACAAGGTCAAAATCAACCTAGAAGTACTTACATAATGAGACTATGAATAATTCAGAATAAAATATTTCACAAAATTATGTATTCAAAAATAAAATAATAAAAATAATTATTGTAATGATATTATCGTTACAATCAAATCAATAAAAGTTTTTCTGATTGATTTATGACTGCCACGAAGTGAGAATGAAAGATCAGTTACAAAAATATAAGTTCTACTGTATTTTAACAGTAACTTAAATATAATTCATCTTTAAAGTTCAATTCCAGATATATGTTATAATAGAAAACAGTATCACTGGTAATTGAAATGATGAAGTAATAATATATTATATCATAGTTTAACTATCGTTTAAGCATATTGAGGTTAGTCACACCATTGTTTCTTTTTAGTAAATTATTTAATTCATAATGTTTAATATTTTTATTATATGAATGTTAATTTTTGTAAAAAATTTTTTTAGAGCTTGAAAAAGTCTTAATAAAAAAAAGACGAACGTTGCAATCAACGAGTGTTTAAATTGATTTATTTTCATTATTCCAATTACCCGTGATACTGTTTTCTATTCTTAAATATAATGTTGGTTTTTATATCGGACTATTTTTATAGGAAAAATTTATAAAGAGAAATAAACCTGTACCACTTATTCAGATTAATCTCCTGAAAATATCCAACCGATGTGTTTCTTTCGATAATATTCTACATAGGTATACACAGAGGGTTGTTGGAACGGCTGGTAGACAGTCGCAATCAAATTAGAGGTCTCCCAGCAATAATCAGTAATCACTTGCTATCTACTATGCGTACAAGCCAACAACATTGCCTCTACGCAGTAACACCGACGACCAGCGCGCCACTAAATCCAATCAAACTTCGCCCCGGCGCAATAAATAAAAACTGCCACTCGCTAAATAACTCGATTCCCTTACACAAAAACCTAATTATTTGTCTGCTATGGCAACAGAAGATCGCTATAATATAGTCTATTCAATATTATTTTAGCTCCTCTTTACAATTACACGGTAGTTCAAGTTCAAAAATTGAATTTTAAAAAATGATAATATTTTTTTTAACTTGTAACACACTAAGGAATACCAAAGGCACTATGACTGGAATATTGAAAAAACAAGAATTTAGTAATTTCAACAATATTATACTAACGGTTGTACATTTCAAGAAAAATGCTTCTATCATGAGAAAAATTTTGTTGATTATAGAAGCTTTGCATTCGCAACGTACATTTTTTTTTTTAAATTAAATATATGTACATCAAATAATAACATCGTAGTTAAAAAAAGTAACTAAATTGTTGTTTTTTCTAATATCTATCGTAAAAAATTGTTCGATTTGTTAAGTATACTCACGAAATTAAAATGAATGGCACATTCTTCATTTTGAATTCTGGCGAAATGGTTTTTACATACCTGAAAAATAAAGAACAAAATGTTAAAAAAACGTTTATAATCAAACTTTAAAAACAATACTCTTAAAAATTACAAAATATATTTTGTTTGTACATTCTCCCAAATCATTAAAGTGCTTCATTCAGTTTAAAAAATAAAAAAATGTTTTTTTAAATATTTGATGCATTAACACTTTAAATAAAGCACAAAAACGGAATGAGTTCATTTTGACCAGAAGAGTGCCTTCTGCCTTTAAAAAAATATATGTTTATCTCTAGAAATTGATAGTACCAACATGTTCCTAGCGTTTAAGTGTCAAAGTCCTAAGTTTATTTTATTCTTGCACGAGATGACATAACTCATACGGAAACTCGGTATAAATATTTATTAAACATTAGATCAATTGCATTGTTCAATTCTTTCTTGTCTCAAGGTTTCCACGCGAAGAATATCAACAAAGAAGCTGTACGTCAGAAAACACAATAATACGTGGTCATGGGTAGCTGCTGGTTAATGCTAAGTTGATGATGAACTCTATGGTAAATACGAAACGCACTCAGAAATCGTTGGCAAAACGTATAGAGCTGAACCTTGAACAAAAAGCGGCATTTTCATTCATGTTTCTCTATAGTTTTATGATTCAATAAAACGCTGATTGTCAGCCGACAAATAGTTTTATTGAACCCCATTTCGTCGTCTCTTTTTCTTACAGCGCCGCGAATTGTTATTTGCGGTGAAAAATATTATCTAACGACTTCACATTTTAATAGCGCATATACCACATAATGCAATTTTATATTATGACTGTCGTCTGTTGATTGGATTTTCATTTTTATTGACTGTAAGTTAGTAATTGCTTAATTGCCTTCGTAGCGGTTGGTATACTGCAGGTGAAACTTAGACAAACAAAACAAAAATTGATTTTTCTTATTTCTTTCAATAATACGCAACTTGATAGCACGGCTATATACAGAGATGAAAAGCAGCTATTTTATAGGTGAGTTAGTTGCTCTTCGAAAAGCATTTTTTTGTAAAACACTAATTAGAAGTGACATAAATAAAATGTCATTATATCAGTTGCACCTTGTAGTAAATTATATACAATAGTATAAAAGATCTGTCACTGTGAATGACATGCGTAGAAAATTCTAAAGCATGAATTTATAGCTTACTAATTAAAAACATGCAAAATTGTTGGTGAATGGATTAAAAAATGTGCACACATTAAAAAATAAGTACAAAAGCTGATGCAGCTTTGAGATCAATATCCAACCTTCAAAAAAGTGCATGTTATAGCATATGCGACCTACATTACGAAAAGTACACCAATCGCACAGTAAATCGAACGGAATTTTTGTTCGACATATTTTAAAACGGTTTTATTAACTTTGCGACCTATTTTTACCTACTTCCCGTTATCCGATTGAGTTGAAATTTTGTATACACGTGTAGTTCCGATGACAATACAATATTATGGTAACTAGTTGATCACATTAAAATCTTCCAGTATATATGTATGCGTAACTTAAACAGAAAGGGAGATTATAGATTATAGACGTTGAATAGCTGAGGGCATCAGCGTCTGTATATAATAATAATAATAATAAGTTTATTTAAAATAACACATTAATAACATAATATAATATTCTCGCTTAATACATAGACCAAGAGCTGATGGCACCCGTTTCATGAAGTGTTTGATTCAGGTAGAAATTTTATACAATAGTATATTAGGTAAGATGTATACGTACATGAGTGTTTGCCTGTCCTACCAGGGTACGCCAGGTACTGCGCATACAGGAAAGGTTTAAAAAAAATATGTGCTAAAAAGTGTTTGATTCAAAAGCCAACAAGTACTAATCGAAAGTTAAGTTGATTTTACATAAATAAATAAATGAGGCAGACACTAAACATTAAACCAAAATATCCCAAAGTTGAATTTTCAAAAATGAAAAAATAAGTGATTGATTCACGCTGAATTTTTTATAGCAGCTTCGTTAGATAGGTATATTTAAAAATATTTGCAAAACGCTAGACACTTCTTCCGGGCTGGGTAGAGTAGTGGTGACAGCACTAGACTTGCATTCGGGAGGTACCGGGTTCGAATCCCGGCGGGGGCAGATGTGGCTGGGACTTTTTCCTACTGCCTCTCGCCGAGAAACGGTAATTCCTGTGCCGGCCATCTTGATTGAGGTTTTCCATGGTTTCCCTCAATTAATTCCAGATAAATATCGAGATGGTTCCTTATTTGAGACCATGGCCGATTACCTATCAAACTCCTAGTTCAAAAATTACCTACCCTATCCTAACTTCCTATAATTCCTTCATTCGCCCATTGCTATTACATAAGTTGAAGTTTTAAAAATGTAGAAAAATAACGGGAAGTGTGGTAGATGGAAAATAGTAATGGTGCGAATAGCGTCTGTTATGACATAAAGTCGAGAAATGGACGTTAAACGCATTATTATTATTATTATATAATAGTCGTAATACTCAACCTGTAGATATGCATTTTTAAAACTAGTGCCAAATTGTTGGCGACGATGTGAAATATCTGTATGTTATGATCCGACATTTAGGTTCCGCTATCCGACCAACGCCAATAGTGTATACGGAAATCCACTGTTAACTTTCTTTGGTTCAATGAAACAACACTCGAATACAAAACTTAAATAATTCAAATGGCAGATACGATGTGTCAGTCACACGAACTGGCAGCCTGAATTAGTGAATGAGTCCGTGTGATTACCGAGTTATTATTATTACAGACATATTACACACATACACTTGCCACTCCAGTACGTTGTACTATACTATGACTCTCCGTTTGTATACTCTACACTCCGTACTATGGTTGTAAAACTACGGCTGGTCTTTTTATAAAAAGAAAATAAAAACAACAGGGTACGTTCACACAAAAACACACACACACACACACAAATTGTAAACAACAAACTGACGCAATTACAAAGAGATTTTTATCATCGTCACTACACCCACTTTTTTAATTACTTCTTTTGCACGGAAATTATCACGAACCTGTTTGCTGCGCGATATAAAAATAATATACACTATACGATTCTGAAATAGTAGAGAGTGACTTGGCCGTTCAATTATTACGTAACGCAATTTTCGAGGATTTTTGACCCCCCTTCTCCCGTGTAATGCACCGTAACGTTTTGCTTGATCCACCCCCCAAACGTTACTTAACACCCAAATGATCTTTTTTACTTAATAATTTCGTTCAAACCTGGGACGAAATGTAGGATATGAGAATGTTTAATAAAATTATATTTTCAAAGTTGGTATTGTAATATTTTAGAGAAACGTGCAGTAAATTTTCTGATGTAATACGCGCCACGGTTTTAAAAGGTTCTGAAGTTAGATACAAATAGAGGCTTGCGCAGGTCCAGTCGGTTGAAAAACTACAAACTCACGCTATATTATTATTTTTAATTTTTCTTTAATCTAAAGGTCTAATTCCTTGCATAAAGTCATCCAAAAAAGTATTTTTCGTGCTTGTAACTGGGAGGTGGTGGGAGTCTTCCTTTCCCACAAAACAACCAGGACGGCTCTAAAATATGCATTTGCGACGCTGTTTGTGACTAACTTCAGAACCTTTTAGAACCCTGCGTTTCGTCCCAGCTTTGCCTAATAGTATAGTTAATTTCACGAGGACTTTTTTCTCATGCTTGATTTTCTGTCAATAAATTTATTGTTTTATTTAACAGAAATATGTTACGTAACAGTTTGCTTAAACCCCCTCCCCCCTTGTAACGCACTGAAATCGGATTAGCGGTTTAAAAGTTGTATGTGAATAGATTGTCGCACAACCTTCTATATTAGTTTTAGTGTATTGATTCGAAATGAAAAAAAAACCTGAAAAATAAATTATTTTTTACGACTGACTGCGTAGTAGATATAGTTATATAATATGCAGTCGTAAATAATAGAGAGAAAAAATTGTCAAGGGTACAATAAAAAACAAAACAAAACAAAGAGAAGAACACCGAGTGAGTAGGTAGTAGATTTAAGTGGTGCTTATGTGCATATTATTATACGGAGAAAGCATTTTACATTATATCCAGAGGAGCTATTGTGTCTTTGAGCAATGATTCATTTATATTTCACATATATGCGTAAATTTTTATTATTGTTCCAACAATAATAGAAAAATAGTGTAGAAGGACAACGAAATGTCACAGATGAACGGTCCCGAACGATTCGAACTAGCTTTCCCAAATCTATAGAAGTAGGTATCGTTTAAAAGTGGAGAATCTGCATTGTGAGAAGAGTGGAAAAAGCGATCAGTATCGGCGTGATTTATAATTTCATGGGGTGATATCTGTACGGCCAATTTTCCGTCTCGAATAGTTATAAACAACTAAATTACCCTATTCATAGGACCACATCTTGTTAGAAAACATAGACCCGTCCGACCCGAAATTAGTTTGAGCGCTGAAAGGAGGCTACATAATCTTCACTAAGCGATACTATTCTACTGTTCTATTATTTCGGTTATTAATGTATTTGCCATATGGCAACATACACTATTGGCGTCGGTCGGATGGCGGGACCTAGGGGTCGGACCAAAATTTCTCGACGTTTCATAACCTCCTAAACACTTTGGCACCATTTTTAAAAATGTTTATATATATATGTATATATATATATATATATATATATATATATATATATATATATATATATTTATATACGTATATATATATATATATATATATATATGTGTACGCGCGATAACTTTCGAAAGAGTTAATTGATTTCAACGAAATTTGGGCCACGTGTTGAAACCCATCACCGCAAGAAGCCTATTTAAAATGGGCCTAATCGGGCTATTTTAAGGGTAGTTTTTAGGGGTTGAAAACTGTTTTTGGGCCCCAAAATACCGAAAAAATTCTCCGAATCGTTTCAAAATTGAAATTTAACCCTCTGGTAGTGATTAAAAAGTGTCCCCACAATTTTAATAAAATCGGCCCGACAGGACCGGATTTACAAATTTTATGAAAACACTAGTTTGCAGATAGTGACTTATTTATTGAAGGGTGTATTTAATTCGGTGTAGACGTTAGATTGATAATAATATTACAATTAAGAAAAAACGTTATTTTAAGGGGTGTATTAAGGGGTTAAATTTTTTATTTTGCCCAAAAACAAACTTAATTTCACATAATAAAAGTATAAAACCACACGGCCCTATACAAGCAAATACACTATATTGTCGGCAGGGTTTTGGCACTGCGACCCGGGTTTTTTTAAATTTCAAAAGGTCTATATTTTAAATTTGACGAAACTCCTTACAATTTGCTTATATACTTATTTTATATGGTGCATCCTGATTAGGGACGAACATCTAAATGACCATGTTCATAGGACCATTCCTTTGTTAGAAAACAGAGCCGTCCGACCCGCAACTCGATTATGCGCAGAAATGATGCTACTATCTTCCCTAAACGATATTACTCTACACAAAACGTCATTCCTTTCTGAAACTTCTGGAAGGAACTCAGTCATGCCATCTCATACTGGTTCTAAGGAAGTATCCATGTGTAATATTTAATGAAAATAGTTACAGTCGTTTCGTTTTTAGAGATTTTAGCTAGAATGACCGTCTGTCTTAAACACGCATGCAAAATTTGAACAAACTCTGGTCCATGGAGTGCTTCGAATTCTTAGTACGAATGCAGACAAATGTTTTTTAAAAACACTTTTCTAGGTTCATTGAACTTAGAAACGTGCAAATTCACCAAAAAATCAAAACCGAATTTGTGCAGTTTTTCCTCTTCCCTTTACTGATAATAAAAAAAAGACTGTGTATTTTACACTACACGCTACGAAAGTAAGACTGGTATAATTGTAAAAAAAATACAATATAATAATGGCACCGATCGCCGAGATCGAACCTGCGACCTTTAGTCTACGAGGCAGCCACTATACCTCTCATCAACTATAGCAGAACGTTGTACGGACGGTATTTATAGTGAGTATACGTGCATTGAACCGTTTCGTTACACTTTCAGTCTCTTGAATCGATTTTATCCACTTCAAAAAAAGTCGCTGAACTTATTATATAAAAGCTCGACAACTATAGAGACGTTTTCTTTGTATTATTGTTTCCTTAGTGGCACAATAAAAGTTTTATGAAGTCGAATAAACATAAGTGAAACTATTTCTGTTCATGGGGAGAGAGATGCTTCAGTTTTAAGTGGTCGTATTCACAAAAACAACAGCAAGACCCTTGAAGGGAAGAAGAATGCAACTCATTGCGTCATAATTACAACGCATTTCATTGAATTCTTGGAGCGATGATTTCGACTGACATTTTTCAGGATTCCTTCAATTAATCCGGACAAATATAGAGACAGTTTTAGTTCGAAGTTTGAATAAAATTAACGCAAGACCCGATTGCCTGTGATCTGCAGCGAGAACAAATTTAAAACTTCGTAAAAACAATTAAATCAAAGAT
Source organism: Venustoraphidia nigricollis (assembly GCA_034508555.1). Lineage (NCBI taxonomy): Eukaryota > Metazoa > Arthropoda > Insecta > Raphidioptera > Raphidiidae > Venustoraphidia > Venustoraphidia nigricollis. Next base: position 5,532,265 of record JAVRKA010000013.1, read on the forward strand.
TACCACTTATCTAATTTTGTCTAATAAGTAAATCTTTTTATTTTATATCTCAGCATTTTTAGTAGAGTCCAAACGCTGTAAGTCGAACACCGCTACGTCATCAACCTAATGGCAGCCAAGCCATATTTGATTACTAGAATAAAAAAACATTGAGCCGTTTAAAGTAAAAATTGTCATCCTGAACACAAATTAACAATATAAATATAGTTACTGAGTTTCAAGTAGGCGCAGACCAAAAACAACTGCCATAGTCGATCGGTTACAAACAAAACAATTCCAACTAAATAATGCTTGTATTTTACACGTATTGATAACATTATACTAAGAACAATTAATAAATTACAATATTAGATGTTTGATTTTAATTGTAACGTTTCGCCCGACTCACGTGGTGCCATCGCTTCCCAAAACACAACTTTTACGTAACGCAGCTTCAATCCTAACCCTAGTTGGCGTATGTCGCATGCAAAGTACAGACACATACATACAGACAATATTTACACGAACGTAACTCCTGGTCACGTGAAATGTCAAAGGCCAGTCGGTCAGTCTGCACTGTTCACTGGTTGATTTGGTACGGCTGCCACCGCGCCAAGCCCGAGCGCGCTCAGATCGCGCAGAGGTTAGGTGGACCGCAAGGCAAAATCGTTTACGACGAATTTATCATCTTTGTTGTACAGTTTTAAACAGATTTTTAAGGTAGTTGTCGTGGTTAAGGCATACCGTCAGAAAATTCTTAATTTTTGTATACTTATTAAGGACATGATAATACAATTACCCTGAAAATTTGAAGTCGATCGACCGTATATAATCCGAGATAAATTCAATTAAAAATTGGTTAATTAACATTGATTGTATACGATCTCTGTAGTTCTGAACCAGTTTCTTATTTATAAAAAAAGAACTAACTGTCAGAAACTTTCTAAAAACTGACAGTCTTGCAATGCATTTGTTATGAGTTTAAAAAAAATAAAAACATTTTTTTGACCGACTAATTATTTATAAATAACGGTTTAAAATTCAACAATTTATAGAAAAGTATGAATACTGTATGGGTTACGTTTCCACGGTTACAGTCTTGGGTACAAATTATGGATCACTTAGCTACAAGTTAGTATACTTTTGTGGCGCGTATAATCTATAACTTTATATATTGTACCACGACAACTAGCTTATAGCCGCATTTTGCATTTTTCGACTGTTACGGAACACAATATGTAACCGAGTCGATCGACGATGGTGTTTTGTTTTTCGTTGGTGCGAAAAAACAGACAATTTACATGTATGGAGCCAGCGTTAGACCAGTGTGTAGCCAGCGTATTCTGCTGAAGTAGGGGAAGACAAACATTGGAAGCAAATATTTGCCAATGATGTTGACTGTATTCAAATAAAAACATAATTTTAACGAAAAATAGTAGTTTCTATGATAGAAATACTAAAAAATACTATTTTTCCTTATTTTTAAAGAATTTAATTAATATTTAATAAATAAAACCTAATAAAATTACTCTCAAGTCACGTGACAACAGACACCAATCAGAGCGCATAACGTCATATGTTCAGCCGCTGTCAAAAACATCATTGTTTGGTTAATATTTAGTGTGTAATTTATTATTATTTGTTTATAGGAAACGTCAAATTACATGTAACTATAGCAACGACTACGAAACAACTTTTCATCACCTCAGTTTACTAACGTTTATGAGCACAGAATACGCATCTTGCATCTATAAAATGGTAGCTCCCGTGTAAACTTTTGAGCCTCCTTTGGTATGAACAGGTGACGTCACGCGACTAGTATTGGCGTTTTGGACCGAAATTTGAAACGGGATTTAAAATACATGATTTTTAAGGCTTGAGTTGTATTTAAATAATAAATAATAAATATTTGTGGCTATATTAGGTACTTATGCACGACTAAAAACACTTTCCCAAAAATAGTCAACATCCCTATTGGACAAGGCTTGGCGTATGTGTGTCCCTAGTCTATCAGTTCTTGAAGATTCCAGTGTTCAGTATCGCAAGTAAACTAATTTCGGCCAAAAGAAACGTTTATTTCAAGAACTCAGCCTATATTAACGGGCTATAGTCAGTGACAGAGGTACGGTGCGTGTGGTGTGAGCACAGCCTCACCAACGCAAGCTGCAAAAGAGAAGTCCTGTGGGAGCAATGAAACGCGGAGATGCGCAGCGTGCGGTGTGATGCGGCGCAGAGACAGAGAAAGAGAGAGAGAGCATGGCGGTGGCAGTGGTACAGGCGGTAGCTGTGGGGACGGCGGCGCGTTCACGGTGAGACGAGATTAGAGTGCGGTGATGGCGCCGCCGACCGGGTGACACCGGAGAGATGAACTCACAATGCGATGCGTCCGTCGAGATTTTACGTAATGCTCGCCGGCCGGCACGAAACACGTGCGCGTCGACTTATTGGAGAACGCTTTTATTTCACAGACGACGAAGTTTTCACAACAATATAACAGGAAAGTTGAGCTTACTCAAATACAAAAAAACAACAAAACAACGGTTTCTTAAAGACCCAATTGTTACGTTCATTTGAGTCATCAAAACTTAACTGGAATAGTTTTTTTTTAGTGTATTTGCCATATGGCAACATACACTATTGGCGTCGGTCGGATGGCGGGACCTAGGGGTCGGACCAAAATTTCTCGACGTTTCATAACCTCCTAAACACTTTGGCACCATTTTTAAAAATGTTTATATATATATGTATATACATATATATAAGCGTATATATATATATATATATATATATATATATATATATATATATATGTGTGTGCGGGCAATAACTTTCGAAAGAGTTAATTGATTTTAACGAAATTTGGCCCACGTATTGAAATCCATCACCGCAAGAAGCCTATTTAAAATGGGCCTAATCGGGTTATTTTAAGGGTAGTTTTTAGGGGTTGAAAAATGTTTTTGGGTCCCAAAATACCGCAAAAATTCTCCGAATCGTTTCAAAATTGTAATTTAACTCTCTGGTAGTAATTAAAAAATGTCCCTAAAATTTTGATAAAATCGGCCTGACAGGACCGGATTTACAAATTTTATGAAAAAACTAGTTTGCAGATATTGAATTATTTACTGAAAGGTGTATATAATTTAGTATAGAGGTTCGATTGATAATAATATTGCAATTAAGAAAAAAAATGTTATTTAAGGGGTGTATTAAGGAGTCAAATTTTTAATTTTGCCCAAAAACCAACTTAAGTTCGCGTAATAAAGCCACACGGCCTGTATTAGCAAATACACTATATTGTCGGCAGGGTTTTGGCACTGCGACCCGGGTTTTTTTTGGTTGGAACGAATCAAAATTTTCATTCTTTTTCGTTGTAATTTTGTTTATTATTACATAATAAAGCAAATTTTAAACTTTGATACGGAACTAAACTGCACATAGAAAATCCTCTTCATCAGAATACAAAACATGCTTTCAGTTCAGTAATTCTTTAATACTAAAAGTACAGCAAGAAAATCAAACGATTTTGAGCAGGGATACAATTTTTTTTTCAAAAGAGACTTAGAATATGTTTTTAAAAAAAGCTTTCTTAAACTTGTGTGCCAAGAACATCTTAAAGTCGTATACTGTAATAATATTCAGTATTTTTTAGCCTAAGAGGGGTCTTAACTCTTTCCCTTCATATCAGTAGTGATCTGTATAAAAAATAATGCAAATATAAACTGTAAAAAACACAATTTATTAAGCAAACAGATATTTTTTATCTCTGCTCTTCCACCATGCACGTCCCTTCCACCATCATAAAATATCTATAAAAAAGTAAAATTATATTTTTCTTGCGTAATCTGCACTAACGCCGAATACCTCTTGCTTATCAGTATATAAAATGTATGCTTAAAGAAGTTTTGCTTAAATATCACAAAATTATAGTTCCTTGCTTTTGACGAATTACGGATACCACATAAATGTTAAACAAAAAAAATATTTAAAATAACATTTAAATTATTAAAATCATAGTTTATGTACGAGTTGTGATATTATGTTGAAACGAGTTATCAGCGAGTTTAAACAGTCACACGAGTCGTAATAGCATTACGTTCGAGATGCAAACATTTTTTGCACGTACCTCCTATAATAACGTGTTCTACACACCTCGGTTGTAATGTTTTTATGACTCGTGTGACTATAAAAAATGGCTCGCACCCGTACACAAAATATTCAATCTAGATACATAAACTAATATTATTTTGAGAAAAATAACCGCGCTCTATTGAAGAAAAATTACTCTACAAACAAAAAGATAGTTGCACGCTTTTGAAACACCTTTACTATTGCTCCATATCGCAGTCTCGAATGAAAAGAGACAGAATTATGTCACGCTCAAGGTGATGGAATGAGAAAGCATTCACGGAAGACAGAGATACGATGTGAGAAAAGTGACGGCACATACATCACAGGTATTCGAGACGAGAAGTTTGATTCTTCAGGCAAATTTTATAAAATAGGAGGATGATTCGAAAAAAGAATCATTAAAAAAAAACAGCGTACTTAAAAATGATTTTCATAAAAAATACTTTATTTAATCAAATTTCACAAAAACGTATTTTTAATAACCTACCAATATTGAAAAAAAAAATGTGAGCCAGCAGGAGATACCTGATAGATGGATATATCCACGAGTAAAATGTCGACACACTGACATACACTTAAAGTAGCGAGTGTGTAGTGTAGTGGAGAGGGAAGTGTTCAGAGAGGGGAGTAGCAAGTCGTTTTCACTCCTATCCAAGCGCGCTATTAAATGTTTCACATAAAAAAAATCGCAAAAAATTGAATGTATTGTCTTTAGTTCCACGATTTTAAAAAGCTTTCAACTCAACACCCAATGGAAAAGATTTTTCACTGTGGTTTATCGCCTGATCAATTTACTGCGGGTTGAGCAGCGCGAGAGATTTCTAGCGCTCGCATTTGCCAATCCCCAAATAAATTTATTCAGGATGTGCGTTAATCTTGCGGTTCACCACCTGCATAGGTCAATGTCATCATTCACTTTGATTCGTTCACAGGCTACGGGCATGTGGCAATAATGGTTTTCAAACCTGAAATAAATTCTATACATCATTTTTGAAGTTATACTTCTCTTGGCACATTATGAAAAAAATGATGAGAGTAATTTTTTTAATATGCGCGCTCACACTATAAGATCAACATGAACAGGATGAAGTTGCCGACTGCAACATCAAAATTAACAGAATGAAGTTGCTCGCTAAATCATACGTCTTGGATACTTTGTTAAATATCGATCGAAAATGTAAAATAGTGAATATGACAGATGCCAGGGGATGTTTTATTTCAATCCGAATAAAATTTATATAGGTACTTATAATAGTGAGTTTTGGTTAATATCATTGAAAACACTGGTTAGTTGTTCACTCGTCTTTTTTATTATTTTATTTCAATAAATTATTTGCATACCAATTAAAAAAAACCCGGGTCGCAGTGCCAAAACCCTGCCGACAATATAGTGTATTTGCTGATACAGGCAGTGTGGCTTTATTATGCGAAATTAAGTTGGTTTTTGGGTAAAAAAAAATTTTACTCCTTAATACAGCCCTTAAAATAACATTTTTTTTCTTAATTGCAATATTATTATCAATCGAACCTCTATACCAAATTATATGCAACTTTCAGTAAATAATTCACTATCTGCAAACTAGTGTTTTCATTAAATTTGTAAGTCCGGTCCTGTCGGGCCGGTTTTATTAAAATTTTAGGGACACTTTTTAATTACTACCGGAGGGTTATATTTCAATTTTGAAACGATTCGGAGAATTTTTTCGGTATTTTGGGCCCCAAAAACATTTTTCAACCCCTAAAAACTACCCTTAAAATGGCCCGATTGGGCCCATTTTAAATAGGCTTCGTGCGGTGATGGATTCCAACATGTGTGCCAAATTTCGTTAAAATAAATTAACTTCGTCGAAAGTTATAGCCCGCACACATATATACCTATATATATATATATATATATTATATACATATATGTATAAACATTTTTAAAAATGGTGGCAAAGTGTTTAGGAGGTTATGAAACGTCGAGAAATTTTGGTCCGACCCCTAGGTCCCGCCATCCGACCGACGCCAATAGTGTATGTTGCCATATGGCAAATACACTAATAAATTTTAATCACGTCAAAGAAATAAAATCAGCTACAACTCGGTATTATGCACAGGTGTATTTAGAACTGAAATATGATGTCGGTTTCTAGGACTCTTCAATGTTACCATTATTATTTCTTAGAACAGGAATGTTAGAAGCATAGATGGTTAAAAAGTTAAAACTCTAACAACAGTTTTAATCTATGAACTGTCATAATTAGCCATAGATGTTGGTACTAAAAAGTTCTGACCGACCAACAAATTCATAGAAATTAAATGCTTTAACTATATTCGCCATGGTTCTAAAAGGTTCTGAAGTTAGTCACAATGCATATTTTAGAGCCGTCCTGGTTGTTTTGTGGGAAAGAAAGACTCCCACCACTTCCCAGTTACCGGCACAGCACGTGCGCTGGTCGGTGATTGGTTATCGCTTATTGTCGTGTCACTTGTCGCTTTCTTGCTTATAAAGTACAGTCCAGTACGCTATTGTTGTTTTTTTGATTGTTAATTGATCAAGATGCCTAATACAGTTTTGCATAGACAATCACGAAAAATATTTTTTGGATGACTTTATGTAAGGAATTAGGCCTTTAGATTAAAGAAAAAATAAAAATAATAATATAGCGCGAGTTTGTAGTTTTTCAACCGACTATATCTGCGCAAGCCTCCATTTGCATCTAGCTTCAGAACCTTTTAGAACCGTGGCGCGTATTATAACTACATCAAAACGAACACCGGAAATAGTGTATCTCTGCAATGGGATCAGATTCTCGCAAAGTTGTCTAGGTAAGTGATTGAAATCACTATATGTAGTAGTATCTTTGACATTTTCATCCGCTATAAAATTAGTCCGTCGGACTATAACGACTCTCACGGCTCGCTGTTTTGAATGATTCACAAACTCAATAAATAATCGAGGGTTGTCTTTAACGCGAACCTATTACCGTTTTCCTGGAACAGAAATCATCTCGTTCATTCCAAACCGCATCAGCCGCGCCAGTCCTCCATCCAGGCACAGTTTTTTTTTTGTACAATTGGCCCGCCGATCTAGATGGCTGACACATGTGAGTTGGACGTTACGTCAATGTGTGTGTATGTGTGTAACTCCGGAGAGTCCAGAGAGGAGATGGCTGGCAGCAGACGTGTCACGTGGCCTGCATCGATCCGGGCGGCGTCGGTCGGGTGTGCCGGCGCGACTACGTCCGTCTTTTTTCATTGTCGCTCGCTCTCTCTACTCTCTCTATATTTCTCTTTTCCCATACAGTGTTACAGCGGCGTGCACTCGATAAAGTCAGTCTATATTCCATACTCCATATATTCCCGCTATGAGGAAATGGTTGTCCGTGTTATATACCCACTCTTATGTACATAATATGTACAGTGTACACTCAAAGGAGGTAAGTAGTACTATGTACAGAATTACGTCACTGGGTCATAACTAGGCCTGTTGCGATTCGGTAAATACTGAATCAATTTTCGATTCGATTATTAGTGTATTTGCCATAATATGGCAACATACACTATTGGCATCGGTCGGATGGCGGGACCTAGGGGTCGGACCAAAATTTCTCGACGTTTCATAACCTCCTAAACACTTTGGCACCATTTTTGGAAAATATATATATATTTATATATATGTATATGTATGTGTGTGTGCGGGCAATAACTTTCGAAAGAGTTAATTGATTTTAACGAAATTTGGCCCACGTGTTGAAATCCATCACCGCAAGAAGCCTGTTTGAAATGGGCGTAATCGGGCCATTTTAGGGTAGTTTTTAGGGGTTGAAAAATGTTTTTGGGCCCCAAAAAACCGAAAAAATTCTCAGAATCGTTTCAAAATTGACATTTAACCCTTTAGTAGTAAATAAAAAGTGTCCCTAAAATTTTAATAAAATTGGCCTCACAGGACCGGACTTACAAATTTTATGAAAACACTAGTTTGCAGATAGTGAATTATTTACTGAAAGTTGTATATAAATTTGGTTTAGAGGTTCGATTGATTATATTATTGCAATTAAAAAAAAATATTTCAGGGGGTGTATTAAGGAGTCACATTTTTTATTTTGCCCAAAAAAAAAAGTTAAATTCGAATAATAAAGCCACACTGCCTGTATTACCAAATACACTATACTGTCGGCAGGGTTTTGGCACTGCGACCCGGGTTTTTATACAATATATTACCTGCAGAATACAGAAATTTAGCTTCCTACACAAAATTTAAGTCCACAGTTAAAACGCTGCTTGTTAACAATGCATTCGCTCGATGAATTTTATTCTTATTTTAAATAATATGTTTGTACCTTAATGTGACTAGTCAAATTACTGTATATTGTACAGCTCCATTGACAATAAAATTCATATTCATATTCAAATAATTTCATATACTAGTACAGATAGATTAGCACAGATTAAAAGAACCACGTCACTGGTTAAGCGCGCCTATTGCATGTGTGTGTGTGTGGTATTGTACAAGAGCAACGTCTCTCCCAGCCTACAGCCAGGCAGGCGTCGAGGTCACCCAGTGCATGTGCACCGACACTGGGTTTGTACGGCGCTGCTTCACATATACACAAGTACTCCAAATACTTACAGGTACTCCTTGGAAGTTTAGACTATGTCAGTTGAGTTGAGTGTTGGTGGATGCCATCCTACCATATGGCATAAAGTTATTAGCCTACTACCGTTTTTGTAGTAATTGCGTTCGTGTTTTGTAATAAAAGAATGATATATGACTTTATAAATTATTATTTCTTATACAAATATATCCTATAAATTTATATTTAAGAAAATCATAATTAAACATTAGATATAGCATATTTCGTATAATAAATATCACAGACACAGATGTAATTCAACCATAGCTCTTAGATAATTTGACAGTTCTTTTGACATTTTTTTAAGTATTGTTCCCCCAAATCTACACGTGAACTTTTTTTAAATGTATAAAAATTTAAATAGTTTAAAACGGCTATATCTCTGAAACTAAGAATGATAGAATGCTGCGGATGCTCGAAATCTATTCAGGGAGATTTTTTCTATGAGTGCACTTAATATCAAAAAAAAACGGATCCATTTTATTTTTCAAAAATTTCGCTGTTTTTATAAAAAAAACAAGAAATGTTAGATTTTGCACAAATATGACTTACAGCTGAGGTTATTCCTAAAGAAAAAATCACGCTGAATCGACGGCCATCTTACATATCTGTTTTAGTTTAGAAATTATGGCGTTTTTTAGTTTTTTCTAAAAAAATATATAAAAACGCTCATATCTCTAAAACTAAAACAGTTACAGGTTTGTTAATATCAAAACGGACCAAAAAAGTTGAAAATATACAAAACGCATGAAAACTTGATACGATTTGCGATATTTGGAAAAATATAAAAATATCTCAGATATGCTTAATACTGACCTGTCTAATAAAAAAAAGTATACTGATTCGATTTGGCCAAAGAGCAAGTCCGTACCTCCGTTGGTTTAGACGTTCTGATTCAAAATGCACAAAAATTTAAACAACTTAAAACGGCTATATCTTTGAAACTAGAAAGAGATACAACTGTGTAGTATTTACATCGTGGCACGACGACAAGTTCATTTGGAATACAGAAGCATTCAGAGCGCGTACTAACAGAAGTGTATACTTTATTGTACGACACTAGTACTCCGCTCTAGTAGTAACTAGTAGTGATTTACGTGAGTGGGTCACAGAAAGAAATGCATCTGCATGCACTTTATTAATGAATATTTACAACTGACGTCCATGAATCAAACTCTGAAATACGTTATCTCTTTGCACCATTACCGAGGGACTTTTTCTCTAAAGACAAGAGTTGGGTAACTCAGATCTGAACCGACTCCGACAAAAGATCCGTGAGAGCCGACTCACTTTTTTTTGAGCCGACGGATCAACGGATCCGCATAACTCAGTGAAACACTTAACACACAGAAGCACATTTTACACTTACGTATCAGTTCTTGCTTTGATGCATCTGTCAGCTCAAATGACTCATGCATCACATGTTTGGCTATGCATTCTTGATTCTATACAGGTCGTGATATGATTGAGTGAACTAGGTAACTCAGTGGCAGACTGCAGTAACATATTCAGAACTTGGCTCTTTTTGAACCGGTTCAGTGAGCCGGCTCACATACGGGATCCAGATGCAAAAATGCAGATCACTAAAAAAACCCGTTTTTCCCATCACTAGCTCAAATAAAGTTCTCTTATAAAAAAGAAGAAAATTTTATTTTTGGACCAGTTTTATCAGATATAAGAAGATTTTCTTATTTAATCATTTTTAGCAACACTGATTACAGCGATTTTGTACTCGATAGCAGGTTCCGGATTTCTTCTCTCTAAAGCGTAAATAGGCCTTTACTGAAAACATTTTGCGCTTGCTGGAGCTCCATAATGTGCAATGTGCACGCATTCAAACTAAACGTACCTACAAGAGATTACATTGTGGCAAAAAGTTTCTTAGAGTTTTATATTAGGCGCCATCCTGTCTCTATGACTTTTCACAACTTAGATAAGTTCTCCAAAATTTCATAACTTAAACGACGTTCATAAAAAATAATACCTCATTTTTGAATATGGCCACATTATCTTGCGGTAGGAAAGGTTTTCTATTTAAAAATTGTTATACAGATGATCGAAAAAAATTTCTTTTGCACATAAAATAGCTGCTTTTAAAACGACCCATTTCGCACTAGTGCGCAAAGTAATACAAACGTAGTCGTACTACTATTTCGGTAGCAAAAATAAAGTATGAAAATCCAACGAAGCCTACAATTTAAAAGTGAAATGCTCAAAATTGAACTATCAAAAATTTTGAAAATTATGTGAAACACGCTTTTTTATTCAAGGATCTTATTTCTAAATACATCTTTTTTTCTGTATAAAGCAGAATACTTACAAATATCTTTATATGACTGCATTTTGTAGCAAAAATATTTTTCTACGTACCTGAAACAAAAAGAAGACATTTGTTAGAAACATTTGTGGTTTTTTTAAGTTACGAAATGCAATACCGAATATATTATGCATTTGTCGCAGCTGAATTGTATATATTATATATATTACTAGTATATATACTAATAATATAAAGACATCCGAACTCTCAAAAATGTTCGAACACTTTATTAATGATTCGAATCAGCAAATATAATTCGAATACTTATGGCCGATTCGAACCACCGAAAATACTAAGTATTCGAATACGAATCTTTTTTCATTTGTCTTAAAATTAAAAGTATTCGAATACCTCGCATGATTACTCATAAAGGATTAGAACACTAGCGTCTCATACTCAGCTTTGCTACGTATAGCAACATTCCGTTTTCGGTCCGCAATTTCAGATGTTATTTGCGAGAAAATTTATTGCGGTGGCGAAACTTGAACTTTGAAAGTCATTTCAATGTCGAACTGAACACAATAAATCTGTTGGCAATTTGACGACATAGTTCTACAGATGTTTGAAACAGACGTGATCATGAAACAATACAACGATATTTGTCTATCGACCGCTTGTCAATCGACCGTTTGTCATGCGTTTATCAATCGAGCGGGTTCTGTGTGCTAGAATTGTGTCAAATACGAGGAGGCCCCCGTATCTCGCATAGCCCTATAACGACAGATGCCGGCTGACGGCCGTCGGGACGAGATCATTGCCCTCTTCGGGCGGCGACGCTCGGGCGGCGGCGACGACGGTGGAAGCGACAGCGCGGGGGCGTATACCGCACACTACGCCTGCCAACTAGCGCCGCCGACGGACCGAATGTTCCGTTTGTCCTTGGGATTCGCACGGCGCGGCGCGCGACCGACACAGGACAATGCTCACCTACACTATCGGCTGCACTGGGGGCGGCAGTACGGACTGACAGACGGGGGCGGATGAAACGGAATGGGGCTGATGCGTCATGTATACTCGCGCGCGCGCGCCTATACAGAATGTTCGCGTTTAAACAAAATTAGACGAATAATAAATTCTAAAAAAATACAGGTAGGTTAATTAAAGATAATAGTCACACGAGTCAAAATCAAATAATTTTAATATAAACCATATATTGCGGATTAAAAAAAAAGAAAAAAACTTTAGCACTTGGATCGTTACCGGTCTAATATCGATCAAAATGTTTATGATTAGAATAATTTTCAATATTAGTATAAAAAGAACCATTCGGTGCTCATAAAATATTACTGTTGCTGTTTTTATGAGTGCCCAATGGTTTTTTATTAACAAATGTTCAAAAATTATTCTGAACAAAATTATTTTCTACTTTTCAGTACAAAAAAAAAACATTGTTTGAAGAAAATAATTTATCTTTTCACTTTTTTGTCTTAATTATTTCAATTTCATACAAATAGAAAAATACATTTTTTTCTAGTTTACAAATAAAAAGACCATTGAAATAAATACATTATAAATCTCATGGTTTACCGCTAAGCTGCATAGCTTGCTACTACAGTACCGTAATCCTACATACCTGTTTCATGACCATCCACTAATTTGAAATGATTTGAAATTTTTAAAATTATTTATTAATAATCATTTTTAAAATTAATTGATTCATGTCTTGTCTTCGGGAATACATATGTGTACAAATCTCCATCGGTTACCGGGAAACGGATAGAATCTCAATAGCAACATTTAAATTTGACCCATACGTACAAACAGATAGTATTTCCAACTTTAGAAAACCATTGAAATAAAACACTCAAGTTTGTTCGCGAAGTTTTGAGTTTTACTACTTATATTTTGTGACAAATACCTATTGCTATCTGAACGTGCTATATACATAACTCGTGTAAGGTTTCTATAAAACTAACACCAGAATAAACTGGATCGGCACTATTTTATAATATCGTATTATCGCAGATAATTTGAAATTTAAAACGACTGAACCAACTTCAAAAAAAATCAAATGGGACCATTCCGTAAATATTCTGAACCAAAAGGCGTCAAAAATTTTAAATCGGTCAACACGTCGGAAGTTATGGCTAAACAAAGATGAAAAAAAATATATATGCATTTCGAATTGATAATCTCGTTTTTTTAAGTCGGTTAAAAACAGGCACACTTGAAAGAGAATTAGTAAACAAATGAGATAAAAACATTTTTCGTTTCATTGAGAAAACAGAAAAAAACTGTTTCATATCTAAATAAGGCTAATAATGGTAAATTCTATAAAAAAGCATTTTCATTTTCGTCTCTTCACCATTACTTAGAAAATATAACATATGATTTGCTGTTGTAAAAAGTCTCCTACGACTTACAGCAAAGTTTTAGAAATGTTAAAAAGTTGTCTTTCTAGAAATATCAAAAAATGGCATTAATCTATTAAGGGCACAATTTATAATTTTATATATTTTTTTGGAGTTCAAAAACCTATGACTTGATGCACGGTTGTCTAAATATAATAAAAACGGAACGAAAAAAAATTATTAGATATATATTTTTAATTTCATTTTGAATAAGGTGAGTTCGGTATCGACAAACCAGAACGATATTCGCGGATACTTCAAGTGAAGTTTGTAGTTTGAAAAGTAGCTACTTACAGAATAGAGATACCGTATATTTGTTCACCAAAGGCCAACTATAACTTCCCACTTTAAAGAGTTCTTTTGCTTTCCATTCAATTTCACAATATATAATGCAAATGTTATTACGATACGACAAAATGGGGATGAGCAGTGAGCGAAAATAACGATTTGTGCATCTGAACAAAATCGGACGGAACTGTTTGTGAATAATAACTCAAGTACGCAAAGAAACATTGATGAATAAGATTTACCATCAAAATAAATTATTCGATTTATCCAATTGTGTAGGCTTTCACGGCTGGCGTTGTTGCAAAACTTCTTGGTTTCCGGGGTTGTGAGCAGCCAAGAAGGACACTTCGCCCGCTACCACATCGCCTTTGATAATGTCTACCGCAGTTGTAGACGAAACGTCAGGTAGAAATACCAATGGACCACGGCGTACAAGCCCGGAAACCAAGAAGATTTGCAAATTATTCGATTATCAAAATTTCTGTATGTTTTCTTTTGATCAACATTAATGCTCGGTATCTGATATCACTTAGCTTCAAATCTAGATTTAAAGCTGAAAGTCGAATCAGAAACCGTATATATCAAGTCACGTACCGATACCCGTCATCGACCCGTCATCCCACCACATTAAAAAAAAAAACGACAGAAAAATCTACATATGCAAATATTTCGAAACATTTTTTAAGCGATTCTTTATTTTTTTATGGAATCTAGCTAAGTTTGTATTTTAGATTCCTGCACACGACTTAATGCGAATCGACCATTAAATGAACGCATTCATTCGTATTGATTAAATCAAAGACGATACGGGCGAAAATCGTGTCAGGACAATTAGGGTGCAAACATATATTTCTGTATTTCTTTTTGTAATAAGAGACGCTACGATCAGTGTGAGGAATTTCCTTTTTGCTCTCTTTATGTTTTACGTTCACCTGACATTGTGGCAATAGAGAAGACTTAGTTTTTATACGTGCAGGTACACACTAGAGTTGGGTAACTCAAATCTGAACCGGTTCAAAGAGCCGACTCCGACAGAAGATCCATGAGAGCCGACTCACTTTTTTTTTGAGCCGGCGAATCAACGGATCCGCATAGCTCAGTGAAACACTTAACACACAGAAGCACGTTTTACACTTACGTATCAGTTCTTGCTTTGATGCATCTGTCAGCTCAAATGACTCATGCATCGCATATTTGGCTATGCATTCTTGATTCTATACAGGTCGTGATATGATTGACTGAACTAGATAACTCAGTGGCAGACTGCAGCAACATATTCAGAACTCGGCTCTTTTTGAACCGGTTCAGTGAGCCGGCTCACATACGGGATCCAGATGCAAAGATGCAGATCACTAAAAAGACCCGTTTTTCCCATCTCTAGTACACACTATATTTTCCAAAAGCAACCATAATTGTGGAGTAAGAATAATGTAATGTCAACTAGTAATATCCGTTAAATATTGCGCAAAAGCTCCGAAGATCGGATAGACTAGGTTGTTCTAAAAGTAGTCTGGTGGAGAGAAGAGACCTTTAGTGGTATAAATCATTGCCGGTCCATAAAACTGTATATACGAGAACTAGCGCACTACACAGTACAGCTGTCAAAAGTCCTCTAAACACAGCGGAAAAAGAAAATATAGCTAAATTTTTTATGAGGGTACTTTGAAAGTGCAGTCAAGTCTGAAAGAAATACGGTTTGAGATATTTACAACGATAATTCAATTATGTGTTTATATATTCCAAGCGAAATAAAAAAGATTTCATTTAATTTTCGAATGATTTATTATTTCTTACGATTTCGCTCGCGTAAACGTCGACTTTGACCTAAGATTTGCTTAACCGAGCGTAGTCGGGTAAAAAGTCTTGTGTCGTTCATAATTCAAAAATAATAATAATAATAATGCGTTTATGTCATAACAGACGCTATTCGCACCATTACTATTTTCCATTTACCACACTTCCCGTTATTTTTCTACATTTTTAAAACTTCAATTTATGTAATAGCAATGGGCGAATGAAGAAATTATAGGAAATTAGGATAAGGCAGGTAATTTTTGAACTAGGAGTTTGATAGGTAATCGGCCATGGCCTCAAATAAGGAACCATCTCGATATTTATCTGGAATTAATTGAGGGAAACCATGGAAAACCTCAATCAAGATGGCCGGTACAGGAATTACCGTTTCTCGGCGAGAGGCAGTAGGAAAAAGTCCCAGCCACATCTGCCCCCGCCGGGATTCGAACCCGGACCTCCCGAATGCGAGTCTAGTGCTGTCACCACTACTCTACCCAGCTCGGTTATAATTAAAAAAAAAAATTAAAAATGTTATTGATGGTGCTATCTCCCTGTCTAGTTCTTAAAGAACCGAAAATAAACCCGCCTACGAAAACGGTTCTCTCTACCTCTACTCTGGTTGGTTTAGAGTCATTAAGTAATCATAGATTAAAGTTAGATTTTCACCTCTTACTCCCTCACTTTTATAAAGTGCCATTTATTTCTTCAACATCTCGACATAATCGTTCTCAGACCCAGTAAATCACTTGTTTTTAGCTGATTGCGGATCCGCACCGCTGGATCCAGCTGGATCCAGCATTGCAATCCCTACCTGTGACGTCACAAGCCTACTTCCCCAGCCCTCTCTCGCGTTTCGTCGAATTGACACCTTCAATAATGCTAACGCCCAATCTTAGTTTCTATAGTAATCTTGCTGCCATCTAACGATCTACCGAATAGCACAATTGCGCGACAAAAAGTAAGCCATGTGTGCGCTGTGTGGGGCGGTTCCATCATATGCACACGAATGTTTCAAAATGAAAATTACATTCTGAAAAAAACAATAAATTACCATACCTGAACAGTGCATGAATTGTTTGTAATCAGTGATCGGGTTTATTAACCTCCGAATGTCGCGTGAATTCGGTGCATGTTTCAGCATTTGAATGATTCAACATAATTTAGGTATCGGCTAACGTCAACTAAATACATAAATGATTTATTTGATGGGGCGTTCTGGAACGAAACAGTCTACTAATTTGGCCATATACTGTTGTTTACAGTGTACTACATATTTAGGGTCGATATTTCAAGTATTCAATTTCCACACAAAAACGTTTCCATTCTTTTCAATGTGTCGTCTTTTGAGTTAAAAATTTAAAACTTCGCTGCAGACAACTTTATTATTTTTAGGAATCCCCTACATTTTTTTCAACGATTTTAGACACGTGATTTTCGTCAATTTCTACGGGACGGTCCATGCCAGAGACACTCGAAGCAAAAGGGTGTCGGGGAACGCAGTAAAATCACTACTACTGCAGAATATAAATTTCTAATAGCATTCAAGGTTATTCGAGGCTGACTCCAATTAAAAGAAATTAATTAGGGTGGTTGTGATCCTTGATGAATGTTGGATAAATTTGGATAAAATCCG
Organism: Venustoraphidia nigricollis; assembly: GCA_034508555.1. Lineage (NCBI taxonomy): Eukaryota > Metazoa > Arthropoda > Insecta > Raphidioptera > Raphidiidae > Venustoraphidia > Venustoraphidia nigricollis. Next base: position 5,549,374 of record JAVRKA010000013.1, read on the forward strand.
TGGCACAGGATCAATAAAACAGCAATACTGAAATTAAAATTACATCTTCAATAGCGCCACGGATTTTATCCAAACTTATCCACCATTCAAGATTATTAGCCTACTACCGTATAAGTAGTAACTGCGTCCATATTTTGTTGTAATACAAACATTTTATATGACATTATAATTTCGTCAGGAGCACCAAGATTTCCAGATACCATGGCTCTGAGCAACGTAGATACATAAAAGAAAGGTTATTAAAATAAAATGGTTACGTAACATTGTATAGTTAAAGATACTATTTTTATAGCTATATAAAGAAAATAACCAAGGTTAGTACAGCAGAGGTTGTCTCGTTCCGTAGGATAGTAGTGGGAAGATGACCTGTCAATTAATTGCAAGGCAACGGCTGTTGTTTATACACTTTAATGGCAGTATGTATTTATTTCTTTTTGATTTCTTTGAGATTCGTTAAACACTACAATCATTTGATAGATCCGCTGGATGACGTCATCTCCCCACTACTATCCAACGGAACGAGACAACCTCAGCTCTACTAACCTTGGGAAATAGCATTAAAAAAACTGAACGTATTATTTATTTTTCAAGAAGTAGAGTTGAGCAGAAGCATGTCGGTTTAAAGAACATGATGTTACGCCAGAAGGAATATGAATGGTTGCACAAGCATGGCGGACGGCAGGCAACAGGAAAACATAAAATAAATGACAAAGAAAATGCGGTACACAGATCAATGAATTATAAATGTCCTTCTACATAAAAGATGACGCGTAACTGTGTTATGTTCTCGGTGTGACAAGCGCCGTCTCCTATGTACACTCGTGGTTGAAATTTGAAATTTTGTAACATAAACGCTGCCTGTGTCGTGAATTAGACTTCTACGACCCGGAAATACTGATGCTAGGTCGCAGAAAGCATTGTCAAAAAATTTGATTTGGTAATGATCTTAGATTGTGATCATATAGTTACAGTTCTTCTGCAGGAGTAATCTAATGTCGTTGTAATTCTCTGTCGTGTAGAACACACAAAAATAAATGATTAATCTGTGTAGAAAAAGATCACCTTTCAAGCTAAATTTTAATCAATATTCTTAGAAAAATGTTATTTCTAAATGAAAATACTACAGAAAAAATTATGTTACATACACTCAAAAAAATATCGTTCCAATCGAGCAGCTATTTTTCGAGAAATACGTATGAACAAAATGGAGGGTCATTGTCAAATCATATTTTCTGATATATAAATCGATTTTCTTCTGGTGAGGATTTTCGTAAATTAGTAAAGAATCCTTTTTGGGATTTTTCCCAGATAAATTAAGTATGTCATTTATGAGATATCAATTTGTGAAATATAATTAAAATCGTTGAAGTCATTCTTAAGAAAATCGTAATTTTAGATTTCCGCTGATCAACACACTACTCCTTTAGGTATTTAAAAGAGTAAGAAGGAGAAAATCCTTGAGGAAACCCAAGAACCCTTAAGTTTAAAACTCGATGAACGATGTGTACACCAGACCTCTGCACATACGATCTAATGAACATTAAAAAGCTTGCTTTTGACCACGAAACGTCTACAAAATCCTTCAAAATCGCAAGTCTTGTTTTCGATATTATCGAACTTTCTTCATTCTTATAGTTGCTCGAAAGTAACAAACATTCTGAATTTTTTTCTTCATATTTTGTACACTGTTCTAATCTGTAAATTGATTCGGTTGTGTGTGAAAATAAAATCATCACGACAAGAATTTAACCGCAACTGCAGTGGTTCGCCAATACAACAAGTTATGAAGCGTAATAATAACTGCACCGTGTAATAAGAATGGGAAACGTGTTAATTATCCTGTTTGTTCCCTTTCTATCGACGCATCGAATGCATTATGTATGGCGCGGGAAAAGGGTGAAAACAACTAATCGCGGGAAAAGCCGAGGAAACGGAACACGCTATCATTGTATGCTCAAGTGTCGACAATAAAATATAAGTATAGTAACAATGATGAAGCATATGCAAACACATAATAATAATTATCGTTTGACAATGACTTTGTCCTGTCTCCCCAGAGGTCTCGCAATACAGCGTTTTCCATTAGTTGAAATACAATAACACAGAGAATAATTGATGTAAAAAATAGGGTTATGGCAGTGCTCTAAAAACTGAATACTGATCAAGACGTCGACTAATTTGCTTGCTTAAAACTGAAGGATTAATAAGACCACAAAATTTATGACTGCCTATAACAATTTCCTTTTTCTGTTCTCAAGTTCACGAAATTTAAGAGGTAATCCCCCAATCTGAATTTTAAAAATCCCCAGATTATAACTAAAAATTCTCTAACAATTTTCCTTTCCCTGAAACTTCCAAATTTGGATGAAAATCCTCTTATCTATATAACGTATGGAAAAAGTTTCCACAAAACCGAACAGCAACGATCTGTGCCGATGAACTTAGTTTAGACAGCTGATTCACTAGAAGTGACCAGCATGGGAAATAGCAGACAATTTGTCCGTATATTACAGCTGCGCCGATAGCGTGTTTAAAGATCTTAGAAATTCGATGACAAGCATTAAAGTGCTGGGCAGTAGAGTGACTATGCTGGTTTTTCTATATGCTGTGATATGGACGTCTTAACACGAAATGTTTCTATTAAAATTGTTGTCACAGAATAAGGATTTGAACTGTCATAACTATGCGATTTTAAATTTAAAGAAAATTACATTAAAGGCATTTAATTATTTTCCGTGACAAGAAAATTATTATTTTGTTTTGATTGACATTTTAATGAAATAAGTATATTTACGTAAAACAAATCCCTATGGAAAATATTACTGATTTCTATATTTGTAAAACATATTTTAGGTACGTTTTGTATGCGTTGGATTAAAATATAATTAAAACGTAATCAATTTCCTTTTTCAACATTTTTTTTATATGAAACATCTAATGACACGTTTGGACAACTATTTGATATTCCAGTTGATAGTTTTTTGTTAATATACATTTAATTTATTTTATTTAAATATGTGTTAGTGTGGCGAAATTTTACTCCTGAACATCTGTGTAATATTTTACATCCCACGACGGCTCGCATTTTTTTTTATAAGTATTGGCGGGTACGATTAATATAATATCATTTGTTATTAAACTATTTTTTTTATGCAATCAATATCGATTTTAATAAAATTTAACTGAAATCTAATAAGTATCTTTAAGTATTCGATTTTACCTTCGGCTTCGCTTACTGGAACGTCGAGTTTGACTGAAACTCTGTCTTTAAAAAGAAGCTGTAATACAAATCAAAACCATAGTAGATTGCAAATTTTTAATATTTTTAAATTATTGTTTTTAAATGAATGAGAAGATGATCTCACTGCAAACATATCAACAAAGATTCTAAACTATAAACTTGCCTGAAGAATTAGGAAACTAACCTACGAAACGTAGCAAATTTAGAAAACTTAGAATTTTCATTTATTTGTGTCCAATTACCCACGATCCATAAACATACAACATCATGGACGATAACAACTCGAATCTGTCTTTAAAATTACAATCAAGTTTCCGTATTTTTATCCGTGTGTATGTTTTATTTTAGTTGAGATTTAAGAGCCAATTACGTATTTGGTGAAAATAGTTTCACGCGCAGTTTTTTAGGTACATTTTCACAATATCTATGTTCTATATGTATGCTAATGCCGTCTGCAACAGGAGAATACATCTGCGTGAGTGGGACGGAAAATTAGAGAAATGCCAAAACGCAGAGAGAGACAGAACCAAGTGTAAACTCGAACTGGGAAAATGTCGAAAGGTCAAAGGTGATTCACACACTGTGTGCTCTTGTTTGTAGGCTATCGAACGGTTAGGGGAAGTACATATAGGAAACGAAACACCTTACTACGTATATTATATAACTGGGACGACAAGGAAAAATCGCTTATGCTGGACTTTTCTATACAACAAATTCTCATAGACTTACTTATTTTATTTTTAGACCGAGCTGGGTAGAGTAGTGGTGACAGCACTAGACTCGCATTCAGGAGGTACCGGGTTCGAATCCCGGCGGAGGCAGATGTGGCTGGGACTTTTTCCTACTGCCTCTCGCCGAGAAACGGTAATTCCTGTACCGGCCATCTTGACTGAGGTTTTCCATGGTTTCCCTCAATTAATTCCAGATAAATATTGAGATTGTTCTTTATTTGAGGCCATGGCCGATTACCTATCAAACTCCTAGTTCAAAAATTACCTACCTTATCCTAATTTCCTATAATTCCTTCATTCGCCCATTGCTATTACATAAGTTGAAGTTGTAAAAAATGTAGAAAATAACGGGAAGTGGTAGATGAAAAAATAGTAATGGTGCGAATGGTGTCTGTTATGACATAAAGTCGAGAAACGGACGTTAAACGCATTATTATTATTATTATTTTATTTTTAAGGCCAAAGTCTATAAAATAATATATTGATTGTCTAAGTCTAGTACCTCATAATTTTCAATTTATTATTTTTTAATAACAAGCTGAATATCTAAATGATACTATTACCGGTTATGGGTCAAAAAGCGCTTAGTGTCAGATTTACGATATTTGGAAAAAATATAAAAATATCTCAGATATTTGGGAACAGGAGGTTCGAAACGCCACAGATATGCTTAATGTTTACAAATTTATATCATTGCGGTATTTTTCATATGGCTGTCGCATTTCTATTACTAAATGGAGACAAGAGCCATTGTTATATCAACCGCAACGTCCAAAAAAGTCCGTTTGATGTCAATATTTATTTGGACTACTTGGTTTATGGATGGCCCCAAAGTGATTTTAATAGCGCAAATAGTAACTCATATTGGATACTGACTTCTTTCTAACTTATAAATCCACAAAACAGTACCAACATATTGCAATGAGGCATTTTTAGGTTAAGGTATAATATTTGTCGAGCAACGGTTGCGACCCTATCATGTGAGTGATCACCAGGCGCTGAGCCGTTTTTTTAAATATATATTAGTGCCATACTTACTTTTTATTAAATATTCATACCTCTCATTCAATTGTTTACAGCCTTGATTTTTGAGTTTTCATACATCAAATTAATTTCACTAATGCACAAGAACATTGCGTATTATTGTACTGATAATATACTGTAAAATGTTCCCGAAATCCATTACACTAATTAACTCATATATCCAGGATTCCTTTAGCAACCTAATCTCGAAATGTGGCGAACAGCATTCTATTCATGAAATAATACAACACAGAACCTAATTTAGCTTTATTTAAAATACGTTAATATTAATTTAGAAACGCACGCCTATTAGCTGACTGCTAAATCGGACAAAATTTATGAGTCTAATGGGAGAATCTTGGCTCTATCGCCATATCCTCACCTACATTGAGAAGAAAAAAAAATCTTTTTTTTAAGTCAGTTGAAAACGACTGACCCGATTTTAAGAAATAATATATATGGAATCAATCCATGAATAATTTAAACCAAATTGCATCGAATTTTTTTAAATCGGTTAGCCCCTCGCGAAGTTATGATTGAATAAACAGAAAAAAGAACAAAAAAAATATGTAGGTACTTGTTATATTAATATAAACTCTTTTTTTAAGTCGGTTAAAAAATATGAATGCACCTACACATCGAGATATAAAATGGATTTTTTTTCGAATTATTTTGATTTTAAATGACATCTGTTTGCTTTAGACTAGGGTTTTCCGGTTGTGTAAAAGGGATACGAAGACGTTAGTTTCCTTGAGAAAATTAAAATTTTATCGAAACAATTTAAAAACAGACGGATATCAGCACACGAATTCTGTTTTTACCATTTCAACTTTTCTGTCAGCCTGACAAAAAATTTTCATGTGCAGAGAGCAGCAAAAGTTGGTACCGTAGAACAAATTTGGGGGTCAAAGAAAAACAGATAGTATAATAATTAAAATAATATCGGTTTTCGTAGGCTGAGAGATCACAGGACAGACAGGAAACCGTCAGAGATGAAACACGCGCATTAAAGGTCAGAGGTCAATCGTGGGACGGTATGGGTGGGTGTTTATTTTATATACAAATATTGGGGTAGCTGTACCATTAAACATTTACGACTGGAACGAGAAATAGATTTAATTATATTGATTGCGCATATAACCAATATATTATACTAATACTAATGTAGGTATATTATATCATACTAATATTATAAAGAGGAAAGATTTGTATTTTTGTGTTTGTAATGAATAAACTCAAAAACTACTGTGCCGATTTAAAAAATTCTTTCACCATTAGAAAGCTACATTCACTCTGAGTAACATAGGCTATATTTATTGCTAGAAAATATTAGGGATCCTTACTAAAACTTTAGTAACGTAACCCAAGGTGTAAAAAAAATGCCATAAAACATCTTTCGTCGCATGCGCTGCGGAAACTATTGATGATAGAACAAAAGTATGTTCTACAATATTAAAGAACATATCAATAACTACAAAAAACTTCGCGATACTATATGTCCAACTATTATCGTTATGTCACAATAACCACTTTTTACATTTTAATAATCTATATAGATAAAAAACGATGTATATGTAATCTATGGACTCCAAACGGGTAGACCATTTTTGATGAAATTTTCAGACAATCTTTAGATTAGCCCAGCGGGTGATCTTCTGAAGTTTGGTAGCGATCGGATCAACAGAATTTTTTAAATTTCTTTTTGGGAAATAAGATTTTTCTTCGATTTTTGAACATTCACAAATAAAAGCGATTGAATTCGCGCAAATTCTCATCTTTTATATCCTATATATTACATTTACACCTGGGCGAAGGCGGACTGGGCCGCTAGTAATAAATAAAGACAAATTATTTATTCCTTGAAAACAATATTTTTAGTTTTCACAATGACCGTAACGTCCAGTATTTTTCTCTGGCAATCCTGGTTTTCCAACCTGTCGGGATTAATCTTTCATCCTTATTTCGTGGCAACTTTCAAACGTATTTTTCCGTTGGTGCACAGACATTCTGTGTGAGAAGTTGGGATCTTGAAAATGCGTTAGTAAAATCAGTTGAAAATACCGTACACCCATCGAGAAATCGTAAATTATAAACACTCCACAACAAAATCATTTATCAAATGCCAGAAGCGTAGCGTGCCTTGGCGGGGCCCCGTATAAAAAATAGTTTGGGGGCCCTTCCCCCGTTGAAGCAAATGATTTAAACGGGGAAATCCCGCAGCTCGCGATAACCGATGTAGGGTGTTGCCAACTTTTGAACGCACGCTTTACGCGGGAAAAAAAGAAATTGCTTTTTTTTACTTTTGTCATTTCTGAAATAAAAAAAAAATTGGGAAGTTTTTATTAATTTTTGCCTACGCACGTTGGGGGCCCCCGTGGCCCGGGGGCCCCGTATAATTGATACGGCAGATACGGCGGTAGCTACGCCCCTGTCAAATGCACAGTATAAATCTTATCCAGTTAGATAGGAAAAACGAATCCAAATTCGAAGAATAAAACAAGGAAATGAATATTATTGGTTTGAGCAAAGTTTTACATTATTACATCCGTTTCCTGACACAAAAAGTTATCGGTTTTATCGCGCAGTTACTGTCGCAGCAGTCACGGATCTTGTTCCGGCTGCTGCTCAAAAGAAAAACGACTCGCGGAAGTTGTAATACGACCTGAACGTTCGATATTTAACTTATATATATTGAAATAGAATCGTGCCTACAAAAATACAAATCGACATACAATGTCATCGTAAAATTTTATTTTATACTAGCTGTGCCCGCGGCTTCACTATTGGGTTTCTGCTGTTTCCAAGTGCCTTACTTTTCCTACGTTTTACGTTAGACTTTACAGGGTAACACCATAGACATAACCTGCAGTAATCACAAAACACGATACACCTATTTGAAATCTATCAAAAATTATTAGGCATAAAATAGCGTTAATTTCGAATCGACAATATAATATATAGGTATCTATCCGAAATAATAACAATGAATGAGAATTATTTCATATACAAAATTATTATTCAGTCATTTAATTACTAATCTATTAGTATTCTGGTCTAGAAATTTGAAAAAACCGATTTTGTTTTATTTTCGTATTTTTAAAGTCTAAACCTTTGAGAAAATGAGCCTAAAGGGATTTTTTAAAATTCGGATTATTTTCAAAGTTACAACTGTTTTTGTGACTGATTAATAAAATTGAGTATTAAAACTACTATTATTTGAGTTACGCTGCCCGAAACTTTAAACGCGATTTTCTCGAAATTACTTTTTTCGACCTGGTTGACATGATATCTCAGTTCTAATTTACCGATTTACTAAAAGTTTTGGGAAAATGTTTTTTGTATATCCTTCTATATCTGGGATCCGTGATTTTTGAAAAAACAAAATTTTACTATTTTTAAAAAATTCGTAAAGTTAAAAAAAGGGGCCGAAAAAAATGTTTTTTTTTAAATCGTCGCCATTTTTCAAAAAAAAAAAAATATTTTTTTTTCTCCAAGGTCCGAGCTGTGGTAACGTCTCTACTAATCAAGTTTTTTTTTGTATTTTTGTTTTTATTCAGAACACCACAAGGGTTGGAGCACCGCGACACACCTTTTTTTTGGGCCCTACTTCACAACATCCTACGCGGAAAAACGTCTGAAATTTAGGCTTATAGATCAGAATACTCCCTTAATAACGAGCAATAGTTAAATTGTTTCAAAATAGATATTTAACCCGCAAAAACACTGTATTTTAACAAAGTCGGCATGATAGGGCAGGACATAATTCATGACGATTTTTTATTTCCATCTTTCTTCTGTTTGAGACAGACCTGCAGTGACTTATTTAATTACGGACATTAGAAACAGGTGCATATATCGGATATGGAGATGCACTTGTAGTTCGTATAATAAATTAGCGCTAATTAGTCCATTAATATTAAATTCGCGTTCGTTGGTTTTAATAATTAACTTGAACTGAGTGCAACTGTTTAATGATTTAACGTGTTTCAAGAAATTAGTTCCGGTGTTTGCTCAAAAAAAGAGAGAAGTATTTCACACCAGAACAAGTTCATTTTGTTTTCGTCAAGCTACTGTCACTACCCTGTTAACAGCTTCGAGATAAAACTATAATATGCCACACGCACAACGAATATTTATGAGTACAGATCGAATCCAAACTTCGGTTTTTTTCGAGCGTTAGGTCGAAACCGAAGGAACGGTAAATAAAAAGAAATGAAAAAGCACTTTCAGCTCAAGATAAAGTGCTTATTTTTAACAATTCACATTCTATGTACTAAGACTAGGCATAGATTTTTGAATTCTTCAAAATAAATTATGTCTGATGATGGTTACTTTCTAGCTAAAGCCGATCATTTTTCCGAAGGTAGCCGAAGTCGATAATTTTCCCGAATGTGGCCAAGGTCTATTATTTTTCCGAAGGTCATCGATTCGAAAATTTTGCCGAACGTGTCTGAAGACCATTATTTTACCGAAGGTAGCCGAAGCTGATTATTTTATCAAGTGTGACCCGAACCAACTATTTTGCCGAAGATTGTTTTTCCAAATGTAACCAAAGTCGATTATTTTTCCGAATGTGACCGAAGTTGATCATTTTGCCAACTATAGCCGAAACTGACTATTCGAACACACTGTGAAAGGAACAAAACCGATTCAAATCTTACTTTATAAACTGGCTTATATCTTTTCTAATTATCAGTACATACTACATTCAATGACTTCGATTTGACTGGAACAACCATGTAACTATTGTGTAATGTAACGACAAAAATATGTGAATAAGTTTATTAATTAACGATATAAATAACGTAAATACATAATTTAAAGGTCGAACGGTTGAGAGTTAAGGCCATGTTGCGTCTCACGCCTTGAACACCGGGGCTATCTGACGGCCGTTTCTCAACAGTCAACAGTCATGGCCATGTGCGTGTAATTTGTGTATGTCTTTGTCCGTTACGAACGTTAACCAAGGTCCGCATTGTTCTGTGTTCCAAACCGTCTCCTAAACACTTGAAAAACAAACTTCAGAGAAAGCTGAAGACGAAGTAACTATTACGACTGTCGCAGAATCCCTTCTTCCAATTATTCCTGCCCGCCTGAAAACGTTGCTCAAGTCCCAGAATGTGTTTTTAACAGATTTCGTCAGACGTCAAAGATTTAAAGGAATACATACTTCATCAAACGAAATAGTAGGTAGGTTAAGTATCCAGTGCGTCAATTACAGTTTTATAGCTCAGTGTGAAAATAATCACACACGAAATATACTGTCGGTACTATCACTTCCTGTATTTTGAACTTGAACTTCATCATCAATTCGTGGCGGTCAAAGACCAATCAGAAAAAAGTCTTTATTAATTTTTTGCACGTACATTCTAAAAAATAGCTGTTTTTCAGACATAATAAATATATTTGACAGTTAAGTGTGCAGCCATTTGCATTTCATTTAAGTTGTTTACGAAAACGACGCCTGCTTTGTGCTGCTTTGCTATCTCTGTTTATATTATAGAATGACGAAAGGAATACAATACTAGTATAAAGAAATTAGTTAGTTCTCTAACAGATGGCTGTAAAAAATAAATGAAAAGGCGTTTCCTGTTTCAATAAACAGTCCTGCGCCGACTTAAAAGTGTTCACGTTATTTTTAGATGAATGAAAGAGGACGCGAAAAGATATTAGTGAGTGGAAGAGTTTCACTTCTAACGAATGGTATCTCTCCGTTTAATGCCTTTAAAATTGCCATGAAAGTAATCTGTATTGCGTACGATTCAGTGAAGTAGCCTTCGTTCATTGCTTCAAGTATATTATGGATTGTAGAATAGGGCCTTCAAATAAGCTATAAAAATAAGTAGGTTAAGGTAAGAACATCTTACCGATCATGCTATAAATTTGAAAAGCAATCTTATTTATTAACTTTTATATGTTTTTAAATATGATTTTGTTCATTTTACGTTACTAATTTTTATCTTCAAATATTTTACACTATTTGAGAAAATAAAATTTTAAGAAAATAACTACAAAATTTTATATAAATATCATATATTATTGTAAAATTTAACAATCAAAAGAAATCAATACTTTAATATCGTATAAAAATATCCTTAACATTGGTCGTACTATATCTGTTTTAATTGGTTGTGATTATGCATTAAACTTCACAAAGATTGGTTTGATGCTAAAAGGCACACTTTTTGTCCTAAAAATTGTATCACAAAAACGTGACATGATATTTCAAACTACGGGAAGTCTAACACATTAAAGTTTTTTCTTTACAAAAATGTATATTAAAAATACTAAGAAATTTAGCTCGTTCAACTTTTTTTTCTGTATTTCTAAGTATTAAATTGTAATGTTAATTCTTACCTGATTTTAAATATTTAATTTTAGATTAAATAATATATAAAAATTTGATTCAAAGTCAAATGGGAAGAAATAATACATACTCGTTTATTTTAAAATAATTAATTACTATGCTTTATGGGTTTATATTATAACGAAACACAAATGTAAAATAAACAATCTAAAAGGGAAAATTGGTGCATGGCATATTTTGGCATTTCGATAAATTCTGATTGATTGGCAACCTTGCTTAATATGTATCGAAGTTTGGGACAATGAAATTATGCATCAATAAATCTTCTAAAAGCATCTACGATATGTATCCAAGGAAAGTCATATTATTATTATGTACGACGTCAGACAGACATGTCTGATTTCCGCGTTTTTATAGACAAATGAGATATTTGCGTGCATTGGGTTTAATGCAATGGAACAGTTTGTCCATATTATGAATAAGTATTGAGGCCAAGAAAACATTTTGTGTGACAACGCAAACGTTCCTTGTTTTTTTTTTTTTTTTTTGGATGTGCGTTACCAGGGCTTGACTTTACCATCTAAATTCATAAATTACATTTTCTAATCAAAACTTATAAAGCGCAATCTATATCACAATCGATATTAGAAATAAAGATAGCCGAGAGACCGTCACGTTTCCAATAATAAACCCAACCATTCTTATTCGATTACGATTTCAGCATAGATGATACGAATTAGACACAAGAAAGTGGCAATTTTAAGAGAGTCTTTATTTCAAACGGCAGCTTTTAGTAGATGTGACGTAACGTGATTCAAGTAGTCCATAGCTCCACTATCTCATGTACGTATTAATTTGAACGAAAATCGCAATTGCACGATTAGGGTGCAACCATATATTTGTCTCTTTTGTGGTAACAGTTCCTTTACCTGATTGGCTACTGTCATAGATAAAGACATAAAACTTTTGATAAAGATAGATATACTTCATGTTAATATATTCCCCCAATAACCAGATAATTACTTTGAAGAAAGAGACGAAGATATATTATTTTACGCACAATGGTCAATAGACAATGATGGATATAGCAATATTATGTATATGTACTCTCTGCATAGACATAGTAACACTGAGGAAACTTCTTTTGGTATTTGTAGTGATGCTCGTGAAATAGTATGACGAAGAACTAGCAATGATTTGCTAGTTGCAAGGGAACTATTTGGTGTTTTGGGCAAGAATTTGCTTCAGCGCCTGTACAGAGTTGCAGATATATTGCAGGCAGCAAATCTTTCATACTCTGATGGTTCCCAAAAACAAAAATATGCTGCCAATTCAATTATTACTTCAACACTGAAAATATAGGAGAAAAACGCGAGTCGTGCGTCAATTTAAACCTGGAAATTCATTGATAGTTTTCTTACGCAAATGTTCCAACAACTTTGGAACTATTTCCAACTGGTCTCCAGTCTAACATATCTTACAAAACAAATTATTCCTTGTGCTATACCAGAATTTAATATTCAACAAAAGAATATAACCCAAACAGTCGACTATATGTTCTGTACATCCTCATATCATGCAATGAATGAAATTTATATTCATGCATGACCGGAAACTGCATACAATATGCATTTTAATGACTGCTGCGGCCGCGGATGCATGCCCCTCTCTCTTCTACAAAGAATAACACACACATATTGAAAGATACATACTGTATATATAGCATACAATATGTACATTATTTATACAAAGAAAAGCATAATATAAGATGTCTGAACATAGTATACTCCGTGTTCAAAGTCTACACCATTATTAAAATCAAATTGGAACTATGATTTCAGTTAAAAGGGCACATTTCTGGTATTCTTTACGATGATGAAAGAAAAATGAACATCGAATTTCTTCAGTCGTTCACAAAAACAACTTTTTTGTTAATGGAACGCTTTATACAGGGATGTTCCGAAAGGATCTGCCAACCTTCAGGAGTGCATTCCTTTAGACGATTTATGAGTCGGACCATGTTGATATATCTTTTACGCTTCCGAAGTCTGGCAAATTCCTCCCGGGACACCCTGTACATTTACAGTCTATTTGGCTTGTTTATTTTTAGGGTATTTTATATATATTTTTTTTTATTATAGAGTTTATTGGCCTTTGTTGATTAAAACAGTTAGCCACGACAAAAATTTAATTATTATTTATCACTTATTATCACTTATTATTCGTCATTATTATTATTATTATTATTTTTGAAACCCTTTTTTATACGCTGTATTCTTAGGATTAATTAATTAGACTGGGACATAAGAGAGGGATGGATCAGGGAGATTAGTAAACGGTTTAATGGATAGCACGAGCCAAGCGAATAAGATGATACACACACGACGGCTTTGAACTACGGATCTATGGATTTTGGAGTCACACAAAAGCAGGGGCGTAGCTACCGCCGTATCAATTATACGGGGCCCCCGGGCCACGGGGGCCCCCAGCGTGCGTAAGCAAAAATTAATTAAAAACTTCCCAATTTTTTTTTTATTTCAGAAATGACAAAAGTCCAAAAAAGCAATTTCTTTTTTTCCCGCGTAAAGCGTGCGTTCAAAAGTTGGCAACACCCTACATCGGTTATCGCGGGCTGCGGGATTTCCCCGTTTAAGTCATTTACTTCAACGGGGGAAGGGCCCCCAAACTAATTTTTATACGGGGCCCCACCAAGGCACGCTACGCTTCTGCACAAAAGGTAAGTGTTGGTATGTTATTTTATTTTTTTTCCCCTTATATTCGTAAATTTATATTGTTAAGAAGGGTATTTTATATGAATATATCCTTAAAAAAATACAAACAGACATTACGTTCCTATTTTATATTCGTATACAAACGAGTTTTGATTTGTAGACGGACAGAAATGACAATATTTCTGTGCTTGAAAGAACATAAACAAAGAAAAGCTAACGAACTCGACACGATCCAATCAGAATATGCTAGTATGTTAGTACAACAATGAAATACGTTTGTAAGCTTCGGTTCAGGACGACTCGTTATTGGCGCAATCATCAGCCAGAACAACAAGCAGCAACAACATACGTTGTATTACCAATACATTTATATATTTATATCGTTCCGGTCTGTTTTACGGTGTGTTCGCTAAAAACACAAAACTACTAAACGAACTTGGATGCGGTTTTTATCATTCAATTTTTTTTTTTTTTGCGAAAGTCTAGAAATATATCTTAGGGTTGGGTAACTCAGATTTGAACCGGTTCAAAGAGCCGACTCCGACAGAAGATCCGTGAGAACCGACTCACTTTTTTTGAGCCGACGGATCAGCGGATCCGCATAACTCAGTGAAACACTTAACACACAGAAGCCCATTTTACACTTACGTATCAGTTCTTGCTTTGATGCTTCTGTCAGCTCAAATGACTCATGCATCACATGTTTGGCTATGCATTCTTGATTCTATACAGGTCGTGATATGATTGACTGAACTAGGTAACGCAGTGGCAGACTGCAGTAACATATTCAGAACTCGGCTCTTTTTGAACCGGTTCAGTGAGCCGGCTCTCTACACTGGGTACCCGAAGATGGCATGAAATTTCTGTCGAAACGATGAAATCAAACGTCGATATATTGGACATCAGTATCGCTTTTTATCGATCCCCAAGTCACGAATTATAATCTTCTTCCAGTCCCTCTATAAGTAGGTATTTATTCGTATTATCGACATACATAGTCAACAAAGTAGTAACGGCGGCGCGTAATGCTGAACTCAAGGTCCCTCAAAAGACAACATTAACAATATTGTACAGCACGGGGCATTTAAACGTTAGAAACCTCAACCAAGGTCACTCTGAATGCTAGTAAACTACGTCGTCGCTGGTCGCGTCCGTCGCCGTCCAAATTCACATACAAACAAACAAAACAAACGTGTTTATAATGCCAGTGTAGAGTGTCTGTGGTTCCTATACGAGGTGTGACAATCAAGTCCCTTTCATCACACAGTTGTTCGATATAACCTTCTTTTAATTGCGTTTGTATATATATACTGACCGGTTCCAAGGACGTAATGATGTACCCTTTAATTTTCAGTTACCCATAAACGAATATTCGAATACTAATCGACTATTTAACAATTCTCCGTAACTGTTAATGATTTTAATAAAAGAAATAATAATTAATTTAATTGATTTTATCTCTTTAAGAATAAAATTACCATTTATTTACGATTGTCCGTAACAAATGAGCCCCACTCGCAGCCAGCAGAATATAGTCATCGCGACACTTACATGAATTAGGCAAAAAAAAATATTGGCGAAAAGTGTTTTTTGCACCACCCTCTACAAAATAGCTGCTTTTCATTTCTGTATAGTGCGTAAAGTAAAACAAAAAAAAATCGATTTTTTCAATACAACAATAATTTCTCTGTCACTTAAACGCATACGAGCAACAAAAACAGCAAAGTAGACGCTGTCTTCGTAAAAAATTCAAACAGAATCAAATATGGTCGAACCTGAACTGTCAAATAATATTTTATATATTTATTATAAAGTGAAAATCAGCTATTTTATAGGAGATATACTTGCAAAAAATGTAGTACGTACCTATCTTGTCGGCGGGTGATTGTCACTGCTTCATTTATGAACGAGATACATACCCTACTATTTTGGAAATAATTGACTCATTCTCAGTTAATGAAACAATACAAAGCATACTCGTCCCATGCATAAAATCTGTGCCGTTTGTATTATTTTATGAAGTCAGTGTCAAATTTTTTCGTACCAATACTATAGTCTACTAAAAGATATTTAGCTAAAAGACGTGAGAATATTTCAACGACAATCAACCACGGTACTTCTAGTTGTACCAGTCAAATTATAGCGTGGGATAGTTTTATTGACATACCTCGTATATAGACCGAATGCAGCCTGGCAGACACAAATTAAGTGACCACACAATGTTACCACGACACTATTATTACACAGTCGAACAAGACGAAATGGCTCCATAAGGACATAACTAGAGATTACCTTTACAATTTCCCTACTCTACTGTCCTAGACTCCTAGTACAGTGGTGTCGCGGTAATCGGACATTTGTTCAACCTGCTAGTGTCCAACGGTGAACATGAATAAAACTTATAAATCGATATTAATATTTAAATAGCACAAGATGTGCAATTCTGAAATGTTTATTTATAACTAAAAAAAAATAACTTCCTTCAAAAAAGTTACTAAAAAAAGGAAAATAATGAAATTTCGAGGTGGATGTCAATTTAATAAAAGTAGATAATATGTAAAAAGTTTTAGTAATAAAATTTGCACCAACCTCAAAATTTCCTTTTTTTAGGTTAATATTTTTTTTTAAGTTTCTTTACTTTTTAGTGGATTTGATTTGAGACATTTTTATTAATATTTCGTAGTTGGTTTGTTTATAAATTATTATACAAAAACTCCGGAACCGATTATGTTGCATTTTTTTACTTTTTCGTCTTAAATATATTATGAGGCTTAAAAGTTTTCTTTACGCTGAAAAAAAATATGATCTGTAAGTTCTTTATTATCGAAATAGCCTCTTGTAGTTGACGAGAATGTCGTTATAAAAAATCGGCTTTTGTTTTTAGATGAAAATTTTAATCTTGATTTAAAGTTAGCGTGATATGACGAAATGAATAGTTTTAATTAAGAACTATAAATTGGTTTGTAAAATAATTTCGGAATATTTATAACAAAATATGATATTCATTACACGTGGATGTTTCATCTATCAAAAAAATCATGAAGTGGAACCGCATGTAACGTGTCGATGTCATTGTTTCGGAACTTATTATATAAAAAAATAATTACTACATCCTCTCAGAAATGTTACAAAGGTGCATATAACGTTTGTCAACCAGTGGCGACTCGTCTACCGTATATTTTTTCAATCGCGTACAAATCCGTGTACAGCTATATATATTATTTCTCTTATTTATAAGATACTTTTCGACGGTTTCTAAACTGTAAACGTAACCTTCCTTTAAATTCAAATAAACTACTAAATTGAAATATTCAATAGTTTCTATTATTTCAATTAGCTGTTAATATACGTTCACCAAGAAAAATAATCATCTCAACTAACCAATCTGATGAACCACCTCTGGATAAATGAATAATACCTACATGTTTTATAACGAAAATATAAAAAAAACAATTAAGTTCAGTTCCCAAGACTAAATGGGTACCATGACTGTTTACCACGCGATGCACAAAATATGGGTATAAAAATATTTTATAGAATAAATTATAACTAGGTATCCATATTGTAAACACGATATGGTGCGATAATAGAAAAATATTGTCCCATAGTTCTTATAAGAAATAACTTAGCACGAAAGAAATATAAATCCGTTCGTTGTTCATATACAGATTGTCCCAGAAGTCGACGTCTAGCCGGAAACGGGTGATAGGGCTTGTCATACTAGTTATCAAAAAAATATTAAAAAAAAATTAAGTTGTATATTTTTAAAATTATTGGCAAAAAAATTATCGAGAAAATCAACACCCTGTAATGGTGTTTTAACTCCCGTTACTACAAATCTTTACTTTTTTTATTTTTATTATGTAATCTTGAACAGTGCTTCTGTAAATTGTTGCTTAAAATTTAAAGCCAACTGCTCCAGTCAGTCAGTTAAACAGTCAGTTAAAATTGGGCGAAGTATTAATTTTGAATATTTGGTTGGACAAAAAGTGACATTTTCTTTCAAGCTGGAGCAGTTGGCTTTAAATTTTAAGCAACAATTTACAGAAACACTATTCAAGATTACACAATTGAAAAAAAGTAAAGATTTGTAGTAACGGGAGATAAAACACCATCGCAGTGTGTTGATTTTCTCCATATTTTTTGCCTATAATTTTAAAAATATATATAACTTAGATTCTTTATATTTTTCTGATAACTAGCATGACTTGCCTTATCACCCGTTTCCGACTTGACGTCCCCTTCTGGAACACCCTGTATATACAGATTGATTCAGAAATAGAGGCTGAAATGTCGAACTATATCAGAAATATTTCCCTCTAATTAAAGTTCCTCACATTAAAACAAGGTACCATGGGACTATATTTTCAGACGAAATTGCATACGCATTGTACTTAATGCAAAAATATTATTTCGTTTAGCAATGCTCTCTGCATGAATGCATATAATATACAGAAAAAAGACACTGTGTATTTCACGCTACACACTACAGAAGTAAAACTAGTATAATTGTAAAAAAAAATAAGAATTGCACCGACCACGCACCGGAATCAAACCTATGACCATTAAGAGGCAACTCTTCTACTTCGTCGCCAACTTAGCTTAATGTTATATAGCCCGTTTTTATA
The DNA here is from genome assembly GCA_034508555.1 of Venustoraphidia nigricollis. Lineage (NCBI taxonomy): Eukaryota > Metazoa > Arthropoda > Insecta > Raphidioptera > Raphidiidae > Venustoraphidia > Venustoraphidia nigricollis. The sequence continues at coordinate 5,568,036 of JAVRKA010000013.1, forward strand.
GTATACTGTATACGTACATTGCGACTTGTTCATTTCATGAATGAATTTTACCCTACCGTGCCCAAAGAAGTTTATCTTCAAAAACGGTCAAGTCGCTCTGCAGTTCACGTTTCTGCTCGCGATCTGTCAGCTATCCTTATATTTCCCCTCCGTTCTCCTTGTCTATATACGATATAAAACAGTTGCATCTACAAACTAGGTTTCCGTTGTAAAACTATGACGTAGGAACACGGACAAAACAATGTTGAAAGTTAAAACGGAACAAAAAATCAATAATCGAAATGTAAACGAGTTCAGTCTGATGCAATCCTATGGCGAATCGATTCAAATGTCAGTCAATTGCGTATAATGTGCCGATTCGAAAATGTTACGCTGGTCATATTAAGTTATACAAGAAATACAGTCAATTCTTTCTATGCCTTCGTATAGTAGTGTTGATCCAATACAATGTCACAGTAAAGAAAGGTTTGGTTGAGGATCAAGAAATAAGCTTTACCAATATTACGCTAGTGGCCACCATTTCGAAAAATTTATTTTCATCTTTAAGGCCTTAAGCTGGTCAAATTTTTCGAAACGTTGGCCATTAGCGTAACATTGGTAAAGTTTATTTCTTGATTCTCAACCAAACCTTAAGCCTTTACTGTGACATTCTTGCTGTTTGCAATCGCATCCTGCAAATACGGATGCGGATTTAAGGCCTTCGCATCTGCAAATTTTCTGACGTCCACATCTGCAGATACGAATGAAGAAATTAATAAGAATAATATTTCTAACTTCTGATTGGTAAATATTAAATTATCATGAAACTAAATCAAAGATATTGTGATTAATTATCATTTTTTATTAAGAACGTAATTGTTTTCATTACTTAATAATCCAATTTCAGCATTGGTAACGTATGTGTGAAAGCCTTTTCAATATTAAGGCGATTTCGCAAATGTTCATAATATATATTATTTTTTATTGACCAAGTAGTCAAATAAACACTGTCAGGCGTCAAGTGCCGGGTCCATCCCCGATAATTATTAATTTTATAAGACTTGCATTACATCTGCATCCACTAAAGCTCCGCATTGACTTATGGATGCGGATGTCAGAAATGAAGAGAACGCGTCACGATTGTGAATGCAGAAAAGAACCTAATTGCAAATGGGTTGATCGGAAATCGATACCTGTACCCCTACTTGAAACAGACTTGCAATTTATATCTTTAGTTCTGATTACGAATAGGGATAATATTGACTGTGTTCAAATAAAAACATTATTTTAACGAAAAGTGGTAGTATGATAGAAATACTAAAAAACAGTATATTTTTCTTATTTGTAAGGAATTTAATTAATATTTAATAAATAAAACCTAATAAAATCACTCTCAAGTCACGTGACAACAGACACCAATCAGAGCGCATGACGTCATAGAGTCAGCTGCTGTCAAAAAACTTAATTGTTTGGTTAATGTCTGTAATTTATTCGAAAATTTCTTTAAAAAAAGACTGCACGGAGTTTTAACGTCATGTAAAGTGTATTTATTAAGGCTAATAGTTCGAAAACTTAGAACTCATCTTTTATAACAAGAATTACGAAAATTTTTTTCATAACCTCATTAGTTTCCTAGCGTTTATGAGCACAGCCTCCTACTTTGTGACCGTATCTATAGAATGGTAGCTCCTGTGTAAACTTTTGAGCCTCCTTTGGTATGACCAGGTGACGTCACGCGACTAGTATTGGCGCTTTGGACCGAAATTTGAAACGGGATTTAAAATACATGATTTTTAAGGCTTGAGTCGTATTTAAATAAAAATAATAAATATTTGTGGCTATATTAGGTACTTATGCACGATTTAAAACACTTTCCCAAAAATAGTCCACATCCCTATTCCGATAAACTGATCAGTGATCCAACTAAGCGAGTTCGCGAGTGATTTTCGTATAAACAACAGGCGCAAAGCGTTGGACACGCACGTCAACTATAGATACTATGCTTACAGACTATAATAAACAATAACATTAGAATATGTATACAAAGATTACAACATCGCGTCTGGCGCTCACGGCAAAGGTAAAACACAGACAAGGACTGGACAACACGTGTCGACGTATGTCGTTTACCTGCACGATAAACTAACTTGTTCGTAGCGCGCAACCATAACGTCGAGACTTGTAATTATTACATTTTACCATTCCAACACTACAAGTGGGGAATAATTTAGGTCAATATTTTTTTCGTTTTAAAACGAAAAAAATTGTTTTTTGGACTGGGGCCCAGTCCAAAAAACAAATTTTTGGAAAAGTATTCGTCTGTTTATGAGCACAATATAGGTCAAACGGCTAAATGGATCAAAACTAAAATTTGGTAAGATGTTTGACATGTAAATATAAATTGTTTTTGTTTTTTTGGAAAAACTGCGCATGCGCAGTACAGATATATGCTATAACGTTGTTTATTCTTTTTTCATAACGGTTTATTACACTATGTTTCAAAGCTTGTTTCGTAAATATTTTTTTTCTCTTAACTTCATAGTTTCGGAAATATTTTGAAAAAAAATAATAAAATTAACTGTTCTTTCGTTCTGAAGATCTGTCAAAAAGAAATAGTTAGGCAGCTGACAAATATGAGTTCATCATATTTATTACTAGCCGTTTTCGCGTCATCGCCCGCGTTAACAAGAATTAAATTTTATTCATTACAATACGTCAAATATAAATATTTTTGAATTTGAAATGGTCCTGGCTGGAACTTTTCCACTAATTTACTCTAGAAATAAATCCTTCCTATTTTCGTTGGGAATTGATAAATTCGAACTTAGAAAATAAGACTTATGTACACTGTTTTAGTTATAAATACGAAATAAATGGAACTAAATTATTTATTTTATAATGCGACTTTGTTTTTTAAAGGTATCTTGGGGAGTGGCTTTACCATATAAAGTATCTAAGCAGCATCATCAATAATATCAAAGCCAGCTCTTAACATCACAAAATATTCACGCGCAAAGATAGGCTTCGAACCCACGATAGTTTGATACAAAAGTCAGCACGCTGACCATTACACCGCACTGTCTTCTCGCCATGTATTGTTTAAAGATCTCAACAAAACATTTATATGATAAATGTCCGTAACATATATAAAAACACTGGCGATGAGAACGATTACGCCACATTGCGTAACGTCTTTGTATAACACTGTTTATGTTTACAAAACAAAGACGTCGTCAGCTGACTGAGACATGACACGGGACACTGACTCATCGTCGGCCATCGCCAATTATGTAGATACTGTGAATTTTAGAGTACGCACCAATCACATGGCTTAAAGTAAATACTTATAGAGATATTTAGAACGGCTTTTAAAAATAGGAAATTAGTACAGGAACCCATCCGATAGATAACACTGCTGGTAAAAGTCGATAGGTATATTGTTTTCTTTCACACACTAGTTGCAGAAAGCATTGTAAAAAAAAGATTTGACATTGACCTTGGATTGTGATCATATTATAATAATACAGTTTTTATACGCGTAGACGCAGCTAATGTTGTAAAACTCCCAGTCATGGTATTCATACAAAAATGAATTAATGATTCACTTAGAAAAAAATCGTTTTTCAAGCTGGATTTTTATCAATATGCACAGAAAAATGTTGTTTCGAAGTGAAACTTGTACAAAAAACTACATGTATTCACTGTTAAAAAAATCGTTTCAATCGATCAATTATTTTTCGAGCAGGTTCGATTTAAACTACGTTTTTCCTATGAACCTAAGGTCAAATCAGATTTTCTAACAATACTTTCTGCAACCCAGTATGGGTTTTATATGAAAATAGGCTAGCAGAATATTGCTAAAAACGCCATTGGCGGTTGGGTTACTATACAACACAGCAACTAGTAAAATCCTTTGTGATTTCTTTTGTTCTATACACAATATACGCTTCTTGATAGATTTTTATTTTGAAAAATAAATTCTAAATAATTCTTGCAAAAAAAAAATGACGCAAAATAATTCGCATAATCCAAAACGTTTTCCGTTTTTTTAAACGAGAGAAGCATTTGTGTACAAAACCTTCAAACCTGATCGACTGGTAATAAAATTCAAACAAAAACATTTGACAGTTGACTTACCAATTAATTGTTTCTCGTCAAATAATGTGAAATGATTGCTCACCTGAAAATAAAAACATGATTGTTAATTAATCCGAATACAGAACGTACGTTTTATTTATAACGAAAATACGGATATACATAGACGCACGATCAAGGCTACTATTTGTGACGCAATAGAAAATTTAGTTTCGTGTTACATGGAAACTTGTTAATCGCGTGCGTGGTTTCCTTTTACGACGATTTCCCGTCTAGCAAAATGCTTTTCTACATTGTTCTATATAGCTATATCAAGGGTTGAACAAAGTTATCCATAAACGAATGTTTGTAAATTATTTACAACACATGTCAAGTTTTTTTCATTGAGAGCATAAAATGTCTTATGACTGCATTTTTTTATTTTTACTCTTGACGAAAATGTTTCCCAAAATTTTGCCCTCCATAATGAGAACAAAATCCAACAATTAAATTTCATTTTTAACGCTGGTCGTTTGAGTTTTGTTTAAAATTTTAGTTGTTTTCCAATCGCGAATTTTAATAAAGATGTACCACTCATTTTATGAAACTTAGCTCCTCAAATTTTTATTTTTGAATGTAAAACAGAACTGCATTTTCGAATAAAATTGCACCTAACTTATCTAATAATATTAACAAAATAAAACTACTTGCAATACTGTTCAATTGGTTTTTATAAATATAAAATACTACGTTTCTACCAAACTTTGTGGTCCTTTTCAAGTTTCAAATACAAAATAAATTGGTAGAGTCGATATTATTAATTATTTATCTAATAATACTTCAACTTGCCCGGAGTCCGATTACCGAGACTCCACTGTACTAAAAATAAAGTATTTCATCGTCAGTGATTTTGAGAAAATTGCAGTGTATCCTAAAGGATTTTAACAATTTTGTCGGGCGTTGTATAAAAAAATAAAATCCTCATTTGAATTTTCGTAATGTCTGTGTTCGTGAACGTATTATGAAATTTGTATCATTCAATTATCCCAGCCCTAACTGCACCATAATATTATTATACGCGTTACTCTACTCACAGCTGTCCATACCTGGTTATGTATGTGTCATCGTCAAAACCGGAAACTATCAAAATTTGCCAGAACGTCCAGCAGCTGATTAATGTTAAAAAGCACAACCCAATGAATCCCTACTAGATCATTTGTTTTTTGCAATAATATTTATTAATAGAAAAAAAAGAATAAAATGACACCTTAATCTATTTATGCTAGTTCCCGTCGTGGCATACGAAAGATGTACTATCTACTAATTAACTAATACATAGGTACATCGAAGTGAAATGTTTCTGTTGGTTTGATAGTTTTTCTTTCACCTTAAACGTAAAGGAATATACATTCTGGAATAGGTATGTATTGCATTATTACTATCTAAAAACCCAGAAAACACGCAAGTAGGTTATTCATAGGACCTGCGAATTCCTCTCTGATTGGAATCTGGTTTCAAATAACATGAGAAGAAAATGATCGTGGGTCATTGACGACATAGAATCAGCAGGTTAACACTCAGAAAGGTGATTAGGGTTTTGACCCACATGTGATGTGGATACATCAACACTATGCAGATTTTACGAAATGGAAACAACGTCACATATCGTGTTCGAATGTGAAACTCTAGCCTACAGAAGGATCTTTGGTTACATAGATAAGGACGGAATTATTCCATAGGATGGCGAATCTTTTAGAGCTCAAAAGAAGCTCCAGACAATTTAATGACTAAATCCAGTAAAAAGGGGAAACACAAAATCCTTATAGGGTGTGATACAGTTTTTGGACCAATCTTATTTGTTTTAATCTTTTTTTTCTGTATATTTGTCTATTCACAGGCGTTCAGTGTCAGGGGTCAATGACATTGATTTTCTGATTTAAATGTTTTTCCGGCATACTTGAAAGTTTTCGATATACGAATCCCTTTTAAAACTTTATCAAGAGCAAACAAAAAGCAACGTTCAAAACTCTCAACTGAAAAAAAATATCTTGACCTGGCCAACGGAGTACAAGTTCGTTTGTTTGCGTAAAACTTTATCAACTGACCATGAATATAAAATATAATTCATTAGACGGCCATTCATCTATGTGTGTAGGTTTAACGAACGGACGACTCAAGCAAAACTTACTGAGTGTCCCATGCCTTATTTTAAACAATCTCCTGTCTAGACATTTTACTATTTCTCGTTAAGAAACGGTAATTTTGCTTACATTTAGATGCCGGCAAGTTAGAATTTGTAAACATACTTCTAGAATTACAGCTTTTACCGATTTGTGGACTTCCTAAGTGACAGATGATATGGCATCTACTGACATTGGCTAATTAATTGTCTAAGTAAACGCCAATCTATTAAAAAAATTATATAGCGTCTATCATTTACAGCATCTATGCACATTTTAATACATAAAAAGAGTTGCTAATGTAATTAAATAATAACGGCAACGTATTAATGGGAGATAATTGATAATCATTGATCAATATCGACCATAACTGGATCACTTAAAAACAAGACAACCGTTCGGTTTCAAAACTATCGCAGGGACCAGCTAAGTAAATGAAAGGACGGTTTTAGGACAAATTAACACTTCGTTCAAGCATTTGCGGATGTGAATTGTTACTCAAACAGGATTTAGTATGGTTAATGGCATATAAAATATGTTGTGTCGACTAGACCAGGCGCAATCCCATTGACTGTAGCGGCGATTTACGGAGCAGGACCAGTACTATAGGAGTCTGAATCAAGTAACTGCCATGTTATATTTGGGTCAGACCTTACCCGTAACCTGTAAACCGAAACAGACCACACATACCAGTACATAATATAACAAAAGGACGCGAGGATGGGAAGTCGGCGGTGGGCCTGAGACGAGGGAGGAATTTGCGACCGGATCGATGCTACTAAGCGCGCGCTAGACCGGTCGCCATGACAACCGCCGCTGCTGCTCGACGTCGTAGGCGACGGGTCGGGAGGGGGAACGACGCTCTCTCGCCCGATCGTCGTCCCGTTCCCGTCCTCCATCCATGTGTCTGTGTGAAACCTCTCTCGTCGGAGTGCGGTGACGTCACGCGGGAAACGCTCGCGCCGGCAAGATTGCAGCTTCTGCTGCTGCGCGGTCCGTCAGCCCTGACGTCGCCCCGGCGTTTTTCACACATTCTTAGCCTCTCTCTCCTCTCTACTATTGCATTTCCAACGCGTGGCATAGAAAAATATCGGTGTGTCAATAGAAATATTGTGCTTACTTCCCGTATCGATATTTCGAACCAAACAGGAGCGATCGATCGCGACATATATCCATTATAATTTTATGTCATATATTTTGAAGTAGTAGGATATTAGTTACACATAAGTTATCCACCACGAAACTTGACAGCATTTTTTGACATAAAAATTAGCAAAACAGTTTTTCCGAAGCGTTTCCGATAACAAAACTATTCTATCTAGAAAATAAAAAAAGGTCCCTACCCTAATCGAAAGGCTGTCGGAACGCTCTGAATTAAAGCCAAAAATAGGGCTTCGGCTGATAGTTGATTGTAGACTTATTCGTCAACATTTTTCAAAAATGCTTTCTCTGTAAGGAAGATAAAAGACAAATCTAGGTCTCTATGGACTACTTTTGTAATTTATGTACGATTTACTAGAAAAAAGCTGGCATTAATTGTGCCAAAAAACACACGTTTTCTATGCAACACTACGACCTTATTCGTACTTATTTCACAAAATTGTTCCGTCACAAACCTAAAGTGACTCTTTCTTTTTCGGAAAAGCTTTTTATGTCTAAAATATTTCGAAAAATCATAGTAATCAATTGACAGCGGCGCCCTTGAAACAGCATTTTTTAGCCTCGTAGTGTGGTTTAAATTCAGAGCAGTCCAACAGCCTTAAGACGGTACCTAAAGAAACTAAAACCAGTTTTATGGAATAAGGAATATGAAGTATAATTGAAGATGCCATTAACTTAGTCAATACACATATTTTTTAACGGGACAGCAACGATAGACGCGTGTTGAATTCCAAGCATTACGACGACGGCATGGCACCCACGTTGTCGAAGTAGATCGTTCAAACACACGAGGAGCGTATCGTAGTCCCGTGTCCTTAGTGCGCATGTGTCACCGGGTGAGTGATGTAACTAAGGTCGGGGTCACACTGACAACATTCAACCGCAAAACTATGATAATAATGATTAAGAATTATATGAACAAGGATTTCCTTACCAGGGCTATTATCTCAAATTTCTACGTTCTTTAAGAATTTCATTTATTTTCGCTTCATGTATTTTATAATTACCTCATGTCCATAAACTGGTTTAAGTTTGTTGGGAAATTATTAGCAACAAAACACTGAAGAAGTATTTTGCTCGTCCTTATAATAGTTACGTCTATTCAAGGACGCAAGACCGCCAGTTTTTTTAAATGTTTAGTTTCTGTAATACAAGAAAATCTAGCACCGGGAATCTTCTTGATATCCGGGCTTGTAGACTATGATCCATTGGTATTTCTACCTGACGTTTTATCTACAACTGCGGTAGACATTACATTATCAAAGGCGATGTGGCAGCAGGCGAAGTGTCAACCTTGGTGGGTCACAAATGTGTCGATGACTGGTGTTCTTACTTCCTTTATGTTCAGCATGTTACTGTTCTCTGCTCGGTTTTGATTCGCTCTTCAGTGACTGAACTACCGCCTTTGATGAAACGTCAGATAGAAATACCAAAGGACCACAGTCTACAAACCTTAATAAATTTTTATTACGCACAAGTTTATTCGAGATTAAAATACACTATTTGCTTTTGGGGTATGTCTTCTCAAGCAAATGGTGTATTTATCTGCCAAAAGAAAATTGTCAGATGTATTGCTGGTGTGTCGCAGCGAACAAGTTGCAGAGATATATTTAAGAAATATAGGATACTTACATTAGTTTGCATACTAATTTATGAACTGTCAACTTATGTTTTTAAGAACCTTAGTAAGTTCATCAAGAACTCTGACATTCATAACTTAAATACCAGATCAAAATCTGAACTTAGAGTTCCTTTTAATCGTTTAACTGTTTCCATGAAATCCCCAAATAGTTTAGGTATTGCTGTTTATAATAAACTACCTCAAAGTATTAAACAATGCGATAAACTGTCGAAGTTTAAAAAACACTTAAAAGAATTTTTATTATCAAACGCTTTCTACAAATTGGATGAGTTTTTAAGTTATGAATGATATAGTCCTTGATGGACCTACTACTGTCCTTGATGGATCCACCGTGACGATTTTGTATCCTTTATTGGCAAAGCAAATAAATATATTATTAGACCAAGAAGATTTGGAACAAAGTCGGCCGTGAAAGTCTACACACTTGGATCAAACACAACAGTTACCAATTAGTGAAGACATCCTTTTACACCAATACTAACAAATCAGCAAAAAGATTATTTCCTATTGAAAGCTCTCACTAGACTATGATTAGCCAAAGATTTGTTTTACTCTGCTAAAAAGCTTTGACAGAAATTGTATGTAGCTTCCAAGCTGTATTGCCGCCTAGTGAAAATTGCTTAAAATATGCTCTGTGCAAAACCTTGAAAACATCCTAGTTGTCAGTAGTGAATGGTTGTGAAGAAACCACAAGGAAGGCATTCCCAAACGCTGGAATGCAAAGCGACAAGCAGACAAGTCAGAGGTTCTTTCGACTTGTCCTAGCGTCGTTGTGCGTCTAGACGTCTCTTTATTCTATATATACAGTATCGGAAAATCAATAAACGCCACGCCTCTACTACACGGCATGCTATTACAGTATACAAAGATAGGAAAACGTTAACCCCTTTAACTGTTTCTATCTGACGTAATATTACGCGCAATTATGTTATACTATTATATATAATGAATGGCTTACATCTGACATAACATCATGAAAATATATGCTATCAGAAATTTTCAAATTATGAATAATTAGTAAACCATTAGATGTACTTAAAAAAATAGATCATCTCGTTAAGATGTCGTAACAAGCAGCGGTTCTCTTTCGACGCTAAGCGAGAACCTGAACAATGGTTCGCGACGCCATTCACAAAAAAGAAAAAAAATTAAATGCAAAAAGCGTTAATAGAAATACGGTTAATTATTTTGCTTCAACGAATCATTTCAATGTTTCTCAGGCTTTAAAGTTTCCTATAAACTGACGTAATAATAATACAGTCAAAATCTGTTATAACGACATCGAAGGGACTACTTATATTTGGTCGTAGAAGCCGATAGTTGTAACAACCGGAAGTATGTAATATTATTGAATGTGTGGGCGCATATAAATCTATAGATATTAATAGGAATAATATTCACATTATAATTGTCACTTTTCTGTATTCATAAAATCTGTAATTTTAGTCTATTTGGAACACTTCTGTGCGTACGAATTTTGTTTACAATACAGCCGGTCGTTCTAACAGATATAATTCTCCGAAGGTATGAAGATATTACATTAAATGTAGTCGCTTAATGCGGTATGTCGTAATAAGCAATGTCGTAAAAAGCAGTGTTTTCTTATAAGGCGGTCATACAGCATTCAGTCAGGACCCATGATTTTAGTCAATATAACCGGTATGTTGCTCTAAACGATGTCGTCGTAAACGGTTTTGACTGTACATATATTTTCATTCTGGATAATAAAAAAATGCCATGTAAGTAACAACTCTTTGAGAAGCATATTTAATCCATAGCCACGGTTATTAGAAACAGAGGTGACCTCGTTCTGTCGGATAATACTGCTGTCATCCAGTGGACTGTCAACTGATATTGCGTGGTTGATAAAAATATTGAACTGTCTTCTAGCTGACGTCATTCATTAACAGGGAACACTCAAATATGACATAATACCTTTATAACTATTTTTGACCTTCCTCCACATTTTCATGTTTTTAGCTTTCCAAAGCAATCGTACCATCAATGGTGAAATCGCTGAATTTTTTTAGAATTAAATTTTTTAACATTCCATCACTGGTACGAACTTACTCGAATTTTGCTGACTAATAAAACGTTTGTTACACTACCTCCTCTATGAGAAATGTTACGTAATATTTGAATGGTTCTCTCGCAGCAGAAAGTGTGGGTTCGATGCTTGGCGGGACTAGGACAAATAAATTTCCAATATCCCTTTACAATGAATGGATTCGTTAACCTTAGATTAACAGAACTGTTGATTAATATTTATAATTTCCTACTAGGAATGCAAAAACAATTTAAATAAAAGAAAGACAATGGTAAAAAAGAAAATAGGGCGCCGTAGGCATAATTCATGACATGTTTTTCTCAATCGATAATGTCACCAATTAGCATTTTCAACCGACGCAAAAACCTATAAACAAGCCTTACACTGACACAGATACATTATATGAAAATAAAATTATTCACTGCTATTTGTGCTAAAGAATCGAAGAAATGAATTTACAAGATTGAACTGTGGGTTGCAAATTAGCAAACAAAAAATCACTTTCATTTTGAAACTAATTAATATTAATATAAATTTATAAGCGCATTTTTTAAGGATGGAAGAAAAGCACAGCACTTTGTTTCAAATACACAGAACTTATAAATGCTTAAAAAATAAGAAAGACGTTAAAATTTAAACTAAGCATTGCACAATGACTCGAGACATTTTTGAAGTTATGAAAAAAAAATAATGAGAGTGAAGTTTTATGCTGTAAGATCAAAATTAACATGTTGAATTTGCCATGGACATTTTTTAAATATTTTTATTTTAAAGAAGTTTGTCAAAAATTTGACTGATGGTGCAGCGATCGAAAATGTAAAATAGTGAATATGATGATTTATTTCAATGGGAAAAAAATTAAACACTGACGTAACTGACCGACAGACAACGAAATCTAAATAGGTTAGTTTTTACCATTTTGGTACGAATCTCGAAAAATTGCATAATTAAAAAACAAATTTACGTTGGTGAATCAAAAAATGTCGGTAGTTTTCTCATTGTTTCTTGTCGATATCTTATTCAGCGATAAAGAATGCGAACCGATATAATTTATGTATGCCTTCGCCCACTTATGACGCCCTAAACATACCTTGGAACAAACGGTACAAATGTTTTTATCTGCACTACAATGGAGTTGCAATAATATAGTAACGTCGTTAAGCTGCAATTAAGTCATTTGACATAATCTTTGATTTATATGCATTACAGCTAAAGATTTCTAAATAAAATAAATGCATAACCATATAGCGTATGTCCGTTAGATTACGAAATATATTCAGGTAGTAGTCAGGTGCGAGTCGAACTCGCGAAAAGAGGGTTCCGTATATTCCGTCGTCCGTGAGTACCTACTTTAAGACTTAAGATTTTCGTTTAAGTTTTCCTGTAAACTATGGGTGAGATCTGACATTCCTTATTTTTTTCAAAATTTTAGGTTCAGTAGTTTCGGAGATAAGGGGGAGAAGGTCAATTTTCATTTATTTTCTTAAATAATTTTTAAAACTATTTATTTTAAAATTTTAAAAAATAGTTATAATTGAGACCCTTACTACAAGCCCTTTCATTTGATATGTTACACGGTACAGTTTGCAAAACTTTTTTTTAATTCCCTAATTTGCCCCCCAAAAATGACCCCCATGTTCACAATTCATTTATTTACGTTACACGTCCCTCTTTGGATCAGCGACATGCATATGTGTACCCAAATCAATCGGAGTAAACTGGCTGTGACAGACTGACTAAACTTTAAAATACTTTTTTTAAGTACATAAATTCAAAATTACTCCCGAGCAAAGCCGGGTAGTTAGAATTTAGGAGGATCCATCGTTTGTACTTTTTTTATATCTTTATATTCCCTATTAGTACTTCTTATACAGGTTACTTTTTTGTCGAAAATGTCATTTTTCGATACAATTTTTTGCAGTTCAGAGATTAAAGCCCATTTTCTGACAACTTGTATTTACTTATATTAGTCTGACAAACCGACCGAAGTAATCTCACCAAAAGTGAACGGCTGTCGATCGCAGAATACAAATGAGGCATTTTTATAGACATGTATTTTGTAATTTAAGAGACAACGAACAAAAAACTGAAACTTTCAAGACTACCCTCCTGGCTTAATGGGTGGAGGTGATTCATGTTAAAAAAGTTTCATCAGAACCGGTTTTATTATTTAAGGTTATTCGATCATTAGAACAAACTACAAAATTTTAAAATGTTATCTATGGACAACTCATACATTCAGGATTTTTTTAAATATTGAACGTCTACTTTTTAAGAAATTAATTATTAAAATGCGATTTTTTCCACAAGTTTCATCGGCATCAAATGATAAATTTACAGAATAATCGACGAAAAAATAATCTCGACATGGAGATCAGAAAAATTTTATCTCTAACCCCGAAATTATCGGAATCTAAATACATAATTGAAGTCGTATTTGTAAACTAATGTGTTCTTAATTTCACTCATGATGCAAATGTTTCGGTATGACATAATTCAAGAACTAAAAATAAACTTCAGCAACAAGAACATGGGTAAGTAAGCAACAGGTTGGAAACCTCTGTTGTAAACCAACCCAAAAAAAGCTAGAAGAACTCTCTTTTAATACAATTCCAATTTATTGTTTCCTATTCGTGAAATGATACAGATTATTACGAATATCCCCTTATTCAGTGCACCACAAGAAAAACGCGAGAGTGAGTCTCGAATCGAACAGTAAAAGTCATACTACCGAAATCAACCCCTAAAGCTGATGGCGGTCGACATCTTCTGAATTTTAATGTCTAGGCTAGGCTAGGATAAAGAACTGTGTTGCCAAATTTACTTTATATTCAACGCGTATCCAGCCTTATCTGCTATCTATCTAGTTAAAATATGAGCATGAGAATATCTAAATCGGGAAGAGATTTCTGGGAAAAGTATACTTTTCCTACAAATATCCGCTAGTTGAGGTTGCGGATAGAGTTGTGTAACTCAGATCTGAACCGGTTCAAAGAGCCAACTCCTACAGAAGATCCGTGAGAGCCGACTCACTTTTTTTTGAGCCGACGGATCAACGGATTCGCGTAACTCAGTGAAACACTTAACACACAGAAGCACATTTTACACTTACGTATCAGTTCTTGCTTTGATGCGTCTGTCAGCTCAAATGACTCATGCATCACATGCAGAAGCGTAGCGTGCCTTGGCGGGGCCCCGTATAAAAATTTGCGTGGGGGCCCTTCCCCCGTTGAAGTAAATGACTTAAACGGGGAAATCCCGCAGCCCGCAATAACCGATGTAGGGTGTTGCCAACTTTTGAACGCACGCTTTACGCGGGAAAAAAAGAAATTGCTTTTTTTGAAATAAAAAAAAAATTGGGAAGTTTTTATTAGTTTTTGCTTACGCACGTTGGGGGCCCCCGTGGCTCGGGGGCCCCGTATAATTGATACGGCAGATACGGCGGTAGCTACGCCCCTGATCACATGTTTGGCTATGCATTCTTGATTCTATACAGGTCGTGATATGATTGACTGAACTGGGTAACTCAGTGGCAGACTGCAGTAACACATTCAGAACTCGGCTCTTTTTGAACCGGCTCAGTGAGCCGGCTCACATACGGGATCCAGATGCAAAGATGCAGATCACTAAAAAGACCCGTTTTTCCCATCTCTGGTTGCGGATATCTGACATATTGATCTCAATGTGGAATGACTTTGAAATACTAACAGTTGCCTCCGATGTTACAATTATAACTCAAATAATTATTTTTGGAATAATTTGCGGAAGATATTAATGTTTGTCCCCAACGAAGATGAAGTAAAAGTAGATATTTTCAAGATTTTAAGTTACGTGTTTTACCTTGCGCAGGTAAGGTCCACAAAAATCACTAGAAACATACTGATATGTTCCGTTTTACGTACGCTAAAGCAAAATAGATTTAACTTTGAAAGTAGATTTAGCACTGCAATCGAGATTAAAAGTTCTAAATATCTGACGAGTCGCCGTCAAATCCCATATTGGATGAATACAAAAAATTTATTGAAAGTTATCATCCAGATATCATTATGCAGAAGCTGTGAAGAACTACATTTATTTTCCGAACATGCAATTTCGCATCGAGAGAATGTGCAGTTCCCAAATCCGGCAACGCCGACCGGCAGCAAGGCAAGACAAGGCTAGCACTCAGAGCGGGCAGACGAAGGAGAGTGCCGGCGGAATGACACAGCCGGTTGGGTGGCGGCAGCGGAGACGGCGAGGTCGAACCGACGTACAACCGCCGCCGCCACCATACAGACAGAAGTGTCGATTAACGCCGTGATCTCTTCTAACATCCGCACGCACAACACCCGGGGCAAGGAAAATGTCGACCCACCGTAATAATATAATAATAGTAACTGGAACTTTGTGTTTGGAAAACGTTTGCTCTCTCGTTTTAATGAACACATTTCCTATAAACATTGCGCCACGATTATTTCACGGTTGATTATTGTGTCGATTGGGGTCTAAAAAGGATAACACCAAATTTGCACTGAATAAAGATTAACTGTTGAATACTTCTCTCAAAGGAAGCATAGGAATGCAGTTAGCATTCCAATGTTTTTTTGATCACCGACTGACAGATTTTCTATTACACACATAGACGCTGATGATTTTAGCTGTTAAGCGTCTATAATCAACAATCAATCTAACTGTTGAATTAACTTTACACATTTATACTCCTTGGTCCAATGTAATGTTCTTTGAGTTAATACGTAGCTGTCCCCAATTAGCTGGGCAATGCTGTGAACATGTGCTTGTAAGCACTTCCCTTAAAACATTTTGTAAAACAGATGCTCGATGCTTAGAGCACTTGCATAAAGTCTTAGTAAGCACGTAAGCATCATACATTCCTTATTAAGCATTCAACAAGCTTATTAAGCAATAAAAATTCTTAATAAGCACTTTACAATTTATTGCTTGTTTGAGTTCATCAATTAGGAATTTATATCATAACTTAATGCTGGACGTTAACATTTAAGAAGTAACTTTAAAATGTTTAATGCTTTAAAGCAGTGCTCGATGCTCTTAAGGTAGTTGTCGTGGTACAATATTGTCAAAAAGTTATAGATTATACGCGGCACAAAAGTATACCAGCTTGTAGCTAAGTGATCGATAATTTGTACGCAAGACTGTACCCGTAGAAACGTAACCCATACAGTATTCATATGCATGTATACTTTTCTATAAATTGTTGAACTTTAAACCGTTATTTATAAATAATTAGACGGTCAAACATTTTTTCTTATTTTTTTAAACTCATAACAAATGCATTGAAAGACTGTCAGTATTTGAAAAGTTTCTGACAGTTAGTTCTTTTTTTATAAATAAGAAACTGGTTCAGAACTACAGAGATCGTATACAATCAATGTTAATTATCCAATTTTTACTTGAATTTATCTCGGATTATATACGGTCGATCGACTTCAAATTTTCAGGGTAATTGTATTATCATGTCTTTAATAAGTATACAAAAATTAAGAATTTTCTGACGGTGTGCCTTAACCACGACAACTACCTTAAGCATTTTTCATAATGAAAGTGATCGTTGCTTGATGCTTTAAGTGCTCGATGCTTCAAGCACTTAGGTTCGGCGCTTTGCCCAGCTCTGTATACTAATTAAAACCGGTCTGTAAACTAATTAAATCTAATTTAAAAGAAAATTCGCGTGGTTAACGTATTGATAAAACAAACATGTTTTTATAAAAATTTCCAGCCATTGATTATAAAACAGAACCAATATATCAATCACATTCTAATCAATACTATCCGATCTTTTTGCGAACGAGGTACAATAAAAACGGCAGTGACCAGAAAAATTGGATATTTAAACAGTTAAAACGCACAACGGCACCTTCTCAACAACTCATAAATACCGCAACCTCGCAACTTCCGTTCGGGGGACGAAAACAATTCCCACATCGGTCATAAATTTAATGCGAAACCCACAATACGTTACCTGTACAGTTCAGTTCGTAAATTCTAGACAGTGGCTCATACATTTATGCTTCACAATATATAAGCGGCACAGTTTTTTATGCGTGGGCGGGTACATGCTTTGCATTGTTTCATTGCTTCGCCGCTCCACTATAATGATGGCTCACTGTACTATTTCAGAACCGCAGTATTATGTATTTAACACAATTTCAAAAGGTACAATCCGAGCAATTAATTGTGGCGAGGATAATTAGGCAGAATAAATAATTAGAAAACCGACTAACTAAACTTATTTAGAAAATTTGTGATCGCTTGAACGAAGAGAAAGAGAGAGATTGTAGATTATAGACGCACGACAACCGACAACACTAGTGTGTCAATAAAAAGTTCTACATCGTTATTTTGGCTACAACGATTATATTTTCATTAATGTTTTAAATATTTATTTTTTCTTCGAAAAATAAAAAACCATTTTTATTTAACCGCGTATATCTCTTAATTATGTTAACTTCTTAAAAAGTGCATTTAAAACAATTTTCAAAAAAATTTACATAAATTCTCATAGTTTTTAATTTGCAACTATAAAATCTTGAAAATCAAGCATCTCTAAATTACTGGATAGTTTTTTTTTTTCATGACCTGCAGTTTTATGTTACCAGAACGCCAATCAATCAGGTCTGCAGAAAAGGCACGGCGTAAGCTGGCCAAGGCTTCATTTGTTTTATCTATGATGTATCAATCACATGTTGTGTGATCTGATTTCTTATTTTATATACGGAGTGTTTCCTAAAAAATGTCATAAGCTATAACTCATTAAACAAATTAAAAAAAAAAAAATTCTAGAAATACTACAAAAAAACACAGTCAAGTGCGAGCCGAACTCAAGTACTATTCGGTTTTTCGTGAGGACTTTAAGACTTTTTCGTGTAGGTTTTCCTGTAAACTATGAAGTGAGGCACTATATTCCCTTTTTTTCCACAGATAAAAAGGGGGGGACGTTCGATTTTCGTGCATTTCCTTTAATATCTTTTAAACTATGCATTTTAAAATTATAAAAAAAATATTTTTGTATTTCTCAGAACGAACCTTTTTATTTGATACGTCACATGATCCACTTCAAAAATATTTTTTTAATTTTTGTAATTTGCCCCCCAAAACTAACCTCCAAAACTAACCTCCAAAATCAGAATTCGTTTATTTACGCTATACGTCTGTGATTGAGTCATCTAACTCCATTATGTGCGAATTTACAACTTTTTTCGTCCAGGAAATTCGGAGAAAATAAGCTATGACAGACGGACCGACCCACACGAGAGTGACCCTATAAGAGTATAAGGGTTCGTTTTTTGTACAGAATCCTAAAAACGGCGTAATTTCACTTCTTTTTTTTAACATCAACTATATAAGGTGTGTTTGGTATATTAGCGTAGTGTAGGTAGATCGCTCAGTGAAATTTACACTGAAGTGAATGTCATATAGGTTTACAATCAATGGTTACACTTTTGTATAACAAACGCAATAGTGCCAAAAGTGTAAATACTTTTTACTCTGAAACATGATACAAAACACATATGCAATATTAAATGATACTCATTCCTTTTTTCGGACCCAAATGTTTACATTTTTTTTTGGTGTGATAATTGAATTTTTGAAACTGGATAACATATAACGGAGTTATAACTCGAGGCGTTTTTAGGAAACACTTTGTATAATTCAAATTTTATAAACATTTAACAACATAATATAAAACAGCATTCTCTGCAGGCTATTAATCGATCTGATAGTTCGACTCTATCAATCATTTTATATTCACATAAAACCCACCGTTTTCGACTTAATTAAAATACATAAATTATGCACTTTCTTATATTATACTAGCTGTAACCGTGGCTTCGTTCGTTCTCGATTGTACACAACGGCATTCTGCTGGTTCCTGTTGTGGTGCAACTGCACGGTCATAAGAATTTTTAAAGATATACTTTTTTTGGTACGTTGTGAAAAAAATTATGACAGTGAATTTTACGATGCAACATTAAAATTAACATGATGAAGTTGCCGATGTTAACATCTTTAACAGGATAA
Organism: Venustoraphidia nigricollis; assembly: GCA_034508555.1. Lineage (NCBI taxonomy): Eukaryota > Metazoa > Arthropoda > Insecta > Raphidioptera > Raphidiidae > Venustoraphidia > Venustoraphidia nigricollis. The sequence goes on from JAVRKA010000013.1 coordinate 5,587,156, forward strand.
AGTTGCTCGCTAAACCATACGTCTTGGACATTCTGTTGAATATTTTGATTTTTAGCACGTATATTTAAAAATTCAACTGACGTTGCAGCGTCGAAAATGTAAAGTAGTGAATGTGACGTATGTCAAATGATGTTTTATCAAACGAAAAAAAAAATTATATAGGTATGTATTTATAGATTATTGAGTATTGGTGAATATATTGAAAACATTTGTGAGTTGTGAATATTAGTAATAATAACTCATCCAGTCCTTTTATTATTTTATTTCAATAAATTATTTGCATACGAATTTTCTTTATCACGCCAAAGAAGTATAACTTCTAAGTATACGCATCTACTTCGTTATAATGTTAATTTTTCGATGGTTTCCTTCAATAATTCCATCTAATTAATACCAAGTTGGTTCCTTGCACATGGCAAAACCGATTTGTTGGCAAACTTCTATGCTCACAGTTGCCTGGGCTTGATTTCCTACAATTCCTCCACCCGCAAAAAATGGTACGATATAATGTCGAAAAGAGAACTTCAAACGCATTAGTTAGATAAAAACATAGCTAAGAAAAAACCCGTGATATTGTCAGGTTTGGATATGACTTTCTCGAAACTGTATTCGAAAATAGGAAAAGTCATGTCTGGTTGTGCTGATATATAGATTAAAAGGTGTGCTCTGATATTACACATCCGGTCGGATCTGACAGATTCGATAGTAGGTGGGCTGTTATTTATTCTAGTTCGCCGATATACCACATACATACATACAAACAGCATGAGATATCTACACGCAGTTGAAAAGGCAATGATGGGATTATATTCCGTAAATACGAGTGGAGATGATACAGAGGGTACAATGTCCTCGCGAAAGGGTCAAAGGGTGGAATAAATTACGGAAGGGATTTACTAATTTACATATCACAGGACAATTGTATATTGCTGTATGTTTTCTATGTACCTACTTATATATATCACCCCACAAAATTTAAGGACGCAGGAACATACTGAATAGTGAAATGATAAAATATTTACTCGTTTATATTTCGAAACGAAACTCTATTATATTAACAAGAAAAAGACAACATCAACAAATGAATTTAAGGACGATTTCAACAATAATTTATAAAATTGAGATCAACATGAATAAATAAATCACCAGAAATATTTAGCCTCTTTATTACGCGTTTTAGGTATTCCTTCACGTGAGCTCAGTTAACCGGAGATTCTATCCTGAAACGACCAGTGCTGTACCGTCTCGAGTGTTGGAAGGTTTGCAGCGAATTGTATCTTACCGCTTACGCGTCGGGTTTAATAAGATATTTTATCTATGCTGTATACCGTAACTGCGTATAATTTAATTAAATACGCCTACCGAAAAACAGTAAAATTTCATATTTTACTTGAAACCAAGGTTACGAATCAGTCGGTAGTCACATTAAAGGCACGGTCTTTGAGTTTTGCTTCTGGTTATTTACTTATTCAAAGCATAGGTATTATACGCGCCACGGTTCTAAAAGGTTCTGAAGTTAGATGCAAATGGAGGCTTGCGCAGGTACAGTCGGTTGAAAAACTACAACCTCGCGCTATATATTATTATTTTTAATTTTTCTTTAATCTAAAGGTCTAATTCCTTGCATAAAGTCACCTAAAAATTATGTTTCGTGCTTGTCTATGCAAAACTGTATTAGGTATCTTGATCAATTAATAATAAAAAAAAACAACTTAACAATAGCGTACTGAACTGTACTTTATAGCAGGAAAGCGACAAGTGACACGATAACCAATCACTAACGAGCGCACGTTCTGTGCTGGTAACTGGGAGGTGGTGGGAGTCTTCCTTTCCCACAAAACAACCAGAACGGCTCTAAAATATGCATTTGCGACGCTGTTTGTGACTAACTTCAGAACCTTTTAGAACCGTGGCGAGTATTATACCTATAATAAAACTGTAAAGGAAAATTTGTTTGCATCCGATATTTTGATCCAATCCTCAAAACTTCTTCGAGGATTTCAATGGAAGATTCTGGTTATTTACTTATTCTAATGTTCAAAGCATAAGTACCTACCTACAATAAAACTGTAAAGGAAAATTTGTTTGCATCCGATATTTTGATCCAATCCTCAAAACTTATTCGAGGATTTCAATGGAAGATTGTTGAATGAGTAAATAGTTTACTTATTAATGATACCTATTGATAGCGTCCAAATTGACACAAAATTTATGCTCACGGGAGTCAAATCGTTAATCCAGGCTAATCTGCAATATCTATCCACCAGCGCAGCATGAAAATGGATGATGTGTAACTTTTTGTCCGCAATCATATATCGTGTAAGAACAATTCCGAGGGATATGTGTTATTTCGCCGTCACTATCGTAATTTGTAGCGAATAATGATTGGGGCTGTCAAAGGATTCTCCGTGGGCCAGCCTATACCTGAACCATGTTTGTGTAGGTACCTGCCAAAGGATTTGCGAATGCAATATCAATTCACAATCACATCGGCACCAGATTTACACTGATCCCACATAGATATATAGTATGTGCTAAACGAGAAGGTACACATTTCCGAAATTGCGATCGCACGCAGTCGGTTCCCAGTGGCTTGTTGTATTGAGAGTTTCCAATCTTTTTAATGCACAGCTCTTCCGCTGTGTTCGACAAGGCCATAAAACAAAGATGTTCAAAGGATTCACGGATATATATATTCTATATAAACATTTTCAAAAATGGTGCCAGACTGTTCAGGAGGTTTTGAAACGTCGAGAAATTTTGGTCCGACCTCTAGATTCCGCCATTCGACCGACGCCAATAATATGTACGGTACTTATATCAAAAAAGGGCAAACCGCTAGTTTTGGATAAAAATAGTTTTTTCATTTACTTCTTCGAGATTAGTAGTCACTAGTAGAACTCTTAGGAGGGGATACCAGGTAAGGTATTAAGGCTGTCGGAACGCTCTGAATTTAAGTCACACTACGAGACTAAAAAATGCTGTTGCAAGGGTGCCGGTGTCAGTTGATTACTCTAAATTTTGGAAATATCTGGAAGATTAAAAAACTTTTCCGAAAAAGGATGAGTCACTTTAGGTTTGTGATGGAACAATTTTGTGGAATAAGTACGAATAATGTCGTAGTGTGACACTAAAAACGTGTGTTAATTAATGCCAACTTTTTTCTAGGAAATCGTACAGAGACCTAGAGACCTATATTTGTCCTTTATCTTCCTTGTAGAGAAAGAATGTTTGCAAAATGTTGACGAATAAATCTACAATCAGCTATCAGCCGAAACCCTATTTTTGGCTTAAATTCAGAGCGTTCCGACAAACTTAACACATCTAAAAATCTGATAAGACATACTCGAAATTATAATGAGATGTTTGGACAATTATTTCACAAATGTTTATTACTAAATTAGCAACGTTTCGATATCCATGATATTTTCATCAGGCTTCTACAATAAAATTACAAAATACATGGTATTCAATATACTAAAATATTTTAGTATATTGAGAATAATTTAGTATATTGAATACCATGTATTTTATAATTTTATTGTAGAAGCCTGATGGAGATATCATGGATATAGGAACGTTGTTAATTTAGTAATAAACATTTGTGAAATAATTGTCCAAACATCTCATTATAATTTCGAGCATTTAATAATATGGACGTAAGAAAACTACACATCTGATAAGAAACTTATCATCCTAAATGCAAAATTATAAAAACGGAACAAGTATACCTGAAACATATTTGAATCCTCTCGATCAAAATATCAATACTTTTTAGTCTTTCATTTATGCGGAAAGCACGTAGATATACCTTTTACGCATACACAATTTAATGTGTCAACATATTTTTCATTTAATTAATTCCCTTTCAACCCCTTCTATGTCAGATATTTTTTAGTTAGCTAAAGAAGACTTTTAATGTGAAAAAAAAAATTTTTTAATTTCAGATTTCCTCCAGATAATTATTACACAGCCATAAAAAAAATAATTAAATATGCTTTCAAAATTAAAAGTTGTACATCGGTACATTTTTGAGTAGGTACTAAGTATTGATTATTATCTGTAATTGTAATATGAAAATTTTAAAAGCGTAAAAGGGTTGTTCCTACAGACAATCACAGATCTGCCCCCGACGAGTATCTTCATATTAAAAAAAAAAAATTAAAACTAGGTATTAGAAGGAATCCTTTAGTTACACAAATAATTAACATTTAAATAGAGGGATGTTGACTGTATTCAAATAAAAACATAATTTTAACGAAAAGTAGTAGTTTCTATGATAGAAATACTAAAAAACACTTTATTTTTCCTTATTTTTAAGGAATTTAAATAATATTTAATAAATAGAACCTAATAAAATCACTCTTAAGTCACGTGACAACAGACACCAATCAGAGCGCATGACGTCATATGTTTAGCCGCTGTCAAAAACTTCATTGTTTGGTTAATATTTAGTGTGTAATTTATTATTATTTGTTTAAAGGAAACGTCAAATTACATGTAACTATAGCAACGACTACGAAACAATTTTTCATCACCTCAGTTTACTAACGTTTATAAGCACAGAATACGCATCTATAGGATGGTAGCTCCCGTGTAAACTTTTGAGCCTCCTTTGGTATGAACAGGTGACGTCACGCGACTAGTATTGGCGTTTTGGACCGAAATTTGAAACGGGATTTAAAATACATGATTTTTAACTCTTGAGTTGTATTTAAATAAAAATAATAAATATTTGTGGCAATATTAGGTACTTATGGACGATTTAAAACACTTTCCCAAAAATACTCAACATCCCTATTGTGATACATTTATATCAGAAAATTATGAAGCTTTCGTCAAACCCTTTACAGTTCTACTACCACGCAGGGTCACGTGCACGAAAATTAAATTTTTGTTTCGTTTAGCACGTTCGTTTTCGCGACGTCCCATACACAGGGCGTCGCGACGCACACTTTGGGAGTCGCTGTTTTAGTCTATTATTTACAAGACGTATTACAATGTAATGCAATACATCAACACACTTATTTATTTGGTGATTACTTAGCACGCTGTAAACGACGCATGAAAAACACCTACAGCTCCGAAACGACACTTTGCTGTTAAAAAGAAAATTTACAGCCATAAATTAAGGCAGATCTTATCACACGCACAATACACACGCATTCCAGTTTTAAATTGCTAATCTTTTTATGCGTCGTAAAACGTTTAAGTATAAACACTTATGTAATATACACCGGCGCTGTGGCCCGGGAGCGTCGCGGCGGCGGTGAACGCACGACGACCGGGCCGGGCAGCCACTTTACCCTAAACATTATACAATATTGCAAAATAAATTTAACGTCCGCCCCTTGATAATAAAAGCGGCGTTGATGCCGACGTAACGCGCGTATACGGTGTGTTCCAAAATAATCATTATCGAAAAAATATGCTTCTCTATATTAATAATTTCGTCGAATGGTACAGAAGACTTGAATGAAATCTATAAAACATTATTAAGCATAAAAAATAGTTTAAAATTTCTTATCGGTGTACAGAGAACTAATCATAACAGACTATTTCTATTTATAGTTTTTCTGCACCTTATTATAGTATTCTCTCAAATTTTTACCCAGGATAAGAGTCTTATTATAACAACACTATGTTCATATTAGGGTTTTATTAACGGTCTAACCTTTCGGTTGATGATTCAACCATCCTCAACCATCAACCGAAACGTTAGACCGTTAATAAAACCCTAATAAGAACATCGTGTTTTTATAATACGCCTTTTATCCTGGGTAAAAATTTGAGAGTATTTCTAATTATATTATTACTGTTTATAAAGCTCAAAAAAAAATATATATAAAAATATTTTAATTAGATATCTTGATTTTTTCATTTTTCCTTTTAAAATTTCTCCCTTTGTAACTTTCGAAACAGTTAATCGATTTTAACTAAATTTGGGTCGCATGTTGCAATTCACCACCGCACGAAGCCTATTTAAAATGGGTACAATCGGGCCATTTTAAGAGTGCTTTTGGGGTTGAAAAAAGCTTTGGGGTCCAAAAATACCGAAAAAAATTCATAATCGTTTCAAAATTAAAATTTAATCGTCTGGTAGCAATTAAAAAGTGCTCCTACAATTTTAATAAAATCGGCCCGACAGGACCGAACTTAAAAATTATGAAAACACTGAATTTACGTACTTAGGGATGTATTGTACAGATGTTAGATTAATAATATTATTTTAACTGAGAAAAAATTATTATTTTAAGGGGTGTACCAAGGGAGGCAATTTTTTTTTATTTTGTTGAAAAACACACTTAAGTTTACGTAATAAAGCCACACAACCCATATTAGCAAATACACTATACTGTCGACAGGGTTTTGCCACTGCAACCCGAGTTTTTGTTTTTTTTAAATGAAAAATACGAAGAAATAATTTTTTTCCCAATAATCTATTTAAAAAATCAACCGAGCTGGGTAGAGTAGTGGTTACAGCACTAGACTCGCAATCGGGAGGTACGGATTCGAATCCCGGCGGGGACAGATGTGGCTGGGACTTTTTCCTACTGCCTCTCGCCGAAACGATAATTCCTGTACCGGCCATCTTGATTGTGGTGTTCCATGGTTTCCCTCAATTAATTCCCTATAAATATCGAGATGGTTCCTTATTCGAGACCTATCAAACTCCCAGTTCAAAAATTACCTATCCTATCCTAATTTCCTATAATTCCTTCATTCGCCCATTGCTATTAGTTAAGTTGAAGTTTTAGAAATGAAAAATAACGGGAAGTGGTAAAATGGAAAATACTAATGGTGCGAATGGCGTGTGTTATGACATAAAGTCGAGAAACGGACGTTAAACGCATTATTATTATTATTATTTAAAAAATCAGCGAAAAATAGGACAACACTCAGCTGGTCCTGTCGAGGCAACACCTACATTTAAAGACACATTCCGTATGAGAATCAGGCAAGACAGACTCACACACACCCGACATTACAATACATGCAGTCTAGTTCATGTACAGTCAAAGGACAGACGACATTATACAATTACTTAGCATAAAGCGATCATGACGCGCTGCAGCGACAGTATAGAGTTTATAACGCGTCCGTGTAATGTGTGTTAGTTATATCATGTATAATGTTATGTCATCAGTTCACGACGCTCGCCGCACCACCAACCAGCACCCCCCACGCACTACGCATGCCGCATCTCGGGGCGCACAGACCGTCCATAACACGCGTCCCACCTTAATGCATATATGCAAACTGGGTGGCTTCTGAACAAGGTGTGCGCTGCTTGCTTATTAAGGCTGTCGGAACGCTCTGAATTTAAGCCACACTACGAGGCTAAAAAACGCTGTCCGCAAGGGTGCCGCTGTCAGTTGATTAGTCTAGATTTTGGAAGTCCCCAGTGCAAATGGACGATTCAAATTATCACAATAATCACGGTGTATAGAGTGGTCACAAATATTTGATGATAAAATTGTATAGTTTCTAAAACGCAATTCTGATGTGAAAGATCTAATGGCGAGCTTGGATGGGAGTGAAAACGTTTAGATTGCACGTTGCTAAATCGCTCCTCTAAGTGTTTCACTCTCAACTACTCTACAAAATGGCTACTTTATGTGTATGCCGGCTTTTATCTGGGTAATTTTTATTATCTGCCAGACGGTTCACATTTTACAAGCTTTTATAATTCCGTAAAATATTTACTGAATAAATTCAGAGATGTTGATGTTAGTCGATGTTTTTACACTACGCACCTTGTCTGTTTGACTCTATGGTCGAAAGGACGAAACGGATGAAGGCTCAGAAGCATTTGTGTGCAATACTGTAATCATCTAACCCCACATAATACGACATTAAACGGATAACCCGTGCCACACTCTCGTAAAAAATAACTGTATGAAACGAGATGTGGTAAAATCATTACTGAACGTGCGAATACTGTTTTTTTTTTTTTTTTTTACTTTCTGATATAATACAAATGCGAGGACGAAATGGATACTGCGCGATAAAAAAAGTATAATTTATTATTATTTCAGCATTAAAATATCGCCTGAAAAATGCCTAAATTTCAGATTAAAAAGTATTCTCAACATAAATATTTTGTTTCATTCGAACATTTTTTTGAAGTAAAACTTCTTTTGACCAGGTAGGGTAAAATTCATTCTTGAAATCGAAAACGTAACGAACGTGTATATTGTAATACTATAAAAATCGACTGTAGAACATTAAGATAAGTTGGCGACGAGGTGAAATACTTGCCTCGTAGCCTAAAGGTCGTAGGCTCGATGTTTTTTTTTTTACAATTACACCAGTTATACTTCCGTAGTCTGGAACGTAAAATACTATCTCCTTTTCATATATGTTACCTATAATATCACCACTGATTTTGATGATTCTTTTTCTATTTGATAGGACATATTTTCATTGTGATGTCATATAAATTTTACTTAGATCGGCTCAGGAGTTTTTTTTTAATTTCCCACATTACATATTTTTTTTTAAATCTAGGTATTGATAGCGATAATCTTTAGTGCGGCTTCGATAAGGTGTCGCTTTTCTGTAAAAAAATATTTTTCACTTGTATCTTTGGAATAACTTTTTACAATACTCAGTTGGGATTTTGGAACTTTTTGAGTGAAAAAAGCGAGATTCTTTCGTCAAAAGCGGGACATAGTAGAAAAACGTTTATAATCAGAAGTTTTTAAATATTTATCTTTTTATTTGAGTTCAAATTACGTTTACGTGACAATAGATAGCAAAAATAGCCATAGAAAATGTATTTTAATAAAAATATGATATTTTAAATCAGATTTACCCTATCGTTAAATAGTTGAGTCTTATTCGTCTTCTGAATAAAAAAAAAAAATAAAAAAAATAAAAAAAACAGAAATCAAAATCAAAAAAGTTTTATTCATTAGAAAAATATGGCGTTTCAAACAATAATCTGAGGAGTGAGTGTTACAAATTGCAACTTACAATAAGAGAATAATTATTTACGCACGGACGAGTTATCCCCGAAAAGCGGGACTGAGCTTGTCCCGCGCGGGACATTTAATTTTGATTTAAAAATCGGGACGTCTGGCAACGCTGCTGTCCGTATATTCGCACCTACGCGCAAGCAGCAAACCGACCATCGATCTATCGGACCGACAAACGCCCATCCGACATTATATTTCTGTACTCGCGTATTTAAGGTAGGTAGGTAATTAGAACGCGTGCCACATCCACAAAAACTACCTTTGATGTTTCGTAATCACTAGAGCTACAGTAAGATTTAATTACACATCATTTCAAAATAAATAAACAACGGAAACCAGTCACATATTTTTGTCACTATTTTTAAATATAATTATATTATATAACTGAGTCATAGATCTGTCTATATCTCTATCATATCTTACAAGCTTGCCATAGAAGTTTCACTTCAGAAATATTGTTTGAATTGTTATTTTTTGAACAAGATCGATTTAAAATTCTACATTATTAAAATCAGAATTTCTAACAACGCGTTTTGCAATCCAGTGTTAATCTTGTAGATAAAACAGGCCTCGAAAATATTGTTCCTGCGTTTTTTCTCGACTCAACAATCGAGTACTTCTTGAAGTTATACTTCTTTTGGTGCAAAATGTATGGTGAGATTGAATTTTGAATATGCGGACACACTATATAAGATCAAAATTAACAGGATGAAGTTGCCGACTGGAACATCAAAAGTAAATAGGACGAAGTTGCTCGTAGAAAAAAAGCTACCAACAGAACAGAGACAGTGAACCATTCACTTACGCTAGTGGACATGCCTTCGTCATACATCGTTGTAGCTATTTTTCGGTTCACTGACTGAGTGAAGAGGTTAGAATATGGTTAAAAGCCTTGTTCTAATTATCTAATCTCACTCCAGTCCTATTATTTTATATCAACAAATTATTTGCATGCAAATTAAAAATTAGTTTTTAATCATGCCAAAGAAATATAACTTCTAACGCACCCATTTTTTTCTCGTTTCGATTATTTGTGTCTAGTTGCATACCTCTAAAACATTATTAAACAGTAAAAAAAAATATTTTTTAAAACCGAAATTATTACAAACTTTTTAATGAACGATTGTTTAACTACAATTTATATTTACATGTGTACTTTAACTTTTATATCTACTTGATCAAAACATTTAATAGTTATAAAGCTTGAAAAAGTCCCAAACAAGGGACGAAACGTCGTTATAAATAACAAATAAGTGTTTACTTAAAAAGTCCTTTTTTCCAACAAATCATTTTTATATTAATTACTAAGGACAAAAAAGAAAAAAAAAACGTCAATATTATTAAATAGTTTCGGAATTGTACATCAACATTTATCCACATACACACATAATAATATTGTTACGGAAACCTATTTTTATTTTACAAGCATACAACGAGGTCACCAAATTATTGAGATCTGGAGCAGACCAGGTGCGTTCGTACCGAATTATTTATGTGCCAAATAAATAAAACAAACGAGTCTTTGTAGTGTACACCTGATAGTTTGAAATATGATTCTTTTGTTCACAGTCTGTCGAAAATGTGCCAGCACAATATATTTCGAACTACTACTAAATCTGGAGGTTCATTTGCGAGAGACGTTTAATCATGCGCGACATTTGTGTAATTTTATTTTTGAAGCTGTGCCTTCTTAACGAAAGCCTCGGGACAGGCAGTCAACTGAGAAAAAATAAGCGAGAAAGCGATATGCGAGATCCGTCACGAAATAAAGACGCTCTTACGTATTTGTGTTCAGATCATGGCTTAGACCATAATAAATGTATATTACGCGCCACGGTTCTAAAAGGTTCTGAAGTTAGATGCAAATGGAGGCTTGCGCAGGTACAGTCGGTTGAAAAACTACAAACTCGCGCTATATTTCTATTTTTAATTTTTCTTTAATCTGAAGGTCTAATTCCTTGCATAAATTATTTTTCGTGCTTGTCTATGCAAAACTGTATTAGGCATCTTGATCAATTAACAATCAAAGAAACAACTTAACAATAGCGTACTGGACTGTCCTTTATAGCAGGAAAGCGACAAGAGACACAATAACCAGCGATAACCAATCACAGACGAGCGCACGTTCTGTGCCGATAACTGGGAGGTGGTGGGAGTCTTCCTTTCCCACAAAACAACCAGGACGGCTCTAAAATATGCATTTGCGACGCTGTTTGTGATTAACTTCAGAACCTTTTAGAACCGTGGCGAGTATTATACCTATCTTTTTAACGCATATGAATTTTAGACTGTGACTGTAAATAATTGATGGTTAACAGTTTCTGATATAATTAAAAGGCACAAGAGGGAAAAAATGAACGAAAAGTAAATAAATAAATATATATCGTGTATACCTATATAATATATAAATAAAATAGATCATCTTCGATTAAATAACTTACGAATATAATAAATAACACATGCATGTAGCGTTCGTTTTAATTAAAAAAGAACACGATCATTAACAAGCTCTAGTTTATGCATACATTATTAAAACTTCCACGCATGAAGTCGCACGGCAGCGGAAGTCAGTTAGCAATTAATTATATATCTTTATTATATGAAGTTACGAACAATTATGAGTGTACAAAATATGTACGATTAATTTATTACACTGTACAGAGGACACAAAATTTAACTGTCAATCACGAACAGGCTAAAGAAATACTTGACTCATAATGAAATGTCTCCGTGTGAATTATTTAAAACTAGCTGCAAGCCCGGCTTTACACTGACCAAGTTCTGTGCGTATTCAAAATCGTATCAGAAGTAGCCATATAAAGGCTATTTTCGCGTCTTTAATGGTCTTCTAGACATGGAGAATATAATGATTTGTGATAGATTTCAATAAAGTCTATCGTACCGAAGTGTCACCTATGAAACACTTCATCAAAGACTGAAATGGATAAAACAGTATTCGATAAACTGTTTGATTAACAGAGATGGGCAAGTTTTGTCATGGCGTGTATAATTGTCATGCATTATTATTATTATTGTAATAACGTGAGTAATCGAATTTAACGGATACATGTAGTCGATACGAAATTAAATATTTTTTTATGATTAATATATAATTTTTGATAGATATCTCAATCAAATTTACCGTACCCCTGGAATTATCAATATATATTAGTTTTCCATTTCACTTTTAAATAAAAAATTTCAGTGAAACTTACCGACCGAATTGAATCTTTTGTAGTTATAAATATGGATTTACCTGAAACAAAAGAAGAAAAAGTTAATAAGTAATTTCAAGTGATAAATCTGCAGATACGTAATTACAGAAGACAGTCTCGGCACATGGCCTGTTTATACCGGGTGTTCTTAAGAACTTACTAAAAGGATTTGAATGCAATTTTATCATTCGATAGATTATTTCTTGAGGCAAGTTTAGGTCCGGTTTCGCGTTAGGACTGGACATTTCGTACTACATAAAATACAAATCACATATAAAAAATCATTTAACAATGGTAGCATCATCAGTGGATGATTAAAATTATATTCTTCCAATATAATAAGCATTTATTTGTTGAGCCCATTTTGGAATACAATAGGTACGTCAAAATACTACAAAAGAGAACACTTAACTACAAATTTCCAAAATTTCAAGTAAGGAGTAGGAGTTTTTAATTATTTTATATTCTTTTAGTGCTTTCTTAAACTTTAATAATTTTTTTTCGATTTTTATGTTAATTGATAATTTTTCAAATATTTTCAAGTTAGTATAAACGGACCCTTTTTGGAAGAAAAAAATGTTAGGGTTTTGTGGCCACTTTTTTATTATTCAGTGATAATCATCCTGAACAATCATCATACGAGCTTACTTTAGTTTTAACCCATTTTTTCCCAGTGTTCCAAAATTGGAACTCTACGTTTCTCCAAGTGTTCCAAAATTGGAAAAAGCGCTTAAAAAAATTATAGTTATGTTCACAAAGTTTGCCAACCTGCATTGTTTTAAACAGAAAAATCACACTTAAAATAATTGCTGCTGTGAAATACTATTTATATACTATTTATAAAAATATTTATTTATTTATTATATAATTTATTTATTTATTATTTACTATTTATTTTTAGTATTTATATAAAATTCGGGAAAAAAGGGTTAAAAATGGTGCAAATGTACTTTCAAAGAATAATGCATTTTTCTGAACTTGCGCCTCATAAATATTAGAAATTGTATCTGCACTTTATTACCAGTACACGTTTCGAATACATTATTTGCAAAATCCGACCCACGAGTACTTGTCAATGACAAATGAGAATCCGTTGTGCTTTTTTTAGACGCGTTCTGTTTAAAAAATAAAATACAATTTACATAGGTTAACCTATGTATGTGTGTGGGCAAATATCAACTGTATAAACAGAACAGAGACAAATGTTTTGCGAGTCAAAAACCCTATCCGACAGAAATAAAATTTCACCAATCTCAATTAACAAGCTGTCTTAGAGTCAATATTGAAATAAAAAACTGTATGTGACGGTCGAGTTCTGGAACCGAATCAAGCAATCTTTTTACCCTATAGACTGCAACGTCAATATCAAAATTACAAACGTTAATTTACTAGCCTATACGCGCAAAATTATATTATATACTTTATTATGTTTGTTCAGCCATAATTTCACAAAGGGTCAACCAATTTGAAAAGTCTCGATGCAATTTTGTTTAACGGAATGGTTTCGTATTAGCTTTATAAAACTCGGTTCAGTCGTTTTTCACCGACATCTAGAAAATAAAGATATATGTTACCTCATATATCCAGCATTTGTGAGTCGATTCTGATTACCTTTTGATACATAAAAACTTTCAAAAAAAAATTTTATGTGATTTTTTTTGTAATGAAATTAGCTCCGATCTCAAAACTTCATTATTTTCATCTTTTTAGTGATTTTTTTGAAGGAGGTTAATATATTTTTTTTAAAGTTTTTTTATTTTTTACTTTTTAGTGGTGGATTTGATTTCGCACATTTTTAAAAAATACTGAACCGATTTAAGTAAAATTTATGTGGGATCACCCTGAAGATGTGCCCTATTAAATAAGAAAAGAATCATCATAATCGCTTTACAAATGTTGGAAATATGAGGTAGCATATCTACATTAAAAAATATGTTTTTTTGACGTCATTTAAAAACGGATTAACCGATTTTAATAAAAATTATATGGAACCACCTGGGATGTATACCCTTTCAAACAAAAAAATAATTTTCCGAATCGGTTCAGGCGTTTGCGAGTAATCGGGGAACATACATAAAAAATAAAAAATAAAATAAAAAAAAAAAAAAAGATTCTGACGAATTGAGAACCTCCTCCTTTTATTTGAAGTCGGTTAAAAATGTAACGGGATCTCTATCTGTAACTTTTCAGATTTTTCAACTTTTTTTAGATCTTTTAGATGAGAAAAATGTTTTCACAATTTGTCTGCACCTGCTTCATTAGTGTCACGATGAAAACATACATTAAAGCGAGCGAATTCGCATGTAAACACCGGCTAAAATATGTTTTGCAAAATACAAGAACATCTGTTCAGATCATAAATTCTCGGACGATCTCGGCACCTCTTCAGGGTTAAGTCGCGCATTAGAGACTAGAGTAATGATAAATAAATCGAGAACACTGACTTCAGACATTAAATATTGCTATGTAGAACAAACAAGAATTCTTTAAACATATCTACGTACATACATGAAGTACAAGATGATATATTTGCACATAGTGTTATTTGCAGAAATCATAGCCGGGTCGTAACTTCGAGATAGAGATGGGAAAAACGGATCTTTTTAGCGATCTGCATCTTTGCATCTGGATCCCGTATATGAGCCGGCTCACTGAACCGGTTCAAAAAGAGCCGAGTTCTGAATATGTTACTGCAATCTGCCACTGAGTTACCTAGTTCAGTCAATCATAACACGACCTGTATAGAATCAAGAATGCATAGCCAAACATGTGATGCATGAGTCATTTGAGCTGACAGATGGATCAAAGCAAGAGCTGATACGTAAGTGTAAAATGTGCTTCTGTGTGTTAAGTGTTTCACTGAGTTATGCGGATCCGTTGATCCGTCGGCTCAAAAAAAGTGAGTCGGCTCTCACGGATCTTCTGTCGGAGTCGGCTCTTTGAACCGGTTCAGATCTGAGTTACCCAACTCTACTTCGAGAAATGTTTTTGAAATCAGGCCAGACACCATAGCAAATAATGGCTCCATAAATTTATTTCTTTTTTTATACACACAAGCCCGTCGAACTGTCTGAGTTATTCTTAGATCTCAAGAGTATTGTGCGGTAATAATGCCGTAATCGATGTTCATATGTTATGTAGAGTAGTATCGTTTTATAAAGAGAGTGGCGCGAGTGAGACAGAGATTGTAGGTTGAGCGTCTATAATCTAGAATCTGTCTCTTTCTCGCCACTCTAAAAAACTATACTTCTCTACAGGATGACTTATACCTATAGTAAGGTTTTTGATTCGGTTTTCATCATCATTTAGAGAATTTCTTCCGGAAGATTTATGTGTATAATGCATTTATATTAAATCAAAAATTAAGTAGAGAAAGCTCGATGTTTTGTAATCGAGTCCTAATAAGACGCTTTTCAATTAAATATGTTAGTTACCTTAGATTTTGATTTAGATCAAAATTGACCTTCACACAATATCACTTCAATGAATCTCTTAGATAAAAATTACTCGTAACAAAATAATTATGGTAGCGATTAATCCTTATCTAATTAAACCTTCTATCTTTAGGCAATCCCGGGTCGCTAGTTTCAGATATAAGACGTTTGACAACTGAGGTCATAGGAGTGGTAAAGTAACGAAGACGCTTTAAATATGAAGAATAAACGAAAGCCTGGTCGTAAGTTGTTTAAGAAAAAAGTGAAAATACTGTCACTTCTTTTTTGGCTTGCCTGTAAATCGGTAACAACAGTATAAAGGTTGTCGATGCCTGGTCTAGTGGTTAGGAAACGATCGAGCTCTGCAGAGAATTGAGGTGTGAAGAATACATAGTAGAATGTATAAAATTCAATTTTAGTAGGGTTTTGTAGCTTGTAAAACGCATTTTACTATCTGTGAACGCAATATTTTATTAAATAAGATACCCTGCCACTGGATAGACAGTGGATAGTCCATTTCCGCTACAAAACTTTTCACTTTTCAAGTTTGTAGAGTGCGAAGTGCATTATCAATAGCGACCAGCGTTGAATCCAATAATTTATTTGAGTTTTTCTTTTGCACTTTTCACTTAGCGAAAAATATATCTATTCACAAAGCTTGGGTATTATTAGCAAAAATATAAACCGAATCGTAAATTATATATTTTTACTTACCATTCCTATGATGGCAGGTATTGGATTTAGTCCGATTTTTTTCGAAATTTTAAGGTTATTGGTCTACTGCCGTATTAGTAGTAATTGCGCCCGTATTTTGTTGCAATAAAAATTATTTCTTATTCAAAAATTATATCCATTAAATCATATAAATAATGTTTTTTTATTACTTAAGAAAATAATAATTAAAGATTAGACATAATTTGACTTCAACAGTATATTTCGTATAATGTATCTGACAGACAAACCTCGTTCTAACATGGTTGAACAACAATTTTTCCCTAAAATTAGACATGATTTTTTTCTTCTTAAAGAGTCAAACTTTCGAATAATCGATTTTTCAAAATTTAATAAGTGCATTTTCGGTGTGTTTCTTATTTAACGTGTAAAAATCACTTTTTTAATACTTAATTACATGAAAATTAAACATCCAACATTTTTCAAAGAAAAATTGTCGAATGCACGCAATATCCATAGATAACACATTAAAGTTTCAGATTTTTATCTGCATATTGTTCTAACTTTTAAATATTGAATAACCTTAACCACACCTATACATTTTGATATTAAAATCGTTCGAGACCATTTTCTGATTAATGTCATGCCTATTACGAAAACAGGAGAAAATAAAATATGCACATAGTGGTTGGCCATTAATTTCGACCTGGGGTTTTGGTGAAAGCTAACATTAATGAGTCGAGAGTACGGATAAAATGGCACCAAACAGTTATATAGAAAGCACATATTATTTGTTTTAATGTTCGCAATCGACAATACGAATTCTGAACGTATGAACGAAACATAACATGTTGGTTGAGAATGTTCAACTTCGAAAATGAGTAGCGAAATGCCTATAGTACAACTGGTGACAAAAAACAATGTGTTATTAAAAAACAAAAATGTGGTCAACCAACATTTTTTCATTTTTTTTTTTTAGTTTTCCGGAAGCTTTTCTATAATAAAAAAAATCCCAAAAACGTTGCATTACAAAACAAGTGCTTGTTTGGAGGCAATAGTGCTTCCTACTGAATACGCAAACGAAAATATGGAAATTTCAGTCATCCCATTAATTTGTATCGAGGAATTTCATGTGGTTGGTTCTTCTACTCAATATTATCATCAATTCATCTTCAAAGTTCAATTCCAGATATATGTTATAATAGAAAAGTTTAAGCATATTGAAGTTAGTCACACTATTGTTTCTTTTTAGTAAATTATTTAATCCATAATGTTTAATATTTTTATTATATCAATGTTAATTATTGTAAAATGTTTAGAGCTTGAAAAAGTCTTAATAAAAAAAAGACGAAACGTTGCAATCAATGAGTGTTTAAATTGATTTATTTTCATTATTCTATTTACCCGTGATCTTGTTTTCTATTATCATCAATCTTTTGTAATTCTGCTCCTGAGTGTATATTTCTGTAGCTGTGAATATAGGCAGGTTTAAAGGTAGGCGGGATAGCGATTCTCTTGTATTGTATCCAACACAGCGCACATTATCATTATTATCACCATCAACGCCGTCATCACATTGCTATCATCGCATTACTGTTACTATCACCAACGGGGACCAACAGTTGATATTGCTGCTGTCGTTCCTCTACAACCCTTTGGCTTACGCCGGGTGTGTCGTTGTTTTCTTTTCCAATAACATGTGTCACTTGTTCTAAAAAGAACCTGTTCTAAACAACTGTGTTATGCAAATAATATATCAAAAGGAGATGCAACCAGCTGAATTTCTAAAAATTATATAAGAATTTTTTTACCAATCTTCTGAAAGCACAGATACGCAACTTCGAGTCAGAACCAATGCTGTCACCATGGTTTTATGAATGGTAGTACCCGCTTAACTAAAAATAACGTTTCTGATTTTTAGTTGAATTAAAATGAGTTAATTTATCCAATAATTGGCGCGCGCGGTAGTAATCGCATTCTTAGTGACTAGCCTACTTGCTTCACGTAAAATTATATTTCCACCGCTCACTCGGTATTCCATTGTGACATTGAGCAGTTTTGTAGTAATACCGACGATATCCAGATCTGTATGATTATTAATAGGCATGTGTAACGTTTTATTTTGTTTATATTTCAGTATCTGAAGCAAGCAATGACTTCATTTCAAGGATACAAACATACAAACAACGTTCTTAAATTAGTTTTCGATATTAATGATTTAATATGCACATTCGCACGTTTCGTGTCGTTCTAAAAACGTCATTTCCAGTAAACTTACAATCGTATTTATAAGTTATTGGTCATTTATGTTAAGAGCTAATAATTTACGAATGATAATAATAATAATATATTTATTTGCTTTGCCAATAAAGGATACAAAATCGTCACGGTGGATCCATCAAGGACAGTAGTAGGTCCATCAAGGACTCAATCATTCATAACTTAAAAACACATCCAATTTGTAGAAAGCGTTTGATAATAAAAATTATTTTAAGTGTTTTTTAAACTTCGACAGTTTATCGCATTGTTTAATACTTTGAGGTAGTTTATCATAAACAGCAATACCTAAACTATTTGGGGATTTCAAAACATAAGTTGACAGTTCATAAATGTACACTAATATTCTGAAGGTGAAAAGTGTGTTTATCGCAGATAAACGACTGAACCAATTTAAATAATGTTCTTACTGTTACTTCTCGAGTAAAATAGGTTCTATACTATTATGCTAAAACAAGAGAATAAGCAGTGAGTGAGACATAACGGGGATTATTCAAAATTTGCCGGTGTTATATTTCATCTGTTGAAGGACGGCTGGCAATCGTTTCGAACGCATATAGAGAAATTATGAAGACTCGATTTGTCATTGTCGAACAATACAGTGAAGTAGCGATTAGACGGGCATTTGTTTTGCATGCTCGTGTCTAATAATCGAAGTGGCCCGATCATAGAGTGCTGTGGTTAAATCTCTTGTAGTTCGTTATTGAATAATCTACATATAGATTATGCAGTAAAGAACTTATAGATAGAACGCTGTGAAAAAATAAGAACAAGTAGTTGACAAAGCGTTTGAAATTTTCGTGGAATTGATCAAAACGGCGTGTATAGTTACTGTGAGAATAATCAACCAAGTCATAAATATTGATTAGTTACATATGTTGACTATCTGCAAAATAAAAACATACGAATTTCTCTCTCTCTCCAACTGGTGTCAAGCCGATACCTGTGTCAACGACGCTCGATTATAAGTGGCGCCTAACAAGATGGGGAGGGGGGGATTACAGCGACTCCATTGTAATCTGTTTCTGTGATTCTATTAGAGATGGGAAAAACGGGTCTTTTTAGTGATCTGCATCTTTGCATCTGGATCCCGTATGTGAGCCGGCTCACTGAACCGGTTCAAAAAGAGCCGAGTTCTGAATATGTTACTGCAGTCTGCCACTGAGTTACCTAGTTCAGTCAATCATATCACGACCTGTATAGAATCAAGAATGCATAGCCAAACATGTGATGCATGAGTCATTTGAGCTGACAGATGCATCAAAGCAAGAACTGATACGTAAGTGTAAAATGTGGTTCTGTGTGTTAAGTGTTTC
Source organism: Venustoraphidia nigricollis (assembly GCA_034508555.1). Classification (NCBI taxonomy): domain Eukaryota; kingdom Metazoa; phylum Arthropoda; class Insecta; order Raphidioptera; family Raphidiidae; genus Venustoraphidia; species Venustoraphidia nigricollis. The sequence goes on from JAVRKA010000013.1 coordinate 5,607,051, forward strand.
ACTGAGTTATGCGGATCCGTTGATCCGTCGGCTCAAAAAAAAGTGAGTCGGCTCTCACGGATCTTCTGTCGGAGTCGGCTCTTTGAACCGGTTCAGATCTGACTTACCCAACTCTAGATTCTATCAAAATGAAGAAAAAAAATATAAAGACTATCAATTATTTATTCCGTCATGAGCTGTGTCCCCGTAAGGTCCATTTAGAAGCGAATCAAACTATACACAAAAAGAATAAAACTAACATAAAACTAAGAACTATAAACCCTCCACAAAAAGAGCACAGAGATATGGCACGATAGTGTACAAGCGTGTGTACTATCTCAAATGAGATCCGGTCAGGCAAGATTCTGTACCTTTTGCTTATGTAATGTACCCACACACCCACCTCACGAGTACATCTATATATGCACACTTGGTAAATTATACCAGAGATTTAAAAACTAACATCGCACACATCGTTACACTGCTAGCAGGTGTGCTCTGTATTCGCTTTCCGCGTCAGAGCTGAGCTTCGTGCATAAATACGTTAATTTCACACGAAATCTACTCATGTTGTGGCTTTTTGAAAAGGGGACATTCTGTTTTATAAAGTAAAACCATTGTCAGATTACATCGAGTTCATAATAAGTCCTAAAATTGTAACTGAAACAGCAGTTGTCGGTTGATATGTACGTTCGAGCTGTACAGGTCGCAAACTGACGAATAACCTTGGTTTACGTTTTTATTCGCTTTGTTTACGACCCTAATTAAATTAATAGAAATACGTTGAGATGATTAATTTTTATAAACAATTATATTTTCTTACTAGTCGCTACCAGTAGTTTCGCTTGCTTTAAAAGATTCATGAAATCATTTGAAATCGTACAAGTTGTTCATGAAGTCATATTCTAATTGAAAATGATTGATAATGATGATGATGATCATCATCAGCTAATTTGGAAGCAGAATATGATGATGAAAAGTGAATAGCCCAAACTGAATCAACGGAGCATAACTAATATTAATTGAAATCAATTGTTATACAAAACTTACCAATTTTACACAAATTAATAAGCAATAAATTATGTTGGCATAAAATACAGCGTGGCCAATGAAAAACTATAATTTATAACGACTGATAGCACTATGAATATTTCGTAAGACCGATGCCATCATTGAGAAGCCACTGCTTTAAACTATACAGTGTGTATTTCACATATTATATAGTAAATTATTAAATTATTTTTTTATCCACGTCAACTTCTCACGTCATAAAACACAGGCCAAAGAACTCTTTGAAGGTAAACTATCCATAATGTGATGTATTTATCAAGGATGTGCTGACTCTCAAACATCTTCTATCGGTTTGAAGTTGTACTATTTCCTTAACATTTTAACTAATAAATAATTAACATCTTGCGAGGAATTAATTTCCCGGGAAGTCTGTGCATTTTTGTTGGAAATTCTTCGGGCATTATGGGAATGATTCGGCGATTTTAGATATCTTCGTCGCTTATGATGATATCTTTTTAAAATTAAATTTACCATATTTTGAGTAAAATAGAATTGTTTGACGTGATTAAAAATACATTTTAAGAATTCTTAATTTAACAAAAAACGGGAGTCCATTGGACTTCAATAAGTCCTAGGGTCCGAAAAACCTAGACCCGTCCCTGGACGTTGGTGACTTTAACTGTTGAGCATCTATAATTTACAATCTATCTATCTACTCAATTGGAATAACGTTCTGTTTGGTATTCGCAGTATATCTAACTGAACAGCCCTAACGTCCAATCGCAATTCACGACGTACCTTCTACATGTAAGTTCACATATTTTATGTACATACATAGATATTATACAAATGTTTACCCATTACATTAGTATGTTTGAATCCACCTGTTCATTCTAATCAGTATTCTTTCAGTTGATGCATGGTCTGTTGACTACTTTAGTCTATCATGATGACAAAAAAAAATTCCGGCAGTCGCTTTAAAATAAAATCTTTTATTTTATCTGGATTTCGAAAAACCAATGACGGGATCATATTAATCAACTATGAAACCCTTTCGGTATGACATTTCTTCCAAACCGGGAAATGACAAATTTCGAAATATTTAATACCATTCTTTTAGTTCAGTCAACTGGCATTTCGAAAAAAATACAACACGATTGTTTAAGAGGAAACTTGACTTTCTGGCTCAGAAGATATCTAACCATGGGGACGTTTTGGTGTTACATTCGACACCCTTTTTAATTTTCCAGAATTCGTTTCTATAGTTCTCAAGAAGTTACATACCGAAGTCACCCTTCTAGCTCATCGGGAAGTAAAAAACAACATCTAAAAGGAAAAACAGACAAGACACAGCATGGATTTTATTGTATAGATGTTATAGGCACGAACAATGTATAATACTTACGCACATACGATGCCATGTAACTAAAGTTCGCTGCACACGAGACCGGTTTTGCTGCTAGATTGCATGCTAGGCAGTCGCGTTGCCTCCAAGGGTAGAAATGACTACGCTGCGGGCTCCGTTGCTTGGTTACACGGTGGCATTCAGAATTAGAACCGGTGATTACTTTTAGTTCTTGATTCTGTACTGGCTTTGAGTAAGACCCAATCAGAAAACAGTATCCTATCACGTGGACGACATGGCAAACGTCATAAACAAACTGGCGTATAACACTCGCCACGGTTCTAAAAGGTTCTGAAGTTAGTCACAAACAGCGTCGCAAATGCATATTTTAGAGCCGTCTTGCTTGTTTTGTGGGAAAGGAAGACTCCCACCATCTCCCAGTTACCGGCACCGAACGTACGCTCGTCGGTGATTGGTTATCGCTTGTTGTCGTGTCACTTATCGTTTTCCTGCTATATAGTACAGTCCAGTACGCTATTGTTAAGTTGTTTCTTTGATTGTTAATTGATCAAGATGCCTAATACAGTTTTGCATAGACAAGCACGAAAAATAATTTTTTGGATGACTTTATGCAAGGAATTAGACCTTTAGATTAAGAAAAATTAAAAATAATAATATAGCGCGAGTTTGTAGTTTTTCAACCGACTGTATTTGCGCAACTGCGCAAGTCTCCATTTGCATCTAACTTCCGAGCCTTTTAGATCCATGATACGTACTATATATATTATTATTATTATAATAGTGTATATTTTTATTATTTGTAACAGTTTATAGTTAATAAATCAATAAAATATACCGTATATATTATTAATAAAAGCGCAATAATTGCTATTCGTGACGCACAATTTCTGCTATAACTGCGTTGTCGTCCATTTTTGTTGACATTTGAACAAAATCATCTATAAATTCAGCATCAGAACGTGCAACGTTTGAAGCCAAAACACATATACAAGATCATCACAACATCGAGCGCTTGGAACCTAGCAGCGAAAATAAGCAGTCAATTCCAGCGGTAAAACCAGCATCGTGTGCAACGAACTTAAGAATCGTAAACCGTTTCGTTTGATAGTGCGTAACGGCGCTAAGCTATCAGACATCAAACGCACCGCAACCTCCCGGCGTCAACGCTCAACTCCCAAAGCCCCAAATCAACTCCAGGTCGGCACACGCCAAGCGTCCTTTCACGTTCCCCCGACACTTCGCTGCCGATACATGAATAGTTCCGACTCTCTAGGCAAATACGCAATACATTGCAATATATTGTCAAACCATACAGTTCGAGGCTTCGTTCGCGTAAACGTCGATTCTGCTCTCAATATTCACTTGCATGCTGTCAATATTAGGTGTGCTTGGTACACTCAGAGAAAAAACATTGTAAAATCAAATAATGTTGCATTGTATCAAATAAATTCAAATATGTTTTGGCGTCATTGGGATTTTTATTTGAACTTACATGGCCAGCAACACATCAAAAACTTGTAATTTAAAATTAAACAGAGATACTGTCATATTGTTAAGAGCCGTGTTTAAATTTATATAACATAGTGCATTATCAAAACAAATGGAAATATGTTAAAATCGATACTCAAAAGTCAATGAATGAATGTAATTACAATTTTGAATATTTAAGGCGTTCCTTCTGATTTTAAACATTGTTTTAAAACTGTGTAACATTAAATTAAAAATGGGTCTATTTACTTTAATGTGGTTTTGGTTTATGTTGACCACACCATTACCATTAAAATATGGCCACTATATGCTTTAAATCAAAAATAGGAATGATCAATTTAATGTACGATTGCAATGATTATTGGACGAGGATATTGGGGTAGTAGGTAGTTAAAAATACGAAATTTGGCATTTTTTTTTATTGCAAAATACATTTGAGCCACAAATTTTCAGTTATTAACATAGCATAAAGAAACAAAACAAAAAACCTGTATTCTTCTACAAAATCAATCTAAACCTAGGTATAAGTTTACAACTTCACGTCGTTTTAACTGAGTCAATATACATATTGTCCCCTAGAAACTCAAATGGGTTCAGAAAGTGGCCCATTCTCGAGCGAACTTGGTTGGTTTTCTATCGCGCCAGAAAACAAGTAGTAGTAGAAGTAGTTTTTGTAGAACTAGGTGAACTTTCATGTGAGACATCTTTTTGCGAACTTGTATTTTGCAGCCAATTATTCACTTTATTAGCAAACGTCGACGCAAATGTGATGGTTTCGTCATCAATGCCGTACTGAAATACATAAATAATAATAATACTAATTTATTTATTTGAAGTACGCGAATTTGTCTTTACTTCGTGCTTTCTCCAGTAGAATAATTTTTCGCGAAACTCTGCTCGTAGCCCAATGTCAGAAATTGCGTCCTTAATATCGTCCTTCGATAAATATTGTAGACTCCTGTATTGTTATTCCACTATCTGAAGAAACTGAAATAAAAGAAAGAATTTATAATCGTAAAACATTTTCAAAATATAAATAAACATGTAGATTAACTGTTGAATGAAGTAAATGCCGTGTATTATTTTGAAACTTACTTTGTAAAACTGGCAACAATGTTATTAAGTTCCAAGAATTTAAAAGGGACTCCAGGTCTTGGGCGTCCATTAATAAAGGAACTTCTTGATTTGTACTTGTACATGAAGGCACATTGCTCAGCCCTTCATTTGGAATGTTCAGGGGCGCGGCATTGTTTAAATCATATAAAATCGCTGGTAATATATTAAAGCTGCTGTCGTCGTTCATTTTTATTCTTAATCTATAAGAAACAAGACAAAAATGTATGGTTCATTCTAATATTAGGCGAAATGTGAAAGAGGCAGTCAGCCAGCGGTCATCAATAGTATTGAAGTATCGCCATATTTTAAATGCGTTGTTTAGTTTTTGTCAATACCTATCGTTCATTGTTCTCATAATTACTTATTACCTACATATAGAGTTGCCATCCGTCCGGGTTTCCCCGGATTTGTCCTAGTTTAGAGGGCGTCCGGGGGGGTTTCATTTGTAGTCCGGGTTTAAAAGTTTTCAAGTCACCTTTTTTTTTTAATTAAAAGAGTATAATTTTTGTTTTATTTAAAGAAATTAAAAATGTGAGACTAGAATAGTTTCTTATAACGTTAAGAAGATTTTTTTTTTGTTAAAAGTGTATAATTTTTAGATAAATAATCATTTTTATCTCCCGTAGTCCACAGCATATTCACAATAATTAAGTTGTGAATTATATCAGACAACACTGCGGATGTCCTGATTGTCAGGCTATATTTAAGAAAAAATCAAATGCCGCTGTCGGGACTTGAATCCGAAATCTCCAGTTTCCGACTGGATGAGTTACCAGTTTCTCCACAGACATAATAAATATAACAAAAATAAAAAATACTTACCCAACACAAGTTGCAAATTCGAAGCGCCAGGCAGAAGATCTAGAGCACAGCCACAAAACACAAACCTCAGAATTCAGATGCTTACTGCTTTGTGAGCACAACTTACCACCTGCATATGCATTGCATCGCTCGGCTCAATATGAATCATCGATATGATACGAATTGCGCAATAAAAAGAAACAAACATTTTCAAAACAAATATGTGTCTGGTATTATCTAGTATGCGGCATTAACAATTCAAGTCAAATATCAAATGCCATGTTCACATGGAAACAATTTAAATTTAAATCTTTTCGAACTAAATATGTAAACCATTGAAATAAAATGAAATGGGATATTTTTATAAACATATATTACAATAAAAATCTTCATTTAAAAAAGACAAGGCATTTCTTTCGTTTCATGTTATGTAGATTTTAGATTTAAATCTATACGACTTTAAAACAATGACCGTCCGATTGAAACAAAAATGTCTGCCTACTTTTGAATTTCTTACATTGTAAAAATAAAAATATTATGCAGTTACAGAACTTAAGTAGAAATTCAACATTAAATTATTAAGAACGGATATGAAACAAATTTACTTTCATATAAATTAATAACTTTACCGTTTGAAATTTTAACATTCTGTGTTAAATCATTTTGAAATGGTTTCCATTTATTTATACAATGCGGAATTTTTCTGAGTGTATGTTAGTGTAGTGTAAATTTACACTGAAAAGTGTATGTTAGGTTTACCAACAGTATCAATTTGTTCTAGAAATTATCCAATTCAGACATGTATCACGTGACCTACTTTACATTACGGCCCCATTCCGAAGAGTCGGGACTGCTAGAGTGTACACTTTTAGTCCGATACTAGAATACCAAATTACACTTCTAGATAAAAACGCAATAGTGTCAAAAGTGTTAACACTTTTTACATTGGAGCACGATATCCAAAACACCTATTGATACGAAAGATACAAAGCATATTTTAAGTTTGGGTAATAAAGTACCTGTCATTAGTTTCATTAAAATTGGTTAAGTCGTTTTCGAATGAATCTAGTAAAAAACGGACAACACGTTCTTCTGACTTGGTAAATAAAATAATCTAAAACTCCGAAATAAACCGCAAAAAAATTACGGAAATGAAGTTTAATGTCAGATATTGATCGGTTTTAAGAATAGAGTCGGTGAATGGAGTTTCGCGACGTTGAAGAATTATTACGTCCTTTTAAAATTATGTAATCGGTCTTATGGGGAAAAAACCATGGGAGAGTTGTTATTTGGAGGACTGTTATTTCTTGGAAAAACTCCTACAGCGTGACTCGTTTACGTAATCCATTTTGACTATAATTTTCGAAGTAAAAAATAAGCATTTTCCTTATCCATCACTGAAATCTAAACGATATTACTGTCATCTTTTTAAATCGTTACTGGTGGATATTTATTAAGATGTGTATCTTATACAGTTTGGAATCATAGAGTACATTATCCACTCCATCTTATAGAACTTTTATGATGGGATAGAAATTGCCTATATTTTCCTGTAGTCGATGTTGGCTTTAGCAGCCTTTTTCTCATTCCATTTGCACAAGTTCCATGCTCCAGTCACACTCAAAGCTTGCACTTATCGTACCGTTCAGTCATAGAGAGTTGACAGTCAGATGATCCTTGCAAATATTTACATATTGACATTAGCAGCTTTAGTAGGTAATCCCTTGTAGGATTATGACACATCAAACAGATTCGATTTAAAACTTTTCTTATACTAGCTTCCGGTATAAACTAAATGTTCTTAATGTAACAGTTTTAATTATTTTCAGTGTATATTAATAATTAGCGTTGAAACGGTGATTAATCCTACATAAAAATGTGTAAAACGTCAAGTTTTCATCTGATAAGTGAAAATTTCAATGTAGATATAATTTGTGAAAACTGTATAATATTCTCCAATCTTCAGTGTTTCAGTGTAGCATACACCCGCGTCGTACAAACAAGTCATGATAGAAACAATGCTACAATATTTTGATTGATGGTTTCTCCGTTGTAAAATAACATACACAAACACATATTATAACTGAAGCGTATTCTATATAGCTCGGGATTTGTTGGCGGGTCGTTAAACAAGGGATTGGTGATACTGAAAATTAAATATAGTACGTGCCATGGATCTAAAAGGCTCGGAAGTTAGATGCAAATGGCGGCTTGCGCAGGTACAGTCGGTTGAAAAACTACAAACTCGCGCTATATTATTATTTTTAATTCTTCATTAATCTAAAGGTCTAATTCCTTGCATAAAGTCATCATAAAAATATTTTTCGTGCTTGTCTATGCAAAACTGTATTAGGCATCTTGATTAATTAACAATCAAAGAATCAACTTAACAATAGCGTACTGGACGGTACTTCATAGCAGGAAAGCGACAATTGACAAAACAACCAGCGATAACCAATCACCGACGAGCGCGCGTTCTGTGCTGGTAACTGGGAGGTGGTGGGAGTCTTCCTTTCCCACAAAACAACCAGGGCGGCTCTAAAATATGCATTTGCGACGCTGTTTGTGACTAAACTTCAGAACATTTTAGAACCGTGGCGAGTATTATACAGGGAAAATTATTCTGTAAACTCTGTTAGATTGTACGGCGCTGTTAAATTTCTGTCTCACTTTAATTTATGTAATTTTAATTAGTTAGAACGTAATAACAAATTAACAGCGTTATACAACTCTAACAGAGGTTACAGAACCACGCCATTAATTAATAAAATAATGCACTGCACGAAACATTTGTAAAAACACTTTAATATTCATTTAGTTAGAAATTACGTAACCTGATTCGAAGAGTCCAGTCAGCTAGCAGTAAATGATAAATCAATAAACAACGAAATAAGAATTCGGCAAGCATATAATATTTAAAACATTATCGGTTGGGTAAAACTTACTTTATGCCGTTGTTGTCCCTTTAGCAATGATCTCAGCCCTATTATGTTTCACACAATAATATCATAGCTAGAGGGGTAAAAGTGAACTTTCAGAAAGAGGAGTATGTTTGTAAACCAGTGCTTCTATAGTGCTTAAATTGCCAAAACTTATTACTATACGATGTCACTAAATGTTATAATGAGAAATAAAAAGTCGAACTGATTTCAAAACATCCCTACAATTATTAGAAACGTTTAGAAAATTAAAGTTGAAAACTTGTTTTATATAACTGTAATAATTGCGTCGAGGGTTGCGACAGATTTGATTGAAGTCTATCAAGAATTATTAAGCATAAAAATGTCTTATCACATATAGGTATCTCCAAAATTCGAATACTCGCGTTATTACAATAACAAGCCACTCTCTGCAATTTAAAGATTGTATCCCCACATAACTTGACCCGAGCGAATTCTAGCTCACAGCTAGTGACGCTATAAGAGAGATTATTAATCATTGGTAAAAAATCTGTGTTAAAGGCAACTTCCGGTCGGCAAACAAAGCAAAAGGTTGTAGATTTCTAATCTTTTCATTAATTCCAGTATTCCGATATTTATTTTTTCAGTTCCGTAACATATATTTAAAACATTTCGTTCGAAATTCCAAATTCACAAAATCTCCGAAATTCGATATGAAAACCCTAAACCGTGACTCCTGATAGTATTAAATTTTCGCCGAGTTTTCTTGATCACTCAGGTTCACTACCTATCTTTTTCCTTTAGTCTTCTCGGTTTTAGATACAGCCTATATATCGAGACTGACGCTCAGTCGATTCCACAGCTTGCTGTATTCTGATACCCGATGTTCGCAACAAATAATAAAGCTCACGCCACACGATTCTGGAACGTGACCAGGAAACCGAATAATGCGATAAACTACACTTTAATATCTCCTGCAAGCTTTCTTTTCCCTGTTTTGTTTCCGAAATATTGATTAATAACGCCGATGGCAAAAGTCAACCAACATGTTATCTTCGCCTCATTCCTTCGGCCAGCATTATATCAACATTACATTGTATATAAAATGAAGCCGGGAAGTGTCTTCTTCTAAACTTTATTAAATTGAATGTGGGCTCACAGAAGTTCCAAAGAAATGCCGATAAATGAAGTAAACGCTTTTAACCACCCACTGAACGCGTATGGATCACAAATCACAACAGATCAGTGTTTCCCAAACTTTTTTTGTCTACGAATCCCTTAGAGATCAGCAAAATTGTAGCGGATTCCCATTAATACAAAACAGTAATGAATTTATTTTTTTGATGTAAGACAAACGCAACCCATATGTAAATATAAATTTATTTATGTAGGTTTAAGTTACACTTCTGTAGTGTGTCTTGTTTTCTGATGAAACCAGTGCCGGCGTTAGCCAACGCGAGGCCCTGGGCCGTGCACTTTTTACGAGGCTTTCGCGGTTTAGATTAAATTTTACCTTAAGGTAATATTTGGGAAGGAAATTCGTACTGATACTGCAGATTTCTGGAATAATCATCATTTAATGGTATTGCCATAGTATTTTCCAATCAATATTTCATTTAAAGGGTTTTAATATTATTTGCAGAATAATATACTGATTACTGCGGACGATCGAAATTGTTTTATTGATTAAATACATGTACAATTTAGACATAACAATTAAAAGTTAATCTTGCGAGCTTTTTATTCACAAGTGTTCACAAGCGCGAGGCTCTCGGTGGTCGCCCAGGTTTGCCGCACCTAACACCGCTCCTGGATGAAACCAGGTTAAAGTTTGAAACCATCAGATGACCTGGAGAAAAATTTGCAGTCTGCAATATCTTAGCAACTCTATGCAAGCGTAAATGCCTTCCTAGAACACTAAATGGTTCCCGAATTATAGTCTTATTATCCGTATTTAGTTTGTTCCAATACAATATTAATCGTTGAGGGAAAGTTTAGTTGTGGAACAATTTGGAAAAGAAACTTTACTGATGCTTAGCTTGTGTTCAAGTAGAGACTAGGTTTATATTGACGAACTATTTTTCACGGTGAAAATTTAGGTAGACAAAATTTTGACCAAACCAACAATCTTTACAACATTATTCTTAAAATAAAATATGACTACTACCAGATTAAAAAAACTGACAAATCTTGAGTTGCCTTCTGAGCCACTTTTCAAGCTAATTCGTCTCTGGTTACATGCCCTCGTATAGCGACAGGGGATCAAGAATTAGACTGTGTGGTAACATATTCGTTTGCTGCTAGTTAGTGGCATTACATAACACTAAGCATTGTGATCTCCCGGTTGTCATAAAACATTACCGCCACATATTATTGTTGTACACTTCATTATCTCCTAATTACATTATATGTGTACATACATATTACACACACACACATATACATGGCTACCCGCAAAATACTGACAAGTTCCGACACACTTGCTTCAAAACTAGCTCGTAATAAATCACATCACATAACAGCATGTCACCTTAGTTAAGAACTAGCCTGCAACCAAGTGAAATTGAGACATTTTAAATTAAATTTTTCCTGCTCAATTTCTGTATTACGTAAGAGGTTTCGGGAGGAGAGAAGCTAAATTAATACGTAAAAGTTTTACTTTTGAGCAATTAGTCCAAGGCTACTATAAAAAAACCACGCGTATTTAGTTAGTGATCGATTTTTTTTTGTAATAGAAGCTTTAATCAAAATTAGCAAAACCCCCATTTTATTTTTTATTCGATGATGTTATGGTTTCATTCCACCACAAGTAAACATTTTCGGTAGTTGTCGTGGTTAAGGCATACCGTCAGAAAATTCTTAATTTTTGTATACTTATTAAGGACATGATAATACAATTACCCTGAAAATTTGAAGTCGATCGACCGTATATAATCCGAGATAAATTCAATTAAAAATTGGATAATTAACATTGATTGTATACGATCTCTGTAGTTCTGAACCAGTTTCTTATTTATAAAAAAAGAACTAACTGTTAGAAACTTTCCAAAAACTGACAGTCTTTCAATGCATTTGTTATGAGTTTAAAAAAATATAAAAAAAATGTTTTGACCGTCTAATTATTTATAAATAACGGTTTAAAGTTCAACAATTTATAGAAAAGTATACATGCATATGAATACTGTATGGGTTACGTTTCCACATACAAATTATGGATCACTTAGTTACAAGCTAGTATACTTTTGTGGCGCGTATAGTCTATAACTTTTTGACAATATTGTACCACGACACCTACCTTAAGTATGTCAATCTGTGTGTGTACCTTTTTTTCTTAAGTTGTGATTTGTCGATCGGGAATATCGAACGGCAGTATTGTTCAGTGTTTTATTTCGAGTCGCTTTGCAAAGCGACTAATCTTTGCGCCAGCCACATTGTGCTACGTGAAATATTCTTCAATCTAACAGTATCTGGTTCACCTTTTTGTATTAAGCGCCGTTTTATGAAACGGCTAGCCGCATAATGTAACAGTTCGAAAATATTTCTGTATCTCGATAAATTTACGGCAACAAATAATTTGTTAGACTTAAGTCTTTCGTTATGAGAAACTAATTTAATACAGTTCACAAAAAACGCTTAGCAAATTGCAATAAAGAGGTAGGAACATACAATATAATATGTATCAAAGTTTGGAGTATTAATTTAGCTCACATAAAGAAGAAAAATAATACGAAAACATTAATTTTCCAGTAAACTTGGCCAGACATTATTGTCAAACAATATAACGGTACAAGAAAAACAAGAGAACATGAAGTATGAACAACAATAGATTGTTATTGTTGAGTTGCGAATGAAGAACGTTTCAGAAAAACAAAAGTGATAGTGCGTTGTTGGTAATAAATCATAATAGTCGGAGTGTGGGGGATTCCCATGCCCGGGTACGCCGTAGAGGCAGTCGAAACCGGGGCAGGCAGGGTGAGCAACCCCAGACAAACAAAATTACTTGCCTCCGTCTATTTATCTCCCGTGTGCTGATCAAGGCTGTCCAATGAATCATTTTCAATCAATCGTTGATACGAAAGAGGAAACGATCCGATAATATTATTATCAGATCGTTCCACGTTCTAAGAGTGATTTACAGTTCTTTCAAAACGTATTTATAGATTTATGGTTCGGTTTTGTCCAATAGGAAATCACTATTTTCGCTCACTGTTCATCTTTCCTTTGTCGACAGATAGATTATTATAGACGCTCAACAGTTGATGTCATCAGCGTCCATTCTCTTTTGTCGTAGCAAATATGTACAATGTTACTCGTCTAGTAGGCTTAGTGGAATCCTTTTTCCATCAAATTCTAGACTCTTAATATCCCACTTCTGCATTCTGCAGTTGTCATGTACCTACATTTATTTAGGAGTGTGAATTATATCACGTAGTGGAATTTTTTTTTACTGTGGTCGACGAGATATTTTAATTGCTTGATTTAGACTTCTTCGAGCAGTTCAAATATGTAAATTTTCGAAGTGCTGCAAGTTTATAATAAAGCCGTTTCGTAACACCGTCTATAGGAACTTTTTTTCAAGTTAATTAAGGAATCCTTTTTCATAATTTGACGGTGCCAATTTTAAACACCATTCTTTATATGATGATTCTTTTCTCCACAGTGATATTCTTATATAATAGTCATCCCTTAACCAAACTTAAATTACATCTGAAGAAAACGCAAGCCAACCACATTTCAGAAAATCTGCGAATCTGCTGAGATTTATGTACGCCGAATGAGCGGAGGAAAAAATTTGATCGATGACAGATATTTACAATTCTTATAGGTTATTCAGAATTAATTGTACGTTTTCATCCGATTGGTGGCACTGCTTTAAGAAAAATCGCGTGAAACTGGTCTCTCCACTTTACAATCTATAATAAATTCTGGACAGAATATATTAATACTTTTTCATTCTCTTATTTCTTAAATTTGAAGAATAAATTATTGGATATTCTTTTATCAGCTTCATTAAGTTCAAGTAGAAAAAAATTAAATACAACATAGTATTTGTTTTTTTAAAAAAATCTTATTTTTGTGAATGAATCACAATATTCAATTGACTTTCTGTATAAAATGTAAATAATATGTAGTTTTATTTACTTTTTTTTGTAGTTAACCACACAAAGTTTTAAAAATACAAAATTCTGATTGATCACGAACAGTATTTTTTGTAGCTATGCTTCTTTACGCAGGCTATGGTCGCAGATGGCAAACTCAAAACACAGAGGAAAAAACCAGGAAGCAAATTATCACGTCACATCATATGATTTATTAAGTATAATTCATCTTTAAAGTTATTTTCTACAATTTTCAATTTTTAATAATTGTTTTTTGTAATGCAAAATTGCATATTATATCTAGTCTTGGGCGATTATGAATGATATAATCGAAATATTTCGATTATGGCCAAATAATCGATCATTCGATTATGTTAACCGAGATATCATTCGTTTGAAACGATTATTGTTAGCGAGATATCATTCGCTTCAATCGATTGTGAGATATGAAATGTATGTGAATTAATCCCGACATATATCATATTATATCATTCGGTTTCTGCATTTGCGTGCACTGAAGAGTGGGGGTACTTTCGTTTGTTCTGTGTTGTACTGTTTTGGCATTCCAGTCTCCCAGACTCCAGTAGACCAGTCATTGACTGCATTACTTAAAGTTAGAGCGGCGGCGTATCTTTTGAGATTACGTGTATACGGTACATACATTTCTCATAGTGACCGGTTATTAACTTATTACTTATTATTCACTGTCACTATATTACTACAAAAGCCGTTGCAATCATAAAACAATATTTGTCAATGCCTGATATATCTCGCTCTTCCAATCCCCTTATTTTTTGATCAGAAAACAAAAATTTGTTTCCTGAATTATACGAGCTTCATAAAAAATCTCTCTGTGCGCCAGCTACCTCCGTGCCTTCCGAAAGGATATTTTCAAAAACTGGTGTCATTACTAATGCAAGGAGGAACAGACTCTCACCCAAAAATTTAGATTATATTGTTTTTTTAAATACAAATCTATGAGTTATAATTAATTTATAATAATAAAGAATTCGTTTTATTTTTGTATTGAATCATACCAGCGATTCCATTATTAATGTGTTTTGTATTAACTATTAATCCCGACACAGTACTATGTCGATTGTCGATTATGAATTATCATACATCATTCGATTATGGCAACCGAGATATCATCATATCATTCGATTATGCTTAGCGAGATATCATTCACATGATTCGATTATGCTTAGCGAGATATCATTCGATTATGCTTAGCGAGATATTCACATGATTCGATTATGGTTAGCGAGATATGAAATGTATGTATGTCGATTGTCGATTATGAATGATATATCATTCGGTTCTGCATCTGCACACATTGGGAAGTCTGTTGCACTGGAGGTGGGGGTGCTTTCGTTTGTTTAAACCAGGGGCTCCCAAAGTTTTTCGTAGGCGGGCCAATTTGATATTCCCGATTTTTTTGGCGGGCCAAAAAAAAAGAACGTAATAAAATCAAAACCAATGCGTAATAACTAGACTAGACATACTACAATAATTTTTTAAATATAAAGTAAACAATATTTTATTCATACAAACGCGTATGGTTAAAGTTCTGTAAGAATTTTTTAAAAATATTAAAATATTTTATTGTATCTTATTTGTAATATGTATTATTTATTTTACTATTTACTTATTTATTTTTTAATAAAAATATAATATATCTTATCGATATCGCGGGCCGAATTCACAGGTTTTGCGGGCCGCATTCATAATCGATAATTCAAATCATTCATAATCGATAATTCGAATGATCATTCGATTATAAAAACCGATTATTTCGATTCATTCGATTATTGAAATGTATCGATTATGCCCAACACTAATTATATCATCGTTTAAGCATACTGAGAGCTTGAAAAAGTCTTAATTAAATAAAAGACGAAACGTTGCAATCAATGAGTGTTTAAATTGATTTATTTTCATTATTCCAATTACCCGTGATACTGCTTTCTATTAAGTATAATACTCAAAATAATAGACCTAAACGTAGCTTAGCGGTTTAGTGCGCCTATTTTGCAAGTACAAAGTAGCTGGTTCGATGCCCGACAACGCAAGTATAATTTGTTTTCATCTTTCTTTTTAATGACAATATTTTTATATTTCTTATTAATAAATAAAAATGTTCTAAGTTTGTTTTTTGTGTATATATACGTAAATTTTAAACATTAATACAAAAAACGTAAGAAGCATAGCTTCCGTAGTGTGTCCAGGAACTGACGCTTTTTATATTAAGTAAAAGCATATAAAAATTGCTCATAAGGAAGCTTTTATTAAAATGTACGAAAAAGGAACAAATCCCAGTGGAAACTCGTCTCCAAGCTTAGCAAAATGACAATCATATATACGGCAAACCTGTGTGCCATCGACAGTTTCCGATGGGTATAGCCGAGTCGTTAAAAAGTCGTAAAAAATTGCAACATCAACGTAATATATATTTTTCTAAATGATAAAACCAATTTTCAAGCTCGGGGAGTTCCGCATCTTGTTTTCATAAATGCGTATATGAACTTACGGAAAAGGTTCACGCATTTTCGTACATAATCGGTTCATAATCAAGTCAAATAATAATAACAACAATAATAATGCGTTTAACGTCCGTTTCTCGACTTTCTGTCATAACAGACGCCATTCGCACCATTACTATTTTTCGTCTACCACTTCCCGTTATTTTCTACATTTTTTTACAACTTCAACTTATGTAATAGCAATGGGCGAATGAAGGAATTATAGGAAAATAGGATAAGGTAGGTAATTTTTGAACTAGGAGTTTGATAGGTAATCGGCCATGGCCTCAAATAAGGAACAATTTCGATATTTATCTGGAATTAATTGAGGGAAACCATGGAAAACACTAATCAAGATGGCCGGTACAGGAATTACCGTTTCTCGGCGAGAGGCAGTAGGAAAAAGTCCCAGCCACATCTGCCCCTGCCGGGAATCGAACCCGTACCTCCCGAATGCGAGTCTAGTGCTGTCACCACTATTCTACCCAGCTCGGTACTGAGCCAAATACAAAAATTCGAACTTCTTTAGGAACTAAAAATAATCTGATTTCAATAACTTATAAATATTGCCAAGTTCAAACTTTACCTATATGTTTCACACGTGATTCGACACAAAAAAAACATCAAATTATACAATCATAATTAGAGATAACTACGTTGGTATAAATAATTAACATTTTAACTTTTTAGTCTAGTGCTGTCACCACTACTCTACCCAGCTCAGTTGATTTTCAAGCTCGGGGAGTTCCGCACCTTGTTTTTATAAATGCGCACATGAACTTACGGAAAAGGTTCACGCATTTTCGTACATAATCGGTTCATAATCAAGTCAAATAGTATCGATAGAAAATCGAGTACTTAATTTTTAAAAAGCTTGATTTAAGTAGCAAAAACGTCAAGCTTGATATGACGAATCCCCAGTACTATTGATAGAGAAATATCTTCTCAACATTTGACAACACTGGATATCAAAAGCAGACGGCGGCTAGAAAGGCCGTGGCCATGACCGATGAACGGGAGAGAACACACAGAGAGAGAGAGAGAGATTAATTCATCCAACCACAGAACACTAAATATACCAGATAGAACGAGAGATAAAGAGAGAGAGAGAGAAAAAAGTCTGTACACCGATTATTTCACTACGCGATATGCTAATTAATCCGACATTTTACATCTACTCGATTAAACACTTGAAAAAAATAGATGCACAATACAAAAAGCAGTGCGCGGCGATTGCAGACTGTTATCGCTGCATTTATTGTTCAGCGACAACCATGACCGAGTGTTGCAGAAAGAAAGAATACGGAAACACAGCTGTATTGCCTCCAGTGTTAAAATCGTGTAAACAAGTTCAAACCAAACAACGAGCTCTTTAAAGTTTAAAAATAACCACAACAATGCTATAATGCCCGTGTAATATACGACTATCGCAGCCGTTTTCCAATGACCAAGGTGTGTGCATTATTGTTTCTGGTTATTGACATTTGCATGTGAGAAAGTCTCCCGACAATGGTTAGTTTGCCAATTGATTCTAAAGCAGGCCATTCACGGTTGACCATGCTCTCTTCGAGTTCCAGAAAAATGTCTATGAGAGACAGTCGGGTATAATATTCGCCACGGTTTTGCGAATTAATTAAAAACTTAGAATCAGAAACTTCATAGTTGGAGGGCTTGATGAAACGTTTATTGAAAGGTATTATATATTTATAGTGTAAAAAAAATACTGCAAAATAGTTGGGCGGGGGTATCCTTGGTAATTGTTCTGGAAGCAAATATTCGCCAAGGAATATTCTGGCAGGCTGAGCCACATAATCGTTATTGGGCGATATTGAGTCGGGTTTACCCATGTGGGAAGCGTAGGAGGCTTAAGATATAATACTCGGCACGGTTCTAAAAGGTTCTGAAGTTAGTCACAAACAGCGTCGCAAATGCATCTTTTAGAGCCGTCCTGGTTGTTTCGTGGGAAAGGAAGACTCCCACCACCTCTTAGCTACCGGGACAGAACGTGCGCTCGCCGGTGATTGGTTATCGCTGGTTGTCGTGTCACTTGTCGCTTTCCTGCTATAAAATATAGTCCAGTACACTATTGTTAAGTTGTTTCTTTGATTGTTAATTGATCAAGATGCCTAATACAGTTTTGCATAGACAAGCACGAAAAATAATATTTTGGATTATCTCTTTCCTAACAACTCGGTGCTTTCCTGACTTTCCAAATTGTAGACACCCTGAAAAATTAAAAAACCCCGTATCGCGTTTAAAAACCCGTATCTTGTTCGCGAATCTCAGCTCCTCGATACATGATTTTTTTTTAGATTTTTTACAAATTTGGCAAACAAAAAACAAGGGTGCGACAGCACAATACGGGAAGAGCACAAATAATGACCTAGACTCGTAGTGAGTGCCGCGGTGATATCGGGGTTGCCTGTTTGAATGCCGACGGCCTGAACTCTGCCGTCGGTCGCGATTATTAGCGTCCGCGTCGTGTCTCCTCCTCCCTCCCCGTGTGTACCTCGCCGTAAACTCCGGTACACGAACGTTCGCTACACACAACGGCAATTAACGGACACACCGCCATCACCGAAGTATAGGTAGATATGTATATTAAATAGCCCTGTCTATAAATAACTATACGTATGTATATGTATTTGTGGTACTCTATATATTTGTGTGTATTACGTTATTTACTACATTACTATTATAATACTACAACGTGCGACCTACGTCCACCGTAACGGCATTCAAACTATAGACATAACCTAACTTTATGATTGATACACCCGTCTGGCGCGAACAGGCTCGTTCTAAAGCCTTGACGGAACGAAATAGGATTTATTTCCTACATAATATCACTATAATTCAGTGGTTCTCAACCTTTTTCAGCTGGCCACCCACCTTTCCTTATCGGAATACCTCCACGGTCCATCGGTTGATAGTGGAGGGATGTAATGGTTCTGTCGTCTGCCCCAGATGCCAAAAATCAAGAACCAAGAACCAAGAAAACAATCAGAACACAATTCGATTTGTTTCGATTTTTTTTATCCTTTCTAATAGTTTCTGATAGTTTTAAGATTTAGGCACGACCCACATGTAATCCTTCCGCGACCCACCGGTTGAGAACCGCTGCACTATATGGAAGCTTTCCCTCTTTCATTATTTCTTGATGGTCACTTTTAAAACATAACTGATACGGGCAGGACTGTCCAGTTCTCTATCTATCTATCTTTTCACAAAAAAAGAATTTTAATGAACTTACCCTTTCCGCGACGAAAAATCGCAAAAAAAAGAATCAATCGACTCACCTGAAACAAATGGAAAAAAAAATTAGTAAATATATTTTGTTGTTAGAATAGTCTCGGACAAAAGGGATTCGATATTTTTCACGCATATAAAACATTTTCGCTAAAAATATCTCAAAAACTGCGAGATACTACCCTTTTACCGGTTAGCGGCCACAAGATATATCGGTGTGAGAAGACGAAAAAACGAGTTTCTGAAATTTTTGACTCTATCACTTAAAGATGGCTAAACTGATTTTGTTGGTTGAAACTCGGTATACCGTCTATTAAGGCTGTCGGAACGCTCTGAATTTTGTTTGTGCTGAGACCCAGCGCTAAGGGGCCAGGTAAGCAAAAAACATATTGTGGGTGTGCTCAAATCATCCGCACGTTTCAATTTTTGGCTGGTGCCAACTACGAGGCTAAAAAATATTATTGCAAGGGTGCCGCTGTCAGTTGATTACTCTAAATTTTGGAAATATTTTGAAGACTTTTCCAAAAAAGGAAGAGTCACTTTAGGTTTGTGAAATAAGTACGAATAAGGTCGTAGAGTGACATTGAAAACGTGTTTTTTGGCACAATTAATGCCAACTTTTTTCTAGTAAATCGTACATAAATTACAAAAGTAGTCCATTAGAGACTTAGATTTGCCCTTTATCTTCATTATAGAGAAAGAATTTTTGCAAAATGTTGACGAATAAGTCTACAATCAGCTATCAGTCGAAGCCCTATTTTTGGCTTAAATTCACAGCGGTCCGACAGCCTTAATACCCAAAAATAAAAATATAAGATACTTTTTATCGGATTACAATGACGTTTTAAGTTATCGAAAGGTAGTTTAAGTGTACATCCCTCTTATTTAGGTAGTACAAAATCTATTGATTAAATATATTATAGCA
Source organism: Venustoraphidia nigricollis (assembly GCA_034508555.1). NCBI lineage: Eukaryota > Metazoa > Arthropoda > Insecta > Raphidioptera > Raphidiidae > Venustoraphidia > Venustoraphidia nigricollis. Next base: position 5,627,507 of record JAVRKA010000013.1, read on the forward strand.
AAATAAAAATGATTTGTCGGGAAAATATTAATTAGCAAGGACAAAAAAGAAATAAAGTCATTATAGCAAAATATCGCAAAGTGTATATCTGCGAAAAATATTTTTCCTTATGTTTGTTAATTTTTTATTGATATTTAACTAGACAACCGTAAGATCTAGTTCTTTATTCTATCGAACTACATATGTAAATTTTACATGCGGTCAGCTGTCGAAGAATCAAGGTTTCGTTACTATACAATGATAGGTACCAATTTTAGTTATTTTGTGTACGTGACGTAAAGATCTAGCCTTGGAGATGTTAAAAGCATGAAATGGAGAACAAGGGCGTTAAAATTGTATACTAACCTAGAAAACGTGTAATGGGTTTTTTTTTCGTTTTTTAGATATTATTATTGATAATAACAGAATTATTATTTTGGCGCATTTCAGCCACGACAATGGCTGATCTCAATCATCTTGAGACAAAGGTAAGGGTTTCGGTTATCGAGCGTTTAAAAATCTAATAATAATAATAATAATAATTTTATTTGCTTTGCCAATGAAGGATACAAAATCGTCACGGTGGATCCATCAAGGACAGTAGTAGGTCCATCAAGGACTCAATCATTCATAACTTAAAAACTCATCCAATTTGTAGAAAGCGTTTGACAATAAAAATTCTTTTAAGTGTTTTTTAAACTTCGACAGTTTATCGCATTGTTTAATACTTTGAGGTAGGTATTCTCTCTCTCTCTCTCTCTGTCTCACCATCTTCAGTTTTTACATATATATGTTAGATTTTTTAAAATTTATTTTACATATTTTATCTATTTGCTTTCAAATAAAAAATGAAAACGACACACAGAAATGATTTCTGTTCTTACCCCCAACTTACAATTTTGATAATAATAATTCACAATCAAGCGTCAATTTGAAAGTATTGTCTGATAGCTTTAAAGTATTATTTTTGAATTGGCACCTCGATAAAGTAAACAAAAAATAATATATAAAAAACCCGGGTCGCAGTGCCAAAACCCTGCCGACAATATAGTGTATTTGCTTGTATAGGGCCGTGTGGTTTTATACTTTTATTATGTGAAATTAAGTTTGTTTTTGGGCAAAATAAAAAATTTAATCCCTTAATACACCCCTTAAAATAACATTTTTTTCTTAATTGTAATATTATTATCAATCTAACCTCTACACCAAATTAAATACACCCTTCAATAAATAAGTCACTATCTGCAAACTAGTGTTTTCATAAAATTTGTAAATCCGGTCCTGTCGGGCCGATTTTATTAAAATTGTGGGGAAACTTTTTAATCACTACCAAAGGGTTAAATTTCAATTTTGAAACGATTCGGAGAATTTTTTCGGTATTTTGGGGCCCAAAAACAGTTTTCAACCCCTAAAAACTACCCTTAAAATAGCCCGATTAGGCCCATTTTAAATAGGCTTCTTGCGGTGATGGATTTCAACATGTGGCCCAAATTTCGTTGAAATCAATTAACTCTTTCGAAAGTTATCGCGCGTACACATATATATATATATATATATATATATATATATATATATATAAATATATATATATATATATATATATATACATATATATATAAACATTTTTAAAAATGGTGCCAAAGTGTTTAGGAGGTTATGAAACGTCGAGAAATTTTGGTCCGACCCCTAGGTCCCGCCATCCGACCGACGCCAATAGTGTATGTTGCCATATGGCAAATACACTAATAAGAGAAAATAACGGATATGGATATTTTAATTTCATTCACGAATCCCAATTCCGGAGTCTCTCCATGACAGAATTGTAAATCCAAATTGATCCAATTGTGTCGGCTTTCACGGCTGGCGTTGTTGTAAAACTTCTTGGTTTCTTGGCTTCTACGCCGTGGTCCATTGGTATTTCCACCTGACGTTTCGTCTACAACTGCCGTAGACATTATCAAAGGCAATGTGGTAGCGGGCGAAGTGTCCTCGGCTTGCTTGTGAGCAGCCGAGAAGGACACTTCGCCTGCTACCACATTGCCTTTGATAATGTCTACCGCAGTTGTAGACGAAACGTCAGGTAGAAATACCAATGGACCACGGCGTACAAGCTAGGAAACCAAGAAGTTTTGCAATCCAAATTGAGTTTGAGGATTTTCTGAATGTTTAGTTGATTCTCTATTATGTCCTGGTTTTCGTAAATAATGATTACTTCATGAAATGAATGTGTCAAAAACTAAACAAAAAAAATATCGGTCATTATCCATCGCATTTTCCAATTAAAGTTTCCTTTCTCGCGAACGCGTTAAGTTATTTAGTAAACAGTAAATTTATATCAATAATAAAGTTAATTTACATAAAGTAAAGTAAAATGGATTATATGCACACACACTCGACTACCGATTCAATTAATTACAGAATAAGGAATTGCTTTTATTACACCTTGACGCAAACAAGCGAATAGGCGAAGAAAGCAATAGATCTAATGTAAAAGGGGCTGCCAGCCCTACCTATGCCTACCTATACATGCTATAATAAATAGCACTATAATTAAAAGGCTGGCTCCATAAATTAATCATGTTATTATATTACATGAACCTATAGAGTCGTGTATTACATGTATACAAAGCTCGCTTGTTTGAGAATACCGCAAAACTATCTGGGCCTTAAGTTTCGTATCGATTAGTCTTAGGAATTATAATCGAATGATTTGGATAATCAAAAAGTTGCCAATCTAATTATTTCTATAATCGAACGATTCATTCGCATGATGCATCATAATACTAGGTGTGTTGACGCTATGCGTGAATGAATGAACGTTTCAACTCTCGAATGAATTTCGCTCTCGGTTTTGATTGTCAGTATCTCGAACAGCGTTCAACATCACGATTTATGATCGTCTGCCTTGCAATCTTTTTTTTGCATGCCTGGCAAACCACTCTTTAAATAGATAGTATTTTGTAATCTGATTATTCTTTGGACCAGGCGTATTGTAAAACGTGAAATGTCCAGATATTGATAACTGTAAATAAATTAATACTTCTCTATGGTCTGTACAAATTTCATCAAGTAGTGTTGAGACGTATTCGAGATAGGGACAAAAAATGATTGAAAAAATCAGTCTGGCATCGATTTTATGTTATTCATCACATTATCTGTTAAAATTCAATAATAATAATTTAGTAGTGTAGTCCGGTCCACTTTTGTATGATTTATGTTTGAATTATTTAACCTGCTTTCATCAGTACCTACCATCAATATTAAATAAAAATAAAAGAAAAAATGGTGCATTATTCTTGATCAGAAGTGTACATTTCCTTTAACTATTAACTATGTTTATCACTTATATTATAAAAAAATGCTGTTTAAGTACTTTTCGTGGTAATCTAAAATGTACATTTCATGTCAAACAAAAGAAAAGACCTCAATGAATTCGATTAAAAATGAATGATAGTCCGACGACAAAAATTAATTTATTACGTCTGGAACATGTTAGATAAACTGAAATGCATTATTATAAGACGGCACTTGATTCTCACCATCCCTTATTCGTTACAAGAGATTAATGAAACTTACAATAAAACCAGACTAACAAACAAGTTTAGAAAAATAAGTACTAATGGGGTTTCACGTTTAAGTATTTTCGTATCTAATCTGTGATCAGACAATAGGGATGATGACTGTATTCAAATAAAAAGTAAAAACATAATTTTAACGAAAAGTAGTAGTTTCTATTATAGAAATACTAAAAAACACTATATTTTTCTTTATTTTTAAGGAATTTAATTAATATTTAATAAATAAAACCTAATAAAATCACTCTCAAGTCACGTGACAACAGACACCAATCAGAACGCATGACGTCATATGTTCAGCCACTGTCAAAAAACTTCATTGTTTGGTTAATATTTAGTGCGTAATTTATTATTATTTGTTTATAGGGAACGTCAAATTACATGTAACTATAGCAACGATTACGAAACAACTTTTCATCATCTCAATTTACTAACGTTTATGAGCACAGAATACGCATCTATAGGATGGTAGCTCCCGTGTAAACTTTTGAGCCTCCTTTGGTATGAACAGGTGACGTCATGCGACTAGTATTGGCGTTTTGGACCGAAATTTGAAACGGGATTTAAAATACATGATTTTTAAGGCTTGAGTTGTATTTAAATAAAAATAATAAATATTTGTGGCAATATTAGGGACTTAAGCACGATTTAAAACACTTTCCCAAAAATTGTCAACATCCCTATTCAAATGCATTTTCAAGTTTTTTCAATCTTTACTTCTCACGCAGTGTCTTCTCCTACGTTGCTCAGCCAATGGAAAAACAATCCTTTACATCAAATTAATAAAGTTTTTTTTTATTGATTTATGACTGCAATGAGGAGAGGATGAAGGAGAAGCTGAAAATACATGAGTCGATTAGACAGGTTGAAAATACATAAGTTCTATTGTACAAACATACAAACACACACACACTTACGGAGTGGAAAGCAGTAAATACTACGCATTCCGTGTTCATTCATTAATGCTGTAATATATTCGTGGGCAAGCGACAAAATCGCGTATGTCTAATCGTGCTCAAATAATATCAATGACAGTTGAATCGTCCAAGCTTAATCCATCCAGTTCTCTACTAAAGAGCAATTTCTCGAGAATTCCCAGGATTTCTGAAAAATTCCTGAAGAACACAATAATGGAATATGTCAGGAAAACAACTGCAAAAAATGTTACTGAATTCTCAAGAAATTGGCGCATTGGTTCTTTGATTTTGATTAACGCCATTAGTTTAAATCGTGAAAATATATCTACCAATTTTCATGTTTCTTACTCAAAATAATCTTAAATGCGATTAGGAGACATTTTTTAAATAAAAAACAAAATCTTTCTTACTTCTACTCAATGAAATGTAAGTATGCAAATATCACGTAATGATTATCCACCTATTGCCATCGGTCAGATGGCCTAGGGAGACCTAGGGGTCTGACCAAAATTTCTCGACGTTTCATAGCCTCGCGAACAATTTGGAACCATTTTTTATTCTCTTTTTGATGCACATGGTCCCTCTAAATCAGTGGTTCTTAGCCTTTTTGGATGTACTGAACCCCGCCAGTTTCATATGCGAATTCACTGAACCCTTCTTAATTTGAAAAATAAAATATGATTTATTCAAATTCAAAACATAGGTATATATTTATACATAGGTATATTTTTATACATAGGTGCATAACCATTAAACTATTAAAACATAATTTTCACACAAAAATCTCCGCCGAACCCACGAGAATGACTCACCGAACCCCTGGTGTTCGATCGAATCCAGGTTAAGAACCACTGCTCTAAATATTGCATACCTAAGTTAAAAAATAACAGATTTACATAATTTCATTATTGTCAAACGTACATACGTTATGTTACTGAATTATAGCATAGTGAGTTCAACTCTTGGGTACGGAAAGCCTAGAAATCAATCTGAAAATTAATAGAAAAAAAATTACGGAATAAGCCGTTTTGCCTTTTCGCCACAGATATTGTAGTAATGTGTATCTGTGCAGAATGTGCGCGTATGGGTTCTATTGCTGCGGGTTCATTGTACGGACAATGATTGTAAATACACTAACCGCGTTTTGTTGTGGCTGTCCGCCATTAAGCACATACGATGGGTTCCTTTTCATTGAGAAAAGGTTCGTGACGAGTCCGAATCACATTTGATGACATTACAATCACTGCACGACCGCGACAGTTAGAAAACTACCGTCTCCGCTTGTCTTTGAAGTAGTAATGAACAATATCCGGTTAAAAATACAGCAGACCTCGTGTATTTTCAACCTGTCGCGGGAATAATCTATCCTGTATTTTCAACTTCTCTTTCATTCTCACTTTGTGGCAGTCATTGACCAAACAGAAAAGCTTTTATTAATTTGAGGTTAAAAGTTGCCAAATGTATTTTTACGCTGGTGGAGCGCAGCGTTGGAGGAGACATTTTGCGTAAGAAGTAGAACCTAAAAACGTGAGTAAAAATCAGTTGACACTTCCAAGGCAGGGTATATACGGATCAGTGTTGCCAGATTTTTTTTTTGCCAAGTCGGGATTTTGGAACTTTTTGAGTGAAAAAAGCGGGATTCTTTCGTCGAAAGCGGGACATAGTAAATAAACGTACCTATATAATCAGAAGTTTTTAAATATGTATCTTTTTATTTGAGTTCAAATTACGTTTACGTGACAATAGATAGCAAAAATAGCCATAGAAAATGTATTTTAATAAAAATATGATATTTTAAATCAGATTTACGCTATCGTTAAATAGTTGAGTCTTATTCGTCTTCTGAATAAAAAAAAAAAAAAAAAAATAAGAAAAACAGAAGTCAAAATCAAAGTTTTATTCATTAGAAAAATATGGCGTTTCAAACAATAGTCTGATGAGTGAGTGTTACAAATTGCAACTTACAATAATAATTATTTACGCACGGTCGAGTTATCGCCGAAAAGCGGGACTAAGCCTGTCCCGCGCGGGACATTTAATTTTGATTTAAAAATCGGGACGTCCCGCCAAAATCGGGACGTCTGGCAACGCTGATACAGATATATGCCCCTGCCCTAGCACTGGGCTACCAAGTTGGGCAGGAAATCCTTATATATAATAATTATATTATATATGTATACATTTTTTTTTCTAAGGAATAAAATATATTGAATTGAATTCAACAACAAAGAGTCGAGACAGCATATTGTGTTTATCTTTAATAGACAATTTACAAAACCGCGCGAAGTCGAAACGGGCTGCTAGTCAGTTTATATAACGCCGCACAAAATTAATTCAGAAGGCAATAAAACATAAAACACGAGCATATCATAAAACTTTGAAGAATTCAATTTAATACATGTACGTATTATAGGAGCGGAATATTTCCTTTAATCACAATAAAATATGGTATAAACGAGATGAAAACTGCATTATACACAGGAAAATTTAATTTCACCGAAGTTCTTTCTACATTAAACAGCTTAACCAAGAATTCCCAACCGGCGTGTCTCCAAATGTCGAAAGCATGAGCTGCGAAATTTCTTAGTAAATAAAATTACTAAATAAGTTGTAGAAAAAAGAACTCTAACAAATAGAGAAATGGTAATCCGTTGATAGTTGAAGGAAACTCAATGGCTCGGGATCAATAAAAAGCAATACTGATGTTAAAATTGCATTTATGGCTAACGTTTTGGTGAACTTTTCACCATCCTCAGAGCAACAATGCAGTTAAAAATTCAGTATATATCAATTAATAATATACCGAGCAGGGTAGAGTAATGGTGACAGCACTAGACTCGCATTCGGGAGGTACCGGGTTCGAATCCCGGTAGGGGTAGATGTGGCTGGGACTTTTTCCTACTGCCTCTCGCCGAGAAACGGTAATTCCTGTACCGGCCATCTTGATTGAGGTTTTCCATGGTTTCCCTCACTTAATTCCAGATAAATATCGAGATGGTTCCTTATTTGAGACCATGGCCGATTACCTATCAAACTCCTAGTTCAAAAATTACCAATCTTATCCTAATTTCCTATAATTCCTTCATTCGCCCATTGCTATTACATAAGTTGAAGTTGTAAAAAATGTAGAAAATAACGGGAAGTGGTAGATGAAAAAATAGTAATGGTGCGAATGGCGTCTGTTATGACATAAAGTCGTATAAAGTCGTATCCTCGTTTCGTGGCAGTCATAAACCAATAAAAAAAACTATTAATTTGAGGTTAAACGTATTTTTTCATTGGTGGGATGACATTTTGCGTGAGAAGTATGGACTAAAAACTTCAAATACGTTAGTAAAATCAGCTGAAAATAGATATTAGATGGTGTTGAAAATACATGAATTCGACTGTAGATTTTTAAATCAAGTAATTGTTTAGGTTCAATCAGAGCCTGCGAACCACACATGAAAATATGTCAACAACATCACAGGTGGCGGGTTCGTCGTCGACTGTCGACCGAGTTGTGATTCTTGACTTGCATGTCGACGGCCGCCACGTGACAATGTTGTGTCGTGCCCACTGCAGCCCCATCGTATCGTCGCGCGTTACCCCTAGCACATCGCGTCCTACAAAACATTATCGCGTGCTCACCGCATTAATAACGTCAAATAAATAGTACATTAGTAATAAATCGTAAATACTATAATACGTTGTACAGAGAGCTAGGTATATATATTATGTATTTTGTACATTATAAAGTTCTATAGAAAGTTCATTTCGAACAGAGACAAACTATAACATTTTTCAAATCGACATTTTTGTAGTTTTTCTTTTCTACATACCCAAATCAATTCAGGGGAATTCCCTATCTATAAATATTATATAAATGGTTATAAATATCCCGTTAAGAAACCTTAACTTCCACCTGAAATTTACATAGGCATTCACTAAAAATAGATTTTTTCTCAAATCGTCTTCTAACAGGAGAGGAAAGGGAAGATATACAGGGGTGTCAATAATTAACAAATTCTAATTTTCAAATTACAGTTCCTATGAACTTGGAATTTAGCTGTTATATTTTCTATGCTTTTTAGGTCCTGCCGAGAGGGGCGCAGCCCCGAGAGGCATGACTGTAATACAGTGGAGCCGACGGCTCCTCTACTAGTGTTTCTTGGGCTCCACTATTCTTTTCGCTGCCGTGTTTCATTTAATCACGTGCGGAGTCGCGGATAGCGTTTATATAATATATGGCTGCAATTTCCTCAGAAACCTTACGACTGATTTGAAAAATGTTTTGACCTGGAAATTTTCCAAAGAAAAAAAACGATGTTTACATCATAAAGAAAATCGCTTCAAACTGTCAAGTAGTTTTCGAGGAGGATCGATTTAAAATTCTACAATGCTCCCAATTGACAAATACGTGTGGTCGCAGCGATGGTCGAGTTGGGAACTCAGATCTGAACCGGTTCAAAGAGCCGACTCCGACCGAAGATCCGTGAGAGCCGACTCACTTTTTTTTGAGCCGACGGATCAACGGACCCGCATAACTCAGTGAAACACTTAACACACAGAAGCACATTTTACACTTACGTATCAGTTCTTGCTTTGATGCATCTGTCAGCTCAAATGACTCATGCATCACATGTTTGGCTATGCATTCTTGATTCTATACAGGTCGTGATATGATTGACTGAACTAGGTAACTCAGTGGCAGACTGCAGTAACATATTCAGAACTCGGCTCTTTTTGAACCGGTTCAGTGAGCCGGCTCACAGACGGGATCCAGATGCAAAGATGCAGATCACTAAAAAGACCCGTTTTTCCCATCTCTAGGTCATTGTCAAAATAGATTTTCTGATAATGCTTTCTGCAACCCAAGTCTATCATTAAAACACCCCTTGTCGAATTGCGTTCAGCTTCGTGTAGCATCGTACAAGCGGACCTGCTTGGAAGGCACCTAGCCAATTCAGACTAGCCGTTCTCGGTTACGATTCACCGGTCCGGTTGGGAGCTCGACCAATCAGGGCGCAGTCGTTCAGGAACGACTGCGCCCTGATTGGTCGAGCTCCCAACCGGACCGGTGAATCGTAACCGAGAACGGCTAGTCTGAATTGGCTTTGAGGCCTGTTATGTACAGAATAATATAGTCTTCCTATAATAAGAACGGTAATAGAAATAACATGACTCCAATGCATTGTATTTAAGTACTTGTTTTATGTTTTGTTATGCGGACATAAAAACATGGGAAACGGCGGCACAGTTTTGATTTTGTACATTTATGTTGTATGATAAACTCATTTTATTACAATTTATATATTGAAGTTCATTTTATATCCCATTTGTGCCGTTGCTAGGTCACATTATGTTAGATGTGTCCACGAGAAATAAGTAGGTACCATACAACAACCACATAACTGCAACCAGCTCGTATCGACGCAATTTTCGTCAAAACAAATTGGGATTAGGATCGAGGAGAAACCTTCAATCAACAAACCTCTGTGAGATGGTTTTCTTGTACTAAGTTGTCTACGTCACGCCTAACCCACAATTTTGTTTACTTGAATTGAATAATATTATTTTTATGATTTTTTTAATATATATAGGTGCATGGTTTTTGGAAGCTGTACTTCCTTCCGAAATTAACCGAGCTGGGTAGAGTAGTGGTGACAGCACTAGACTCGCATTCGGGAGGTACCGGGTTCGAATCCCGGCGGAGGCAGATGTGGCTGGGACTTTTTCCTACTGCCTCTCGCCGAGAAACGGTAATTTCTGTACCGGCCATCTTGATTGTGGTTTTCCATGGTTTCCCTCAATTAATTCCAGATAAATATCGAGATGGTTCCTTATTTGAGTCCATGGCCGATTACCTATTAAACTCCTAGTTCAAAAATTACCTACCTTATCCTAATTTCCTATAATTCCTTCATTCGCCCATTGCTATTACATAAATTGAAGTTTTAAAAATGTAGAAAAATAACGTGAAGTGTGGTAGATAGAAAATAGTAATGGTGCGAATGGCGGCTGTTAGGACATAAAGTCGAGAGATGCATTATTATTATTATTATTATCCTTCCGAAATTAGCCACTTCCCTCTGCTATAATATTATTCATCATTAAGCATTCTACTAATAACTAAAGGATAATATAAGATCAAACATTCTTATTTAAAGATTTACCGAATTCAAATTTTGCTACCTTCCAATGATGCTCATAGATGGCCATGAAACTCGTTATACGCTCTTTTAAAATTGGCTCCAATGGGACCCTTCTCTATTTAATCCTCCTTAATCGAAACTTCTATGTCTCTTATAAATACATCAAATAACGTACAAGTAACAAATGTTCGCGTTTTTGAGTCAATTGAAGAAATCTGCGAGGTTAATGCGAGGAAAACAAGTAGCAGGAATAATAATCTATTCTCATACATAATACGATCTATTCTGAGTATTAGTCTTCAAAATAATTATATTTCTTCCTCTATTAATGCTTCTATTCCTCATATTCTCTTCAGTGGCATTGAATCATTGCAGCGTTGTTTTTTCAACTAAAATGACAAGTCTTTCTGGATATTTTGACAAACCTAGTTTTGGTCCTTCATTTATCGGGCGATAACCTTCCTTTAGCACTACCATTAAAAAAAATATTTAAAATCGTAACCCGCAATTAAGGTAAAGAAAAATTACCATATAGGATCGCATATTGTTTAAAGCCCGATTTGTTTGACCGTCGACATTTCGTCTGCCTCCTTGCAACAAGCGTCTGCGATGTAAACACTACAATGTATAACTGTCACATAGTAGCAACGTCAAAAAGGGGAGGTTGGGGGTGAACCTGTTTATAGGCCAGGGTAAGGCAAGTCAGGGCGACATATTGGTATCGTGATGGAAAATAAACGCGACGCGTCGAGACGGCAGATAGTCAGACGGACCAACCGGTCTGCCCTCCGCGTCTCTACCTGCCGAAGGTTTCCACTGCTAACAGCCATGGGTAGATGTAGGTCATCGAATCTACTTTACTACGTCGCGTTACAACTCCGTATATACTACCTATGTTATGTAGGTATGTGTTTATATATTCTTATGTACCTCTACCCATATATTATTAGTGTATTTGCCATATGGCAACATACACTATTGGCGTCGGTCGGATGGCGGGACCTAGGGGTCGGACCAAAATTTCTCGACGTTTCATAACCTCCTAAACACTTTGGCACCATTTTTGAAAATGTTTATATATATATGTATATATATATATATATATTTATATACGTATATATATATATATATATATATATATATATATATATGTGTGCGGGCAATAACTTTCGAAAGAGTTAATTGATTTTAACGAAATTTTGCCCGCGTGTTGAAATCCATCACCGCAAGAAGCCTATTTAAAATGGGCGTAATCGGGGCATTTTAAGGGTAGTTTTTAGGGGTTGAAAAATGTTTTTGGGCCCCAAAATATCGAAAACATTTTCAGAATCGTTTCAAAATTGACATTTAACCCTTTAGTAGTAATTAAAAAGTGTCCCTAAAATTTTAATAAAATCGGCCCGACAGGACCGGACCTACAAATTTTATGAAAACACTAGTTTGCAGATAGTGAATTATTTACTGAAAATTGTATATAATTTGGTATAGAGGTTCGATTGATAATATTATTGCAATTAAGAAAAAAAAATGTTATTTTAAGGGGTGTATTAAGGAGTCAAATTTTTTATTTTGCCCAAAAACCAACTTAAGTTCGCCACACTGCCTGTATAAGCAAATACACTATATTGTCGGCAGGGTTTTGGCACTGCGACCCGGGTTTTTATGTATTTATACCTACTACAATGCTTCTCAGCCCCTGAAACGTCACGTTGCGTTGGTTGCCACACGATTTTTGAGAAAACTTTCAGTGTACTAACTGAACTATCGGTGACCCTAATTAGTATTAGCAATGTGCTTTTTAACCGACTTCAAAAAAAGGAGGAGGTTCTCAATTCGTCGGAATCTTTTTTTTTTATTTTTTATGTATGTTCCCCGATTACTCGAAAACGCCTGAACCGATTTGGAAAATTCTTTTTTTGTTTGAAAGGGTATACATCCCAGGTGGTCCCATATAGTTTTTATTAAAATCGGTTCATCCGTTTTTAAATGACATCAAAAAAACATATTTTTTAATGTAAGCTACCTCATATCTCCAACATTTGTAAAGCAATTATGATTCTTTTCTTATTTAATAGGGCACATCTTCAGGATGATCCCTTACTTAAATCGGCTCAGTAGTTTTTAAAAATGTGAGAAATCAAATCCACCACTAAAAAGTAAAAAATAAAAAATATTAACCTCGTTCAAAAAAATCACTAAAAAGATGAAAATAATGAAATTTTGAGGTCGGAGCTAATTTCATACAAAAAAAATCACATGAAATTTTGAGGTCGGCGCCTATTTAATAAAAGTAGATATGTAATTAAAAGTGTTTGTAATGAAATTAGCTCCGACCTCAAAATTTCATTATTTTCATCTTTTTATTGATTTTTTTGAAGGATGTTAATATATATTTTTTTAAGTTTTTTTAGTATCATACTCTTTTTTTTTCAAATTTTGTGTGCACCCAAACGGCTTGGAAACAATAAAAAACTTTTTTAAGAATCGTAAAAATCATAGGTTTAATCGAAACCGTGTTGACACTCAAGTAGTGAGATTATGAAATTGAGAAAAGTTAATTTTGATCTAAATTAATGGTAAACGTTAAATAAGACCTAATTAACGATACACCTGTGACGGACAAATTGAACAGAATTGAATAATATACGCAAAAATTATAGTTGCTTTTATCAAACTTTTTGTAAAACATTTTTTTTAAAGCTAAATTTAATCAATTATGAGAATTTTACTGTAGCACAAACAAATAACAAATACAGGGGTAATTTATAAATACATTTATGCGCAGTTCGAAAAATAAGCTCTCCAGCACTACGTCCACTAAATCGTTTTAACGTCTGTCGAATTCAAATCATTTAAAATAGCTGTCACTACAACGTAATGCTTTCCGTGGTCGTATTTCGAAGACAAAACGATCAAACCATTTCATACATACGTTTTTAAGGATAAAATGTTTCCTCTTTTTATTGATAGACTAAACCTAAAACCTCCTTTTTTCCTTGCTTCTTCCTCTTCACATAGGGTTGCCATCCGTCCGGGTTTCCCCGGATTTGTCCTAGTTTAGAGGACATCCAGGGATCGTCCGGGTAGGGCTTCATTTGTAGTCTGGGTTTAAAAATTTAAGAATAAAAAAATTCTAACTGATTATTAAAACAACTTGTAACAAACTGTAATAAGATTCTGTTTTGTTAGGCACATTTAAAATGATGATAAAAGATGACTAAATTTAATTTTAAGGTCTGAAAATAAATAAAAAGGTGTTTTATGACATTTTCAACTGTTTTTTATTACACTGACTATGTTTAAAAAAACCTGTTGACATGTCTGGGTTTTGGGCTCTAAAATCCGAGGTTTTCACGCGTCTTGTCCTGGTTGCCAAATTTTATCTTCACGCAACATCGTCAAAATAAGAACTTCTTCCATCGAGTTGTAAATACTTGAAAACTATAAAATGTTTGCCGTGCACGGTACCTCCACTAACAGTTGCCGGTCCGTGCTGGTACAATGCGTGCGGTCTTTCAGACGTTGTTGACTCTTAGAATTGCCAATCACATTATTAGCGGAGTTCCCGTGTCTTTAATCTGGTTGTTTATCAAAAATGTCAATCTGGGGAAACAGCTGTACATAAATACATATTTCTTCTAGTCGGTTATATGCTACGGATTACAAGTCATCATGAATGATCGATTAACGCGGACGTTTTGTCCAGTGTACCGGCTTCTCACAACGGAACTGCCACACAACAACAAAGCAAGATCGGCGGCCGCCACGACCGGTAGTTCAACTGACTGGTCGACGGAAAGTCGATTTCATTCTAATATACAGAACCATCACAAAACGACTGAGAATGGAGCGTGGCTTCGTGGTGACACGAATTACAAATATTGCGATTTACTTTTAAATAAATTAACATTATTTAATATCAATATATAATAATAATAATAATGCGTTTAACGTCCGTTTCTCGACTTTATGTCATAACAGACGCCATTCGCACCATTACTATTTTCCATCTACCACACTTCCCGTTATTTTTCTACATTTTTAAAACTTCAACTTATGTAATAGCCATGGGCGAATGAAGGAATTATAGGAAATTAGGATAAGGTAGGCAATTTTTGAACTAGGAGTTTGAGGCCATGGCCTCAAATAAGGAACCATCTCGATATTTATCTGGAATTAATTGAGGGAAACCATGGAAAACCTCAATCAAGATGGCCGGTACAGGAATTACCGTTTCTCGCCGGGATTCGAACCCGGACCTCCCGAATGCGAGTCTAGTGCTGTCACCACTACTCTACTCAGCTCGGTAATATCAATATTTTGAATAGCTCTGTGCGAAATTTCAAATTTCTGCGCCAAATAGTTTAGGAGAAAACCGGCTGTGATAGACGAACCAGCTCTCACTACCGAGCTAACCTATAACTTGTACATATAATCGCAACAGTTTTTCGTGATGACTCTGTATCTCTGTTGCACAGTGACATACCGCACGTAAAATATACAATGTGGTTGGTAAATGTGTAAAAATAGACACACAAACATGGATATAATGTAAACAAACATATTAATATGAGAAAGTTTTTCTAAAGAGTTTTGACTAAATTTATTCGCAAAAAACACTTGCTAAATAAGTTAAGTTTATTAGTTTTAACAGTCATACGAATCATAATAGTATTATACGTTTGTGATACACACTACATTTTTTGCATGTACCTCCTAGAAAATAGAAATGAAGTTTATTAGATACAGAAGTGACATCGTTTCGCTGGATCGTAGTGGGAGGATGGCGTCATCCAGTGGACAGTCAATGGACATTGCGTGGTTGACAAAAATACGGAAAGATTTCCCAGCCGACGTCATTCATTAACAACGTAACCTGTGTATCTAATGAGCTTGAAAATAAATAACATTGATAATAAAAATATTCAAACAATTTTGCCAAAACTATGTGCCTATTTTTTATGTAACATATTTTTTGAATTACCGCGTTCCGAAACAATTACAGCACTGGTTGAGCGAATGTATTTATATCCGGACAAAGCGTCGTTTTGTACCGCGCAGAACACGTCGGGAGGGTAAGATATGTTTAAAATTTGAATTTCAAATTATTGCTTTAACGATCATTTGCCAAGGTGCGATAATATTACCACGTAATAGACAACATAAAACGATTTACTTTATTTTTATTGAATCCCAAAATTTTAAAGTAACGTTTTCAAATTTTAAAATTACTCATTACACAAAAGACAGTAAATAAATGCTGTTTTATAAAAGGAAATCTGCACATATAATAAAATTGTAAACTTTGCTCGTCTACATTGGCAATATTTGCAAAAAAAAAATGTTGGGGGGATGACGGATAAATGATGGAACGAATGATGGACCATTTTTGGAATTTTTATTTGTGTACGCATCACGTAAAAACTGCTGAACCAATTTGGATGGATAAGCCCGAACTCGGAGTATAACTTAGTTTTTACAATTTTTCAAATTTCAACCCCTAAACTGGTCAAAAGGTGGTATCGAAGTTTTGTAACACAATCAACGTTGTGCATGCATCACGTAAAACCTGCTGTTCCAATTTGGATAACTTTTTACAAAAAACATAGGTGTGAACTTTTTTACTGTTGTCGCTATCGAGCGGATTATCAAACAATGTTTTATTGCAATCGTATGTGGAATCGTGTGTAGCGGTTAGTAATTAATAATTCAATAAAAATAAATTCTAGCTTCTTTAAGAACTAAAAATAATCTGATTTCTATAACTTATAAATATTTCCAAGTTCAAACTTTATGTGTTTCACACGTGATTCGACACAAAAAAAACATCAAATTATACAATCATAATTAGAGATAACTACGTTGGTATAAATAATTAACATTTTAACTTTTTATACAGCAATAGAAGACTGTGTCCACCGTTTTAATACATACAGCTTCGCAAAATCCCGGACCCATGGGACCGCGCATCGTCCGAGTTTGTAAATAAATGCGTTTTAAATATTTTTTTATTCCTTGTTATTGTGAACATGCTTATCTACACTAATATTATAAAGAGGAAAGATTTGTATTTTTGTGTGTGTGTATGTTTGTAATGAATAAACTCTAAAACTACTGTGCCGATTTAAAAAATTCTTTCACAATTCGAAAGCTACATTCACCCTGAGTAACATAGGCTATATTTATTGCTAGAAAATATTAGGGATCCTTACTAAAACTTTAGTAACGTAACCCAAGGTGTAAAAAAATGCCATAAAACATCTTTCGTCGCATGCGCTGCGGAAACTATTGATGATAAAACAAAAGTATGTTCTACAATATTAAAGAACATATCAATAACTACAAAAAACTTCGCAATACTATATGCCCAACTATTATCGTTATGTCACAATAACCACTTTTTACATTTTAATAATCTATATAGATAAAAGACGATGAATATGTAATCTATGGACTCCAAACGGGTAGACCATTTTTGATGAAATTTTCAGACAATCTTTAGATTAGCCCAGCGGGTGATCTTCTGAAGTTTGGTACCGATCGGATCAACAAAATTTTTTTAATTTCTTTTTGGGAAATAAGATTTTTAGCGATTGAATTCGCGCAAATTCAATACACGTTGAGAATTTAATGATAATTATTCTCATCTTTTATATCCTATATATTACATTTACACCCGGGCAAAGCCGGACTGGGCCGCTAGTATAAAATAAAATTATTCACGCCAGTCACTGATTCATATTGTGCCAGTAATACAAACTGCGATCTGATTATCGGGCAGCTTTGCAAATATAAACAAGTCATTAATTTCTATGGAAGTGCCCGAATTTTAGAATCAAATGTTCGTAAGCATTACCCGCCCGAGTTTCTGGAGTGTCCGGGTTTGTAACGTTGTACTGGATATACAATTGTTTATCGAATAAATGTTGTAAATTGCTTATATGAAAAAATCAAGTAAGTTACCGATTTCAAAAAAGAAAGTTTATAGTTTTTTTTTTGTCCGGCCTTCTCAAAGTTTTGACACAGTTATGTTCAGGAACAAAACGAAATGGTTTCATATTTTTTTAATTACTTTCTTCCCAATTTCCTATACACTTATTCGTGGAAACGGTATGAAGAAATTTTTCGCAGATAATAAAGACGTCAAATAGCACCTTTTTTTATTAAAAATCCAAAATGAGATTTTCATGTTTTTGTTCCGCTCCGTGAAATCATAACAGTCCACGCAAACCGCTTCGTTAACAGTAATTATTGGTAATAAAGACACAGCCTTTCCCCCTATTAAAAACATAACTTTGGATCATCGACTTTTCTAAGAACTTCTCAAACACATAAACACAACTCATACCCATATTTTACCTTCATTATTTACCTTCCGTACACAAATTATACAGCATTAGTTCATTACGGTTTTATTTCTTTACAGGTGGTACCTACTGTCAATGATTACAATATAAAACATAATAAAAAAAAAGCAAAACAATAACATATAAAGGTGATTAACCTTTTTATAAAAATGTTCTTACTCGAATAAATACACCAGCTTTATTTGTGTTACAACGTTTCAATTTCTAAAACTTCAATAGTTTCAATTGATTAATAATTAATCCTTTCTCGATTGACTTTCATTCATTATTCTTGAGTTAGGCGGAGCATTACGAAATGAGAATGAGTAATGAGCATGTGCGGTCAGTAACGTATAGAAATATATAGTGACGTAAAATGACGGTCATTTAAAATCGTGACCGTGTGACGGTTATATGACGGGCACTTTGATCATTTTTAGTCATTTTCGATACACTCAAAATTATTGTTAAACTTTAAAAAACAACACAATACCTACTAATAATAATAATAATGCGTTTAACGTCCGTTTCTCGACTTTATGTCATAACAGACGCCATTCGCACCATTACTATTTTCCATCTACCACACTTCCCGTTATTTTTCTACATTTTTAAAACTTCAACTTATGTAATAGCAATGGGCGAATGAAGGAATTATAGGAAATTAGGATAAGGTAGGTAATTTTTGAACTAGGAGTTTGATAGGTAATTGGCCATGGCCTCAAATAAGGAACCATCTCGATATTTATCTGGAATTAATTGAGGGAAACCATGGAAAACCTCAATCAAGATGGCCGGTACAGGAATTACCGTTTCTCGGCGAGAGGCAGTAGGAAAAAGACCCAGCCACATCTGCCCCCGTCGGGATTCGAACACGGACCTCCCGAATGCGAGTTTAATGCTGTCACCACTACTCTACCCAGCTCGGTTACACAATATCTACTATCAAAAACAAATTAGCCAACTTGTCAGATGGAGCTTCGTATCAAAGGGCACTTCTTACAGATCCCATAACGGCATTTCGCGTAGTTTTACTTATTAGCACTCTGGTTGCGTTTTTTCATGAGCGTCCTCTCATTCTAATAAAAAAATGACTAGAACTGCGCATGTATCAAAAATATGTTGTCGTTAAAATATTACAGCAATATATTAGTTATTGATATGTCACTGATTGGTGCTGCAAAGGTGTTATATTTTGTATTATCGATTATTCATACTGAATTATTTATTTTATCCCTATAAAGTCTATAATCTTAAATATCTATGAACCTAACAATTTATAATACAGAAAGGCGCCTGATTTTATTTATTTAGCGATATCTAGCAATTCACTACCATACTAATCAAAACAAACACATTGATAAAACATGACTTGAAAGAGTCAATGTCTTACTTTCCGATATCCATGTATTCCGTATAATTATAAAATTGTTTTAACAAGTGCAATATAATCAACTCGAGATAACACGCCAATGGTCGTATAAAGAATCTTTTTGCAAGAATGTGCTGCGTCATTAATGACTGGCTATCTGAAGCCTCAGCAATGCTGGCCCAATATCGTCCAATAACGATAATGTGGCCGGTTCACCAGTAGTAATGATCGTCAAATATTCGAGGCTTTGCACCAAAGGAGCCACCTTGTCTGTCAATTTTCGGATTATTTTCTTTATTTGTGTAATTATGGGAAAGCTGAAAATTGTCTGAATTCATTCAGTTTAAGTCTGAAATGAACAAATTATAATGGTCAATTCGATCTATTAATATAAAATAAAAAGTAAAAAAATAAAACAAAATATAAGTTTTCCTCCGGTTAGATGAGCTGTAGCAGCTGCGTGCAAATTATTACTCCAGAGAAAACGTGTTTTTTAATTAACATAACAATCAGACCTATTCTACTAACGACAATCACAGTGATTACCAAGTGCTTAGCAAAATAAGCGCTCTGAGTAACTACTTCTGTTTGCTAAAGCAAAGTGACCACCTACATAGTATGTTAAAAATGAGTGATTACAAGCCGTGCTTATAAATTTTGTAATTACTGTGGTTATGTAAGAACAGTAATTAGAACAAAAAAATAGTAGAATATGGATATTTCAAAAACAACCAACGCTCACCTAGTAGAGGTATCCCAAACCTAAACTGAAGGGATTAAAACGATTTTCAGCTTTCGCCTAATTAATATCGGATTAGACTTGTTTTACGCTTCAACCATTAGTCTGATAAGAACTTTCTTTGTGCCAAATTTCAAGATTCTATACTTCAACGGAAAGTACCCTATGGCTTTTGATGGATGAGTTAGAATTAAAAATAAAACGTGATATGTATTGTTCGATTACATGAGTTAGAAGTAGGGTTGCCAACCGTTCCGCTATACGCGGTACGTCTCGTTTCTGATACCCTTAACGAGACGTCCCGCTCAGGGTGTGTGCGGGACGCTAAATATCCCGCTTTTTACGCGTTTTTTACGATTTTTACAATTTTGTATTTAAAAATAAAAAAATCCTTAAAAGTGCAAAATGTCAAGAAAAATACTCATTTAAAAAGTAATTTACAGTTTTCATAATAAAGTCTAAATTACACTATAACTGTTTTTTTAGTAAATATTGACTATTATTAATCTAACAAGCTGTTTTATTTTACTTCTCATCCTGATTTGTAAAAAAAATTTCATGTTTTTTTGTATTCTAAATAAAATTAGTTGGATCCCGCTTTTTAAATCCTTGTCCCGCATTTGAAATCATTATTTCCCGCAAATTTGTATTTTAAAGTTCGCAAGCCTAGTTAGAAGCTTGACGGACAGACAAATGAACAGCACTGTAATGCTATAATGCTTTCGTTTTTTGTCAATCATACGGAACGTTAAAAATTATTACGATTTAAACTCAATTTTCCATTATTAGTGTATTTGCCATATGGCAACATACACTATTGGCGTCGGTCGGATGGCGGGACCTAGGTGTCGGACCAAAATTTCTCGACGTTTCATAACCTCCTAAACACTTTGGCACCATTTTTAAAAATGTTTATATATATATATATATATATATATATATATATATATATATATATATATATATATATATATATATATTTATATATATATAGGTATATATGTGTGCGGGCTATAACTTTCGAAGAAGTTAATTTATTTTAACGAAATTTGGCACACATGCTGGAATCCATCACCGCACGAAGCCTATTTAAAATGGGCCCAATCGGGCCATTTTAAGGGTAGTTTTTAGGGGTTGAAAAATGTTTTTGGGGCCCAAAATACCGAAAAAATTCTCCGAATCGTTTCAAAATTGAAATTTAACCCTCTGGTAGTAATTAAAAAGTGTCCCTAAAATTTTAATAAAATCGGCCCGACAGGACCGGACTTACAAATTTTATGAAAACACTAGTTTGCAGATAGTGAATTATTTACAAAAAGTTGCTTATAATTTGGTATAGAGGTTCCATTGATAATAATATTGCAATTAAGAAAAAAAATGTTATATTAAGGGCTGTATTAAGGAGTAAAATTTTTTATTTTGCCCAAAAACCAACTTAAGTTCGCATAATAAAGCCACACTGCCTGTATCAGCAAATACACTATATTGTCGGCAGGGTTTTGGCACTGCGACCCGGGTTTTTATTTTTTTTAACGAAAGAACAGCCGTACCGTGTTAAATCAAACAAGTTCAAAGTCACGTTCGCAATTTGAGATTCAAATACTGACATATATAAACAAATCTCCGTAACCGAATTCATATAGAACAGAAATAGCATTCGCTGGTCCGTTAACATAAAGAAAGATATATATTATGTCAACGATTCAAGGTGAAGTTCATTCAAGAAATTTTATTAGCTTTTCCTTGAGATTTGAAAGATCACGTCTGAGATCGGTATCCGATCATATCGTGACGATCGCAATTGCACAGACTGTGCTAGTTTAGCGCCGTTTTGTTATTGTGATTCACAGTCTAAACGAACTCGACTGTTGCAATGTGTTCGTCAATCCGGCGTCTGGACTTTGTATATGTGAAAGTTGATTATTATCATCGCCACGTGTCTGCGTTTTGCCGCAGCTCGGTGTGAATGAAGAAGGTGACGACGGCTTCAATAACTGCTGTTTGGATTAACTCCAATGATCACATTATCAGGGGCTCACTTTATTATTATGAAATGAACTGGCCATATAATCGAGGCGGCAATTGCCAACCGGGCCCCAACCTACGCGGGCCCCCTACGGAGCATTACGTTCTGTAATGCGAGTGCGTAACTTTGTCTATGACTTAACACCAACCAATTTCTATCTTAAAGAAGTCCTAAGATGTGTTTAAGAGGCGAATTGATTTGTCCAGATCCATAGGAATAGTTAAGTAGTTTCGGAATTTGCTTTCTACGTAACGTATTTTCAAAGTTCTCTGCGTTTTCGGCACGGTTTAAGCTGTATAAATTGAGCTGAAATTTTAAGCTAATCATTTTTTCAATATATAGAGTCATTTCAGAGGGTAGCAACTCAAAAAATTTGAAAAAAAAATTGGCTTATACAAATAAGGGCCAGTCTAATAATAGACTGGCCCTTATTTTGACAAGTTGGAAATTGTCACATGCTAACCTTTAAAATGGTTCTTTACATTGAAAAAATGATTCTCTGAAAATTTCAGCTCGAATGATTAAAATTAAGCCGTGCCGACAACTCTGTAACGGTTATAGGTTTGCGGGGCTTGCCGCAAGCCAGGCGGTAGGTAGGATAGGGGGCCCATGCCGGCTAGATCCCAGGTCTTGCGAGCTAAATGTAAACTAGATCAGATAATTCGTTCACACATTGGAGAAAAATGAAATAGAAAAATATCCCATATATCATTATCCAGTCTCGGGCCCCGGGCTTGTGGGGAGCCACCCGGGCCCTTCCGGCCCAGTGTGACCCTGCTTACAAGTATTCAGTCAAGTCGTGAGTGGGCAAAACAAATTTCTTTTTGTGCGTAAAAACACACTTCAAACTGTCTTTTAAATTAAACTTTTTATAATTCTGGTTGATTCAATAGATTTTTAATAAAAAAAAATGTTATTTCTATCTTTCGTAAAAAAACTATTGAACACCTGTCAAGCCGCCAGTATTCGTGACAAAACTACAGATGATAAATAATCGATAAGAAAGCCGGCCTTACATTTCTTGATAAATAAAAGTGAAATGGCAGCAATAGAATATTTCAGGAGGAGCGCAAAAAGTCGCAGCCATCATTTTAATAAACGAGTTAAACTAACTTCGTTAAAGAACTGTGAAAATAAGCTCCATCTCTTTCTCTAAACAAAGAGTCACCTTTATAACAAACGGCATTTATCGATGTAGTACGAGAATAATATATCAATGAAATGAATTTCACCTTGCATAACCTTTATCGTATATCTGTTAGCTTACGCAGGGCCACTCTATTCACAAAATATTTCAACAAAAGGTTTAAATACAACGCCTTACACGTTGTGGTAGTCTGTACCCTGCAATAGTATAGAGACCAGCGTTGCCAGATTTTTTTTTTTGCCAAGTCGGGATTTTGTAACCTTTTGAGTGAAAAAAGCGGGATTCTTTCGTCGAAAGCGGGACATAGTAAAAAAACGTATATAATCAGAAGTTTTTAAATATTTATCTTTTTATTTGAGTTCAAATTACGTTTACGTGACAATAGATAGCAAAAATAGCGATAGAAAATGTATTTTAATAAAAATATGATATTTTAAATCAGATTTACCCTATCGTTAAATAGTTGAGTCTTATTCTTTTTCTGAATAAAAAAAAAAACAAAAAAAAAAAAACGGAAATTTTTTATTCATTAGAAAAATATGGCGTTTCTAACAATAGTCTGAGGAGTGAGTGTTACAAATGGCAACTTACAATAAGAGAATAATTATTTACGCACGGTCGAGTTATCCCCGAAAAGCGGGACTGATCCTGTCCCGCGCGGAACATTTAATTTTGATTTAAAAATCGGGACGTCCCGCCAAAATCGGGACGTCTGGCAACGCTGATAGAGACACACATCACGAGCCACTGCCACCCACACAAAATATAACAGACATCTTTGATTGCATCTACTACACACAATCATTGTTGTGGGCGGATGGGTCATACCTACATGTTTGTGTGAGGAGAAAACACCAAAGGGAAACTTGACGTGTGCAAGTCATCGGAAATTGAACCGCGTTCGACTCGCGTCTTGCATTATATCGACAGTTTCAAAAAGACTGACGTGGTTTTAGAAAAAAAGACATTGAATAACGTGTGTGCTTCGCTCACATCTCACGAGGGAAGTGAAACTTCTTTAAAGTAATGAACTCTCTTCATTGATGCGTTATCTATTTTCCGTTACCAAGGTTTCTCTTAATTTCCTCGCCGTGAAATTATTTCTTCTTAAATTTTGAGTGTCTTTTATATTTCCCCTTGTATTTTACAAAAAATTTCACAAAGCACCAAAAAATAGAAAATATTTTTTTTTCTCTTTTATAACGTTTAAAAGCAATACATACAATTAGATTATTTTGAGGCAATCTGTATACCCATATTATAATTCAAAGCACCTTATACGGGAAAACTATATATAAAATAAGTTGATTATACGGAATGACTATTATTTATTATCGTCGGGATATTCAGAATCGTAAATACATAATATATTTATTCACCAGCCTTTTAAAGCAACTAAAATTATCGACAAACGATTCAAATCCGTCGAAACTTTGGACACGCGTGACGCCTCATATTATTTACAAAATAATGTAAACATAATAAGGACTTTTAAAAACACACCGCTCAAAAAGTAGACGAGTTGTGTTGTTTTTTTTTATTATTATTTTCAGTTCAACACTCGCGACTATTCATGATGCAAATACTTATAGAAATACTTACTTAAAACGCTTTTAAAACGAACTAAAATTAATTCGTAACAAATATGTTTTGTCATTCAATGTAAATTTAAATGTGTAAAACTTCTAGGACAGTATCCAAAAAATTAGCTTAGGGATCCAAGATAAAAGCTGTATTCGATGAAAATTTTGCAATTTAATCTGACGTTTCGACAAATTTGTTGTCATCTTCGGAGAAACTAAAAACGATTTTTTTTCTCAACTTTGACCCCCTGTATTTCGAAAATGGTGCTATTGCGGACCCATGTTTACAAGAACTTTTTTTCATATTTTTGGACAAACTATCTTCTCTCACCTTTTATGAATCACCCTGTATATAAATAATTCCTTGTTTGGCGTTTTAATAGTTTTGCTTTTACACTGGGACACTACTAAACAGTGCTTGTAGTTAGAGGAATTCGTTTGTAACTATCAAACATAGACACGATTATTTTATTTTGTTTCGCACGGCGTCACGTCATTCAAAACATCATGACAGTCTAGAGCAGGGGTGGGCAAATATTTTGATAGTCGGGCCACATTGCAGATGAAAATTTGACCTCGGGCCAAACAGTTTTTTTTTTCTAATTTTAAGTATAGTTTTTGCTAAGGGTGTCAATTAATGAATTTTAAAACCAACATTTTTGAATCAAAATATTTATTTATCAAGTCATTTGAATAAAAAAATTGAAAAGAAAATTTTTAAACATTAATATCAGATAATTATATTCATGCAATAATGTGATATAATAAGTATAATAACTAATAAAATTGTGCGACTATTATACATACTGTAATTGTTCAATTATCATAATTATATTTTCGAATAGGAGGCGCTGAAAAGAGCGGGTGTCCGGGAGAAAATTTTGGCCCCCACCGGCCCTGATAATGTGTATAAGTATTGCTTAATATTTTATCTAAAATTTTTTATGCACCAATTTATGTTAGACAAAAACTAATATTTGTGTTTTTAATAATAATATATACAATGCTTCACGGGCCAGACAAAATTCTACCGCGGGCCGGATTCGGCCCGCGGGCCGCCATTTGCCCAGGCCTGGTCTAGAGCGTTTTCGAGGTAAATTTAGTTTTTGAAAACGCAAAATACATAATCTAAATGTTGGATTTTTTGTCAAATATTATTTTTATTGGATAAAATCGATGTTAAAGTAAAATATTCACTAATTTCTCAAAATTTGTCGTTACCCGAACAGGTTCGGCTCTGTATACTGTTCTTTATAAACACAAACAAAGATATGACAAAGCCAATCGTTTTTATAATCCTTGATTGCTCATCAGTCACTTATTAAAGTTCTCGAAAGATATAATTAATGAAAAAAGTGGCGCCAGTTAAAAAACACCGTTCTTAAATACGGTTGTATTTATCGATTATGTAATTATATTGGGTATACCTTGGGGATAAGTGAATTGAAAAACGACTTCGAAAAGAAACTTTGTCACTTGTCATTGCCGTGTCTATCGCAATCAAATTAAATAAAACAAAAAAAAGCAATTAAATACATGATGTCATTAAATATTCTAAGTCAAATAAAAGTTTACAGACTGAATCATTCCGATTAAGTACACTGCACACAAAATGCTGATAATAAAATTTCTTTAAAACAAAGAAAGCTTCTGAAAAACAAGTGAATTTCTTTCAAAAAAGATCTCAATACTAAAGTTTTGAGGTCAGCGCCAACTCAATTACTATATTTTACATACCTATGCACTTCATTTAACTTACTAACTATATTATTTTACGATTTTCTGTGGCTTTTTTAGAAGGAAGTTAATTTTTTTTAAAGTTTTTTTATAGCAAAATATTAAGATCACAAATTATGAGCCAGACGATTCAACTGCGTCATGAATCTTACTTTACCATAAATTTAAATTAAGTGATTCAGGCTTTTGGGCACAGATACAAATTTCCAAACCGACGCAAATTGCAAACAAATATTCAAGAATATTGGCGCTATTTTATATGATTAATGTTAAAATTAACTGTGCTTTTAAATTTCTGCCTCACTGTTTTGTTAAAAAGTGACAAAAAAATAACAGCACTGTATATTCTTATTTGACCATCATAAGGCATGTTTCTCGGACATTCGCTTGGAATCCATTATTCTAAGAAGACGTCAAAGATGACTCAATTTTTTTTGCTTTATTACTTCCTCGACTCTGTCGTTAAATTTCACAGGTACTATTTTTAAAAAACGAAGAGTATAGTAATGATACATGTTTTAATGTCAGCTATAAAATTAACGTTTAAATGAGGCAAGCATTCAATAAAGTTCACTTGCATTAGCTGTAACGTAATTGTAGATAATTGCAACTTGTGCAAATCTGCAGAGAGCTTTCTACGTTTTAATTTCTGCCGCGAAACATATGTCAAAACGTTTAACGACTATGTTGATCAAAGAGATTATTATACATTTAATTGTATTTTAAAAGTATTGTCTAGTCAACTAAAAAAAAGAAGAAATATAAAAAATAAAAAATCGCGTCGAAATTTTTCAAATCGGTTCCAACAATATTTAACAAAATGTTCAAGGCGTATGGTTTAGCAAGCAACTTTATCCTGTTAATTTTAATATTACAATCGAGAGCTTTATCCTATAAAGTGTACGCGCGCATTGTAAAAAATTAGCTCTCATTATTTTTCCATTACGCGTCAAAAAAGTATAACCTCAAAAAATCTACATAAAATTTTCTTTTGGGCCGAGATAGACTGCTGACCAAGTTATATATTACTCTTTAGATACAATAGTCTGCAAACCTATTCGAATTGTCGGCCACAAACGTCGCTTCCGCGACATACTTCCATAACCTATTCATTAAGATAATATTGTAGAAATTTTGAAGGGACAGTAAAGACGTTTACGCATAAATAAAATGTACCTATATCGGTATTACTTGAACTTGAAGATAGATGTCAGCGGTGTCGTCGAGTTCTTTAACATTAAGATCAGAGAAACGGAGGCACCTACTGACACGGCTAACGCCTACCCAATGACATTACACTGACTCCTTATACGTTCAGATTATTAAATCCTACACGACTTGCACTGGCACAGAAACACGCACGCATATACAAGATATACAGAGTGTTCAGATATTTTAAGCACTATTTTTTTCTAATCGAAACACGCAGAATAGTTTTATCATCTTATGCTGGTTTGCAGATTACAGTTTGAATCTATGCAAGAAGAGTCTAACGTCGTTGTCAAAGTTTTTATAAAGCAGGACACTAAGCTGTACTTCACAAAAAAAAAACGGTCAAGTGCGAGTCGAACTCGCAAGAAGAGAGCTCCGTACTATTCCGTTTTCCGTGAGTACTTTAGACTTAAGATTTTCATGTAAAAAGTTATAATAAAAAAAAAATAAATGTAAAATAATATGTAAAAAGCTATAATAAAAATAATTTTTCTCAATTCATTTTTAATAAATTACTGGCAGAGCAACTGTGATAAAAATTACCCTTTTTCTTTGTATTGTATTGTATATCGCATTTTACTATGTAAATTTTACCACGGGCTAGGTGGAAGACCAACGAAAGTTGAACCATGCCTTTTGTGCATTTATATGTACAATAAACGGTTATTATTATTATTATTATTATTACAATTTTCCTGTAAACTATGGGTGAAACCCGACATTCCCTATTTTTTTCAAAATTTTAGGCTCAGTAGTTTCGGAGATAAGGGGGGGGGGGGACGGTCGATTGCTTAGCTATTTTCTTAAATAACTTTAAAACTATTTATTTTATAATTATACAAAAAAATATATTTGAGACCCTTACTACAAGCCCTTTCATTTGATATGTCACACGGGACAGTTTTCAAAACTTTATTTTTTAATTTCCTAATTTTTCCCCAAAAATTACCCCCATTTTTAAAATTTATTTATTTAAATGAAATTGCACTTACTATATTTTAAACAGTAGGCCAACACCCGCAAAAACCAATATCTGCACATACCTGTAACAAAGAAATTAAGAATTAATATTGGTTATATCTAAATAATTTTTTAACCTCTCAAATACGTAGTGAAAGTGAATTGGTTTCGATAACGTTAATATCGGTTTTGACCAGCTAAATAAAAGTACGCACTTTTAGAACAAACACACAAAACATTTTGATGCGTCTGAAAACATATCGATACATCAGTCTTCAAACCGATGATAATTTCAACAAACCCACAGCTATTTACTGATGCACGTATCGGTCGTTATATAATAGTGTGTTGATGTGACTAGAGTGCCCGGTGTTACAAAATGTACGCGTGCAGCATTAATAAGCTTGCGTTATTTCGAATTCACCTGCTTTTCGTGAATAATGAAGTGGTCTAAAAGCCTGTGAAACTCAAAAGGTTGGCATGAAACAAAGTCTGGCTGAATGCACACGGAGCTACTAAAAAAACTGATCAGTGACGCAAATCAGTAACCAGTTCGCGATGAGTCAGATCACTTGTAATTGAATGGGACACTTCAGACGCGACGCTACTGGTTACTAATCGGTCAGTAACGCGTTAGTAATCGGTTGCCGACTACACAACTGTCGAGCGTGATTTGAGTCACCTAGTTTCTCGTCTTGTGAGTTACATCTGCAGTGAATGCTAGAACAATCTCCTTTTTTGAAGTCGAATACGATGAAAACTTACTTAGTTTTAAACACCGCTTGATGAGGCAAAAATGATTAGTAAAACATGTGTTGAAAAAAGCATCAGTGTTACTTTATTAGTATTCAGAATATTCCTGCTGTTAGCAAAGAAATTAGCAGTCATCAAAAAAATATTTTAACCGAAAACATTATTATTTTAATAACACTGCAACAAGTGGATTGAACCCGATGAATTGGGAATAACAGAAGACGATGGCGTCTGCGGGAAATTGTCAACAGCGCCTGTTCCGTCTCGCCTCGACATTGCAATCTTACCCTTCTTCAAATACGGCTCTGATTGAGAATGTCGTCGATGCAGTGGCGACCCACGCAGCACGATTTGTCGTCGTCCAATGCGTCCGGACATCGACTCTAGGACAACGACAACAAAGCAGTGCATTCGACGCGTGTCTACGCCGATCGACGGCCGTGCCCACACCTAAGGCCATCGAGCGACCTTACAAGGAGATGTACACCACCACACCTATGTTATTATTATACATTCAGCATGTACATTAATGTTTACAGTCTGCTGCGTCACCTAACTGTCCGCTCTAATCGATCAATTACCTGACGCGTGTGTGTATTGTTCTTTTTTTTTTTGTCAAAATGCCACTACTGAGTACTGACTAAACTGGCATCGCCGATTGGTAACTGCACCCATGGATATATAGTTCCTCATCTCAGACGTAACCGACAAATATTGAAAAAGTGAGATAAGAAACCGAATAATCATCCGTAAGGCTTTACGTAAGATGAGGAACGATAAATTAACGCACCGCTCATTTTTCTGCTATATTTTCAGTGTTAAACGAATAATTAATTAGGCTAGAAGCGTGTTGTTCTGCCTGATAAAACCAGAGTATGCTTGAAATCATCTTTAATGAGAATAGCGAAGGTCTGGGTAAAGATTTATTGCCGGCAGTATGTCTGCAACCTCGAAGGGAACCGTTTGGTGTCCTGAAGAGGAATTTGCTTCGATATTTGCAGGTAGCAAAACATTCTCCAGACCTTCCAACATTGGATGATTTCAACTGTGTGAATTTATGACAGTTCTATGCGAGCTGTTCATCTCGCATGTAGTGATTTTGAGTGTTGTAAATCGCTATATTATGAAGGATTAAAAATTGAATTGTGTGCACCGTAGAGTAATTGATTAACTCATTCCGCTGCGAAAGTGGAAAGATTCTGGTTTAAATCCAGACGGTGACGTGTTGGAATAATAAATTTTTCTAATATAGTGCTACAACAATGAATGTTTCTTAACATTTATAGCGACAATAGCTATTATTCTGAAATAATGATCACACAATTTGATTTGAGGTTTTGGTTTCGTAATACAGTTGTAAAATACAATTTTTGCAAGTGATAAAGGATTGAACTTAATATCTTAAACTTATTGATTTCTGATGACTTACGACATCTTATTTTTTGCAGAATGATAAATATATTTGATCAAATTAAGCATCGAAGTTATAAAATTAGGTATACATAAATTAGCTTTGATTAGCTTTGCACGGAACACTAAAAAAACTAAAAAAAGTACGTTTATTGAACTATACAAAATATTGGGAAACCTTGAGATGTTTTTTTTACTAAAAAATACTCGTCGCGTCAGTTACGTGAACTATAAGATGAACTGTCACTTTTGGGAAAATGTCATTCGATTTTAAGAACAAAATTTGTATAATTTAAAAAAATATAAAGATAAGCCCGGCAAGATAATAATATAATTTATTTCTGACAGCCTAGTTACAAAATTATGATAGATATATTTTTTCTTATCAATGTTTAAATATATCTATTTCTATTCCGAAAAAACAAATCTTGAATAAACGACAGGACCGTAATTGTTGACATTGTTTATCACTTCTCGTAAAAACTGACGCATAACTGTTTTTTTTTGCTACATTTTTAGTGTTAATGAAAAACAGGGTCGTCCCGCTTATCAAAAATTGATAATTTTAAACAATGCACATTCTTTTTTATACATAAACAAATAAGTTCAACAAAATATTTTGTTCTTATATCCTTCCTCTTTCATTTCAAACGGCTGAGCTTAGGCGCCATATTATGATGATATCAACTGTAGATCACATCACTTCCGCACATAGAAAGAGATTACTACCGGCCATTACGCCCAACATTTGTAGATATCCAAAGTAGACGTTCCAAAATCACTCATAGATTTATACCGTCTGTGACCAGGAAAAGTTTATTGACACTGCGAATGCTACACACGGAATGAAACATTTCTTTACTTTCGGCATTTTTACACGCTTTTTAATAATGTAATAATCACAGGCACCAGAAATACAACAGCTGATTTACTATCTATCTCTCTTTATGCTTGAATCGAGTCTAACGGATCAGTGAGCTGGTAGCTGAAGGTGTCTACCCATTATGTATTTCCATAGCGGGATAATTCTATGTTTAATATTACACTGAAAAATACACATTTTTAAGAATTTTGTTCTTGTAGAAAAAGCTTCCGAATAATTTTCAAAAAAATGGTTTTATTACCTATTTGCAAAAAAAGATTCCAATACCAAAAAAAAAGTAGGACGAGCCTATTTTCTGATGAACCAATATCTCTGCAAGGGAACCGTTTGGTGTTCTGAGACGGGATCATAGTACGGAAGGAACCGATTTGAAAAACAATTTGACTGTTTAAAACCGTATTAACTGACAATATCACACACCATATTACTCTACGACAATAAGAGGATCGAGACTTGAAAATAGTGATTTGGTCTGAGCAAAGTGGGCACATAAAATAATATTTTGTTGCATTTATGACAGCGCTGAAAATGGCTGGGTGTTTCCTTCAAGTATGATTTTAAAATCGTCCGCGCCTAATACGATACTGTTCTCGTTTAAATATATACTGATGAATGAATTGCGTATTTATCTAGAAAAAATAGATGATCATTCATACAACCCTGATCTTTATTTTTAGATATTTCGTTCGAAGATTTTATAAAGGAGTATATTATACAAACCGTTTTATCTTATCGGTTTACGTTCTGTAACATATATTTGTAAATAATAAATTCAACTGTTTTATCAATGGGCAACTCTTCTTAATCATACTGACGGCTGTTTTGATAACAGAGAGCTGAGCCATTACTGACTTGGAAACATTTTATGTAATTTCAGTAAATAAATATTTGATTATAAAATATAATACAAGAATAACTTATTTTACAAATTATTCTCGGCATATCGATCGATTTGAGATTTTGCATACGTATCGTTACAATGACTATTTGCAATATTTTCATGTCTCCGATCTGATGATGGATGGAATGATGACAATTCCATAAAGCTGCAAACACGTTTCATAAACCACATGTCGCAACGTTGCCTTTATCAATCATGAATGTATGGACCGTTTAGAAATTTATTTTTAGAAAAAAAGGACTGTCATCACGGTACCTTTCTCAACGATGAACGAAATGCATTCACCGAGCTGTGCTTTAAATAAACTCATTCAAAAGAGCAAGATATCAAAACGACCGTCATGCGATTGCTTTAAAAATGACAAAAGGTCGAGATCGGATCAGAATTTTCGAACATTAGTGTCATCTAATTCCTTGGGTAAGTGGCGTCCCGCAGGGCTTCGTTTTAGAGAGTCGGCAATTTTTTCAGCATTCATCTGTGTCTGCTTAGAATAAGACAATAGCAGCGAAATTGTTTACATTTGTGTTCCGTTTTTATGGATGATAACCCAGTATCAATATGTATATTTTATACTACTATAGATCGATATCCAAACGGCTATCTTGTAATAAATAACTTTACAGCGCATGAGTAACATTATCGCCGCGCACGGCACTAATCACGCTGACTTATGGCCGCAGGCTAAATGAAAGTGGAATTTAAGAAGTTGAAAAGTTCAATGTGCTATAAATCTGAAACATATGATCGAGCAAGGGTCTTCGCGCGGATTCCGCTATATCGGTGTTTCAGCGATGATTCTTTAGGAATATTGTTACAACGTCGATATGTCGGTTGCACTAATGTTTCAAAAATCTCGAAGGAAAGTATTCTTCCCTTCAAACTGAAAATATCCTTTAACTCAAATTAATTATGGTATCCCTGTAATCTATTTGTATAGCATGTGGCATTGCGACCTCTAGATCTTGAAGTTTTTATGCCTCTGTAAGTCGAAATTAGTGATGTGAACCAATTACAAATTTGAGAACCGGTTTTTACCGATTACTTTGAGAAAAAAACTGGTATTTTTAGGTTTTTTGTTTCTTTTTAAATAAAGAACAAAACATTGAACTTAATCAAAATCAAAACAACTTTCACCTAAAAATAACTAATAGCATAAGTCGTAATTTTGATTAAGAAAACAGATTTGATCGACAGCGTTCGCTTGCAACCTGGTCTTTTGGATGACGGCACATATTGGTGTTCGGATACACGAATAATGAAACACAAGTGAGTCCAAAAATAATCGGATTTACAAAACAAAAACCGATGTTTATCGGTTTTCACAAAAACCGTTTTTTTCAGATTTTTCTAAAACCAGTTACATCTCTAGTCGAAATTATGTATAACTCAAAATGTTAAAAATTATTCCTGAGTAATCAAAGTCACTATTGACTATTGTGCTGAGAGAAATTTTAAGTCACTC
This sequence comes from Venustoraphidia nigricollis, assembly GCA_034508555.1. Classification (NCBI taxonomy): domain Eukaryota; kingdom Metazoa; phylum Arthropoda; class Insecta; order Raphidioptera; family Raphidiidae; genus Venustoraphidia; species Venustoraphidia nigricollis. Next base: position 5,661,643 of record JAVRKA010000013.1, read on the forward strand.
GATTGACTGGTCAATGTAAGAATTTACAGTTCTGTTAATTTCTTGTCACTTTCTAACAAATTTAACAAGTACGTTGAAGTGAGGTAGAAATTTAACAACGCTGTTAATTTTAACATATATACAGAATAGCGCTAAATACCTTACTGTTCACAACAAACAATACACTTCTTTGCTTTTGGGTATTAAATATGAACTAAGCTATTACACAATTTCAATATTAACAACTTAAAACATTTTAAATTTTTTATGTCGATTCATAAAACTTTATTTTCAAAAAAGTACGATGTGTTAAAGGATATGACTTCTAAAAACTATTGAAGTCGAAAATATACGTTTTACTTTATTTTTTAACACTACTAACAGTCAGGGTTATTTATCCGAACCTAACAAATTATTAATTAACAGTCGAATTCATATTTTTGATGAATGGAATGGCATTTACACGTTCCGTCATTCTGAAGTTCTTTTTTCTACATTCATAATTATCACATGAAAACTGTAAATGAAGGACGTAGTTTTTTATTTCGTTTTTTTACCGATAGTTTCAAAGTGGTACCCCTAGTTCAGTCAGGTTATTAATAGATATATACCTCTATTACTATATTATTACACACCTAACAGAAAAGAGATATGCTATTTATAAGCAGCTATATCTGTCATTTCTGTGCCAACAAAATACCAAACGGATTGTGCAGATTTATCAGTGATATTAATTTCAAAATAAAATTTTTCACATGATTTTAAACTACTGCAGTACACTGATTTATATTTGTTTCCTCCCCAAATGAAAAAAAACTTTTCGAAAAAAATTGAAGCTCCTTCAAAAAAAGTAACTAAAAAACGTAAAATAACAAGTTTTGAGGTCGGTGCTAATTTAATAATTATAACGTTTTAAGTACTTTTATTAAACTGACACTGACCTCAAAACTTTATTATTAGTGTATTTGCCATATAGCAACATACACTATTGGCGTTGGTCGGATGGCGGGACCTAGGGGTCGGACCACAATTTCTCGACGTTTCATAACCTCCTAAACACATTGGTACCATTTTTAAAAATGTTTATATATATACATATATATATATATATATGTGTGTGTGTGTGTGTGTGTGTGTGTGTGTGTGGGTACGCGCAATAACTTTCGAAAGAGTTAATTGATTTCAACGAAATTTGGTCCACGTGTTGAAATCCATCACCGCAAGAAGCCTATTTAAGGGTAGTTTTTAGGGGTTGAAAAATGTTTTTGAGCCCCAAAATACCGAAAAAATTCTCAGAATCGTTTCAAAATTGACATTTAACCCGTTAATAGCAATTAAAAAGTGCCCCTAAAATTTTAATAAAATCGGCTCAACAGGACCGGACTTACAAATTTTTTGAAAACACTAATTTGCAGATAGTGACTTATTTATTGAAGGGTGTATTTAATTCGGTGTAGACGTTAGATTGATAATAATATTACAATTAAGAAAAAAAATGTTATTTTAAGGGGTGTATTAAGGGGTTAAATTTTTTATTTTGCCTAAAAACAAACTTAATTTCACATAATGAAAGTATAAAACCTCACGGCCCTATACAAGCAAATACACTATATTGTCGGCAGGGTTTTGGCACTGCGACCCGGGTTTTTTTTTATTTTATACGCTTTGTGGTTTGTGTTTTTTAAAGGAGGTACAATTTTTTATTATTACTGGATTTGCAATACGCAGCTTGCACGTTATTAACCGTCTTCTTCCTAAACTGCTGAACCAATTTAAGAAAAAAATATGTGAGACCATCCTGAAGGTATGTCGTATTAAAGAGAAAAAAACCGGACGCGTGGAATAAAGTTATAAACGGAAGTAGGGAGGAGACCCCTCCTTAACACGGGCATGTTTGAAAATAAAAAAAAAAAAAAAACTCATCACCATGAGATATTTTATGCAAATCCATGGACTTAAAAACAGAACTCTGATGTAATCATGTTTCAATTATTGATCTCTGTGTGTCTAAAATACATTTTAATATACCGTCGCTTTCAAATGGATTTTTACCAAATAAGCGGAGAAATTTTATGTTGGTACGAGCATGTGCAACAAAATTTTAAAAAAATGCTAATCAAATATGTTCATATGGCCAAAAGATATCACTTAATAACAGATGTATATAATACATGCACATAATATATAAAATGTATGGTTGCTCATTTTTTTATGATATTCACGTAATTGAAAGCACGTTTACATTCCTGAGATCCGACTGCATTATTTCAAAACAGACTTCTGTTCTAGTTTTGATTTTATAAAAAGCATTGTGTTTATTTCGCTATAACTGGATAAAATTAGTCGATTTGCAAAAAATGTGGGCATACTAGATTTTTCATTGGAAAAATTTCGATCTGATTTTTTCTAAACATCATGATCTTCTGATATCCACAATCTTCTACAGCGCGTAATAGATGTCAAAAACAGATTTTTTAGAAAAATATCAAAAAGCAAAAATGAGAACGTTTTCTATAAAAAGACAACACAAGTATATTTTTTTAGTAAGTATAATTTTTATGGCGCAGAATTTCAAGAACTTTTTGTCAGGAAATTGAAACCTAGTAAAAAAGATGCCAAAACCATCTTTATCGAATGATATATACAATTCGCTTTTGTTAACTAACGAAAAAAAGAAGAAATGATACACCTTTTCGGGACCTCTCACTGTTCAGCTGTCGAATGTGCACTACTGAATACACAAAACAAATACCTAAATTGCTATTTTACTGGACAAAAATAGTTTCAAGGTCAAATAATAAAATTCGCACCATCACTAATATGGGCAATTTTTTCACTTCCTATAGCAAATTCGCGTGTTCTGCGTATCCGACACTTAGCGGCAAGAAGTGATCGCTCAGAAATTCTCCCAAATGACAGTTTAATTATCTTCTTGGATTACTTTTTGATTTGCCTTTGTAATCGTATCGTAATTGGTTGATTGCCTTGGAATTATTCAATAATAGCACTGCACAAAAAACCCCAAATTCTTAGTACTGTCAAAAAGTGTAAACATTAATGACAGCTACATATAACCCCAAACAGTTGACCACGACAAAAATCTTATTACGGCATTACTGCGTTTGCGCGTCCCTATGATGCCTGAAACAAGTCTGTTGGCACATAATTCATTTTTCACATTCATACTTACATAATTCGCAGTCATAAATTAATCAATTGCTGTATAAAAATTACCGATGCCAGCCTTGAAGGTCACAATTTGCAGCCTGTACTTTTTTTTCAATTCTCGGAATCTTTTACAGTTGAAAATTTCTTGAAATTGTGTTAACATGACATTTATTTCGTGGTTAGTGCGAGATAAATTATCAGTCATCACAAAAAAAAACCACAAGAACACCTTAAAACTAAAGATGCGTATACCTAGTTTCTAATATTATATCTTATGCATCGCGTTCAGGTATACATTATGCTGATTCATAATCTTAATAAATATATACGAAATATCGCTCACTCACTCACTAACTCATTCATCACGAAATGGAACTATAAAACTTATATACAAATTTGAAGGCGACACACTTGATTACTACTCGCGCCACATCGGTTGAGAAGCGCTGGTTTAAAAGGATGTAAAATCTAAATATAAAGAATGTATCGATAAAACATTTTAATGTTCATTAAAAAAAACACACATACGCACATTTGTTTCTGGAAAATGATTTAAAAAATGTCAAATAAATGTCGGATTTATTTTGAAATAGTTAAATTACAAAAAATAATTTGCACTTAAAAAACAACCGGCGAATTTGATTTACAATTTCAAATTCAGTTCACTTTATAAACCAGTATATTAAATTATAATTGAGGAAAAAAGTCGTCACATTATGAGCCTAATTTATAGTTTCTTTTAAAAAACTTAAGGGGTCAACACTCTCATTATGGCCTCGCGTCTTTCTAGAGAGGCTACCAGTTTTGAGTATTTAAAGTCAGACCTTTGGTTGTTTATAATATCACAGTTTTCCGGCCCACGATTTAGCTCGGGTTTTTTTAGCGATGCAAAAGAAAGGATTGAAATCTTTCCTAACATTTCTTTAAATCTAATTATCTTAAATTCTCTTCTTTAATCCTAGAGAAATAACGCAGATGAGATCTCGTGATGAAATCGAATACACATATTGTAAATTATACATATTTGATGTATGACGAAATCGGAACTAAAGGGACAGAAAACGTTTTCAAAAGAGGGCATAGTTCTTGGAAGCATACATGTGCAAAACTTGCCAAGCTTGGTGCAAAACCTACCTTTCCATTTCGATCACTTAAATATAGAAAATTCGCGACATTGTTCACTGAGAATGCAAAAAGATTTCGTAAACTGGAAAAAAAAATCCGTTTTTCAGAAAATTAGAGTATTTGCGTGAACCGATGGATAGCTTTTCCATTTTGATAACTTAAAAATACAAAAATTCGCGACATTTTTTATTACGGCAAAAAGGTTTCGTAAACTGGAAAAAAATCCGTTTTTAGTAAAATTAAGTATTTGTGTGAACCGATGAATAACTTGTCAAGTTATGTAAACTAATCTAATGTCGATATGCGGTCTAATGATTTATTCAAAGGAATTCTATTTCTATCGCGCAATCATGTGACAGGCAGATTCGATGCTTCTGTGAACAAAATATCTCAGAAGTAAAACCGAGTTTAATTAACGAACGTCGTAAATATAAAATCTTGTTAAGTATCAACGGAATGCCGACTACCTGTTAACTATGTATAATTAAAATTCCCAACTATTATCTTGACCAGTGGCGCGCGGTATTAATAACACCCGCTTTAACAAAAACACGTACATTTTCATACTGGGCGATGCTATGCCAATTACATCAGTTGTCGAGCGTTTATAAATTACGAAAAGAAGAATAACAAAGGATATAACAGAGGATATGGATCCAGGTTTCGTGGTAAAGGCAGATGGGCAGATCGGTTGCCAAATTTGAAACAAATATACGGAAAGTGAAGTTAAAGAAAAACTCTTTTTTTATAAAATGTTGATACGGCCGATTTGATATATGTAGTATTAGTTTAGGGAAAGAATAAGGCCAAGCAATGTATATGATAAACATTGAATCTCCAAATTAAAATAATCCAATAAAAAATTTAATTTGTCATCATTTTTCTTAAAACGTACAGCTTCTTTATTAAATAAATCATCAACTTGATGAAAAACGTCAAACGATAGACAAGAATTTTTATACAAAAGAGAGAACAAAAAAGTTTTTTTGGAGATGAAAAAAAACTTTTTCAATACAAACGTTTCGCCATTTAAGGCATCTTCAGTGTAAATATTAAATACAATACATCTATAACAGGAAAGAAAAAAATATATCATTTTGTATTATAAAATTTATCTTATAAAATAGATTAACTTAAATTTTAGATAGAAACTAACAGATAAATGCAAAAATACTAGTAAAATTATTTTCTTACCATTTTAATAAAAATAAACATTATCGAGAAAGTAATTAGATATGAAAAAGGTTGTCATAATTTTATAATTGTAGACAAGAAGTTTTAGCTTAATAAACATCTTTATTCAATGTTAATTTATTTACTGTGATAGTTTGTTGAAAAAAAAAAATTTTTTTTAATATTTATTTATTTATAATTTATGATCACTTTTCTTTAATATAAACTAATTATTTCATGAAAATACAATGACTCAGTTAAAATTTGTGTGTCAATTTAGTTTCATTTTGTTTTTAATTTAGTGAATTTTATTTTATAAGTATTTACTTAAAACATAATAGTACGAATATTTTTATAGGTTTGTTTTTTAGGTTTGTTCTTGTTCGTTTAAATATTAAAATTTATTAATAAGATGAAATAAATTGTCATAGATTATATTTAAATTTTCAATATCTGTTTTGTAGTTAATAGAGTTTGGATTTTTTTTGGATTATTTTAATTTGGAGATTCAATGTTTATCATATACATTGCTTGGCCTTATTCTTTCCCTAAACTAATACTACATTAAAGAAAAACGTTTAAAAACGTCAAAAATCGTTGATATATGGTTCGAAGTGACTTATTTTTGTACACGCAGAAAGTATTTTTTTTCTTTTTTTTCGAAAAAAAATCATATAAACGCGTCTATCTTTTAAACTAAAAGCGTTACAAAACTACGGTTGGTCGCAATGAATTAACCGTAATTTTTTCTATATAAGTATGGTCGATACTAAACGTACTCGAAAGCTCTTAAAGAAAAAAAAATACTATTTTTAGAATATAAAAACGCGTAGATCTCCAAGACGAACTGAGAAACAGAGTTGCGCGTTCACTCATTGAATTCATGCCGAAAAAATAATAACAGCCAAAAAATTTTTAAAACGGTAAGCCGCTGTTAATATGAATGAAATCACAACAACCTTGTGTAAAAAACAAGCCATTCAAAGAGGAAATAGCTGCGTCTAAAAAAGTGTTTAATTGATATTTGAATAAATATTAAAACTTCGACCGATTACATAAATTCTAGATGGCTTCAGACAAGTTCTGTTATAAAGTTTCGTCCAAACAGAACATTCGAATTTTGTAAAGCGATTATTCTTTGAACCAGGCGGATGTAGAACGTGAAAAGTTCACTCAATAGGGCGGTTGTTGTATGCAATTTTTTGGCCGATCTCATATTGAACATATTTTATCCACTTCCAGGTATGAAAAAAACAATTACAAGTAAATAATTGATCTTTGCTATGATCTGTATAAATTTCATCCCGTACTGTTGAGCAGTCTTTGAGGTACTGACAACAAACAAATGATTAAAAACCGGCCAAGTGCGAGTCGGACTTGCGCACGAAGGGTTTCGTATAAAAACGGCAAAAAAATCATGTCTGTTGTATGGGAGCAGCACTTAAATATTTATTTTATTCTGTTTTAGTATTTGTTGTTATAGCGGCAACAGAAATACATCATCTGTGAAAATTTCAACTTTACGGTTCATGAGATACAGCCTGGTGACAGACGGAACCTTAAAAATTGATAGTCTGCCACGGATTTGATGTATTTCATCATATTACCCGGTAAATTAAAAAAAAAAAGAAAACAAAATTTTAATAGTGTTATGCAGTAGACTTTTGAACGGTTAGAGCTTGAATTTTCAATAAGGAGATATCAACAGATTTTGCGGTCTCTAGATAGAATAGAAAACAGTCGCACGTTGGGTATTTTGTGTGCGCGAGACTTTCACGTCATCGCTGTTTTTCGTTTATATTACTTACGATACAACAGCAGAATACACAAAGATAAAACTCAAGTTCAAGTTTACTCAGCTATTCTGTATGATTATATTTTCAGTGTAAATTATTATGATCACAAAACGTAATCTACTCATTACTATAAACAAGGGTGACCAAATAGTGACTTTCGAGACAGTCAAGCAACGGTTTTAACAGTGCAAAACCTCAACACATTAAAGCCGTTTGCAAACGAGGCAACACGAAAGCAATTAAAGTCACTAGACTAACTATTGAATAAGATGATTTAATTTACGAACGAACCTTTGTTAAACATAAAACATTACATGGCGACCCAGTCAGACGTGCGTAAAACATTACATTGCCTTTTTATAAAAGCATAAAACATTACAGATGTTTGTCATATCGACGATTTGAGCAACAGAGCAAGTCAGCTTGTACATTTCAAAGCGAAAATGCAAGTAGGTGCATTTTCGTTTCATCACTTTTGGATGAATTTATATTATGGCGAATTTAAGCAAACATTGTCTTACATTTGCCGGACAGATCAGCTCTTTAGTCTTTATACTGCCGTCATTCTAAAAATGTTAGTACAAAGCAACCTTCATGTTCAATTTATACAGATTTTCTAAAATTGCCCCAACGATTATATTTAATATCATATATTTATTTATCTATCACGTCTTTTGGGGCTACTCCGTGAGAGTGAAATTGTATGTAAAACACCGCATCCACGAATCATATTTACAGGCGATTTTAGTGACATGCTGTTCAGATCGCGCATCCTTGAAGGTCACCCGGGTCCCTCAGATCACACATGTCGAGTATATCGACAACAGATTGCTTTCATAATGCCCCGTTGCGTTGGTGAGTTCCCAACATTATCTATAGGAATTAAAAGGGAAGGGATATCGTGTTTCTATTGAATTGCTTTCGTGTTCCTTCGTGTTTGCGGATGGCTTAATAATACTGAGTATATTTTTCTGCAAATTTTGTAACTAAAAACATCTTACATACACCATATTATTATTCGTTCTGTCTTTTTTAATGTTTGTTATATTTCTACTATGAATGTTACCACAAGCTTATCGACAAAATACAAAAACAGGTTAAATAAAACTAATAACTGTGAAACAACAATTTTTATACCCCAACTATTGTAGGTCCCAAAGACCTTACAGTTGGCCACCCTGGCAACATTACGTAGAGATTAGTCGTTCCTAAAATTCCCAATAACGGTGTCTTCTTTACAGTGAATAGATATAAACATTTCTTATATATTTTGGCATTTTGTACTGTCAATTCCTTCTCACAAAAAAAATCATTGAGATTGACTTTGTGATCACATTTTGATCGTCGCCTCCTACGAATCATCAATTTACACGGCTCTTGTAGTGTAAATCACGATTTCGCGCGTTATTATCAAACTCTACATTAACTGGGCGAAATTTGAGAGTATCATCTCCCATTAAATGCATTAGCATAACATACAAATGATATTTAACAAACACTACTATACAGTCTGGCCTGATAAAGTCGTTTCGGGTAACAGTTCTTTCCAAAGGTCAATTCTCCTGCCTATGGAATAGAAATACTTGGAATTTATGCGGTAGACGTCTGATAATGTAGATTATAAAAAAACAAAAAAAAAAATGTACTTAACGAAATATTCTTGCCTTGCAGGACACACTATAATAATTTCGATTTTTTACACATGGGTAATTATCTTAGAGCAGCGGTTCTCAACCGGTGGGTCGCGACTCAATCCTAAAACTATCAGAAACCATCAGAAAAGATAAGAAAAATCAAAACAAATCGAATCGTGTTTTTTACTTGTTTTCTTAGTTCTTGATTTTTGGCTACAAAGTGCTTATATTTTGTCAACCATTTTCAAATTAGAACACAAATTGTTTATCAATCTGTATTTTCAAAAGAGCATATAATATATATTTGCAATATTTGATGGTAAATTTTCTATACATAAGAAAGGGATACGATACAAATATGGCATTTCGATGAAGAAAGGTGGGTCGCCAGCTGAAAAAGGTTGAGAGCCACTGCCTTAGAGCATCCGAAAAACTGCTGTGAGAATCACGCGTTCAAAGAAGGGTTAAAATTGGACAAAAACGTTGACATATACGACCAATTAAAAAAAATCATATTTGCCTTTCCCATGATTAAAAGAATTAGCAACTTAATGTGAAAACTTTATGTACACAATAATACGTGCACAAAAATACATAGATAAAAAGTAGGGACAGTCGCACTAAGGTGTTTTCGACACCAATGTTGTCATGACAACGACTGTGGCGGATGCAGATGTCAAAAACGATGCGAATGTTCCGCGGTTACGGATGCGGATGCAGATGTCTGCAAGATTCCTCTCGTAGAGAATTAAATAAACAAATTTATAAACTTGGGAATTGGAATTTCGCTATAAAAATAATAAATTAAAAATACGCATTGGTACTAAGCAGCGTTGCCAGATTTTTTTTTTGCCAAATCGGGATTTTGGAACTTTTTGAGTGAAAAAAGCGGGATTCTTTCGTCGCAAGCGGGACATAGTAAAGAAACGTATATAATCAGAAGTTTTTAAATATTTATCTTTTTATTTTAGTTCAAATTACGTTTACGTGACAATAGATAGCATAAATAGCCATAGAAAATGTATTTTAATAAAAATATGATATTTTAAATCAGATTTACCCTATCGTTAAATAGTTGAGTCTTATTCGTCTTCTGAAAAAAAAAAATAAAAAAAAAAAACAGAAATCAAAATCAAAAGTTTTATTCATTAGAAAAATATGGCGTTTCAAACAATAGTCTGAGGAGTGAGTGTTACAAATTGTAACTTACAATAAGAGAATAATTATTTACGCACGGTCGAGTTATCCCCGAAAAGCGGGATTGAGCTTGTCCCGCGCGGGACATTTAATTTTGATTTAAAAATCAGGACGTCTGGCAACGCTGGTACTAACCCTATAGCTGTTGGTGGTCTTAAAAAAATGACCTGAGCGGCTTTGTCTCGCGGTCATCTATGATAATGTAAATGGACGCATAAAAAATGATGAAATTACAACGGAAATTCCAATACGATGATTTTTTTCCTAACAGCTGTGAAATAGATCATATGATCGCGGTTTAAAAGTATTACGCAAATGTTCAATTAGGGTCAATTTATAGCACTTTCGCCAACAAACGCATTCCTCAAACTGGCCCCACTCCCCGAACTGGCCTCCAATACGTTGGACCGGCCAAACCTTGTACCGCTATAATATCGTAGAGCTGGAGGCAAGCCAGCCAGCCGGAGAGGAGACACCCCTCTCACTCTTTCTCTCTCTCTCTCTGTGCGTACCGACACCGGCCAGACAATCCATTCATGAACAAACCGATCTCGTAATTTTACAGTTATCAATGTAAAGCCGGCCATGCACGTGCAATTAATCAACCTTCAGCTGTAGCCATTAAATGGGTCACTCATCGTAACTATGTAATTAAAAACAAACTATTTTAAGGTTATTCGATAGTTAAAACAAAGTCCAGATAAAAATTCTGAAATTTTAATGGTATCTATGGATATTCAACTAAATACTTAAAAAAAGTTTTCAAATTCCCCATATTTTTTTTCTCTTACTATCAAATTAATTTTGCAATATCTTTAAAAATAACAAAGTTATACTACATCAAAGTTGAACAAGTCTCCGCGCTATGCCGTTCTCAGTGACGTCACGCGGCATAAGTGTAGTAACTAAGAATATAGCAAGTCATGAAGCCAGCAAACAATTAAAATTTGAATAGACGTAAAAATTAATCTAAAGTTTGGCGTCTGAATATATCTTAAATTCTTGACTTACTATATTTTTTCTCATAAGTTAATATACCTATTTATAATGACACTTGTGCCGCGCTGCGTTATAAAAAATCGATCAGGCGTCGATCTGTCTCGTTGGCAGCTCCACATATAAAAAATTGAATATCTCCTTTGTATTTAAAGATATCGAAAAAAATATTTCAGCACTTTTAAAGTTAATATTAATATCATGATGTGACACTGCAAATAATAGTATTTTCATTAAGTGGAAACTTCCTAATTATTAAAAATTTTATTTTTAACATATTGATATAGTAACGCGATATTATTATTGACCACTTTAGATAACGTTTTAGATAACGTTATTCCACAATATTCTAGGTTGTTGGGTAAGAATTTTTACAAGACGGAGCTTCATTCATCTAGCGACAATTTCCATATAGGTACTAGCTTGTTACAATACTTTAAGAGTACCTACATCGTGCAAAAGGCCTCTTAAGCGGCACGTCTGAAGATGAGATGCGCGTACCGCCGTGTTCAATTAATATCTTTGCACGCGTTTACTCTTCGGTCCATGAAATGCATATCAAGTTACCGCCGTGTAATAAATTCCAGCAATGAATAATGCAAACCGCGGAATGAAAAATATATAGCCTAAATTAAAGCGCATTCAATTTGCTTCGTTTTCGGTAATGTTCGTAATTTTACAGCTCAACAAATACACTTCCTGGTCAAAATTAATACACTATTCGATCTTTGTACTTTTATTTTTTGGTGTTAAAGGAATAATAGAATTGGAAGCACATTTTGTTTTTTGATGAACATCTCAAGGTAAGGTTGAAACCATTGGATGATCGTCATTGATAATGACGAAGCCCTGGAGAAAAAATTTATTACTTGCAATATTTTGTATAGGCGTCGAAGCAAATTTCTTCCCCAGAACACATACGGTTATCTTGTAGAAAATACTGCAGATGGCAAATACATATATTTCCAGGTCTTATTTTATGAACATCTGGTGATTTCAAAGGTTACCTACATTCATCAGAAAACAAAATTGATTCCATTACTATTCCTTTAATATTAAAAATATAATAGAAAAACTAACATTGTGGTAATTTTGATCAGTGAAACACACGGCGACAAAGAAGCACTATTAACATTTCTTTGAATCTTGAATTGAATTATAACAAAATTAACATTAATTTGTTTATAATCAAAAACATTTACGAATTAAATTAGCATTCCTTGATATTCTTTTGGCCTTGTAGACATGAATTCTCTTCTATGTGGACATCCTCTTATTTTAAATACTACAAAACGCTAAAGTCCTATCAAAATAAGCCGCGTAAAATTTTCGTCCGCTTGTTGAAATACAGTTTTTTCACTAGCATTTTTAACTTCGTTTGTTATAGTTGAGGTCAAATCTAAACCCTCTTCCACAGATTTGATCGACTTGAAATTTTGCAGACGTATCTAGTTCCAACGATACAATACAATGTTTCGTGTCTACAACCTGATGCTGAATCTGGGGCGGACTATCAATGGGTGAATTTTGACAGTTTTATGGCGAATTTTGATAATTTTTGCGTGGTTTTGGATAATTTGGATTTTAACATTTCTTTTGGGTGATTTTATAGTATTATTTGTTTAGTCAGGCCACCAAGTATCAATTCTGATTTTGATGTTTTTAAAAACCAATTTAAAGATTGTTAATTTAACAAAAAAAAATGGAGCCCTACTGTACTTCAATAAGTCCTTGGCCCCGAGAAACCTAAGCCCCCCCCCCCCCCCCCCCGAGGAGAGCAGATACTTTTTTATAGTGAACAAGTAAATCTATGCTAATTTTATTGAGTTTAGCGAGCAGGTTTTAGATGATTTTTTACTTCTTAATGCATTTCATTAGAAAAACAAATTTCAAGTTATATAACAAACTGTCTAAAATAATACGCTGCTAATTTTGACCGTAGCAAAGCCGGCTTTATATAGATTAAATAAAATACAAACAAATTTGTAGATAGATTCAACTTGACTTTAAAATTTTTATATCTGCGTAAGTTCGAGGTTTACGTAAATCTTACTTTGTCGAGAACTAATGGTAATTGAATTTTACAGATAGCTCTATCAATCTCGACATATTTTCCCCAAGTTTCTTACTGAAACTTAAGTATCGGTACCAGCTCAATTATTAATTTTTTATTAGGCATAGATATCCGATTGACGTATTCGACAGTTTGTTTTGTTACGTTTCCACGTTACCGAATTTAATAAAAACTAAGCACACTGAATAATAAATGCACGAAAACAAAGGCTACCTGTGCATCTGAACTATGAATTCTATTTCCCACACCCCCACAAAATCACCGGCCTACTTTCACCAACGCGCTGGTGTAAAACTGGTCTTGTTCAGGTGCTGAGCAGCGATGAGCTTATTATGGTTACTTTCAGGTAGAGATGGGAAAACCGGGTCTTTTTAGTGATCTGCATCTTTGCATCTGGATCCCGTATGTGAGCCGGCTCACTGAACCCGTTCAAAAAGAACCGAGTTCTGAATATGTTATCAAGAATGCATAGCCAAACATGTGATGCATGAGTCATTTGAGCTGACAGATGCATCAAAGCAAGAACTGATACGTAAGTGTAAAATGTGCTTCTGTGTGTTAAGTGTTTCACTGAGTTATAAGGATCCGTTGATCCGTCGGCTCTCACGGATCTTCTGTCGGAGTCGGCTCTTTGAATCTGAGTTACCCAACTCTACTTTCAGGCGACCGGCGCTTTGGTGACAGCGATGATTTTTAGTTGAACCAGTGATCACTGGTAAGATTATGCGCCTGCAGTGCAGACGTGTTAGCGATTGCCCATCACTAGAAAAACAATACTCTAGCTCGGTCTGGCTTTTTCATCTACGAAACTCTTAACATATTAGAAAAATTGTCGCGGACCGCCATTAACATAAAACAGTATTTTTTTTTTGTAAGTGTATATGTCATTTTATAAAACTATGATCATGTAAAATATGTATAATAATGAAAATTGACGCTTTGTATCCAGACTGGCTCTACAAATAAATTGTATTCTATTCTATAGATGGTTGATAGGTGTAGATTTCCCGTAAGTTTCACTTCTGTATAGTGTGCAGTGCGAACAACATAGTTCATAAGGATTCTGTTTAATACTATTTTCACAATAACCCTGAAAAATAAACGGTCAAGAAGCGTTTCGCATTTTGCACTCTAGTGATAATTGCAGGTTTGTTTGACAATATATATGAGAATCGAACCAAAGAGCTATTATTATTCTTCACTTTCTGTTTATATACCCGCAGGCAATGTTATAGCGATCACGGTTATAGCCTTCTCTCTTCTAAAGCATAGTTGCGTTAGGTGCTATCTCTGTTTTAATTGTTATTTATGTTGTTCGTCTGTGCAATAAATAATAGTCAGCTGTTTTCCTTTTGGCCGGCCGCCGACTTGTCGCTACGTCAATGTATTTTTTGCATTATTTCCTATAGAATAGCTGCTTTACATGCATGTAAAGTGACTCATTACGCACTCGTGGGGTAGAGAAAACTAGTCGCGCTGTACTAATTCCATAGTTAATCAATGTTTGACAGTTGACTTTTTTTTAACAGCTGGTATTAGAAGTTCATTCAAAAGTGAACTCTCAAACATTTTGAGAATGAATTGAAAACAACATATTTCAAAGGGGGTGCGTGTAAAAAATCCCATATATACCTTGTGCGTAATGGTATTTACGACACTAGGTATAATATGCTTTTCTTAAACATCAGTCCTAAAATTAACAATAGTACATATTTAATGTTTTATTTTTTTTTTTAATTTTTATTTATGCGGATCCGTTGATCCGTCGGCTCAAAAAAAAAGTGAGTCGGCTCTCACGGATCTTCTGTCGGAGTCGGTTCTTTGAACCGGTTCAGATCTGAGTTACCCAACTCTAATATGAAACCATGTAAACAAATAACAAATACCATATTTGTTACTAGCTGTTAACCGCGTCACTCGCGCGTTAGCATGAATTTATTATAATATGCCAAATGTGAGTATTTTTAAAGTTGGAATGGTTCTGTCGCCCAATTGGCTGGAATTTTTTAAATACAATCCAAGCCGTTTTCTTTGCCAGACGAACAGTTCACCAGCCAAATATTATGCACTAATTTAAGTGCAATAAAAAAACTTCAATGGTGGGAGACAATCATTTCTTGGAAATTATAATCTCTGTAGCTCCGGCATCGACGTTATAAAAGCGACCTGATCGCAGGGTCTCCGCTTACAACAACATATGAAAAAAAATCCTAGCAAAGATATGATACAATCCGATTATTTACAATAAAATGTTTCGAATAATTAAATCGTATGTGGCAGTTTCAATTCGACACCGCATTATTTACTCGCTGCTTATTTTTATTGCGATAAATTTGAAACCTCTAAGTTGTGCGTAAGGTTTGCCAAGTTCTGTTTTAGAAGCAAAGCGGTTTTCCTTCTTTTTTACGATTTCAACTTCACAAGTGACGAACGCAGATGCGGATCTAGGTTTTTCGGGGTCTAGGATTTATTGGAGTCCAATAGGGTCCAATTTTTTTTAATTAAGAATTTTTAAAATTTAAAATTTAGTTGTAACAACATCAAAATCAAACTTGAAACTTGGTGAACTAACTAGAAAAATAATACTATAAAATCATTCAAAAAATGTCAAAATTCATCCAAATATTTGTCAAAATAAAAAAAAAATCTAAATTCACCCAAAAAATCGTCAACATTCACCCACGTTACTGATAATCATTAAATTATTAACTATTTTTTAGTAATGATAAGTGCCAATTGTTAATGCAAAAGTATTGAAAATGTATTACACGTTAAGTAATCAATTTTTGTGAGTCCCTGACACTTGGAGCCCCAGAGTCCTATTAGTCCCTATGTAGATTCACCCCTGGAGGCAGCGGTGGATTTACACTAGGGGCAGTTGGGTCTAGTGCCCAGGGCGGCAAAATTTGGAAAGTGAAAAAAAAAATTTCCAGTCTTATTTAGATTACTCAATATAATTAATTAATTCTCTTAGTTAATCATTTTTTATTTAATGGATAATTCAAGATATTCAATTTCTTATGTTTTTGAAGTATATAATCTATAATAAATTTTCTGCAATAAATTAGTTATTTTAATTGAAATAAATAAGGTATATAAATTATGAGTTTGAGTAAAATTTCAGTATTGGAGCGGCATTTTTTTCGGTGCCCAGGGGCGGCACTAAGTCTAAATCCGGCCCAGCCCGGAGGAATGGTATCTATCAATTGAGGTTCAATTCTCTTTTCAAAATTTCGGGTACTTCACGCAAAAAACAAAAGTCAAGTTATCTTAGCTATATTAAATTTTTCAAATCGAGCTAAATATCCAACACAAGGTTGATGTTTCACATGCCTGAAGACGAAACATAAAACTTTTGCCCCGTTTACAGTGCCAGTAAATGCGGCAATAAGAAAAGAAAATAAAAAAAAAAACGGTGCTCCATTTAAAAAATGTAACAACAGCACAGTACAAATACATGCCATGCATATTATTTAAGCACGGAGAACAAAAAAAAAAAAAGTGACCTCTTTTCGAGTTACTTAAACAAAACTCTAAATATAAATAATTCACGATGTGAGATACTTGAGTAAAGAAACACATATTAATTTTAATGATTGTCTCGTCATTGGACATAAAAAATTATGTCACTGTTTTATTATTCATTAATTATTTAGCATTAACTCGACCAGTAGCGGAGTATTAAGGCACGAAAAATTAGCGAATTATTTATTTGAACAAGATTTGTCTACGTCTATGGAATGTTTGAATTTGATAGGTAATCGGCCATGGCCTCAAATAAGGAACCATCTCCATATTTATCTGAAATTAATTGAGGGAAACCATGGAAAACCTCAATCAAGATGGCCGGTACAGGAATTACCGTTTCTCGGCGAGAGGCAGTAGGAAAAAGTCCTAGACACATCTGCCCCCGCCGGGATTCGAACCCGTACCTACCGAATGCGAGTCTAGTGCTGTCACCACTACTCTACCTAATCCTAATTTTCTATAATTCCTTCATTCGTCCACTGCTATTACATAAGTTGAAAAAATTGAAAACTATTATTTTAAAACGTTATGTTCCAAATCAAAGAGTCGTCTATGACATTAAACAGTATATATGTATATATTTAATACTGGAAGCAGACAGTATTTATACCATAATGGACGCGTCAAATTAACAACCGCGCTACCTTCTTCCATAAAAGAGAACTGACACACCTCGGTATTGTCTCAAGGCGGAGAGAAATTGAATAAATTTGACTTAAATGGCTTTCTTAAAAATGATAAATGAATTGCATTGTTAGCAAGTCAACAGTGCATTTGTTATATACCTTATATTGAAGTATTTTTAATGGGCATTTTTTACTTACGCCGCTCTATTTTGGTCAAGACATTATTTACTATCCTCCTTTTTTTAACCTTTTTTGGTTAATACACGTCATAAATAAGAGATAGTTTATTTTCATACAGTTAAAAGTTATACTCAATTTTTAAATTCTCAATGACTACAGTTCTGGTCGACTTCCAAACCGTATACTAATGAATTTTCGATCTCTTTAAATTCGCAAATCTTCTGGTTGAGTGAGCCAATTGCGATGAAATAAAAACTTCATTTGAATTGGATCAGTTGTTTTTTACGTGATGCGTCCACAAACAAATAGAAAACGCACGCAAAGTTTACAATTTTATTGTAATATATGTATCGAATAAGATATGAACAAAAGCATGACTCGATTACACGCAGTCTCTTGAACACCAAAATTAGCCTACGCAAACCAGTTATACAGTTTTACCACTAAATAGGACAGACGACCTTCAGTCTGGATAACAAAATCGCCCACAAATTCCGCACATGACCGTGTCGCCCGATGTCTGAATAAAACAGCGCTTACATTACAGATGCTACTATATATACCATATACTTAGTTTTGATAGTAACTAGTAATTACTAATTATAATTACTAATTACGTATCTGTACTGCGGTAATAAAGCATTGTGTTTGCGTCAAATATTTGAGTCGTTCATGTGCGGCACATAAAACACTTTTTTCTTTAAAGATAATTATTTATATTACTTCTCCTATATTTTTTAACATTATTTTTAATTAAATTGTCGTCAAAAAAATCACAGAAAAATAAATCTTAAAAAAACTAAAACCCGACTACGTAAAAGACGAAAATAATCAAATTGTTACAGATACGTTATTCCTACATAAGGATGAATCACTTATAAAATATTAAAAAAATAAAATAAACATATAGCACCGAATCCCTAACAATTGCAATTTTAATATCATCTGTGGACAATATGGCAGGTAATGGGCGCCATATTGGATTTTTATATTATCAAAATCGGTCCATTAATTTGGTCTTTAGACGATTATTTAGTAGATTATTAAAAGCATAGCCGTTCCTTTTGGCTTTGCTATAGTCGGGTAAAAAAAGCTAGTTCGCTCTGCTATTTTATGAAAAAAATCGTAAAGTGTGAATGCATATTTAAAATTCAAAAATTTCATTTATAATTAACAAAGAAAAGCTGCAAAACAACGGATGTATCGGAAGGAAATCCATATAATAAAAAGCACGAATGTTTCGAAACGCCATTTATTACAAGCATTTCCTTATTTATATGAAAACGACTGACCTTATCTTTTTTTATTTAAAAAACAAAACACGCCGTAAACGCATTGCGTACCTTTACAGTGTCGACGACAGACAAAGAAGAAAGATCTACAGACAGACCGATAACGCGAGCGACGCGGTAAATGAAATTTAAAAATACCCTGACCTAATTTTCGCCGTCTGGCTTACACGACGATAGTCCAACAGTCGATCAAACCACGCTTCATGTCTGTTGTGCTGGTGGCTTGCCGAACAAATCGGACGCACCGTACCGACCAAAAGGTTTCTTCCGCGACCGTTTATTTATCTCTCTCTCTCTCTCGCACGTAGGCTTTCAAACCGCAAGAATACCGGCGATGTGTTGATAAAGAACCGTTCTGATTTGCAAATCGCATGCAACAACGGTTATGACGATGTGCCATACTCTTCCTTGCAATAAAAACGCTATTTATATGCAAATGACACCATCCTGGGTAACGTTTAGCATTACTCATCTTGAAAATAAATTGGCCAAATCAGATGATACAATCCAGATTTCTAATTTCAAAAGATAAATTGATTAATTCAAACCATTTGACTCTAATCCAATGTCGCATTTCGCGACATTGAAATAAATTGGCTGACTCCCCGGATAATATCTGCTTTTGACACTTCCATTTTCAAGTCACATATACGATGATAAATTCACTAATCAAGATTTATAATTTGTATTCTTGAAAATACTTAAATAATAATATCTTGACTTCATCTGGTAGATAAATAACAACATATTTCAACTTATTCGATTTTATTTTAATTTTTTTACGAGCCCCTAATTTGTTAATAAACACCAGAAAAGAAAATTGGACATTGGATTAGTCACATGACTAGAGTAAATCAATTTATTTTTTGAGCTCAGAAATCTGGACTGTGTTATCTGACTAATTTATTTTCAAGGAGAGTTAAGTAAGTCAGTTATAGAAACAAATTTAGTCGCATCGTTAGCTGATAATAATTTGTTATAAGTTTTCGTAGTTTTCTCGAAGTTGCAGCAGAAAAATAGAGCTCATTCGCTAGCGGATGTGCAAAAAGCATTAAAATGAGATAAAGTTTATACTATATGTGAATTACTGAGATGTAGCCAAAAAAGCACTATTAAAGTGCATAGCAAGCTCAACAAATTGATAAATATTTCAAATATATGAAATCGCGACTAATTAATTACTACATAATACAATATCGATACACTTATGCTCAAAATTAAAGCACCACTCGATTTTTCTGCTATATTTTTAGTGCTAAAGGAATAATTGTATTGGAAGCATATTTTGCTTTCTGATTAAACCAGGATAATCTTGAAGTCATCACGAATGACTATGACGCAGCTCTGATATAAAATTTGCCTGCTCTGCCAGCTCTGTGCAGACGTTGATGGAGAGTCTTCCCCACAACACTAAATTGTTACCTTGCAGGGCTTTCCTCCCTGATATTTGGTGATTTCAAAGTTTATCCTGGTTTGATCAGATAACAAGATGTGCTTCCAGTCAAAACAATTCCTTCAAATTTAAAAATATAACAAAAAAACAACTAAGTGCTGCGTTAATCTTGATCGTACATATATGAGTGGAGTTGAAGAATCCCCCTACGGCTATTGGCATTACATATTCTGGTCACATAAACAATCGGTTACAGAATCGAAACAGCTACGGCAGCAGTAGAGAAGCACGCAGTGGCAGTGGCACAGGTCTGCGGTGGAGCGAGAGGTGGTAACAATGGCCGATGTGCCCGCATTGTTTCAAGTCACGTTTTTTTTTCAGTCAAAACACAGAACCCAATCATCATCTTTGCCTGTATATGAAAACACTATCATTAAGGCGCTCTACATACATATGCGTTCGTAGTCCGCTAAATCGATAAAACAGTCCGCGGGGAGTAAATTGTCTATCCGTTACCAATTTGTGTTTCCTCACTCACTCGTGTTTTCTACAGCCTCCAGTGTTTTCTTCAAGATGAATCTCATTCTTGTCTGGTTTTAGAATTGTTTATCGAAAAACAATGTTGGCGTGAAAAACCAGTTCAATGCTGCATTCCTGATACCTTGTTTTCATCTAATACTATACGTAAACCAAGTTCTTCTTAAGTTAGTATAAATCTAACACGAGTCTCCCTCTAACGGTTCTCCTCAAATTATTCATTCGATAGAATCTTACAACTCTTTCAAACTTCTTGTAAATAGAACCCTTCGAGGTGGAAGATAAAAATTCGACTTGGGAGGAAATTACATTTGAGCAGAAATAATCTGCTTTCCTGGTAACTAGCATTGATTTAGTTGAAGATGAACATTTCGGGAATAAACAAAATTTACCTAAAATTGGTGAAATCGCAACTGAATGGGTTTTGATCGTTTAAATAATCGCAGAAGAGGTTGTTTAAAATGTCACTGATGTTAACCGTAAACAAATAAAAATCGAAACTAATTTTCAAAGTATCCTATGGTTGAACATCAACTTTACCTGAGCTCTGCGTTGATAAATATTTTAGTAAGTTTAAGTAGCCTTTAAAAACAACGAGAGCCTCTTAAAAGTTTCCATAACCCAGTACAGAAGTACATTGATAGCATAAAACTTGTCTATGAGAAGAAAATAAATACAGTGTAACCTTAATATAACGAAACTCAATATAGCGATTTCCTTGATTTAACAATTTTTTCGAAATCCCCTAGAACTGGGAGTTAATTCAAAATATATCTTTACATTAGGAATACTTTTTGTCAAAAATCTCTTTAAAACGAATTTTCAATAATTGCAGAATATAAATAGAAAGTATAATTTACCTCTATTTAACGATTTTTGTCAACTTATGACCTTTACATAACGTATCCTACCAATCAATCACAATAACAACAACAATTCATGTCTCGACAGGTGCAGATTACGTTAAATTTATCGTAAGGCAATCATTGTTGTTTGATGTAAAGTAATGTAAACACTGCTGTTGGTCACTGTTGTTAGTGAAAAGCTGCAGCGGCTGAGAAACGAACAAGGTGTTCCTTAACCGTCGCAGAGAAACGAAAAATCATTAAGTATGTAGACGAGAATCCTACAAAGAAAAAATTAGACATCGCTAAAGAGTTTGAAATTCCCGCAAGGTACATTGGCCATAATTTTAAAGTTACAGATAAGTTTTTAGAAGAAAATGAGTTTTCTTAACTTGTTAAAACGAATCTTAGACAAACCCTCTATATGACAAACTTCATTGTAACGAATTACTTGGTATAACGAATATTTTCCAATTCCCTTCAGCTTTGTTATATCGAGGTTGTACTGTATATCTAAGTGCTATGCATTCAGCACCAATCAAATAGAAATACCAACACGTCAATCAAAAATAGAATCCGTGAGAAAAACCTTCTCGCAAAAAAATCTAGTCTCGCCATTAGTGTTGTTGCAAAACACAACATCGCACGACGCACGTACAAAAACATACCAGCGGCTTTACATTACATGAAAGAAGCGAAGAATACGCGATGGACAATTGCACGGTTACCGTCTGAGCCCTATCATTATTGGCAAGGTGACAACAAAATCAAGGCAACGCGGACAGAAATGTATCCAAACCGAAACTCACATTCTCTCTTTGCGTGATTATACTCAGGGTTGCCGAAACGCAAGTGGTATCACGGGAAAATTGGTCCAAGTCCTCTACTATTCAGAGGAATCGTCAATCCTCATCTGGCTTCCATACCTCGGAAGTTCTCCCCGCTCTTTTTTAAATTAAAAATCAATTTTTAAAAGACGAAGTCCCATCTAAAATCTGTCATACTTCCAGTCGGGCAAACTAAAACAAAACAAAATTACTTGCAATACTGTTCAATATTTTTATTTATATAAAAGACGTTTCAACCAACAGTTTTGGTCCTTTTCAATTTTGAAAATGACCAAAACTGTTGGTTGAAATGTCTTTTATATAAATAAAAATATTGAACAGTATTGCAAGTAACTTTATTTTGTTAACATTCTATTACTGTTGGTAGAGTCAATATTATTAAAACAAAATAGCTCGATTAGCGAAATAATAGATAGCTTTTCGTGAATAATTCTTAACAAATAACAATTATAAAAGGTTCCATCTCTCCTGAAAAATCACTCCCAGCGGGCGAATAGCGAGAACGTGTGATTTTTAAACAATAAAGACAGGTAAAAATAGTTCCCATTAAAACGTCCCATTTATTCTAAAGATTGTGAGATTTTTTATTCTACCAACATGTCAATAAGAAATAAATTGCATTGGGCCATCTCGACTATATGTTTACAAAATAATTTACGAAAAGAAAACAGCAGAGGTACTCGATGGCACAATATTTAACAAAATTATGGTACTTAAAACACATTATTATGTGTCATTAGTATTACAATCTTCTAAGAAAAGATGTGTTTACATTGTTATAAAGTCAAGTGTATTTGATAAACAAATGCACACAAAAACGATCGTAATTTATTTTGCACCTGCAGATTTCGTAATAAAAAAAATGCTACTATAGAACGCAATCACATAACGAAAAAAAACTTATTCATGAATAATTATATTGATTTTTTTTGTTTATTCTGACTGTTCCACCAGCTGTTCAATGTGACTCCTTATTCACCCGCATACTTTTATTTAAGGTAGTTGTCGTGGTTAAGGCATACCGTCAGAAAATTCTTAATTTTTGTATACTTATTAAGGACATGATAATACAATTACCCTAAAAATTTGAAGTCGATCGACCGTATATAATCCGAGATAAATTCAATTAAAAATTGGATAATTAACATTGATTGTATACGATCTCTGTAGTTCTGAACCAGTTTCTTATTTATAAAAAAAGAACTAACTGTCAGAAACTTTCCAAAAACTGACAGTCTTTCAATGAATTTGTTATGAGTTTAAAAAAAAATAAGAAAATTTTTTTGACCGTCTAATTATTTATAAATAACGGTTTAAAGTTCAACAATTTATAGAAAAGTATACATGCATATGAATACTGTATGGGTTACGTTTCCACGGGTACAGTCTTGCGTACAAATTATGGATCATTTAGCTACAAGCTAGTATACTTTTGTGGCGCGTATAATCTATAACTTTTTGACAATATTGTACCACGACAACTACCTTAATGGTTAATTATAGCTAATAAAAACAGTAGTAAAACGGCTTTTGCCTAAAACATTTTTTTTTTTACGATCAGACGTCGAGCGTCTATAATCAATAATTATTATTATCTATCCCAGACGTGTGATTATGATAATGATATAAATAAAACCGATCAAAGAGTAGAGAAAAAAAAAGATCTGTATCGATTTTAGCAATCAGCGTGCTAATAGCCTTGCGGTTGTTAGATGATTGTAAAAAAAACTGTATGCAAAACGTGGCCATGTAACAATAATATTGTTCTGATGTCATACATGCATAGCAATAGCCGATGGAAACAGTTTGAGAGCTACGGCCCGATTTATGTACCAACAAATGTGATCTATTATGATGGCTCGCTGACACAATGCATTTAGTGGTGGGTCAACGAAACGAAACGAAACCGTCAACTGTGCTATGTCAACTAGAGATGGGAAAAACGCGTCTTTTTAATGATTTGCATCTTTGCATCTGGATCCCGTATGTGAGCCGGCTCACTGAACCAGTTCAAAAAGAGCCGAGGTCTGAATATGTTACTGCAGTCAATCATATCACGACCTGTATAGAATCAAGAATGCATAGCCAAACATGTGATCCATGAGTCATTTGAGCTGACAGATGCATAAAAGCAAGAACTGATACGTAAGTGTAAAATGTGCTTGTGTGTGTTAAGTGTTTCACTGAGTTATGCGGATCCGTTGATTCATCGGCTCAAAAAAAAGTGAGTCGGCTCTCACGGATTTTCTGTCGGAGTCGGTTCTTTGAACCGGTTCAGATCTGAGTTACCCAACTCTAATGTCAACCAGTTGATTTTGTTAACTAGTTTCTGTTAACTATACAGAACGCTAGGCGGGACTAAATTTGAATTTCGTTGGTTTTAGATTACGAACAAATAAGGCTGCTAGTGTGTATGAATTTACTTTTTTATAAATTTTGAATTTACTTTTTTTCCTTCGTGATGTGTTCGACATTTGTTCCGATTGAACCAGATAAAATTGGATTAACAACTATTGCTGTGGTTCGTGCATTGTGTCGGTTTCGTTTCGTTAGTTGCAGGCACGGACAAACAGTTGATTTGTTGTCGAACGATTAACAGTTAACTAGTTCGTTGAATCAACGTCCACCACTACAGTGCATAGATTATCTACTTATCAGCCAAGTGTATTATTTATACCTACAGAATGTTTTAATATTAACCAATCATACAGAACGTGTCCAGAGCCGTCTTTAATCTATTGGAGGCCCTGGGCACTTTCGTATAATGGGACTATTAAAGAGAACTATTTTTTATTAAAAAAAGAGCGTAATTACTAAGCAAATCAATAATTAACAAATACATTATTAAAAATTATATCAATATATTTGTCAGAAGTATCGGTTAACGGATGCTGATTTGGAACTAGGGGGTCCCATCAATCACGGGACCCTGAGCACGTGTCCAGAGTGTTCTGTGGAAAAGAGGGCCCTGAACGGGTCAGCATTGGATTTAGTGTGATTTTTTCTAGAAACATGGTTTATTATCAGCCGTATCGGAAAGCTCTTAGTTTTAAAAATGTCTTAGAATTGCAAAAAATCCAGAAAAAAATTAAAATCACAATTTTTGAAAAAAAATCTTTCTAATATCCCTCAAGTTGTTAAACTTGGAGGAAACGCTTTCTCCTCGTTTTTGGACCCCTTTTTCCCTACATATGATATAATAGTTGCCCTGATGATAGCGTTACATTATATTTGAATGGTCCTTCACCGAACACCCGTTATACACACATAATATTATGTCAAGATAATCATTAATATATGCAAGTGAGCTCAGCCTTCGGGTAATTTGTGAAATATGATAAATAGCCCTGAGGCATTAAGTTCTCTCTCCCCTGTCACATGAGATTGTACCTAAATGTTTCTGTGTCGATGCAACAAAAAATCTGTGAATGATTTTTTTATATAACCTTGCAACAAAAACCGCCACGTGAATGAATATGCAAAAAAAAAAATATTGATCTAAGCAGAACTGAAAAATTATAGCACAGAAATACCTATATTTTGAGACTTTTATTTCAAATGTATTATTAAAACTAATTGGTTACAAAAAAATAAAAATGCTTATACCTACTTGAAACTGTTCTTTAGCTCCCAATATTTTTTTTTACTTTGTATTTTAATGAGGAACAATTATGTCAAATTTGAGAAATTATACCAATTTAAAGAGACACATTTCGAATGTTGATCCCAGACAACCCGTGTTGTGAAATATCTTAAAAACACATTTTTTTCATACTTTCATGGCAAATGACGTAGGAAGCCACAACGCTTTTTAGCGAAGGTAGCTTATATAATATTTCAATTTTTTTAGGAACATATTTGAAACCAAACTGAAATGATTTAGGTTTCAGTTCGTTCAGAAATTACTAAAATTCCTTGCACTTCATACTTTCTGCAGTCAACGCTATCTGTGCAAATATATTTATTATATTTTGTTAACTTATTAATTTTTGAGATATTTTTCCAAATTTAGACAGTATCGATTTAGTAGTTTATTTTGCATCAACAAAGTGAAAATGGTCAAAAATCTCGCTAGCAAACCTTTTTTTAACATTCGATTTATAGCAGAACAAGTAAATTAATGATATAAAGTATATAAATAATCGAATGATTTTAATAATTGAAAGGTTGCTACTCGAATATTCGATTTTTATAATCACATGATTCATTTGAAATGATAAAAACCCGGGTCGCAGTGCCAAAACCCTGACGACAATATAGTGTATTTGCCGATACAGGCAGTGTGGCTTTATTATGCGAACTTAAGTTGGTTTTTGGGTAAAAAAAAAATTTTACTCCTTAATACAGCCCTTAAAATAACATTTTTTTTCTTAATTGCAATATTATTATCAATCGAACCTCTATACCAAATTATATGCAACTTTCAGTAAATAATTCACTATCTGCAAACTAGTGTTTTCATAAAATTTGTAAGTCCGGTCCTGTTGGGCCGATTTTATTAAAATTTTAGGGACACTTTTTAATTACTACCGGAGGGTTAAATTTCAATTTTGAAACGATTCGGAGAATTTTTTCGATATTTTGGGCCCCAAAAACATTTTTCAACCCCTAAAAACTACCCTTAAAATGGCCTGATTGGGCCCATTTTAAATAGACTTCGTGCGGTGATGGATTCCAACATATGTGCCAAATTTCGTTAAAATAAATCAACTTCTTCGAAAGTTATAGCCCGCACACATATATACCTATATATATATATAAACATTTTTAAAAATGGTGGCAAAGTGTTTAGGAGGGAATGAAACGTTGAGAAATTTAGGTCCGACCCCTAGGTACCGCCATCCGACCGACGCCAATAGTGTATGTTGCCATATGGCAAATACACTAATAAGAGATGTGTTGGCAATATGTGTGAATGAATTAATGTGTCAACTCTCGAATGAATTTTGTTCTCGGTTTTGACTGTCAGTACTTCATAGCACATACGAGTATACAAATAAAAGACGTAATAATCGTATCACAACACTGTGCAATGTATTAGTATCTCGAGTGGTTAGGTACTACGCGAGTGAGACACAATTCATTCGATCTGTCTCATATTATTAACGAATGAATTTAGCTCTCGCTTTCGATTGTGAGACATGAGAGAGTCGCCTATATGCAGTGCTTCATAAAATAGAGACAAATAAAAGACGTAAGAAAGCTGTGAATTGCATCTGATGAGGATCTGAGGTAAAACACTGTGTTTTAAAGAGCTAAGAAAGAGCGTAGTATAATAATTTATTACTAAAGATTCAACCGAGCTGGGTAGAGTAGTGGTACAGCACTAGACTCGCATTCGGGAGGTCCGGGTTCGATTCCCGGCGGGGGCAGATGTGGCTGGGACTTTTTCCTACTGCCTTTCGCCGAGAAACGGTAATTCCTGTACCAGCCATCTTGATTGAGGTTTTCCATGGTTTCCCTCAATTAATTCCAGATAAATATCGAGATGGTTCCTTATTTGAGGCCATGGCCGATTACCTATCAAACTCCTAGTTCAAAAATTACCTACCTTATCCTAATTTCCTGTAATTCCTTCATTCGCCCATTGCTATTATATAAGTTGAAGTTTAAGAAATGTAGAAAAAAACGGGAAGTGGTAAAATGAAAAATAGTAATGGTGCGAATGGCGTCTGTTATGACATAAAGTCGAGAAACGGACGTTAAACGCATTATTATTATTATTATAAAGATTCACGTATTATAAATCGCAATTCGTAAGTATAAAAATTGTTCGAACGGTATTGAAATTTGAATAACCTCTCCAGATATTTTAATAATCGATTAATTCGAATATTTTCACTCGAAATATCCCATCTCTCAATTGCAAAGCACTGCACCACCGCGATAGTCATTAGATCAGTGTTGTGCTAACGGAGAGTGGTCAATGAGAATTTAAGTTTGCCACCGCACGAAACATCGAGCGGCCGGTTGGCGTGCTGGGGGGCGTCGCGCCGGGCGGCCTCTCTCGTCTACCGAACCGCGGCGGCTCGACTAGAGTTGCCGTGGGAGCAGTGATCGCGCGGCCTTGTTAATATTCTGCATAAAAACACAGTATAGATGCATAGACAAACACTATTTAAGATTTAGTATTCACTTTGTTCGTGGATGAATTTAGATAAACGTGTACAAAATTATTTGAATTATCTAAACCTTTTCACACAGGTTTGTTTTCCAGATCTGATCGCTAAGATTTCCAAACTTTTTCTAGATTTTTCCTAGTATTTTTGTAAGCTTATTACGGTGCGAATACTTACAAAGATCTACTTTCCTGGTTCACCACATTCAACAGTTAAAAAAGGGGACGCTTAAATTTAAAAATGTACTTTGATGTGAGCCATGTTTCGCCAATAGCGGATAGCGGCTTGGTTTTATACTATTTAGAGATTATCGAACAATTTTCAGGATTGCAAAGAGGTTCCAAGACGTTCTAAAAATACCTGGGGATTCTAAATAATCCCCAGCAAATTTACACGCATTCTAGGGAACTCCCGTATATTTGCCTCCATGGATTATTATCCGTGAGATTCGTAGCACTTATGACTTAATTCTTATTTTTGAAGCAAAAACTATTAAACACTGCACGTACCTTGCTTAATTTCTCTCCTTCGTGATGGGGCAGCAACGTCCTCAGCGACTGGAATCCAGCGTTGATACTCTGCATCCTCCGTCGTTCATTGCTGTTGGCGATTTCGCGCCTAATGCGTTTCTCTGCCTCCATGTTGGCGCCCGCCGCCACGGGCTCGCCGTCTGTCGACACTCTGAATCAAAATAATATTCAATTAAAAACTCGAACCCGAGTTCTAAATTTGCTATTTAAAATTTAAATGCCTTGAGGAGGCCAATGCGGCGAGGCATGACGCCGCCACGCTAGAGCTTTTCGCATGCCAATGACCTTGAGAACAGATGGATTCACTCGTCTGCATCTGTGACGAATTCATTGGTACACGGCTATTATACTATTACCATCTAATACTTATATACAGCAGATTGATTTGTATATGTTACGGGAGATCAAAGAACATTCATCTTGCTTTTCAATATGTTTTATACGTACACTGATCAAAATCCTACACGATTTCTTTGTTCCAGCAACAATCCAACCTTCCGAAATAAATTCGTTTTTGCGTTCACGATATTTATATAACAAAGAACGTGCACCTTTTGAAAAGCAGTATGTACTTCACATTATTTCCGAAGACATATTTTAAAGCTTGTTCCGATCCTGACTATGAATTAAATAGATGGAAAGTTATCCAGGACTTAGGATCCAAAAAATAATAAATTCCGAAACGTTGCGCTAATCATTTAGTATTGACTTATTTTGGATCCTATGTCCTTGGATAACTTTCCATCTAATATTTCCGAAATAAAAAAAAAACACTTTTTAACTTTTTTTAAAATACAGAAAAAGAGGGAAAATTCGTGAGAGGGCTATTCGCCAAGCTACGCAAAATTAACATATCTAATCACGATAAACCTACTGTTGGGTCTTTTTTAGACATCAATACTCTTCATTGTCAACCACAACATTGCTTTGTTTTTAAGAAACAATTAAATTTTCAGTCTCGTTTGATCAGACGCAATTAGAGCTCATCTTCAGAACGCAAACGATCATTTTTTAAATTTTTATGTCTGTTTAATCTTCGAAACGACTAAGCCAATTGTGAAGGAATTCGCAGACAGGTCAAATCGTAGAGGTATGCCAGAAGTTTAACTCCAAAAAATACGTAGGGTTATTTATGTGAAATTGAAAAATTATTAGAATTATTGGTTTTTCATAATCATCTCAGATACAAAAAAAAAGTTTCAGACGAAGTATGGGGAAGGCGTGTTTAGGAGTAAAAGTCTTTGGTTTTACTATGTCATTTAGTCGGACATGTCACATGATCTATTTATACAATTTATTAATGTAACAACAACCACAAATATTCATTCATACAGATCTGTTTTGTTGCTACGGCCATCCTGTTGAATTACATTAATTGCGGTCATTGGCTAATACTAAACCAGCACTGTGCCATTGATAACAAGCTATTCTGGTTCAACAGAGTTTATTTTTGCGTTTTAATAACAATTTAACGCATAACTAAATTGTCATCATTAATTTATTAACGAATGATGCAATATATTCAAGGTTACTAAGTACAGAGGTGACCTCGTTCCGTTGGATAGTAGTGGAGGGATGATGTCATGTCTCTCAACTGACGCCATTCATTAACGAGGTAACCTGTTTATCTAATGACCTTGTGACGCGTGCTCAGTTCGGTTGTTTTACTGCTCATTCTTGTTAAGAACAGTTGTAACTTGAAAATTTCTATGTAGAATTCGTCCTTAGAACATTTTTGAATGCATCCTAGTATTCGAAACTAAACAACATAACCATGATCTTTGCTCTTTAACCTGGCATTGCAACGAATCAGTTAGATGTAAATATGCGAGATGCAAATAGAAAGAATATAATTTGTAGACATTCGCAGACTCTACAGATATGCGATGTCTTTGGTTTACTTAATGTGACATAACGTCATATGTTTCTAGAATAACTATTAAGTAAGTAAATGAGGCGATGTTCATGTTAACTTTATTTTTGAAGCAAAAGATCCTCGGTTGAAGGATTACAAATAATTTTATTTTGGATCCTATAGCCAAGAAATAACGTTATAGAATTAGAATTTATTGATCCAAAGACATACAAATATGTATAGGATTCGTCAAAAAAGAAAGAAAGATATGTTTACAAATCATTTACAACAAAATCATCCACCCTATACAGACATTGTTTAAGAAGAGCAGTTTTCAACTGTTTTTTAAATTTCGAAATTTTTAGATTTCTGAAATAGTTCAATAGCAATGTTACGTCAGGAGCATCTGGATTGATATTAAAACAGATGTTGTCGCCACTACAACCGACGTCGATGTAATTCCAATAAATATAATTTTCCGGGTTGACCTTGAGTTAAAGTACCGAACCGTGGAAACCTGGTCAATTTGTACGACGAAACTCCATAGAAAATTGTTGGGAGCTTCTAATCTCACCACTTACTAATCCAGTACCCTCTCGGTGAAGGATTATTCTGAGTATCCGATATTTGTAGACAATTATTTACCGTCCTCTGTATGCATTGGCGACAACCAGTCGTGGGCGTAATACGACACACAATAATGAAATGCATTGTTATATTGTTATGCATCGTGTGTTTTTTTCTCAACGTGTCAGCTGTTCACTTGTTAGTACTATGCGCGGAAGAAATAAACTTTGATTACCTCGTCACAGCTAAGGATGTTGTAAAGATAAGATACAAGTGCAAGACTTTGTCACCCACACTACAATGTATTTACATTGCAACATTACACACTTTAATTCCATAGATCAGCTATATACACTGGTATAATACGCGTCACGGTTCTAAAAGGGTCTGAAGTAAGTCACAAACAGCGTCGCAAATGCATATTTTAGAGCCGTCCTGGTTGTTTTGTGGGAAAGGAAGACTCCCATCTCCTCCCAGTTACCGGCACAGAACGTGCGCTCGTCGGTGATTGGTTATCGCTGGTTGTCTTGTCACTTGTCGCTTTTCTGCTATAAACTACAGTCCAGTACGCTATTGTTAAGTTGTTTCTTTGATTGTAAATTGATCACAATGCCTAATACAGTTTTGCATAGACAAGCACGAAAAATAATTTTTTGGATGACTTTATGCAAGGAATTAGACCTTTAGATTAAAGAAAAATTAATAATATAGCGCGAGTTTGTAGTTTTTCAACCGACTGTACCAACGCAAGCCTCCATTTACATCTAACTTCCGAGCCTTTCAGATCAATTCCTTGATGAAGTATAACAATTATAGCTGAAGTCTGTGCTACATGGTATTAAATGGCGGTTTCAGGGGTTTAAAACAGTGTAGACAGTGGTTTTATACCAAATTTCGTATGACATTGGTTTCAAACCGTGTATCCTAGGGTAGAGTTACATTTGAAATTCGCCGCAACGCATGTCCGGGAAATGATCCCAACAAAATTTCGGATGTTCAATTTCGATGTGATTAGGCAGTAGTGGCGACAAGGGCATATAATACGCATCATGGTTCGTTTAGCGGGATCTCGCTATAATTCGGTTTGTAATTTTACACTGTACTAGCCTTTACCAGCGGCTTCGTTCGCATCAAAAATAGTCCTATACTTTAAGTTTGGCATTATTAGATACTTGTTGAAAATTGAATCAGCAGTTTTCGGATGATGCTGGTATAGACATGAGACGGATTATTCATTCGTTTTCTGAATTCACTGTGTGTTTGCAGTTTTACAGCTTTTTTCATGAGAAGACTGTCTTCAGTTATATAGCATTTGATATAAACACGAGTAAGAATATCGTAAAAATTGCAACTGTTTTATGTTTCAGCTATTTAATCTAGTTTCCGATTAAAAATACAATGTAGTAGTCACTAATGCTTTTAATTCCACAATGTAAAAAACAAAAGGATTTCTTAATGTGCGCAGGAGGTAGTTAAATACTTAAATGTATAATAATAATCGATAAAAAGAGGATCTTCAAATCTCAAAAAAAAGGTTCTCCATTCAACAAAAAAAAAATCTACTTTCTCGAAAAATGACGAGCAAAAGGAGGAACAAGAACAATATATATTTGCAAATTAGGATTACTATAGAATTTTTAACAGTAATAAAAGCTATCGTCTGCTATAATTGTTAAGAAACATTGTTGTAATGTATTAGAAAAAATTTTCTAATATAGCATTACAACAATGAATGTTTTTTAACAATTATAGCAAATAATCAAATTTTGAGGTCGGTGCCAATTTTATTACTGAAACTTAAAATTAATAGGCATCTACTTTTATTAAAATGGAACCGACGTCCAAATTTCATTATTATTTTCATCTTTTTAGTGACTTTTTTGCAGGAGGTTGATATTTTTATTTTAAAAAAGTTTATTTTATTTTTTACTTTGTAGTGGATTTTATTTCGCACATTTTTAAAAACTACTGAACCGATTTAAGTAAAATTTATGTGGGATCACCCTGAAGATGTGCCCTATTAAATAAGAAAAGAATCATCATAATCGCTTTACAAATGTTGGAGATATGAGGTAGCATACATTAAAAAATATGTTTTTTTAACGTCATTTAAAAACGGTTGAACCGATTTTAATAAAAACTATATGGGACCACCTGGGATGTATACCCTTTCAAAAAAAAAAAAAATAATTTTCCAAATCGGTTCAGGCGTCTTCGAGTAATCGGGGAACATACATAAAAAATAAAAGATTCCGACGAACTGAGAACCTCCCCCTTTTTTTTGAAGTCGGTTAAAAATGAATTTAGCTTGTACGTAGCTATAGCGTATGTATATTTACTAAATGCTATAGAATATCAATAAATCAGTTGATGAGCTGGCGAAAAATTCACAATAAACATTAAAAATAACCGTAGTCATAACACAAACAAACGTTGAACTTTTTAAGTGATGGCGAGAGTCTAGCAATATACAAGTTCAGCCGCCCATTTCTGAGGAAAGAAGGATAACTGCTTTCCATTTCATGCCGACATCTATCAAATTTCAAATTTTTAGATTAAAAAGGCAAAAGCGACAGGGAGACACTATAGGTATTTGGTATCGTGCTCCAGTTTAAAAAAGTGTTGACACTTTAACACTACTGCGTTTACATTGGAAATTGTTGCGTCCATATTTTTTTCAAACATATACAATTAAGTTAGCAGGAAAGTGGACAAATTGATGTAAATCAATAAACCAATTATTAATTTAGCGACTTATACCATTAAGTTAGCAAGAAATAATAATAATTGGTTTATTGATTTACATCAATTTGTCCACTTTCCTGCTAACTTAATTGTATAGTCGCTAAATTAATAATTGGTTTATTGATTTACATCAATTTGTCCACTTTCCTGCTAACTACTGCGTTTGTTTAGCAAAAATGTAACCATGGATTATATAACTAAAGTTCTATTTCTTTGTTGTATATTTTTATCAAATGAATAACGCCTGGTTTTTCTGTAGTCTGAAAAAACCTTTGTAAGATGGTGTATCGTGTAAGTTTTACTTAAAATCACTCAAAACAACTGTCGTCTGAAATTCAAAACGTCAAAATGTTAAATTGTGAAAGAAGTATTAAAAGTGATATATAACTTTGTGTTTATTAATTATTTTATCTGCTAGACATCTTTATCCATGGGCATAACACAAGGAATAATTCTAATATTATTTTACCAAAATTGACACTAACGTTGTTTAACAAGAGCGCCGAATATCACGCTCTGAAAATGTTTAATAAATTGCCACACAGTTTCAAAAATCTACACATTTCTAAATTTAAAGAGAATTAAAGGCTGCTCTTCTTAAACAATGTCTGTATAAGATAGATGATTTTGTTATAAATGAATAATTGTAAACATATCTTTCTTTTTTGACGAATCCTATACATATTTGTATGTCTTTAGATCAATAAATTTTATTCTATTCTATTGGGAGTTATGCAGAAATCGGGCATTACTTACAAATAATGATAATAAGGACTAAAAACTTGAAAATACGTGAGTAAAATCAATTGAAATTAGATGGTGTTTAAAAATATGAGCCCTAAAATTACTAGATTTACCAAAGTGCCATTTTGAGATAATCATTCTTTATTTCAAAATACATAAATTTCTCAAATTTAAATTGTGTAAATGTTACTATAATGTAAAGTTGGGATGTTACTGGTAACAAGACTCAAAATCACTATTTTCTGTCAGCCATCTTGGGGCTGTTCCATTGTTCTCTCTCTCTCTCTCTAGTAAATGGGTACAACAGATTGCGGTAGTTAGTAAATCTAGTAACTTTAATATTAAATTTCGACTGTATATGGAAAGCGGTTCCTATAGAGTGAATCCATCGTTGGCATCAGAAACACCGCAATTAATCTCCGCTCTAATGCTGCTCTTTTAATCTTCAATCAGCTGTTTCAAAATTTGGCAAACTGTCAGTGCATAAAACATCCGTAGCTTATGATTCGAGTAGTTCATTTATCGATAGATACTTTTACATTTGCCAAATCGCCAACAGTATTAAAGTTCCACACTTCTGATTAGCTGAATAGCGTATTAAGTAGGTCAATTGGAAAAAAAAATAAAACGAGTTTTAAACCTTTGAAAAAATAAAACAGACGCTTGGATAAGTTTTGCTAACTTTATTTACTATGCGATCGTTCCGTAATATTATTCCATAAGGAGTACAACCTGAATACTTGAATATAGCTTTTTTTGCATTATCGGATAATTTTAGTTCACTATATTAGATTAAAATACAACATTTACAGCTGTATTTGCTCGAAAGAAAGATATCTGAATTAAGTTGGTTTTGCAATAATTCAGTGTTTCGTTTTTACTAATCGCTTGTTACATTTCCAAAGACAAAAAAAATAACTCCCATAGAAAATGCAGATGTACAAAAAGCGATTAGGTAATAATCTCCTAATTTTTCGATACAGTGAGATAGATGGTACAAACTACAAACATTGTTTATGTAACGTTTAACAAAAGCGATGTGCAGAGGACAGATACACTTAACGAAAGTAAAACAGAACAAGAATTTTTTCAATAAACACAGAACATATGTACGTGTTTATATAATGCCGTTATCCTGAAAAACCATAAAATTATAGCACAGACGCATGCAGAGTTCGTTCACTGACTAAAAGATTGTAACGATTATTTCAACGAAAATTTTTTTCTCAGGCTTTACTCGCGCATAAGTCGAAAAGTATTGACTTTCAGAAAAAAACTTTATAGAACAAATGTTGCTTAGAATTAGTCAATATGTCCATTACCGGACTTATTTTCAATGAAACATTTTTCACCTCCGAGAAGAGGTGGCATCCACCTCCAGGGTAAAAGCACTCCCCGGCGCAGGGACAACTTTGAAGTAGAGGGTAAGTAGAACCTAAATCCAAATTTTTATGAAAATCGGTGCTGCTTGGCAAAATTATAAGAGAAATGGTTGGACTTATCGCTTTACAGTATTAAATAATTTTAGATAAAAGCAATTAGTTATTTTGTGACGTACCGTTCTCTGCTACCATGTGTCGTACCGTTCTTTGGTCTGTGTGGAAGCGTGAAATGGTTAAAAGAACAAGTCACAAATTTAATTAATGTAATTAGATTAACTAAATGTTTTTTTTTATTTTATTTAAATGCTATTTAGAAATTTTATATTTGATTTTAGTTTTAATTTTGATAAAATGAACAACATTTTATAGCTATTATTCAATTAGATATTTTATTTCAAAATGACATAATATTTTATGATAATAACACTTTACAAATAGTTAATAAATTTTACAATATAAAATTTTGATTTTAAATAAATAATTATTCTTTTATAAATTTCGATTTTAGTCTTTTAGTTTTAATTTTTAAATTTTAATACAGTGATGATTGTTTGGTTCTAATATTAATTATGACTTTAGCGTAGAAATTATACTTATTCAGAAGTCTTTGTATAGATGACTGGATCTTAACAAAATTACTTTGAATATTAGTTTACTTTACGATTTGTTAATAATTATTTGACCTGATGGCAAAGACTGACTGACTCCAAAAAAAAAAAGTATATTTGAAAAGACTAAATTTTATGTAGCAATGCCAGTTTATTACGTAAAGTATTAAAACTTTATATAATAAGGGCAAACTAAAATAAAATGATTGAATAAAAAAAGGTACAGTACTTGAAACAAAACTTGGCATTGTTAAAATTTTTTGTTTCGTTTTGCGAGTAATAACTTATTATGGGTACACATTATTTGGGCCCCCCAAAAAATATTTTTTATACATCTAATAAATATAGTAAATAAATTTTGTAATTAATTCAAATATCAACAATGAATCCCATCAACGCCGTCGTATGTAATTTGATTCAGACGTTAACTAAAGCGGCACGTATAACATAAAATTTAAAGTTTTCTGGCTTTCCGAATACACGTACGGCAAATTTACAAAAAAACTTATTTTGTTTGCCTTGCTTGCTTTTTAGCCCAAAAACGAAATTTGAAATAAAGAAGGTTTATTGTAAGGTATGATGTACAAGCAAGGACGTATATGCCATCTTCCGCGTTTGTAATTTTTAAACTTCAGTTTCTTTTTAACAGAATTTCTGCCTGTGTCCCTGAGTATAAGAACAAATATTTGTCTGTATGTAGTTTAGAAGTCGCTATAGCGTATGCATTGTCCGTGGTAAGTTCGGCTCGATGCGGGCGCCACGGTGCAGTCAACGCGTTGCAGTAGACGAACGAGTCATAAAGTCAGCGAGCCGGCACAGATGATTA
The DNA here is from genome assembly GCA_034508555.1 of Venustoraphidia nigricollis. Taxonomy (NCBI): domain Eukaryota; kingdom Metazoa; phylum Arthropoda; class Insecta; order Raphidioptera; family Raphidiidae; genus Venustoraphidia; species Venustoraphidia nigricollis. The sequence goes on from JAVRKA010000013.1 coordinate 5,699,410, forward strand.
ACCAGTATCTATTTTTATCGCAGCGCAAACTGAGCCCCACTGCTGAAGTGTAGAACAGCTGATCAGAAAGCATGTCGGATCTAAAAATGGCTGTATAATGTATATTACAGCCAGTTGGCATGATGTTCCCATAGAACATTCATTACGGAATATAACATATACCTTCCCATCAACAGACACCTAAACTGTCGAGCGTCCATAATCTACAATCGCTCTCTTTTTCTACCTGTCTATAAAGTCTATAGGTTTCATACATTTCAATACTGGTCGAACAGTCATTGACAAATATTTGCTTCCAATCTCGTCTGCCCTTACTACAATGACTTCAAACTGACTCAATCTTTGGTTATTTGTGCATCTGCTGTTGCAGTTGCAATTTGCAATGAAGTCTATGTATAATACACGCCACGGTTCTAAAGTTAGATGCAAATGGAGGCTTGCGCAGGTACAGTCGGTTGAAAAACTACAAACTCGCCCTATATTATTATTTTTAATTTTTCTTTAACTAAAGGTCTAATTCCTTGCATAAAGTCATCCAAAAAATTATTTTTAGTGCTTGTCTATGCAAAACTGTATTAGGCATCTTAATCAATTAACAAAGAAACAACTTAACAATAGCGTACTGGACTGTACTTTATAACAGGAAAGCGACAACTGACACGACGTACAGCGATGACCAATCACCGACGAGCGCACGTTCTGTGCCGGTAACTGGGAGGCGGTGTGAATCTTCTTTTTCCACAAAACAACCAGGACGGCTCTAAAATATGCATTTGCGACGCTATTTGTGACTAGCTTCAGAACCTTTTAGAACCGTATTATAAAAACCAAACGCTGCATATTAAACACCACTACGTCATCAGCTCAAGGGAAGATTCTTAAAGTCTGATGTCTGCCAAGAGAAGCAAACGAAGATCGAGAACAACTGCCGTTTTGTGATGACGTAGCTATGGTTACTTGCAGCGTTTGAACTCTGCATTAGCCCTTAAAATTATAGAAAACATCATTCTCTACTGTTGCGTCCATTTTAATAATATTCTGGTTTGTTATAAAATATACTGTCAGTTTTCTACAATTAAAAAATTAAAATATAAATATTTTTTCTTATCCAAATATTTTTTCATTCTACAATGGTCATTATTCAATTAGAAGAGATTCATTAATTATCTGGATATTATGATGCCTGAAGAAGCCCTAATAAAGGCCGAAACGTTGCAGAAGTAATAATCGATATTTTGATGTTTTTGCCTGTTCCAATTTCCTGATAATATTCACAATTATAGAAAACCTCCAGCGAAATGCATTTCTTTATCCGCTGAGGCCTAGATAAAAGAACATGGCAGATACATGTTGGCTCCAGCTTGACAAGTCTGTTTTTTGTTTCAATTACAAAAGTTCTATGGCTGTTTCAGTGTCACGAGATAACATTGTTATAAAATAAAAGTTTAAGTGGAGGAACAATAACACATACATTCATAATTGCAGATAAAAAATATATATATTAGTACAAACTGCTGCGCGGAATCGATGCAAAATGAAATGCATATTATACGTGGGTTAAAGGGCATATTATCGTAACTCTTTGAAACAGTTTCATAATAATATAAGTATACTAGATTTTTACAATACTCGAAGCAGCATACAGCGCTCTCCGAAGCGTTGAATTTTGTCGCGTCTTGTTGCTTCTGCGACGCGTCACTCTTGTGAAAACTGCTGCATTTGATAACATGTACATTTTTTAAAGCAGCATATTTTAAAGGACGTAACTCTGTGACGGTATACCGGTACTGTTTTCACAGTTTTATGAATGGTAATTATATAGTAACAACGCGTTATATTACCTATCCTTTCAGAAGACGAACGAAAGTCGAGTAGTTTTCGAGAAAAGAATAGCACGGTGGAAAAATCTGCATTATAGTAAGAAGAGTTAAAAAAGAGATCAGTCGCGGCATGATTTGTAATTTCAGAGTAAAGATGGGAAAAACGGGTCTTTTTAGTGATCTGCATCTTTGCATCTGGATCTCGTATGTGAGCCGGCTCACTGAACGCGTATTATACAGGTAACAAAGATTCATTCATTTTAAACATATATAATATGTGCATTGATGTAGTGTGTATGAACTATGTTACACATGTAATAACTTAATAGTAGACGACCGCGACTCGGCGTCGGCTGCACCGGCGTCTAGTGTGAGTATGTGCCGTCGCGACGCTTATACACATGCACCAATACACACACGCGAGACCTTGGCGCTAAATATACATACATTTATGCACGTTTGTGGTCACCTAAGCAGGGCTGTTCGCGATTTTTTCATTGTTAAATTTATACCTATACCACAAGTACACAAAGGAATACAATTATCGAACCGAAGTCGAAAAGAAGTATTTGTTTATTAGGGATGTTACAGATGTGGGTTTTTACTGACATCTGCACATGCGGATGTGAAAATAATAATCAAAATAATTAAGTTTCAACAATAAATGTGACTCCTGGTAGGAAATTATAAATTTTCGTGAAACTAAGTCAAAGAAATTGTAATTTATTACACTACAATCTCGGTAACATGAACACAAAAAATCCTGAGGAGTTCATACTAGCGGTATGTTTACATTAGCGAGGTTCGCAAGAAACATGTACATTAGGGTGGTCCTTGACAGGGGTATTGTCGAATTTCTATGCTCCCAGGGGGTTAAACACTTCCAAATTGATAAAAAAAAGTTCTCTAAAAATTTGAGGTCTTAATTTTCACTCTAAGATAGTCCTCATTCCAACCAAAGTTTCTTATGGAAAATAACATGTGGAAAACTCTTTTTGTTCTTACAAATTTTAAAAGTTGAGAACAAATGAATCTACAAAAATGAGACATATATTTTTGTAGAGAATTTAACGCTTTATAAAAAAGTTATCTTGTGATTTTTCGCTAAGTTTACTGGTTCAAAAGTTCTCCGAGGATAAAGTTTAAACTTTTTTTTGTAGAGCGTTAAATTCTCTACAAAAATTATGTTCATATTGCTGAGTCGTTCATAAGAATGCATATTCATATTATCGCGATTGTACTGTATCATTTTTAGGGTTCCATACAAAACACGGACCCTTATAGGATCACTCTCGTGCCAGTCTGTGTCACAGCTTATTTTATCCAAATCTACTGGACGAAAAAATTTGAAATTTGGTACATAATGAGTTAAATGACCCAAACACGGACGTATAGCGTAAAAAATCCGATTTTTGAGGTTTATAATTTTGGGGGACAAATTAGAAAATTAAAAATATACTTTCATCATGTGACATACCAAATGAAAGGGTTCGTTATGAGAAATTCGAATATATGCATTTTTTTATAATTTCTGAACGCATAGTTTAAAAGATATTAGAGAAAATACACGAAAATCGAGCATTTAAATTAAAATAAATAACTGCAGTCGATAAAAAACAAAGCTCACAACAACTTATTCACACAACTGGGTTAACAGCGTCGAGTTTAGAGAGTTGAAATCAATAAATCATTATGATGATGATTGATTTACCATTGCAATCGTAAAATCGTAGATCGTGACACAAGCAATTATTGCACGCTGATTGGTGCATTCTACTACAATCACGTGATATTATTTCATGATCACGACCAAGGCCTATTTTATTAATTAAATGTATCGAGACTTTTATATCTGCGGCCACCAGATTCCAGACCTGAGATAGAATCTAAAATCATCCGACATTTTATCTCTGTATTCGTGGAAGTTAAAAAAAAGCTTCCGGCTAGGAGCACTTGTACACTGCACATCGTGTGAAGTCAGAAGTCGAATGACTTGTCGGTGTTACGCGGCTTTTATGAATCGGTAACATACACAACAGGCGCGGGAGAAGAGGGAATATCGACTGACAAATGGCATGTTACAATTTTATATAGGAGAGTAACTATACGCCAAAAAATAAATTTAACTAATTAGTTTTGCAATAAAATAGTGAAATATATAGAATTTCTGGAATCATAAGAAACATTTCAAGATAAATAGTTTTTAAGTTAAATCCGTTTAAACACGCACGGAATTACTTTAAAGTAAATGCGTCGCTAGCTTTCATTACTGCATGTTTATTTCCAACAGAAACTTTGTGTAACGTAATTTGATTCGAGCAGTCCATTCAAAAGCAATATCACGACGTCATCGCGGTAAAACAGTAACCAATGAACGACGCATGGCTAGGTGTACGTTTGTAAATGATATAACGTCATGTTTAATGCGTGTTTTAAATGCGCCATTATTATTGACAGCATCGTAGCTCCGGGTTGGTTACGGGGGCGGTTGCCAGGGGTGCACTTTATTATTATACAGTTTTTCTTTCTACAAAATAAGTTTTGGGAGGCGCAAAATTCAAAATCTTGCCTTGGGCTTTCATAAATATTATTAGACGCTGTCATACAGAAGAACGCTGTTCACGCTGTTAAAAGGCTTCACTGTTTGATTAATAATAATATTTTGAGAGGGTGTAATTTATTATTATTTATTTAAAGGAAACGTCAAATTACATATAACTATAGCAACAATTACGAGAAACCTTTCACCACCTCATCAGCGTTTATGAGTGTATGACGTCACGGCGTTTTGGAATTTAATTTGGAATTTAAAATGCATGATTTTTAAAGCTTGAGCCGTATTTAAATAAAAATAATAAATATTTGTGGCTATATTAGATACTAATTAAGCACGATTTAAAACACTTTCCCAAAAATAGCCAACATCCCTATTACAATATTTCAAGAGATCTCAAAACTTTCAATAATTTCCAAACTGTTGTAACACGACGACGTATTATTTATCCTTAAATAAAATATACACAAATTAATAATTACAATATTTAATGAACTAATGAGTAACAAAAACGACTATTGTTCACGCATGCTCATGTGTTTGCCATGTATAAATATCATTCATAAAATATTATAAACAACAATATAAACGTGTTATCTGCAACAATTAATCTGTAACAGTAGACACGCTGTGCTGAGAGATACCCATTTCCTGTCGAGTTATTGTTGATAGACAGTAATTTTGACACGCGACCCAAACCACACATTTGGTAGCACAGTGTACCTATCGACCATACATTCATGGACTCCTCAAGCCTCAAACGTGATGCTTACCCAACATATCAATACACACCGGTCAAGTCCTGGCAGCTACCTATTTCAATTTATAATTAATTGCAGTGGTCGTCAAACTCAATGAACACGGGAGTCACTTTTGAAATTTAAATTACGTGGGAGCTATACTTAAATATACCCTTTGCTCTATTCATTTCAAGTCCTCTCCCACGACTAAAAACGGTTACAGCTCTCCCGACGCTATTTTTGGATCTAAATGGTTCGGGTAAACGCAACATTACAGGTCCTACCTGCGAGTTAAAAAAATATATTTGGCGACGTGTGAAACAAATCACAAGTTTTTCCAGGAAATTGTTTCTCATTATTTCGCTTATAAGATCTGCATTAATATTAGATGTTGCTGAAAAAGAGAGTAATGCAAAATTCATCATTTGAATTAGTAAATTTATTTTTTTTTCTGCGAGCTATTGAAGATGCTGATGCGAGCTACAGTTTGCGATTAACTATTTGGCGACCACTGAAACGATTTGTATTGATATTTTGCGGGTTTGAGTAATCCAATAATATGTGGTCGAAGGCTACGTATCTAAATTTTATTGTTATGTAGGACTGTATACTGTATAGAGACATTAGACTAGGTATAACTTACGTACATAATAAATAATCAAATCAGTCGCTATACTCAAAGTGACTTTAATTTCTCCATTAACCCGATACTAAAATAATATTATTGAGAAGTACAGCTTAGCAAACGCAAATAGTGTCGTATAATGGGTTATATTAGGGCGAGTTGTGATATGATGAATTAAAACGAGGTCCAGGGAGTTTTAATGCATTACTATTACGAGGTAAACCGGGTGTTTTTTTCAAAATTTTGAATGGATTTTTTTGTTGATACACCGGTTGAATCAAAAAAAGTTTTAGGCAAAAGTTGTTGGGTTTTGAGGGGGAAATAATTTAAACGTAATACCAACCCACTCCCCCACCCCTCGGCAAGGGGAGGGGGTAACTTTTGTTTTTTAAATGGAAACCCCCGATTTTTATGATTAAATTAAATTAAATTTTAAAGTTGTTCATTTTTACACAAAAAAAATTTAATGATAAAAATCGGGGGTTTTCATTTAAAAAACAAAAGTTACCTCATCCCCCTGCCGAGGGGTGAGGAGATAGGGTTGGTATTACGTGTAAATTAATTCCCCCTCAAAACCCGACAACTTTTGCCTAAAACTTTTTTTGATTCAACCGGTGTATCAACAAAAAAATCCATTCAAAGTTTTGAAAAAAACACCCGGTATATGCTTAACATGGACATCCGAGTATCACCCATGACAGCGGTAAAAAATAAAAATTAGAAACATGATTTGGCTTTAGGCTGGATTAATCTCGGAAGATGAGGTTTTTTTAATATAAATTCTGAAAAACCTTTGGCGAAGTTCAGATTTTGTTACCAGACGTCGCTTAGACATATCGTACTTTCGTTACTGTGAATTTTTTGTTGTTTGCACAGACATGGCATAGATAATAAATAGTAAACGACAAGCAACATACAAAATTTGGTTCCAAATGTGTAAAAAATAATCGGGTCTTACAGTACACAAAAATGAAATTTTTCACCGAAAGATATGTTTAATTAGCTCAAAATTGAAAACTATTTGGGCAGTATGCAAAGCTGTCATTGCAGAACCCCATAAATAAATTTAGTAAAAAAAGATTTCGCAAGATGTTTATTAATTATCACTAATAACGAACTTTTCTAATAAAAGTAAATTAATTTTTCTTCAAGTTATCGATATTTTTACAGACATTTTATAGGAGAAAAAAAATCTCAATAATCTTATGCCTATGTAAATTTCTGAATAAAAATGTATACAAATTATCATTTTTGAAAAATGTGTTAATCCGATAAGAAAACCGCAACATACGAAAATAAATAGCAACCATATCACAGTATCAAAATAAACTATTTTTATGAACAAATTAAAAACCAGTGAGCTCCGTGCAAGAAGAACCTTCCCATAGTTACAATCATAGATTAGATAGTTACAATATAAAGGAAAACATTTAAAAATAGCAAAGGGACTAGAGCTATCAACTTTGCAGTCCTACGATTAAAAAAAAAATACAAAAATCATCGGTCAAGTAGAAGTCACCGAAAGTTGGGGTGCAAAAAATGCCTCGTGTTTAAAATCTATAAATTAATTTTGTAAACGCAATTAAAAAAATATGAATTTACGTACACAGAATAATTTAGAAGTGCAGGTATAAAATTTCAAAACTAAATAATATCAAAATATTATTGAACGAAATCAAGTTTATAGTCAAGACGGTCACAATTTTTTGTCAAGTAAGCACCAGCTGTCAGTGGCATGTCATTGTGAACAGACCAAAAAAAAAAATAAATAAAATCTCAATTTACAAACAATAAAAACGTCAAATATTTACGAATATAAATAGAAAAGTATTCATTATTTTGTTTAGTAAATTCACTAATCTTTCACAAAAACTGAATATCATCGCTAAGCAACCCATAATAGCAAACGAAAAAATATAAATGATCTGAGTTCTGTGAGCAGATCGTACGAGAAAAAAAAATCGTAAAAATAAACAGGCGTAAAAAAAATACATTATCAACAAATTTTCAACTGTCATCACTGTTTTATTCGTATTGAGTAATGAACCATTTGTAAAGTTAATTCATGCAAACAAATATCGTAGACCGTAGTGAAAAGCATGCTGCCAGCACTACACTATACCGCAGCCGCAACATGGCGTGGTAACAGCTGAGATCGCCGGCATAATCAGACGTACTAATATGAGACCCGCAATTTGTAGGTAAAGGTTTTAAATACGTCATAATTATTGTTTACATTCTGCACTATGAAACTGTGTTGTCGGTTTTCAGATAAACGATATCAATTGCGAAAACCCGTGTGTATAAAATCCGCTCTAGTCATTAAATCCATGTGTGTGAAGGCATGCAATACAAAGCGGCAGATTGCCTACTTACCTGCAAAAACTTCCCAAAAGATCGCTTTCTTCGTGAAACTCTTCAACAATTACCTGTTCTTCACTATTAGTAAATACAGACATATCTTAATTAACGCGCCAATAATGTTTTTTTTTTATTGGTTTTTATCACCAACACTGAAAAATGACACTTGTAAATCACAAATTCCACTAGCCTAGTATCCGGCAACGCGGGTCGAGCACACACAACGCCTCACAGCGGTTTTCTGATGGCGATGTTTGGCGGGAAACAGCTGAGGTCTGGGTGACGCCGACCGACATATTACTCCGCTTGGGCGGACTTTCAATATATTGTTTATAATGGACTTTTTTCATGAAATTGGACAAAAGTACGTAGAAAATATAGGATTTTCATTATTTCTCATGGATTTTTCCAGTTTTGTTTAATTATTGCAGTGAAATTTGCGTAACACGAGGCACTGTATGATGTCGCGGAAGTATAAGTGCTATTCGGTCAAGAAGCGTCTGCCAGCTGGCAATATAACCCCGCCCAGTTTACATTCCAAGCCAGTCATCAGACGCTACTGTCTGCCCTCGTCCCCGTTCCCCGACTAGTTACCCAACGTACGTCGTACTGGAATACCGTACGCAAACACCATCTGAATGCAATCCGATCTACTACTCAAACGCAATACACCCAAACAAGTATCACTCAAAACATGTTTTGTTTGCGACGCTAAAAAAACGACATAAATAATAAAATAATACAGACAATTGATAATGATTTAAGGAACATTATTTTGCTGTGATGTCAATATAATATTATGGTCATTTACAATTTACTTAACTTATTTTGAAAACGTACAAAATAACACAACAATCTTAAAACAAAACGAATTGTGAAAAAGATATTTTCTAATAATTTAAATGATTTCATACATGAGCGAATTTTAAATATTAAAATTACAACGTGAACTTACACATTACTCAAATACTCTTCTTATTAATTTATGGTAGCTACTATGTAGAATATCATATCTAAAAAAACCATTGTCACTGGTACACTCTTTTGTAATATCTTAAATATAAACTTAAGTTATTAAAGGTAGCGATATATTAATTGTAGTACTATATCGATAGTAGGCACTATAATATTTTTTTAAGATTGGCTTTCATTAGACGAGACTGGGCCGGGTTGACTTTGATCTTCAATTGCTGAATAAGATCCAATATTTTAAGCGATGGACCTACTTTCATACCCGTAAAACTAATTATTTGGTCCTTGCTTAGTGTTAATAGAGTTTTTCCATCAATTTTCTGAAAATAAACACCGAATTAACACAATTCAATATCTTTATAAAAGTATTTCAATAAAACTCTTTTCAACAATGATTTGCCAAATTTCACTATCAAAAAATTTGTTAAAAAACTCAATTACTTTTATACGGCATTTCGCTGTAACTCTTTTTTAATTGTGGCACTTTGTCGATTTACGGCCCATGTTTTGTTATAATGGCTAAAAAAATGTCTTAAGGAGTAAACTCAATCATTACCTGCTATAAAACACTGCAAAAAGAAGCAGAAAGCAAAGCGAAACTGACAATGTTGAACCAATATTCATTATTTTTTGCTTTACGGTCAACTTTTCTGGAACGTATCTAGTCTGTAAAGCGAGGTATGGATGTATTTTCAAATGAAATATAATTATTTCGCTAAAAAATCATTACGTGATACTCTCATACTCAAGATTACTAACTATTCCATATTTTTCCTACATTGATGTAATATATTTTAGGATAAAAAAGCAAGTAATGACAACATTTATGATTCTAAAGAAAATTTGTGTATTAAACACGTTATTGAAACCCACAAAAGACAAGAGCGCATTGTAATAACATCGAATCAGATCAAAAACAATTTATAAATCAAAATTTGGCAAACCATGTTGGCAAAAAACAAATAAAATAAACTCAGTTTTCTTTTTTACTTAGCTGGTAATTCTTTCACAGCTTTATCCTTAGAAAAATAAAGCATTACGTTCATTAACAAACCTGTTTACTAAAGGTATCGCAATATGCTGCACAATCGTTTACTCGTAAAAATTGGGCAACATCGAATACATTCCATTCCGAGGGGCAAAGTTCACCAGAATCACAGCTGCCGCCCGTGCCATCTATCAATCGCGGAATAATCTTTCCAGTCGCACCTGTTGACTGAAGAAATAGTTTCGATTAAAATCTATTTTCACAAATATGCCATTGGAATTAACAATTTTAATCCACCTTCTAACTTTCTTATTATAAAATTCGGTGAAATAGAATTTGATTTTTAATTACTTAAGGGGGTTCACCAGTGTAAAGACCGTTTTTTCAGGAATTTATTGTGGGAGAATTACTAAAGTTTTTTCAACAGTTTTTACGCCATTTTGTTCGTGTATTATCTAGTTTTTTACATAAATTTTGTTGAAAGTGTAATCAAATTGATGTGCCTCTGATAAAGGCTGAAACGTGACTTCCACAAAATGACACTGCCAAATGGTGTGCAAGATGCAATACGCATCGGTTGTCTGAAACGAAAAATGAAAATATCTCGTTATTCGTAATCCATTTGCCGAGGTACTGACGTGGGGGTTTTGCAAAATTTTGAAAACTAACAAAATGGCGGACTTACAAAAAAAATCCGTTTTTTACGTATTTTTCTCTGACATTATAAGCTGTAAAAAATCTAAAAATCAAAATTTAAAATATCCCCTACATCAGTACCTTGAGTAATGTATAAAAACTGCACACACAAAATTTCAACTTGTTTCATTGAATACATTTAGCGTAATCCTGCACACCAACTTGAAAAACATAGTTTTGAGGAAATTGGGTGTGGGCGTCTTTGGGGACTTATAGCTTACGAACTAAGCCGGATACATACAAATCCTTTTAGGATGTCATTTCTAACATGTTTTAGATAAGAAATATACAAAATAAAATTGATTTTTTGAAAATTTTACACTGGTGAACCCCCTTAAATGAATTTTATAGTAAGCAATAAAAAAGCTAGAAAAATGGTAATAAGCCCATCGAGACAACATACATTGATGTATGAGGTAGCTTTACGTTCATGTGGCGGAAGAGGCTGATTAGGTTCCGTCGAGACCGGTAGATTTTGGTCGGGTCCAGCCGGTTCTTGACCGGTCTCCGGCTCTATTATATTATGTTCGATGCGCTCTTCTTTAATCTCAATCCTTTCTTCTTTTATCAAAATCTCTTCTTTCACTGTAATGACTTTATCTTCTTTAATTTTTAAAGCTGCCGTTTTTTGCACATTCTCTTTAGCTTTCTTTTTGCGACCGCGTTTTTTTAAACTTTTTGGAGACTTCAAAAGAGGAGCTGTAGGTTTAGCCTGTACCCTGGGACCTTCCAATTTATGACCTACCATTTGACACCAACCGACAGGATAAATATCAGGACTCTCACAATCCAACCACTGATCATATTCTTCTTCCCAGCCGTCAAAAGCCACTTTAATTAAACGTCCAACTACACGCGATATTGTAGCAACGCATACTAATCTAGGATCCATTAAATCGGCAGCTTCGAGTTTCATTCCGATCTGAAATCGATGTGGCGGACACTCTCTTCTGAACAGATGAGGTCTAGCCGGTTGTGTTTTGGTCTCTTCCAAGTACTGATCCCAACTGAACGTCGCCGGATCGTATCCTTTCGGAGGCGTTAACGGAATATTACTGGTAGCGCAAAATCCGACCGGGAATATGCACGGAGAATTTACATGGTAACAAAACCAGTCGGCACCGGCCGTCTCCGGATTTGTTTCGTCATTATCGTACGTATCTATTCTGATCATAATATATCCGTGTCTTAGGACATCCATAACCGTCGCGACACAAATGGAGGACAAATTGAGAGGGTCTATTGCTTCCAATTTCATACCCACATGAAATCCCGATACGCTATCGGCATCCGGTAGTCCGGTTTGGGTGGGAATAAAAAGATTGTCTGTCGCATCGTCTTCGTCCCAAATGCCTTCATTGATACGTTCCAAATAATCCAACGGAGCATCCAAGTTATGCCCCACTCTCCTAGCCCAACCGACCGGATGGATCAATGGGGAGTCTTCATGGCACCAGAAACCCTGATCGTCTGGAGTACAATCATAATATCGTACATGTAACCGTTTTCCAACTATATTATGAACCATGGCTACTTTAACTTGGGATATTCTATTTTTATCTACAACTTCCAAATTAAATCCACAATGAAACCGTGATTTCATACTATCGCTTACTTTGTTATAAAAATTTGACGGCAACGTTCGAGCACCCGTTAACCGTTTAACTAGAAAGTCTTTCCAATCATTATATTTATCTTCAATTGTCTTTGGAGGGATGAGAGGTTTCCCTCTCGTAGCGCACCAACCCACAGGATGAACTTGAGTTGAACATAAAGACACCCAAAAGTCTTTGCTACAGTTACTCCCAAAGCCTTCGTATCTCATCAGTGCTTTGTAGCCGACTATTCTCAATACTGTTGCTACCCAAAAAGAATCAGGAAATGCTTCGGAAAAGTCATCGCAATCTGTGTTTTCCACTTCCACTTTCATTCCAACTAAAATATTGTCCCAAATATCTGAAATTGGTACGTGAGAAAAACTCGAAACAGGCGCTGCTACAAAATCGGGATCTGAGAGTTGGGGATCCCATTCGAACGTATTAGCCAGCTCTGCCGGTTTTCGTCTAACGTATGGAATGCTATCTTCTATGTTAGGCGGCAATGCAGGAGGTGCCTGGATTTGAGGTAAAGGTTCGTCTGGAACCAGACCTGCATAATCTTCATCAGATTCCATTTTAAATTTGTACTGTGCAAAGGAATTAAAGTCAGGTGTTGTTTGTGATTGATTTAGGGGTTCGGGCGCGAGACCGCTATAACCGCGAGCGCAGGCCATACTGCAAAATCTGCGTTCTCGAGTGTAAAAAGCGTGTTTTACTCCAATCGCACCACACTTTTCACAAACAGCTGAAAGAAAAAAATAGCAATAAATTAATTGATTTAACACAAAAGCGATATTATCGAAATTACAGATCAGTGACACTTATTTTATACAATATTATGAAATATCAGTTGTCTAAATTTTCAACAAATGAGTGTTCAGACTAGGTAACTTGATTTTATTTCAACTTTATCAGTGAAAAAATACTGACCATCCTTACTTTGCATACATGAACTTGAAAAACTAACGTGTTACATAAAATTACATTTATTTGCTATCAATGACATAGCTAGTTGAATAAAAAAGTACATTTTTAAATTATAATATACATTTTTGTTACAAATAAACACATTCCAATGTACGTATTTATTTTATATTCCGTTTGGAAGTTCAATTTGTCACTAAATAAATTTGCAAATAAGAATATTGTTGTTAATTTAGTTTTTTCCAGAATTGTTTTTTAAAAACATATTATATCGTACATATTTTCACATAATACGTTTGGTTTTTAAATTCACTTGTATAATATAATACAGTTAAACGTTACTACTTCTCTACTACTTTGTTTATTAGATTTTAATTTGTTTTATTATGTTTAAATTATATACAGTGTAAACTCCATGTAACGTCACTCGATTTAACGTCAAACTCCCTAAAACGTCGAAATTACTCGGCTTTGGTTGGTTTGCCTTGTTGTCCATACAACGATACACTCTATGTAACATCACATCCACTCTAAATAACGACCATAATATGTCATAAAGTAAAGTAATTTCGGCAACTTATAAAGTACCAACTGTTTGTAGGTAATTTCTAAGTTGTCGAAATTGTTTGTTGTGATTAATTTGCACGTGTTTACCTCAGCTGCTCGACTGTCGTTAGGTTGTTATTATTATGCATTATCTATACGTTATCATATTATGATTAAATAATTATTAAATAATATTAAATGATACTATAAAAGTAAAACAATATTGATTTTTCTTTCTTTCCACATAACGACAACTCTCTATAACGCCAGAAAATGCGTCGCTATATAGAGTTTACACTGTATATTAAATTGAATAACGTCTCGTTAATTATCTGGCGACCAACATCATCCCCTAAAAGATCCTGCGTTAAAAGAGCACCAGGTCTTTTACCGCTCTAGGGCCAAAGCTACCCAAAGTCTACAATATTTTATGAGAACAATTTTATAGATTTGCAGTTTTCTGTAATAACATTTCACTGTATTCAAAGTGCATCTTTAAATTGGCTTTTACTAAATAATAAAAATATAATAACTAAAACAGGCAATTTAAAAAAGTTATAGCAAAAAATCAATATCAAAAATAAATAATAAGTAAGAAGTGTAGAGAAATTACCCATGCCGTCTTTTTGAATGGGTATGACAGAAGGGTCAGTGTTACTCTGGTATGCAATGGGGGTCTTCAGGACAAGGCCGGGATGTTTAACGGGTTTAATCTTGCGGCTGGGCGGATTGGCCGTCTGTGTGGCAGTGCTCATCATGTACCGGGGGGTCTCGTCCTCTCCCCCCTCACCCATATCATCCAGATACGAATTAGCATCGTTGCTGTTGTCCACCATCATGCCCCCCAGCTCATCCAACTCCTGGACAGACCAATGTAAACAACTGGTCAATTTTTACAATCCCAAATTTGTCTGTTAGCAATTCTCATTTCTCTTCAGTTACAGTAAAACAAATTAAATTTATATAAAATGACTCTTCATGAATAATAATGCTACCATTATTATTAGAAATGCATTACAAAAAATTATATTAATGCAAATCATCATGAGATTGCTATTAATCGTGAAAATGTATTTTTAACAGATTCTTTTTACAAATACAATTAATCTGTGATAACCTCATGATTTAAGGTAGTTGTCGTGGTTAAGGCACACCGTCAGAAAACTCTTAATTTTTGTATACTTATTAAGGACATGATAATACAATTACTCTGAAAATTTGAAGTCGATCGACCGTATATAATCCCAGATAAATTCAATTAAAAATTGGATAATTAACATTGATTATATACGATCTCTGTAGTTCTAAACCAGTTTCTTATTTATAAAAAAAGAACTAACTGTCAGAAACTCTCCAAAAACTGACAGTGTTTCAATGAATTTGTTATGAGTTTAAAAAAAATAAGAAAAAATTTTGACCGTCTAATTATTTATAAATAACGGTTTAAAGTTCAACAATTTATAGAAAAGTATACATGCATATGAATACTGTATGGGTTTCGTTTCCACGGGTACAGTCTTGCGTACAAATTATGGATCACTTAGCTACAAGCTAGTATACTTTTGGGCGCGTATAATCTATAACTTTCTGACAATATTGTACCACGACAACTACCTTAAATGCCAATACATAACAAAAAAATGTGCTTCTTTTCAATCGTCAAAAGAAACATACTCTTTCGTTATCATATGTGTTTGAAAAATTGTATTTGCCTAAATAGTCTTGAAAATACACTAAACAAAAAAAATTGTTGATTTTATTGGAAACATCAATTACAGTTGAAATCTTATTCCATAATGGTAATCGCAACTTAATTGCAATGTTAGCATGTAGACTGAACAATTGAATACTGAACTATCGATTGTTTAGCATTTCTTCGGAGTTAGGATTATCATGGGACATAGATGTTTCCGATTACAAAAATTAAAAACAAATTATATAAACGGTAATAAAGTGTAAATTTAAAATAAACAAAGAAAACTAAAACAAATAGCAAGCAAAATTAACTATATATTTCACAGACACGGTAACTACATCCGACAAACGTGTATAATTGTAGGGATGGTCTTAAAAATTCATAAAATTCGTCGATGTACTGAAGTTATATCTCTGGCTATATAATAATAAGATAAAATAAAAATATCTAACCATATGAGAATTTGTAATATCATCCATTGAATGGTTCGATGTGGAATGACGAGACGATGCAAAAAATGGATTATCGTGTTCTAGCATCATATCCGAAGTATCATGATGCATTAAACCAAGCGTCACATCTGGGGTAGGTTGTCCAGCTCCCATCCACACCATCCCCAACTCCGACATACCAGGCATAGTATAAACTACATAAACACACAGTAAATATTAAAATTTAACGTTTTATTTACCTTTATGCATATGTTTGCATTAGACAAATTTTACACCGAAAATGTAAAAATATCCACTAACTTAAAACTGTTATATAAAATAGTCTGAAAGCATACGTTACAATCAATTATCCCCTCTAAAAACCTTAATTAAATTTTATAATCTACAAAAATCGAAAACCGGAAAAAATGCCCCGGACGTCCAAAAAATGGACAATGGGCCATATCCGAAACTAATTTATATGTACACATTCGGGAAAACGTATGAGCAAACTCTTGTAAAATATATGTTTGACCTAAAAATTCATAAATACTAAATTGGTATTTTACCGTTCATTTTTTGGACAACGAAAATAAATAATCCTAATGCTAAACAACACTCATTTTCTAGAATTTTTGACCATTCACAGAACACTTTCAACGAGTCCCGTCAAATATATATGGTTGCGTTTACTGGATTTACCTCTACGATCAAATTGATCAACACCGTCCGTGATCAACATGCATATTTTGAATTCTTTATTGGATCAACAAAGTCAAAAGCCCTAAATTTCTACAAAAAAATATTTTTGTTAATATTCTTATGAACGTGTATATCATACATTATCATTATGTTTATTAATAATTTTGGATAGTCACTGTAATTTGTTTATATAAAAAAAATAACACGTACTTATGTTCAAAGTTCACTGAAAGAATTAAAACCAACAATAGGCTTAAGACGTTTAGTAATAATTAATTTATTGTTAATAGTTGTTTATAAATCAACATTATGTCGGTAACAGAAATTTCTATTAAAGTTCCATGGGGAATTATCGCCGGTGAGTGTTAAACTTTGTTTACATTGAATATTTTATAGAAACAGATTATAACCTTACTCTTGTTTATTTAGCGAAGACTTGGGGCTTACCAACGAACCCGCCTGTTTTAGCTGTTCATGGTTTGCAAGACAACGCGGGAACATTTGATAGACTAATGCCTTTATTACCACAGACGTTTTATTATGTTTGCGTAGATTTGCCTGGTCACGGCAAATCCAGCCACTTTCCACCCCATTCGTTCATTTCGCTTTTTGATTGGGTGAAATCTTTAAAATACGTTGTTGAAAATTTCCAGTGGAAATCATTTATTTATATGGCACACAGTTTGGGCGTTCATATTGGCTTTTATTTTGCGGCAACCTACCCTGAATACATCGAAAAATTGATATCGTTGGACGCGATTGCGCAATTCCCTGTTAGTGCGGAAAGATTGCCAAATTATCTGCAATCTCAAATTGAAACACTTATAAAAATAGAACGAAAAGTAAACAGTAATTCAGCACCGACTTACACTTACGATGAAGCATTCGACAGAATAAAAACAAATCGCTTGAGCACTCTAACAGACGAAGCTGTAAAACCGTTGCTCGATCGAATGCTTGTTCCTGTGAACGGTGATGCAGCTTATAACTTTTCCATGGATCAGCGTTTAAAATGTTTCCTGCGAATGCCAGTTAATACTTATTATTTAACATCCATAATTAAGCATAACCCATTCAGATTTCCGCATCTTATAATAATGGCTAGAGAATCTGTATTGCTTGGTTTAGGTAAACAATTCACGCCTCTCATAAAAGAATTAAAAAAAAATAGGTTCTTTAAGTATGTTGAAGTTAATGGTAATCATGATGTACACAATAATTTTCCAGAACGTGTCGCGCCAATTATTGAGAAATTTTTATTGAAACAAAAAAGCAAACTTTAACACGTAAATTTGATTTTTTTTCGTGATGAAATGTAGTAAATGTAGATAAAAAGGAAATTGGGGAGAGGAAAATAATAAATTCGTGGCAAAAGGATTATATGGGTATTACTTTTATAAAATAAGACTTGTGATATTTTTTTTTACAAAATGTATGTGAGCTTAGCCTAGATAACATAATTTTTGTTGACTATGTATGCATTTAGGGGAATGAGAGATTTTCTCATTTTACTCCCCAGTAGCCGAACGCGCAGGGTCCAAAAAGAAGCTTTGCTACAAAATATTTTGATTTACTTTTTTGTTTGACTTCACCCGCTATTTTCGCTCACGGCTCATCCATCTTTTTGTTTTGTATAATAGTATATGTATACCCTTCTATAAAAAGTAGGCCTCTAAACACTGAAAATTGTTTTTAAATAAATTAGTGGGTATCGAATTTTGAAGTAATAACTTTTTTTATTTATTAGTATAAATATTGATGCATTGTTATATATATTTATTTTATGAAATGTTGCATATTTTTTATACAGAAAGTATTCTGGTGTTGTGTCAGTTTTGATAAAAAAATTACATTAAGTATTCCAAAAAAAAAAAATTTATCTATGTACGACTAATTATTTAAATAAATTTGAAATAAGCCATGTTGTTGTATAGTTTTTATTTGAACACACTGTCTTTTATTTATTTTCGTTTCAGATTGCAATAAAAAAGCACCACCTTCAACAAAGGAATCTCTTCTTTTGGTAGTACAATAAATTTCTGGCAAAAAATCGATATCGAACCAGTATATAATTGCGTTAGTCAAACCCTCAAATTCACATTGTATATCTACTACAGTTACCAATTGTTTAAAATCATTTACTTTAATGTCGGCTAATTTATACGGTTTGCATAGTTGGGTAAATTCTAGATTTTCTAATTGAAGATCTAAATGTTCAAAACTTCGATAATTGTTTATAAATTCTGAAATCTTGTATCCACACACGTTTTCATTGTCTACTTTTGAGACCTTGTTTAACCAATCAGAATACACCAGTTGGCCATATAATTTTATTTTATTAGGAAAGAACATATTAACACTCGATATTATAGATTTTAAAAACGGTATTCTTAATATATTTTTTTGGCTTATTCCTCCGAATTTATCAAAAATATCTGTGTAAATAACATCAAATTTATTCGCATGAAGAGTTTCTGAATTTTCATTAAATAGGGAAACGGTACTGAATGTGCTACTTTTTTCACAAATTAATCTTACCAAAGATTCTTCATGATCAGATAATGATGCAAAGTACAAATTGACATTTTTGCTTTGCATTAAGAGCAATCCTAGAATAGGAAATGGCGATAAATCTAAAATTGTTACAGTTTCTTTATTTAGGTAGGTGTTATTAATTAATAATGCCGTTTTTCGAAGACAATCTATTATCGAACTATCATTTAAAAATTTTAAAGTTCTACTGGACAATTTAAACAAATCAACATTTATCACAGTTTGCTCATTTTCACAATTTGCGTTTAAAATTCCATTATTGCAGTACATTTTTATGGTGCATTCTTTGTCTTTGGAAGCGTCAAATGAAGGACTGATATTAAACACTGCTTGCTCCCAACAAGAATCAATCGCAGTATTCAAAGGGTTATTTGATATGTTGGTATTTTCATCCAAATGTAACGTAAACCAAACTACAAGGGCATCCGCCGATCCATTCTGTACAAACTTTAGTTTACAATACGTAATTTGACCATTCAGGATTTCTTCTAGCTCTTCAATATTGTTAAAATTAACAGTCCAAGCCAAATACGGTTCGCATAAATATTTTACATCTTTCAAACATTTAATATTTTCTGTATCATATGGTTCAACCTTTTCACACGCGATATTCACATTATATTTATTTAAAAACTCAATGATAAAATCGTTTTTTAAGGTATTTTTTAATGATATTTTATAACTTTCAATAATGCACACATAAATATCTACTTTGCAAGGTATTACAAATCCCTGGGGCGATGGTAAAACTAAATTCTTTAAAGCATGAATTAAAGTGGTTAGAATGTTTTCACCAAAAATGGCCACATCAACCGTTTCAGTTATTAATAAAGAAACTTTTTCAGGTAGATCTTCGGTTATGTCGTTTGAATACTTTGGAATTAATTTTACATTATTTATATTATTCGCTTTAAAAACTTCAGTCGCAATCTCTACCATAACTGGAGAACATTCACAAGTCGTCACAGATTCGATTTCTTTTTTATTTTCTGCTGCAAACATACTTAAAATACCACTTCCAGTACCTATGTCCAATATTCGACTATAGCCTTCGGATATTTTTCTACATATAGCCTTTTTAAATGATATATTTCTATGTTTATCATTCAGCATTCGAAAGTGCCATCGCTCCACTAATTCATTATTTACTGAGTCCAAGTATTTTAATGCTGCCAAATAATATTTGTCCAAATTATGAGCTTTTTGAAAATATTGTCGAGCTTCTTTTTTGTGCCCTGATCTAAAATTTTACAAACAGCGGTAGAATACTATACTTTAACGAAGTTGAAAATACAATGGACTTCACTCATGTAAAATCAATCAATTCTATAATACGTTAAAATGCTCGCCTACAATGAACTCGCTTGTAATAAATTGTAATTTATAATGAATTAAAAAAAGTTCATTATAAGTACAAAATATTGTATTAAAAAAAAGTCAAGTGACAAAGAGGGCAAAAAATGCTTTATATTTTAAAAGGCATTCTTATTTCTTTTTTGAGATCAGCTCAATTTAACGTATGTATTTATATAAATCAAATTCTCATAAGATGGATACTCAGTTACAATAAACCAAGTTCCTTGATTCATCGATTTCGAAATCCATTATAAGTAGATTGCATTGTAATTATAGTTAACAGAATACCTTAAAAGTACGGCACCCAAATTTGTATGTATTGTTGGATTATCACTAAAATAATGCAGCGCTTGTTCGTAACAGTTGAAAATATCCTGAAACCTTTCCTGTGCCTCCAAATGGTTAGTCCACTCAAACAAAGTTTGTTCAAATTCTTTTTCAATTGTTTTCTTTTGTCGCGGTTGAAGTTCAATGTACACTAAATAATGTGCGAAAGCTCTACCATAATTTTTTAACTGTCCATACTTTTTAGCTTGTAAAAGAGACGTTTCTGAAACTTCAATTTTTGCCTTTGTATCCATCAGAAACAATTTATTATTAGATAAATGTGTAATTAATATTTCACGATTAGAAATACTTTTATTCCGTTTTTATAACTTTTACTTAAACCATCAACAAATTACAATAAACAATCACAAAAAAACACCAAGAAGTTTTGAATGTTTGTCAAATGTCAAAATTTGAATGACGTTTCAAAAGTAGCAGGTGTGACGCTAGCTTCATGTCATTCAGGCATTTACATTTTGTGAGATAATCAAAACGATTTAAACCCGTGACGTTTGAAGTTATTTAGAAGCAGTCATCGCTCATTGGAAAAATCGTAAGAAATTAATTGAAACTTAACTGCTCGATATATTTGTTTTTTATATGTTTTTTTTTTTTATTTTAGTAAAAATGTCTCGATACACGTGTATAACCTGCCGTGTGGCGTTCAAAGATCCAGAAATTCAGCGATTGCACTATAAACTCGACTGGCACAGATATAACTTGCAAAGAAAAGTTGCAGAAATACCACCAATTACATCGGAGGAGTTTCAAAAACGAGTGTTATTGCAAAGGGGAAAAGATGTAGAAACACCAAAAGCAGTTTATTGTGAAGCCTGTAAAAAAAGTTTCAGCACTTCTAACGCATTTCAAAATCATTTAAATTCTAAAAAACATATTGAAAATGCTCTAGTTGAAAAAACTACTGAAAAAAGTGATAAAACTGGTGAAAATAATGATAAAAATGAAAGTAAATTTGACGAATCATTATTTGATGATGATGATGACTCAGAGATAGAAGAGGTTGATTCAGATGAATGGGATGAAGATACTGAAAATCCTATCGATGACAATAACTGTTTATTTTGCAACCATCACAGCAGAACTCTTTCTAAAAATCTAGTTCATATGTCAAAAGCACATACATTTTTCATTCCTGACATTGAATACTGTTTTGACATAAAAGGTCTACTCTTATATTTAGGTGAAAAAATAACCCAAGGTTATATTTGCCTTTGGTGTAATGATCGTGGAAAAACATTCTATTCAGTAGACTCTGTTCGACAGCACATGCTTGACAAGGGACACTGCAAAATGTTACACGAGGGAGTAGCGCTAGCTGAATATACCAACTTTTACGATTATAGTTCATCATATCCAGATGCAGAGGAAGAAAATGTAGACACTGAAGCAGATATTGAAGTGGATATACTTGATGATTCCGAATTTCAGTTGGTATTACCGTCGGGAATAACCATTGGTCACAGATCTTTGATGCGTTATTATAAACAAAATATCGACCCTAGTAAGGCACAGGTCGTCCCTAAATCTAACAAAAAACTGCACAAGGTCCTTGCTAGCTATCGAGCCATAGGATGGACCGCTACTCAACAAGAAGCAGCAGCGAGGTTTGTGAACTATTTAAAAAAGTGTATTTCAAATTTCAAATCATTTAAAAATTAAAGAAATTTCTAATTTTTAATTATTTGTAACACCAATAAAGAAGTGTCTGTTGCATAGACTGAAACAAGTTTGAAGAGAAAATTGTTTTTTCACGCTTGTTTTTTTTACATGTAAATTAATAATAAAAATTTTAATTTTCAGAAAAGCGAGAGATATTCATTTTATGAGAAGAATGCAGTCAAAATTGTATACAAAACTTGGAGTCAAAGCCAACAAGTTCCAAAAGCATTTCAGAGTTCAAGTCAGCTTCTAAAATGTATGTTGCCCATATGATAAAACCAATGAAGTGTAAATGTGGACTGCGCGAGCAGACAGAAAGAAGCTATAATTGCGGCAGTTCTTTCATCTTTGTTCAACAAAATATATCAGAAAAAATAAAAAAACTTAAAAAATTGACTCCGATCTCAAATTTCATTACAGTACAATCTCGGTAACATGAACACAAAAAATCCTGAGGAGTTCATACTAGCGTTAACAGGGGTATTATCGAATTTCTATGCTCCCAGGGGTCAGACGTTTCCAAATTGATAAAAAAAAATTCTCTAGAAATGTAAGCTCTTAATATTAACTCTAAAATAGCCCGTATACCAAAGTTTCTTATGGAAAATAACATGTGGAAAACTTCCAAATTTTAAAACTTGGGGACAAATGAATCTACAAAAATGAGACGTACTTGTTTTTGTAGAGAATTTAACGCTTTACAAAAAAGCTATCTTGTGATTTTTCGCTAAGTTTACTGGTTCAAAAGTTTTCCGAGGATAAAGTTTAAACTTTTTTTTGTAGAGCGTTAAATTCTCTACAAAAATTAAGTTCGTATTACTGAGTCGTTCATAAGAGTGCATTTTCATATTATCGCGATTGTACCGTATTTTCATCAAATGTACCCTAAAAACAAGAAAGAAAAACAAAATAAAAAACGCTTAAAATATTTTTATTTTATTTTATTCTTAAGTAATATTAGAATAATATTACACAATACCTATATACAGTAAATAGCTTTGATTTTAGTAAAATCAGTCAAATATACTGGATGAGTTAAGGATCTTTGATCATATTTTAACAATTTCCCTACACAATCGAATAATAATCATTATTACATACGTATATAGTAGAAGATCGATATGTCCTAAGCTCAGTAAAAAAAAACAAAATCACCAAGGTCAGTAGATAACCAGGTTCTGGTCACCTCATTAATGAAAGACGTCAGCTGGAAACCGTTTAATAATTTTATTAATCATGTAATATCAATTCACAGTCCACTGGATTACGTCATCCCCCCACTACTATCCAACGGGACGAGGTCACCTTGCCGCTGGAGAACAGAGACCATTGCTATAAATAACGTTACTTTTATCATCAATTTCTCGAAGTAATTTAAAAACCCTTTATTCACAAACCCTAATTGCATTCCTAAATTTGATCAAGGACTTGGTAATATTTTCATAAACCCTACACAGTAGTAGTAAACTACATTTATTTAAATCACTGGAAAAATAAGATCGGTAACATAGTGACAGGTCTACAGGGTGCTGGTTTGAGCTGTTTGGGGGTTAAAACAATTTTTTTCATACAAATATTATGAGATAATCGAATTCAGTGAAAACTCTCTGTAATATAAAGTGAACGCTAGCTGGACTTTGTTCGTTTTCCATAAGAAACAATATATTAACTTTCTGTTGCGAAGTCAGCCATAGTGAAAAAATATGCTTTCGTTGAAAGAATATCCCAATTTTTTTTATTTGACCATTTCTACCATTCAATAAAACTTATTAAATGGTAAAAATGACTACTCAGTAGTCATTTTTACGCGGATAACCGCCACAAACTGATTCCATAAGAAACAATATATTAATTAACTTTCTGTTGCGAAGTCACCCATAGTGAAAAAATATGCTTTTGTTGAAAGAATACCCCTTTTTTTTATTTGACCATTTCTACCATTCAATAAGACTTATTAAATGGTAAAAATGACTACTCAGTAGTCATTTTTACGCGGATGATCGCCACAAACTGAATGCTGGGACCTTTGTGAACATGTATGCTTATTGTTGTTTTTATTTTTACTCTGAAAACTCTGTAAGGTTTGTCACCACGCTATTGAATATATTAAATTTGTAAATAATAATTTCTTTGAATTTTAAAACACTCATCCAGGATACAACAAAGCATTTTACGTCATGAAAAACAAATTTTCAGCAAAGTAAATTTTTCATTATTAAATATAAATGAAAACCAATTCGTTGACAAAAACGAAAGAAAATTGTCATCCATACACAGATTATCCAGTTGAATATTATTAGCTTTTTAAATATGAATTAAATAACTGACCGGTCCTAGATTTATATACAGTCAATCTCATTTAGCACTTATTTGACATTTCCACATAAAAAGCTTATCTGAGTCATTTCGTTTTTTAACTAGGCATTTCATTTTTATAGTTTTTGGTTCATTGAAATTATAAACCACTTCAAAGTTATCGAATAAAATCTTGTACAAATGATCTTAATAATAAATCCTCTGGTCAACGATACAATCTCGTAAAATCACGCAGGGCGTAACACACTGCCTTCGAAGAATCAGCTCTGAAAAAAATATTTTTATATATTAAAAAAACCTGCTGTAGAGTAAAAAAAGTGACACTTCTTTAGTCAAGACCGACATTAACGCGAGTAAATCCTTGAAAAAAACCTGAGCTCATATATAAATTACACACTCTAAATATTAATCAACCAATGAAGCCTTTTGACAGCGTCAACAGCGTCCTTCTCTATGTTTATGGCTGGTGTCATGCACTCTGATTGGTGTTTGCTGTCATGTGACATGAGAATGATTTAATAACGTTTTATTTATTAACTATTAATTAAATTCCTTAAAAATATAGGAAAATATTGTGTTTTTTAGTATTTCTATCACAGAAACTACTACTTAACGTTAAAATTATGTTTTTATTTGAATACAGTCAACATCCCTATCCTCGTCAAAACTGACATTAACGCGAGTAAATCCTCAAGAAGAATCTGAGCTCATATGAGAGCAGCCTTTATTAAAACTAGTATTATTTATTTAAAAAAACAAAAAAAAAAACATACCCTGAAACAGCTTCGAGGAAGTCCAACAACTGTTTTTGCGTGGCCGTTATGCTGCCACCGCTGTTCTGTGTTGGCAGAGTTTGAATCGCAGTCTCCAACCATTTACAAACGGCCTGTTTATCGGAAACCATTAGTTCCATAATAACGTCTGCGACATCCGACAGCATATAGGTATGTAGATAAAATACACTGGCGTGGATTAAATTCGAAACTAACACTTGTCCGTTTTCTTGAACAATGGTTTGTACCAACGTCTTTCTGGTTTCATAATCTGCTTGACTGTCATGATTTCTGCCACTATGAATTAAATCACTAAAAAATTTCATTACCGAAGCATTCGCATCTCTATGATCTAAATTGCATGCGAGCAAAGCACACTGAATAATCGAAATAAGGGCAGGGCACTGTAGAAACGGGACCGGTGCACGTTGTAAAAATCGCGTACAGAGACGGAAAAAATCATCTACTGTGTCCGGATGATTTTTTAATCCGTTCTCTTCTTGTAATCTATCGAATGTCGGCTGAATAAATGCACTCAGCATATCGAGTAACGCTTGAACACATCCTGATTCCGATGCATACTCGTCTACTAAAATACTACCGAGATATAAATAACACGAATGTTTGTAAACAGTATACAGTCCGACCATCTGTTCGATGAGCGGCTGAACCAGATGTGCCGACTGCCTTCCTACGCATCTGATCGCGAACCTCAAGCACCGGCAGCATCGTTCCATTATCCGTAAATCCGCTTGATATTTATTGCAGGCGTTCGATAATACCGGCCACATATCGGTTACCACCGATCTGCACGGATGCATTTCTCCGTTCTGTACGCTGACGTTAGTATGTCTGAATATTGCGGATAGACGATCCAACCATAAAACAGGATCAGATTTTGTGCCTCGCACTGGAATGACATCGTTTTCAATTAATTCTATTAAAGGATTAACTTGCAGCATACATAATTCTTTCATAGCTTGAGCTAACTGCTCGGGAGGCATGCAACCTAAAATAACGGCGACTCCGCGTAACAAACCGATGGCCGCATCGTTCGTTATCGAGAACGTGTCTACGCGGCGAACAATTTCTAGCAGTCCTGCAAAATGTACGGGCATATGATGACGGCAAGCTGAACAGATGCTTTGCAAAGCGCTGGCCGCTGCACTAGCTAGTCCCGGCTGTTGGAGGCAATATAGCAGGCAGTTCAAAATTGGTTCCAACGAGACAGGATGTTTTTCTATCCATTCGCATAATTCTCCCAATAATAACACAGACGTGTAACGAACAGCAATATGCGTATTTTCAGGCAGGCCTAATATTGCCTCGACAACTTTGGGCACTACATCGTCTTCTTCTCTGAAAAACACATTAAAGGCCATTAATATGTCACAAAGTACTGTAATAGTTCAAACCTAATAATATATTGAAATCAAGTTAATGCTAAATTATAAGCTCGAAAACTAAATCGTCAATCGAGACATTCATACAATATCGAATATAAATCAATAACATAAAAATGACTTATCGGGAAAAAGGACTTTTTAAGTAAACACTTATTTGTTATTTATAGCGACGTTTCATCCCTTGCTTGGGACTTTTTCAAGCTTTATAACTGTAATTGAATCATTTTTATATTAATTACCAAGGACAAAAAAGAAAAAAGTCAATAAATCAATAATATTTTTGGTGATTTTAATTCAGGAGGATAGCTCCATTCAAAAACAAAAAATATAATACGCGCCACTGTTCTAAAAGGCTCTGAAGTTAGTCACAAACAGCGTCGCAAATGCATATTTTAGAGCCGTTCTGGTTATTTTGTGGGAAAGGAAGACTCCTACCACCTCCCAGTTACCGGCACAGAACGTGCGCTCGTCAGTGATTGGTTATCGCTGGTTGTCGTGTCACTTGTCGCTTTCCTGCTATAAAGTACAGTCCAGTACGCTATTGTTAAGTTGTTTCTTTGATTGTTAATTGATCAAGATGCCTAATACAGTTTTGCATAGACAAGCACGAAAAATAATTTTTTGGATGACTTTACGCAAGGAATTAGATCTTTAGATTAAAGAAAAATTAAAAATAAGAATATAGTACGAGTTTGTAGTTTTCCAACCAACTGTAGCTGCGCATGCGTCCATTTGCATCTAACTTCAGAACCTTTTAGAACCGCGGCACGTATTATACACAGAATTCTTTTCGGTTTTCACTTCATGCAATGACCGTTTACAAAAAATATTGTACAATACTAACGGTAATATATTTTTGGCAACGGCTTGCATAACAAACAGTGCTGCTTCACTTCTATCCCAAGTAACATCCGGCGCTTGCAAGCTCATGAACATTTGTCTAAAACAGTTACTACTCCCCACTATAAACACTACATCTTTAATTAAATCAGAGACTTTTTGTCGAAAATCTTTAAAATCATCCCTTTCTTCGAGAAGACCTTCGTGATCGGGTTCCATCTGTGAATGTCTACAGAGAGCACCCATAAGTCTTTCGATGTAAGGTCTGAATATCAACGTTAAAGGATCGTTGTTCTTCTGATAAAGTTCCTCACTTAATCTATACCACAAGTTAAAAGTGATTTCAGCCACTTCGTAGTCGTGATGTCCCACGCAGGCCAGTACCAAATCTAGAACTTTAATTGCATAATGCTGTGATTCCTCACTACAACCGCGTATTATCCTATCTAACAACGATTCCGCCAGCTCCGTAAAAACCCTGCAGTAGTTTATGGACTTTTCTTGATCCTCGTTCGCAACGGACATGTGATAGGTATCTTCGAGTCGCATCACGCCGGCAAACAACTGCATTTCTAAGTTCTGCTGATTGTTATTGTCTTCTAAACACTGAAGTAAAGCACAAATACATTCTGTGGCGGCGTCGTGAAGATTCGATGCACTGGAAAAATCACTCAATACCTGAAAAGCCTTGATAAAAACGATATCGTCCACTATACTGTCTAATGTGATGGCATGCACTGCGACCCACGACGTGAAACAACGCATTACTTTAATGTCAATGTTTACGTTGTTGCCACTGCTCGACAAACACACACGAAGCAATTCCATTACAGTCGGTGAACACGCGCACAAATCCGATAGCACCTCGGCCCTTCTGTTTGCACCGAGTCTCAGTGATCTTGAACCTACTTCTTCTGGTAGAACTGTTAATATTTCTAGTAACGGCCAAATAACAGGCGACAATTTAGTAATTAAATCTAGAACGGGCTTTTGCCATGATGACATTTGTAAAGCTAAATCAGCCAGAGCAAGACATAGTTGTGTAACAATAATATTAATACGTGCGGTTTCTTCGTTTATTTGGCCTATGTGTTCTAGTAAAGAATTTCGTAGAGAAAAATGCGCATCTGGCGGAAGCTCATGAAACGATAATTGTATTTTTGATCTCATAGTTTGTGCAGCAAAATAACAAGATTCCAAATCTCTTTTCTGACGTAGCATTTCGTCTGCTATTTTCCATGCATATACCTAAAGCAAAAAAAACATTGGAGCTATAACGATGTATAATATACGATTGCAGAGTTTTCATAATGGGGGAGAAAATCGCGAAATTTGTTAATTAGTTTGAAACAATTTAAAATTAGATGGTAACACGACATAACCAAACTTTTACTAACCGATTTTTGGAACTCTCCTAACCATTGCGAAGCTTTTTCTTTTTCCGTCGGATCGGGATTATTATATAAAGCACTGACACCTTGGTAAACAGTATCAATCGACGGTGCTTGATCCATTTTTCTCTTAAATCTATTTCAAAATTACCAAAATATTAATTTATAAAAATTACAAACTCCATGTTAGTTAAATTCATTGCAGAGTACGGATGGCAAGTGTATGTTGATTTTTGTTGATCACAAAAGGCTGCGTTGATTAAATATTTAAAAAACACAAGCGGCAAAATCCAACTCATATCTTTTTACTCGGTTGCGCAGGTAAAATACCTAAAATAGAATGCCATATCCAAATTTAAATTGATAATGTTGAAAATAAATGTTTTTTTTGAATGACAAACATAAATTTAATTTAATTCTCTTTTAAAAACAATTACAATTATGAACAACTGAACATCAGACACATCGGAAGAAAATGACTTTTGACAGTAATTTTAGATTTGATTTTGACAGAATATGAAAACGATGAAGAACGCGGGAATAAATACAGATTTTGAGGTTTTTTATATTTTCTATAACTGTCTTGTTAAAACATTTATAAGATTTTTCTTACTTTAATTTTTTTAAATATTCTAGTTACCGCAATATAAATTAAGGGAACGAGATGTAAAACATGAAAGGATTCGGGATTCTAAAGAACTTCAAAATAATTACGCGTTTATCGAACAGTTAGGTCGCGGATGTTTTGGTCTGGTTTTAAAAGCAGTTGATAAACAGACAAATAAAACTTGGGCATTTAAGATAGTAAATAAACAAAAAGTAAGTTTAAAACTTGTGTAAAATATAAAACCTTACACAATTTTAAATTAAGAACAGATTCTCTTTCACAGGCCGGATCACTCGCAATTCTTGCCTTAGAACGAGAAATAAAAATTCTAAAATTAGTGGAACATCCAAATATAATTTTTTTAGAACGTGTTTTTGAATCTCCTAAAAAAATGTATCTGGTGTTTGAAGTTTGCGATAAAGAATTGGCTAAAATATTTAAAGAAAAAGAAGCATTTTCCGAAGAAGAAACTCGAGTCATTATTAAATATCTTTCAAACGCGATTACATATCTCCATAGACATGGTTAGTTAAAACAAATACTTTCTTTATCACTGTTTGCACTATTCGACAAAATTCATAGTAGATATTTTCATTGCAACATTTTTCTAAGACGCCATTATACTATATATACCCGATGATATTAATAATACAATCATAGTAATATTGCGAAAATAGCCATGTTTGTTTTTAGAGATTGTTCATCGTGACCTGAAGTTGGAAAATATACTCATTGCGACGAATCCAAACGACGCGAACGACAGCCTGTATATTAAGGTAACTGACTTCGGCCTGAGCATAGTCAAGACCGGCGTAGGGTACGAAAACATGCTTCATGACTGCTGTGGAACTTTGACTTACATGTGTAGGTCATTGTCTGTCTAATTATTATTATACGCAAGACTTTACAATATTATGTATAAAAATTGTAGTAAAGGCGTGATTTTAACTGATACAAACAATGCAATGAGCCCGTGTTTTCATTGTTTCTCTTTCCGTGGGTAACGCATTCTGCCAAAACATAAAACTATCACTTCATTACATTTCACCAACAAAACGAATACATTTCGTGGTATCCCATTGCAACGTATATGTTTTTATTTACAAAAAAAAACCTTGTTAATTGGGTAATTTATGTTCATAATATGGAGATATAAATTTAGACCGATATTTTACATTTTTATGTAATTACTAATTTTGCCTCAACCTCTATCTGTTTGTTTAAAATTTGGCAGGCCGGAGCTGATAATTAAAAAAAAAAAACACTATATATTTGTCTAAAAATATTTTTTATCATTTTAAGAACGTAATTGTGGAAAATGCTGTTTAGTAATTGATAACTATATAATAATTAATAACTGTCATAATATATCTAAAGTATAAAATTACAAATTATTGTTATTAATTAAAATATATTTCCGAATTAAAATCTCAAAAATAGGTAGTTATAATATACAGAAATTTATTTTAGCACCAGAAATAATATCGAAAAATTATAGTCAACAGTGCGATGTGTGGTCAATGGGCGTCATAATGTATTTGTTGTTGAGTGGTCGTTTTCCGTTCATTTCTTCAGATGAACGAGAGTTGATGCATCTAATACGTACTAAAGAACCCTCGTTCTCCGGGTTTGCGGTAATTATATACATATTATTATTCATAACAAAAAGAAAACTGTATTCGAACCTTTACGACATCTAGAATTCACTTAATAAACGCATTCACATTTCAGTGTTGTCCTGAAGCAGTTCATTTGTTGACAAAAATGTTAGCCAAAAATCCGGCTCTGCGTATTACAGCAGCCGAAATTGAACATCATCCGTGGATCCTCGGTATACCGATGACACACGATTCGCCTGAAAATGTACTCGACATGATGCGTCTGTGGAAATCTGAAATGCTGGTAATTTTCAGTTTTTATGACTCATAAAATTGTTATTACTCAGAAGAAAACATGGTGGGGGTACATCCGTTTAATAATAATCTTAATCCAAAATAGATGTAGCTAGTGGCCATATTTTATGCATATTTATTAAACAACTTAACTCGCATTAATTGTTGTTTTAAATAAAAACCTCGCTGATTAGCTGTACCAGTTCTGGATTTCACCAAGGTAACACGAGCTGTACATAAGTAGGAATGTGTACACTTTTGCAATAGGTATAGCGTTAGCGTCATCGCGGATCGTAGCGTCCGTAGCACGCAGGGCGCCGTCTTGCTAGATAAAACAGTAATTATTCTATTCTTTTCTACTGTCTCCGTTCACCATTTTCAGATTGATTGCATCAACCTGCAACCATTATTTAACAACTTACAAAACAATCCTTGATATTGCTTTCTCCGTTGAGTTCTTCAGCTCAATAAAACATTAAGTGGGGGTACAGATCGTTAGAAGTGTTAGAAGCAACTTACATACATCGGGAAATATCTGAATTGACACAGCATAGAAAAGGACAACAACGGAGAGGTTTACGAGAGCGTCATGCGTTGAACTTTGTCTCGTAAGCAGCGTTATATCGAATGGTATTCACCGTGTGCTAGAATCCATACCCACGCCCTATAGATTTCAATACAAACGCCTTTCCTCTTCGAGTCTCCGTTCTGCTATATTATATTAAATAATACTGATTTAAAGCTCAGCTCTGTTAATGCTTTATATTCAATGGTTTTATTGATTATTGACCAATGTTGTATCATTTTCAGTTCTGATTATTTTTTATCACTAATACTGTGTAAACAATTTTTTGTAAGCGGTCGGCAGAATGTTGCAATGCTTGAGTTACGGATTTACGTCAGACTCGTATATAATACGTTAACAATAACTGTGATCTAGTCGCTTATTGTTTAATTATTTGTCTGATGAAATTTCTTTGAGTATCCAGCTGATGGCTAATCAGAAATGTAGTTTCTTTTTTAGGATAACAAAGTAATTATGCTAGAAATCGTGTATACCTATGTACCCCTTTAGGATTATCGGCGAATAAAACTTCGCGTCGACGAACGTTCTTAATTTGTGTACAGTGCACCCTTGCTCATCCGAAATCGATGGAAGAAAATGCCTTGAACGAAAAATTGCTGGGTATATTTTTCAAATAGAAATGTAATTATATAATTTATAAATTATATATGGATACGTTTTTGTTAATAAAAGAAAATCCTTCGATCGGTAATCAAAACCATCCCGGTTTTCATTTGTTTGGATTAGCTAGTGCGTACTGTACGGTTCCAAAATAATTCAAACTTTACCTCACAATATAGGCGGCACAGTTTTATGCATGGGGCGGTTATTCTTTACATCCCGTCCCATGCATAGAACGTACCGCTTATATTGTGAAGTGTTTGACTGCTAACTATAAAGAGCTGCATAGATTTTTGAAATGCTAAATAAATGTAATGCAAACAATGTCTGTTGTGTCTTCGCAATGCACTAAGTTGCTGGTTTCATAATTAGTAAATTGTTTGATATTTTTTAAATATACACAACCGTTTCCGAACATACAATACGATTGATAAAACCGTACCATTTAACAATTCAGCGCTAGATTCATGCAAAAAGACTGCCATGTCAAAATTAACCTTGTAGTACTATCAGTGTATTGTGATTGTTGTTTTTGTCCACATTAATGTCAATTTTGACGGGTACCATCTAAATCGAGAGATTAGGGTAAAACCACTGATCTGTAATAGTTGGATGGCGGTATTGTGCCAAACCAACTTCTGCTATGTGCAGCGTCAATTGATATTCAAGATTTTTTTCCGGGGCTGTTCGCTAACCGTATCTATATTTCAGTCATGATGTAAATAGTTTTTGAACGGCAGTTAATTGTAAATATATAAAACGCTTTTTTATTGAAAAGTGACGGCCGAATTGTACATATTAATTCGATCATTAAATAAAACAACTGTATTTGAAAAACATTTTATTCGTGAACGTCTTGATAAATTGATTTCTGTATTAAACTTGAATTCGCAATTACTTTTTATAATTAATTCCGTTTAAATTACATAGTACGAACAGAGAAAAGTCCAGGTCGCTTAAAAAGATCATCAATAGTATAGTAGATAATATTGTGCCAATTAATTTCAGACAGCTGTTGGTGATGAATGCGACTGGGTTTCATTCCCACGCCACTCTTCGTCCACTAGTGAAAAAGGTCAAAATTCTGGGACATCTACTCCGTCAGCGTACTACGATAGTATGAAGAAAAACTTGTCGAATTATTCAATTGAATTGGATTCAACAAACCAAAATATGTTTAGTTCAATTTCATTTAAATACAATTCTGTTAAAAATAATGGGCAGTTACGTAGCGACGACGACGATTTTGACTACACCGAAAATTCTGAATTAGATTTGATCTCATCAAAAAATGACAGTGATCCTAATAATACGAAATGCGAGCTAAGTGAAAAAATAACTGTCGGTAAGTTAGACAATGAAATAATTGTTAATCTACAAAAATAGAGTATTTAATGCAAATGTCAACAAATTCCAAAAGGTTTAAGAAACGAGAAAAAAGTTAGTCTACAGAAGGGATTGCCAACCGAGAAATCAGGGAAAGCGGGGAAGAAGTCCCCACCAATAGCATTCAACAAACAGGCAGTGGGGGCAGATCGAACCATTTACGCGAGGAGCGCGACTATACCATACTCGCCCGTTATACCCGACCGTCAACGACGGGCACAACCGCGACAGGACCGTACTTCTGAAATTAAAACCGGTATCAAAAACGATATTAAAAGTGGCAAAATTAAAAACACTCGCAAATCGTGATTTTCATTATATATAATTACTATTCACGGTGTATGAAGGGAAAGTGTTAAATTTACCTGAAGATTATTTACTCACCTGCACATTTTAACAACCTTAACAATTAATATTGAATGAAAAATTTCAAAAAAAATTTTTTTAGTTAATTTAATTAGCTCGATTTACATTATTATCAATTTATACAATATTTTATATTACAAATTAGGTGACCTGTTTTTATTGTCACTGCACGAGATAAAATATAAGTGTAATGTATATAAAAAATCATATAAATTAATGACGTTTCACAGGTAAATCAATTTTAAGAAAGAGAAATCCGCAATTTTGCTGTAAAATGTACATGGGGAGCAAATAATTATGTACAAATATATACCTACGATTTTAGGTAAGAGACAAGGTAAATTAACCAGTCATGAAAGCTTCATACACACTGTATTACAGGTCAATCAGCAATAATAATAATGATGATAATGTGAACGAAAGGATGTATTTGTTTAAAATAAAATGCCAATATGGATTGATGAATGTCAATGGATGATAGTATTGTATTTTCCCAACAGTTGTATAGTTCACTCCATGTTTACATCACTGATATAAATTACTAAAGTTAAGTAGAGATTTTTCTTTGTTTAATCAATATTCAGTTTATTTTTTTTTCTTTTGTAGTAAAAATATTGAGCCAGGCCGTCTTCTTAAAAAAAAAACACCAGAAATGATTTGTTTCCTTAAAATAAATGAATGGAATGAGATTTTACAAATTAACGTCTAACAGGACTGCAGAAACAGCTGCCGTTCAATTCAGTTTTTGTTTCAGCATACAAATACGTACAATAATTATTATACACTAAAAGAACCGCCGCGTATTTCTGTAGTCCTGTGCAGATTTCTATTTCATTATTAAAAAAAGAAAAATAACTTTATAATAATTACAATCATATAGTCTCATCATACATACATAAAACACACGGATTCTAAAAACAGTTGTAGTAATAAAACTAAATTAAGTTTGCCTAAAACAGATTTAAACGTAAAACACATTTATTGCCCTTACTAATCTTTCAATACTCTCAATGAAACACACAATACCACTGTTATCATACAATGACAATAATGTAAACAGAAGGCTCCGCTCTTCTTCGTTCTGCCTCTCTGTACAATTATTTTTTTGGTTTAAGTATTTTGGAAAACATTTTATACAAATAAAAATCATAGGTTTAGTTATCAATGACAATTTTAAAGTTTCAAACACCACTTAATCTAAATTTAAAACTATTTTACACAAAATGGACATTTTATTACAATATTGATGGTGTACGTCATTGTCTCAAATAAGTTAGATCAGGTTTGCAACGTCAAGGTGGCCGGTTCCATTTGGTTCGGGCGTCAGCGCATTTTCCTTCTGCTGTTTTCCGGGCGCTGCCGCTCGCACATCGGTTTTCACAACCACTCCAGGGCACAGGGTAATTGTCGACATAAAATTAAAATATTACAACAAGAAATCCCTGCCTCACAGTTCAACACTACTAATATATTGTATTAAATTACTGCAGAACCACTGTATTTAAATTAATAATTAGTTTATATTCAATAAAAAAAAAAATAATAAAAAAAAAATGTAACTCGCCACACGTTCAGAAAGTTTGTGATCAAATCTGGAGATAGTTTGTGGCAATCTAATCAATGACAAATAGTTGAGATTAATATGAAAAATATTTTTTTTATGTATTTTATATATTATCTATAAACAAAAACTGTCAGTACATAAAAAATAACATGACAAGTGCCACAAACCAACTCGAGGTTTTTGCGAGAATTGTGCTTGTTACAAGCAATGGTCTGTCACTGTTTCACTGAGTATTCACACAGCGCACCAGTATTATGCTTCTTCTTCTTCATCTTCACCTTCTCCTTCAACATCTTCCTCTTCTTCATCTGGAAACGACATACAACAATCATATAATCAGCACATTCAAATACTGTGCAGTTCATTTAAATAAAAATAAACGCACCTTCACCCTCGATTTCTTCTTCTTCTTCTACTTCCGCGAGGTCTTCTTCATCGTCCTCTTCACCTTCTGCGCCCTCCTCTTCTTCATCTTCTAAATCTTCTGTGTCTGACCCTGCTCCATTTTCCTCTTTCTTTGCCTTTTTCGCGTCGTCTGTTTTGTCCTATAAACGGAAAAGAAATACATCGCAATCAAACACAAAAATACGTCAATACTACATACGTAGATATCGGATATATTCGCGTGCTCACATGTAAAGCGTTCTATTCCGGTAATTTAATATTAAGTAGTTTTGAAAATTCTGATACATCTTTGAATATTTACTTTTACAAAATGTTGCTATGCTTTTGTTGTCAGTTTTATTTGACAATAAACTTTGTTGAATTCTTTGAAAATCAATTAGTGCAGTTAGAAGCCTACGTATATAATTCTATAAAAAAGGCATTGAAATTGTTAATTTATTACATTATTCCGCTACTGAACCAATCCAGGTTTTTCAACGTTATTTTCACATAAAATGGCAAAAACGAGCGGGTATGTATCGTGTGCACGATAGCGACAGCAAACTTGAATTTTACTATTTCTGCGTAAAACCGAGTTCCCCGCCAAACGTGAGAAATATTAGCAAACTGTCTGAATTAAAGAAACCGTACGACGTATAGTAAAAATTATGTGATGGATAAAGATGGCTACATACATAAACACATATAAAGTGTTGACGAGAAGGAGGGAAAGCAAAGAAGGGGATATTTATTAAAAAGAAATAGTGCATATCTGACACTGCAATAGAGAAGAGAATAGAGGCATCCGACTAATATTTAAAATGTGCGGGGATAGCCGCAATAAATATATACCGGATTGCATGTACACAATAAAGATGAGAGCAATCGAAAGATGAAGCGAGAGAGATATACAGCACATCTGCTTACCGGCGCGTGCGCCACTTACAAACAATCAAGGAATCAATCCTGACAAAATATATTTGAAAATTATATTGGATTGGCGTGTTATTTTGAAGCGCAATTTCCTGTGTGTTTTTATTGAATCTGCTATATTTTTATATCGTTTTTATTTTTCGATTTATATTAATTTTTATTACTGGATTGAGCACGTGACTGGCGCTATATATAAATGTCAATATATAAAAACAGATAAAAAAAATGCTCAAATATGTGCAACAACATGAGATAATATTTATAATTCGAGGTCAAATGAAAATTCGATAAAAATATTTTCTCATTTAACTTAACGATCAGTTGTGGAGTGAAGATTTGTAATTTTTTAATGTTTACTAATGATCACAATTACAAAAACATTTACATATTACTTAATAATATACAATGTAGAATTGAAATTATTATGCTTGTAAAATAATAAGCACATTTAGCTTGTATTTTATATTTCCCGCCCTTTTGGTTTTCGTAATATGCTCAAATATTTAGAAATAAGAGTAAATCAAAAAAATATATTCGACAATAGGACAGTGGAAATCTAAATAACCATTTAATAAGTAATGTTTTTATTTTTAAATAATTGTAAGTACTAGGATTTGTAATTCCAAAGGGTAGTAAAATATGTTATTGCATAGCAACGCCACATGTCAAGGTGTGAAATGTAAACAGAATGCAACAGCTACAAAAAATATTATCATCTCAAAATAGACAAAAATATATGATTAAAGATTTACAAAAAAATTTAAGAGAAAAAAGCAATCATTCTTAAATTAAAAAAAAACGCTTATTTGCTATTGATTTCAAAAGACCGCCATGTTCAAAACCACGAAGTTTTCCTACAGAGACGCCGCTGCTAACTATGGCGGGACGCTGTCATCCATGTTTGTATCCATTTTTTTGCA
The DNA here is from genome assembly GCA_034508555.1 of Venustoraphidia nigricollis. NCBI lineage: Eukaryota > Metazoa > Arthropoda > Insecta > Raphidioptera > Raphidiidae > Venustoraphidia > Venustoraphidia nigricollis. The sequence continues at coordinate 5,737,943 of JAVRKA010000013.1, forward strand.
ACAATTTTGTTATACAATATATAAATTTTTTAACTGAATTGATGTACAAATAACATTTTTTCAATATGTATGTAGAGAAACTTAAAATGTATACATTAATGTCCGAAAATAAACTTCCGTCTCGATCCAAAAGCCACATGGCTCGCATTCTGGAGCTTATCAATTCTCGTGGCCTTATTATTTAAGATTGTATTCAAAATGTTTAACTGGATAATTAAAATACACAGCTAATCGATTACAATGATACTACAATGAACTATCGAATTTTAACTAAATAATGCATAATAAGTTATAAATTGATGCCACTCACCTCTGCCGGCCTTTTCGTTCCTTTAATTTCACACTTTGCATCTCCTGACGCTTTATCGTTGTCGGCGGCCTTTTCCACCGCGACTTCACTGTTATTTTCCTTAGAACTCATATTTTTTGTTTTAAAAATGTACTACGTACGTAATTTACACGAAGTGAACTCTACCGCAAGCAAACGCACGACTGACCGGCAAACTGCTCGCTTTGTTCAAAAACGAAGATGGCGCCGCTTCGGCTACACACGTCTCTGATTGGTCCGTTTACCGGTGTTTGTCTCTGAAATGATATTTAGTACGTTAAAAAATACCAAAGTACACTTGCGTCACGAGAAATAATATAAAATAAAAAATTTAATTTTACGCTGTTTCCTATAAGACAAAAAAAATAATGTAATTTAGCACAGGAGGGGTTCGAGAGTACATTTGAGACTTAAAAATGCTGGGCATGAGATTATAAAGCTTTTAGTACAGGCAATAGTCACTAGGGGCTCTTCTCTGAAAATGACGTCAAACAGCTTTTGGTGGCGTCCAATTCTAAATGGCAAGGGACAATATTTTCATAATAAATAAAAATAATAAACAAAATAATTTCTTTGTCTACTATGATGATAGCTACATTTATATAACGGCTCGTCCGTTTTCAATTTAAGTTATAGATATAACATTTTTGAAACAAAACTGGATTTTTACATATCTAAATTATCCAAGCTCAGCTTTTGAGCGCAAACTGCGTCACGATTCATTGCAATAAAATGCCGAGAATTGCGATGACGTTGACGATTTGAAATATATTATATCTAGTTTTTGGTTTTCAAAATTTAAATACTAATTTTTCGATTAGTATTTTCATTTTGGCAAATATGAACAAAAAAACTAAGGAAATTATTCAATAATAGAACTCGGTTTATGCATGTTTATTTATATAAGTTATTGACAATTTCAGTAGTGAGCATTATATTTTCAGTTTTTATACTACGTAACTTATTTTACAAATAGCATAGAATTATAGCGTCATTTTATAACTGCGTCCATTACAACTGCGTCCATGACCATTACGTATATATGTACCTGTTTATTAGGTGGGAATACGGATAGTAACGGTGGGAATCTAAAGTAAAAATTATCGTGTTATACTGCTGTAGTCATCGCAAAGAGAATACCTATTAAGACAATAATTATAAACTTTTACTGTTAGTGAGATACCAAATTCTCAATTTATGTGTTCTTTTATTTATTATTATGAGAAAATCTAAAACAATTCCATCTGTATTGTACGAAATGGTAAACAATACCGGAAAATACATCGCGCAATATGACTAGTGGACCACCACTATAGATTTAGAATCTAAATAGTACAGAAAGAAACGATCACACATTTAACTAAGCTCGTTCTATTGCACCACAGAAAGTTCGGATCACATGTAAACTATACCTTTTTAGGTGTATATTAATTAATAAAGATGTTTAATAAGAAAATTACTTTTTTAACCAAGAGGTTTGGGAAACGCGAAGTTATTGTGATGTTACGTTTCCCAAATCATGTTGAAAAAAAAAGTTATTTTTATTCACTATTAATTAATGTCAAGCCACCTCTATATAAGCGAAATAAATTTTCTAACATAAATATATTACAAAATATTAAAATCAATTTTGAATTTTGAGCCTACTTTCCTAACAAAACATATTATGTTGAAATTGTTCCGAATTCCAAAATACGATGGTCTGAAGTTGGTCATGTATGCGCAGTGGATATTGCGCAGTCTTCAGGTCGTGCAAAACTTTGTTTCCTTTTCCATAAGCAAAGATGGTACGTATAGTATTTGATATAATTTGTCTAAAATACGTCTAGTCAAATCACAGTAATCTTTCGCGTTTGTGAATAAAATGGTAGTTATTATGAGTTTTTAAAAAAAACTATGTAGTTTTCTGAGAGTATTTATAATGTGAGTGGGTTTTTTCTTTGGTAACATGGTTGTCATTTTTGTAGGTTAACGTACCAAAACAACGTCGCACTTTTTGCAAAAAGTGTAAGGTGCACAAGCCACATAAAGTTACGCAGTATAAGAAATCAAAGGAACGTCATGCTTCGCAGGGCAGAAGGCGTTACGACCGAAAACAACAAGGTTTTGGTGGTCAAACCAAGCCAATTTTCAGAAAGAAGGTTAGTTAACATAGTGTTCGTATTTTGCCGGAAACGGCCTTTAATGTTGTTTTTTTGACATTTTTCGATGTTTATTGACAGGCAAAAACAACTAAAAAAATCGTCTTGAGAATGGAATGTACTGAATGCAAATACAGGAAACAAATCCCGTTGAAACGATGCAAACATTTCGAACTTGGTGGTGACAAAAAGCGCAAAGGACAAATGATTCAGTTCTAGTTTTATACATGTAATACTTAAAATAAATATATAAAACTACATTTTTTTTTATTTCTCGAAGCCATTCAAGTGTCAACACAAATTAAATTGGCACTATTTGTGTAAATAGTGCAGTTTAACTAGTTAGCGGCCCTAAAACAAGTATATTAATTGCGAAAAAGAACGAATTGTGTGACAGCAGTATATTAAATACGTTACAACAAAACAATGTTTTGATCATTAGGAAAAATGTTGAATCAGTGTTTAGCAGAAAATAGACATCCCAACAGCTTTGTTATGAATTTTTACAATGTTTAACCGTTCAAAAAATTACCAACGAAGTTTTAATGCAAAGCTGAATTGATTTTGAGCGTCGCGTGATTTATATTTTATTTTTATATAGTTTTACTTACCTTATCTACGAAATTACGATCAGCGCTATTTTAATTTATTAATCCAGTTATTTCTAATATTTGCAACAAATACACCAGAATTTCTACACAGGATTTACGTCTAGATACTATAGATTATAGACGCAAGATAATTAAGAAATTCACGTTTCTATGTATAAAATCTCTAATCCCTTATTTGTAATGAGCGGCGATTGCATTGTAGTGCTTTTGTAAAAGTCACTTGTAAATCAATCTTACGCATATTAGAAATGAAGGGTTAGAAGAAAATTCCATTTCCAACTGAAAATCTAATATGGCATGTAATTTGCAAAACAAAATTACAATACATATTATTTTTTAGAGGATTGCAGATAGAAAAAAAATTACTAAAATATTCGCCCGATTTTTCACATGAAATAAAAACAAGTAATTTACTAGATAAATAATAATAAACAGTATTTATTTTTATGTAACGTTTTTAAACATATATGGCAATTAACAATAAAATATAAATTACTTGTTAAGAAGTGTAAGTAATAAGTCAGTAACTTATTACTAGCTACTTGAAGATGAGTCTGAGTCATTTGGTTCATTTTGATAAACTTCATAACCAGGAACTACAGCGTTTGGATCACTGGAAACAAAAATAACAATTTTCAATTCTAAATAAAACACCAACTTATGCTAAAAGTGAATTACAACATATATTCAGGGACTTGTATTTTTTAAGTTTTCGTTCACAAAGATGATATCAGACGGTTCATTCCGAATGAATGTTCATTTTTGTAGACTTCGATGGACCGTCCCTGTTCTACATGTTTATAGTTCGTAACACTATTGCCCGTTATATTATTTTAGCGGCTGTCTCAGAAATATGACTGTTAATTTTAATGTTCATCACATGAAAGACTTGTATTTCAGTTGGTATATTCGTAGGAAAAAGGAAAAGGATGGTTTTCTCTCTAAATTTACTCACTTCAGAATTTCAGGATCAATACCTTCCGCTCGCATTTTTAATTTAACGGCCGGTTCAGGTACACCAAACTGTAACATCTTGAAGAATTTGGAAAATCTCGGATCATCCTTAGCTTTCACTCCTTCCTGTTCTTTCTTTTCATTGTCAGAAGAACTGGAATTATTTTCTGTTGTAACTTCTGGGAGATTCAAAACGCTTTGTTCACTTTTTGATTTGTCTTCAATTTCGTTTACGCTAACAACTTTTTCAGTTTCTGTGTTTGCAGACATTTCATCTAATCCAGGAATAGAAGCCAGCTAAAATTAACTTTTATATTTCCACACAAATTGTTATATATTTTTTTAATATGTCTATTAATTACTGATAGACATCTAGTAATTATCATGCATCAAAAAAATATGTACAATTTTCTAATAAAACAATAGTTTGGAAAATTTAACACGTAAAAACAGGATACTTAAATATAATTCATATTAAAACCAACTATTGACTAAATACTTTAACAAATTAGATAATAAAAATAAACTTACTTTTGATTCCAAGACAAGCAAAGATGCTTCAACTTTTTGTAGTTTATATTCAAATTCCATCAACTGAGATTCACAAGACCGCGAAAAGGTATTTAAAAACGAAACAGTTCTCATTATAAAATGATTTATGAATGCTAAAGAACGTTTATGATGAATTGGGGCTACCTATGCATAAAAAAGCTGTTGTAAAAGTAATGTCTTATAAAGCTTCCAGCTATTAAGCCTTATACTATAGTTATTAATTAAAAAAGGCAAAAATTTGCATAGTTATAGGTCTAATGCCACACAAAATACATCTACTTTTCGGTTCATTGTTCAATATGAGATTTCAGTTTTACAGTGCTGAAGGGGTTCTGAATAATATTAGATATAGCATAAAACTTACCTCCCTGTAGTCTACATCTGGATCGATGATTGGCAAACTATTAATATCCATGCTGAACTGGTTTTAATAAAATCCTATAATTAAGAAATAATGATAAGGAAAATCATAAAATAATTCTACAACAAAATGTCAAACTGAAAACTCTTTTCATTGTCTTAATCAATGTTGCCATTCTACAAAAAAATGATGAGCTATTTTAAAATCTTGTTATCATATATTAATACATTTGAATTTTATTGCTATTATTAAGAAAATAAAATGAAAAAGGCATATTATTTCAAATTTAATACATTTTTTAAAATTAAAAATCGCATTTACAACAGAGATAGTGATATTTTAATATTGGCTACATTGGCCCCCTTTCATTGGAGGTTGGTTTAGTCTATGGTCTTTGGGTCTGTGTTCTGTGCTTTGGTCTATGGAGATATGTGTTTCTAGTAGCTGTCAGATAAAAGTTGAAACTTCAAAGTAATTTATTTAAATAGTGTTTGTGTCAATTCTTCGTTTTGGAACGTTTATTTGAAGAAACCAGTATGGCTTCTCTTGACGATAAATTACGGCAAATGGAAGATGAGATGAATAGGTATGTAAACAAACTTAACCTAACATATTTGTATATTTTGTAACCTGTGCTTAATTCCATATTTTTTCTATCTTTCTAGGTTTGAAGCAGAAATATCAGGAGTACCTAGACCAGTGATTGGCTCTAACACCTACAGTCAAGTACAGCAGAGGCTTCAAAGTGTGGATTTCCCGTCGTACGCTTCTGCTCCTGTAATGTCTGGATTCGGAAATATTCCACCTCCTCCACCACCGCCACCTATCCTTATACCACATCAGGTATCCCGTCAACCTTTCATTAACTCACCACAAATTTTTTCCCAACCTCAACCGGCTGTTGTTTCACAGCCTGCCGTTGTATCGGCAACACCGAAGTTGTATATGGCAAAACCAGAACTCACAACTCCTACACCGGTCGTAATACCTGCTGCATTAAATATACCGGCTATACAAGCTGAAGTAGAAAAGAAATTAAAGAAACTAAAACCAGAGAAAACAAATGTTGCAGCCGAAATTGCTATCAGTCAAGGAAAAGCCAGTAGTGCTTTACAGTCTTTTGGTCCCGATGAACACAAAAAGAATAAAAAAGGTAATCCAGTTATACTTTGAAAAGATTTTTGAAACCTAGTCGGTTGCTCGGGTAAAGGTTCAATAGTTAATCAAACTGATAAATTGCACATCGACTACCGTATTTTTCGGACACTAAGACGCACGTCAAATTTATAAGATGATTTTTAGAAAAATATATTTTAATGTTACTTCGAATCCTGATTTTTATATATTCTTGACATAACTCGTACTAGCAATATATTCAGTTCATCTTCACTCTGTTTTATTCGTCCTGTTGCGGTGACATCATGATTTAGCTTGCCATCCATTTATAACTCAAATTTAGAGACGATTTATTGAAAAAAATATTTTAATGTTGCCTTCGGAACCTAAAATTTGAGTACATTTTTCTGTGTAAAAAAGGCACTGTCTTATAGTCCAAAAAATACGGTATGCTTTAAAATTACAAACTAACGCCCAAGTATGTGCTTCTATTTTGGTGCTCTATTGTAAAGCTAGTTATAATACGCGCCACGGATCTAAAAGGTTCTGAAGTTAGTCACAAACAGCGTCGCAGATGCATATTTTAGAGCCGTCCTGGTTGTTTTGTGGGAAAGGAAAACTCCCATCACCTCCCAGTTACCGGCACAGAACGTGCGCTCCTCGGTGATTGGTTATCGCTGGTTGTCGTGTCACTTGTCACTTTTCTGCTACAAAGTACAGTCCAGTACGCTATTGTTAAGTTGTTTCTTTGATTGTTAATTGATCAAGATGCCTAATACAGTTTTGCATAGACAAGCACGAAAAATATTTTTTTTGATGACTGCAAGGAATTAGACCTTTAGATTAAAGAAAAATTAAAAATAATAATATAGCGCAAGTTTGTAGTTTTTCAATCGACTGTACCTGCGCAAGCCTCCATTTGCATCTAACTTCAGAACCTTTTAGAACCGTGACGCGTATTATTTGATTAGTACTCAGTATTGATTAAAGGCCGATTTCAAACGATTTTCTGAATAGAATCTCCTTTGCTATTTTTTATTAAATATTGTTGTGATATTTGTTCAGGGAAGAAGATTATTCGAACTGCTGGAGGAGCAACATGGGAGGATCAAACACTGTCTGAGTGGGACGATGATGATTTTCGTATTTTTTGCGGAGATCTTGGGAATGACGTAACGGACGAACTACTTACAAGGACATTCAACAAGTTCCCATCGTTTCAAAGAGCAAGAGTGGTGAGAGATAAAAGGACAAATAAAAGCAAAGGCTTTGGCTTTATCAGTTTTAAAGATCCGGCAGACTTCATTAAAGCCATGAAAGAAATGAATGGTAAGTTTTTTTTGTGTATTATTTTCTTATTACTATGGTGCCTAATTTTTTTGCTTTGAAGGATCATTTAATGAAATAATTATATTATGGCACACTAAATTCAAATTATGGTTTCTGCCGTGGGATTAGACAGAAAATATATACAGTAGAACCTCGATAAGTTAAAAATTTTTTGAATTCCCTTCCGCTGAAAGCATAAAACCTCCATTACTTAAATCACAAAACCTCGGTAACTTAAACAAATATTCTGAACATCACCCTCCAAACAAAAGGTTTTGCCAAGAAGTTAATTGATTTTCGCATTAGTCTTCCACTAAATCGCTTTACTGATTTCTTTAAATAAATAAATAATTGATTTTAAATGAATAGATGAAAAATTTATGTCACCTCTGTTGAACTAAATACATCCTCTATAAAATCCACAAACCTTGGTAAGTTAAAAATTTTACTCTGACAACCTCTCGAACTTGAACTCTCGATAAGTAAAAAACTCGATAACTTAAATTTCTTAACGTTTCCCTTGGATTGTAACTTATAGAGGTTCTACTGTAGTTATTTCAAACAGTAACTTTTGGCGCATTCTGACTCCGCCAGTTGTGATTTTACGACGTCGCGAACCATAGACGTAATGAGTTAGGTCTTCGTGTTTTTAAATAAAGTCTGGAAATCAAATAATAACTAAAAAAATTCTAAAAAAATAATTTTAAATCCAATATTTCTCTGTTACGACATTTACAAAATTTAAGGATTTCTAAATAGAGGCTTGATACTGTGAAGTTTTTTTTCGTTTAATAATCTTTAAGAATAATTTTATTACGCAAATGCAGAGAGAAAAGTACAACACCAAAGTCTATAAAATATTAGGTTTTTTATATTTGCAATAAATATTTATTATAAAAAGTGTTACTCCAAATAAATAGAAAATATCACTGCTAAAAGATATAACAAATAGAAAATTGGTAGAATTGGACAATACATTTGTTTTTTAAAAAGGAAGAACATAATATAAAAAAAAAATCGGGTCGCAGTGTCAAATCCTGCCAACAATATAATGTATTTGCGGGACGACCTCATTACGGTGTAAAATATTTTAAAATGACTTTTACTGAAATTAAAAGCCTATACTGCATATTACTTCCATTTCCACAAAAGAAAGACAAAATAAATACATAATAATATAAATATAAAATAAGAAGAGAATACATTTTATTTTTTTTTTTATATTTTGCATTTTTATATCGATAAAATTATCCATTGATCATTTGAAGCTCTTTGAAATCACGATATTGTTTTCAACTCGGGATGATTATTCACTTTATCATTACCCGTCTTGAGGTCACCTTACACGTCAGCTTTTTAGACGCGACTGCCTGATGACCTGAGTCCAAAAATTCCACTTATAAACTAAACATTTGTACATTCAATCCATACGTGGCCATAAAGTGGCCAATTATTTGTTTTTTAAGTCACTAAAATGTTAGTATACAGCAAGATGGATCGTGAATTTTTAAAATTTCTGAAAAGTTGACACACAAAATCAGTATCTAAAAATTCGAAATAAAAACACGCAAAAAAGTCGAGCGTCAATTAGCGTTTTGAGCGATGGAATTACGAAGAGAAAATGAAACTTTCCTCTCCAAAAAGCTGATATGCAAGGATACTTTTAATTCAATTGAGTATTGTTTTTTCAATACAAACACATAGATGTATATCGTAAAATTAAATTATACGTCTAACAGCTTTAAGGGATTATTTTTTCCCATGCGGTCCCCACCCATAAGATACAAATAATTGTGGAATAACAGAATATGGTCTTCTGATTGATGGTCCACTTCGACCATTGCCAATGTTGTTTCTTAGTGCCATTTGTGGGTATGGTCTGGCCATGCTGTTTTCTTTTTTGTCGTGCTGAGGCTGCATCAGCACCGAAGCTCTGTACGGCTCAGCTACTGGCTCCGACATCGGTGGAGCTTTGGAGCCATGAGGTGTCAAGTAAAGAACGTTGAAAGGCATTCCACCCGCAGCCCATCCTCGCGACATGAACACGTCTTTCTTTGTTGCTGTTCCTGTAACGTTATTGGATTTGATTAGTAGACTGCATGGGGAAGACCCCATAATAGATTATATAAAACCACAAGGTCATTAGATACACCGGTTACGTCGTTATAATGAACGACTTCAGCTTTATCAACCACGCAATGCCAATTGGCAGTCCACTGGATAACGCCATCCCCCCACTACTGTCCAACGGAACGAAGTATCTAATGACCTTGATATATAGAGCTATATCGTCGAAGTGTTATATATCACCTGCTTTTTTGCCGTTTGCCGGGGACAAGGCATTGCACTGAGTCTGATAATTGCAGTTCGTTGCTCCCTTGTTTTCGATACTTCTTCTGTTGCGAATTGGCGAACAGTTGATGATTTGTGGAGTAATTAAGCAAAAGATGACAATGTTGATACTCGTTAAAATCTTCATTATAAGATTGTATTTAAATCGATCTGAAATTAATTACGTGGCATAAAATACATGAAAGAAACAAAAGTTGCGAATTAGTGGCGGTGCGCAAAAATAAATAATATTTTAAGTTCAAAAGTACGACAGCAATTGGTTACGGAACAGACGCTAGTGACCTCAGTTTTCGAGAGTATCTATCTGTCAGTTATTAACAAAAAATATTAATTTTATGGTTATAAAAGTTATCTATAATACTTTTTATAGTTTATTGTCTACAAGTGGCCCGGTCCGGCTTCGTCCGGATTTGTAAATTACCTATAAATCTAAATTAAATGGCGTAAAGGGCACTTTTGGTTTAAATTAAATACTTAAGATGACTAGCATATTGACTTAAATAAGGTTTAATACTATGACGGTAAAAACACTGGCAAATAAATCATTCTTTTAAACCAAATTTGAAAATCTTAAAAATGGTTATTGTGAGTCAACCTTAAAAGATAGGCATATGCTATCGGGAACTTTTTTTAGAACTTTTTAAGAAGAGTTATGCCACCATACATATTTTAAAAAAACTTTTCCGAAAAAGGAAGAGTCACTTTAGGTTTGTGATGGAACAATTTTGTGTAATAAGTACGAATAAGGTCGTAGGGTGACATTGAAAACGTGTGTTTTATGGTACAATTAATGCCAACTTTTTTCTAGTAAATCGTACATAAATTACAAAAGTAGTCCATTAGAGACCTAGAGTTGTCCTTTATTTTCCTTATAGAGAAAGAATTTTTGCAAAATTTTGACGAATAAGTCTACAATTAGCTATCAGTCGAATCCCTATTTTTCAAAGCGTTCCGACAGTCTTAAGGGTTCCTTAGGCGAAATAGTTTACGGGACATAAATCTATACTAATATATAAATGAAGATATTTTAGGTACACCTCAAAACTCGACAAGCAAGAAAACGATTTACATATTTCTTTCAACGACGAATACACCATATTTTCAGGAGTATCATAGACTATATTATGCTACTAACAAACGAGGAGTGAGCGAAAATATAGATTTGTACCCGGGCGATTCTGAACCAGGCTACTACACTAAGGGCCGATTTTTAAACGGTTTTATTTAACTTCACGTTTCGTATATTTATTTATTTGTTTCAAATTTAACGACCGATTTTTCAGCCACTTCCCGTTATTTGATTGAATTGAAATTTTGTGACAGTACAATATTATAATAACGAACCGACGGTCCGACTTTTGTCCAGGTGCAAATCGCACTTCCAATAAAGCACACTAAAAATAAAACTAACAGTAAAACCTTTTAAGTTAAATAGTTTTTTACCTATTTTATTTTCAACTTTCTTCACCGAAATTCTGCCATGTAAATCGAAATGTCGCAGTTTTTCGTTCCGTGTAAACTGTGCAGTTTTAGCATCGTGAAAATCGATGATCACGACTTACGGATACTTGTAATTATGATAACTTTTTCAGTTAAAATAAAACGAAAATGCGGCTGTTTTTTTTTTAAATATAAATTCACTTTCGCGTGAAGAAGATGTTGAAAGTGATACGTACCCACAAAAGCTTTTTTATTAACTATTGCGTTATAGAGATACATTTTTTTATCCAATCACAAATGATATTTACATATCTAAGTAAATATAAGTAATGAATTAATAACAGAACACGCGATTCAATTGGCATAGGACATTTAATATTCGGTGTCGGCTGTCGCCATTCTGTTTATTCGTATTTTATCAGCAATTTCTGTGCAAATTACTACTCTTATTGGCTGAAATTATTTACACCAATTGTTTGATTGTCTACAGTACCGCCTTTTTAGTTAACTGATTGGTGGAGAACGTTATACAAGTTTATAGAATTTTTTTAATTCTTGGCATAATTATTATCTGCGACGGTATGCACGTATTTTAAACAAAATACGAACATGAATTAAAGATTATTATTATTGCATGGTTATCGATTTAATGCATTTATTATGTAACTAAATACCCCGTCCGGCTTCGCCCGGGTAGCAATTTATTATTTAATACGTTATTGACTCGCCTCGCTTGTTTGCTCAGCTGCCCTCGATATATTTTTATTGTTGGGTATAATATTTTATTTTATTTTGTTTTTCATATAAACTTGATTTCAATTTAAATTGGTTCGAGTTGCACCCGGGAGAAGACGGACCGAGCAACTAGTAATACTGGACCTAAACTTTCCTAAAAAAATACGCTAGTGAATGCTAAAAAAGACAGTTGAACTCGCGCCCTTAGGATTCCCTATAACACGTAATAATTCCACATAAAATTAAAAATTTATTCATCATTTTTCACTCAACAATTGATATTTAATATAAAATGCGGTTTATTTTTTAGCCAATATTTTATTTATTACGGCGATGTTTCGATTGTTAGATTGCAGTCTTCTTCAGGCCTGAAGAAGATTGCAATCTAGCAATGGAAACGTCGCCGTAATAAATAAAATATTGGCTCAAAAATCAACCGCATTTTATATTAAGTATTAAAAATTTATATTTTTCGGATTTTTTCCTTTACTCGTGCCAAATTACAAGATTCTAGATCAACGGGAATTAACCTATATGTTTTAATGAGCGTTTTGCCGTTGGAAAATTGTTTGTCAACTGCAGATAAGTTTATAATAAAAAAAAAATTGTAGTATAACTACAAATTTACGGTTTCAGATTTTTGCCTATACTTGTGCTGTAAGACATTGCTTCTTGTCAAATTTCACGATTCTAGGACAACGGGAAGTATCCTATAGGTTTTGATTCACTTTCGAGTATCAAAAAATGCGGCATAAACGACCGTATCTTGTGATTGCGTTGACTTAGAAGTTTGATTTTTTCACAGCTCCAAGGGATTGCAGACCTGAGTATTTGATATTAATTTCAACTTGATACCTTCACGCGTTCCTGAGAAAAAGGGTTTTGACAGACGGACGGACAACAAAGTGGTCCTATATGGGTTCTTTTTTTCCTTTTGAGGTACGGAAAAAAGCATTCAAATCTGTTCAGTATAGCGAATTCGCATCCGGACAAAGCCGGGCCGGAGAGTTATTATAGACCTAAACCTTCGCCACGAAATAAGTTATATGTATAATGGCAAGAATCGCATTCAAATGTGTTCAGTAGTTCTCCAGATTAATCTGTACAGACCGATAGACATGTCACGACTTTCTTTTGTGCTATGACGCGTAAATAGACATTCCAAACATATTTTGTTTTTTAATACCTTATTTTGTACTAGCTTTTTTATCCGCAGCTTTGCTCGTGCTAATGTTGATAATAATGAAAATCAGATAAAATTCGGTTACTAGTTTTAGAGCTAACCCGTAACAAATCAGACACAAAAAATGGCTAATTCGGTCTATTGGAAGTTCAGGCATAAAGTCGAATAATAATTATAAATTATTTATTTCGTTTGTTAATATTGTTGCAACTATATTTCTCATTTATTTATGTATTTAATTTTTTAATAACAAAATACAGAAATCAATACGATTTAAATAAACTCCATGTGTGCTGCTTCATTAACAAAGCTATACAAGCTTTAATTTTAAAATTTAAAGAGAATTTTTTTTCGTTAAGGCCCTCAATTGTCAGGATTGCATAGGCCTAGCACAAATTCATCTTCTTAATTTATTATTAAATAATAAATTGAACATTCGAATGATATTTTTATTAGTTCTCAGATAGAAACTGATGACTTGTAGAGCAATAAAATTGCTTTATTAGTTTTTTTGAAAAAATTCAAATGTAAAAAATCATTATTTATTTAATAACAGGTATACTCAAGGATATTTACCTATATAAACACTATATCATTTTTTTAATACAAAAAAAAAAGTACTTACAAAACTTTGTGGATAATTCACAGATATTCACGTATTCAACTGCACACAACCAGTCTATTTAATTGTGAACAAATGATTTCACAATCTACAATTTTTCTGTCTGTGCCCACAAATCTCACATCAGATATTATTTTCTATTATGCTCAGAAAACAACCAATCACATTTTGGAAAAAAAATCACCCTTAGCCATCCCACTCTTGTTTATCGACAGTCTTTTGTTTGCCGAACTTTTTCATTGTAGTATTTGTCTGGTGCGTTTTTTTTTAGTGTATTTGCCATATGGCAACATACACTATTGGCGTTGGTCGGATGGCGGGACCTAGGTGTCGGACCAAAATTTCTCGCCGTTTCATAACCTCCTAAACACTTTGGCACCATTTTTAAAAATGTTTATATATATATGTATATATATATATATATATTTATATACGTATATATATATATATATATATATATATATATATATATATATATATATATATATATATATATATATATATATATATGTGCGCGGGCAATAACTTTCGAAGGAGTCAATTCATTTTAACGAAATTTGGCATACACGTTGGAATCCGTCACCGCACGAAGCCTATTTAAAATGGGCTCAATCGGGTCATTTTAAGGGTGGTTTTTAGGGGTTGAAAAAAAAATTTTTGGCCCAAAAATACCGAAAAAATTCTCAGAATCGTTTCAAAATTGAAATTTAACCCTTTAGTAGCAATTAAAAAGTGCTCCTAAAATTATAAACGAATCGGCCCAACAGGACCGGACTTACAAATTTTATGAAAACACTAGTTTACGTATACGAATTTACTTACTGAAGGTTGTATTTAATTTGGTGCAGATGTTGGATTGATAACAATATTTCAACTAATAAAATTATTATTTTAAGGGGTGTATTAAGGGGTTCAATTTTTTTTATTTTGTCCAAAAACAAACTTAAGTTCGCATAATAAAGCCACAATACCTATATTAGCAAATACACTATATTGTCGGCAGGGTTTTGGCACTGCGACCCGGGTTTTTTCTTTTTGTATATATACCTACTGTTGTTCCAGAAATGTATAGTTTCTTATAGTACTACACATACTGTGTAAAAGATAAAAATACATAAAGTAAATTGGTACTAACGTTATAACACTACAAAAAAAAAACTAACGCTAGGCAGATGTTTCCAGTACACGTTTTAGAGTCTTGCGTTGACAGATTACCAGGGCTGCTCAGATTTATTAATTAGGTATAGATTCCCGTAATAAAATATTTTCTTGAGGGAAGGTTTTGCTATTGGCAATTAATTCAATACACGATGAGCGCTTTTTTAAGGGAACGCATCCACTGGAATAACTACACCCTCGTCAGCATTCACAAAGCTTTGGAGCCACCAGATAAAGGAATCTACGTCGAAATTCGATTTTTCGAATCGTTTTATTTGAGCCCTTCTATCTTTTATGTAGGCTTCGTCTTTTTCTTGTTGTTACTTTAAACGTATTAGATATTTGATTATAAAAAAATTGCTAATATATAAAGAAAAAATGTATTTAAATATGTAAAGTGAGTGTTAATTAATTGATAGACAGAAAAATCGATAAAAATCTTTTTGATAACATGTCTTCTGAGTAAAATATTGCAATGATTATTTGGTTTTTTGAATGCATCGTTTGCCTTCTGCTAAACTTTTCTCTGAAGGATGTGTGATTGATAATCAGCAAATAAAATTTAAGGAGACATTTTTTAAAATGACACGTCGTCATAGTGGAAAGATAGAGATTGTAGATTAAAGGCGCTCAATAGTTGAGGTCATCAGCGTCTATGGTGTATATTAGAGAATCTGATAGTCAACTGATGGGAATTCGAGTATCCCATATTAGTTGATTACTCTAAATTTTGAAAATCTTTTGAAGATTTAAAAACTTTTGCGAAAAAGAAAGAGTCTCTTTAGGTTTGTGATGGAACAATTTTGTGAAATAAGTACGAATAAGGTCGTAGTGTGACATTGAAAACGTGTATTTTTTGGCACAATTAATGCCCACGTTTTTCTAGTAAATCGTACATCCATTAGAGACCTAGATTTGTCCTTTATCTTCCTTACAGAGAAAGAATTTTTGCAAAATGTTGACGAATAAGTCTACCATCAACTATCAACCGAAGCCTTATTTTTGGCTTAAATTCAGAGTGTTCCGACAGCCTTAACTTTGCGTGATAATACAGACGTGGTGCAGCAGACGTTTTTCACGAAACTACATCGTCCCTTGAGATAACGGTGTAGATCTCACGGTATGTGATAAAAGAAAACGTTGAAAATAAATAGTGGATTCCAGGAACTGTTTTCCTGTAGGGAAACATAGATTCTAGGTAATTTATATATATTTATGATCGTAATAGACGTCGAGTTTTTAAAGTCTGCCGTTTTTCCTTCGACTTTCTTTACTAAAATCGTTACTGCTTGAATCCTTTTTTTAAAGTTATTTTTATACAACTAAATTTTCCTCGAAGTCAGGCCCGGCAGGTCATGTTCAGTCCGTGTGGGTAGTGAGATGATAAAAAAATTTTTTTCGATATAGCGGTGATTAAATTAACAAACTTCAAAGCAAGCCCCCTCCAATTAACTCATGCCAGCACTGAGCATTTAAAACCTAATAATTGTATATAGCTTATATTTTATAAGCCTCGTAATCGTATAACAAACCTTCGAAATCCCATAACTCTGGGGAAGCCAGCACATAAGTTAAATTGGTTAGTTAACAAACTATTTATTAATATGTGGAAAAAATGTTGTCAAATTCCATGTGGGTATTTTACCCACAAAATCCTGGTCATCCGCCGGGCCTGCTCGAAGTATGCTCTATATTCAATAACACAGTAGTGAAAATTACATTTAATCCATCCAGTGCTTCTAGAGACTAGCCCGAACGAGCAGAGAGACAATCGCCTAGCAGAAACTTTCTTTTTACTGTACAACTATGAATAAATGAACACATTTGCCTTTATAAAGATTTTAAGTGGGATCTGCCATATGTGAGGAACTCAGTTGTGACGTAAACGATATGGCGACATATTAGGGATAATAGTAAAGTTCACACCAGACAAAATCTGGTGTAATTAATACATAACGTCAGTGTGACATTTCAGAACATAAATATTTGTAGGCTTCGAAAGTGTAAGCAGTGGCGGATTTAGGTTCGATGCCGTTCTAGGCCCCGTCCGATATGGCGCTCTTTTTGCTCTGTGGAAATGATTATTGCAATTAAACGTCTAATGAAGCCAGAAAACCGTAAATTTGGACAACGGATTTTTAAATTTCAACTGTCCTATAACATTGTTTACTTTTGAAATTTTGTCGTCTCTAAAATTTTGCCCTAGGCTTGGGTCTCACGGGCCTAGGCGTAAATCCATCACTGAGTGTAAGTAGTTCAGCCCTAAGCAGAACGTCGAACGGAGTGACAAGTCAAAGTTCACGAGTCCGATGACAACGGGATACGTCATTGAGTCAAGATAGTATGTCAAAGAGTCATCGTCATGCTTGCTATTTTTATGCAAGGAATTTACTTTGTACACACATAATATTGTGCATGATATTATATTATGTGGATACTATTTATAGTCTCGCGTACAATTACAGTGATTTTATATCGAGTAATTGATTTCTATAATTAGTACAGCCAGCTGTTTGCGTCGTGCTGTGTGGATGACCCCGAGATCTCCGCCGTCCGTGTGTCGTGGCGCGGTTCTCTTGTTTACGTCGCGCTCTTTTTTTACGTTAAAATACTGAAATCAACAAGTCCAACCGGTACACTTGTAGTTCATTAAAATAGGTTAGCGTATTTTCTTCTGATTCGAATTTCGTGCGGAAACAGTGACGCATGCACTGGTCATCTGATTGAGAGTTTCCTTGGGCTACCACAGTTGTTTCAATTAAATGTCTAAATCCCTTGTAACATATTTCTTATCATTAGTCCGCTTGCAGTGTGCTATTAAAAAAATAACGGAGAAAATATAGATTGCAGGTTGTAATCAAATTCGAATAGTCTGAAGAGTCCGAGAAATTGACCAACAAACACGCAGTTGTGTTTGAAAAGCTCTGTATTTCCGACAGAAGCTTTGGAAGTTCAGAACTTACCAACAAACACACCTAGTATTAGTATAGATTACAGAGCGAAACATAAAACTACGTTCTTATTAGAGATGGGAAAAACGGGTCTTTTTAGTGATCTGCATCTTTGCATCTCGATCCCGTATGTGAGCCGGCTCACTGAACCGGTTCAAAAAGAGTCGAGTTCTAAATATGTTACTGCAGTCTGCCACTGAGTTACCTAGTTCAGTCAATCATATCACGACCTGTATAGAATCAAGAATGCATAGCCAAACATGTGATGCATGAGTCATTTGAGCTGACAGATGCATCAAAGCGACAACTGATACGTAAGTGTAAATGTGCTTCTGTGTGTTAAGTGTTTCACTGAGTTATGCGGATCCGTTGATCCGTCGACTCCAAAAAAAGTGAGTCGGCTCTCACGGATCTTCTGTCGGAGTCGGCTCTTTGAACCGGTTCAGATCTGAGTTACCCAACTCTAGTTCTTATGGCCTCTTAGGTTTTTTCAACTGGATGTAACAAAATTGTCTTGATCACGCCAAGTAAAAATTTCCGAACGAACTGAGTGGTCTCCTTCGTGTTTTGGAATTATTAATGTTTTATTTCTTTACAGGTCGATATGTCGGCAGCAGACCAATCAAACTGAGGAAGAGTTCATGGAAGAATCGAAACCTCGACATTGTCAGAAAGAAGGAAAAGGAAAAGGCAGCCTTAATCAATATGCTGACGTCAGGTCCAGGAAGATAACACTGCTGTCTGGCTAGTTGTATTAAAATGCATGTAAGAAATGTTTTTATTATGCGCTTGATCGATTTCTCAATCTTCAGATACATTTTTATGTGATTAGTGAATTAGATAATAAAATACGAGTACCTTACAAAAAAAAATTAGCTGTTAGTCGAGCATTATTTGAGTATATTGTATTATAATTAATTCTCGGTTTGATCTTTGTAACTAAGAGGTGACATTTTTTCGGGCATTGAGTATATTTTGTTGACATGGCGACACATTTCAAACTTATCAGCAGTTTATATTAATATTGTTTTCTATTCTTTTATTTGGAGTTCCGTGTATAATAATATACTTGGAGCCATATTAAGGAGACGCACTAGTCTCTGTCTGTCCGATTGGAATTAAATTACTTTGTGCGGTAAAATATTAAGAGTCATAATATGCAGTGCTGCAGTTAAGGTTATCGGCGCCCAGGGAAGATTTTGATTTTGCGTCAAATAAAAAGAATCATAGTCGTTATAGACATATATGTACCGTTTATTTTAGACGATGTTATTTTAACTAAAATTTTTACTCAATATTACGATTATTGCGCATGTCAGTCGAACTCATATATTTTCAATACCATCTATTTTCAACTGATTTTACAGACGTATTTTCAAGTTTTTTCAAAATGTCTCCTCCTACGCTGCTTAGCCAGCGGAAAAATACGTTTGCCAACGTTTAACCTCAAATTAACAAAGGTGTTTTTTCGTTGGTCCATCGCTATCACGAACTGAGGATGATGGAGAAGTTGAAAATACAGGAGGCGATTAGTCCCGACAGGTCGAAAATACTTGATTCTACTGTAATATGTGATTATAAATCCAGATATTATGGGTAAAAACTGGTACGAAGTAAAATTTTCGAAATTATCTCGGCTTTATTTAACTTTTCGACGGGTTTAATGAACTAAATAGATTAAGAAATCGATTCTATAATTTATTAATATATAGTAGATTTTCAATTATTTATTTTGTGTATAAACTCTGTTGATATTTAAAACGCTTGTTTAAATTTAAAATTTCTAATCAATTTGAAAGTAGAAATTGTGAACGCAAGGATCACCACCCTAGAGCCACGACTATGGGAGTGGGCATAGATGGGCAGTACCACTTAAAATTCCAATGCTCTACACTGAAAATAGCCATCATACAGTAATATCCAGCATTTTGTAATTTTTATGTGACCTCAGATCAGCGTTGCCAGATTTTTTTTGCCAAGTCGGGATTTTGGAAATTTTTGAGTGAAAAAAGCGGGATTTTTTCGTCGAAAGCGGGACATAGTAAAAAAGCGTATATAATCAGAAGTTTTTAAATATTTATCTTTTTATTTGAGTTCAAATTACGTTTACGTGACAATAGATAACAAAAATAACCATAGAAAATGTATTTTAATAAAAATATGATATTTTAAATCATATTTACCCTATCGTTAAATAGTTGAGTCTTATTCGTCTTCTGAATAAAAAAAAAAAAAACAAATAAAAATCAAAAAAGTTTTATTCATTAGAAAAATATGGCGTTTCAAACAATAGTCTGAGGAGTGAGTGTTATAAATTGCAACTTACAATAAGAGAAAAATTATTTACGCATGGTCGAGTTATCCCCGAAAAGCGGGACTGAACCTATCACACGCGCCAAAATCGGGACGTCTGGCAACGCTGCCTCAGATAGATCCATCCAAAATTTGTACCCTTTTGCACATAATTCACTCTATATTGAATGCAGAGTAGACTGAAAATAATATTCTGCACTAAGCGGGCTTTAATTTTCCGTTGTTTTTGTTGGGGACGAATACAAAAGTATTATGGTGGAGGCGCCGTGTCTGTATACCCATCCTCCCACCACATATTTTTAGTGATCCGAATTTTTCTAACGGTAGATTGTTTTCGCAATGGAGTTTTTCTTTTGTGAAACTAATCTCAATTCGATTGAAAAAGATCTCCGATCCCAATTTGTCGTTTTTTTATATACAGAGGAACAAATACAGTATAATGTTGATAAACTTAAGAAAACTGAAGAAGAATTTGTCATTATTATAAATAATTATTACAGTTAGACTGCTAACTGTTAGTAAACATTCATTGTTTGACGTATAACGTTACAGTGCAGTACTGAAAAAAAAACATTTTTCTAAACAATGACATTGTCGGGAATCAAACCCTAAACTTTCACTTTTTCGGTGGCTGAGTTATTATTTATTCTACAGTGCCATGTCTAAATAATCAATTTTTCCATGTTTAAAGCATATTATAATATTTTTTTAACATCATGCGAGAGCTACGGATGAATCGAATGTAGCTATCCATTTGTAATAATAATTTAGTCTTATACCTACTACGCCGTAAGAAACAATCAATATTATGAATTATTTTCGTGTTTTTTCCCGTCGATGAACTATAAAATATGGACAGATTTTATATTTTACGTGAATAGGTACTTTTATAAGACAAATTTTATAAGTAGAATTTAACTAATTATTTAAAATTATCTGAATTTGTCATTTTTATGAAAACATTTCGTTCTGTAACAGTAAAATACACTTTTTAGATTTCTCACTCCCAAATGTAAATATTTTTTTCTGTAAATAATTCCTGTGTATTGTGTAAGTATGTTTTATAAAAAAAATAAATAAATAAAAATAGTATATGGACAGTTTATTTTTATTTATATTATTTTTCCTTTTTTAAAACAAGAATAACTCAGATAGCTAAATCCTTCAATCAATCCTTCAGTTTAGTGTTTTGCTGAAGATGGGAGCTTAGCTCTCGAAATGTACATCCACTGAATAAATCTGTTGTGGTAAGAAGTAACTATTCTTTTATTTTTATTGTTCCAACCACAGTGCTCTTAATATTTATACCTTCAATAATAATTCGAGCAACAAGAAAATAAACAGTGGTCTTCGGACCAAACTACGACTAATTACAAATGTGTTTGTTGACCTCAATTGTCGAGCGTCAATAATCTACAATCTATATGTCTACCAATCCAACATTGTCACTAAATTGCATACTAAACAGAATCGTGCAATGATATAGACACTGAAAACCTCAGATGTCGAGCGTCTAGAATCTAAAATCTGCCTTTTCAAAAATTATGCCAAGTTGTGATTTTGTGGTTCGACCATTCGACCGATGCCACACATTATAATAATGTACTATGCATAGACAGAAACACCAATATAATAATTGATAATATTATTTAATTATCAAACATGTTAGTTGATTAATTAATTAAATATTAATGATGATGAGTGATTGACGGATCACGCTTAGTGACCTGATTTGTCACATTGCTAGGCGCCGGTAATGTAAAGAATGTCGTATGTTAATTTCTTTTTTTATCGACCACTGTTGACCTTGTCTGTAATACTTAGATATCAGTTTGAACTTTTTTGTTTTAAGCGAGCAATGCGTTATAAGTATTAATTTCGTCGACTATGCTAGCTTTGAAGGAAAAACCGTTCTTATGTAATCTTTGTGATTCGTGTTTCCGTCTCGTCTCGTCTCGTCATTCTAAATGCACGGTAACAGTTGAAAAACGAAACAATTGTGTCGTCGACGTCTGTTTACAGGTTAGAGACTTGTTGGCAGAATACAGTATCATCGTGGTCCGCTAGATTACAGGAAAGAAAAATTTCGCACCGTGAAAATTTTGAATTATTTATTTATATAATAATAATAATGCGTTTAACGTCCGTTTCTCGACTTTATGTCATAACAGACGCCATTCGCACCATTACTATTTTCCAGCTACCACACTTCCCGTTATTTTTCTACATTTTTAAAACTTCAACTTACGTAATAGCAATGGGCGAATGAAGGAATTATAGGAAATCAGGATAAGGTAGGCAATTTTTGAACTAGGAGTTTGATAGGTAATCGGCCATGGCCTCAAATAAGGAACCATCTCGATATTTATCTGGAATTAATTGAGGGAAACCATGGGAAACCTCAATCAAGATGGCCGGTACAGGAATTACCGTTTCTCGGCGAGAGGCAGTAGGAAAAAGTCCCAGCCACATCTGCCCCCGCCGGGATTCGAACCCGGACCTCCCGAATGCGAGTCTAGTCCTGTCACCACTACTCTACCCAGCTCGGTTATTTATTTATATATATATATTCATTGACTATTTTTGGATGTTTTCGGTAATATTAGTTTCTTTAGATTTGAACGGATTTAACTTTTCTTATGATCTTATGATCCAGAATTGCTATAGGTTATGTTTTATTTCACTATTTTGTTGCAAAGTTAATTTAATTTAATTTTTTGCCATATATTTCAATACAAATAGGTACCTATATAAAATCGTAACGTGTTGGCAGGTCGGACCGGTATTCTCGCTTCTCCTGCGGCGGTATATGTAAGCCGCGAAATAACTAGTTGTGAAGGTATTCAACTTCTGACTTCACACGACGCGCAGTGTACGAGTGTACCTAGCCGGATACTGTTTTAAGTTTCACGAATATTGAGATAAAATATTTGGGATGGTCTCATTATATGCTTTCATAACAGGGGGTTGTTATTCCCTGGCATTGCCGAGTAAATACGGTTATATTTAATAAAAAACCGGGACAGCAAAATATGTCCATCTTTAGTAGGTTGTCTACAAATTCGGGCGAAGCCGGATTGGTCTGTTAGTATAGTTATATTTTTTGGATATTAATTATATCACGATGTAATGAACTATTGAAGTGATAAATGCAGTTTTGTATTGTTAACAATATTTAAGAAATAATTTATGAAAATTCCATTTGCGTCACCAAATATTCATAGCTAACCTTTTTTCCTCCTGGAATTTTTAAATTTTAATTCTAAGAATATTGCGTCGTTGTGAGTTCATATTTTAGAACAGGATGGTTATTTTTTGGAAAACTTAGAATAGCCAGGGAATTTTAGTGGTGAGAGAAAAGTCAGATCATATCAGAAAACTTTGGTGAGAGTTAAAAGAAATTGTGAAAAAAAAAAACAGTCAAGTGCGAGTCGGAGTCGATGCCTGCATTGAATTTAATTTGTTGTATGAGAAATTTGTTTTTCTTGATAATTTCATTGCCAAGCCAAATCTACTCGGGCGAAGCAGTGCAAAAAAGGTAGTATGAGAATAATTAAGAATGATCAAAACACCAGTTTGAAGAGAATATAATCAAAATATATTATTTATACTAATTTTGAAAGCATGGAATAACTTACGTCATTGCTCTATGAATTTGTTTTTGTACATAGTAATACGATTTGTGGGACGAGACGACGCGTTGCTGTTTATATGACGTTACAATGACGCAACCATAAATCTGGAGACTTCCTCGGAAAGCATTCATTTGTTTTTTTATTAAAAAGATGCTTCGGTGTATAATCACACTGAAATCATACAATTTTAAGAATAGCTACGGGTCTTTATTTCAGTAAATATCTGCATGCATTTTCTACTTTTAAACCACATTTTCGCATTTGACATAAGTAGTTTTGTAGCGGTTTTTTCCAGTTCTCATTTTAAGTGTCGATAAAACCGGACAATGAGATTATTTTTCATGTCAGAATTTGATACCAATGAACAGTACAAATTATCCCTCATTCGTAAACAATTAAATTGAATTGTAAATAAGCTTCAAAAACTAATTACATTTTTAACAGATTCGCTTAAATCGCCCACGATGACGCGGATAATGATCGTCCCTGCTTGCATATTATATAACTGTTTCGATACTTCCACGTCAAAAACTTAACACCTATAACGCCATCTGATCTATTAACTGTCTAGCTCTAAACTGGAGCTTTTTAACATTCTGTATCAGTCATGCAAAAGACCAAGCTCAAAAAAACGGGGTAGTCAGCCCACTAATGATCTCAGTTGTCGATCGTCTATAATCGTCACTCCTCTCTCTCTCTGTCCCTCTCTCTGTTTGTGTGTCTGTGGGGGGGGGGGTGTTGTTTGTGTGTGTGTGTCTAGATTGGCTGATCATAGTTCGCATTATTTGCGTAGTATAGGATTATTTTTATTTTTAAAATTACATTGAAAAATATACACTTGGAATTTTTTTCATGTACAATAAGTTTCCAATTTTATTTTATAACCGATTTGTAATAAAGATTCTAACCTTAAAAATATTATATGACTCCATTGTCCAACGATAACCAATTTTAGACGCGAATTCACTATAGGTATCAGGTATATAACTTATTTTCTGGTACAAAAATAGCTGGATAGATTTCAAAATTTTTCCCGACATTATTTGATATGGAGCTCATTGTGAGTGGAAATAATTTTTATATATTTTGTACAATGACATGCGCTGAGGCGTTCACGTGCAATCTGTAGATATTTATAGAAACATGGAAATATTAAATTCTTACGTCTTATTCAAGGATGCACGAAACAATATTGAATAACAGAATTTCAATATAAATGTAGATAAAATTAAATTGTATGTTTAATCCCGTTTTTAAGTATACATTCAAGTTATAGGATAATAAAGGATTTCCTACCCAACTTCGGAATCAAAGTAGTTAGTCCGTCATTAGTGTTGGGCGTTGATTCAATGAACTAATTAAATTAATCGCTCGTCAATGAATCAACTGTTTCTATTTTTAGAATGAACTATAGTTGATGGTTCAACTACTTCATCTATCGGTAACAAAATACAATGAACACCTTCAACCACATAACAAAATGAAACCGATACACGAATCACAGCACTATCTGATGTGTTCGTTATTTAAAACCAACAGAATACAAACAGTTTTAAAGCCAATTCAGACTAGCCGTTCTCGGTTACGATTCGCTGGTCCGGTTCGGTTTTCGATTAATCTAGGCTGCTCACACTATCCCGATTCGGTTCTACGATTATTCAAGGTGCGCATGTGCAATTTCGAAATATGATTTGACATTTGATGTCTAGTTAAACGTCAACAAAAACCGCTGGCTAGTCACGTGACTCCAGCAAGCGTTCTCATTGGCTACGGTTGCGAACGGTCCGGTTGAAATTAGAGCTGAACCTAAACGCTCGAATCGAACCGCAATCGGGAACGACTACGCCCTGATGGGTCGAGCTCCCAACCGGACCGGTGAATCGTAACCGAGAACGGCTAGTCTGAATTGACTTTTACGGTTGTAACTTCATCTGAAACCGCAATGGTCCTGTCTAGCGTTCTTTGTAATTAATGTAAACTAGTTAACGAAATCAACATTCGTTTTTCAACTAGTTGACGTGGCACAGGTTACAATTTCGTTTCATTGATCCTAAAATCATCAACGATCTATTACTACATCCGTCACTGTTTACTGCCCAATTATATCAGCGTCACAAGAATGATTAACTGTAATAGAATTCATTTTTATTTTTTCAAATAGCCCTTTTGATTGTTTTGAACCATCCTTAAATTTGTATTACTTATCATCGCCAAACTTGTTTTCGCATGAAATTGAGCTCGAAATACGGTTATTTTAATCAATTATCTGCTGCCACATTTGTTTACAAACAATTAACATTTTTTGCGTGCATCGTTTTCAATTAACTGGCCAGTTTTATCGGAACGGAAAATTAATTTTATTTTCTAAATATTTTGTTATATTTGCAAATATAATGTATATTTACTTTAGGAGAACGCGGTACAAAATAAAAGAATAACAATTCCGTTCTCCTAAAGTAAACAAACTTCATGCAAGGCGTTTTACAAAAATTAATATTATTGAAGTGAACAATCACAAAACACCAAAACGTTTACCAATTCTCGGCGTGCGTTTCGCTAACCATATTAGTATCATCTGGAGATTTAGGCGTTTTAATCATCTCCTGATGATGCTAACATTATTAGCGAAACGTACGTCGAGAATAATGTTACACATTTTAGTGAAACTTTATAAAATATTACTTGCTTTCTTATAATTAAACTTAACCCGCAGACTGCGTGCGTTATACCGGATTTGATAGAAACTTTTTTATAGATAATTAATATGAGTTGGTTTATATTTCGAATAATCTAAAACAATCCGACATATTTTATTCCGGTATTCGTGGAACATAAAAAAGACTCCGGCTAGGTGCACACTGCGCGTCGTATGCAGTCAGAAGTCGAATGCCTTCCCAACTTGCTGTGTCATGCGATTTATATGTACCAGTATATTAAATCCATTTAAACATACAATTACACATGAACAATTTTATATAATATAATATAGATGTATACAAGTGTAGTTCATTTAATAATGTAGGATTAATTGTTTATTTATATTACAAAAATATTAACTGAAGACAGTTTATAAATAAACTAATTTTAAAACAATATCTATTAATAGCGATTTGCGTATAAAAATATAAAAATACTGACAGCTAATGTGTAAAATCATTGCACAAACACGATGCATTTGGATACATTTAC
The DNA here is from genome assembly GCA_034508555.1 of Venustoraphidia nigricollis. Classification (NCBI taxonomy): domain Eukaryota; kingdom Metazoa; phylum Arthropoda; class Insecta; order Raphidioptera; family Raphidiidae; genus Venustoraphidia; species Venustoraphidia nigricollis. Next base: position 5,764,913 of record JAVRKA010000013.1, read on the forward strand.
AGGGTGTAAAGAAATAACACCGACTAGAGATTGTAGAAAATGTAGTTCAAAGTATTTGAGATAAAGAATTCATAATAGTTTAGTGTTTAAAAATATCTCTAATTTTTAGTGCTGATTTATTACCGAATATATTAAAAAAATGTTTCTTGCACATCCCTCTATAAAATAGGTTTTCATGCCTAAATAGGGGTTGTAAAATGACCCATTAAACACGAGTGCGTAAAGTAAAACCAGTAGAATCTATTTGTTTTATTTTACGGTAACTATATAGGTCACTTTTAGAAATTACCGTTTGATTGGTAAGATGGCATGTAATGCTAGGAGTCGAAGCCTTCACTCCGCGAAGCATGATCGTAATACGGTGGAGCTGAAGGCTCCACTACTGCTGTCGCTGCCGTGTTTCATCTCAATTGCGTGCAGACCCGCGGGTAGTGGTTTTTATATATAAATGCTTCATCATCTATTTTATAACGAAAAATATAATATGTATTTCGAACGTAATGCTGTTTTGACTCGTGCTGGTTTTTCGTTTTAACATAATGTCACAACTTGTAAAAAAACTGGATTTACGTTCTAGATACATAAACTACTGTTTTGTATTATTTCGTGAAGATTTTTAGAAAATGAAATATGGCAAAGATATACTACCATAGATCAATGTTACTACATTTTATAGTGTGTCGTGTGATACGCGTCCCTGTTTTATTTTCAATCACAAAATTAGACGAAATAATTTAGTCCATTTTAGTCCATATTTTGAGAACTTTTGAAAAATGTTAATGTGTAAAGAATTTAAAAATTAAGTTTTTAGGAAGTTTTTTAATTATTGCTGAATTTAACATTCTCATATCGTGTACGTCCTCTCTATAAATGTTGTTTTTAAAAATTAATAGCGTGCGGTGGTGGGTGAAAGTGGGACCAAAGCCTAGTATAATGTATATATTATGCCTCTAGACGTCAAAGAAATGTGAATTCTAAAGAAATCATTACATTTGCGATTTAATTATATTCTTAATAATTAGTGTCGAGTGTTCGCTATAAGAACTTTTTAAGCTTTAGATATTTTCAATTGCAAAGTTAAATTGTAGCTTTAAATGGCTTCCAGTGAATTGTTTCAAAGTTTTAATTGTGTATTGGTACTTAATAATTTATTTTCTGTCAAATCCTATATAAGTGTTTATAACTCCAGGAAATTTATTTGTATAAAAATTACAAATATATTGTTACAAAAAAACCTTGTACTTTGTTCAAATGTTTTATTGTTTGCGTCAGTTTCTAGTTAATTCTGATTTGTACTTTGAACTCAAAAATATGAACTATGTAGTTTTTATGTCAATATGCGTCATACTTCCAGATTCCTGTTAAATATTATCATTTTTTTGTTATTATCATATAAAGCAAAAGCACTTTTCGAATTTTTAGTCAAAATATCAAACAGTATGGACATTTCACTAGTATTTATTTAATTTCACTTCTAAGTTAGGGTCAGATCTATACGGATGGCTCAAAAATGACAAGTGAAATCATTGGTTGTTCGTCGCTAGTAGAGACGCGTCAGCGACAATACAGGTACCGTCTATGATTGTTTCTGAAATTACAAATCACATCGCTACTGATCGCTTTTCCCACACTTCTTACAACGCAGATTCCCCACTTTACTTCTATCTTCTCTAAACGATACTACCCTAGTGGTATCAAGCCCCACCCCCCTCAAATTGTAAACTAACCTGTATAATACTCTTTACGATGTAAACTTTCATAAGTGATCACAGCTTTATAGCCCCCGCCTAAAAAAGATAGCCTCCTTAAAAAAAAATTGTTACGCCGCCAATGATTATATGATGTCACAGACAGTATACACATTCAAGCATATAGCTTTTAGTGTATAACTCGTTAAAAATCAGCTCGGTATATGAAACTTGCTGTAAGTTAAGATTGTTATTTTGTATGGTTGCACAATTTCAATATTATTGTAGGTACTATAACAACCGAATTATTTCTGCTCGTGTGCTTCCGCTGCCTGGGTCTACTAGTAACGATGACGAAATAGATAGATGACGAAACCCGTTAATCTTTTGAATCACATTTTCACCCGTTAACCGATATTTGCGATGTTTTCAGTTCATTATTGAAATAAATATTAAGAGCACTGTGGTTGGAACAATAAAAATAAAAGAATAGTTACTTCTTACCACAACAGATTTATTCAGTGGATGTACATTTCGAGAACAAAGCTCTCATTTTCATCCTGTTCATTTATGGTGTATCTATGCAGTATACATATAAAAAAACTGTAAGTCTAACAATATATGTAGTGTTTACATGTTTTACTTCAACCGCGTGCAAATGTTACACGCACGTTTTTTTCTGTTCAACCTTTTTCATGTACGCTACACTTGCATTTTGTCAATTAAAACTTTAGAGAGATGGCCCCATTAAATTCAAATATTTTGTTGCTGTTCGGTAATTATTGTGAATCAGGTAATTATTTGGCAATTGATATTTTGTCGGTATGTATCGATTCTTTTAGGACGGGTACTCGTCGTCATTTCTAGCTGAAAGTTTCAAAACTAATTAGCCAATTGAACATTCCCGGTGGAAACTTTATTTTTATTTCTGAACATAAATCTGTAACTTTTAACAATTAATTTAATGACTAATGTTATTTAACATGGTCTTTGATCTAAGGGAATTACTGGACTTTCATCAAAACAAAACTAATTACTAATTACCACCAGCTCACCATTTCCAATGGAAACTTCATTTTTATTTTTATGCTGTTCTGTTCAACGTAAAACATTAAAAAAATATATATTATGTTATTGAACATCGTCTTTGATCTAAGGGCATTTCTATACTGAACTTTCATCACATTTATAAATAAAACATATTGTATATCCATAAAACATTGAGTACAAAATGTTTGTCTCAGAACTTGATTACAGAAAAGTAATACAGTTTTAAGCCGGCTAGTTAGCATGGAATTTATATAGATTAGTATTGCCGTCTCGTTTCCACAAGAGTTTGTCAATTCCGTTATCATCTCATTTGTCGAGAAATTTTAAGGCCCCAGTACACAGTGGTCTATAGTGGGCCATGCTTTGCAATGCGCAACTGTAGGCCACTATCATTTGGTGTTCACACAATGGCCAATGGCTCATTTCTGCCTGGCGAAGCACTTGCGATGAACGTGGAAGTAATTACGGCCGCGGCTATTTATTTATATACTGTTTACAAGTATTATAGTATTATAAACCTAAAAGTCTCTTCATTGCTCCAGGATACTGACATTTTGGGCGATTAAAAATTTAAATAGTATAGCACGCAACAAAAAAAGTAGGTACCTACCTGTCCCGGACAATGGGCCACTGTGTGAACACCACAGGCCATGCTACACCACGATTCCTTTATAGTGTGTCAAAAAAACCGACAACAAATGGATTGCGCACCACGATTCACAATTGTCCGCCACTACAGACCATTACCCCCTGTACACAATGGCGATGGTCTACAATGGCCCACTACAGACCACTGTGTACTGGGGTCTTAACAGTTAAAACTGAAAAACTTAAAATATGCATATCGCCATAACGAAATACAATTTAAAATAAGTACGATTTTTGAAAAAATACAAAATCTCAAGTATTCCTGAAGTTTAGCAAATTGATAATGCATTTGATGGTTCTTATTGAAGTGAAACTTCTTTGGGACGTTTTTATTTAAAATTTTCTGTAATATTAAAGGGGAAATTATTCAACGGTGGGGAAATCAATAAAACGAGCTCAAGAAGTTGCACTTCCCTGTGGGCTTATTATTATTTTTATTATTTTATAAAGTAATCTAGAGAGTAAACCGACTACTTTTCTTTTGATCACAAGACGACAAATAATACGCAAAAATGTTTGATTATAAAGTTAGGATATTTTATTTGTTTGAATTAAAAACAAATGTGGAAATATTTTTTTAAAATTTAAAATCGCAATTTTTTGATCTTGTAAATATCAACTTATTCTCCAACGTTTTTTTCCGTTTATGCGTTGTTCACTATTATTATTAAATTATTTGCAAAAAAAACCAAGAGATTTATTAAACCAATTTTTAGAATGATTTCCATTTTGATAGTGTGTTTTCGCAGCTTTCAAATATGTTTAGCTTGCTTTGAGTTCGGTTTGTTGAAACTCAAAAATAAAACCTGTCAAGAGATTTATTAAACCAATTTTTAGAATGATTTCCATTTTGATAGTGTGTTTTCGCAGCGTTCAAATATTTTTAGCTTGCTTTGGGTTCGGTTGGTTGAAACTCAAAAATAAAACATTTTTACAACAGTTACAAAAATATCTATATATGCATGTATTAAAGTTTTAATAAAGTACCAAAATAGTAGGAGTTATCGTCATTATAATACGGTTTGCTTAATGGAGCGTCAAAGCAATAAAACAATGTAAAGCATACTTGTCCCTATATAAAAATTATATCGCTTAAATTTTGAATTTTAGTACTATAGATACTATCTTACCTTTCAAGAAATTTGACACCTGTTGCCTTGAAACACAATCAACAAACACAAAATAAGATTCTTCTGTTTAATTCTGCACTATCATTGCTTCTTTATTTCCAATGAAGATGGTGAAAACGTTCTGTTGTTTTAATATAAACAAATAGCGATCGTTAACAAAACACTACTGCAGATTGTAATAATTATTAAGATTAACGAAAACTTTGTGTCTCGCGTGTCAGTGGTCCTGTAGGATTCTTGATCGGCACAACCATCTGCCTCATTTGATAATATATGACTGGATATTTAGCGTTTATATAGGTACAGCAAAGGGATAGAGCCGTTGGCTTGGGATTGTTTCCCGCTTATTCCCGACAATGAAAGCGCATGCCTTGGAATTTCAATGAATGAAGACAGCTATCGTGCTTGAGTTTTATGAATGAACGAAACCTACATATATAGCTCTGTTTAATAATATTATTAATAAAGATATACAAATGCAAATTTTCTAATTAATTTTGTATTGTCTATAAACTTGGCATAAAATTGAAAGAGATAGGGCAGAAATTAGAGTTGGGTAACTCAAATCTGAACCGGTTCAAAGAGCCGACTTCGACAGAAGATCCGTGAGAGCCGACTCACTTTTTTTTGAGCCGACGGATCAACGGATCCGCATAGCTCAGTGAAACACTTAACACACAGAAGCACATTTTACACTTACGTATCAGTTCTTGCTTTGATGCATCTGTCACATGTTTGGCTATGCATTCTTGATTCTATACAGGTCGTGATATGATTGACTGAACTAGATAACTCAGTGGCAGACTGCAGTAACATTAACATAATATTCAGAACTCGGCTCTTTTTGAACCGGTTCAGTGAGCCGGCTCACATACGGGATCCAGATACAAAGGTGCAGATCACTAAAAAGACCCGTTTTTCCCATCTCTAGCAGAAATATTAACTAGGTGCTTTAAATTAAATGTATAGTCTCTGGCCATATTGTTAGACGCATCTTGTTTTTTTTTTTGTAATTTCGTTTTCTTGCGGCGTTTTCGGTGTTTCTGGGTATTTTGAAAAATATGTTTCCAAAATTTTTGTCTAGATGTACTAAATTGCCTTAAAAGCTAATCTGAATATACATAACTAATAAGTACAACAAGAAGATAACTTTATTAGCTCAGTTATTTCAATGGACACTTTGGATTCTGACAATGTACCTATAACCATGATTGCATTCTATCTTTATCACGGTGCCTATTCATTTTGTTTATGTCTTCTTTGTTACACTCATTAATTTATTATGTTTAGCTGTTTTAGCAGTATCATAACAAGGTCATGATCGCCCAGGACGAGATTGAAATTTTGTGCCCCAAAACTAAAAGAATTGACAAGTTTATGAATTGACTACATATCTGTCATCCATCACGTATTGAATAAAAAATAAAATTTGAATTAATTATTTCATAATTTTTAATGCGTGATAAAAGGGCGTTTTTTAGTTTTTTTAAACTACATATATTACCAATGTATGGTATATTTACCAGAGACCAATTTATGAAACCAATTTAAAATCACCTACGTTTTTTATTTCTGATCGTATTATTTTGCATACACTCGTTTCTAAATATAAATTATTTTCGACGGGGAGTCCAAGCTTTCCAATGTTAACATACGTTTGCATCGACAACTGCCTTTTAAAAAAAGTGTATCATTTCCGAAGTAATCATTTTATATATCTACCTATTTGTTCAAACCTTGTACTTTCGGTCACAGGGGGGGGGGGGGGGATATACTCTTTACCGTATATTTTCGTACGATTATAAAACAATATTTTTAGAAAACTCACTGTGGACCCTTTTCAAGTTCCAACGATATGCTATACATGATAGAAATATATAATTTTTTTAAGGTCTCATTAGTGGTCGCAGCGAACGCAATTTTTTTAGTAAAATAAACCCTGGAATATCTGCAGACTCCAATACTCCTACCATGCATCACATTTCAAGTTTCTAAGTTGAACCATTTAGGAGCTAAATACCTATAACAGACAAGTAGACGGACGGACAACGGAGTTTTGGTACCCATAAAAAAGATTATTGTACTTCAGAAATCGGGCTTTGAACAGCCTTATTTTAAATTTTCACTACGCATTTTATAAACGATAATAATCAGTGAAATATTTGAATTGGAAGCTAAGGTGATGTTTAATTTGAATTTAAAATGTAAGATGTTCTATGTATTTAAAATTTTATTGCTCTTTTTGTGTAGTCATGCGTACTGGATTTCTTAAAAATATATCACAGTATCGTAGAACAAATGAATGAATATCACCATACAAAATTTTATATTGTTATAATTTGACATTTAATTACGTATATCAAAATATATTTTCAATATAAAACATCGAAAATAATTCAAAATGTCGGATGAAGGTGAAGGCGGAGAAGAAGGGGAAGCAGATGCGTACCCATATGGCGTAAGACTTTACAGCAGATTTTTTCAACAAAACTAACCAGAGAAACGTTCTTTAAATGTTTACAAAAACTGACAAAAAGAGAGTTTATAAATTGTTCTTGACGAGAAATATTAGTCATAACTTAGCACAGATTTGATTTTTGTAATCTGTTAGTAATATTTTCAAATGCAACTTCCAGTTGACTTTCGGTTATTAGGTAAAAATTATATAATTATGGATCGAATGCGGGTCTGAAAATTTGTATCCACAGAAAATAAAGTTAAAGACCGGCTTGATAGACAGATTATTAATTTATAGACGCTCATCAGCCCTTATGTGTGTATTAAAGAATCTGCAAGTCAGCATAAACAAACCGAATGTATTGGTCGAGCGCTAATTCCCACAAAACATTGCAATGCAAATAACATTCCAATGTTTTCCCTGAGAGACTGAAGACAGGGTCTTATCTTTACGTTTATAAAGTTAGAATATTTAAAATGTATTTAAAATAATTATAGGAATATGAAGGTGGTCGAGATGTTTGTCTTGAACGTCACGGTTGGGGTAGTGCATTACTTCCGAATGGAGATATTTATGAAGGATTGTATTATCACGGCAAACGTCAAGGAAAAGGACTTTATTGTTTCAAGAATGGAGCACGGTACGATGGCGATTGGCGGAAAGGACTAAAGAGTGGCTTCGGAACATTTACTTATCCCGATGGATCAAAATATGCCGGTGACTGGAAAAAAGACATTAAACACGGTTTTGGAGCATACTATTACGCGAATGGTGATGTTTACGAAGGCTCCTGGTATAAAGGAAAACGTCATGGGCTAGGTACATACACTTATGCTAAAGATCATACCAAATTCTTGGGTACTTGGATCGAAGGACGGCAACAAGGACCGGGTAAATTGTTACATCCTAGACATGTTTATCACGGTAATTGGGAAAACAACATGCTGAAGGGATGCGGTTGTTATACTTTTGATTTGAAATGTATGTTACATGGATTTTATATAAATATGCGAGATCCCAAATTTGATTATGTTGGAGCTGATGAAGAAAAGCCTGATGATAATGAAGGTGAAGAAGGTGAAGAAGACGCACAAAAAGGAATTATACCAATATGGCGTGCAAGGAAGGTAACGGAATATAAAAGTGAATTGTTGCCGTTGGAACCAATGCCGCTTCCAGTTAAAGAATCAGCGGAATCGTTGTTAATTATTACGCCAACAATATCCAGTGATGATATGTTCCACTTTCCACCATCAGTTGGTGAAGAAGGTGTCCAAAGCATTTATGCTGATCCGTACGGATTAGGAATGTTGCCGGAAAAACTTCCGTCTGAAATTGAGAAAATGGGTTTACTTGATGAGAATAGAAAAGAAAATTCACCTAGATAAACTGTAATGAATTTGTTATAAAAATGTTATAAAATAAAAAAAAAATCATATTCCTTTTTATTAATCACAGATTAAGGACTATTTCATAACATATTTGTTTTACAACTTTTTTGGTTTCAACATGTAGCTTGGAATTTTGTGGAATTTTAATTTATCAAAATTTTATAAGTAAAACGAACTTAGTTATTTTTTGTCTGAAAATGTTAAGCAATCACTTTATTATCGTCAATGTGGCTCATCTATTCAAAACATGTCTTTTCTGTCGAATGTTTTACTAATTCTGCGTACAAGGATTATTTATAACTAATGATACTTGTTTGGTCCACGATATAACATACTTTTGTGTATATTTCAAAAAATACTAGGTGTGTTTGGTCGATATTATTATAAAGAAAATACTACTGTATGAGATATAAATAATCATATCTAATTCGTTTCTTTCCGTTCGTTATATTTCTTAAGAAAATGTAATTTTCTATTTATTTGCAACTTGCACAACAGGTATAGTGTGTAAGTTGTCTGCAAACAGATAATTAAAAATGTATTTTAAGATTTGGTAAAAATAAGCTATTTGATATTGGTTTTATTTTCTTCCTTCTACATAATTAAGCATAATACAATTAGTTTTACTTTCTTGTAAAAATACACAAATTATGACGTTAAGTATATTGTAAAACGACTTAGAACCAGAATAATTTATTTTTAAAATAGCCACGTTTTCATAAGAAGCCATTAAGGAAACGAACCTTGAACTAGCGCTGCCAGAACGTTACTTTTGAAACGTTTTACGTTACTTTTGACCCCTACACGTTACATTTACGTTACACAAAATGTTACTCTTGCGTTAGATGTCGGATGGACTTTTAAAACCTTAATTTTTTGGAGTTCAATAAAAAAATCTACGTGAAACGAAACGCAAACTCAGACGCTTGTCGATTTCGTTAACCTCTACATAACATACCATTCAAATAAAATGATAATTGGAGTCTATAAAAACATAATTGTGTTTATTATACTGAAATGTAAAATTTTTATAGAGCAACACTTTTACGGGGAAAACGTAACTTTTTTTAACACTCTTAGGTAACTTTTTAGGACAGGGCACTGGCAACACTGCCTTCAACAGGAACGTGCCTAAACCAGTCATATTTTAGCGCGCCAAAAGTGCATTGGATTATAACGAATTGGACATTTGGCGTCTTGAGCAGGGGATCTTATATTTTATCGTCTTTTTAATAATTTATAAAGTTTTTATTTATACAAAATGGTCGGAAAACCCAAAGATAAGAAATACGTTATCAAAAGAGGTAATTGGGCATTTATAGAATTGCGCAATTTTTATGTATGTAACGCAATCAGTACATTTTTCTTTGTTTTAGATGGTCGCAGAGAAGAAGTACATTTTGATAAAATAACTTCAAGAATTCAGAAATTATGCTACGGTTTAAATATGGATTATATAGATCCCGTAAGTTTATAAGGTTATGTGGTTTGTTCAGCCACACGCAATTTTTCATGCGACTGCAAGTTTCTTAAAGATACTTGATTTGACGTGATGTTTCATTTTTATGCAGGTTTCTATTACTCTAAATGTAATAAGCGGTATTTATCCGGGCATTACGACCGTGGAATTGGATAATTTGGCTGCCGAAACATCGGCCACTATGACAACTGACCATCCTGACTATGCAATACTTGCAGCTCGTATTGCAGTTTCCAATTTGCACAAGGAGACCAAGAAACACTTCAGCGGTAAGACAAAGAACTCTAATATCCAAGTGTGTAGGCTTTCAGGGCCGGCATCGGTCCAAATCTTGGTTTTCGAACTCCATGACGTTTCATTTATAACTGCGGTGGACATTATCAAAGGTGATGCGGCAGCCGACGAAGTGGGCTGCCTAGAACACTTCGCCGGCTACCACATCGCCTTTGATAATGTCTACCGCAGTTGAAGACGAAACGTTAGATAGAAATACCAATAGACCACGTTCTACACATCCGGAAACTAATCAGATTTGGAAAGAAATTTTAGTTTAAAAATTGGCTAGCTTTGAACGAGAAATGTATGCAAATTATAATGTTTAGTGCAATCGAGTCACTGCCCTAGATTACCAAATTTTCTATTAGCTCATAACTTATAAAAGTTGTTTTCAAGTTAACGTGATAGTTGGCGTAGGGAAATATGTAATCTGCGGCCTTGTTATTAATAAATAAATTTTAATGTTAATAACTTCTGTTGTTCATTTTTATAGTTAATCATTACATTACATAGCTTAGTAAATCAGCACAGAGCACAGTTTGAATATAGTATATCTTCTTTCCAGATGTTATTGAGGATCTTTACAATGTGAAACAAGAACATACTGGTAAAGCAAGTCCAATGATTTCTGATTATACTTATTCTATTGTAATGAAAAATGCCAGTCAACTGAACTCGTCAATAATTTACGATAGAGATTTTTCTTATAACTATTTTGGTTTTAAAACGTTAGAGCGTTCGTATTTATTAAAAATTCATGGGAAAGTGGCCGAGCGTCCTCAGCACATGTTGATGAGAGTGTCGGTAGGCATTCATGGAGAAGATATAGACGCAGCGATCGAGACATACAATTTATTATCGGAACGCTATTTCACTCACGCGAGTCCTACTTTATTTGCGGCGGGTACACCGAGGCCACAGCTGTCTTCTTGTTTCTTATTAACGATGCAAGAAGATAGTATTGAGGGTATTTTTGATACTCTGAAGCAATGCTCACTCATTTCGAAAAGTGCTGGCGGTATTGGCTTGAACGTTCATTGCATCAGAGCACGAGGAACGCCCATTGCCGGTACGAACGGTGTGTCGAACGGTCTCGTTCCGATGTTGCGCGTTTACAATAACACCGCTCGATACGTAGATCAAGGCGGCAACAAACGTCCGGGCGCATTCGCTGTTTATTTAGAACCGTGGCACGCAGACATCTTCCAATTTTTACAGTTGAAATTAAATACCGGTAAAGAGGAGGAACGCGCTCGAGATTTGTTTTATGGGCTTTGGATACCAGATCTGTTCATGAAACGTGTAGAAGCCGATGAAGCATGGTCTTTAATGTGCCCTCATGAATGCCCTGATTTGCAAGAAACTTGGGGAGAAGAATTTGAGAAGTTGTACTTAAAATATGAAACTGAAGGTCGGTATAAAAAGCGCGTGCCAGCGCAAGAAGTGTGGCGGGCAATCACTAAAGCTCAAGTTGAAACGGGCACACCCTACATGCTGTACAAAGACACCTGTAATCGTAAAAGTAATCAACAAAATTTAGGTACTATTAAATGCAGCAATCTGTGTACAGAAATTGTTGAGTACACTGCAAAAGATGAAATTGCAGTATGCAATCTTGCTTCAGTCGCTGTAAACATGTTTGTGAAACCTGATAAAACGTTCGATTTCCAAAAACTGAAAGAAGTTACAAAAACTGTTACCAAAAATTTAAATAAGATTATAGATGTTAATTTTTATCCGTTACCAGAAGCTAAGAACTCCAATATGCGGCACCGACCGATCGGCATAGGTATTCAAGGTTTGGCAGACGCTTTTATTTTGATGCGTTTTCCTTTTGAAAGTCCAGAGGCTGCGTTATTAAATAAACAGATATTTGAAACTTTGTACTACGGAGCACTAGAAGCTAGTTGCGAGTTAGCTGCCGTACATGGCCCGTATTTAACATACGAGGGAAGTCCGGTTAGCCGAGGCATTTTACAATACGATATGTGGGAGGACAAACAGCCTACGGATTTGTGGGATTGGGCTGCTTTAAAAGAGAAAATTGCAAAACACGGGATCAGAAATTCACTTCTTTTAGCTCCCATGCCAACGGCGTCGACGGCTCAAATCTTAGGAAATAATGAATCTTTTGAACCTTACACTTCGAACATTTACACCAGGCGTGTTTTGTCAGGAGAATTCCAAGTCGTTAACCATCATTTATTGAAAGATTTAACAGAACGCGATCTCTGGGATGATGAAATGAAGAATGCAATTATTGCAAATAGAGGTTCGATACAGAACATACCACTTCCAGATGATTTAAAACAGTTGTATAAAACAGTTTGGGAAATATCACAAAAAACAATTATTAACATGGCTGCCGATCGGGGAGCGTTTATAGACCAGAGTCAGTCGATGAATATTCATGTGGCAAAACCGAGCTACGGTGTTTTGACATCGATACATTTCTATGCGTGGAAGGCTGGACTTAAAACTGGCATGTATTATCTCAGGACAAGACCTGCGGCCGATCCCATTCAATTTACTGTTGACAAAAGTAAATTGAAAGTAAATGTCGAGTTACAAAACGGCCAGTCGAATGGAAATGGAATCTCTTCGTCTTCGCCTAGTGCCGAAGACGAACAAGCCAAAGCAGCAATTATGTGTTCACTGAAAAATAAAGATGATTGCATGATGTGTGGAGCTTAATGAAAATATATTTTTTTGCACGTTTTTTTATCATTTATATTAAAACATTTGGAATATTTAAAAAAAAAGTTATCTTGAGGAAAATGTAAACAAAATTAATGGTTGGAGCTGATATTTTTATAAGGTAGCTTTAGAAAATATAAATCATTTATAAAGAGACATAACTGAGCGAATTCATATACATCAAGTATGATTTAATGCTCTCCTCTGTGCACATCTTATTGAGAAGTGGTTCCTTATCTACCTCAACATTTGGGAAAAACATTTCACAACTAATTCACTCATTTGAACTAGCTCGGTCAGCCAGCTTAGTATCGCTATTATTGACGGCCACTAACAAGGAATATTAACTGCTAATAGAAGCGACTTTGGAGTAGCTGCAGGATATCGCAACATTTTAAACATTAGTGGTAATTCGGTCATGTAGTTTGCAATTGTGATACTTGTTCTATGGTCCAACATTTTGAACAGAAAATCACAGTTTTCTACAAACATTCTTAGGGTAATTGTCTTTATGGCGTTGTCATTATTCAAAATATCGCGGCATCTAGGATAATCTCCGGAAAAAGTGTGGGCCTTTTTTTGTTGTTTCTTTTGCCACTGTTGGTCTTGTAAAGGTCTCGAATCTTTAAGGATGCCGCTGATTCTTTGAAATTCTTTCAGCCGAGTATGATAGCTGCATTGTGAAGCTGAACTGCAACGTACCAACAAGTAATCAGTATTCCTAGATTCGGTGCCGCTGACTGACTGTTTCTCGCCGATGTTCCTAAAGTACTGTTTGACGTGCTGATGTTCCTAGGTTTTGAGGTGTGCGACTGTCTAGAAGTATGCTGGGTGCTTCTAGGTAGTAATGAAAAAGAATTGCTTCTTTTAAGTTTTGGAATGCTGAAGATGTCGCATTTGATGGATGTTTGGACATGATGGAATTTCACTCATTTTTTTACAATTTTAACTCAAAAATAACTCGAATACAGGCAATTTTAAGCTTTCAAGATAAAATTTTTATTTTTTTATAAATGATATTATCATTCATAAAAAATTAAAAATTTTAATGGAGTAGAATTTTATTTTATAATTTGAAAATATAATTGTTGCTTTTTGACGCAACATTCACTATAATATAAGTAAATATAAATAATTTTGTGTGGAGATTAAATTGTATTAATTATATCGTATTTTTATAATAAAGTTAATGTTTTTGCTTGAAATATTTTTTTTTGCTGTTGGTAAGAAGTTCGGAAAGTAACCTGACCCATTATTTATCAAAATAAATGACAAGTGTTTGAACAGTTGGAAAGCATCTTTAGAAAGATTGAAATTAGATTTTAGGAAACGTTTTTTCTGTCAATAAATCATTTACTTCTTGACGTTTTTTAGTTCTATTGCACTTATTAATCGGCACTAAAAATGAAGATCAGCTTTAATTAATGAATCCTGCGTAAACAAATTTATTTTTATAATTTTATTTTTAGAAAATAAAAATGGATGAAATGGATTTGACAGAAGATGCTACAGATAATAGTCAAAACATTCAAAATGCTGATGAGGTTTTGTTAACTTTAGCAAGTGATTTTAATCCTCAAAATCAAGACAGTGAGACAGTAAAAAATTCACAAACTGTCGAAACGGACAACGAATTTAATAATGAACAAATGTGTGTGATTAACGATAGCGAAAAAACCATTGTCAATACAAGTCAAAAATCCTCAAGTGCTGATTGTTCTACTCAGAATGTAGACAGTGGAATATCATTAGAGAAATCAGATACTATATCTAGTGACGAAAATAAGAGTAGTGCGCTTTCAGTAACAGAAGGTATGCCCTAAATACTACATAATTCGTGACTAGTTACTCAGAGTTAAGCTTTATATTTCTATTTTAGTGTAGTAGAATCTTGATTAATGAATAGTTGAAAAACTCGAATAATGTAGGTTTTTTACTGTAATTTGAATTTGATCAGCATACATTGAACTTATTGTAATTATAATAAAAAATAAACGACCATTTGAAATGGGTACCTACAGTGATGAATTCACATTTGTTTCAGAGTCCTCAAAATTAAATTCTAACACCGAATTGTCTCCAACAAAATCGAAAACTGACAATAATGTTAATGGTTCATCTGTTGATAATCCGGCTCCTGGAATAAGTGGCTTATTACAAGTTGAATCGCCTGCAAACGGTGAACACATAATTCTATATTGAAAGATTTAAAGTAGAAAAAAGTTGCTCATAAATACATTCTTAATAATGGAAAGGTGGACAAAATTGTGTGTAGTATATTTACTTCAATTGTCTACGTTTTTTTAACTACGTATTCAATTCTTAGAATTGTAGAGCTTCGAGAAAGTAACTAGGCAATAATACAGTAGAACTTCGATAAGTTAAAAACCTTTGTAAGTTAAACATTTTTTGAATTCCCTTCCCCTGAAAGCATAAAACCTCCATTACTGAAATCATAAAACCTCGGTAACTTAAACAAATATTTTGAACATCGCCCTCGATAACTTAAAATATTTTGGTGACCTCCATAAGTTAAAGTATTATCAGTGAGTCATCCAAACAAAAGGTTTTTACCAAGAACTTAATTGATTTTCACTTTAGTCTTCCACTAAATCGCTTTACTGATTTCTTTGTTTAAATAAATAAATAATCAATTCTAAATGAATAGATAAAAATTTATGTCACCTCTATTGAACTAAATACATCCTCTATAAAATCCACAAACCTCGGTAAGTTAAAAATTTTACTCTGACGACCTGTCTAACTTTAACTTTTGATAAGTAAAAAACTTGATAACGTAAATTTTTAACGTTTTCCTTGGATTTTAACTTATCGAGGTTCTACTGTAGTAAATATATTACCCATGATTTTGACTACCGTCCCATTATTAAGAATCTATTTAACAAATAATACGGACGACGACAATGCAAGTTAATAAATTCAAATTCCAGGTGAAAGTTCTGCAAGTAATTCGAATACTCGAGTCGGTTTTTCAAAACCTAAAATGAATTTAAAAAATCGCAATTTTAGAAGAAAAAACACTCGCAGCCCCGATCTATTTAGTAGCAGCGATGAAGAACAACCGCCTGCAGATGAACCGAGTGCCAATGCCGGAGAAAGCAGAGATGATGACGTGAATTCGATAGATTTACGATTATCGACATCGCACACCGATTGCTCCAGTGATTCAACATGTATGACGACGGAATCTGAAGAGTCTCATCACGGCCCTAGTTTACAGATAAATTTTGAAAAGATATGTAATCCACAACTGAAACATACTTGGTTTGTGCTACCGGAACTTTTGAGACGACAAGTCGGTTTTAGCGCGAAGTTTAATTCTCACGTTCAGTTTCAACAACGATATTATGGCTCACTGCATGCCGTTCAACGCTTAGAATTGATGTCGAAGTTGAAATTTCACGACGGCTGTGTAAATTCCTTAGGATTTAATTCGACGGGATCGTTGATCGCGAGTGGATCCGATGATCTTCGAGTTGTGATATGGGATTGGGCAAGTGGAAGACGAAAGACGTCTTTTGTTACTCGTCATAAAAGTAATGTGTTCCAAAGCAAGTTCTTATCATTGAGTTGTTCGAGTGAACTTCATATTGTTACGAGTGCTCGAGATGGCCAGGTAAAGACTTCAAAAATTTTTTTTACTGTAAGAATCAGAGATGTCTATCTCCTGACCGTTTACTGGACATTTCTATAGGAAATTCCACAGACTGGTTCATATCCAATGAATTTCTCAGAAGCTTCTTGTCTGGCAAGAGTATCTGCTCTTCCATTGCCGGGAATTCCTTCACGACCTGGTACCCAGATAACACAAACTCGTATAAAACGGTTTAATTTAATCCGGGTTTTATATAAATTCATAACTGCTTGGTATCCAGCTTGATTCTAGCACATCCCAGAAGCAAATGATTTTTATCAATGTTGGTTAAAATCTAGGGTAGTTTAAAATAGAGATGCTTTTGCAGGTTTGGTTGTGGCAGTTAAGTTCGGAGGGATTACGTGGTTCGCGTCAATTAGGTGCCCATAAAGGAGCGTCACACAAGCTGTCTTTGTTGCGAGAACAACCACATGTGGTACTTAGTTGCGGGGAAGATGCCTGGGTACTCAGTCATGACGTACGAGATACTAGAGCTAATAAGTAAGTGTTTTATTTTTGATGTAGTCAGAAAACTTCGGATTTATATCACACTTTCTGGTTTAGTAGCTACCATTGTCGGTAACTCACAACAAGGCTTTCGCAACACGCGCTGTATCGTCACGCAGTCAATTGTTTGTTACACTGTACATTTTTCTTTTTTAGGTTAGTTTCAGTCAAAGATGCAGAAGATGAAAGAGTGGCGCTGTACAGCATCCACTCTAATCCACTTAATTCTTATGAGTTCTGTGTATGTGGACATGATTATGCAGTTAGTGTATACGATCAGAGGAAACTGCCCGATGATGGTGTACCGCTTAAGAGATATTTCGCTCAGAACAGTATGGTATGTTGATCGTTAATTTTTTCTACGTATTTCCAGTAGGGTTCTACTCAAAAGAATTTAAAAGATTTTCCAAATCTTAGTTTACAGGCTTGTAGGTCGTGGTCCATTGGTATTTCTACTTGAAGTTTCGTCTACAACTCCAGTAGACATTATTAAAGCCGGTATGGTAAGACGATGTCCTTCTTCACGATTCACAGATAAGTGTCGATAACTGGTGTTATTTCATTCTCGCAATCTTTGGTAATGTCTGCGGCAGTTGTAGACGAAACTTCAGGTAGAAATACCAATGGACTACAGCCTACAAGCTCGGAAATCAAGATTTGGAGCAATGCCAGCCTAATTTTGACCAAAACCGAATGTTTTGCTGAAGGTTTAATTTTTTGCGGAATGTAGCTGAAACTTTGGTCGAACTCAACATATAACGCTACAATGTCTGGTGACTTACTGTTAATTAATAGCGTCAAAGTGTTGTAGGTTTACTTACATTGTATGTGTCTTTTTTTAGAGAAATCGTTATATAACGGCTGCAGTCTACAATTACACCGGAACTGAGATTCTTGCTTCATACAACGAAGATAATATTTATTTGTTTGACACCGCCGTTGAGGGTTGTAACTATGTACAAAGTTATATGGGCCACAGTAATAATGCCACAATAAAAGGCGTCAATTTTTTCGGACCGCAGTCTGAATTTATTATCAGTGGCTCAGACTGTGGACACATATATTTTTGGGACAAAAAATCTCAAGGCATTGTGCAGTGGCTGAGAGCTGATCGAGTTGCAGTAAGTACAATTTTTTTTTTGATTGAACAGTTGACCACTCCCGGTATCCCGACATTTTGTCCTAAAGGCGGGGATATACTGAACGATTACTAAGTGGTACCTGTTCCTTTTTAAACTCTAAAATTTTCTATAGTATGAGTGATTACTTAATTACATTATGCTCTAAATTGTAATATGTACACTATTCTTTTAATGTGTTTTTAATGTGTTTTTGTGTGATTTTTAAATTTGACCTGTTCTATGTTGCTGTTGCAACTTACAGAATAAAAAATGCTATTCTATTCTATTCTATTCTATTCTTGTTATGCGAATCTCAGTGGACATCGTAGTTTTCACTATTAGTCTTAGCATATAATAAACATTCTAGTAACGATTGATGTGTTTTTTAATTGCAGGTAAATTGTTTGGAGCCTCATCCTCAGATGCCAGTGCTGGCGAGTAGTGGACTCGATTCCGATGTCAAAGTGTGGGTGCCTTCTAGCGAGGAACCTAACAAAATGGCCAAATTGAAGAAAACGGTAAAAACTAATTTAGGCAATGGTAACCGAGATGAGTACAATAACAGTCGTACGATGTGGATGCTGTGGCGTGTACTTAATGGACAAATTCGATCTGTATGTATTCACAATTTGAGTCGTACATGTACAATCTGAAGTTCAGATGTTTTATTAGTGTATTTGCCATATGGCAACATACACTATTGGCATCGGTCGGATGGCGGGACCTAGGGGTCGGATCAAAATTTCTCGACGTTTCATAGCCTCCTAAACACTTTGGCACCATTTTTAAAAATGTTTATATATATATATATATATATATATCATCGCAAGAAGCCTATTTAAAATGGGCCTAATCGGGCCATTTTAAGGGTAGTTTTTTGGGGTTGAAAAATGTTTTTGGACCCCAAAATACCGAAAAAATTCTCCGAATCGTTTCAAAATTGAAATTGAACCCTCTGGTAGTAATTAAAAAGTGTCCCTAAAATTTTAATAAAATCGGCCCGACAGAACCGGATTTGTAAATTTTATGAAAACATTAGTTTGCAGATAGTGAATTATTTACTGAAAGGTGTATATAATTTGGTAGAGAGGTTATTTTGCCCAAAAACCAACTTAAGTTCGCGTAATAAAGCCACACTGCCTGTATTAGCAAATACACTATATTGTCGGCAGGGTTTTGGCACTGCGACCTGGGTTTTTTTGAGTAATTGTAGCCTTGCCAGTTTGAAAATTAGACTCGCGTTCGGAAGGCACTCGGTTCAAATCGTCCGACTACCCGCATTACTTGGGACTTATAATTTCGGCGCATCTACCGTCGGAATAGGAACCCTTATTTTCTTCACTTTTTAGACAAATTAATATCCTTTCTTTCAATCTCCGCGGTTCAATGTTTATTATATTTTTTTAAATTCCTTTATTGAAATAGAAAACGCTCAAATATTAATTTGAAAACAGCAATTCATTGTTTTTCCTTTAAATAAACCAGCAAAGCTCCTAGATCTGTGGATTTTATTCTCAAACTGCAGTGTTCGAATTTGTCTATGTTTTTAATGAATTCTGTATGTTCATAGTACGTTCCGAATACCAGTTCAGAAGACGACGACCACGAAATTGGTGGTTCACCGAGTTCACCTTCGTTCTTAGATACTTCACCGTCGTCAGATTCAGATGCCGGCGAACGCGATACCGACGTCACTTGTTTACCGTCCTAGCCGAACAATCGGTACATTTATTTTACTTCTATCGTTATGTACATCAGTGTGTTACAGAGTTTTTCCTTTTTCAGCTGAATGATTCATCATTTCACCCAGACCATTAGATAGAGTCGAAATGATTCTATCATAATGCGTCGTAATCGTTATTTTTAATATATTGTAGTTTATAAGAAACAAAGGATTTTTTTTTTTGAGATTTGAGACTACAATATTTTTTTAATTTAATTGAAATTTAAAAACAAAGTTTTTTTTGCTTATAACAAGCAACGCATCAAAAATTCTGTTTTAAGAGAGTTTATGAAAAAATATCCTGCTAAGGATCAGAGTACACGATTTTTTTTATGACACTATTTTCAAAAAGTTCTGGTTTTTCTGTATTTGACACTTTCAAAAAAATGATTTGGATCTATTTAAATTCTTTTAGTTGTTTTCTTCAAATTCCACAGGCCGTTTTGAGTAAAATGCTTAAAAAAAGCATCTTTTATTTGAAAAATATTTTTCTAAAACTAATAATAACACCATTATCGAGCTATTCCCGAAGTTTTCAAGTAAGTCTGTATTTTATGGATAAAATTAGTGAAGCTCGCATTAACCACTGCGTTCTTAAATCTAGATGTATGTCGCTTATTAGCGGTATTTATAACCAAGGAGACTAGAGAGGAAGAGACCGAACTAGGCTTGTTGAAAAAATATCGATGCATCGATATTTTTTGCGTGATATATCAATATTTTTGGGCGATATTTAATATTTAGATACATCAATACAAAATTCCAAGTATCGAAAAGGCATAATCAATATTTTTTTCCAATAGCAATACTGCTTGAACACTCGTACATACTACTTAGAATTTGAAGTTCGGTCTTTAAACTCCTTGCTTGTAATGTAGACACTGCGTGGTGGTTATATAACGTCACATAGGTGTTATTAGTGGGGTAAAAATCGATTTATTTGCGTAAAGAATCTACAGAATCCATTTGCGCATTGTGTTTTATGACATCTCAAAAACAAGAATGTGCAAGGTGATACGATGATATTTTGGTGTATTTTTCAATACAATTTTTTACTTGCAGTAATTTGAAAATTCTGGTTAGGGACCGTTCAAGTATTACGTAAGCAGATTTACTACAATTATTTATCCCCCCATCCCCTTTGTCAGCAAAAGTAAGCAAAGTTCTTACCCCCCCCATTGGTATATGCATTTTTCTTTTAGTGTAATCTTTTTTTTTATTGATTCATGAGCAGCAGATATAATTCTAACCAAAAGTAAATAATTACTGGTGACGTAATGACCATCTAGATCCCCCCATGTCATCAAAAATAAGAAAAGCAAAGACCCCCCCGCCTCCCTATAGTGCTTACTAATGCTTGAACGGCCCCTTATTGCGCTTGACAGAATATACAGTCAATCGATCCAGCTCAGTCCGGAATGGAACAGTTGAAACGTTGAAAAAAATTGCAAAATAACCGAACATCTTGATTGAACAAATTCATGTGTTTTCTATTTCGATTGTTTCATGTTAATTCGAGCCGAACTAAGTTAATTCATTGTGATTCTTGTTTTAGAGCTGATGCATTTAAATTTGTCATCGTACAGCTTTGCCATTGTTAGACTTTTTTTCTTTAAAAAAATACGCTGTACATGTTATACAGTTGACATTATTTTTATGTTAATATTAGCTTTATTTATTTTATTTCTTGTTAGCATATATAATTAATAGCTATTTAAAATAAATTTATTTTGTTTGTACAATATGTTTTTTTAAACCATCAGTATGGCTTGGGATTGAAAGAATTTTATAACGTCTGCTTTTATGTAGAAATGAAATAATTTAGAGTTTAGACGTTCATATTCGAATCGCGACAGATTTTGATATTTAGATTTCTTTGGAATTGAAAATAAACAAAGAATCCAAAATCTACACTTGTAATTATTTCCTATAAACAAAATTATGTGCTTATGTAACTAGTATCATCAGATTATAACTGGATTAAAACAATATTACATAACCATTAACCTTTCGTTCTGAATTAGTTAATAGTGCGGTAAAAATGTGTATAATTGTTTAGTGCAAAATGTAACTTTTGAAGCGTATTTTTCTAAAAGATATAAAACGTAGCCATTTTGGAATTTATTTCGTGAGGACGCGTTTAATAAATACATATACAACAATAACAAATAGTTTTTATATTTATACTTTTTGTTAAATATAAATTACATTACAAATATGTTAGATGATCACTATACTTGTAAAGGACAACATAATATGATGATAATGACGCCAGTTGCGTAATAAAACCGAGGTCGGCAGTGTATTCGAATAGAAGACTTAAAGAGTTCGCCTGAAAATTTTCAAAAAAATAATCTCTATTTAAATGGAGCAGGTTTCATCTGATTTTTTGCTTATGGATCCAAAACTTGAAGTCACTGATGAAAAAACACATATAATTATCTTTAGTAAATTGTGAAGCTAACGAATTACTTCAAAGTAAGTAAATTTTCAAACAAATTACTTTATTTA
Source organism: Venustoraphidia nigricollis (assembly GCA_034508555.1). NCBI lineage: Eukaryota > Metazoa > Arthropoda > Insecta > Raphidioptera > Raphidiidae > Venustoraphidia > Venustoraphidia nigricollis. The sequence continues at coordinate 5,787,248 of JAVRKA010000013.1, forward strand.
AGGCCACCATTTGCCAGGATTATCTTATATTTTTATCAGTTCTCTGGGGGTTTGTTAGAGACGGGCAATCGGTACGATCTCAGCTGCTCTTATGTCTCGAAAAACTAATAAATACCGATAGTTTGAGCCAGACCCGCGTATATTTGTAGCGTCACAACGCCGATACACGTTGTTACAAATGCTTTTATTAACAGCGCTAACCAAGGCCCAGTCATTAACACGTGCACAAGTAGGTCCAACAACATCGGCTTATATGAACATAAGATTACTAGAACGGTGACTAGAGGTTTGAAGGACTTGTTTAAGTCGTGTCGAGACCACAACCATATTAAAGTAACTGTAACTATATGTTGAATAAGTGAAATATTGGATTCCAGACATTTTTGGATATAACGCCAGTCAAATTCAGCTCCTCTAGCTCCAACCCATAGAAGGAGAGCGCGTGACAATATTACTTCTGCTGTCGCCCAACCGATACCGGCAGTCAACACTTTACTGTGACCTTTGCCTGGTATCCCTGCCAGCACTACATACATTCCAACAAGGTCAGCTAAATCGACAGTGGACTTCAAAAATTCCTGGAATAACAAAATGTCAGGTTTGTTTATGCAAAATAATCAAGTACTGTTTGTATAAAGCGTGTTTGTTGGATATAAATTCACTTACAGCCACAAAATCAGTCCCGTCACCAGAATCTGTATCGGGGAAAAATGTAGCAAGCACTAACATTTTCGCAAGCTGAGTGAACATGTAGACACAACCTGCTTGAATACATTTCCAAAATGCTCCATATTCAGATCTGAATAAAAAAATGTTAACTCATTAAGCAATTCGGTCAAAAACATGTACAGGATAACCTACAAAATAGCTTGTTTCAAGCACTTGTTACTTACAGTCCCGAATATTTGTAAGTTAAATAGTATGGTACATAAATTAATGCTATACAGTTTCCAAAATGGTATAGTGTCATTTTATTTCAGTTATCGTAATTGCACCAGTCAAAATTAAGTGAGTGACATTTAAAATAACCACTTGACACTTTACCATCGATCAATGATTTCACGTTCTCTAATTTGTCTGGTCGGAAACCTTTTTTTTAGGACACCTATAGTCTATAATCTGTACTAGTGTAACCACCTGTAATTTTTTGTATTAGCGACATCAGACGTAACTTTATAAAATCGTATAGTTTGATAATTTTGGGGGCGCTGTCGACTTTCGTTATTTGATGATTTGAAATCTCTCAGTCTCAGATGTTTTCCATATTAACAATTATTACTAATGACATGTTGAATTTAACGAGCGCCACACCGCTCTGATTTCTTTTAAAATTTAACAAGTAGATGTAACAGTTTACTAATCGAAATAAATACGAGTAATAGAACGGCACTTATTTGCGCTCATTGGACTTAGCTAATAATTTTCTGTTAGTTTCAATTCGTAAATGCTATACAGTGATTCATAGTTCATACACTAATACTACTCAAACTATTATAACCGGCACAGTTTTCATGCTTTTCATTGTTTCATTACCTCGCCGGTTCATTAAAAAAATAATAGAAAACGTTTAAACGTTTTTGTAGTTTTTAGTGTTCTGTGCCTAAAGGGTTTCAACGGAACCCGATTGTTATGGCAACTTTGTTCGTCCGTTTGTCAGGGTTTGTCTAAACGAAATGAGATATCGACTTGAAAATTACGTATATTATGTTAATCCTTGACCCAAAGACGAAAATCATGTTTAAAATGTTGAAAAATTTATTTTAAGGGTTCCGTACATGTAAAAAGGAGGCAGCAAATTTTAGTATGTGGGGTACCAGATATTTAATTCGATTAATGGTTTACAATAGTTTTTTGAAGTGAAACTTCTTTCTGCCACGAAACACGTTAACGAAGCAGCCTGACGAACTACCATTCATCAGCGCTGTTGATATATGGTTGTGCGATACTAGTTGTTATTATTTTTTAGATAAATATTCGTTCCTTATAAGGAGAATCCTTCGAGATTCTAAATAGTACATCGTTTTGTGTAATGACTGTTAGCTTGTACATATAATGTTATTTTATTATCGTTGTTTTGTTTGATGTGTCGTTGTCGTCGTTGTTCACTTGTTCATGTAAATTCAGACATTGTTTTGTTTGCGGCGTGTGCGGCGCATATACCTAACAAAACAGAAGAGCGAAGGTGATCGCGGTGTGTGCCGCGAGACAAATGAACGCGCCTCATCGACTGATGGCCGATCGGATCAGCTGATAGCGGTACCCAGATCAAGCGGTCGTTTAAAACAAAACCACTTTATAAATAACCTAATCAGTCTGGACTCACAAGCAGTTTTGCCTGATGCTGCGATGTGCAGATATACTTATTTTTTTCTGAGTTCCTGACGCTGCAGCAGGAGCTAAAGACGTTTGGCGTTGTACTAACTCGATGCCGCCGTAACGTGATCAAGTGTTTTGCAGCCGACATGCAATTCACTCTCAGCACTTGTTCGCGTCGTTGTTATTTTGTTATTTTTTTCTCTTTGCGGAGATTTCTTTTGTTTTCGCTTTTGTAGGTAGACGTTTTACGGCGGTTTGTGTGGGAATTGAGATGACTTTGGTAACATTTTGTCGTTTTATACATATACATATTTACATCAATTGTTTCGAGTTGTTCAATTGTTCTGTGTAACTAGCATCGTCATGTTGATTTTGAATTTGCAAGCGAGCTTTTTGCTCTTGCGTTGTTTTTTAATTAATATAACTTTTCTGTATTAAATTTTTACAGAAAAAAACTATAGGAGCGTAAAAGTCGTGAAATTTTCTTTTCGAGCTGTCAAGTATTTAATAATTACTCATTTCCGGGCGAGTATTACTACTTCACTTGTTTCGAATATGTTTTTTATATGACTCGACTTTTACTACTCGATCGATACTCGATTCCTCGAGTACTCGCGGACACCGAAATTGTTTTTTGTATCCTTCTATTAGATTTACAAAGAGAGTATACTTACAACGGTATTCACAACATTTTTTCGTATGGGGGGATCCTTGATATATTTCGTAAAATCTCAGTTAATCTTTACTTAGCTGACATGTAAATAACTACATGAAGTAGGATTAATATAAATTAATAATAACTGAAAAGAATACAAGTTTCAAAATTGAAAGATCGTACTGTAATTCGCAAGCTTTAGTTTTTTTGGCATCCTGGACATGAATTCGTCAAACTCTGGATACGGACTAGAGAACCCCCAGACTTGCGAAACTCCGGTTATTGGGATCATAGACCTCTAGATTCAGTTTACAAAAGATTTACACTTGTTTTTGAGAAAAAAAAGAATCTAAGTTTTCTGTTTCGGGTTTTATAACAGTCACGCATTTATGAATATTACTACAGAACACGGCGTAGTGTCAAACAAGAAAGCGTGACTTCACTAACTTAAGGTAGTTGTCGTGGTACAATATTGTCAAAAAGTTATAGATTATACGCGCCACAAAAATATACTAGCTTGTAGCTATTTGATCCATAATTTGTACGCAAGACTGTACCCGTGGAAACGTAACCCATACAGTATTCATATGCATGTATACTTTTCTATAAATTGTTGAACTTGAAACGGTTACTTATAAATAATTAGACGGTCAAAAATTTTTTCTTATTTTTTTTAAACTCATAACAAACGCATTGAAAGACTGTCAGTTTTTGGAAAGTTTCTGACAGTTAGTTCTTCTTTTATAAATAAGAAACTGGTTCAGAACTACAGAGATCGTATACAATCAATGTTAATTATCCAATTTTAAATTGAATTTATCTCAGATTATATACGGTCGATCGACTTCAAATTTTCAGGGTAATTGTATTATCATGTTCTTAATAAGTATACAAAAATTAAGAATTTTCTGACGGTGTGCCTTAACCATGACAACTACCTTAAACGAACAGAAAGCATCCCACAAGCACTCACACATATGTGACTACTTTTCCTCATACGAGCGTATAACATTTTAATAATTGTAAGGTATAATGTTATAACCCGTTTTTATAGTTGCGCATATTCAAATTTCGAATCTGCGCTCTAAAGTGACCAATAGGGTCGCTGGATACACGCCCTGTCTGAATATATCGATCGTCTGTTGTCACCATTAACGGCGTTTGTATAAGGAATCTAGTATTGTGCGATCATATGCATGTTTCGAATAAGCGTGCCTCTGTTTTATTATTTCAGTAACTTTAAAGTACATTCAGAACCCTTTAAAAGTTCCGTGATTTAGTTTTAGCCCAAAAAGTTCGAAGCCTTGTTGCAGATACATACAAAATTTATTTTATCTATTAATCAATTGTTATAAAGAACAATTTGGTCATTTTTTAATCACAACTATTTCATCATTGCGAAAGCGATGATTCCAATAGCCGATTACGTTTTGACGATGAGGAGAGATTCGTTTTTGAAATATACATCCAGTAATAACATTATATTGTAAGAAGTGACAAAATTGCTGTTTTAGGATTTCGTGCCTCAGAATGATTAAAAATAAAATCCTTATAGGAGAACTTTGTTGTCTGTCAAGATACTTTTTATTAGGAACGGCTAGATATATCAAATTGCAATTAATATCAAATACTAATGTCTACGGCTCCATAATCCTGTAAAAAAATTAAATCTTCTTCAACTCAATGCAATAAAAATATGCACTCCTTAACTACATGATTAGTTTTTGTAATACTTGTATCATTGAAAGTGTCTAAAGTAATCGAAAATGGCGCCATCCTACGCGATGATCGTAAAACATGTTAAACTGTTATAGCGTATTTGTCCAACTTTTTTATAGTTTTCAACAACAATCTTTGTTCAATATAGCTATTTGTTAACATCTTAGTATTTTAATGATTCAAAAACATCTTGCAGGTACGTTTACGCATTTGTGATGCTGCTTTTCAATTTCTGTCAAATATTTCTTAGGTTGAGCTTAGGGAATAATTATTATCGAGAAAATTATGTTAAATTGATTCCAACTACGCACCTCAAGCTATAACCAATGTTTCACTGGTGTTGTTGACAGTTTGATTTTCTTTACATTTATGGTGTTATTCTGTACGGTCATGCCGTACATTTTTTTGTCATTTTCTAACAAATTTAGCGACACATAAGTTAAAGGGAGACAGAGTTTTAACAGTGCTGTAAATTTTAACTTGCCGTACAGAATAGCGCCACATAACTCTGGCAGGCTCTTTGTATCCAGCGCTTATTCAATTATAGACGCCTCATTCCGTACTAGGAAACGACGCCACTGTGTAAATATCATGATAAGATAACAAAAAGTGATCCCATATCAACGTGCAGGCATTACAAGTATACGTTGTACCTCAGACTACATATGTTACTATAACATAAATCCAGTTCTCTATAACTCATTTCATGTCGCATTGATATATCGTTTAACTCAGCGGCGTTCCTTTCTGTCTGTCTATATTTAGATTTCTTTATGAAGTGAAACTTCTTAAGACAGTAGGGTGAATTGGATTAATGAGGTTGAAAGGCTAGCGAAAAGACCTGATGTAACGTGTCACAGTAGAACTGTAGTCGACGTTAATTCAACGAACTAATTAAATTACCGTTAATTGTTCATCAATGAATCAACTATTTCCATTTTAAGAATTAATTAGTTGACGGTTCAACTACTTTATCTATTATTAACAAAACGTAAAGAACGCCTCCAATCAATAGATCTTTTCCTCATTCATTCAAAGAATTGAACGAAACCATCATACCAAACCACCGCAATAGTTTATTCTTGCGAACAAACATCTAGCGACTTGATGTGTTCGTTATTTAAAACCAACGATATGCAGTTTGCTATTAAATGTGGTGGAAGCGCAGCTACACTATTTAAATATGGTGGAGGTGCGGGTTTTCCATTGAAGATAATAGGGATGTTGACTATTTTTGGGAAAGTGTTTTAAATCGTGCATAAGTACCTAATATTGCCACAAATATTTATTATTTTTATTTAAATACAACTCAAGCCTTAAAAATCATGTATTTTAAATCCCGTTTCAAATTTCGGTCCAAAACGCCAATATTAGTCGCGTGACGTCACCTGTTCATACCAAAGGAGGCTCAAAAGTTTATACGGGAGCTACCATCCTATAGATGCGTATTCTGTGCTCATAAACGTTAGTAAACTGAGGTGATGAAAAGTTGTTTCATAGTCGTTGCTATAGTCACAAGTAATTTGACGTTTCCTATAAACAAATAATAATAAATTACACACTAAATATTAACCAAGCAATGCAGTTTTTTGACAGCGGCTGAACATATGACGTCATGCGCTCTGATTGGTGTCTGTTGTCACGTGACTTGAGAGTGATTTTATTAGGTTTTATTTATTAAATATTAATTAAATTCCTTAAAAATAAGGAAAAATATAGTGTTTTTTAGTATTTCTATCATAGAAACTACTACTTTTAGTTAAAATTATGTTTTTATTTGTATACAGTCAACATCCCTATTATCTTACAGGGCAATATAAATAGAATCAAAACTGTAAAATTTAAAAATCGAACATTTAACATTTTTTTAATCATTAGTCACTGAGACAGACTGCCTGCATGCGATGTTCCGCTTAGTTTAAAGGGTGTAGGATTGCTGCTCTCTTTTCCAAGTCGCTTGCGACCTCTGTTGTCGAGCGTTTGTAATCCACACTATTTAATTATCTTCCCCCGGTTGGATGATAGAGCTACGCCAATGATATTTGAACACAACTTATTCGACATTAGTGTATATGTGTACATATATATTTTGTGGGGGCACTGTAACATAACCCAATTAGTATATGAGTTTGTTGTAATAACCAAACACTGCACACGAACGGACGGACGGACGGACCGACGCATATCCATGACCGGCCGTTCGCGGGCGATGGACTAGCTTACGGACGCGTCGCCTAGCAACCAATCGTCCACTATCATATCTTCTACTCTGTGGATACTGTATGTCTACGTATCTTTGTATAATATTATGGCGTGAAAATACATATTATATACAGGGTGTAATTTAGAATGTTAAAAGTACAGTAATCCATTGTCAGTCGCAGGAGATACGTTGGTGGCGATACTGAAATATGTCAGCCTAATCAGGCAGATTGGAGCTGGGAGATATGACTTGGAAGTAGGAGTTTTTAGTGTTGTCTTTAATAAGTGGCTTACTACATGCTAGCAGCGGTCTAAAAATGCTAATACATTTTGACAGAAGTTGATTAAGATAAACCAGCAAGAAAATCTAGTAAGTGGAAGTCGCTTATAACGACGTCGCTTGTAACAAGTCGCTTATAGCGAGTTAATTTTAGAGTTCTATGTGCGTCAATGCTTTTAATAGTCGTGGATACAGTCGTCGGTTATAACGACGAAGTCGCTTGAAACGTCCTGCTGAGTTCTGAATCAGACCGGATATAACGGCATGTACAGGTCGAAATGATCGCTTGTTTGATTCCCGATATTTCTGTAGATAATATGCAATAAGAAAAGTTTCTTTTGGTTCGATTACCACACATAAAAATTGAGAAGATGTGAAAATTTCAATTTGTCTAGGTTTATCGCATCTGTGTCTACGATTTGGAAAGATCAAACAAAATTTGAAGACACTTTCTCAAGCAATGTTCAAGGTAAAGAGAAGTTGAGATGACCTTAATATGTAAACAAGTTACATTTGGAGTGGTTCAATAACAAGTCAAAGCCAACGATTTCGGCATACTTTTAGGAATCAAAGACTTCAAATGCTCAGAAAACTGGTAAAAACAAAATATTCGGATATAACGATGCAAATTTGCCGCTCTCTAGGTCGTCGTTATAAGCGACTTTTACTGTTCAATCATGTAAGAATTTTGGTATTGTTAAGAATTTTTTTCAAAAACTTCAAATGTCAACATTGAGTTGTTTGGTCTGATTAACCTGATTATTTACTGTATGATTTGTATTAACTTGAATAATACTACTACGGATGTAACGAAAAAAAATACTATGTCTAGGAAAGAAATATTTGCATCGTTTTGACGTGTTGGATGATACCGAATATAATGACTGTTTTTATGATTTTTTTCTGAGATTTTTCAGCCTTCTAAAGTAGTTATTAGAGTTGGAATATTGATAAAAGAATAAGTTCTTAGTTTAGTTTGTACGGTACTGTATGTAGGTACGTAAACTACGAGAGAACGTAGATGCAGAACGCAGACAAAGAAGCGCGAGAGAGCTAAGTTATCTTTAATAAGACGATCAATTATGATTTTCCCTGTTCCCGGTTAGTTACGACTCACACTTACGACTGTCTGTCGACGTAAGTAGGGTAAATTCGCCCCATTTACTCGACCTACCAATATTTGACAGAATTTTGCTTTTGATTATATGACAACAGTAGTGGTGACAGCACTAGACTCGAATTCGGCAGGTCCGGGTTCGAATCCCGGCGGGGGCAGATGTGGCTGGGACTTTTTCTTACTGCCTCTCGCCGAGAAACGGTAATTCCTGTACCGGCCATCTTGATTGAGGTTTTCCACGGTTTCCCTCAATTAATTCCAGATCAATATCGAGATGGTTCCTTATTTGAGGCCATGGCCGATTACCTATCAAACTCCTAGTTCAAAAATTACCTACCTTATCCTAATTTCCTATAATTTCTTCATTCGCCCATTGCTATTACATAAGTTGAAGTTGTAAAAAATGTAGAAGTGGTAGATGAAAAAATAGTAATGGTGCGAATGGCGTCTGTTATGACATAAAGTCGAGAAACGGACGTTAAACGCATTATTATACCTTCTGTATCGGGTAAGCGCCTGTCTTCTGTTTTTTCGGTCTCTTTTTGGCCTTCGTACAATGTGCAGATCGGAGAGTAATGGAGGCTTGGCTTCCTGCATCCATAATTATGTAGGCAGCCTTTTTTACATTTACAAGAAATGTGCCGGAGTATTGAGTCTGGTGCAGGGTTCAAATTGTTATGATCCTGTACGGCCAGGAGGGGCAAAGAGTTTTGAAGGACGCGCTCATTTGGGAAATTTGTCCTTCTAGTAGGACAGTACCTAACCTTCGTACAAGCGTACTTCCGGACAAGCGCTTGTACACTCTATTTTCAAGACCGCGCTTCTTCCCGGTAACATAGAACATATGGGGGAAGAGCAGTGAGCAAAAATGTAAAGCAAGTCGGGGATACCGTACACAATTTCTCAGCTAAATTGGCTAAACAATCAAATATGATTTATGAGCAATTTGTTGCTCTTGATTATTTCGTTGCCAAGCCGAGTCGGAAAGCTTGTGAAACATAATTCTGACATTTCAGAAAACATGGAAAATGCAAAACTGATATGATTTTCCCAGTTTCCTCTACAAGACTGTAATATGTACATACATATTACGAAGGAGTACGTTAGCTTTTGTACGGCAGGGCAAGTCTCGCGCGAATCGTTCTGGTGTGAGTGACTCTACACTACGTACGGAGCTACGTAGCTCACAGTTGAACGGGAGCTTGTTTTATGGCGCGGCCCGCCAACGTTATAGTATATGTGCTACACTTTACGTGCTACGTGCGTTAGGGCCGACCAAAAAATGCGTACTGGATTAACTCAAAACCAATTATTTATTGTCTTATAGGTGCGTTCCCAGTTGAGAGAAAATTGAAAACATTCGTAAGGGTTGTACACTATCGAATTTGAAATATGATTGCAGTAGAGACATTAAATTACGTTAGATTAAAACAGAACTGTCTTCAAAAATCTACTAAAAAAAGAGAAAAATAACTAAATTTTGTTTAGTGTTTTTGTAACACGTAGTTTGTACGTTATTAATCGACTTCTTCCTTGATATTTGATTAATAAACTAAAAAAATTACTACTTGACCGATTTCGATGGTTCTTTCATTGTGACTTGTGTTAAAAAAAATACAAGCTCAAAAATACGCCTATGTAGGAATTTGTTTCTTGTAAAAAAAGCTTTAAGGGGGTATTCTTATGTGAACGCATAAATTTTACCTCTTTTTGGGGATTTTTTTTTAGACGACAATAACATTCAATCATTTTAATTTTTTTATATGTTTTTGTTTGTATCTTAAACTGTATAAAACAAATTTTTTTTCTATTATTTTACATTTTATATATATATTTTTTTTAAATTAAATTAGATACTAAAAAAAGCAGGTCACTGGTCATGGTAATAGCGGCTGTTCATGTTGTCTGAAATAAAAAAATCGAATGGATCATTGTTCAGCAGGGATGTCGCTATCGTCTCTACTAAAATTAATCAATTTCATTAAAAAAAAATGGCGGATTGTAGAAAGAAAGTTTGTGTTTTTTGTTAATTTTTTTGTTAAAAATCGTTTAAAAAAATAAGAAAATATTTTCGAAAATAAGCAATTTTAGTACGGACGATAACCATTAATGAGTAGAAGAACATATATAAATTTCAAAGCAATCGGTTGAATACTTTTTTTTTAGGACCATGACAGTTTTAGAAAATAATGTTTCCAGAAAAATGCGTTTAAAGTTTCAAGAGCCAACAAGTCGCTTACGGCGCGTCGGCCAGTATATGAGTTGTAATTTATTTAAAACTAGGAATTTCGGTCTCTATTTTTCACAGCATATTTTCGATAGGTTTTACTATTGAAATATGAAAAAAAAAATCGATTTTTCGAAGTGGTCACATAAGAATACCCCCTTAAAAAAATCTAAAAAAAATGTACAATTATTTGTTTGTAACGTAGCTTCCAACTGTAAAAATGTGATCCTAAATAAAACTAGCTTAAAACTTTGCATATTGTCTTTAGACGAAGGACGGGAAACTATATTTCTGAGTGAATAAGAGAGTTCAACTTTTACAGTGTCTTTCATTCTTTTTTATTTCTGTATTGACAGCCCTGTAAATGTATGATACATAAAGTTAGTTATACTCCGGGTGTGTGTGATTGTAACTCAGAAGACGTGGCTGTGCTGTTTGTCCGGTCCGACGATCCTTTGGACTCGACAAACTATATTGTATATAATATTATGTGCCATCAAATGTTGCAAAACGTAATTTTTTTATTACCTCTATCGTCAGAACTATTCGAATGGTAATTGTTCACATTAAAATTATTTAAATGATCACAGGAAAGGAAGATTTGGTTGAGGATCAATAAATAAATAAGCTTTACCAAAGTTTCGCTAATATTGGCGAAACTTTGGTAAAGCTTATTTATTTATTGATCCTCAACCAAATCTTCCTTTCCTGTGACATTCTATTGGATCAACACCACCATATACGAAGATATTTAAATGATAATTTCTTTCCCTTTTTGGCCATACAGAAAAGCTTTTGGTGGCCATTCTTTTCTCTCAAAAACCCGCATTAAGTTACGCTTTCTTTAGTTTGTTTCAAATGAAATGATAGACATTATTATTTAATCGATGTTTTATAGATATTCGCGTTTTTTACTAAAAAAACAAAAAGTGCTTTCTATATGTCAAATTATGATTAAAACGGAAATGTTGGTAATAAGCTGCATCGAAAAGTTCTTTTGTCTATAGAGAAGAGAAATTATCACGTCAGACAAATTCCAGTTCCAGCGAAGCTCTTACAGACGGTTTCAGGTTCCCTTGGGATAAAAATGGCCGCCAATAACAAGGAACTTGACTTAAACAATTGTGTGGGCGGTGTATTGTGTCAGTGACGTCACAACTGATTAACAGCTAATTCGCGCGCTTGCAGACTGTCTCTTATTTCATTATTCGATTATTGATTGGCTCCCGATGGAGTTGAAACAAAACACTGCACCCGATGTCTTGTTTTTTTGTTCTTAATTTTTTTAACATTTCATAATATGAAGAAATAATTGGCTATAAGTTTTGTTTGAAAACAGATCTAAGTTGTATTAAATACTCAGTTTAAACATTGAAGCATATTTACAAAGGTGGACGCAAGAAGAGTCAGCTGATTCTCCTGAGATCTGGAAAAATGGAAAAAAGTTTGAAAATTCATTAAACTTGTTTCATAATCATATTTTTCATTATTAGCGTCTGAAAATTCCCAGAATTTGAACTATTTTGTATGACCTATAATTATTGCAACAGTACAATAACAGTATGTCCATGACTACTCTGCCCCCTTCTTTTGACTTCTTGATTAAACGTAAACTAGATCAGATAGTTCGTTCATACATTAGAGAGAAATGAAATAGAAAAATATCCCATCTACCATCCAGACTCGGGCCCCGGGCTTGTGGGGAGCCATCCGGAACCTTTCGGCCCAGTCCGACCCTAAATTCAGTAACTATCTTTTAATTTAAAATCATGATTTGGAACATATGTATTATAGTCTTAGCAAATAGATTTCATATTAAATTGGTTGAGTGGTTTCTGAAATAAGCGCCTCAAAAACTCGTGAGAGACAATAGTTGCAAGTACGGAACCCTTCGTCTATAAACCGATTTGGTACTTGCCACTGAGTTTTTATATAAAATAAATTTATTGCTATAATTTTCTGCGCTATTTTTGAAGTTTTCTTGGTAGTCTAGCGTAGCATGGCCGCTGCGTGTAAGTTGAAACATTAGCCAAATCCGCTGCACATTCTTCTTTGTTCCTATTACGTTTGCGTATAGAATGTAACTCACAAGCGCGCGCGCGTACATAAGCAGCGTCTGCAGCACCCTCCTGATCTGGACCAAGGATGGCTAAAAAACAAACATATGCAAAGACATAAAATTAATGTGGCTTCACACTAGAGATGGGAAAAACGGGTCTTTTTATAGTGATCTGCATCTTTGCATCTGGATCCCGTATGTGAGCCGGCTCACTGAACCGGTTCAAAAAAAGCCGAGTTCTGAATATGTTACTGCAGTCTGCCACTGAGTTACCTAGTTCAGTCAATCATATCACGACCTGTATAGAATCAAGAATGCATAGCCAAACATGTGATGCATGAGTCATTTGAGCTGACAGATGCATCAAAGCAAGACCTGATACGTAAGTGTAAAATGTGCTTACTGAGTTATGCGGATCCGTTGATCCGTCGGCTCAAAAAAAAGTGAGTCGGCTCTCGCGGATCTTCTGTCGGAGTCGGCTCTTTGAACCGGTTCGGATCTGAGTTTCCCAACTCTAGTGTATAACAAACTCTACCGCAGCGTAAGTTTCGGTATATTCGACGTTGCTTATGCTATCTTATAGTATATGCGGTAAGGGATATATTTTTGTCTACAATATATCTCACAGATAAAGAGAGGCTGGTTTTGAAATTGGATGATCAATTATTATTGAACAAATCGCATCCTTGGTTTATAGGATGTGTGGAACGACGCCACCCCTTCATTACACAAACTACCCTTCTGCTTTATTTCCAGTTCTTATTATGTAACACATTTGTCCGTTCCACGTTTAGCTGTTGCATATGCCTGCTAGTAATTTATCTATACATAAACTTGTGCCCATAGTACTGAAATTAAGGGAGTACTAACTGTATGTAGTACTTTCTTTTACTGTCGATAAGTAATTGTGAATTTGACAATTCAGCGAAGTTCATCACCCTTCTTTTTTCGTTAATTATTATTGTTTTAAAGCGCAACGTCCATTTGTCTGTTTGTCTACTTCATGCGATTTTTATTCCCAGGCAGATACATTGTCTGGTCTGTTTTAAGGCTATATTAAACTAAAATTTATGCCGTAGTTCTCAAGTTATAATTATATTTACCTAAATTCGATCTTTAAAAACTGTTTTTTTTTTTTAATTCAGCATACTGTTAAACATCGACTTTCTCTATAGTGATAACATTAATACTCTGCATTGTCGACCACAACTTTGTTTTGTTTGAAGTTTCTATTAGCAACGCTTGAGAAACAAATAATTATTATAATTTGCACTGATTTTTCACTCGGCACGTGGTAGAACATGATTAATAATAACAAGTAATTAAAAACACTTGAAAATTCTACAAATAATTCTTTATTTCTCGACGATCGTTTCGGACAATAAGTCCATCCTCAGGAGTACAAAAACTTATACTAGTATAAGTTTTTGTACTCCTGAGAATGGACTTATTGTCCGAAACGATCGTCGAGAAGTAAAGAATTATTTGGAGAATTTTCAAGTGTTTTTTAATTACTTGTTATAAATAATTATTATAATTTTAAATCTCGTTGTGATCAGACGCATTTAGACTTCGTCTTGATTAAATAAAATTTTATTGTGTTTTATTTATTTATTTTTTATTTTATATATAATGATCAAACCGATCATTATGGTTTTTCTTTCATCGTCTCACGAATTTAACAGCACTGTAGAACAGGGGCGTAGCTACCGCCGTATTTGCCGTTCAATTATACGGGGCCCCCGGGCCACGGGGGCCCCCAACGTGCGTAAGCAAAAATTAATAAAAACTTCCCAATTTTTTTTTATTTCAGAAATGACAAAAGTCAAAAAAAGCAATTTCTTTTTTTCTCGCGTAAAGCGTGCGTTCATAAAGTTGGCAACACCCTACATCGGTTATCGCGGGCTGCGGGATTTCCCCGTTTAAGTCATTTACTTCAACGGGAGAAGGGCCCCCAAACTAATTTTTATACGGGGCCCCGCCAAGGCACGCTACGCTTCTGCTGTAGAAGTTTCACTTCAAAAGTGTTTATTTTATATTCAGATATCGGAGGAAATGAAGAAATATTGAAAATGTTGCCGGTTAAGGATTAGTTATTAAATGCATTCAATATTATCGGTATTTATTTTAACAGCTGTTTTGTATATGGTAAATAACAAAAACTGCGACCGACCTTTGCTAAACTCAAATTTTACGCACTTCTGCTGTTTGTGAATGGCTATTTGAATATGCCCTGTCTATTGATTTTTTGTATGAATCACTGAATGCATATAGGTGATTCAAAAGTATATAGAACAAACATCGAACCAACGACCTCTCGAGGAAACGAGTCACTGAACAAACGAATGAATTGAAAAATTGAACATAACATTTTTAAAATATTCTCTGTTTCATTTTTAACGACATGTTCGATATTCTATACCTATATAAATGAAAAGAATCAATAAATATATGTTACTAGCCTGAAACCGCGCCTTTGCTATCGTGAACGTCAATTATGTTGAATTATTCGCCTTCATTGCAACGATTATAATGTAAATCGACCTTTACAATAGAATTTTATAATTTAATTGAATTATGAAATATATATAAATTATGTCACTAAAAATTCCTTTTTGTAAAATTGAATCAAAATGTAAAAAATTATTAATACTTTGTATTCACTTATAAATTATTCTTTGAACAGTCTGGGTCTAAATAAATTGATTAATGAATTATAACAGCCCATTTTAATTAAATATTCTAATAGTTAAAATATAATAATAACAAATTATGCTTGCAGGCTCGCATAAATATTGGGAAACCTATCGGGATTTGACATAAAACGATACATCTGATGACAGAAATTTAAACTACAAGCACATTACATTTTATATGGTGTTAGTATCACTATATATATGAAAAATGGCGGATACATTACATTAACCTAAACTCCGCCCATATGTCAAATCTCCATATAGCCTAATTTAAACAGATATTAATTAACTACTTTTTAACCGACTTCAAAAAAAAGGAGGAGGTTCTCAATTCGTCGGAATCTTTTTTTTCCATTCATTTTATAACGCTCCATCAAAATTCATTCATGGATCAGATCAAAGAGTGTATCGAGTTCTATTTTTTGAGTATAATATAATACGTGTACCGAATTTTACTGAAAATCAGCTCAGTGGTTCTTGATTTTTGATATATAAAAATAAGTTTATTTGTGTGGCAGTCGTACTTAGCGCGAGCGAAGCCTTGAGTTGAAGAGCTAAATTTAGTTGACATCGGATTAGAAGCTTAAGAGCTATGGCAGAACAAACAACAGGTGCAGAAGTCCCCTTTACAATTTTATCACATAATGATTAAACGATACTCTTATCGTCAATCAGCCTAGATGCAAAAGACTTCAGTTGACGAGCGTCTGTAATCCAAAATTTTTATTTTCTGAATCAGTTTGATTACCAGGGGTCTAGCTACCGCCGTATCAATTATACGGGGCCCCCGGGCCACGGGGGCCCCCAACGTG
The DNA here is from genome assembly GCA_034508555.1 of Venustoraphidia nigricollis. Lineage (NCBI taxonomy): Eukaryota > Metazoa > Arthropoda > Insecta > Raphidioptera > Raphidiidae > Venustoraphidia > Venustoraphidia nigricollis. The sequence continues at coordinate 5,803,331 of JAVRKA010000013.1, forward strand.
CGTAAGCAAAAATTAATAAAAACTTACCAATTTTTTTTTATTTCAGAAATGATAAAAGTCAAAAAAAGCAATTTCTTTTTTTCCCACGTAAAGCGTGCGTTCAAAAGTTGGCAACACCCTACATCGGTTATCACGGGCTGCGGGATTTCCCCGTTTAAGTCATTTACTTCAACGAGGGAAGGGCCCCCAAACAAATTTTTATACGGGGCCCCGCTACGCTTCTGTTGATTACATAAACGTTTTGTTAATGTGAAAATCTGGCAACTATGTATAGTATAATTATCAAATTTACACAATTTTTATTTATTACATAATAATAGGTCATAGAAAACAAGTAGCTGTAGTGGCGAGTTACAACAAAGTACATGCCAACTTTCTTGCGGTGATTGGTCAAACGGTGTCAAAGTGTATTAATCTTAAACAGTCAAACAAATATAGTATAGATTATAGTGGAAGTGTAAAAAATAAGCATTTTAAGCGTAGTGGATATATATTTCTCGACCGTTTGTATAATGTTGTTATGCATGCATCAATTTAACATATTTGTGTATCCACCTATAGAAAACTGTCAGTTTATTGAAAAAACTACATTCAATTTTTTTTTTGTAAAAAAGTTTTAAGAGGGATCTTTCGGTCAGTTTAGTTTGGCAGTGGTTAGTGACAGAAACATAGTTTTTAGTTCGTTTACGTCATTTATTAAAATAAGTGTTTAAATATATGCACAGAGAATTATGTAAAATGGCATTAAGGATAACTGTGGAGACCGGTGTCAAGGATAGTTATATAAAAGTATAATGTAATATTATTTTATACATTTTTCATGAATAAATGGTTAATTATTATTAGACCGTGATCGAGTGCGTTTCATTAAAATCGTAAGGTACCACAATAACCAAATTTAATGAGCGATATTGTGATTGTTTTCGAAGAATATATAAATTTTAATTTTTGACATAGATATTAAATTATGTGACAAATGAAATTTTAACTCAGCTCAACTGAGACTAGTTTATTTGTTTTGTCATTTGTGTGGTATTTTTGAATGGTGAAGTGTTGTGTGGTGTTTTTGAACTGAAAAATCATAACCCTTTCTTTTTTCGAAGTCGCGTAAAAACACGTGGATTTCATGGAACTGTTCTTCGCAGATTGATTTTAATCGGATCGAGCTATCAGGTTAGTTTTTTAATTATATGTGTACTAATTTCATCATATTAGTAAATATTCACTACGGTATACTTTGTAATATTTCTGTGACTTAGCACCGATGAATGCTGATGGAAATAATTTTATGGTTCTCACTATTGTGAAGGGTCACGTCTAGCGTTAGCTAAAATAAAAATTAGATCTCGCATGATGTGAAAAAACAGTTACAAATGTGTTTTAAGTTTGAGAAATATTGCCTATTTGGATACTGGGTTTATTAGTGTTGAATGATTGATAACTCATTCCGCCGCGATAGTGGAAAGATTCGGGTTTGACAGTGTTTGAAAATGCATTTTTCTAATATAAATATGTAATAATATGTTTTCTTATATGAGTAAGTATCCAACTCACAATGCAATGCATAATTATAAAACGCGTAATAACAACTCAATTTTGCTTCCCAAACCTAAGTCTTTTTCGTAATAGCCCTGAATATTCGGCTTTAAAATGCTGTCTGCCTCCTGACATGAAGAGATTACCATTGTGTAAATTTAAAAGAGTCCTTAAGTCATTATTAATTAAAGCTTGTTTATATTCCGCTAATGAATTTTATGATACATGTATATGATTTTATAATGTATTTTTTAAATTGTATTTAATTTGACGAATCCTGCTTGTTGGCTATTTCGGATAATACATTTATTCTATTCTATTCTATTAATTTCTATAACAGTCCAGAATTACAAGTATATTTGGTATCGTGCTCTAGAGAAAAAAGTGTTAACACTTTTGAGTTTGTTATACAAAAGTGTAAGATACTATTTAATGTACGCATGCATAAAAGACCTAGTCGTACATTACAATGATAAATTTGGACTCGGTGTGGGTGGACGACAGACCAGTCCAGTGAGCCATCGTCAGTACACGGACCTACAAACACACGTGAATACTCAGAATAATTGTTTGGCCGACTGTAGTTATTTATTTGCGAGGGTAGTTTATGCGAAATTCACTGAAATACATAGTCATGGGGTGCAGTTTTATGTGAAATCGAATGGCCGACCTCGCTATGATTCCGCGTCGATGTTGACCGGTGCCCGTTTCACATTCTGCATAATATAACAAGTAGCTGTGTGTCAGTGGTACTCAAACGTTTACAAAAGAAGATCTGGTTTTTTTTAGTTAACGTGTTTCGGTATGGTTTAAATATTTAAAACAAAAACTTTTTGTTACTCAACTCAATTCATCATCTGCACAAAATTATATAATCGGTCCAGTAATTTTTGAGTTTACTTTTTACACACATTTTCTCTCTTTATTATATTAATATATAGATAGAAACTATTTTGAATGCTCCTTTTTGACATACTTGTGTATGAATCGGGTTTCTCTCAGTTCCCAGGTTCTGATTCGAGAATAGATAAAATGATCAATGGCATTTTCCATTAATTATTATAAAATAAAATAAGAATATTAAGCGCCGCTAGGCCCAAATAATCCCTGCTGTTGCCTGTTAGTGATCGTAAAAAAATATTAAATAATATGAATCGGGTTTCATCGGAGTTATTCGGAGAAGTAAAAAGCGAACAGTCGAACATACCTCACGTTTTATCTGAGACTACACCACAAAGCATATTGTTTTGTGGACTGCACCAATTGCCAGTTCATCTCACATATGTAGTAGTTAAAGATGGGAAAAACGGGTCTTTTTAGTGATCTGCATCTTTGCATCTGGATCCCGAATGTGAGCCGGCTCACTGAACCGGTTCAAAAAGAGCCGAGTTCTGAATATGTTACTGCCGTCTGCCACTGAGTTACCTAGTTCAGTTAATCATATCACGACCTGTATAGAATCAAGAATGCATAGCCAAACATGTGATGCATGAGTCATTTGAGCTAACAGATGCATCAAAGCAAGAACTGATACGTAAGTGTAAAATGTGCTTCTGTGTGTTAAGTGTTTCACTGAGTTATGCGGATCCGTTGATCCGTCGGCTCAAAAAAAAAATAAGTCGGCTCTCACGGATCTTCTGTCGGAGTCGGCTCTTTGAACCGGTTCAGATCTGAGTTACCCAACTCTAGTAGTAGTATCATTCGTTTATTCTGTTATAATATATCTGTACCCAAATAAAGAATTTATTATTATTATTATTATTATATTCTATGATATAATTCATCAGCACCTGATTGGTTGTTTGAAACTCTACACAGGTAAACAACAGCCATATCAGTTGGTGGGGATGACTATACTTACAGTTTAATTTTAAAGGTATTGTCCCCATGGCCCTTTCTGGATCCATACAGTTGAGATGTTTTAATACCTCTGCTAAACATTTATATTTTTCTATATATCCTTGTGTATATCTATTATGCCATTACGTATGTATATATTTCTAGGGTAGGCACATAGTAGGCGAAATGCTTCAACTTGGTTTCAACGTAATTTGATTCTGGTCAGGCGTAGAGATTGAGTTAGAAAATAGTAACAATAATATGTTGAGGCCTATGGGGGCACACTCGGCATATAATGGTAAGCTCGTGCAACATTGCAATTCAATAACTTGTCTGTTTGATTTTCATGTTTTGTTAAAATTATTTCTAAAACTGATTAATTATATTAAGGTCCCTGTTCACCAGCTGTTCAGTATAACCCGTTATTCACCCGCATACCTCAATATTACTAGTATTTGGGCACATAAAATGCATGAAAACAGTTCTGAAACACTGTCATTTCTATGAAAAACTTTATTTAATTTTTCATGGTATAATGATTTCAAAACAAACTAGAAGTTAAATATGATTTGACCTAAATAAATTATTTAATCAGATAAAGGTTACAAATATGTATGTTCAAAAAAAAAATTAATTAAAAAAAAACTTGTTGAACAAATTGTCGTTGTCAATATTTTTATTTATTTATTTTAACCGAATTTTGTGAAGCCTAATACTAATCACAGCTAATGAAAATAGTAGTACAGGTTTTTTGCGACTACAGTTAAAAATTTTCCGAAAGCATTTTTTATTATTGTACATAATTTTATCAGTCTTTATGGTGTAAAAATAAATTTTTATGAGCCTTAAATTTATCTTTTAATTAATTGTTGCAACAGAGACGTTTTGTTCATAGTAATCTAACTTTTATAATCTACAATATTATGATAATTCATCTAGCTTTTGACAATCATTGTTAAAAAAATGCGATTGGATTAAGTTCGAATAATAAAAGTTTTTTCTATTTTTGATAGTCTTATAAATAAAATGGAATCTCTATTTGCTTATTACGGATTTTTTTCACAAAAATTGCAATATAATTATGTTATTTACCATATTTTATTTTCAATTTGGAGTAAAGGGTTTCGAGAAAAGTATTCAGTGTAAAAAAGGAGTATTTTAACCAGAGGCGTAGCGTACCTTGGCGGGGCCCCGTATAAAAATTTCTTTGGGGGCCCTTCCCCCGTTGAAGTAAATGACTTAAACGGGGAAATCCCGCAGCTCGCGATAAGCGATGTAGGGTGTTGCCAACTTTTGAACGCACGCTTTACGCGGGAAAAAAAGAAATTGCTTTTTTTGACTTTTGTCATTTCTGAAATAAAAAAAAATTGGGAAGTTTTTATTAATTTTTGCTTACGCACGTTGGGGGCCCCCGTGCCCCGGGGGCCCCGTATAATTAATACGGCAGATACGGCGGTGGCTACGCCCCTGATTTTAACGAGTACGAAAGCCTCTTCTAAAACAGAAAACGTTATTTTTTTTGTGCGGTGTGTACTTTCCAGAACCGTCAAATATTTTTGAGAACTTTAATATATGTGTAATGAAGCCCTATTTTTTTTTGATCTACCACCTAGAACTCGAGAAAAAAAATCACAAAAAAAGCTTATTTTTTCGACGCGCCTGGGTAGTGTAACCCCTTAAGCGGTTCTATCAAGTGATGATTGTAGCAAAAAAGTGTAGTTCAACTCTTTTTTAACAAAGCAGAAAGGCGAACAATAATGTGTTTGGTCGCAGATTACAACAATAATAAGTAGTGGTTAATGTTAATTTTGACTTAAAGCTCAATTTTATAATTTTATTTTCTGTTGCCTAACAAATATTTCTGTTTGTATACAATAAAGTGGAAATCAATACGATTGGAAAAAGTGGACAACGAACCATTAAGCTGTCTCGAGCAAATAACCCCATTTGATTATCACAGTTATCGCGTGCCACTAACTGCAGTGGATGCATACAGCGTGTCCCACTGTTTCCATGCCACCTAAGCAGCCAGGTCCGGCTTTGCCCGAATTTGCAGATTGTCTACTAAAATAGACACATTGTGTTTTCGAGACTTTTTTTTTATCCGGCATTGCCTGGGAATGACAGCTCTGAGACCAACTCAAATATTTTATCTCGATATTTGTGAAAGTAGAAAAAGTCTCCGGCTAGGAGCAGCATTTGTACACTTCACGCCGTGCGAAGTAGAATCACTGACTGTTTCACACTTTATCTGTACGCAGAGTCGCGGGAGTAGAGGGAATACCGATTTTCTGTAGATATTTGTATAGAAGTACGAGTATATGCGATAAAATAGTGAAATAAAACATAGGCAATATTTCTGGAATCATAAGAAATATTTTAAAAACGCTCTTCAGTTAATAGTTTTAAGTTAAATCCGTTCAAACATATGTATTACATACGTAGAATTTTGATATACTCGTAATATAGTATACCTAGATTATTTAAAGTGCTGCAACTTTCGTTAGAATAAAAAATTTAAAAATCTTAGTACATAATTATCTCAGCGTTAAATTATCCCTGACAGCTAGCAGCCGGTAACTGCGTAAACAATAGATTTTGTACTGGCCAAGGTAGTTCTCGTTTAAGGCTGTCGGAACGCTCTGAATTTTGTTTGTGCTGAGACCAAGCGGTAAGGGGCGAGGTAGGCAAACGACATATTGTGGGTGTGACCTTCTTTAGTTCCGTCTCGCTCAAATCATCCGCACGTTTCAATTTTTGACTGGTGCCAACTACGAGGCTAAAAAATTTTATTGCAAGGGTGCCGCTGTCAAAAGATCTAAAAAACTTTAGGTTTGTGATGGAACAGTTTTGTGAAATAAGTACGAATAAGGTCATAGTGTGACATTGAAAACGTGTTTTAGCACAATTAATGCCAAATTTTTTCTAGTAAATCGTACATAAATTACAAAAGTAGTCCATTAAGAGACCTAGATTTGTCTTTTATCTTCCTTATAGAGAAAGAATTTTTGCAGAATGTTGACGAATAAGTCTACAGTCAGTTGACAGCCGAAGCTCTATTTTTGGCTTAAATTCAGAGCGTTCCGACAGCTTTAACGCTTACAAAATGCGGCGTGTAACATTTTAGAACAGACACACTGTATACAATAAGTTATGAAAGGGGGATTGTTTAGCACTGACCACTGTCCAGTTGACATTGGGGGGCGACTGTCGAGTATGTAAGTCGTCTGATGCCTGCAGGGTAACTACAACTGGACATGAAAGTTCCATATACGTTGCACTCGCGTTGTTGGGGGTTCTGTTTTGTATGTACAGACGTCGCGTCGTACTTAGCTCTTTGTCCAAGGCTCACTATTATAATTATTGTTATATAAAATGCATAGATTTATTGGAAACGTTAGTGCGGAGTCATCCAACGAAATGGAGCGAATTATTTTTTCAAGGAGTTTATCAATTTGTTAAGAAGGGATGACCCTTCTTACTTTTCCAATACAAAAAAAAAATAAACAACGAAAATCTGGTAGATATTGGTAACATACGTTTTACAACTGAGGTTATTCATGCAGAAAAAATCGCGCTGAATCAATTATCAATTCCAACCACTCCCATCTTTCTTCGTTTAGAAGTTACGGCGTTTTTAAACTTTTCTAATTTTTTTTATAAACGATTATAAAATTAACAGAGATACAGGGTTGCGGATGATCGGAATTGATTAAGCTTCACTTTTTCTAAAAGTTCGGTGACTATCAAAGCGGCCAAAAAGTACTTGGAGTCATAAAAAGTTCCAAAATTTGCAAAACACATGAAAACATGAAAATGTTTGCGATATTTAGAAAAATACGAAAATATTTCAGATATGTGTAAAATTAACGCGTCTGATAGAAAAAAGGACGCTGAATCGATTAGGTCAAAGTTGTTTAGTAGGTATAGAAATTATGGTCGTTTAATTTGTAAAAAATTAATTAGTTTTAAACGACTATATCTTCGAAACTAAACAAGATACAGCTTGCCTACGATCGGAATCGATTTAGCGTGATTTTTTTTCAAAAATTTATTTTTTCAATTTGAAAAAAAAACCCAAAAATTTGCTAGATATTGTTTAGATATGACTTACAACTGACGTTATCGTTCTAGAAAAAGTCACGGTGGATTTATTCCGACCACTCCGTCTTCTGTATCTTTCTTCGTTTAGAAGTTGTAGCGCTTTTAAATTTTTCTAAAACGGATCGTATCTCTGAAACTAACAGAGATACAGAGTTGCTCATGTTCGGAATCAATTCAGCGTGACTTTTTCTATAAGTTCGATTAATATTAATTAATATTACCCTCCTTAGGAGTGAATTTCAAAAAATCCTTTCCTAGGGCCCACCTACGTTATATGAGGAACTTCTGTGCAAAATTTCTTCTAGACTCGCCGGTGTGTTATCTGTCAGTCAGTCGTTAGAGTTTTATTAAGTAGATATAGAACAAAATTACAGAATCGACCAGTTTAATTCTGATTAGAAGAGGACATGAAGATGGTAACCGCGCTGTCCGTGTTCTGTTTTGCAAAAATTCTTTAAATCAATGTGGGGAACCAAAAAAGGGGTGTATTTGTTGACACACTCAACTCTTTAAAAAAAGCACAATAATAACATGCAAGAGCTAAGTACTTAAAGAAGGGTAAAAAAAGGGTTACTTTTATATTTAAATGTTTCCAGTTGGAAATAATGACATGCATAAGTGGTTTGTTATATATCAATAAAAAAAGGGTACACTCTTAACCCGTGTACCTGATTGCCTAAATATCTATTAATAACAAAGTTACAACACTGACATTATAGTGCCGTATCACTAACTTGTATTACATAACGACTACGATATAATTCATTCATGCACGCTATAGAATATAGATGTCGGAGTTAATTGTGAAAGGTTTTTTGTCAAAGGGTTTTTTTCTAGTTATTTAAAGTGACAGATAACTTAAAAAGGGGTGCATATCAAATGAACGCTTGTTGTGTATAGAGTGCGGTTTGTTTTTGTAATTAAATAAATTGTTGATAATTGTTTTTACTTAATGTTACGTGTTGTACACAAAAAATATTGTTGGCAATACAAAACGTTGCCGACAAAAATAATTGCTCGAAAATCGCATGGCATTTGGTACAATATGATGAGTGTATACTAAGGTTATTAGATACAGAGGTGACCTCGTTGCGTTGGGTATTATAGTGGGGGGATGACGTCATCCAGGGGACTATCAATTGATATTATGTGTTGATAAAAATATACAACGATCTTCAGCTAACGTAATTCATTAACGAGGTAACCTGTGCATCCACCAAATCTTTCCCCTCTCCTATAAACGTTTTTTAGGACGTAAATCACCGATAATATATTATGGCCGCTATATTAAGGTACCACTTTCCTAGGAAATCCCGCCTTGAGTTAGCGATGCCGTAATATTTACGTAATTTACGTCACAAAAACGTATACAATATACATAGAATATAAACAGAGGTCTATTTATTTCTATACACGTGTTTTCTGTGACGTCATTAACCGTCATATTACGGCCGCTATATTGCGGTATCGTAATCTTAGGAAATCAGGGCTGTAGTTGCAAAAAAAAATTCAAACCAGAATACCGCGGTGAAAAATGTTAAACTGATATTTTAAGATTTTCTTATTTTAATTTTCAGTTTTATCTTAACATTTATATTTTTTATGTTTTATTTTAATTTAGTTTTATTTGTGTTTATTAGTTTAATATATTTTTAGTTGTGATAAATGGTTTGGAGTATTCGGTACACGTTTGCCAGTCACCCCTTTTTGTCTGCATCTGTCCTTTAAAAAAGGGTGCTGTAAACCCTTTCGCGCGACAAAAAATCTCGCAAAGGGTTGTATTTGATCAGTTAATGTTGTAACTCAGGCTTAAATAGGCGATAATAATATATTCTTTTATTACTATTGAAAATATATATTGGTACAGATCTTTTTTATGTAAAGGGGTAAAAAGTAACCGAGAGCTGTTTTGATTTTTTTTTTTTGGCACGCGACGATTTTTTCTATCGAACAAAAAATAAAAATGATTGCTTGTACCCTTTTTTTAAGTGAAACATATAATGCAGCCAGTGTTTGAAGGCAAATTGGAAAATGACTTTTTTCGAAATTTTATTTTTTTGTGGTTGTTTCTTGTAAGTATTTTTTTATACATTAGCACATCAAGTAGTAGTGTAAAATGTTGAGTAAAATAATGTTTTTATAATTTAAAATTTGGGAACGAATAAATATTAATTATTTTCAAACTTTTTATTATCAATGGTAAAGTATGCAGAGATTTGTAAGATTTATAATGCAGACACGTTAAAATTAAAAAGCCGGTATATTGTCTACAAGCATAAAAATTTGATTTTTTCAAAAACAAAAAATGAAATAGAAGAAAAGTGGTGCCGAATTACTGCATTGATTTTCGCACTCAACTGCATCGACTGCAGATTTTAGTTCATAAGTAAATTATAAGCCTTTCAATAAGTAATGCACTATCCGCAAATTGGTGTATTTATAAATTTTGTAAGTCTGACCGATTTTATTAAAATCTTAGGAGCACATTTTAGTCGTTCCTGTACCATAAATTAAAAATTTAAGAAATGATTCGTAATTCACAATGTAATATAAACGGCTTAGTTCTTATGCATAGGACAGATACGCTTTACATTGTTTCATTGCTTTGCCGCTCCATTTAGCGAACCGTACTCTAATGATTATTCACTCTTGCTATTTGGTAGGTACCTTACTATAAATTATAAAAGATTAAATTTTGATTCCCGCAATTTTTTTTTGCTTTAGAGTCTTAAAAAAATTTCAACCACTAAAGATGGCCCTTAAAATAGTCGGATTATGTTCATTTTAAATGAGCTTTGTGCGCTGATCGATTTTAATAGGTTTGTCAAATTTAGTTTAAATCGATTGTCATACTTATGCTTGGTTGCAGAAAGCGTTATCAGAAAATTTAATTTTGACAATGAGATTGTGACAACACATATTTCTTCATAAAAAAGCATTGTGAAATTTTTAATCGATTCTGCTCCAAAAATAACTGATCGATTGAAATGATTTTTTGTGTGCATATGTCTTTAACAAAGTTTTTTGGTATAATTTCCACTTCAAAACAGCATTTATCAGCGTATTTTGATCAAAATTTAGCTTCAAAATTGATCTTTTTCTATGTAGGTCAGTCATTTGTTTTTTTTTGAGTACAATCTAATGTTTTATAATATGGCAGGGACTTTCAAAACGACATTAGACTGCTCTGCATGTAATTAAGTGATCACAATCTAAGGCCATTGCCGAATCAAATTTTTTTGGCAATGATTTATGCAACCCTGCATTATAATATAATATGTATAAACATTTTCAAAAATGCTAGCAAGCTGTCCAAAATGATGTGAAACATCAAGATTTTGAGTCCGACCCCTAGGTCCCGCCACCCGACCAGCATCAATTGTACTATGAATACACAAATACATTTAAAATGAGTTAAAAAAGTTCATATTGTTTGGTCGATGTGCAAAGAACCAATGTAGCCTTCATAGATTGGTTGAACTATATAAAAAAAATATTATTTTTGTCGAGGGTTCCACTATGATCTGATGCAAATTAAAGGGGTTAAAATCACTACACAAGGGTTAAATATAGCTCACAGTGCTTTTTTATAGCTATCGATGTGTTTCTCCCTCTCTTCGATTGTAGTATCGAACATTCTCCGAAGAGGCATTCGCTTCGAAGAGAGACAGGTTGCAAGCGAAGCCATCTTGAAATTTTCCACCCCTTTTTTAAAAGCAGCCTCTACGTATAACTTCAACTGTTGCATGTAAATTTTTTTAGTTCGATGTGGACAATCGAACCGAATGGATGATTCTGGATTTTAAGTGATGGCTGTTTTTTTTGTTATCGAACATTAGATTTTGGTGTTTTTTGTATACCTTTTGGAGTTTACACTTTTAAATATACGTTTTTTTGTTACAACAAGCGCTTTAAAATTAAAAAAATAATTGTGGCAGCTAAAAACACCAAAAAAAGTATTTTTAATCGAACAGTGATTATTGGTACGGTAAAGTAAAAAATTTAACGGTGCTTAAAAATATTATTTTAGTCAGTTAATAACCAAATTTGTGATAAAGACCTTCATTCAAAATAAAAATATTATCAGATTGTTGTAAGAAACATTAATTTTAGTGGTGTTTTAATGTTTGGATCATATCACCCCTTCGATTACTTTTGTTTGATGTAGATGCATATTTTAATATTTAAAAAAAAGAGTTGCATCCAGAGAAGGGTTGAAGTCACCCTTTTTTAACAGTGCTTTTTCAGTGATTTGCTATTGTCGAGTGTTAGTTTAGAGAAGGATACAGCTATCGAAGCCACCGTAGTCAAATCAGTCTTCGACCGACTGTCGGTTCGATAGCATCATGGTGGTGTTCTTAAAAATTGTTTTAAAAATCTTTTGATACGTCTCAAAACATTTTTTTTAATGACATAATTGACTTACTAGAAGAATTTTTTTTTAATTTTCATATTTCCAATTTTTTTAAATTAATTTAAAATGAAAATTAACATGTAAATAATATAATAATTGTATCTTACCTAAAAAAATATGTTTACTTCTTATCTTTTAATTTCTTTTTTGCACAAGCAGTTTAAATATTAGATATCAATTATTGTTAAAAAGATAATAAGTAAAAATAAATCATAAAGGATATTATTTTCAAATTGTTGGGATCGATGCATTTATTTGTAGTGATATTTAAACAAATGAAGTAAATTTTCTAAACGTATGAATTATCATAATTTTCGAGACTGTGATAAAAACATATCAACATTGGAAATTGCAATAACAACAAAAATGTATTTTAATATAAAAAATATAGTGAACATTTTTGACAACGGATTAATTTTTTGTGTTGCAATGAAATGGATTACAAATTATTTTTATTTGGAAACAATGGGATATCGTAAGACAATCAAGCATGTTTTTTGTGTTTCAAAAATATACTATTTAAATTCTCTATGTCGTTCATGTCCAATAATTAATCAATAATTAATGAATTTTTTACTGTAGAAATGTGATACCTATTTATATAAAAGCAATTTTGGTAAAGAAATAAATTATTTAAATATAATACTGCTATGCTTTTTTTCGAAAACCAAATAAATCCAACCTTTTGCGCTTTTTACTATTTTGTGTCTTTAATTTTTTTTTAATTATTATTACTAATTTCGTATCTACGATGGTTACTGCATGCATTGATAAAAAAGTTGCGAGCTTAAAAAGTTTTTAATGTCTATTAGCATGATTGTTGTAAATAGTTTTATTTTTTAATATCTTATATTTACGTAAGGGATTATGATGCAACCAAACTGGCATAAGGGCATTCGTACTGTGCAGATGTAAAATATTTTTTTTCATGAAATGCTTACTAATAAGTAACAAATTTTCGATTTGGAGCTATCATATTATATATTAAATTGAAGCTATTATTGCTTCAAAAATAAATCTCAATATCTCTAATATTAGTAACATAAGAAATTGCTAGTTTAATTGCATTTTAATTTTTGTCATCTTGTTTTTTGTGGACGCCTCGAATGGTTTTAAACTATAAGTTTTTTTGTGTATAATATGGAAATGTAAAAAAGTCATTATATTATAATTTTAGTTATTGTAACCGTTTATAACACATTTTTACAAGTTGATCAAATGATAAATGGCATATTACACTTTTGTTCAAATTGAAATATTACATGTTAACCTTTTATATATAAAAAAAAAATTGCAACCAATTGGGCAACAGGACCATTCCAACTTTAGAAATATCGACAAATGATATACTTATTATAATAAATCAAGTAAAATTTCTTTTAACTTTAAAAGAAATTTTACTTTAGAACGTTAGAAGCCTCTAACAGACGAACGGAGGGACAACGTTGCCATAACAATATGACGCCCTTTAGATGTTTTGGGTAGAGAACCCTAAAAACGACTCAGTTATAAAGGCAGCTGCCATGAATATTTACCAAAAATTTAAGGTTTTTTCCCGTTTTATCGCAGTTAAATTTCTGCGTGAAATTTAAAACTGCTTCTAAAGAAGTTTCACTTAAAATAAATAAATAAATAAAGTGTTTGATAATTTCTGAAGGGAGAAATTAATTTTTAATAATATTTTCCACTGCTATCGTTCGTCTTATTAATATAAATAAATTCTTAAATAATGGAATGGAAAATTTATATTAAATAGTCGAAAGTTGATATTATTGTGAGCGAAACTCCTGCCTTCTGATCAGCGTTGCTAGTTTTTTTTTGCCAAGTCGGAATTTTGGAACTTTTTGAGTGAAAAAAGCGGGATTCTTTCGTCGAAAGCGGGACATAGTAAAAAAACGTATATAATCAGAAGTTTTTAAATATTTATCTTTTTATTTGAGTTCAAATTACGTTTACGTGACAATAGATAGCAAAAATAGCCATAGAAAATGTATTTTAATAAAAATATGATATTTTAAATCAGATTTACCCTATCGTTAAATAGTTGAGTCTTATTCGTCTTCTGAATAAAAAAAAAAAAAAAATAAGAAAAAACAGAAATCAAAATCAAAAAAGTTTTATTCATTAGAAAAATATGGCGTTTCAAACAATAGTCTGAGGAGTAAGTGTTACAAATTGCAACTTACAATAAAAGAATAATTATTTACGCACGGTCGAGTTATCCCCGAAAAGCGGGACTGAGCCTGTCCCGCGCGGGACATTTAATTTTGATTTAAAAATCGGGACGTCCCGCCAAAATCGGGACGTCTGGCACCGCTGCTTCTGATATACTCTATCAATAATTTGTCGCCACAATTCTAGCAACAAACTATACATTAAAAAAAACCCGGGTCGCAGTGCCAAAACCCTGCCGACAATATAGTGTATTTGCTTGTATAGGGCCGTGTGGTTTTATACTTTTATTATGTGAAATTAAGTTTGTTTTTGGGCAAAATAAAAAATTTAACCCCTTAATACACCCCTTAAAATAACATTTTTTTCTTAATTGTAATATTATTATCAATCTAACGTCTACACCGAATTAAATACACCCTTCAATAAATAAATCACTATCTGCAAACTATAGTATTTTCATAAAATTTGTAAATCCGGTCCTGTCGGGCCGATTTTATTAAAATTGTGGGGACACTTTTTAATCACTACCAGAGGATTAAATTTCAATTTTGAAACGATTCGGAGAATTTTTTTGGTATTTTGGGGCCCAAAAACAGTTTTCAACCCCTAAAAACTACCCTTAAATTAGGCCCATTTTAAATAGGCTTCTTGCGGTGATGGGTTTCAATACGTGGCCCAAATTTCGTTGAAATCAATTAACTCTTTCGAAAGTTATCGCGCGTACACATATATATATATATATATATATATATATATATATATATATATATATATATTTATAAATATATATATATATATATATATATACATATATATATAAACATTTTTAAAAATGGTGCCAAAGTGTTTAGGAGGTAATGAAACGTCGAGAAATTTTGGTCCGACCCCTAGGTCCCGCCATCCGACCGACGCCAATAGTGTATGTTGCCATATGGCAAATACACTAATAAATGCTCAGATTACATAATTTTTCAATTAGGCAATAAAAAGAGAAATCAATTTGAACGGTAACCAAGTGACCACGCAGAGCAGGTATTTTTCCACCCTTGGTTGAACATCAACTCGCAAACAACGCAATAATAATTTTCCATTGTTTTGAGTGTTTTCCCTCCCGGTAAGATAATCTCACCATCACAGCCTACGAGTATTGAATGACACGCTAAGCGCACTGATGTTTTTTTCTGAAGAGTTTTCGCTTAACCTAGACGACCTTTCATCAGGAGATAGTGCAAATCTCCCCATACGCATATTGCCTCGGGGGCGGAAAATGATAACATAAAAAACATCCCTCATACAGTGCACTGTATAAGACACCTACCCTTGAGTTATACGTTATTATGGTTCATATTATGTAACTTTATTATTGCGATGTAGATGTATCGTGTCACAGAAATAATATATAGCTCGAAGTAGGAGATTGTTTTAACCTTTGAACTTAGCTATCTGATGTGTCATCTTTTTGGAGACTCTCTACCCAGCAGTCAAGCGTAGTTCGGCATATTCTTACTATTTTAGCCGAGTGGCGAATAATTTAGCAGCTAAACGCTTAGTTACTGACGAAAAAGTGTTCACATTACAGTCGAGCATAATACTCGCCACGCTTCTAAAAGGTTCTGAAGTTAGTCACAAACAGCGTTGCAACTGCATATTTTAGAGCCGTCCTGGTCGCTTTGTGGGAAAGAAAGACTCCCACCACTTCCCAGTTACCGGCACAGAACGTGCGCTCGTCGGTGATTGGTTATCGTTGGTTGTCTTGTCACTTGTCGCTTTCCTGCTATAAAATACAGTCCAGTACGCTATTGTTAACTTGTTTCTTTGATTATTAATTGATCAAGATGCCTAATACAGTTTTGCATAGACAAGCACGAAAAATAATTTTTTGTTTAATTTTATTTAATATAACATTGTACTCGTGTCCATTATTATTAAATCTAATCCGGATCGCAGAGAGGTGAATCAGATTAACTTAATTCAGTAAGTTGGACGTTTTCGTTGCTTTATTATTGCGACTTCATCAGGAAATCATAAAAATAAAGCAACGAAACATCCAACTTATTTAATTAAATTCACCGAGCTGGGTAGACTATTGGTGACAGCACTAGACTCGCATTCGGGAGGTCCGGGTTCGAATCCCGGCGGGGGCAGATGTGGCTGGGTCTTTTTCCTACTGCCTCTCGCCGAGAAACGGTAATTCCTGTACCGGTCATCTTGATTGAGGTTTTCCATGGTTTGCCTCAATTAATTCCAGATAAATATCGAGATGGTTCCTTATAAGAGGCCATGGCCGATTATCTATCAAACTCCTAATTTCTATAATTCCTTCATTCGCCCATTGCTGTTACATAAGTTGAAGTTTTAAAAATGTAGAAAAATAACGGGAAGTGTGGTAGATGGAAAATAGTAATGGTGCGAATGGCGTCTGTTGTGACATAAAGTCGAGAAACGGACGTTAAACGCGTTATTATTATTATTATATTATTTAATTAAATTCATTTATACCACTGGTACCTCCCTGCGATTCTGTTTAGTAAGCTAATAATAATATTAAACTGAGAAAGAGAGCAGGCGAGTTTCAGTTATAATAAAATAAGTTAAAATATTTGGAGAGGGCGTTGTCTTTATCGGTCTTTTTCATATATGGGGGACTTACTGGTTTCTCATGGGCACAGAATATTCTTGATTGTATCAAAACAGATTTGAGCATCAGGTGTTCAAGGAAAAACCGTTTTCCCCGTACCCAATTCCTTTGTCGATTATCATAGAAATTTCCCGGTGGTTTTGTTGGTATACGTCTAAAATACATTATATCACCAAATAATCTAAATATTTATCTAGCCACAAAACTGTTTCTTTTCGATTACATAAACACGCTTATCGGATTTCTTTATTTAAAATAATATCTGTGGACACATTTTCTTATTTCCTGTTTCTGAAAATAGAGAACCTATATGCAGTGTTATTTTCAATATATCTGCTGAATATACTTTATGGTGATTTTTATTTCTGCTAGCTTTCCCAGTTTCGTCCATATAGATTCCGGTTTGGTAGGCAATATATTAAATAGTAACAAATCTCTCATACCGGGTGTTTTTTTCAAAACTTTGAATGGATTTTTTTGTTGATACACCGGTTGAATCAAAAAAAGTTTTAGGCAAAAGTTGTTGGGTTTTGAGGGGGAAATAATTTACACGTAATACCAACCCACTCCCCCACACCCCTCGGCAGGGGGATGGGGTAACTTTTGTTTTTTAAATGGAAACCCCCGTTTTTTATGATTAAATTTTTTTTTGTGTAAAATTCAACGACTTTTGTCTAAAACTTTTTTTAATTTTTCCTGTTATTTTTGTGTAAAGTTTTGATAATGTTGATGATAATGATGAGGGGTGGGGGAGTATTCCGAGTTCCCAATTGCATTAAAAATCTCACCAGCCACTTCAATTAAATTATTCTTTATTTTAACATTAAGATAATAAGTTTTCAAAGTGTTCTCCATTCACTGCCATACAATGGAACAATCGATTCAAAGTTTTGAAAAAAACACCCGGTATGTCGCCTTACTGTATTTCTTATAGTTTTTAATATTACTCGTATGTAGATGTTGAAGACGCGAAAAAATATAAACGTTCATATGCTAATGGGTTTATTTAACGGTACATTTTCGAATTTCATAGTTATTTATTAGCTCTAAAACTCAACAGTGCAATCTGCTCAATAACAAGAGTCGGTCCTCTTAAAAATTATAATGAAATTGTTGCGTGATCAAATTGTTATAGAAATAAAAACAAATAAATGTTTAAAAGGTAATTTAGAAAATTTTTTGGAGAGGTGACACATGAGAAGTCTAAATTTTCAGAGGTCTGCAGCTCCTTAACTAAGCGCTTTGAACCATGATTCGTAAGAACTTGTTTTCTTTAAACCAATTACAGAATTACCTCCTGGAGTTTGTCAGCGTCATTTTTAAGACTGTCACTCTAAACAAAGTAGATTTTTATACGGTGAATTTATGTTTTGGATGGATTTACTAACTCATAAAATGGCGTGTTAACATATTTGTTGTTTTATATATTTTAAATTACAAAATGCCATCTAATTAATTTTATTCTGGGTGTTTTCGAACGATATTCAGGCATCGTTCAACAGTAGGGTATTTGACACCAGGAAAAAATATATGCCAAAATTATGTGATTACGACAGTTTATCGAATAAGAAATTAGAAATTGTCGGTTTGTATTCACAAAAACACAAGGTTGATTTTTTCTTTCAATTTTAAAATTACAATTTTTTGTCATGTCAAAAAATGCTGCCCGCAAAGTAGGTAAATATGGTGGCTCGTGTTTTGACACCATATATTTAAATTTTGAGTACTATTTGATCTTATAAAAAAACTATACATTTAAGCGAAGTAAAAATTCCTGTAGATTAATATTGCGATCTAACCGAGCTGGGTATAGTAGTGGTGACAGCACTAGACTCGCATTCGGGAGGTACCGGGTTCGAATCCCGGCGGGGGCAGATGTGGCTGGGACTTTTTCCTACTGCCTCTCGCCGAGAAACGGTAATTCCTGTACCGGCCATCTTGATTGAGGGTTTCCATGGTTTCCCTCAATTAATTCTAGATAAATATCGAGATGGTTCCTTATTTGAGGCCATGGCCGAAAACCTATCAAACCCCTAGTTCAAAAATTGCCTACCTTATCCTAATTTCCTATAATTCCTTCATTCGCCCATTGCTATTACATAAGTTGAAGTTGTAAAAAATGTAGAAAATAACGGGAAGTGGTAGATGAAAAAATAGTAATGGTGCAAATGGCGTCTGTTATGACATAAACGGGCGTTAAACGGACGTTATTATTATTATTATTATTATTATTATTAATATTGCGATCTGAACATTTTAAAACAATTTAACAATAAGAGTCAAATAGCCTCATAAATAACGGGACTCTGTTGCTTCTGTGTGCCGTTCGTATTCACAAAACTTCCATTCTGGACGTCTGGCAAGCCAAGTGCAACTATTCCCTGAGGATAAATGGGGATGACTTGTGTCGCGAACTCACACAGTGCAGGGATAAAAAAACTGCTTCCGCACGTTCGAATCACCCTCTCTCTCTCCTGTCTATCCCAAGTATAGATAGATGCCATTACTGCCATGCAAACATTGCATTACTACATACTTTTGTGTGAATGTGTGTGTGTTTCCAGATAGTATTATGTAGAAGCTACAGAATGGAACAGTTCTCTTTTCATTTTGGATAAAATTATCGGACGCTATGACCTCAACTGCTTAACGTCTATAATCTATAAAATTTCCGGGTCTCTGGTCATAGCTGTAGTGAACCGCTTTTATATTTATACTAGCTGACCCGGCGAACTTTGTTCCGCCTTATTAAGTTCAATTTTTTATTAGGATTTTAATAGTTAGGATTCTTTCATTACTCACTCACCCACTCCGTTCGTTCGCTCGAATTTATAATTATTTGTTTCATTACTCACAACACGTGTTGATTTATATCTGATTTCTTAATCAATTAGAAGTGAGAACTGTCTTTATTAATTATTTATAAAATGTAAATAAATAATAATAGCACTGAGAAATAATGATAAATTCACTATGAGAATAAAATTAACTTGAGAGTTGCACTGAAAAATTAAAATGATACGTATAACAGTCACTGCTACGATCGAGACACAAATAAAATAAAAAAAAAATGGACGAAAACTGTATAGTGAGTGAGAGCAAGGAAGCCGGCTTCGTTCTCACCCCTACTCCATGATGTTTGCTGGTTGAAAAGTGACAACGGGAGACACCTGGCGCGGATAACTGATTGGTTGATAGAACTATACATGAAAATTATAGTATACTACAATGATTATATTCGATTGCCATCTTGTGGATCTGTGGATGGAACAGAATAATATAAAAATCGCGATTAAAAATCAGGGGTTGATTGTATAAGGGTGAAAATTTAGAATTAAATGTATTTTTCAATGTTGAATCATGAAAGAATAAAAACAAATAATTTTGTCCAAAAAATAAAAAAAAAATTTTGGGGTGGACCACCCTTAACATTTAGGGGTATGAAAAATAGATGTTAGCCGATTCGCAGACCTACCCGATAAGCACACAAAATTTTATCAAAATCGGTTCAGCCGTTTCGGAGGAGTTTGGGAACAAACACCGTGACACGGGAATTTTATATATTAGATTTGACAGAACGGTTTCTTACATAAAAAATTTAATAAAAAACTGAACCCGTGATTGAAGTGAAGTTTGCGTATAGCATTAAGGTCTTTGTTTTTTAATGCATACATTAAAAACATAAAAGAAATGTGATCGTCCAAGTTAGTTTGTGGTTTATAGTAACACCTAAGAGCTTAGTCGATTCAACTTGCCGAAGAGAAGCCCCATCAAGTTTTAATAGATATGTTTCAGAAAGAGCACTATCACTAGGTATGAATGACAGAAACTATGTTTTACTAACATTAAGTTTAAGCTCATTTGCATTATACTAGTACTTCATACTGTTAGCCAAGTATAGGCATGCGTAGCTTTATCGTTGCTTATGGTGGAGGTGCAAGTCCTTTATGGTGGGAGTCCAGGTCGATTATACAACGCGTTTTCTACATCGTTAATATTTTAATTATGAACGTAACAGCTTGTAATCTAAAATTATTAATAATTATAATTTATTAAGACTTAATGGTACAACCCAATGTTGGATAAATTTAATGAAACAGAAAAAAAGCAATATTTTAGTCACTTTTTAACCACAAAAATTTTATTATTAGATGTACGTTTCATTGACAGAAACTAAATTATTGATGGGAGAATTGCATTAGAAATGTATCTACATCGAATAATAAAATTGTTGTGATTAAAAACAGATTAAATTCTAGTTTCTAGCCACAGTGCTGTTAGTGTTTTTATTACAATATTAATAAACAACACAATTTACAAAATATAATTTCAAAGTAACTTAAAGGACTCATTTAAAAACTGCCATTGATTCAGCTCCATGAGCTTCCATCAGATACGTCAGCCGTCAAGGTCATGATTTGTTGCTTAAACTTAATACATAATACTTTATAAATTAATTTTATGCAACGATAAGGAAAAATTGAATGTAAATACAGTTTGTAATAATTATTCAACTTTAAATTTAAAGGAATAAAAATGTTATGAAATTCGCTTATTTTACAACATTATATTACGTTAGTTGTCGAGCGTCTAAAATGTACAGCAACATTATCTAACAACATTATGATAATCACGGTCAACCCACATTTTAGAAATAAACAAACTATGTATCAAATAGATATATAGAAGAACGCACAGCTAAAATATGACCGATATGTTGCCGGCGGCAGCGATCCAACCGACCCCCCTCGGTCCGAGCCTGTCACATTAAAATGTCTTCACTGACCGCTACGCTGTCGTGTGTTGGCCTGTGCAGCGTGAGCTGCGATCTACTGTGAACAAGGTGTGAAGGCGTCGCCTTTAAATTATTGTATCAATAGACCTACGCAGCTCACGTTCAAGGAGACAGTCATCATTGTGTTCTGCGCATTGTTGTGGCAGTGAAGCATGTCGCCCGGATAGGTATATTCCGTTATAACTATTAAATCTCTATTCCTATTTCAACGAAATTTGGTACATGTTTTCTACTCAAAAGACAGACTTTTGCAATATTATTTTTGGGTTAAACATTTAAAGATTTTTGAACTGTTCAGTTGGGCTGCTCTAGAACCAAAATTTCGGGCTGATATTTTATATATTATATACTGTATGGTGGCATACTTAGATAATTATAAAATGACGTAATTTTAAATTTTATACTTCTCGGAGTTCGGTGGCCTTAAATCGTATTTATTATTCACTGCGAAACCTTCGTTTTCTTAACAAATGGATCAGCAAACAATTTTTTCGGTAGGTCGCTTAACGATATAAAAAAAATCGTAGAGAACGAATCGTTTTTTAGGTTTAATTTTTACCTTCAACCCGAATACGCAAGGAAAAAGATAAGGATTTGTTTCTTTCTCTCAGACTCGCACATATCTGCGCAGTATTGAAGTAAATCCCGACAACTGGGGACAGGCTTTTGCTCTTGTCTACCAAAAGAAAGACTTTCGAGGGCCGAATATACATTTATTTACTAACCAAAGGAGCTGTGGTGTAATTATTACAGATGGTGTTTTTTTTAATGGACGAGTTATAGGAAATTAGGAAAAGTTAGGCAACTTTATGAACATTTTGTATGTAATTGGTCGTGGCCTTGAATAAGGAATAATCTCGATATTTCTCTGGAATTTTTGAGGAAAACCTCAAGAAGATAGTGTAAAAAGTTGTAACCACATTTGCTCCATCCGGGAATTTAACCTAGTATCTTCAAGTCTAGTGTTATGCTACATCGCCGCATCTTATTCCAAGGTCGTCAGGGTCGTGTAATGTCGTTTGTTATTTTGGGTTCGACACGGACGATGTCTTTCATAATAGAGCATAGTTTACCTTCATCTATAGTTTTGTGCGAAGATATAGAATATTCCAATAGGGGTTGGCATCCTCTTCCTTCTCCGCTCTTCGTTCCTTCTCCTCTTCTTCCCGCAGTACAATCCGGTTGCGAGGAAAACAGGAGCGCATGCACTATGTAAGTCGACACACTATATACACTACACTATATCTGAACAGCTCATACAGTATTCAACACGAGCCATATCCGAGCCCTTAATGTATATATTGCCGGTATTGGATTCGATTACCAGCCATAGAATATGTATAAACCGCTGTTCGTACCATGACTTGCCTTCACTCAGTGTTGCCAGACGGATAGTCAGAGCAGGGACCAAATGTCTGCCTAAAAATCCCCAGAATTCACTAGATTTTAACTTGAAAATATTTCCTTATTATTCACAATCTCTACTAAAATAGTTCTTCGGATTTGCTTGGATTGTCTTAGTTTGACTTACTTTGCTTACCTCTTTTCTAAACTCGAAGGACAGCCTTACAACAAGCAGATTGTTATCTGTAATACCAGTGCCAGCGTTAGCCAACGCGAGGCCCTGGGCCGTGAACTTTTTACGAGGCTTTCGCGGTTTAGATTAAATTTTACCTTAATGTAATATTTGGGAAGGAAATTCGTACTGATACTGCAGATTTCTTGAATAATCATAATTTAATGGTATTGCCATAGTATTTTCCCATCAATATTTCATTTAAAGGGTTTTAATATTAAGCGCGAGGCTGCGCGAGGCCCTGGGCGGTCGCCCAGGTTTGCCGCACCTAAAACCGCTACTGTGTAATACCATCGCGGTTTCACATGCTTCAGTAATGCTCAAATCTTTGTAAAATCATATTTTAATCTAATAGGAACAAAAATACTTGAATATAAATTAAGTTTTCCTATGTAATTATTAATGACAAGATGGAGACCCAATGATATTCTGAAGTTATTATACACAATATATAAAAAGTGTGTGTTGAAGTAAAACATGTAAATCTACACTAATATTATAAAGAGGAAAGATTTGTATTTTTGTGTGTATGTTTGTAATGAATAAACTCAGAAACTACTGTGCAGATTTAAAAAATTATTTCGCCATTAGAAAGCTACATTCACCCTGAGTAACATAGGCTATATTTATTGCTATAAAATATTAGGGATCCTTACTAAAACTTTAGTAACGTAACCCAAGGTGTAAGAAAAATGCCATAAAACATCTTTCGTCGCATGCGCTGCGGATACTATTGATGATAGAACAAAAGTATGTTTTACAATATTATAATAACAATATTATAATAACTACAAAAAACTTCGCGATACTATATGTCCAACTATTATCGTTATGTCACAATAACCACTTTTTACATTTTAATAATCTATATAGATAAAAGACGATGTATATGTAATCTATGGACTCCAAACGGGTAGACCATTTTTGATGAAATTTTCAATCTTTAGATTAGCCCAGCGGGTGATCTTCTGAAGTTTGTTGGCATCATCAGGCTACGCAATTGAAACTATTACGTAGTTTTAATCATCGCCTTTTATTCTTGCGAAACATGCATTGAGAAAAGTGTCAGTATCTTGACATTTTGTGATTGCTTTTTTAGTATTCAGAGTATGACAGAAAACCGCGGATTGTTATACAAAGTTGTATACAGTAGGGTATGTAATATATGAGTGATGAATGACGTGGTGACCGCGTGTGAGTTCCGGACACGAGGACGACTTC
Organism: Venustoraphidia nigricollis; assembly: GCA_034508555.1. Lineage (NCBI taxonomy): Eukaryota > Metazoa > Arthropoda > Insecta > Raphidioptera > Raphidiidae > Venustoraphidia > Venustoraphidia nigricollis. Next base: position 5,827,629 of record JAVRKA010000013.1, read on the forward strand.
CTGCAGTTCGTGAGCATACATAGTCACCGGCCGGTCGGCACGGCAGTTACCGTTAACACCCATCCGAGATGTCGCCGGTAACGATGGACTCGTTTCCGTTTCCTATTCTAACACAGGCTCCTTTCGGACGTACTGCTGCACTGCGCGTTTTTATCAAATTTTTATTAAAAAAATATATATTTTATATTAAATCATCTTTGACTGACGGTGTTATGTGCAGTGATTACGTCTTCTGCGAACTTTTGTTTCAAATTTGATTATGAAAGTTAATGAAAATGTTAATTAATGTTTTTTTTTAAATTATAATAAATTAAAAATAAGCAGATGAAAAATTATTTTTTAAGAAAATATGTTTTCTCTCGAAATATGTACCTATATTTTATTTATAAACTATTTTTTGCAGATTTTCAAAATGATTTTTTATATATTTCTTAAATTACAGTGTTAATCATTAGGTTCTTTTTTTAATGTATCGTAAATCCAGAGAGATTTTCCTTTGATTATTTTTATGTATTTCGTGAATTTCTTTTTTTATTTCACTTTTATTGATTTGAAAACGCTTTATTGTCGCTTAAAACTTTTAACTTAAAAAAGGATTTAAAAAATAACAATTTAATGGTGTCAAGCTGTTTTAAGTTAGCAACCAGGAGTGTTCAACTTTTGTAAATCTCGGGTTTTATTTAAACTTTTTCTTAAGAGCAGAGTGACCCAAATATCTACCATTTGAGAAAATATATAAATAAAAGGGATCCAGTAAAAAAGACGTTTGATGCAATTTTTGGACACTGCAAAAAGTAGAATATTTTTAGAAACATTTCTTGAATTACTATAGCATCAGTTGGTTTGTCGTCTATCTGAAATCTATTTTTGTACAACACATCAATATAAACTTGAAGTAGAGAGTGTGCAGAACTAAAAAAATATAAGTCTATTTGTTGGGAAAAAGGACTTCTTTAAGTGAACACTTAAAAAAGTCCTTTTACCCAACAAATAAATTTTATATTAATTACCAAGGACAAATAAGAAAAAAAGTCAATAAGTCTTTAAAGTTTCAAACTGAAATATTTATCTTTTTTAACTCTGTTGACCACCTCTATTAGTAAGCTTACAAATTAAATTTCTCGGGCATATTTTGGTTATTTTCTGTTTATACTGTGTACGTATTTATAATTCAACGTTTCTAAATTAATAGTCTAATTTAGATAAAAAATTGATAAGATAGCCTATAAATCAAATCCGTTTGATTTTAAATACACAATAAACAGACAAATAACGATCCCAACAAAGATTATTATCGCACGCTCGAGTTAAGTAAGTCATTAACTCATTTTATTTTTGTTTTATTATTTTTCTCGTTTTACGCATTCTCTTCGTAAGCAGGTTGTGCAAAGTCATTAAAAACTACCATAAAATGTCGGTATTTATTTAGATGTTTTCAACTACACTTAAATGGTAGCTTCTCGTCACTGCTTTTGTAACCCGGCCCGCGGCGTTATTTTTATTAGAATTTTATCAATTACTACCCTTCTAGCCCAGCTTCGTCCGGGTAGATTTTAGCCTGACATTTTACTGTTAGGCTTAAATCTACCAACAGAACCTCTCAAATATCACTTTACTGCATTTCTTATACCAGTGAATGGCGATTCCCGACTATGGCTTACATTCATGCGCATTTGCCGTGACGTACTAATATACAGCCTATGTGAGAGGTTTTTAAGCCATGAAAGCTATTGTTTAATCGGCTCAGCAGGTCTGGAGATTGCCCGCAGCAATCAAACAAGTTTTCTGTTCTGTGATGTCTTTTTCGCCCGCTACTATATTATTGCTTTCAATATAATCAGTACTGTGGGTTACTTAATAGGTTATTCTCACAATTTTGTCACATTCTAATGAATTACATAAGCTAAATTGAGACAGAAATTTAACACCTCTGTTAAAACTTTGACCATAAAGAATTCGGTGTAATGTTTTTAAATCAGGCTGATCTTTTTTGGAGGTTTCATGAAGTTTTTGAACATTATATTTACAGATTCTGTGCAGTGTAGATTGTTTCTTGTCTGAGATCTTAGTTCCATACATATTCATTAATCACTTGTAAGCAATATGTCGACGCAAGACTATTGTGACGCCCGAATGTGTGAAATCGGGAAGACCTCTTTACTGCTTCAGTTGCGTCTCCTCAGGGCATAAGTTTTTATAAATTTACTTCTAAATTATTGTAAAATATTTCCATTCGACGTAGACTCACCATAAAATATACTATTAATATATTTATTCTTCCTTTTTTGTCATCAAACTTTTTATAACTCGTTGAGTAAACTAACATCCTCAAAAAAATTATTTATAATGTAAATTTGAATTTCGTGAGTGCGAGAAAAATAACCGATATGAAATTTTGTAGTAAGATTAAAATTAATAGATGACGAAAAATAAAATCAATTTTTAAAAAAGCATTTATTATTTTGGGTCATCGATCGATGTGTTCGTTCTATTAATTTTATTACACCCTCGAAATCTGATATGAGTTAATTTTGTTGCACTCACGAACTTAAAGTTTACATTGGAATTTGTTTCATTGGTATAATATATTTGTTGTATTTTTTTTAAAATAATAATTACCAGTTTTTGTAAATAATATCTGACAAAATGAAAAGCAAAATATTTCCATTTGTGTAAATAAGGTTTAGTAGTAGAGATGGAAAAAAAACGGGTCTTTTTAGTGATTTGCATCTTTGCATCTGGCTCACTGAACCGGTTCAAAAAGAGCCGAGTTCTGAATATGTTACTGCAGTCTGCCACTGAGTTACCTAGTTCGTCAATCATATCACGACCTGTATAGAATCAAGAATGCTTAGCCAAACATGTGATGCATGAGTCATTTGAGCTGACAGATGCATCAAAGCAAGAACTGATACGTAAGTGTAAAATGTGCTTCTGTGTGTTAAGTGTTTCACTGAGCTATGCGGATCCGTTGATACGTCGGTTCAAAAAAAAGTGAGTCGGCTCTCACGGATCTTCTGTCGGAGTCGGCTCTTTGAACCGGTTCAGACCTGAGTTACCCAACACTATTTAGTAGTACGATGATAATATGTAAAAATGGACACAGTTACCTCATCTCTCGGCATAAAAATGAAAAGCCATAATGTATTTGTAATCTTGTAAATAAAGCTTTTTAGTAAATCGTCTGTCTTACAAACTCGGCGATCTACCGATCACCTTGACAGGTTAACGAGTTGCTAATTATTGCAATTATCAAGTTTTACTATCCTTGCATCGAGATACTAAATGTTATCACGCGTGACAAGACGCCACTGTTTTGTTTCTGTGACAAATGAACGCTTGCTAAATTACATATTCCATTTTCATACTGCAAGTGTGCAATTTTCCCTGTTTTTCTTTTCGTGTTTTTATTTACAGAAGAAGTGTGCATTGTCACTGCATAGGGTGTGCTCAAGCATAATATTTTATTGTCTACTATTTTGCTTACTTTGATTGATCGAAGTAAACTGTTCTGTAAGAAGTTATAAAAACAACACAATCAAGAGTATTGTTTTCAACGACTTTAGGTTCAAGAAATGTTGAATATAATTTAAGACTTAAAAGGCGCCATTATATTTAAAAACTAGCAAACACCCGCGGCATTGCACAGAAATAAATATTATTTTGTCTCCGTAAACGAAGCCAATTGCAAAAATTGCCAAAAATGTTTTCTTATTTTTTTTAAACTCATAACAAATGCATTGAAAGACTGTCAGTTTTTGGAAAGTTTCTGACAGTCAGTTCTCTTTTTATAAATAAGAAACTGGTTCAGAACTACAGAGATCGTATACAATCAATGTTAATTATCCAATTTTTAATTGAATTTATCTCGAATTATATACGGTCGATCGACTTCAAATTTTCAGGGTAATTGTATTATCATGTCCTTAATAAGTATATAAAAATTAAGAATTTTCTGACGGTGTGCCTTAACCACGACAACTACCTGGCAAAACTATCGCTTGAGTGACAAAACTGGATTATCTTTACAACTGTGCATTTTCTGTAATTTGCTACATTTTTGCGTGCACTGGCACGCGAGTAGTATCTTGAGTGCATGTATGCAAGCGTCCTGGCGCGTTTTGAGAAATACTATTCACTACGCACGTAACACTAAGTGAATGACGGCGGACAATCAGTTTCTCCCTCGCTCTCTCTCTCTCCCTCTCTCTCTCTCTCAGTGCACTATGGTAGTGTCTGTACAAACAGACATTCACACGAATGTGTCCGTGTGTAAGTATATGGCAAAGCAATCGATAGTACAATATCGCATCGATTAGCTTCGGCCACGCCCCGGGCATTGCCATAGCCACCTTGTATATATGTGTTGGTGCATTGTTCTTCTCGTTCGTCCTTTCTTGCTGCGTATGCTTAACCCGCGTTGTCACTGGACTTGAATATTTATTACCAATAATTAACTAGCTAAAAGCGTAGCTTTGTGATGACTCCCGAAGTAATTACAAGTATTACGTTTAAACAAAAAAACACAATACAGTACAGCTTCATAAATTCGGACACATATGGGACCGCGCATCGTCCTTGTTTGAGAGTTGTTCGAGTTTGTGAATAAATACGTTTTAAATATTTGTTTTGGTCTTTTTTTCTTTTTATCGATTTTAGATTAAAATAAACACTTTTGTTGTTGTGAAAAATGCTTTTATTAATCCAGAATCCTACATTTCTGGTCTAGATTTCATGTTTTTTGTTTACTTTTTTACCCATTTTACAAAATAAGATCATTCATGCGTCACTGATTCACAACTGCGGTCTAATTCACGAGTAGTTTTGTAAATATAAACAGATCATTATTTTTGTCCGAGTTTTAGAGTCAAGTGCCCGGAAGCATTGCCCGTGCGGGCTTTCGAACTATGTTGGATTATGGATAGCGTGTATCCGGCTGTACTGTTACTATATTTGAGCTTCACGAATTAAACATCAAATCAAACACAAAAAACTTCATTCGAGTTAGTATTTTTTGTGTGTTTTTAATATTATAAAATCTATCGTAAGAAAATATTGTTTTTAATGCTAAACATTTAAGTTTTTTCTTTCGACAACGTAATATATTTTGTTAAGCCAATAGAAGCTTATTTTTCTCCGATAAAAAAACTTTGATACTGTTTTGAATTTTGAGGACCACTGGTATGATATATACGATTAAATTAATGCGTTTATTTTCTGTGCTTATAGTGTAATGAGAAACTTGTTTACATTACAATGTTTGTGCAAGTTGACAGGCCGCGAATTGTGCAAACATTGGGGTGCTCTGAAATGGTTTTCGATTGAGAATTTGCAATGGAATATGAAATTCGGATTATTATTTTTTAACTCTTGTTTGAAAATATGAAAAATATGATTTATGAGCACAACAAGTAACGAACAATTTGTGTTCATGCTAATTTTATCTCCATCATATTTGGAAAGAATCTATATATTATTTAAAACACTAGCCGCTTTCTTTTACATAATCCGCAAGCGGTCTCCACCCAACCGATTTTTTTATTGAAACTTTCTGTTCGTGGATGATGTGTCGTTCGTATTTTTCTTTTTGTGATTAATGTTCATTTTAATATAATGAAACAATTCCGAAAGGTACTTTTTAACATGCTCGTGTATAATTGAAACTTCAACGCGCTAGTCGACTCGAAGTCCAAAACGAGAAATCGAACCTTGACGTATGAATCTGCTTTTTTTCAATTCGAAAGCAAGCAACCAAGCATGTTAAAAAGGAGTGTTTAAAATGATTTCTTTATAATAATAAAAACGATTACAATATTGAAGTGAAACTACCTTACGCACAGTAGAGCAAGTTCGATTGATGCGACTGAAACTGCAGCGAAACGCTGTTTAGCTCGGCAACCCCTCGGCTATCACGCGGTTGAGATTACGATGCAGTGATTGTAACAGGCAAATTTGTGCGTATGAATAAGCACGAATGTGTGTTTGTGTCTTTATCGACGCGACTAGAAGTTTCACTTCTGTAGTGTGTAGCGTAGAGAGCTGATTATCCTGACTGCAGCATCAGGTCACGGTTATCAGATTATTGTATTGTTATTGATACTAAATTCCAAAGTAATAGATCAAGTGGAAGTAGTTCAAAAACCGACTTGCAAGATTTGATTCAAACTGACTGATTGACAAAGTGTGAAGCTCAATAAAAGCTGGTAAAAAGGGTGAGAATATTTAAAGTTCTGCCGGTTTTCCTTCAGAGCTAAAAGTTGCCTCATTTGAGCTAACGTGCTTTGGGCAGTTTTAGTTTTTATTGTGAATCTTCTAAAAGACACCATTTCCTATTTGTTGTCAGGTATGGGAAATGTCTGATGTAGTCCATGTGCTTTGTTTGTCGTTTGACAGCGACACGTTACGGCGAGTGCATTAACGAGCCCGGAGCGCGTCGGTTATGCGCCTCCGGCCGTCTGTCACCGGAACGACACTTTTGCGTTTGTTCCGTGTGCACAGTGTGGACTAACGTTACAACTTACAAGTCACTGAAAGTACGTTGGTGTGAAACAAAATTTTTTTTTTCATACCCTGTCGAAAGTATGTACTTTCGGCTTCGATTTTAAAGCAGAAAGTCTAACATTTATGCACTGCTGGAATTATTCGCATGCCGAAACAGTACAAAAGTACGCACTTTCGACCGGGTATGAAGAAAACTAGTATACACCAGACTGCCAGAAAGCTGACATTTCTGCACGGCGCGACACATAATGCCTTCGGCTTCGCCTCGGAATTTCAACTTCTGCCCTTACGGTGTAATATACTATTGGAATGAGATATGTACTAAGAATTTGTTTGCAATATCTTCTTTTAAAAGTAATAAAACATGGTTATTAGACGACTGTTGTAGTACAAGCAAACACATAGTGATAAACGAAATTGTAGTTTTTTTCTGACATGTGTATTGTTATTTGAAACTTAACTGTTACGAGATATTGTTTAAAATAACAGTTTTCGATAGAAGTATAGCTTTAAAATCTAAGAGCTTAAAAAACGCAGTTAAAGTTAAATAAATCACAAATAACATTTAGTCTCAAATGATATCTAGTTTTTGATGAAAATATAATCAAATAAATATATATTATTGATCGTTATTCTATTTCGTAGAGTTAATTTAAAATTGATCTAAAATGATTTAAAAAACAATCATCGGCATTGCAATGAACTTTAGATAGTATACAGGCTGTCACAAAACAGGTGTTGTTTTTGGGTTAAACCGTTAAACTGTTACAAAAAGAAGAAGGTAATCCTTAGTTAATCGGACTATTAAAGAAAATAATAATAGGTTATGTATCTAGGGAGTAATGACTAATATTAAACTAATATGACAATATGTAAATAACGAAAACCAGCCGATTTTAGTAGTCATGTGAGTCATAATTTCCTCACGCACGACATACAATAGCTGATTTTCACTTTGGTAGTTCAATTTTGAGCAAGTTCACTTCGAACTGTAGGCTGCGTTGTATTCTCATGCAGTTAGACTATGATTCACTATGAAAATGGTCAACGACCACGTTTTATTTTACATTACGCAACTTTATACCAATAGTGTTAAATGTGTCCTTTCACGACCACTATGCAGGCATGAAAGACGACATTTAATAGGGGAGTTTGCAAAATACATTTTTAGAGACAACCTGTGTTTAGTGAATGTAGCTTGCGGCTTTGCGGTTATATAACCACGGAAACGCCCTTAAAAATTGGATATTCGTTTTTCGTTTGATCTTCTGTGTTATATTCGGATTTAGAACGCTTTAAAAGAGTTTCGAATGCCTCCAGGTTACAAATATTGGAGTCCAATAAAAGTTGTTACTTAGAATTCCCTACGCAGGGGATGATGTTACGGGAGATCAAAGGCGACTCTGACTGTGTAATACGCATGCGCATCAATCGCGTGCGTTTTCTTATTACAGCCTGTTCACAAAAACATTGCTGTTTTTGCGGGTTCAATTGCAAAAGTTCTTTGGTCGCAATGATTTAAAATGGAAGTAGAAAGAAGTAGGCGTTTCTAAATGAAAAATAACAAGAACACGGAATTTGTCAATTTTTTATTTAAATGTAGTAAGTGAGTTGATGTACATTTCGAGAGCTAAGCTCCTGTCTTCAGCAAAAACACTAACAGTTTAGTGTTTTTGCTGATGATGGGAGCTTAGCTCTCGAAATGTACATCCACTGAATAAATCTGTTGAGGTAAGAAGTAACTATTCTTTTGTTTTATTTTATTGTAATTGTAATTACTTATTTGTTGAAAGAATTATCAAACAGCTGTCAGCCATGTTTGAACTATAGCTGCCTCTATTAGATACATTGTACGAAATATAGTGCTATTGACAAATTATATCGAATGTTTAATTAATTGTAATTAATTAAGAATTTAACACATTAAAATTAAACATTTAAATTAAATATTAACTGCAATAATAATCATTATTATAGTAAATATTTTTAAAAATGTGAGGCGTCATAGGACGCCTGGCAGATGTGGAACATTAAACAGATATTCACGAGTAAAATACCGCGTAAAATAGCAAGGGTGTATATCCATTACGAATAGTTGCATGATTCAATATTTCTTGAACAAACCGTACGTTTGGTTGTCAAATCGTATTATTTTGTCATGTTTCTGATCGGTCGACCATATGGGAATTACTCATATATGAAAATGTATCATTATTTTGTGGTTTTGCTTAATCGATACCCCATGTTACATTTTTCTTTGATCTTAAATAAATATTTAATATTCATTCCATAAATCATTCCTTTTTGTATGTAAAAATTCTTGTTTTTTAGTTTGGTGTACCCTAAAATTATTGAGCATCCCTGAGTCGTATGGGAAAGTATATGTGGTATTTCTGATTAGCCATTCGACTAATTTTCTTATACGGAATACAACGCAATATACATTGTAATCGTCTTTTTAGTACATGTTAATATTATAATGTTTACAATTTTTAACAGTAGGATAGCTATAGTTTGCTATAATTGTTTAGAAACAACAATTGTTACGATGCTATATTAAAAAAAATATATATTTTCAAGCACTGTCACAGTTGGGACTCAAACCCAAATCTTTCCACTATCACGGCGGAATGAGTTATCAATTCCTTAACCGTGACTTATACAAACTGTCAGTCTTTCTCATATTTAAAGCATATTTGAAAGTATTTTTTTCACATCATGCGAGAGCTAATTCAATTTTTATTTATTATTATTTCCATTTCAAATGTATAAAATACTAACAAAATATTGATTCTGGTCTGATAATACTCCCTGTTTTTGTAACTTGAATTAAAATTAACAATTTTATGGGAAAGAATTTAAACATAATAGTATATTATGAGCTTGTAAGAAACTTTTTTCAATTTCTTGAAATTCTTTTTGATTTGAAAACATGTTATTGTATTCAGCAGACATTTGTACATTATATACACGTTTCTTTATTTGTTTTGTTGTACAGGGCTGAATTAGTGTTCAACATGTTAGTTCATTTAAAATGTTGCAATAGCTTCCCTTATTATGTGTAAAGCCGTATTTTTTTTATCTAAATAGGGCATTTCAGGAGAGGAGCAATTAGATAATTTTTTTATATTTATTTTCTCAAAATATTTTGTTGAAGATATTTTAGTGATACGAAGTAAAATTATTACATTATTAATTTACCTTATATTGATCTTTCACTTAAGGGGGTATTCTAGTGTAGAGGCATGAATTTCGCCCGGTTTTTGAAGCGCTGTACAAAGGAAACAAAAAATATTTTTACTATAAATTTTTTTATCATTTGTTTATTGATGTTTTATTATTACATAAAAAAATTATTAAAAAAAAAAATTAAAATTGACAAAGTTATGAGCAGTCAAAGTGGGGCGTCAAAAAAAAAGAGGGTGTCCTGGCGTGCATTATTCCAACCCTCCTGGTGATCTGGTACATAAAAAAAAAGGATTCTTAATTATTATAGATGCCGCTATCGTATAACCCTTGGATAAGTTAAAAAAATTTTTTTTTTAAAATGGCGGCAGTTTGAAAAAAAAAATTTTTTTTTTCATATTTTTTTAACAATTCCGAATTTTTTAAAAATACTAAATTAGAGGTTATAGTTTTGGGCAAGGGTCACGCGATGAAGCGATGTATAGAGAACATCCTCTCCAAATTTGAAGTAAATCAGTTCATTAGAACTCGAGATATCCTTACCGCCAGCTCGAAAAAAGTAGTTCCGAGAAAAACGCGTTCAAAGTTTTGAGACAAGTTTTCGACAATTTTACTTATAGAATGGTACAGAATACTTACATATTTTTAATCGGCGCAAAACTAACTTAAAATGAAACTAAAAGGAGAATATTCCAACAAAACAATAGATTTAAAATAGATTTAAAATGAATTCTTTACAATAGAAAGGGACATAAGTAGGGACTCGGGAACGCCTACCGTCTTTTGTTAACTTGTAGCGGTCGGGCCGGAACCGATGCCACGTCACTAAAACGGCTATAACTCATGAAATAATAGGAATTTTGAAAAATCCTTTTAATGACATATTTTTGAATATCTAAACTTTGAAAATATGAAAAAAAAAATTTTTCGATTTTTTAAAAATTCTACAGTAGAATACCCCCTTAAGTAAAGAAATTAGGAGGCTTTTTTTATTATTCACGACCCTAAGAATTAGCAAATAGTTCTTTTATAACCATTATATAGTATATATTTTGTTAGTAATATGTTTGCGATAAGAAATAGTGAATATTTGATGGTGTGAGAGGCGGGCCTAATAGTTGGAAAACTTTGTATATTACAATAGACCCGTTTCTTACACCATCAAATATTCACAATTTCTTACCGTTTATATAAAATATATTGCAAACTAAAATTCAGTTTATTTCTCACAATCTGTGATACTAAGACATGCCGTTGGACATCAGTACCTAATTATACTAGCTTTTGCTCGTGACTCTGCTCTCCTGGACTAAATATACAGACACAATGATAAATGAGATGCCTCACCGGAAGTGTGCAAAACAATAAAATTAAGTAATAATAATAATAATAATAAAAAACCCGGGTCGCAGTGCCAAAACCCTGCCGACAATATAGTGTATTTGATAATACAGGTAGTGTGGCTTTATTATGCGAACTTAAGTTGGTTTTTCGGCAAAATAAAAAATTTGACTCCTTAATACACCCCTTAAAATAACATTTTTTTTTCTTAATTGTAATATTATTATCAATCGAACCTCTATACCAAATTATATACAACTTTCAGTAAATAATTCACTATCTGCAAACTAGTGTTTTCATAAAATTTTTAAGTCCGGTCCTGTCGGGCCGATTTTTTTAAAATTTTAGGGACATTTTTTAATTACTACTGGAAGGTTAAATGTCAATTTTGAAACGATTCGGAGAATTTTTTCGGTATTTTGGGGCCCAAAAACGTTTTTCAACCCCTAAAAACTACCCTTAAAATAGCCCGATTACGCCCATTTTAAATAGGCTTCTTGCGGTGATGGATTTCAACACGTGGGCCAAATTTCGTTAAAATCAATTAACTCTTTCGAAAGTTATTGCCCGCACACATATATATATATATATATATATATATATATATACGCATATATATATATATATATATATAAATATATATATACATATATATATAAACATTTTTAAAAATGGTGCCAAAGTGTTTAGGAGGTTATGAAACGTCGAGAAATTTTGGTCCGACCCCTAGGTCCCGCCATCCGACCGACGCCAATAGTGTATGTTGCCTTATGGCAAATACACTAATAAATTTATTCCTCGGAAAAGAAAGAAAACAGAATTACAAAATTAGAAAATAAATTACATTGCAAATTAAACTAAAATGACTCCACATAAAATTTTCAAAAACTGATTATTCGAAAGTTTGACTCTTAGATAACGTAAAAAAGTTCAGGTATATTTTTGTGGAAATATTACTTAAACTTGTAGAAACAACTGTTAAATTACTTGTCGATGTCAAACACATTATATGCTGCCGTAGTCAAATTATGTTCAATATTTAATTATTATTTTCTTAAATATTAAATTATGATTTATAAGACATGATATTTGAATAAGAAATAATAATTTATAAAGTCATATAACAGTTTTTTTATTACAAAAAATTACGGACGTAATACTAATACGGAGCTAGGCGAATAACCTTAAATCGAACGAAGCCATCAGAAAATTATTCATCAAACACGCAGTATTTTGTTGAGGTAATAATAATTCTTCAGTCAGCAGCTGCAAGATGCTAGGAATAATTTAGCACTATAAGTTTTTTGTCAAGCCTAGTAGTTTACTATTTTTGTCATGGAAAAACTTCTAAGTACGATTCTGTTTACAGATAACTGGCATACTCTTGTATTTTCATTGAAAAGGTTAGATTAGACTAGAGAAACGTAAGTTGGTACGAGCCTTAGTTCAGAACAACATATGGTTGCCATCGGTTGAAGTTATAAAAAAATAATTTTGAATAATTTATATGTAAATCATACTCTCTTATAATCAATTTCAGATATTTCTTTGTTAAAATTACACGAGATTTATATAGAGGAGAACTATAAACAATAGCGAAATAAACGGCTTTTAGCATCAAATAGATGTTTTATTTAATTTATATTTTTTGTCATTTTTGTTAACAAAAATGTATTGTCAAATCGCGCGTGAAATAAGCGCCCGCGTATTGCAAGCTTAACCCAAGCGTGTAATAATACAAACTAAAGAGTAGGTAAATTTTATAAGAGACGACAGTCTGGACGGTTCCTTTTAAATTCATGAATGTTGTGTTTAGTATTTACATTTATTGAAAAGTATTAACTAACTATAAAATAATAACTTTTGGAGAAATATGACAAGAACATGAAAATCTTTTAAATTCTGAACTGATGAAAAAAAAATTGGGAAAGTGTGTTTGTCGTTTTTACGCGGCACTTAATTAAAATACGTAAACAATACTTATTATTCTGTTAGCAGAGTATCGTTTTCTCAACTTTGACCCCGTGTATCTCGGAAACGGTGCGTTTGCGGACCCATGTTTATAAAAACTTTTTTTCATATTTTTGGACAAAGTATCTTCCCCTAAAATCCTGCGCACCTTTTATGAATCATCCTGTATACATTAAAAATTACAGGACTACAAAATATAGAAAAGGGTATATTTGTAGTGCAGTCCACTACTATAATCAATTGTCCCTCCAAATTTAAACCACAGTAGTAGCAAAACAATTCGAAAAAGTCATAGAGAAACAATCGTGACTTGTAAAATCATATCATATATATTAATACGCTAAGGTTAAGATGTTTGCCTCCCTTTTTCGAACAAACCACACAATTGCTCCACATAAATTTTATATCATTTTATAGATAATTGCTTGCTCTACCGACATCAGACTAAAAAATCTATTATTGCTTTTGTTTTTGCAAAATAATTAATTATAACAATTATACATTTATTCAGTATATGCAGCATAACGGTTCTAACTTTGAAACAACGTCAACATGATTGACGGTCGGTAAATTTTTTTTGTTTAATTTTTAATCAAAATTCACGTATAAATACTTTTCGTATGGCGGCGCTTCAGCTCAACGTTTTCGATACTTGCGCCTCTATATGACAGTTTTAGAAAAATATTTTCTTGAACCGTCACTGAGCTTTGTAATGTAATACAACAAAAAGAAGAAAATTATAAACAGTGTGAGAAATTAGAAACGAATTTTAGTGCGAATTATTCGCGCAGGTACCGCTAGTTTCACTATATTTCATTAATTAACTGATTTTATATTGTCTTATATATTAATGTTTCATCTCAATGTTTCAATGTACATCTAATTCATGTTTTTATCTACCTTCTGTAACTCGTTGGTCCTGCAAATACAAATGTATCTATCTATAAATCTATGTGACGGCAACTCACGAAGTTGCCTCTGCGTAAAATTCACAAATAATAATAATAATAATATAATGCGTTTAACGTCCGTTTGTCGACTTTTATGTAATAACAGACGCCATTCGCACCATTACTATTTTCCATTTTACCACTTCCCGTTATTTTCTACATTTCTGAAACTTCAACTTAACTAATAGCAATGGGCGAATGAAGGAATTATAGGAAATTAGGATAGGATAGGTAATTTTTGAACTGGGCCATGGCCTTGAATTAATTGATGGAAACCATGGAAAACCTCAATCAAGATGGCCGGTTAAGGAATTACCGTTTCTCGGCGAGAGGCAGTACGAAAAAGTCTCAGTCACATCTGCCCCCGCCGGAATTCGAACCCGAACCTCCCGAATGCGAGTTTAGTGCTGTCACCACTACTCTACCCAGCTCGGTGTTTTACTTCAAAAATATTTTCTGAAAACACACAGCTACGGAACTCAAATTGAGGCGTTGAGAATTATAGTGGCCTAACCCACAAAATTTCAATATTATCTTATGTCCATAAAGTAATCGGTTATTATCGAAAGTTTCGGTAGAAGAACGACCTAACCGCAGTTTAATCTACGAAACGGCTCTTAAACTGCGGTTAGGTCGTTCTTCTACCGAAACTTTCGATAATAACCGATTACTTTATGGACATAAGATAATATTGAAATTTTGTGGGTTAGGCCACTATAATTCTCAACGCCTCAATTTATGTGTGTCTGATCGGTTTTTTAGCACACACGTGGTTGATCCAGTTTCAGTAAGCACGCGAAAAGTCGCGTCGTTCTGAACTCAAGCCAACTCGCGCGCGTGTGAGTCTGACCCTTATATCTACAGTTACCCGAGAGCTTTACTATACATAGGTAGTTCTTCAACAAGAAGGATGAAGATGGGGGTTGAAATCCAATCTTGATTTGCTATTGCATTCCTACAATGACAGTCTGTCTATCCATCCGTCCGTCGTCCGAACGTCTAACGCCGTCACTATTCTCTCCCTCTCACGACAAGAGCTACCTACATATATATGACGCTTCGTCAAGATTAGTAGATTACGGAGGTTGCCTCTCTCAGTTGGATAGTGAGGATGACGTTCTCCGACGAACCTGTTAATTGATTGCGTGGCAACGGCTGTTGTTTATAATCTCTAATAGAAAACAGTATCACGGGTAATTATAAAAATGAAAATAAATCAATTTAAACACTCATTGATTGTAACGTTTCGTTTAAACACTCATTGATTGCATTTTTTAGAGCTTGAAAAAGACTTAATCGAAAAAAGACGAAATGTTGCAATCAATGAGTGTTTAAATTGATTTATTTTCATTATTTCAATTACCCGTGATACTGTTTTCTATCATAACATATATCTGGAATTGAATTTTAAAGATGAATAATCTCTAATGCGGAGTTGCAAAAAGAATTGTCAAAAAATTGTATTTGACAATGACCTTAGATTGTATTCGTGTCTTTGCAGCGTTTATACAAGCAAGAACAGTCTAATGTCGTTGTGAAACTCTTTGTTATTTGGAACATTAGATTGTATTCACATAAAAACAAATGCTGAATCTACGTTGAAAAAGGTCGCTTTTCAAGCTAAATTTTGATCAAAATGCGGAGAAAAACTTGTTTTGAAGTGTAAATTGTACAAAAAACGATGTTAAGTATATATATATACGCAGTTTAAGAGAGATGTTGTTTCAATCGAACAATTATTTATCCAGCAGGATTGATTTAAAATTCTACAATGCTTTCCATGTGGAAAAATACGTACGCCCATAATCTAAGATCATTGTTAAATCAGATTTTTGACAACGCTTTCTGCAACTGAGCATAAATATGGTATTTAACAAATGTCAAAGAAATCTAAATTAATATTATTAGTAATAAATTGAATTTTTAAGGTAAGAAATTGACATAGTCCTAGTTAAAAATGAATGACATTGTTGGGGTTGTCATTATAGGTTGATAGAATAGAATTTATTGATCCAAAAACATACAAATATGTATAGGATTCGTCAAAAAAGAAAGATATATTTACGATTATTCATTTATAACAAAATCACCTATCTTTTACCGACATTGTTTAAGAAGAGCAGCCTTTAATTCTCTTTTAAATTTAGAAATGTGCAGATTTTTGAAACTGTGTGGCAATTTATTAAACATTTTCAGAGCGTGATACGTCAATCCCGCGCTCACGCTGATTGGTCAGATAAACGAGGCAACATCTGCAATCTACTAGCCTTGAAGCTTCGTATAGTCGTTCTCTTTGCTTTTCTCGAAGAAATGCACTGTACTGACTGTACCACAGCTCAAGCCCTCCCGGCGTGTGTCAGCCTCGTCGTCTTATTGTCCGTTTGTTTGACTTTCTTTGTTTAAGTGTCGACCTTTTGTACAACGGTGTGTACTGTAGTTGTACACATTGCTATCACAGATTGTACTGTATAATAAGGATGGAGCGGCCAAAATTACATACTATTTTGCATTGAATATTAAAAAGAAGCCACAAAACACTGCTTTTTCGAAACATGTTTCGCTAACTAGCCTAAGCACCATCAGTTTTAATCTCCTGATGATGATAACTTAGCATCATTAGGAGATGATTCTACTTTATAATAAGGATGGAGCGGCCAAAATTACATACTATTTTGCATTGAATATTAAAAAGAAGCCACAAAACACTGCTTTTTCGAAACATGTTTCGCTAACTAGCCTAAACACCATCAGTTTTAATTATGTCCTGATGATGATAACTCATCATCATCAGGAGATGATTCTACTGTATAATAAGAATGGAGCGGCCAAAATTACATACTATTTTGCATTGAATATTAAAAAGTAGCCACAAAACACTGTTTTTTCGAAACATGTTTCGCTAACTAGCCTAAGCACCATCAGTTTTAATCTCCTGATGATGATAACTCATCATCATCAGAAGATGATTGTACTTTATAATAAGGATGGAGCGACCAAAATTACATACTATTTTGCATTGAATATTATAAAGTAGCCACAAAACACTGTTTTCTCGAAACATGTTTCGCTAACTAGCCTACGCACCATCAGTTTTAATCTCCTGATGATGATAACTCATCATCATCAGCAGATGATTGTACTTTATAATAAGGATGGAGCGGCTAAAATTATAAGTACTATGTTTCATTAAATATTAAAACGTAGCCACAGAGAAGAGTAATTAAGTTTTTTTTAAATCATTTTATGTTGTCAGTATCACGAATATATGTCTCCATACCGCTTGATGATATAGATTCTAGATAAGTAACAATTATAATTTATAAATATCATCGTCTCCCATGTACTTTTTTTGCATACCTGGCTACCTCTCTCCAAGTAGATAAATGTTCGATTAGAGATGGGAAAAACGGGTCTTTTTAGTGATCTGCATTTTTGCATCTGGATCCCGTATGTGAGCCGGCTCACTGAACCGGTTCAAAAAGAGCCGAGTTCTGAATATGTTACTGCAGTCTGCCACTGAGTTACCTAGTTCAGTCAATCATATCACGACCTGTATAGAATCAAGAATGCATAGCCAAACATGTGATGCATGAGTCATTTGAGCTGACAGATGCATCAAAGCATGAACTGATACGTAAGTGTAAAATGTGCTTCTGTGTGCTTCAGTGTATCACTGAGTTATGCGGATCCGTTGACCCGTCGGTTCAAAAAAAAGTGAGTCGGCTCTCACTGATCTTCTGTCGGAGTCGGCTCTTTGAACCGGTTCAGATCTAAGTTATCCAACTCTATTTGTAGTAGAAGAGTATCGGAAATGCGAAATAATTTCTATTTTCAAGCTATTGAAATAATGTTTCAAAAACTGTAATTAATTTGACTCCATTCAAGATGCAAGGAGATTGATATTTTCTATGTGTTATCCCATCCTCGTGTGCAAAGTTTCAACAGTAATGTACTTTATTGGCCGACTTTAATCTTAGAATGTTTCATTCACTCGTCCTCCTCCTCCTCCTTGAACTACACCCACACATATACGCGAGTGAGTACATTATTCTATAGTCTAAAGTCCTTGAGGCTTTCCTTGGGTGTGTGTGTGTTTGTGTGTGGTAGGTATATATAGTTGAGCAAAAGGAACAAGGACCAGCGGGAATTAATTTGCTTTTCGGAATGTTTGTTGGTATACATTCCGGGTCAGGGCTTGTAAATTGTACATATAATGTGCGTGACTAACCAACGAAGTAACATTTCTTGCCATAGACGCAAGTACATATTATATTAAGATGACTGTTCAGCAGTTGTTTAACTATTCACCCGCATAACTCTATATTATGAGCATTTTCGCGTGTGTGTGTTTGAAGCACATAAAATAGTTTCAAAATCTCTAATTTTTATGAAAAACCGTACTAGTGTATTTGTCATATCTGGCACCGGTTGAATGGCGGGATCTAAGGGTCGGACCAAAATTTCTCGACGTTTCATAGCCCTTGGCACCGTTTTTGAAAATGTCTATATAATTATATATATGTGTGTGTGTGTGCGGGCAATAACTTTCAAAGGAGCTAAGTGATTTCACCGAAATTTGGCTCACAGGCTGGAATCTATCACCGCATAAAGCCTGTTTAAAATGAACCTAATTAAGGAGTGTAATTCTCGCAATTGATTCAAAATTAATATTTGGCCCTTTAGTATTAATTAACAGGTGCTACCAAAATTTTAATAAATTCAGCTCGACAGGGCCGGAGTTACAAGTTTTATGAAAACACGTCTGCGGATAGAGAATTTATACCTCCTGAAGGCTATAGAAATGATAAATTGAGAAAACAGAGATGAAATATTAAAATTAAATTAAACATTAAATTAAATATTCAGTGCATTTAAAACATTGTTAACCGTTCGATTTTTAAACAGACTTCACTTCTATTAGCTTGTTTAGTTGATGGTTTATGAAAATTACTGCTGAACTGGTTAAATCGCGTACATTAGTTTTACTTTATCGCACAAGTATGTAATGGGTTACTTTACATGCCTGTCTACATTTTATAGGAGGTAGTGAAAAAAATAAAAACGTGTGTGTTCGATAGCCCTACGTTTAATTTGGTAACGGGTCGCCAAGACGGGTTCTGCGTGATATAATGACTGTTTTCAATTATTGGTATAGTGGAGATGGTAGACGCTGATAATAGATTAGGTGTTGGATACGGTAGGAGAATAAAGTGTATTATTCAGTAATGTATATATATAGCGTGTGTCCACGCGATTGATTTTCATAGTGGTAATTTCCATTATTTTCTAAATTTTTGAACTCCAACTTAGTTATACGCTTTGTGTGAGAGGAAATTAGGATAAGCTAAACATCTCGTGAGTACAGGGTTTTAAAAATATTAAGAGTACTGTGGTTGGAACAATAAAAATAAAAGAATAGTTACTTCTTACTACAACAGATTTATTCAGTGGATGTGCATTTCGAGAGCTAAGCTCCCATCTTCAGCAAAACACTGAAGATGGGAGCTTAGCTCTCGAAATGTACATCCACTGAATAAATCTGTTGTGGTAAGAAGTAACTATTCTGTTATTTTTACAGGGTTTTGTTAGACGCTCTTGTAGAAGAAATCATCTGAATATATATCTGGAATTATTGAGAAAACACGTTAACGTTAACACATTATTTTTATTTAATTTTTATACATTTTTATTAAAAAATAATAATGTATTTGACTCTTTTATTCTGAAAAATCCAAGTAGAAAAACACATGTTTATTTATCAATTAATTGTTACATCCATTAAAAAAAGTTAGCCGGGGTTAGTGAGGGGCCCCTGTTTTGCGAAGGGCGGAGGCGATGGCTTTAATTTGGTCGCTGGCTTTTATTTTACAATGTTTCCATTTCTACAGTTGTGGTTTCCTGTTGTCTGAGCGATGAATAATGTTAAAAATGGAAGCTATTTATTTCATTTGTGGAACGCAACGTCAGATTTATCATTAGAATGTTTTGTATAATTTATAAGTTGTAATAAAGTGAATCGCATATAAATTTCACGCGTTTGAATATTTCATGATGGAGCATTTAGTATATTAAAATTGTATATCTAGTTAAAATGGCACACATATACATCATCCAGAATTTATTTCCATCTAAATAACCCGTATTTCCTTCACTTTATAGTCGTACTAGTGCTGCCTCGATGTGCTCCTTCTGTTTACATGCACTGCGAACCATTTAAATAACAACACTCGGTTTTGTTATGAAGAGACTTTGAAAAAGGCGAAAAAAAACTGTTATGGATATTACTATGCAAGGTTTTATCGGTCTACTTTTGAATTTTTAATAGGTGACAGTATAGATCAAAAGATGACCTTAGTAAAAGTTCTATATTATCTAATACTGCAGACAAATTAAATGAAAAACAGCCAAATAGAAGAAATAAGTCAAAAAAGTCTAATATCATTTTTAGCGCTCCTCCACAGACAAAACGTATGTTTGTGATTTAAATTATCCGACAATATGGTCTTTACGAAACCCTAAAAAGGAGTGTATGTTTTAAATCACTGTAAAAATGGAACTCTCTCACTTGCTTACCCATGTACTTTCTCACATTCTCTCTTTCACATAAATTAAAAACAATATAAACTCGTAAGTAAACGTCATCTAGGATAATAGGGATGTTGACTATTTTTGGGAAAGTGTTTTAAATCGTGCACAAGTACCTAATATAGCCACAAATATTTATTATTTTTATTTAAATACAACTCAAGCCTTAAAAATCATGTATTTTAAATCCCGTTTCAAATTTCGGTCCAAAACGCCAATACTAGTGGCGTGACGTCACCTGTTCATACCAAAGGAGGCTCAAGAATTTACACAGGAGCTATCATTCTATAGATGCGGTCACAAAGTAGGAGGCTGTGTTCATAAGCACTAGTAAATTAATGAGGTTATGAAAAGTGTTTTCGTAATTCTTGTTATAAAAGATGAATTCTAAGTTTTCGAACTATTAGCCTTAATAAATACACTTTCCATGACGATAAAACTCCTTGTAGTGTTTTTGAAAGAAATTTTCGAATAAATTACACACTAAATATTAACCAAACAATGAAGTTTTTTGACAGCGGCTGAACATATGACGTCATGCACTCTGATTGGTGTGTGTTATCATGTGACTTGAGAGTGATTTTATTAGGTTTTATTTATTAGATATTAATTAAATTCCTTAAAAATAAGGAAAAATATAGTGTTCTTTAGTATTTCTGTCATAGAAACTACCACTTAACGTTAAAATTATGTTTTTATTTGAACACAGTCAACATCCCTATTGATTAGAACGCAGAAGAAACGCGTTTTCATTTATTTCTTAGTGTTATCTGTTAATGAGTTAACTAATTCTTATAGAAGAAGAAGAAATGTAGATTATAGACGCTCAACAACTGAGGTCATCAGCATCTAAACTAATTTTTCTATACTACTTCAAAACAAGTGAAGGGAAGCGTTGAATTTATAAACGTTGGCTGTAGGCCAATATTTATGAGTAATGACACATTTTATGTATGCTGTAATTTTGTTGACCACTAGTGTAGACGACATTGTAAATAACTCGCATACAGCATTTTTTATTCATGAGATTCGCGAGGGAGAACGAAACGTGAATTTTATTCTAAAAAATAAAGATTTCACCCCATAGTGTGTGCGTTTGCGCGAGTGTGTCCAAGGGTAGTTGTCGGGTTTACTAGGCTTAGCTTGTTGCAGTTTTACACTTTATTCCATTTTTTGTGTAAAATGAAGAATGTCATAGGTAGTCCCTGTATTGAGGGTTTATCCGGATTAATGTTTAATGCAGCTGTCACTGTCTGATTTTATGTAGTTTTCAAAAAGTTGATATAAACTGAAGTAAAAAATGTTATTAAATATTCAAAATACATTAAAATTATGAACTTTGTAGTAAAAAATTCCTAATTTCTTTTATTGCTAGTGAAACCGAGCTGGGTAGAGTAGTGGTGACAGCACTAGACTCGCAATCGGGAGGTCCGGGTTCGAATCCCGGCGGAGGCAGATGTGGCTGGGACTTTTTCCTACTGCCTCTCACCGAGAAACGATAATTCCTGTACCAACCATCTTGATTGAGGTTTTCCATGGTTTCCCTCAATTAATTCCAGATAAATATCGAGATGGTTCCTTATTTGAGACCATGGCCGATTACCTATCAAACTCCTAGTTCAAAAATTACCTACGTAATCGTAATTTCCTATAATTCCTTCATTCGCCCATTGCTATTACATAAGTTGAAGTTTTAAAAATGTAGAAAAATAACGGGAAGTGTGGTAGATGGAAAATAGTAATGGTGCGAAAGGCGTCTGTTATGACATAAAGTCGAGTAACGGACGTTAAACGCATTATTATTATTATTATTATTATTATTATTATTATTATTATTATTTATTGCTAGTGAAAGTAGTAAAAACGAACAAATTGTTTGTGTTTGTATTTTTTACAAAATAACATATTTATTTAATATTTTTACATAATTTTGCCTAAAAACGATGAATGCCTCTGACATTGTAGTACGAGCTTTTAACAATTGAAGGAATATTGCTGGGTGCATGTTAATTTAAAATCAATTTTCAGTTCTAAATAAATGACGAAGCGTTAGTTTATTTTCTCTTATTTTACTGTCTAACCCTTTACGGTCCAAATTGTTTAAATTATTTGTATATAATAATCATTTCCAAATAAGTACGCGCACAGTGTACTGTAAATAATATCAAGCAAAAATTACACACCATTAAAAAGACTGTTTAATTTGTTTGTTTTAGACCGCCCGTTAAATCTTTTTCTATATCTATCTCTAAATTAGTTAAGAATCAAACAAATGATAAAATTCTACCCAAACCGTAGGATTTTCATCAAAACCAAATTAATGCAAGCGTAGCCGTTTGTAGCCACGACTTTGTGTTGAATTTGATTTTGATGAAAATCATTTGGTGTTTGAATAACCGTATTTTTTATGTATAAAGGAAACGTTGGGTAATTCTACGAGAACATGACAATTTTATATTTTTATGGTTCGTGGGATTCAAAGTAATCTCTCATTTTAGTTTCTTTTAAAGAGAGAGTTTTAAAAAGCACCCCCTCCGTATGCGGAGAACTGACACAATGGAGGTGTAAACACCCCGAAGTTATTCGATTTTATACCAAAAACGTTTTTTTATTCACAATAATTCCCCTAGTTTACGTATAAATTCGCTTACATAGATTTAAGAAAATATCCCGCAAAGAAGAATATTTTCTGTTAGGTTCAATTTGCTTTATAACATTTTTTATGGGTATTTTCCTACCCTTTTAAAGATGGAGAATTTGTTTAGAACCTGTTATTAACACTGTGTGAATCAGCTCTTTTGATATATTTAAAAGTTGTAGAGATACGTGTTTGATTGACATTAAATCAGTTGGTTGATTTTTCTGAATAACATTTAAATGTTTACTCAATAGGCGAAGTATTTAAGTTTTTTTGTCATTATTTTTATTATTTGTTTAGTTCAGACTAGACATTTTATTTCGCTTTAAAATATATTATGTCAACTCTCCAGACATATCTTAATATGCACATAGGTTTTGAATTTTTTAAAAAAGTTTTATAACTTGGTACATTTGCGAGATTTTGTATTCAAAAATAGTTTTAATCGAAGGCTTCAGCAAAACTGCTAGATTTTTTTTGGTAACACAGTTGATATAATAAAGCCCACTTCCAAGGAAGTCTAAATATTTAGTTTTGAAAATAATACTAATTAAAAGGGCATAGACGAAATAATTCTGTATAATTTTCTTTAAGAAAATTTCATCTTTGATATCGAAGCTTTTAACAATTGAGGAAATGTTGGATGCACGTTAATTTAAAATCGATATTTTCGCGGTTGTTTTTTTTAGTAAACATTACTCTTTCTTCTTTTTAAAACGGTAATTCAGCTTTCATTTTCCCGTGAAAGAAATATTATAGACCGCAGTTTCTTTTGAAACATAAAACTCTTTTAATGGATATGATAGAGTAAACGTCCAACTAAAATTTTATTAATCTCTTTTACGAACTTTGACCATTACATTAAACTGTGTTTAGAGTAGTTTTCATTTAAGATAAGCGCATATTATTGAGAAGCAGCTGTGTATATATGATATTTAATAAAATCGGCTTTCGTAATTTATCTATTTAGTATAATAGCTATTGTCTGTTATAATTGTTAAGAAACATTCATTGTTGTAGCACTATATTAGAAAAATTTATTATTCCAACACGTCACCGTCGGGACTTAAACCCGAATCTTTCCACTTTCGCGGCGGAATGAGTTATCAATTACTCTACGGTGCACACAATTCAACATTTAAATCCTTCATAATATAGCGATTTACAACACTCAAATTCACTACATGCGAGAGCGAATTATTTTTAGCTATAGCTAGACATGAACTCTCACAGAAAAAAACTGCAAATAGCAAAAGCATAGTTCATTTCAATCTGACTAAATGTTGTTTATGGTAGCTGAGTAATTCCTCATAGAATTTAAAGAGAAAAAAAAACATTTTTGAATTTTTTTCTTTGTGCTATGAGATCTTCAGTTACTAATTTTAAGTTTCTACATCAACGGAAAGTACCCTAGAGCTTTTGATGAATCCGTCACTATCAGAAAAATATATTTTTTAAATCTTTTTTTTTGCAATGAGTTAGAAGCTTATATTTAATTTGAATTATACCGATGGAACCCTAATAATTAAGATAAAAATGCTTTGTCGGGAAAAAGGATTTTTTAAGTGAACACTTATTTGTTATTTATAGCGACGTTTCGTCCCTTGCTTGGGCCTTTTTCAAGCTTTATAACTGTAATTGAATTATTAAAATACAATTTGTAAATTTACAATTGAAATATAAAATATCAGATAAACAAGGGATGAAACGTCGCTATAAATAACAAATAAGTGTTTACTTAAAAAGTCCTTTTTCCCAACAAATCATTTTTATATTAATTACCAAGGACAAAAAAGAAAAAAAATCAATACCTAATAATTAAGTTAGTTATGTAATAATTCCACATAAAATTAAAAATTTTTATGACGGAGTCGCTGTAAAAAATACATTTTTTATATCTTTTTATTGCAATCAGCTAGAGATGTTTAATGTTTTTACAGGAGTATGGGCTAGACTTTAGTATGTGGTATTAATTTAAACTTGATAACTCTCATTGTTCCTCAGAAAAAGGCTGTTGACGGACGGATAGACAGATAAGCGGATAGATGGACAACGAAATGATAAAACAAAAAAGCAATTCTCTGAAATGCGCAGTCATATTCTTGTATGAAAAGGACTATTTGAGTACACGCATGTATATGTATGTGCCGAGGTATGATATGTCATCAACACTGCATTATAAGTTATGTGTTTGATTAGAGCTATAATACACATTACACTCCAGCGCCCGATAAATTCCGATTTTATCTTACAGATTGACTCAAAACGTTTGTTTTTCAAAAAAAAAGAGTGTGCTTAGAAGTCACTCACTCACAAACCGGTATACAAAACTTTAAGCGATATTTAAGATAATTTATTAATCATCTTTCCTTTTGCTGAATTTACTTAATTTATTTTTGGATACTAAAACACAATGAGGTGTAGTAATAATAATAATAATGCGTTTAACGTCTGTTTCTCGACTTTATGTCATAACAGACGCCATTCGCACCATTACTATTTTCCATCTACCACTTCCCGTTATTTTCTACATTTTTTTACAACTTCAACTTATGTAACAGCAATGTGCGAATGAAGGAATTATAGGAAATTAGGATAAGGTAGGTAATTTTTGAACTAGGAGTTTGATAGGTAATCGGCCATGGCCTCAAATAAAGAACCATCTCGATATTTATCTGGAATTAATTGAGGGAAACCATGGAAAACCTCAATCAAGATGGTTGGTACAGGAATTACCGTTTCTCGGCGAGAGGCAGTAGGAAAAAGTTCCAGCCACATCTGACCTCGCCGGGATTCGAACCCGGACCTCCCGAATGCTAGTCTAGTGCTGCCACCACTACTCTACCCAGCTCGGTCAATGAGGTCTAGTAACGGAGTACTAATGTACATATTTTTCCACAACTAGGGTCGCCTCTGAAACCACTAGAAGCCATCGGCGCTTCCTCGAAGCTGAAATAATTCAAATTGAAAGTGTTTATAAATTATAATAAATTATTATAACAATGCGAGCCCTCAAGGCGCGAGTACTACTCGCACGTGTTCGTCTTTTATTAATGTTAATTTACCAATTATTTGATGTGACCAGTGGTGGATCTACATAGAGACGAACGGGGCTTTAGCCCAGGACCCATAAAAGTCAAGGGTCCACAAAAATTGAATTATCATCATAATTTTTTAATACTTTTTCATTAACAGTGAGCATTTATCATGTAGTAAAAACAATTAATATTAATGATTATCATTATCATTTTGACAATTTTTTGGGTGAATTTTAGCACTTAGGCGGGCAATTTTTTGGGTGAATTTTGAGTTTTTTTGGGTGAATCTTAACAATTTTGTTGGTGAATTTATAGTATTATTTGTTTAATCAATTCACCAAATTTCAACTTTTGATGTTCTTAAAAATTAATTTTAAACCCAAATTTACCGATTTTTTATCTAACAAAAAAATGGGATCTCGTTGGACTTTCATAAGTCCTAGGCCTCGAAAAAAATAGATCCGCCCATGCAAGTGATATTTCCTAGTGACGACAGATTTAAGTCCAAATATAAAATCGCACCTTGTTTTTGTAGGGAAGGGGCCACAGTGTTACAATGTGTCACCTTGTGTGAAACTAAACAACATCGTCTGAAGGCACACGGTCCGTGTACGTCAGGGGTTCCCAAAGTTTTTCTTAGGCGGGCCAATTTAATATTACCGAATTTTTTGGCGGGCCAAAAAAAAACACGGAATAAAATCAAAACAATAACCACGATTCTGTATCTATTTGAGACTGCTATATTATATTTCTGTACAAATGTGTAATAACTAAACTAGACATACTAGAATATCTTTTTTAAATATAAACTAGACAATATTTTATTAATACAAACGCTTATGGTTAAAATTCTGTAAGAATTTTTTAAAAATATTAGAATATTTTATTGTATCTTATTTGTAATATTTATTATTTATTAAAATGATTTGTCGGGAAAAAGGATTTTTTAAGTAAACACTTATGTGTTATTTATAGCGACGTTTCGTCCCTTGCTTGGGACTTTTTCAAGCTTTATAACTGTAATTGAATTATTAAAATACAATTTGTAAATTTACAATTGAAATATAAAATATCAGCTATTAATTATACACACCTATTTAATAGATATAAGAGTTAAAATACACATGTAAGTATAAATTTTAGTTAAACAATTGTTCGATAAAAAGTTTGTAATAATTCCGTTTTAAAAAAATATTTTTACGGTTGATGTTCAAACTATTTTATTTTATTGACGGTTAGTATATAAAGTCACGTGACTTAATTTATGCGGTTGCTCCTCATTTGAGCCATTGTTTTTTGTTTTAAACTCTTTTTATATTTTTCTAGCATATTGTTATATGACAAGCTTAAATTCTGTGTATCAGATAATATGATAAGAAACACACGTGGAAAAATTACCAAGGACAAAAAAGAAAAAAGGAGTCAATATGTCAGAACCAGGGGGTTTATTTAATTTGATAAGAAACACACATGGAAAGTCCTTTTTCCCGACAAATCATTTTAATATTAATTACCAAGGACAAAAAAGAAAAAAAGTCAATTTATTATTTATTTTACTATTTAAATATAATATATATAATATATATCGCAGGCCGAATTCACAGGCTTTGCGGGCCACATTTGGTCCGCGGGCCATACTTTGGGAACCCCTGGTGTACGTCATACGCACACCTCTTCCTGCAGGCGGACAAACTCCGCTCGTTCGGTAATCAATACACATTAACAACGGCAGCGATTAGTGCAGCCGTCCATCATCCCGCGGGCATAGTCGCCTGCCCGTCGCCCCTTCCACGCTTCCCTACCTTGTACAATACACCCCCGCACGAAGATACACGGACGGGTTGGACGTGGACAAGGTGTCGAGTGCCGTTCTACCCTCCGATCCATCAACCCCTTTATGTACTACGTCTGACAGCCGGCTAGCAAGTCATGACGTCCTCACCTCATATACAGGGATGGACCCAGTCTAGGCATGACGACAGGTTATGCTGATATCTATCTATAGATAGCCGGTACCAGAGTGGGGGAAGAACATTAATGCGTCCGACATCTTGTATGGACATTTTCTGGATACATACAGAGTGCGCTTGATTTCAAACAATATATTGTCAAAAAGTTGTAGATTATACGCGCCAAAAAAGTATACTAGTTTGTAGCTAAGTGATCCATAATTTGTACGCAAGACTGTACCCGTGGAAACGTAACCCATACAGTATTCATATGCATGTATACTTTTCTATAAATTGTTGAACTTTAAACCGTTAAAGACTGTCAGTGTTTGGAAAGTTTCTGACAGTTAGTTCTTTTTGTATAAATAACAAACTGGTTCAGAACTACAGAGATCGTATACAATCAATGTTAAATATCCAATTTTTAATTGAATTTATCTCGGATTATATACGTTCGATCGATTTCAAATTTTCAGGGTAATTGTATTATCATATCCCTAATAAGTATACAAAAATTAAGAATTTTCTGACGATGTGCCTTAACCACGACAACTACCTTAAATGTCATAAAATAATGAAAAATAACATCTGAAAAAATAAACAGGCAGTTGAAAGTCGCCTGTAAGTGATTGCTTGGAAGAAAATATTAAATTAAGTTCGGAATTAATTGTAACTTATATATCAAATAAATAATACTTTGAAGAAACGATACTACTATAACTTTTACCGAGTCTATTTGACATAACTTGCATTCAATGTAAATCATATGAAGTTATTTAATATGCAGTCAATATTTGCAAGAGACATAAAAAAATCCGAATTACGAAAGTTCATGAATCAAAACATTAAGTAAAAAGTCAACTTCGAGAATAAATTGAAATATGAATGTTCGACTTAAGAAAATTCAACAAAAATCGCCAAGAAATAATTCCTCGGCATAGCGCCGCGCAAAAAATGATTGCTTGAGTAAGTATATCCATTGTAGATTATAGATGCTCAGCAACTAAGGTCATTAGCGTCTAGTTAACAAATTACTTTAAAACACACGACAGTCTGACCCAAAGACCGTTACACGAAACTTTTCCCAAATTTCAATATATAATATTATTTTAAAAACCATATAAAATTTTGGCTACTTTTACATTTCGATAATTCACAAATTACAAATTAAAAGTATGTATTGTAACATAAATTTTCAAAGCAACTGTAATAAAATAGTTTCTCGCAGTCAATAAAAAGTAGTAATTTATTGTTTTTTCGTTAATTAGAAAAAATAATCCCATAAAAACCATGTGGCACGCTCCGCAACATCTGCGCTTTGCTGCTGTCCTGGCATATTATTTGGTTGTTAAATAATTTACTAGCCAATAGATAGAATATTTTTTTTTTAAATTGTATTAATAAATATCAATATTCGTCAATTATCGCTACAAGACGCCTTTCAACTGACCGCTTTATTACTACCAACTGTGGCTAAATTACTTAAATTAACTTGCGTATCAATAAATTAAACCAAAAATTAACCACGTTTCACGATGTGAATTCAGCAGTGCGGCATTTTTTGTAAAATGCAAGGTCGCATCATCACAATATCACAGTTTTTTTTCTAATCAAATGTTATTTTTTTTAACCATCAACAGCTAAGGTGAAATTCACAAAACGCGCCTAAAGAAGTATTACTTCAACAGTGGACGTAATTTAAATCACCATTGTTATAAAAATAAAAGAATAGTTACTTCTTACCACAACAGAGTTATTCAGTATTCAGTAAACTAATTTAGTTAGTTTAGTGTTTTGCTGAAGATGGGAGCTTAGCTCTCGAAATGTACATCCTGTGAATAAATCTGTTGTAGTAAGAAGTAACTATTCTTTTATTTTTATTGTTCCAACCACAGTGCTTTTAATATTTATATTATTTTATTAAATGAAATATTAAACTGAAGGACACAACCTCATCTAATTTGCTGGATGTTTCTCAGGCTCTACACGCAACAGTCACGAGAAATTTACAGAAATTTTAGTTTGTATTATATGGGTTGTCTTAATTTCAGTCAATTTGTATTTAGATTCGACGTCGTCATAGTTTTGGTGCGACGTAAAGGCCACTCTGGGCAACGACCATTGGCGTATGAGGATAAATGATAATTTATATAAGGGCGTGCTTGCGTGCTCACTTGAAGTATACAGAAGTGGCCCTTAATTTAAACCCAGTCTTTTCGCTGACAGCTGTGAAATAACAGGAATGTTTTTTCACAAAGGGCGTAACGCCCTCAATATTTGCAAACAAATTTATGATTTTTTCATACGCTTAATGTAAAATGAATTTGTATATTGGCCCGGCCCGGCTTCACCCGGACATGAAAAAATCACGTACATCATCGAGTTGGGCATCGTTGGAACGGGCTTGCAATGTTGTGGCAAGCGCGACTCAATATAGTCCAATAATGATTATGTAGTCGCTTCATCAGTAACAATGATCATCAAATATTCGAGGTTGGAAGGTATTGGAAGGTGTCGGTTGAAAAGAATACCTGCCAGGTTCCACTTCCACCCCAAGTCAGAGGAGCCGTCTTGTTTGACAATGCTCTAATTTGTCGATAATGTGTTAAGAGAATCCATGAAATAAGTGAAATGTCATGCATAATTAAACAAAAAGTACTTTATTTCAATAAACATATTTTGAGAATACCTATTTAACAATTAGGATTTAAATACCAACACTATAGCTATTTTGTATTTCAAGTAGAAAAAAACAAGTTATTTGCAATTTTACATGGTTTTTACGACCGCTAAAAATTTGTTAAAATTAAGGGACCACTTTTTAATGCAATAATTATCTTTTAACGCCAAAAGTGATATAAAATGATTCCACTTTTTAGAACAGAATGCCCCCTTTTAGAATATTTGAATGTATTTTTTGCGAAATAAACCTGGATATTATTTTCTTTTATAAACGAAACTCAGTTTTGCCGCGCAAAGCGATAATAATGGGTTAAAAACTGATATATTAATGGTAAAAAAAATGTTTTTGGAATGAAAAAGTGTTGTAGTTAAATGGAAAAGTTGTGGTTTATTTGCACACATCAAGTTTGAACACATCCGAGTAATGTGCGTCGGATAAAAATATTGTGACAAGCAGTTGTCACAAAATTCACGTTAAGATAGATAAAAATGACTCTTTCGCATGACCGACATCAACAAACTTTGCTATCTCAGGGCTGGAGGATAAACGGCCACCGCCTCAGTTCATTCTTTGAAACCTTTAAATTGTTTAAATTATAATAATAATGCGTTTAACGTCCGTTTCTCGACTTTATGTCATAACAGACGCCATTCGCACCATTACTATTTTCCATCTACCACACTTCCCGTTATTTTTCTACATTTTTAAAACTTCAATGAAGGAATTATAGGAAATTATAGGAAATTAGGATAAGGTAGGTAATTTTTGAACTAGGAGTTTGATAGGTAATCGGCCATGGCCTCAAATAAGGAACCATCTCGATATTTATCTGGAATTAATTGAGGGAAACCATGGAAAACCTCAATCAAGATGGCCGGTACAGGAATTACCGTTTCTCGGCGAGAGGCAGTAGGAAAACGTCCTAGCCACATCTGCCCCCGCCGGGATTCGAACGCGGACCTCCCGAATGCGAGTCTAGTGCTGTCACCACTACTCTACACAGCTCGGTTATAAACAATTTAAAATATCATGGTTATAAGATCTTTTGATATTAATATGTTAATCACTAATGTAGTGAATTATTAAGTTGCGGTGAGGAATCTAATCGTATTAATTTTCATTGTTAATTTACTTGTACGTTTCGGAATGCTATTCCATTGTCAGAAGTATCCACTTTATACTTCTCAAGTATCAACTTTATATATATTTATAAATGCACGTTGAGTATAATTAAATTAGTTGTAGAACTTCTCCGAGTTCTTATGTTTTCAATATAGTCTTTACATTATTCTAAATTGGGTAGTTCTGCCACGCTATAAGAAATGCAGGATCGCTCCATTTTAGTTCACTAATGTGGCACTGGAGTCATTTTTTATAAACAGAGGATCAACCATAATCTCACCGGCATTGATCAGATTTAGTACAGTATACTATAATTTGGAGTCACCTCGCAATGGTAATCCTCACACAAACGAATAATGTTCAGCTATTTTTCTGCACGGCGAGCGCATTATTTTAAAAAACTTTTTTTACCATACATTCATCTCGCACGTGTCTAGATGCGCAGTGTAGAGCAGAGGTGGGTGATTTGTGTTCTTTATATAGGGGAAACTGTGATGGGATGAACAGCGTCGCTCCAGAACGTGGCATCATCAATAACCGGAGATGCTTGCGCTGAAAATCCCTGGCGACGTCGGACTTTGTGTGCAAAAACACGTTTTCATAATATCTATACAGCAACTTGTTTTATTTTCGTTATATTATGCACTTTCTGTGTCGTTGCTTGTGGTCGATTTAATTTGAAATTTGTTTAATACCTACAGATTAATGGAAAATCGTTAGGAAAACTCAAGGACAGTGATGTGTATTGTATTTTATTGCATAATGTATACTTTAGTTACAGTTACGTAATGACGTTTTTAGTTTAAGATAGAATTGTATTTAATTTAGAATCAGAGTCCACCATCGTCTCCTGTACAATAAAGCACGAATGTATAAATATTGTATTTCTTAAATATTGTACTTATAAATAAAATTCAGTTACAAATTATACGGTGTATAATTTATTAAGTGTAAGACACAACAGACAGTTGATGCGTTTTAGATTCCTACTCAGGGCCGCATTTAGAATTTGGAGACCTTGGGACCATCATTTGGTGGAGGTCCCTATAGTTTCTCTGGGTAAAATCGTCTATTTTTGAATAAAACGACATGCTTACGCACGACATATTAAAAACTTTATTCTTGTAAAGTGTGTTGCTCACTGACAGATTTGCGATTTTAAGTGAAAAAAGCTTTGCGCGATTTCTGATTTGCGTAAGTTTTGACAGTATCATCAAAGTCCATTTCGCAAAGTATGCCACTTTCCGAACTAAGAAGCATGAGATTCGACATGCGATCTTGAGACATTGTTGTCCCAATCTGTTCTTAATTATCCTTAGTTTTGAGAAAGATCTTTCTCCACTGCAATTCGTCACCATCATCGATAAGTACATACGAAGTACTACTTCTGCGTTGCAGAAAGTAGATTGTACATTATTTTGCAAAATTATCCGATAGAAAAAAATTTCATTCGTTTCATCCGTTTTCTTTTCGTACTGTTTTGCGAAAGTGGCGAGATGACTTGATTCATTAGCCAAATTCAATTCCAAATCTTCAGGATAAGAATGTACTAGATTTTTAGCCTTCAGTTCCAACTGAGAAGGTTCCATTATGGTCATTTCAGTCAAGAAACCAAATCGTTCATCAATGACTGCCAAAATAACTACATCAAATTTTTTTTCTTCATCTCTCTCAGAATCGGGACTAATTTTTAAAAGAAACTCATAGTTTTTCAATTTTTTGCCGCATTGGTGGGGGCCCTTGGATGGTGGGGGCCTTGGGGTCATGGCCCCGCTGGCCCCGTCCTAAATTCGGCCCTGTTTCTACTATTTGGAAAAGTATCTTAGAAATAAAAGTTAGTTATTTATCACAATGTCGAATAATTTCAAATATTCATACCATTTAGTTCGTAAGCTAGAACTATAGCAAAAGTTTGCTTTAAAACGGTTCAATTAAAAAAATATTATGTATTTAGGCTTAGAAATAAAAACGGTTGATGTTTTAAATATATAAATAAGCAAGCAGTAATCTATATGTCTGGACATACAGTCGATACAACTCACTCGATTGTGACGGCGACACCCGCTTTTCCACCGAACTACCGATCAGGGAATTGAGACGTATCAGCCGGCCCCGGATCGGGGTTACCGCGCTGTTCGAAAAATGAATGTCGTCAATTTTTGAATTTAATCAAAATTTATAGCATAAGGGGATGATTCTTATTTAGTAGCGTACTGCGTTGTTGTAAGGTTATGCCACAATGCGCAGTGCTGTTTATACTGAATGTTTTTTGTGAATAGTTCACAACCCAATTTTAAAGTATATTAGACTGAACTCGGTAGACTAGTGGTGACAGCACTAGACTCGCATTCGGGAGGTCCGGGTTCGAATCCCGGCGGGGGCAGATGTGGCTGGGTCTTTTTCCTACTGCCTCTCGCCGAGAAACGGTAATTCTTGTACCGGTCATCTTGATTGAGGTTTTCCATGGTTTCCCTCAATTAATTCCAGATAAATATCGAGATGGTTCCTTATTTGAGGCCATGGCCGATTACCTATCAAACTCCTAGTTCAAAAATTACCTACCTTATCCTAATTTCCTATAATTCCTTAATTCGCCCATTGCTATTACGTAAGTTGAAGTTTTAAAAATGTAGAAAAATAACGGAAAGATGGTGCGAATGGCGTCTGTTATGACATAAAGTCGAGAAACGGACGTTAAACGCATTATTATTATTATTTTAAAGTATATAAGATGGTATTCCTTATTACAGTCACGGTTACTGCAATTAACGATTAAAACAAGCCATTTTTAGTTGGTTTATTTTGTCACCTTCGAAACCTATGGCTAAAGGTAATGTTAATGCGAAATGTCTTTTTCAACGGCTGTATTCATTATACTGTTGAATTTTAAAGTTCATATATACAATAAAGATTTTCTTAAATCTTGCTCGTTTTAACATAATGTGTTACATACGCGATGAATACAGGACTAATTAAACAACGTATAAAATCTTATTAGATCTATTATTGGTGAAACGTTTGAGCTAGGATTAAGCCAGCCTCAGAGACCTTAATGCTAATTAATCATCAGAAACATCAAAATTTTAATTGTAGTTATTATTACTACAATGCTGTCAATTTTTAAGGTTTCCGTGCAATAGGTTACAGATATTACATAAATTACCATTAATAATGTGAATATTGATTTAATCATTTTTAACTATGCAAAAATATTAAGATATTTCCAAACAAGAAAATTATTTTTTTATATAATGTATTACGTTGCATTACGATCTAGATACATAGACTACTATGCTACAACACCTTGTATATACATACATTGTGTAATGATGCTGATGTATCCAGACTAGTCGGTACATTTCATTCGCGACGCCACACTAGAGAGTGCGAGTTTCAAATTGTAAGGGGGAAAAGCTTACCCTACGTAATATGAACACGTAAGCATGTGTGTATGTTTGCACATTATGTGACTGCGCATGAAGAATTTGAATAGTTTTAACCAGTGATGGCCGCGTGATCTGCCTTATATGTATAAAATACAAGAAAGAGAGAGAGAGAAAGATAGAGAGAGGGGGGTAGATTATAGACGTTCTACAATTGCGTCTGTAGGTATATGAAATACAAAAAGGCCTCCACGAGCCTAGTTTGAAGGTCTCTCATCAGGGGCGTAGCTACCGCCGTATCTGCCGTATCAATTATACGGGGCCCAACGTGCGTAAGCAAAACTTAATAAAAACGTCCCAATTTTTTTTTTTATTTCAGAAATGAGAAAAGTCAAAAAAAGCTATTTCTTTTTTTCCCGCGTAAAGCGTGCGTTCAAAAGTTGGCAACACCCTACATCGGTTATCGTGGGCTGCGGGATTTCCCCGTTTAAGTCATTTACTTCAACGGGGGAAGGGCCTCCAAACAAATTTTTATACGGGGCCCCGCCAAGGCACGCTACGCTTCTGTCTCTCATGGAGGGTTGGTGCTGTTAAGTTATATAATCTAGATTTTTAATTCAAAATAAATAAACATTTGATTCATTTACGTAAGATTATTTGATTTACATGACATTTTATTTCCTTACTGCTTTAATGTACAGTTAACAATGTCATAAAACTACAAAAAAATCTAATTTAATTTGAAGGCATAATTCGCGTAAAAAATTGCAATGAATATTTAAAATTCTTTTTAGACATTTTTTAAGCGCGTAAAATTACGTTTGATACACTAATTAGTTGTTATGAAAATGCGACAATATTTTAAATTTTTTTCTGTGGTTCAAAAAAAGGTTTTGAAAACAAATATAAACCAAATCGACAATGAATGGTACTGACTTCAAACTATTTAGTAGGTAATAAACAAAGCAGAAGATATGCAGTTGGCGTAGTAAATCCCATACTTTGCAGAAATAAATTTTAATGAGAACGTCAGTTGGTAGACGGCCTGTTTGACGCACGAGCCATCCAATTACTGAAGTGTGATTTTGTTCTACAGCCTGTACAGTTTAGAATTGCATTTTAATTCCTATTTATATTTATATTATTATGTTACTTGAATTCATGCCGGTTTGGATAGAAACCTTAGTCACGGGCAGTTAGATAAAAAGTTTACTATACTATGCTATAAGTTGATGATATAAATCTGGGAAGTCCTAATCACTATTGCATATTGAGCATACCGCGTCTATGATATGGTTAGAGTTGGAAATAATCGATAATTTTAATAATCTAAAGGTTGCTATTCGAGTGATTTTGATAATCGAATGATTCCTCGGCATAATGTATGATAATAATAAGTGTGTTGGTACTATGCGCGAATGAATGAATGTTTCAACTCCCGGATGAATTTGTTCTCGATTTAGATTATCAGTCTTGAGAGAGTCACAGTGTTTCATAGTAGAGACGTAGATAAAAGATGTAAGTAATTCATATCGTTTGTATTGTCATGCGCACTGGTAAGTTGCGACTAGCGACTTTGTCAAGTCACATGTTGGCCCATAGATGCCTATGTGTACGCCTGTAAGTAACTATCTGGTGTTATACTGACATTGTCGTGTCATTACGTACACGTCAATCACTTCAAAGTAAGTAATTTTTTTATATATTGGTGAAAGTGCGTACTTTCGGCATAGTATGAAGAAAAATACTATACACCACACGAGTAGAAAGCTGAAAGTCCTGCACTGCGTGATATATGCTGCACTAGACTTCGCCTCGGGCCTCATGTGGCGCAGTGCAAGAAATTCAACTTTCCGCTCTTGTGGTGTAATATATTATTTGCACACTTATTTCTATGTTAATAAAGTATATTTTGGTGCACTCTCAGATAGACTCACGATCGATCGACGTCGGTTGCGTTCACAAAAATAGTTTCGGCTACGGTGTAGAATTTTTCAAAGTCAAAACTCACGAGTGTATAATGTCGGGTGTAAAGGGTTATAAATCATAGCTTGTAAGTATAAAAATCATTCAAATGATTTTCAATAACCTCTCTAGATTTTATTCGAATAGTTCGATTATTTTAACTCGAAATATCCCATCACTGGATAATATGGTCAACCAGGCATATAAAGTGTCTACCAGCACTGTGGTAGTGCACATCTAGTACGGGTATATCTAATACCAACTGTACCAGCCAGCAGCCTGGTCGGTTGGTCGGTTGTTGGTCGGTTCGAGCTCGCTTATCGCACCTGTGTGATTTATGGGATGAGCGCGTCCTCACTGCCACATTTATATTGTTTCTGTTTCCATCAAGGACTATCAGTGCATCTCTACATATTCACACACTGATCCATATATTACTACCTGATAATGCATATCACAGAATTTTTTTAAATATATCGGATTTGAAGTTAATTTACTTTAAGCTTACTTCGTCTCATAATTTAACATAAAATTCAAACAAACTAGAAAATTATTGGCAAGATTCGATATATTGCATTCGGATTAATTAAACTGCATAATAACGAGTTTTCAGCCCCTGTTGAAACGAACATAGCCGCAAAGGAGACTGAGAAGCGGACAAAATATCAAGATCTTCTTTTTGAGCTCAGAAAACAGTACCCAGAGTATACTGTTAAATTAATTGTTCTTATAATTGGTGTTCTTGGAGGGGCAAAATCGTCACTGTTAGCAAATATGAAAACTATTCCGGCCTGTCAGCGTATTGCTGAGTCACTAATTTGCCGTATGCAAAATGCCGTGCTTATTGGGTCGCTCCGTGTACTCCGTGCGCACGACCCAAACTCACTGTAATAGCCCATTTCATGGTTTGAGACGCGGTTATAGTTACAACCTGCTCCACAAGTATCCCTAGTATGACGGTGACGAACCCGAAGTTTGGGTGCTTGTGGATGCAAAATTTTTTAAGGAATATTTCCTTCACAATAATAATAATAATAGTTTATTTGTGGTGCCATAGTGGATACAAATTGTCAATTCAGAGTCCATCAAGGACATTAGTAGGTTCATCAAGAACACAGTCGTTTATGACCTAACAGAAATTTGTCTAAATTATAGAAAACGCTTGCTATCAAAAATTCTTTCAAGTATTTTTCAAATTTTGATAATTCGCCACAATTTTTATTTATTTTTTTTATTTTAACATCGACTTTTTAGTGCAAATTGTGTCAATAAACTTTCGGATCGTTTGTATAGTCATTATATGAAAACATAACAACCACCTCTAATACAATTTCTAGATTGCCATCTGTTTTGGCGCCATTATTTTACTTCTCCTTACCTGCTTTTCGTTTGTCTAACACTACCATGTTTTATTATCTTTACACGGTTCATTTAAATATCCTTTTCTGTTCATGTATTCGCAAAAAAAATATTAAGAAGTTAATTATTTAATTTTAATTCTAATACAATTTTGTTTGTTTTTGTTAGTTTTTGTTATTGGTACGTATTTTTAATGTTAATGCTTCGTTGCAGAAAGCATTGTAAGGAAATTTGATTTGACAATGACCTTAGATTATGATTACACACCTTTCTCCTGCTTGGAAAATGATTGATTGAAATGATTTTTTTAAGCTGTGCATATATCCATGTAGTATAGTTTTTGTGTACATTTTTCACTGCAAAAGGTCTTTCACAGGGTTCTCAAAACAATTTACTTTTCAGAGTTTTATGTTACCTAGTTTTCAAGATTCGGTTTCAGGATAATCTCGAAAACTATGCAACGTAAAATTCTGGAAAGAAAATTTATTTATTTTTTATTTATTTACTAAATTTCCTTTTTATTATTACACATACATATAAAAAAAACAAAAAATCTGTATAAAGGATACTTCCCCTCACTAGAGCGAGCTCTGTGTCGAGGGGAAGGATACGGTGTGTCTGTGTTACGTGTTCAACGTGTAAATGTGCATGTGTTTGTGTTGTGAGAGTGCGTTGTGTAATGTATGTATGTGTTTGTGAGAAGCTTTACTATTACAATTGTTTTGAGATCCTTGAGAAAATCCTTTTTGCAGTAGAAACTGTATCCCCCCTCTATTTTCAAAACTAGTGCTGCTAGAGAAAATTATTACGATGTTTTCAACAGCTGGTTAGGCTTCCAAATTCAAACGCAAATAATATAGCTGCTAATACGAAATCTTGGCGATTTCATTTTATAAGGACTTGGATTAAACAATAATATAATCACCAATAAATATTTTATTACCTTCTTTTAGTTAGTTAAAATCGACTTATGACAATGGATTTCTAATGTGTTATAAAAAAAAAATGACATTATAAGAAGCCAATGCGAACCTGCTGTTGCACTATTCTATATAGTAAGTAGTTGCTATAGGCAACGTTGTATTTTAATATTAACAAAAGCTAGCTAACGATTTTTCAACCACTTGTGTCCTTGTGTCCATTTTAATGAATTACCCCGCGCATGTATCATGACGCGTATTTTATATAAGGC
Source organism: Venustoraphidia nigricollis (assembly GCA_034508555.1). Classification (NCBI taxonomy): domain Eukaryota; kingdom Metazoa; phylum Arthropoda; class Insecta; order Raphidioptera; family Raphidiidae; genus Venustoraphidia; species Venustoraphidia nigricollis. The sequence continues at coordinate 5,867,492 of JAVRKA010000013.1, forward strand.
GTGAGAATTGTTCAACAGACCGATTTCTGGTGATTTTTTAACAGTCAGGTTATTTTATACGCATTATAATAGTTTCCCTTGTACTGTGTTTATATGGTTGATTGTTTAATGAACAGTCATCGTGACTTGCAGAACCTGACATAGTAGAAGGATGAGCGAAAATAGCTTTGAAATGATTTATAATGTTTATGCGTGATTGTTTTTATATATTTTATTTACACTCCTGGTCAAAATTAACTCACCGCTCAGTTTTTCTGTTATATTTTTAATTAATTTATTTAGCAGTCAACAGAGCTGTATTCAAATTGCAGATGGGGATATTGGAGGAATTGTTGAACTGGAGGCATGCTTTGTTTTCTGATGAAACTAGATTCTAGAGCAAGCTTTTGTCAAACTCACCCTGGTTTCTTCAGAAAACAAAACATGCTTTTAGTTCAATTATTCCGTTAACATTATGAGAATACATGAGAAAACTACGTGGTTCATTAATTTTGATCAGGAGTGTGTTTTTGGTAAAAAGGAAAAGAACAAAAAAAAATGATATTAACCTCCTTCAAAAAAATCACTAAAAAGATGAAAATAATGAAATTTTGAGGTCGGTGACAATTTCATTACTAGAACTTTTAATTACGTATGAAATTGGCACCGACCTCAAAATTTCATTATTTTCATCTTTTTAGTGATTTTTTTGAAGGAGGTTAATAATTTTTTTTTTAAAGTTTTTTATTTTTTACTTTCTAGTGGTGGATTTGATTTCGCACATTTTTGAAGATTTCCCTCGATTTCTCCAGGGTTCCATCATCAGATCCTGACCTGATGACCATGGGACCACCTGGGATGTGTACCCTTTCAAACAAAAAAAAGAATTTTCCAAATCGGTTCAGGCGTCTTCGAGTAATCGGGGAACATACATAAAAAAAAAGATTCCGACGAATTAAGAACCTCCTCCTTTTTTTGAAGTCGGTTAAAAATCAATCGCTGTTAATTCCCTTCAGGGTAGGCGACTGTTTTTACACGAATCTAATATACAAAATAATGTTGTGTAATCAATTTTATGAAGGTTATGACGATTACGCAACCCTCTGAAATTATTAAAATCTACTTTTTTAATATTATATCAGCAGTATCATCGTTAGAAGCGACCGAGTTGTTTCTATAATTTGTATTAAATAAAGAACTTGTATTGATTAAACTCCTTTATTGTGTTTTTTTAAGTCGGGAATCAATTTGCAGTACTTACTAAAGCTATTTTCCTCTGTAAAAACAATAAGTGAAATATATTTTGGAACTTATAAAAATTGTTTGTTTTATGTGATCTCAATTCTCAAGTTATTCTACAACAAATTGAAATCGAAATAAACTAAGTATAAAAATGATCAATATTGAATAGCAAAAATCGGTTTTTACTGACCGCACTGTATTTAAATTATTGAGTAACCGTTATTTAATAATAGTGACCTTGAATTGGAACATAGCCACTTTTGATAGTTGATTCTGAGAATTGAAGCTTTTTGATTAGATTTTAACATATGTATGGAGACGTCAATATCGGAGGGCAAATATTGTATCGATAAACTATATTCTAAGAAATTTATAGAAAATATTTATTTGGTATGTAAGATAATGGCGGTTATTTTATGTAATATTTATAATGCTTGCGTCGTATCTCAGTGAACGTGTTTTTTTTGTGATTTGGAAAATTTTTGAATTGGTGTTCTTCATTTTAAGATAAGTAAAATAATTATTATGTGTTTGCAGTGTGTTAATATATTATTTCTGTGAATATTAAAAAACAAAACTTAAATGCGTGGGCTTATCTACAATAATTTTCGAAGGTATGTAGAGAAATTAATTCATTTATCTTTATTTGATAAAATTATTATTTTTTGTCTTTTATTTATTTCTTTATAGGTAATAAATTTGCAAATCGTAATATAAATTATTACATTTTATTATCTGGACACAAATTACATGGAATTGTGTTATTTATGAGAATTATAGTAGTGTATGTTTCTAGAACGAAAATTCAGTAATTATTTACGAATTGTGACATCATGGAAAAACGAGAATCAGCGAGTTTTGACAGTCACCCCAGTCATAGTATTACACTAGACGACGCTGTACATTTTTTCGAATTTATTTATCTACAATTTATTTATTTTGCTACCATTTCCTTTATAATGTTAAATTAACAAGTTTAACTTTTTGGTCGAAAATTCTGATAATAATTACAGATAGATAGCTATAGTGGAAGATTCAGATTTCTACCCCGATTGTGACATTGTTTGAATAATAATTTTTTTCTAATGTATTGTAACGTAAAAAATGGGTGTTTTATGATTCGTAGCAAAACTATTAATTAACTCTGATAATTATTATTAGTAAAACTTCTTTAGGTGTGTTTTGTGAATTTCGCGAAGACTCGGTAAATTGGCGTTACGAACAAATAGGACGTTTTTGCGCGGACACTGTTGAATGAATACAAATAAATGAAATCGTAACTTCGTTTGTAATTGCACAATTTTCTGTTTGTTTTTTTTTGTTTGTACCTATACAGCATATATAACAATATAATATATTGTTAAATTTAATTATGGGTTGCTGGGTTTTTTCATACGTTTATAGTCCGTAAGACTTCTCTACATGAAGTCAGTAGTCGCTACTGAGAGGGTTCATGTCTAGCATTACGGAGTAAAATCTGCTCTCGCATGATGTAAATTCAATGTTATAATTGCTTTATTATGAAGGATTGACTGATGAAATATCGCACCGTAGAGTAACTGAAAACTCATTCCGCCGCGAAAGTGAAAAGGTGACGGTTGTTCGAAAATAAAATTTTTCTAATATAGCATTGTAACAGTTAATGTTTCTAACAATCATTGCAATATATGTATTGTTTACATTTTTTACTTCTTCACAATAAAACAATTTTTGTGTCTAAATATGATGCAACATTTAAAAAGAAAAAGTCGTTATGAATAATATAAAATATTCGTGGCCATAGTGTATATTTTATGTGTGCGGGATTCTGGTTATTTTGCGCAAAAGGTGGAGGGACGGAAGGTACGCGGAACCGAGAAAAGCAATTCACGGCATCATTAATAATCCGCCGGCGAAGTTTGTCAGCGACATTCATGTTCACAGTTCGCCCTGTTCGTCGCCTTCAGCTTTTCTCTCCCCTTTTCTACCCCCCCAAAATCCAACAAGCACACACATTCATATCTGCCTAGGTGTCTTCCTTATTGCACGGGTACGATTATGTCTTCTCACTTCACAGGGATATTTTTTTTTGGTAGCGTTTCAGTTCCTGAATCGAAGAACAGTTACGTTGTTAACAGGGCTGGATTTAGGGGAGGGCAACCGGGGCTACAGCTCCGGGGCCTCCACAAAAGAGGAGCTCCCACAATAGAGACTTCGGAAAAAAAATTCAAATTCAGAGTAGTAAATACTAGTAAACAACTTTTCTTTTGATATTTTTTTTCGCGTTTTACCTTTCCCTACAGGAATTTGTACAAACATGATTACATTAATTATATTAAATAATAAAAGAATCTATACTTGATTTCGAAATAAATTCTTTATTGGAAAACTCGACTGAAAACAATTGTCCATTATATTTGGAAAATAATTTGGGGCCCCGAGGCCTCCAAACCTCTAAATCCGGCATTGGTTGTTAAGATATACTCTTACTCTTTAACGCAATTCTTAGGTTTATAATGAATTCGCCATGAGGTTTTTTGCCTATAGAAATCTTTATTTTTTTACGAAATTATTTTTTAGTGTTTGAATTTTTTTTTTTTGGTTAACCAAAATTTAATTTACTTGAGTTGAGTCTCGTAATTTGATTTTTTAGCCGGATTATTGAAATTCCAGAGTAAAGCTCGATTTACCATCCTAGTTTTTCTGAAGATTTGTTAGTTAAGAAAACGTTTGGAGAGGTATATTGAATGATTTTGAAATATTGTGTAATTATGTGTTGTTACTGTTCCTTGATATTGTAAATTATAAACGTTCGACAACCGAGATCATTAGCGAGAGTACACGTCGTAATATTTATTATAAGTACAAAAATTCGATGCGGATGGTGTTGCCTCTATATTGCCAGCGTTGCTGTTTTGGATATAGAATATGTCCCCTGTATTTATTTTATGACTATGTGGCAATCAGAGGCGTACGACTCTTTTTTGTGACGTACAAAAAAAAACTATTTTTTTATAATATTTATTTTCATCAATTCTGCTTATTGGAAAGCAAAGTTTGATCATGATTTTTACTTTAAATACACGTTTTTAAATTTGTCGACCTGACAAAGAAGGATTTAGAAAAAAGGGAAATAAAAAAGACTTATTAGATAAGATACTGTTTATTGAAATGAAAATATTGTCACAAAATAGTTAAGAACCCAACTGACTCTACCAATAGTAATAGATACATTTACGAAATGAAGTTACTTGCTATACTGTTCAAAGTGTTTTATTTTATGGACGCATTTAAAACTTGAAAAGGACCACAAATGTGGTTGAAACGTTGTAATTTATTTCAATAAAAACTTTGAACAGTATAGCAAGTAACTTCATTTCGTAAAAATAGGTCTATTAGTTAATTTTGTTGCACTGTACTATACCCGATTGTAGTGTCAAATATTCGGTCAACTTTCAGCTGCTAAATGACTCCGCCACTCGACTAAAAACTACAATAGTCCGAACCAGACTTTACATTTAATTGATAAGAGAGTGGACTAAGATAGAGACAGATAGTAGACTATAGACGCTCGACAGCTTAGATTATTACTATGAAGAAGTTTATCAGGAACGTCAATGATAGCGTTAAGGTTGTTGAGATTTAAGGGGTCAGTCTCGGGCAAGGCAGAATTATACACAGTGCGTATGCCAGTCAGTGTTAGGGAGACCTGTGGTGCAGCAATGAGCTCCGGTCATTGAGTATTCAGTTCATGTCTACGGGTACACCGTGATACCTAGGTTCATATTGTCGTACATACTGCATACGACTTGCCGACATTTAGATTATAGCGTACGGACATACTTAGATATTCTGTAAGGACGATTTACACACTAATAAAAAACGCAGTTGAATTTCCATAGCTTCTCTATTACAAGCCCCTATTTCTTAGTTTCTAAGCGGAGAATTAGGAAGTTTCCACTTAAAGAATATATTAAAAATAATAGGTAAATGTTTATACATTATAGATATGTAATACTTCAGATTAATCATAATAGTCAGTATAATAGCGATCGTTAACTATTGTTACAATGCCATATTAGAAGGTCTTGTCAAAATCGGTTCAGCCGCTTCGGAGATTAGTCCGTCCAAATAAACAGATTGGCAGATAGACAATAAAATTGCGAATTTAGGAAAAATTATTTATTCCGAAATCACAGACACTTAAATTTTATTTATATGTACAGATTATAGGACATGCCAATTAAACAATTGCATCGCTATACGCTCGGCTATTTTTAGACGTACACTATTATCACGATTTAATAATTTAAAAATGAAATCAAGAACGGAAACATTATTCTTATCCTTTCTTTATTTTAGCTTATCGTTGTTATAAATACGGTTTTATGTTAATAATAGTGAACAAGTGAGTAGTTCAAAGTTCAAATAATAGCTCTAGCTATACAAAAATGAGCGGCATGGATGTTTTTTGCTAATTTTAATGCAATACCGGTGATCTCTGTGATGTTATGCCACGTACAAGAATTGTGTAGGTGTCAGATAACAACAGTTTGAAGTTGACCGATTATCTGATCTGCATATCGTCTTTTGCCTAATATGTTGTCCTATTTTGTAAACATTATTGTAGTACATGCAGTGGTGGATTTGGATTTTTTGGGGTAAAAGGTTTACTGAAGTTCAATGGGATTTTGTTAGATAAAGACTCATTAAATCGGAGCTTAAACCGAGCTGGGTAGAGTAGTGGTACAGCACTAGACTCGCATTCGGGAGGTACGGGTTCGATTCCCAGTAGGGGCAGATGTGGCTGGGACTTTTTCCTACTGCCTCTCGCCGAGAAACGGTAATTCCTGTACCGGCCATCTTGATTGAGGTTTTCCATGGTTTCCCTCAATTAATTCCAGATAAATATCGAGATGGTTCCTTATTTGAGGCCATGGCTGATTACCTATCAAACTTCTAGTTCAAAAATTACCTACCTTATCCTAATTTCCTATAATTCCTTCATTCGCCCATTGCTATTACATAAGTTAAAGTTTTAAAAATGTAGAAAAATAACGGGAAGTGTGGTAGATGGAAAATAGTAATGGTGCGAATAGCGTCTGTTATGACATAAAGTCGAGAAACGGACGTTATACGCATTATTATTATTATTATTTATATATTTCATCTTTTGGAATTTGTATCCAACGGATTTCTGGTACTACATACATAAGTGTTAAAAGAAAAAATGCCCCGTTTTCGATAATATTCCAACGTCGCAGTGTTTTTCCACTGCCGTCTGACTTCCCTGTCCATTTTTTGATCGTTTTAGACTTATCTTTTGGGCTAGTTGATACTGACGTATTAAGATAAAGATTAAGCGCATACAAATAAGCAGTCATTCCAGGTATAATTATGTCTAAGCTGTTCGAATAGAATGGCGCGTTTACGCAGAACAAATCGTTGTACTTGCAGACAAATTTTTTAGACACGTATCTCGTAAATAAGTGATCTATTGTGTATGTATATATAAACCACTTGTCCAGTTGTGCACAGAGGTTTCCTTCGGTCAACCAATAAAGGAAAGTGAGGTTAGGTCTCGTGCAAAAAATAAAACTATAATTCTATTTAAAACTATTCTTTATACTTGTTACTGCAGTTTCAAAGCCGCCCGCGCTCTGTACACACAAATGGAGAGAATGTGACTTAATGCGTATACATCAATACGAAATGCCGTTCAATAAAAAAATATTGTTCACTGTCTACCCGTACAGATTGTGCGCGCTAGACATGGACAACCTTCCACTCAAGGGTTCAGTAGTATTCAGTGCCGGATTAAGCCAGCGCGGGGCTTGTAGCAAATTCTGTCAAGGGGCCCTTGGTTTGCTTTAGGTTCTCAAGTTTAGGGTATTAAATAAAACAAAGCTGTTACAAACAAATTTTTGTGGATTTAATATGGGCAAATTTAGAGATAACAATTTTAATATCGACTTCTTTAAGCAAATCATGCTCTATATTCAACAAAGTGAGATGATTAAGACGATATGATAGTCGATTCAAAAAAAGGTCAGCTATATTCACTCATTAAATGAATCTATATTTTATAATAAATCAACCAACCACAGTAGATTGGATCGTGACTGAGTTAATAAAATTTAAATAGTTCGCCTGTTTTCTCGAAATACTTATAATCGATATTATATTAAAATCGATTAAAAAAGTACAATCTCGGCTACGTAAACTCGCAAAATAAATGTATACCTATATAAAAAATAAAAATCTGGCCGCTTGAAGGGTAGAAATGTGGTATAGATGCTAGTCTAAATATATCGATTATAATTAAACATTAGAACATTAACGTTAAAAAGTTCGTAAAATACCTACTTATTTTTACGATTTAACGTGACGAAATCGAGTTCTACATTTTCAAGTGGAAGTGAGGCATAGCCTAAGCGCTTCGCGTTTAAGGCATGCAAGATATTTTACGCTCCTATCTAAATCAATATTTTTTATTACGGTCAGACAGGCGTTGGAGCCCGTAGCATTTGCTACTCTTGCTACGTGGCTAATCCGGCACTGCTAGTATTATAATAATTCACTATAATTTTTATATTTTTTTAAATTTTCAAATCGTCAAATACAAATGCGAAATCTATTATTTAAAAAAAAATACGGAAACCTGTTGACCTGTCGACCCAACCCGCTGCGTGTTAAATACGTTACAATAAATTGATATGACTGTGTTTATAAAACATTAAAAAGGTTATAAAAAAATCACTTTGAAACTGCTTGACCGATTGACTTTGAAATCTAATCAAATCTAAGTCTCAATAAATCTTTTCGGATTCGCTATAAAGATACACACACGTTCATTCAAAAATAATCAGAATAACTTAGTAGTTCATCAAGATCTGATGAAAACTAAATTTTCTAAAATCAGACGGAAACCAGTAGCTTCCATTCTTTTTGAAAAGTTTCAATAGCGGGACGTTAAAAACCTAATAACATTGTCAATATAATATGCACTGAATAAAAACGATTATTAATGTATTAACAAAATTAGTTAAATGACGGACTTATTATAAAAATAGATTTACTTACCCAAATGCAAGTCATTAGCTTGTCAGACCAGAAGGCTTTCTGGTACAAAAATGCATTTTCGCAAAAAAAAATCTGACATAACCAAGTGTTATCCAATTTAATTGTATTTATTTCTTTATAACCGCAGAACCAAAATTTGGCTATAGAACGCACAGGATGCCACGAAACAGTAATTGTGAAAGAATAGCTTGCATTTGACCAATTTTTTTCATGTTGATAACCCTATATATGCTCAAGCCTGACAATTATAAAGGTTATACACTCCTGTAATACGCATTGTGCTTTTGTATTGTATAATAATGAGCTATCTCTGTCGACTAGCCGTTTTTATCTTTGTCTCACTAAACGTTAGCGCTTCTGTCAACTGTCAGACATCAGTCAAGTCCAGTTGCAGGAATGAAGTTTTAACCCTTTTTTCGTTTTGTTCTATACCTTTTTTGTTCATGATATTTCTCATTGGCTATATATATATTCTTTCTACAGTGGAATTTTTAAATCAACTATGCATTTTATGATAGCAATTATACATTTAGATTAATTTAAAATCCGGATAGGCGGCTTCTTGTTCTTGAATTCCTGCGTACTTATAACTATGTATATTTGTTATTTAGTGTAATTTTATGTACATAAATATCGTTAATTACTAATTCAACTCATAGACTGAACTATATTAGTCTACAGTGTGTAAAAAAAACTAAGGGACATAAAAGATTACTACGTAAAATCATAACATTATATCGTTCGTTCCAATAAAATATTAATGTTGTTTGGTTGAGGAACAATTTAAAAAGAAGCGTTACCGATGTTTCACTTATGACCAACGTTTCAAACAATTTATTTTCATCTTCCGGGTTTCAGGAAGCGTTGCCAGGCGTCTTGATGAAGCAGGAAATGTTAGGGTTTTTAAATGCTTGTTAGGTTTTTATCTTTGTGTCTCAAATCGAGATGACTGCTTTTATTAATTAGTTAACGAAGTTTAAAGACGTATTCTTTTGTTAATTTTTATATAAATTAAAGACTGATTGAAATTAAAAATAATTATATGATTATTATTATCTATTATAGTTCATAAACCTTTAATTACACAAATATTCGGCTAAACTGGCTGGTAAATCAGGTTTTCTAAGTGAAAATACCGTAGGCATACATTGTATTTTGGCCCTACACCCTATAAAATAACAGATTTTGCCTTAATTTCTGGAAAACCTCAATCAAGATGACTGATACAGGAATTATCGTTTCTCGGCGAGAGACAGTAGGAAAAAGTCCCAGCTACATCTGCCCCCGTCGGGATTCGAACCTGTAAGTTAATTATATGTAACAATAGACCATTCGAGTGTATTTCTATATTATGTTCGAATTTAATTACTGCTAATATACTGAGTTTTCTTTAGGAAAGGGCTCACTTAGGGGTTCCTGTTTATAAACTGTAATTTTGAACATGTTGTTTTTTCGTATATACTCAACAAAGTCTGTTATTTATTAAAATGTTTTATGTTGGGATATTTGTGCAATTTTTATTATTCAGACTTTTTAAGAGAAAGAGTAAGGAATGCTTGGTAACAGAAATGAAATTACATTACATTAAATGGAAGCGCGTAATATATGGTTCATTTACACGAACAACTATAAAAACAGGGAAACAGTTGGACATAACCGTTGAGTTTTTATAAATAATTGCTTAAAGTTTTGCAATTTCTACCCCTGTATTCTTTATAAAGTTACATATAATATCAGCTCCATTACACTTTGACAGTGGAATTGAATTATATAATTCCATATGATATAACTTCTGAGTGCTCATCAGAGATAAAAAAAATCATAAAAATAAAAAGCGAGGAGCCCATCGATAGTTGTGGAGTAAAGTGGGGAGAGAAAAAGAGCCCTTATTGTGCCATTAGTAGACACCATCTGTGTTGTTAAGGTAAAATATAGGCGATCGAAATTTTATCAATTTTATTAATCATAGACTACTGACAGAGCAACTAGCATAGTAAGTAATAACTCTATTTTTTGTATTGTTTTATATATTACATTTTCTATATGTATTTTATTCTATGGCTAGGTGGAAGACCAACGCAGGTTGAACCGTGCCTTTTGTACGTTTTATGTGCAATAAAAATATTATTATTATTGCAAAACTTCTTGGTTTCCGGGCTTGTACGCCGTGGTCCATTGGTATTTCTACCTGACGTTTCGTCTACAACTGCGGTAGACATTATCAAAGGCGATGTGGTAGCGGGCGAAGTGTCCTTCTCGGCTGCTCACAAGCAAGTGTGTTTTGCAACAACGCTAGTCGTGAAAGCCTACACAATTGGATTATTATTATTATTATTATCAATTCATCTTCAAAGTTCAGTTCCAGATATATAAATAATAGAAATCAGGATCACAGGTAATTGGAATATGTGGCCAAATCAATTTAAACACTCCTTGATTGGCAACGTTTCGTCTTTATTCTTAAGACTGTATCAAGCTCTGAAAATATTTATAAACAATTAACAACATTCATAAAAAATATTAAATATTATGGATTTAATAAATTAATTGAAATAAACACTGTATGACTAACCTCAATTATTTTTAAACGATCGTCAATTTATATATTATAAATTGACGATCGTTTACACAAGTCCTTTCATTTGATATGTCACGAGGTACAGTTTGCAAAACTTTTTTTTTAATTTTCTAATTTTCCCCCCAAAAATGACCCCCATGTTCAAAATTCATTTATTTATGTTACACGCCCGTATTTCGGTCACCGACATACTTATGTGTACCAAATTTCAACTCAATCGGTTCAGTAGTTTGGAGCAAATTGGCTGTGACAGTAGGACACACGAGTGATCCTATAAGGGTTTCGTTTTTTCCTTTTGAGGTATGAAACCCTAAAAACGGTGAACTTCATAGAAAATTTTGATCATAAGATCTAGAGATGGGAAAAATGGGTCTTTTTAGTGATCTGCATCTTTGCATCTGGATCCCGTGTGTGAGCCGGCTCACTGAACCGGTTCAAAAAGAGCCGAGTTCTGAATATGTTACTGCAGTCTGCCACTGAGTTACCTAGTTCAGTCAATCATATCACGACCTGCATAGAATCAAGAATGCATAGCCAAACATGTGATGCATGAGTCATTTGAGCTGACAGATACATCAAATTAAGAACTGATATACGTAAGTGTAAAATGTGCTTCTGTGTGTTAAGTGTTTCACTGAGTTATGCGGATCCGTTGATCCGTCGGCTCAAAAAAAAGTGAGTCGGCTCTCACGGATCTTCTGTCGGAGTCGGCTCTTTGAACCGGTTCAGATCTGAGTTACCCAACTCTAATAAGATCGGAACTGTTACAGTAATGGGTATTTGAATATTGACGCCCGTATTAATTGTCACCGATAATTTGGTGAACCCTGTATTTCGAGTGTGTATGTTTGTGTCCGTTAACATGTTTAAAAACATTAAGCAACATACTCATAAGGCGCATAATCGCGCGTGTACAAACACATATCGCACTTGCCTTATTATTGGACTGGTTTTATGTATATGTGTATAGTGACTGTAGATACAGATAGAGAAGAGGGTTTGTAGCTTGCGGGACTTAAGGGTGGATTCCCGGGTTTTAGATGCAAGGAACGGGGGTGTTGTTCTCTTATCATACGCTCACAGCCGCGCGCTGGACGATGTACGATGCCGTTTAAAGCGAGACTGTACAACCGCGCTCACGGGGATACGTCACAAAAAGTTACGGTGAGTTGACATCAAATTGTACGATTTGTGTATCTTATATATTTAAACGAGCAATTCTTGTATAATTTTAATAATAATAATAAATTATAAATATTTTAGAGGAATTAGGATCAAAGAAATAAAAGACAAATTATTATAGTAATGAAATTTTGTATAGATACAAATTAGTGACTACGTAACTATTGCGTGATTAATATAAACTGTTTATTTGTTTATTAAGTGAAATAATAATTTGTCTTTTATTTCTTTGATCCTAATTCCTCTAAAATATTTATAATTTATTAACATCAAAAGGATCTGATTATACATTTTTCAAAATAATAATAATAATAATAATAATAATAATGCGTTTAACGTCCGTTTCTCGACTTTGTCATAACAGACGCCATTCGCACCATTACTATTTTCCATTTACCACCTCCCGTTATTTTCTACATTTTTTAAAACTTCAACTTATATGATAGCAATGGGCGAATGAAGGAATTATAGGAAATTAGGATAAGGTACGTAATTTTTGAACTAGGAGTTTGATAGGTAATCGGGCATGGCCTCAAATAAGGAACCATCTCGATATTTATCTGGAATTAATTGAGGGAAACCATGGAAAACCTCAATCAAGATGGCCGGTACAGGAATTACCGTTTCTCGGCGAGAGGCAGTAGGAAAAAGTCCCAGCCACATTTGCCCCTGCCGGGAATCGAACCCGTACCTCCCGAATGCGAGTCTAGTATTGTACCACTACTCTACCCAGCTCGGTCTGCAATTCTTGTATATATGTATATATATTTATATATTTGTATGTTTATATATATTTATATCTTTTGTGTCTTGATTAGAAATTTCGCGTATCTAACGGCTCTAACGATTTGGATGAAATTCACGCCAAGGGAGTATTGGGGGACAAAAAATCGATCTAACTAGGTCTTATTCTCGGAAAGATTAGTTTTCACACAGATTTAATCATTAAAAAAAATTTTTTTTTTTGACGTTTCAAAATAAATACTGTAATATTGTAAGTAACTCTGGAAATTACAAATGAACAATTGTGTCAAAAATACTGACAGTGAATAAGTTATACTAAGTAAAACGTCAATTATTTTAATAAACAAGAAATATTAATTAGGACTATCCGAGCTAAGCTCGGTCTCCCAGGTACTAACGTCTTATTCGTGTAATTTTAACCGACTTCAAAAAAAGGAGGAGACTTTCAATTCGTCGGAATCTTTTTTTTAAATTTTTTAAGTATGTTCCCCGATTACTCGAACACGCCTGAATCGATTTGGAAAATTCTTTTTTTGTTTGAAAGGGTATACATCCCAGGTGGTTCCATGGTCATCAGGTCAGGATCTGATGATGGAACCCTCGAGAAATCGAAGGAAATCTTCAAAAATGTGCGAAATCAAATTCACCACTAAAAAGTATAAAATAAAAAAACTTAAAAAAAAAATATTAACCTCCTTCAAAAAAATCACTAAAAAGATGAAAATAATGAAATTTTGGGCTCGGAGCTAATTTCATTACAAAAAAAATCACATGAAATTTTGAGGTCGGCGCCTATTTAATAAAAGTAGGTACGTAATTAAAAATTTTTGTAATGAAATTAGCTCCGACCTCAAAATTTCATTATTTTCATCTTTTTAGTGATTTTTTTGAAGGAGGTTAATATTTTTTTTTAACGGTTTTTTTTCAATGCCGTCAGCCATACATATTACGTGAACTGTTTCTTATTTTTTGATGATGACTGTATCTTGTATCCAATTCAATGGGATGGTGACTATCTATAGCGCCACTGTTTTCATAATATTCCTCCAAAACAGATACTGCTTCTGTTTCAGGGGATGCATCAGCTTAAGCTCTATGCCGATCGTATAAATGTTTTTTTTTATTCTTAGTTTCGCTAATGCTTCTACATATCTTTATTTTCAATTCCCGTAGAATTCTTTAGAATATGAGTAAAACTTACGGGAAAAATCTAGGACTTAGGAGCAACATTTGAGTTGGGCACGTCTTATATTAACTTTAATGAAAACATTTGTCATATGATTTACTATATTCATATCCATATTACTAAATGATTGTTAATATTCATAGGTATTTGGATTGACAAGACTTGTATTATTTAAAAATAATTCTTTAATATTTTCGTACAACGTTTCGTCTCTCTCGAGTTTTCTTCAGGTACTATAATTAGAACACAAAAAAAAAAAATAAATAAATAAATATCATTTTTACAAGTCAAGAGTTGTGAAAATATAACTAGTAGATAATTTTCAACATAATAAACAATATAAGTAAAATATAATAGTATTATCATCAAAAAGCAAAAATCTTATTACAGAAATTTAAATTATAAGTAAATTCATTATTGTAAAATTGTAAAAATAGCAAAATATTTATTTAGTAATTAAATGACTCAATAGTTAAAAAAAAAAAAAATTAATAAATAAATAAATATTTACCTCAATAACGAATTATTCAAATTCAAAATTTAACATAAATTCAAGTCGCAATCTAAGAGAATTTATACACGACTGTGTGATAAACAAAAATTTAGCGACCTTTCGGTCATTTATTTGATCTTCATCAGGCATCTTTATAGATGCCTGATGAAGGTCAAATAAATGACAGAAGCGTCGCTAAATTAATAATTGGTTTATTGATTTACATCAATTCGCCAACTTTCCTGCTAACTTCATTTTGTATAAAATTTATTTGTTGGCAAAAAGGACTTCTTTAAGTGAACACTTATTTGTTATATAATGCGACGTTTCGTCCCTTTATCGGGACTTTTTTAAGCTTGAAAAGGGACGAAACGTCGCATTAGGTATATAACAAATAAGTGTTCACTGAAAGAAGTCCAATTTCCCAACAAATAAATTTTATATTAATTACCAAGGACAAAAAAAAGAAAAAAGTTAATTTTGTATATTTGTCAATTTTCACAAAAGTAAATCCTACAATTTTGTACTCTACATTTTTTACCTCCGAGAAGGGAAAAAGCAACCCCCGGTATAGAGTTAACTTTGAAACTAGAACCGAAATCCAAATTTTTATGAAAATCGGTGCTGTTTGGCAATATTATAGGTACGGAAAAATGGTCATTGACTGGACTAGATGTCTCGGCACATCACGTATAGCAAAGTATCGTCTTTCGGCATAGATACGCAAATAACCGTTTCCATAGAAAAAAGAGTTTTAATAACTAAAACAGCAGTTTTAAATTCTAATTTAGTAAATCCAGACCTGATTATCGTCATTAAGCTTTTTTTTTGAGTAATTGGCAACCGGCGCTATATTGTCGCAGCCTAATGATAAACCTTCTTGAGACATCATTGTCTCTAGTGTCATATATTATTATATAACATTATAATCTACGACGTCCCGGCTGCCATGAATGATATCTTGTGACGTGCGCTTTTTACTGCGTCAACTTTTTATATTTTCGCTCCGTATTTTAGATAATCCGTTCGTTACACAATGACTTCCACATATAATCAACCATGTGTTAGGCGCATAAACATATTATGTAGCTTCTACTCTTTTTACCACGGATAGTAATTTAGACAGTGTTGCCAGATAAAGTTCCTACATCTATAAGGATTTTAGAATGAGATGATAAAAAATTTATCATTAGACATTTCAAACTTTGATCCTATCCATTGTTAACTATTACATACTTCTGTTAATTAAGAAGTTTCCACAACACAGAAATACTAATAATAATAGTCTCACATTATGATAATAAAATGCTGTGAAAAATAAAAAATTTTTACTATGTATGAATTGTAATATACTTAAAATTTTGATTTGTTATGATATCTTAAAATAGTATAACAAGATAATTGAATTAAATCTAGTTATTAAGACAATTAATTAAGATCATCTGATGAAGTATTAATTTAATACGAAACGTTGTAAAATAATAATTTGTCTTTTAATTTCATTGATCCTAATTCCTCTTAAATATTTATAATTTATTGACTGTATATAGTTAGGCAACGCCTTTCACTAGTAAATTTTGTCATGATGACAAAACAAGTCAGACTGTGTCATGGGCACTAAGGAGATCGGAGCGTAGTTTTCGTGAAGCGTGATATGTTCATCCCTCATTAATCTTTTATAGACAGACACCGTGTTCATTAAACCACTGTATATTGTCTGAAGAAAAAAGTACGTCTGCCAAAAGAATGTGTACATGGTTCCTTATTTAGGAAAGGCGTTATAAAAACAAACTTTGTAACTATGTTAAGCTATTCAAGACGCTCCTGTCACATTGTGACATTCCAGTAACCCAAACATATTCGAATGGGATGTTTCTTATGCATTATCCAGTTGTGCAACTGTTGGCTGTTGATTCATTGATTCAACTGAAGCCCGGTTATTTGACCGAACTTCTAGTTGATGAGATTTGTTATAGAGATTTGTCCAAAATAGGGTTGGGTAACTCAGATCTGAATCGGTTCAAAGAGCCGACTCCGACAGAAGATCCGTGAGAGCCGACTCACTTTTTTTGAGCCGACGGATCAACGGATTCGCATAACTCAGTGAAACACTTAACACACAGAAGCACATTTTACACTTACGTATCAGTTCTTGCTTTGATGCGTCTGTCAGCTCAAATGATTCATGCATCACATGTTTGGCTAAGCATTCTTGATTCTATGCAGGTCGTGATATGATTGACTGAACTAGGTAACTCAGTGGCAGACTGCAGTAACATATTCAGAACTCGGCTCTTTTTGAACCGGTTCAGTGAGCTGGCTCACATACGGGATCCAGATGCAAAGATCACTAAAAAGACCCGTTTTTCCCATTTCTAGTCCAAAATACGAAAAGTAACCACACCATACCAAAATTAATGTTGATAAATATTAATAAAATATTATTTCCAACAAGAGTTTTCTCTTGACGATATTTGTATCATCCACTATGCGAGAACAACTTCGTCTCCTTTGTGCATAAAAAACTAAACCAGTGACTCTGATATCTAATTAATTAATGCAAATAAGTGTTTACATATTAGTGCCTGTCATTCTGTTCGTTCGGGTTAATCTCGACAACCACTGAACGGGTTTCGACGCGGTTTTCAACATTATAAAGAGCATCTCGGAGAAGGTTTAGATATGCAAAAGAGAATATGAATTATGGTATCAGTTATTTGAAGACAATTTTTTTATAGTTTTTCCTAAATATACACCTAAGAATCGATTATCTTACGAAATTAATTGCTTTATTCTAATTTATTGCAGGATTATTTCAGTCATTTATTGCGCGACGCCCAGAATTTTTGTTGAATAAAATAATCTATTTTTAGGGATCCTCTAAAAATAACATTTTATTATAATAGTTCGGATAAAAATTGGAGTGTTTGCTATACCGTGAATTTATTTTAAGATGAAACATATAAATTTCCGTTTACATGGTTACACAATAACATTTCTGAAATTCTGACAGCAACATAATTACGCGTTTATTTTAAAATAGAACATAACGTCTATCCGGAAGAATAACGACCGTCGATAAGCTTCAATTGCTAATACGTTTTAAGAATATACTGGTTTGGAATTTTACTTTAACATGTATTCCACTGAAGAGAAAATCAAATTAATTCATATCATAATATCATGTGTAATTATTATTACTTGTGCGCATTCCTATGTTCCATTTTAAAATAAACGCGAATTACATTGCTGTCAGAAATGTTATTGTGTAACCATGTAAACGGAAATTTGTATGTTTCATCTTAAAATAAATTCACGGTATAACTGAACTTCTTTCATTGTATTCGTTGTACTTTCGGACCTTCTTTAGTTTACATACCTTAAAACAATGCAGACTTTTAAATAAGCGTTAGAGTAATTTACTGGAACTAAGGAAATGCCTTTTAATTTGTTTTTTATCACCAGCGAACTAAATTCTCCTTACCTCCACCAATACTCCCGCCACGCTTTATCCACATTCGATCGGAATAACACTTCCAATCGTGCCTGAGAGGTTTCGTTCCGAAAATTGATTATTTAAATTTGCAAACTGCGATCAAGACAGTGATTTTTATTTGCAGAATCTGATTCATCAAAACGCTGCGTATGTATTATAAGCGAATTCCATCGGTATAGGTATTTGTATAAGCGAAGCTTATTGTATGGGTACCTTTGTGGACAGACAGGCGGGGTATACGGGTAGTTCGCATTCTGTCCGCGTGCTCGCTAGTGTAGTCAGCAGGACAATTGACTAACGAGACCTCTTGTCATTAGCCGGCGGACATTGTTACACTATTTATAGTTGTCCATTCATGCACTTCTTTTACTGCCGATAAATTGTTGGCTATGAATATTGGGCTACCAGTCCCCGTGCATTTCCAAACGATTCATCCGAATGAAATACTCTATACGTGAGTCGAGAGAGGATCAGATCAGACCTGTTTTTATGTGCTTTTTACTAACGACCTATAACGGTATAGCCTGTCTCAATCACGATTGATTTTATTAGTTTTTAGTGAAAACTTTTCATTTTACTTTTTTTGTTTGCGAAATAATTTATTGCTTCCAATCGAACGCACTGTAATTTTATCTGAATATTTTACTTTTACAATTTCTTTTCAGTGAATGGTGTGCACTAAAAAACTTGAAGTGGACACTTTAAATTAAAATGTTGTTATTTGATAGATTAGATATTGGTAATGAAAGGGATTGGTGTTCTAAATAAAAATGTATTTTTAAATAAATATATTCTTTATTTAGGGTAATGTTCAGCCGTTTACAACAAAATGTGTGCAACACAATATAATAAGTACTTTACATAATATAGTAAAAAAGTAACATTTTTCCTGGATAGATTATCTTATCGTAGTTCTTTTTGGTCACGTACCTATGCTTGTTAAAACTAAATTACACAATTACACAAACATTGTATTTCTCGTTCTAATGTTAAATACTGTAATTGCAGTATTGTATGCATTAATATGAAAATATTACAAAACTAGGAACTTGAACCAGAATTTTTTGGGTCACTGTGGTGAGTTAGTTACGCTTTTCTGGAAATAGTTCCCGTGATTTGATCCTTTTCAGTGCCAGTCTCTTTTTCGGTTCAAACTTTCAAAAAAGTAGTTTTGGTGGTTGCATCTCTTTCTATTAAGAATACTTTTTCTGTACACCCTGTGAAAATATAATATTTTTTATGATTGTTTATTTTATCTTTTAGAAACCTATTGCCCTGACTTTTGAGTTTAAGTTTTTTGTTTGATTTTGCCTTTACATAATTCATTTTTTATAAATTCAAACAGAAGCTTGCAGAGGTTAATTTTAACGAAACAGTTCTCTTCATTCAAATACTAAATATACAAAAGATTTCTCTATCATGTTTATTAGTGTATTTGCCATATGGCAACATACACTATTGGCGTCGGTCGGATGGCGGGACCTAGGGGTCGGACCAAAATTTCTCGACGTTTCATAACCTCCTAAACACTTTGGCACCATTTTTAAAAATGTTTATATATATATATAGGTATATATGTGTACGGACAATAACTTTCGAAGGAGTTAATTTATTTTAACGAAATTTGGCACACATGTTGGAATCCATCACCGCACGAAGCCTATTTAAAATGGGCCTAATCGGGTCATTTTAAGGGTGGTTTTTAGGGGATGAAAAAAGTTTTTGGGCCCAAAAATACCTAAAAAATTCTCAGAATCGTTTCAAAATTGAAATTTAATCCTCTAATAGCAATTAAAAAGTGTTCCTAAAATTTCAATAAAATCGGCCCGACAGGACCGGATTTAAAATTTTCTGAAAACACTTGTTTGCAGATAGTGAGTTATTTCCTGAAAGGTGTTTTTAATTTTGGTGTAGACGTTTGATCGACAATAATGATGTAGTTAAAAAAATGTAATTTAAAGGGGTGTATTAAGGAGTTAATTTTTTTATTTTGCCCAATAATCACCTTAAGTTCACATAATAAAGCCACAAGGCCTGTATTAGCAAATACACTATATTGTCGGCAGGGTTTTGGCACTGCGACCCGGGTTTTTATATTTTCAATTGATTCCTAGAAATTGAACGATAATCATATTTAAATATTTATATTACATTGACTACACTACTTTGACGACTGAAAAGTAAATCCATGGAGACTATATAAAGACGCATGAGCTCATAATATATGGAAAAAAATTGACAGAATCTGCCCACTAAATTGTACGCATTATCGTTTTTTACAACTAGTATCGCTAATTTGTACCTATACGTGAATTTAGGTATCATAAATACATGCGAACTACAAACAAGTATTAGTTCAATAAGCTGTCTAAATATTCATTAGATTACAAGAATTTTATATTAATAAGTGATTGATTACAATGTAACAAAGAAATCAATATAATTAATAATTCTGTGTGAAAGTTATGCTGTTCTATTTATTGGTATTTCATTTATATCATGTGATACATACGGAACACTAGTGACCTCTGAGTTTAGGAAGCTTTTTTATATACATGGAGTTCATACTCTTTGTTTAGCCTCCAAGAATATGTACAAGTATTTTTAATCATTTCAATCATTTTTCTCTTGCGGACAAAATAATTAAAAAATATGTTTTTTTCATTAAAATGAACATACTTTTATTTTCAGTATGTTGACATTCATTTTTAGAGTTCCTTATAAAAAATGAGCAAAAAGGAATCATAATGGTGAGACTTCGTTGTCTACCTGCAATATGATTCACTCAATTTTGTCATGAAATCGATTTGAAATTTTGCATAGCTACGAAACTTTTATTTTATACTTTCCTTTTTGAGTGTACTGTGAGATATTTAATTTAACCGAACATTTAATTATCGGACTAAAATCTCATTCTTGTAAATTAACGATTGATTGGGCATCAGTAAATTGTAAAGCAGATATTTTCAGGGGATGGACTGAATGGTTAGACAGAGGTTTTTACAAACGAATTTATTAAATTTCCCGTAATGACTAATTGGGTAAGTAGCGGCAGCGACGGCCAGCGATCCCTCGTTTCAACATTACATTGACCTCTTTGATGTCGCAACAGTTCGACCAAACGTAACTTCGACAGTCGAATACACAAGTACGTTTTATTTCCACACAACAAGGCTGAGCGAAATCATTCGAAATATTTCAGAAGTTTCTTGTATTCAAGATTACTTCTTTATTTATTTCAAATTGAATTACAAACTAGCCCTGGGTAACTACTTGCCATAGTAAAGGCCATTCTGTTAAAAAAAGAAGTTAATTTCTACATTAGGTTTGCCTTAAACAGTTTCAAAGATGCAACGTTTTCTTTGTTGGCCAGAACTAATCAGGGAAAAACGTCTACGAAATTTAGTATTCTGCTGTTTCCTTGGCATCGTTGGCTTGAAGTAAAGAAAGGATTTAAATCTTTCCTGATATTTCTTCTAGTTGTTAACTATTAATATTTACGAAAGAGAATACAAATTAGCCTAGTATAAAATGAAATTTAACAATCTTTATTCTTTTGACCCTGATACCTGACACTAGAGAAATGTAAAAATGATTTGTCGGGAAAAAGGACTTTTTTCCCGACAAATCATTTTTATATTAATTATCAAGGACAAAAAAGAAAACTAGAGAATTGCTTTCGGCCTAAAAAATTATCGAAACTGTTTGAAAATCTAAAACTAACCCTGCAATAAAATAAAAATCTATCCTTAAAATTTTACATAAAAATTGACCAGACAGAGCCGGATTTACTAGTTTGTGAATTACTTACTAAAAATGTGTATAACTTGGCGTACTTGTTAGTTTGATAAAATGTATGTCGAATATTGAAGTTACGAAAAGTGTAAAAATTCATTTTTGCCCAAAAACAAATTTAAGTTCACATAACGCACTACTTGTCGGCAGGGCTTTGTACTGTGATCCGAGCTTTTTTCTTTTATTCTGAACTGAAATACTGATCGTTGCGGAACACATCCTTAGTTAGCAGTTACCTATCTGTAGAACTGAGAGAGCACAAGTTAAAGATACAAGCACATTGAATTAGGCTCGGTGATCCGAAAGGAATTCCGGCTATTTCATTACAGAGAGCTCTGATTCGCCGACGCCCGATTCTCTTCAGTCTTCTCTCTGTTGAGTCTTCTCCAAGTTGAATTCAGAAAGCGGCTGTTGTCGTTGCTGCTGGTGGTGCTGCTCGCTCGCTTGTCTCTCAACTCGGCCGTGTTAGTCTATTGTCTTTTGTATCCCTAGGGTCTGTACGAATGTTAGGGCAGACAGGCTCTCTCGACCAGGACAAGTGGCGGGTTGTGTTCTTATGTACAAACGATTCACGGTGTTCATCTCCACGGAACATAACGACGTCGATAATCTGTCCCAACTTCTCTAAGGATGGATTGCATTTTGCAGATTAATTCAAATATTTATATACGTTTTTAATGTTTTATGATGCTTTTTGGAACGAAGTTCCTTATCGCGGGTTGGCGAGGGGACCTAGCCGAGAAAAAATGTAACGTGTCACGAAAAACCGTAAGACAAAAAATGTAACGTGTCACGAAAAACCGTAAGACGTATACTGGTATACGGTGATACCGGGTGTTTTTAGATTATACCGGGTGTTTTTAGATTATATAGGGTGTTTTAGATTATATCGGGTGTTTTTAGATTATACCGGGTGTTTTTAGATTATACTGGGTGTTTTTAGATTATATAAAACGCGTTACGAGAAACGTCTTATACGAAAGGGCTTCGTTCCAAACGCGTGTCCCGCGACACGTTCAAAGTGTTGGATCTTTTGACAATTTAAATTTAAAATTAATTTGGTAAACACTAAACACACGCTTCTGAGGCAGAGCAATTCGTCATATTTAGAAGAAAGGATTAGTTCTTTTTTAATAATATATTGAACAATCCATAATTGATACTTTATTAGTTTTTAAATTGGGACGTTGGAACTGAGAGGTTTTAATAGTGGCATCACACGCTCTTCTATTTTAGAGTTTCGAAGATGAATAATTTATTATTTACAACTTTCAATATTTTGCTGAATGTTTTAACGCAAAATTAATTGTTCAGCGTTTATAAGATGTACAATCATACTACAAAATGTGAATTCATTTAATATTGCTTGATTAGCGCTTTGTAAAGAACGTACTGAGCTAATATAAGTTCCAAAATTTATGTTATAGGTCTTTTTTTATGTAATTGCATTCTTCTTCGGGAAATTAATTTGCACCACATCCTTAGAAATAACTTCTAAATATAAGTATGGAATCGACATTACAATTTTTATATCATTGTTGGATTTCGAAATTGACATGAATAAATAAAATCAAAACTTTTCTCTACCTGTTAGTTTTTAACTGTTTGTTTCGGCAAATTTAAATAAATAAAATAATATGAACATTTTGAAACGCATGTCTGAGTTCATAGTGTTTTCAACAACTACCATCTATGTAGGTTGCGAAAATAACAATCCAAAAATAACGCATCACAAATTTTTACTGGGGAATTTAAATTATTATTAATTTCAGACAATAATACACCATCAAAAATACGGGATTATTAATAATAAACAAGGTTAAATGATTAATTAGCGCGGTTGTGATCCTTGATTAATGCTGGTGAAATTTGGATAAAATCCGTGGCATAGGATCAATTAATTATAAATTAATAATAAAAAGAATAATACGTGGTTAAATCTATGGGATTCATCATTGGAAAAAATCATTTGCAGTGCAAATTTTAGATATTTTCTTTGAAAATAATCCGTGGTGCAGATTTCAGGGTTATTAATTTAAACAAAAAAAAATCTGCAGTAATCGTAAAAATCAGTAAGATATTTCTTTTCTGCAAAATTAAAATTGTATAAAAATGACGAGAACGACCCCATAATATGATACCTACCATAACTATAAATATGATAACACACTATTGCATAATATAAGTATTTATATTAAAATTCTCTATTTTTTAAAACAAAATATGCACAAATGTGATTAACATGAAGTTAAAAAGACAATAATTTTTAATCTAACAGTATACTTAGAAACTTACAAGCTGATGCAATAACGACTAAACTGCCATAAATACATGATTAAGAAATCAATCTATATATGAAAAATAACTACGATTTTCTTTCTAACGATCTATAAGGAAGTATATAAGACATCTGAATTTCATTTATTCAATTTTTCAAATATTGTAGACAAGATGTAATTTTACTGTTTTATATTGATTTAGCCCAACGACATTATCTGTATTGCCGTCTTTCTTTAACACGCGATATATTTGTTTCTTTTTATACCTAAGAGGAAAATGTTTTTCGCGAACGGGAAGTAGAATACTTTGACAGATCGAACGAGAACGCTTTTTGTCTCTGGAAAATTGAATTTGAAAATTGCTCTTATATAGTTACCATCACGGGAGTGATGGCACTTGCTACAGTACGCTGTATTGCCGACATGGCAAAACTCACATACTATTCCTGATCAAGTCATTTGTTAGATTCTTTTGTTTACTTATAAAGTATTTTTAAAATGTTGTTTTTACATATGCATATTACGAATGGTTTTATTTCTGAACGAGATTTTGTGATATATCTTTAATTTTCTTCTATAATTATTTGTTATTGACAACCTTGAAAATTTAGTTTATACTCCAATAGGGATGATGACTGTGTTCAAATAAAACATAATTTTAACGAAAAGTAGTAGTTTCTATTATAGAAATACTAAAAAACACTATATTTTTCCTTATTTTTAAGGAATTTAATTAATATTTAATAAATAAAACCTAATAAAATCACTCTCAAGTCACGTGACAACAGACACCAATCAGAGCGCATAACGTCATATGTTCAGCTGCTGTCAAAAAACTTCATTGTTTGGTTAATATTTAGTGTGTAATTTATTATTATTTGTTTATAAGAAACGTCAAATTACATGTAACTATAGCAACGACTACGAAACAACTTTTCATCACCTCAGTTTACTAACGTTTATGAGCACAGAATACGCATCTATCGGATGGTAGCTCCCGTGTAAACTTTTGAGCCTCCTTTGGTATGAACAGGTGACGTCACGCGACTAGTATTGGCGTTTTGGACCGAAATTTGAAACGGGATTTAAAATACATGATTTTTATCGATTTAAAATTCTACAATGCTTTTCTTATTAAGAAAATGTGTAGTCACAATCTAAGGTCATTGTCAAATCAAACTTTTGACAATGCTTTCTGCAACCCAGCAATAGTATTTTCTCATGGGCAAATTATTTATTATACAACACCGTATCGAAATAATTTTATAATTGTGTCATGGCTATCTTTCACGAATAAGTTTATAAATTGATATCAATTTGCCAAAAAAACAAATACTTAGTGTATTGATAACTGTTTTATCAGTTGGAAAACGGTAATGGCCGCTCGCAGATGGGACTTTGTGTCCCATTAAATCGCCACTCCCATCCAACTTTTCCACGAAACTGTCATAATTGTGTATTAAGGTGGAGTTGTCTCCTTCGCTCTTCTGGCTGACGCTTGTAATATAATCCAATTAGAAGCCACTAAAAGCAAATGTACACTTTTGCTAACAGTAGCATGTTCTTCTTTACCTTATAGTTAAGCTACTCTTTCTTCTTCTATTATACAATATGCTTGTCGTGATTGAAGCGCTTTTACCATTCCAGCTTTGCAAGTAGGAAACGATACTCAAAATTACCTAATTCGGTTTTAGAACAAATAACTCGACCTCCACGGCTATAGGGTCTTTCTACGATTCGATCATTGATTCCCTAGAGCAAATAGAATGCCCTGCTGGGATATTTTGCGATCTTAGCAAGGCATTCGACTGTGTAAATATCGATAATCTTCTTTACAAATTGCATATGTACGGAATTCGCAGAGTTCCACTAAACTGGTTGAGTTCTTTTTTAAAAAATCGTCAACAGTATGTAGACATGAGACATACTGATGCTAACATGTACAACCGTAACGTATCATCAGATGTATTAACTATCAATACAGGTGTCCCACAGGGTTCTGTTTTGGGCCCTGTTATTTTTATTCTATACGTCAACGATTTAGAATTGCATCTGCAAGATAATATCTCTGTCACCTTGTTCGTAGATGACACATCATTAATATTATCTGATAAATCTACAAATATTTTAGAACAAAAGTGCAATTGTAATTTTTGCAAACTTTTAGAGTGGTTTAATACTAACTCACTATACCTGAATAGCGACAAAACAAATTACATAAGATTTCACAGCTACCAATACAAAGGTGATTTAGATATAAATATAAAAATTAACAGTAGCATCATTTCTAGAGTTGAATCTACAAAGTTCTTGGGTTTAAACGTCGATCAACATTTAAACTTCAAGAATCATTGTAAACAACTAGTTTCAAAACTTAATAGCGTTCATTTTATATTTAAAAATCTAAAAAATATATTAACTACTCATCAGTTATGTAATTTCTATTACGCTCAGGTTTACTCGCGATTAAAGTATGCAATTTGCTTCTGGGTATTTGTGTGTCAAAAAAAAAAATTATCAGATGTATTGATGGTGTGTCGCAGCGAACAAGTTACAGAGATTTATTTAAAAAATATAAAGTACTCACTTTATTTTCTATAATAATCTTTGAAATGTCCATCTATGTATTCAAGAATTCTAGTAGGTTCATCAAGAACTCGGACGTTCATGATCTAAATACTCGATCTAAGTGTGAGCTTAGAGTGCCTTTCAAGCATTTGAATATCTCAAAAAATTCCCCAAATTGTCTGGGTATTACTATTTTTAACAAGTTGCCTCAAAATATTAAAAATTGTGGCGAATTATCAAAATTTGAAAAATACTTGAAAGATTTTTTGATAGTAAGCGCTTTTTATAATTTAGATGAATTTCTGTTGGGTCATGAACGACTGTGTTCTTGATGAACCTACTAATGTCCTTGATGGACTCTGAATTGACAATTTGTATCCACTATGGCACCACAAATAAAAACTATTATTATTATTATTATTATTATTACTTATTGAAATCACAGTTTTATATACATAGTTGAAATCCCCGAAATGTAAAAACGTGTTTTTGCAAAAAGTTTGTTTGTCTCTCAACTTGATTACAATCATAATAATAAAACAATTACATGCCCCCCTCGATGTGGTTAAGCTTTTTTCATTTTTTATAACCTATTTGATCTCCTATTATTACCCATAACTAGCTGAATAATTTAATAATAAATTTATAAATATAGCTAAGCCACAGTATTAGGCCATGAAAAACTTTAACTCTGCCAAATTTCAAGACTTTAAAACATTTCGGGTTGAATCTAAAGCTTACTATAGAAGAGGTGGCAAGTAAAATGAGTTCGATGAAGGTGATTGAAGAGTTTTAGCAGTCTCGAAATGTTTGAACAGATTCTCTTTTGTTTTGCCAATTTGGCGACATATATACAACCATGTTTATATACGGATACTATATATAGGGCGCGCTTTGCTCGAATCGGCCAGCGCACAACCGCCATTTGTTTTTATATACGTGCACTTGTTATGATTGTTGGAAGGGGGTAATATTCATTTTCAAGTGTTTTCTTCATATACAGAACAAGCTGCGATATATACGACAAACTGCTTGTTCGACGGTCTCACGGAAAAAACACGTATTCTGCGCAAAATTTTTGTTTGAATTTTTTACATATGATTAAAATAAGGAAAAGTATTAGTAGCATGATAATCTTATTCTAATTTACTTTAGTTTCAGCTTTTAATTGCAAACTATTATTGGTGAAGGTGTAGAAACAGAGGCAGTAATTTAATACCTATAATATAAAAATAAAAAACTCGGGTCCAGTGCCTAAACGCTGCCGACAATGTAGTGTTTTTTTTAATTTATGTATCGGAAAAGCGTCCTGGTATTCATATTTTAAAGTAATTGCGTCTTTACTTAGAATCTTTGCCGCTTCATCTTGTTTTTGAAAATATTGAACACGTTGTATTATTTTCATGATGTATATCAAAGAATATTTTAAAAGTTACTCACGAATATTTTAAAACTTTATAATCTCTAAAATATTTCTTATCATTCAGACAAGCATAATATTTCATTTATCTTGAAAGATGTAAGAAAAAGAAAATGAAATGTATTACGACAAAAAAAATATATTTTTAAAATTCAGCCTGGAATTCCAGAGGGAATTGTCATGTTGAAAAATCTAGTACATTTTATTCCACATATAGCAGATATATAAAACTTACATTATGTACGAAAATATTTTCCACTGACAGTGAAATTTTTCACGCTGTCCCTTTTTCCTATTTATGTGTATTTCTGCGGTATATTTCTGTCACCAGGGGGTCACCGTTGACCTATCTAGAGGATTTAAGTTTTGTGCAAGCACTCAACATTACTCCTATCTTTCGTACTTTAGTATTTTCGTCAAAATTTCAATCTACTGAACGCATTATAGAGTTGCGAGTTTTGTAAACTTAGTTTTTTAGGAAATAAATGTGCGTTTTAGATGATATAAATATGAATTATTGGTTGATTTGTGAACTAAATATTATTTATTTTCTGTTGGGGTGCAAATATGTACATTATTGCCAATAAAGTTGATGTCTTTTTTACGGATTTTATATTTTTATGTTTATAACTTCCGCTCAGAAACTTTTTATATCATGACTGGACTTAGCCCGCGACTTCGTTCTCGTGAACGCAAATTTGATTGTCATTAGACATACATATATAATAATTAATAATAATAATAAATTTTAGAACGTTCCATCGACATCCACTAGGAATAAGTTTATGAATTAGATTATTTTAGCTTTCAAGCTTCACCTTTTGAGTGCGGAAGTAAATACTGAATTTTCCTGATATACAGATTATAGACACTCGGCCATTGGGGTAATAGAGATGTTGACTATTTTTGGGAAAGTGTTTTAAATCGTGCATGAGTACCTAATATAGCCACAAATATTTATTATTTTTATTTAAATACAACTCAAGCTTTAAAAATCATGTATTTTAAATTCCGTTTCAAATTTCGGTCCAAAACGCCAATACATCGATAGAAAATACAAAATTTACAATCAACATGGTAAAAAAAAGATTAAAATGTTATGTTAAAATATTCATCCACAAAATAGATTTTTGAAGCTGTCAGTAGCGATTTTACTTTATTTTGATTTTGTATTTTGCAAAATCGCCAATTTACCCATTTTACTCGGGGTCTTATATCTTCAGCGTCTCTAGCACCAAAATAGGAACTTTCCTTCCTTTTTGGAAAATACTCCGTGATTTTAATTTTCAAACCTGTTCACGAGCATCGAATTCGAAGACTTAACAATGCGATTATATTTAGTTATTGCGTTTACAAGAATGTGTCGAGTAGTGATGTCAAACGTTGTGGCGTTCTTATTGTGAAATTTTCCAGGTGGAAAGAAGCGCATTATTATCTTGGATCTTCTTGTCCGTGTGTTCGCGAAGATACAATTTCCTCTCACTTATTTCCCGGCCTAGCGTATGTACCTGCTTTATTCCTATCTATTGGAAATGTTAATGCGCGTTTAGTGTTGCCTGCAGGACGCAGTCGACTCGTCAGTGATGGACCAACCCGTGTATTTGTTGTTTAGTTTCAACGAACCAGTTTACTTAAGGCTGTCGGACGGTCTGAATTTAAGCCAAAAATAGAGCTTCGGCTGTCAACTGATTCTAGACTTATTCGTCAACATTTTGCAAAAGTTCTTTTTCTATAAGGAAGATAAAGGACAAATCTAGGTCTCTAATGGACTACTTTTGTAATTTATCTACGATTTACTAGAAAAAGGTTGGCATTAATTGTGCTAAAAAAACACACGTTTTCAATGTCACACTACGACCTGATTCGTACTTATTTCAAAAACCTGTTCCATCACAAACCTAAAGTGACTCTTCCTTTTGCGGAAAAAAATTTTAAATCTTCAAAATATTTCCAAAAATAAGAGTAATCAATTGACAGCGGCACCCTTGCAAAAACATTTTTTAGCCTCGTAGTTGGTACCAGCCAAAAATTGAAACGTGCGGATGATTTGAGCGAGACAGAGCTAAAGAAAGTCACATCCATAATATGTATTTTGCCTACCTCGTCCCTTACCGCTGGGTCTCAGCACAAACAAAATTCAGAGCGTTCCGACAGCCTTAACTGTTAATCGTTCGTCAATAGAATTAACCTACGTCTCAGAAGCGTAGCGTGCCTTGGCGGGGCCCCGTATAAAAATTTGTTTAGGGGCCCTTCCCCCGTTAAAGTAAATGACTTAAACGGGGAAATCCCGCAGCCCGCGATAACCGATGTAGGGTGTTGCCAACTTTTGAACGCACGCTTTACGCGGGAAAAAAAGAAATTGCTTTTTTTGACTTTTCTCATTTCTGAAATAAAAACAAAAATTGGGAAGTTTTTATTAATTTTTGCTTACGCACGTTAGGGGCCCCCGTGGCCCCGTATAATTGATACGGCAAATATTGCGGTAGCTACGCCCCTGCTACGTCTTCATTTGTAACAAACTGTAATAAGATTCTGTTTTGTTAGGTAAACTTTAAATGATGATAAAAGATGACTAAATTTATTTTTAAGGTCTGAAAATAAATAAAAAGGTGATTTATGACATTTTCAACTGACATTTTACACTGACTATGTTTAAAAAAACCTGTTACCATGTCCGAGTTCTGGGCTCTAAAATCCGGGGTTTTCACGCGTCTTGTCCTGGTTGCCAAATTTTAGAGATGGCAACCCTACTAAATAGTTCTTGTGGCGGAGCGTCGTTGACGAGTCGCTCACGTGACACAAAGAATAATATCTCCATACCGATGCTCTCAACTTCGAGAGAATTTTCCCCGTCCGTTTTTCTTGTTCGTTCTCACATTCGCATATATAAGCCGCCCGCTTTTCTATATTCACCCATAGCCAGTAGTCCATCGTCTTAAAGCGTCGCGTACCGCATTCGTTTACTAACACAATCAGCACAGCTTCACATACAAACCACATTCATTAAACTGCTTTCAAATCTGATTTTTTCTAAATTCAACCGTAGATCGATACAGTCATTCGTTTGTGATTAGTTGAAGCAGTTGCAGAATTATTTGGTATCAGTAGTTCAGCTGTAGAACGTGGTACAAATCAAGTGCGGTGATTGTAATTTTGATGAGCGACGTGGTGTTCTTGCAGCATCCTCACGTTCAGTGACGTGATGGTCGACTGTCTGATCAATATTGAGAGATGCACCCTCGCGTCTGGACTACGCACTACTATCTACCGTAAAAACATCATTGCAAATGTCTTCTTATTTGCCTATATATTATATTACTATCTGCAACATTATTTTTTTTATTACTGTTTGAAGTTCAAATTGCGATGTTTGTAACTCGCATTTTTAATTTATAATAATAATAATAATGCGTTTAACGTCCATTTGTCGACTTTTATGTCATAACAGACGCCATTCGCACCATTACTATTTTCTATTTTACCACTTCCCGTTATTTTCTACATTTCTTCAACTTAGCTAATAGCAGTGGCCGAATGAAGGAATTTTAGGAAATTAGGATAGGATAGGTAATTTTTGAACTGGGAGTTTGATAGGTAATCGGCCATGGCCTTGAGTAAGGAACCGTCTCGATATTTATCTGGAATTAATTGAGAGAAACCAAGGAAAACCTCAATCAAGATGGTCGGTACAGGAATTACCGTTTCTCGGCGAGAGGCAGTAGGAAAAACTCCCAGCCACATCTGCCCCCGCCGGGATTCGAACCCGAACCTCCCGAATGCGAGTCTAGTGCTGTCGCCACTACTCTACCCAGCTCGGTTATAAAAATGTAATAATATTATGTATAGTGTGCAATTTACTGTGTATGAGACTTTCTTCACAGTAAACAGTTCATTTTTCACGTTTTGAAAGTTAGATCAAATATAAAGGACGCCTAATGTGATTTCTGCGCTCTACGCGAGGCTGGATGCGTCAGAAGCATCTTCCATCCATTTATAATATAGATTCGGTCCGGGTTCAAAACGAATAGCCATCGTTGCTGTACTTTACGTCAAATACAAGTCTGAACAAAACAAACACAAATGGTCGACTCCTTATGAATACTCTGTGTCCACGTAAAGTTAACTTTAACACACTTGATTCCGATTTTGGAAAATGTTAGACGCAAAGTTGAAATACCAGTTGATTTCGTTAACTAGTTTACATAAACTACGAAGAACGCTAAGCGCGACCTTTATGAAAATATATTAGCATTTGGTTGGTTTTAAATACAACGGGCTGCTAGTTTGTTTGTTTCCTTCGTATCTGGATTGAACCAGATAAAATTGAATTGAATCTATTGCTGTGGTTCGTGTATAGCGTTGATTTTGTTTCGTTCGTTAAAGACATGAAGAATTGATCTATTGATTGGTGTTCTTTCCGTTTTGCTAAGAAGATACCGAGCTGGGTAGAGTAGTGGTGACAGCACTAGACTCGCATTCGGCGGGTTCGGGTTCGAATCCCGGCGGGGGCAGATGTGGCTGGGAGGACTTTTTCCTACTGCATCTCGCCGAGAAAAGGTAATTCCTGTACCGGTCGTCTTGATTGAGGTTTTCCATGATTTCCCTCAATTAATTCCAGATAAATATCGAGATGGTTCCTTATTTGAGGCCATGGCTGATTACCTATCAAACTCCTAGTTCAAAAATTGCCTGCCTTATCCTAATTTCCTATAATTCCTTCATTCGCCCATTGCTATTTAATAACTTGAAGTTTTAAAAATGTAGAAAAATAATGGGAAGTGTGGTAGATGGAAAATAGTAATGGTGCGAATGGCGTCTGTTATGACATAAAGTCGAGAAACGGACGTTAAACGCATTATTATTATTATTATTATTATTATTATTATTATTATTATTATTATTATTATTATTATTATTATTATTATTATTATTATTATTATTATTATTATTATTATTATTATTATTATTACTAAGGAGTCAACTCGTCAATTAGTTAATTCTTAAAACAGAACCAGTTGATTAATTGACGACTGATTAATATTAAATTTAACTAGTTTGTTGAATCGACGACTATCACTATACTGTATTTTTGTTTCATCTGTAGTTGCGGTACCGCAACGGCACCGCACGTTTTAAAAACGGATGTGTGAACCGAGCTTTACGTCTTAGTATACATGTATACCATATACGAATGATTTATGATGGAAAATACACTTTTTATATTCAGTTAAATGTCTGGTTACTTAGTCTTTTAGCATAGAATATCAGTCAACTTGTTGACAGCAGCCCAACTACATTTATCATATTTATCTTAAAATATACGTAGGTACCAACACAAATATCACATTACAGTGACGTGAAGTGATTTTGTTCATGGGATAATTTAACACCGAGATATCCGAAAAACATTTTTATTGCCACCTACAGTATTTTTATACGGTTGAGGTTAAATTTGATTTCAAAGCAACCTATATTTTATAAGGTACTAGCGGCCCAGTCCGGCTTCGCCCGGGTGTAAATGTAATATATAGGATATAAAAGATGAGAATCATTATCATTAAATTCTCAACGTGTATTGAATTTGCGCGAATTCAATCGCCTTTATTTGTGAATGTTCAAAAATCGAAGAAAAATCTTATTTCCCAAAAAGAAATTTAAAAAATTCTGTTGATCCGATCGCTACCAAACTTCAGAAGATCACCCGCTGGGCTAATCTAAAGATTGTCTGAAAATTTCATCAAAAATGGTCTACCCGTTTGGAGTCCATGGATTACATATACATCGTCTTTTATCTATATAGATTATTAAAATGTAAAAAGTGGTTATTGTGACATAACGATAATAGTTGGACATATAGTATCGGGAAGTTTTTTGTAGTTATTGATATGTTCTTTAATATTGTAGAACATACTTTTGTTCTATCATCAATAGTTTCCGCAGCGCATGCGACGAAAGATGTTTTAGAGCATTTTTTTACACCTTGGGTTACGTTACTAAAGTTTTAGTAAGGATCCCTAATATTTTCTAGCAATAAATATAGTTACTCAGGGTGAATGTAGCTTTCTAATGGTGAAAGAATTTTTTAATTCGGCACAGTAGTTTTTGAGTTTATTCATTACAAACATACATACAAAAATACAAATCTTTCCTCTTTATAATATTAGTGTAGATAATAGATATTTAAATTTATCAGTAGGTAACGCACAAACTACATGCTAGACGTGAAAATATATCTTCTTTTTTTCGAGCGTTATTATATTTTAACTCGCAATCTTGATTCGTATTTTTGAGCCTAGCTATGTTTAATATCAGAACGAATACATATAGGTAAGCATTTGTAATATGTTGCATAGCGTTATCAAAAAATTAAAATCTGTTCGCCTTGTTGAACATATTGTAATACATCAGTTTCTTGTAGCTGTGTTCAGCCCGAACGAATTAGTTCGGACATTCAGTTAAAGCTCCGATTCTGATATAGGTCGTTCATTTTTCAAAACTTTCTTTACATTTTTGAATGTAGAGAATTCACAAAAGTTTTTAGTTTCAGTTAGTGTTTAAATCAATTATAAAGTGTGTTAACAAAGCATAAGTTATGTCGCTGAAAATTTAATAAAAAAGAATATTCTGACTTCCGTACTATCAGCTTAGACGTATATTTTCTAACTTTAGAAGCAACAAGATCAAATTTTGCCTAAAATTTGACTAGATAACGTTACTTCGTGTGAAAGAAAATCGCAGGAAAATTGGTGTAAAAATTGTCAAGTTATCAGTGAACAAATAGTAGCTAATTTTCAGGCCTGTATAGCGGTCGTGAAAAAAACGCAGTACATTTGAGCTTTTGCGTTCATGAACATGCTGTATCTCGCTGGTGGTAACAATAGTAACTTTAATTGGATTCTGCTTTCGATTTACCCTACCTATTTATGGATATTGATAACGTGATTTTCCGATTCTTCTATATTATAAGAAGTATTGATTATTTCTTTAGCTAAAAATACATGTTAGGCACATTCGTTTTATCGAAAAAAAATATTGAATCGAAATTTTTATTTCAAAGAAATAGTCCAAATGGCATTTCTATAGCTGCTTTATCACAAGCCTCCAGCAACTAGCTTTTGAATATAAAAAGGGGGTACGCGTTAGAAGTGGTACTTCTTTGGCGTGTTTAAAAGCTAATTTTTAGTTTGCATGCAAATCACTTATTGAAATCAAATAATGGAATTAGATTAGCATAAATACAGCTTTTAGATGCTACGCGCATGCGAGCATAGCCTCTACCATACTCTGTTCTCCTCATAAGTCGAAAAACAGCAATAACGATATATGACGAAAACATGTCCACTAACGTAAGTCAATGGTTCACTATCTCTATTCTGTTGGTAGCAACTTCACCTTGTCAATTTTGATGTTACAATGTGCACCCGGATCTTATTGTAAAAATTCATGTCAACTCCCTGAAATAGAAATATTTTCAGAAAAATAAATTCAAAATATGAATTGGTACTCAAAAAGCTCTGACTGTTGATAGTCTTAAGATAACAGCAATCGCCATTTTCTTTTAACCACCTACGCCGTCAAGCTCAAGCGTAATTCAATTTACAATTTAAAATAGGGGCGAGCGTTCGCGTCTGTGATTGGCTGAGAAGTTTAAAAAATCTACTGCAGTGTTTTATGTGCGAGGGTAAGATATGTGAAAGGGTAGTTGTTATACATATGTAGATAAGGTAGAGCCTCCATTGGTCGCGCCTGATTTACATACGTACATAAAAAACCATATCGTGCGTGCTTTATTGGTTTGTATGTAGAGTCTAGGCATTGTTTGTTCATAGGTGGTGCAGTCTACGATAAATAGAAGGGTGAAGTTCATATGAGCTCAGGCGCTCTCACGATTGGTTCTTTAGACTTATAGCTGGTTCGTCACATTCAAATACAGAGTAAGTTGAATATCAATTTACAATAACGTTATTTTAGGTGACTTGCGGGTGAATAAGAGGGATGTGGATTGAGTAGGTATGTCTATGTATTGAGGTAAAATATTTGTCGATATAACATTTAAAAGAGCTCCAGATATCGCGTATAATATGTACGGTGTATCTTCCGCAGTAAAGCAGCCGTGCTACCAAAGTTAAAGACCTGGATTTATAGTAGTGATGGCCTGGAAGAAAAGTGTGATAGCAACACATTGGTATTGGTTACAGGCACGGTTAAAAAAACCGTGAACAAAAGTGAATGCAATTTTACTGAATTCAAGTTTAAATTAATACAAAACTTCTTTTTTTCCGGGCTTGTACGCCGTGGTCCATTGGTATTTCTACCTGACGTTTCGTCTACAACTGCGGTAGACATTATCAAAGGCGATGTGGTAGCTGCTCACAAGCAAGTGTGTCGACTACTGCTGCTCCTTCTTCTTTTATGCACCGTTGGTTGTCGTTCTCTACTCGGTCGTAGTTTGCTCTTCTCTGACTGGTCGTTGGGTTCATTAGCTTAGTGTGCCTCAGTGCTGGTGTCCAAGTTTTACTGAGGTGCAGATCTTCTCTATTCGGTTGAAATTGAGCCATAGAAATACAAAAACACACGCACAATTTCAACCGAAAAGGTATTTATGCACGATTTAAAACACTTTCCCAAAAATAGTCAACATCCCTATTACAATGTAAACTTGAACTTCGTGAGTCTGAATCAATAAATGAAAAAGTCTGATCGGCAAATTTTCCGACCAGATTTTGGTAGAAACCAAATGCTTCAATAGAAGGTTGTCGAAGTTGAAGCTTCCGTTGGACTCTAAGAATATGCAGCAGGGTTCATTGTGAACTTTTCCACAGTTGTGTACACAGAAATAACATGTAGGTACTATGTATAGAAATGTATGGTGCGGGGGCGTATGGCGGGTGAGCGGCAGGGGCACACAGTTTTCTTCTCTTCTCATACAGAAGAGAGGAAAAAGCTTATATTTATCCTACAGGGTTGTCCCTACTCAGTGGACAGTAAAGAGACCGTTGTGCTGACACGATTGAGAATAAATCTAATCCTTCATCTTTTTGAAAGAAAACTTCTTAAGGCGCGTTTTGGATTTTCGAGAAGACGAGCTACTCGGTGAGTTGGCGGCCAACACGCGGTGATATACAAAACTGTCAATGCATGCGTGCCAATGTGATCCTTCATCGACCCATAGAGCCATCCGTTTTGTGCCACAAACGGTCATATTTGAGTGCATTGGCTCTGTGTGCAAATGTGACAGTTTTATATCATTGTGTATGCCGGTTTACGAACAAATGTGATGTTTTTGCGCGGCCTACTAAGTCCGTTGATTATATCAAAAAATTCTTTAGGTATATATAGTAACGGACTACAAAGTCCACATACTCTGAGAGCTATTTTTTAATCAATTATAGAGAAGCTAGTTGAATGAATACAAATAAATAAAATCGTATCTTAGTTTATCATTGTCCAGTTTTAAAGATTTCTAGAACGAAATTTCAGTTTTTATTTTTTACTTGTTTATATATTTTTCAAAGAACAGATTTACCATCTGCAATACTTCAAGTACGTCAAAAGTTTAAGATAAAAAATTTGAAATAAATACATAACAGTCTATTTGTTATTGTGCTATTTTGGGTAACTCAGATCTGAACCGGTTCAAAGAGCCGACTCCGACAGAAGATCCGTGAGAGCCGACTCACTTTTTTTTGGGCCGACGGATCAACGGATCCGCATAACTCAGTGAAACACTTAACACACAGAAGCACATTTTACACTTACGTATCAGCTCTTGCTTTGATGCATCTGTCAGTTCAAATGACTCATGCATCACATGTTTGGCTATGCATTCTTGATTCTATACAGGTCGTGATATGATTGACTGAACTAGGTAACTCAGTGGTAGACTGCAGTAACATATTCAGAACTCGGCTCTTTTTGAACCGGTTCAGTGAGCCGGCTCACATACTGGATCCAGATGCGAAGATGCAGATCACTAAGAAGACTCGTTTTTCGCATCTCTAATTTAAATAACAACAGTTGTTCAACCCTGTCCGATGAACAGCGGTCGCTTCTGCTGTCGGATTTGTGTTGAAATGTATTTTCCGTGATGCGGTTCTGATCGCCGGCTCGGGAATACATTCACAAGAACAGAGCCTCCACTATACATACATATATACACGGTGGGTAGGTAGAGAAGCCTCCTTGAGTCCCCAACTTTACCCTAAAAGGATATACACGACCGCGCGCGACCCCTGCTGTGCAGTACACCGCCACCATCGCCACCGTCACCTACTATCCCACCGACCAGGACCCGTCGAGCGAGCGACCGCTGTCAGAACAATACATGCATGTATTGAATATGGATTTGAAACTGCAGCATCTTCACAGACAGTATTAGCATAATTTTGGTTCACATATATTACTTGTTGTATCACGATTGTGCAATTAAGTCATTTCTTGATCATCAGATGCAGCTACCAACGGCACGCATTTCTCATGATCTGATGTCGGTCAACATCGGATAACTCGGAAGAAAAACAATCACCAAGATTGTAATGTAGGTGCCTACATTGGAGAGGAAAGCAGACTCCTATATTAATTTTGGTGTTTGCTTGTCGGCCGACATCGGATCGGGAGAAATTGGTAGAATATTGTACACATATTCTACAATAAAAATCTTTGTGGGTTAGTTTTCTAAAACCTTGTTGTAAGTATAATATTCTCTACTGTCAAGTAAACCTCTATACACAGTCGATGTCAGAATTATGTCTACATGTATATCCCACATATGTGTGTGTGTGTGTGTTGTGTGACGTCACGTATGTATACAACGCAGGGCGGGATTTGAATGTGTCGAGACGCCGTGTTCACGTGTCCTCCGGGACGCAACGTTCGCCGCCACGATTCGCATTTCTTATATCAACCAAGGGTGGAATTCTGTGCACCGTCGCATGAGAGCGGACGTATAATGACAAAAGCAAATCAGCATTTGTGTTTGTCAGCTGTTTCAAATTGTTGCTTAGAATGCGACATGCAGTGCATTTAATTTCAACCAATAATCAACATACTTCACTTGTTTTTCGTCATACGATTTACATTGAATGAAGGGTATATCAAATAGTAGGCTCAGTCCATAAAAAACGTAATATTACAGACAATTAATTTTTTGAAATCATGGTTTTGGAACATTTAAAAGTTAGTCTACTACTATTTGATATAACTTGCATTCAAACTAAATCATATAGAGTTTAATATGTTTTAGGATACACAAACAAAATATTCTAACTTTATACTTGATTGCTTTATCAACGCGTTTATAAAGTGCTTTAGTTAATTTTCAATTTGCAAGTGAATATTTCCCAAAAAGCGTGACTGATAAAAAAAGTTTTCACTTCAATCGCGCGTAATGTTTACACGCAGTCTTTTTTTTTAAAGCTACTAAGTGCTAAGATTTTCGAAGAAGAAACATTTGAAAATTTCATTGATACCTCAGAATGCAACCTGGTAACCAGCGATTTGTAATAAACAATCCGTGGAAAATTATGATTAGTTTTTGCAATAATTTACTTGTAGTGTATGTATATTCCCTGCTAAGTTGTCGAGCATCTGTAATCGAAGATTTCTTTCTCTTTCTCTCTTTAAAATAAGCGAAAAAAAATTTGACATCCGATGTTAACAAATAGTTATTTATTTACTATTAAAATTCATGTACATTTTTAAAGAAGAAAATAATGCATTTGTAGCGCCTGAACGTTGCAACATTGGTTTAAATAAAGAGTTATTAATAATAAACATTGATTGTTATTTGAAAATCATCTAATAATTTATTACGGAAGGCGAAACTAGGAGAAAAATATTAAATTATGCGACTCTCAGCAAATAACGGTTATAACTAAACTGTCAAGGAAATTTTTCCCTTGTGAATATGGAAAGAGGCTTCTACATAAAATAGCTAGCAGGGGTGGAAACTAGAAACATTCTTTTTTTCAAACGAAAAATATATGGACACATTCTATAGAAGATACAACACACTAGCGCATTCATACATAAGTTTAGTTGGTGCCCCGAGCGGGACGGTACGCACGTTCATACATATTCCAAGCACGAACTGGTTCCGGGTGGCGCGCGGACTTTCATAACACATCCCCCGTACCATGCAGTCGTCGTCGGTTCTGGTGTAGGTGGTGGCACTGGTGTTCTCTCCCCTACACCACCGCGTCACATCACAGCCTTTGACCTAATAGACTTTACACGCAGATGCGATGTGGTGTCTAGAATCTATATAGTGTGCTTGTTTCTTACAAAAAATCTCCTTTCCTCTAATCTATTGTAAAAAACCCGGAACGCAGTGCCAAAACCCTGCCGACAATATAGTGTATTTGATAATATAGGCAGTGTGGCTTTATTATGCAAACTTAAGTTGGTTTTTGAGCAAAATAAAAAATTTTACTGCTTAATACATCCCTTAAAATAATCAATCGAACCTCTATACCAAATTATATACACCCTTTAGTAAATAATTCACTATCTGCAAACTAGTGTTTTCATAAAATTTGTAAATCCGGTCCTGTTGGGCCGATGTTATTAAAATTTTTGGGACACTTTTTAATTACCACTAGAGGATTAAATTTCAATTTTGAAACGATTCGGAGAATTTTTTCGGTATTTTGGGGCCCAAAAACATTTTTCAATCCCTAAAAACTACCCTTAAAATGTCCCGATCATGCCCATTTTAAATAGGTTTCTTGCGGTGATGGATTTCAACCCGTGGGCCAAATTTAGTTGAAATCAATTAACTCTTTCAAAAGTTATTGCCCGCACACACACACACACACACATATATATAAGCATTTTTAAAAATGGTGCCAAAGTGTTTAGGAGGTTACGAAACGTCGAGAAATGTTGGTCCGACTACTAGGTCCCGCCATCCGACTGACGCCAATAGTGTATGTTGCCATATGGCAAATACATTAATTACCACGCTTGATCTTCGAAAGACGCGGAGGTGTTGATTCAACACTATAAAATTCCTGGACTGTATTTCCGGAACTGTTTAATTTAAATTTTTCAATCAGATAACCTATCCTTTAGTTTTGTCGTATTTTAATGATAAAAACGCGACCTTAACATACGTATCATTGAACTCAAAGTCAGTTTTGTTGATACTGTTCTTATATTAAACAGTTCCAGTTAGAAATGTAACGCACGGACGAAGCTCGATTTGTTTATTTTCTCTTCTCATCCCGTCTCTTTTACAATTCATTCATGACTCAGTCGATGTATTTTGATGAGCATTTCATTTGATTTGGAAATTTTTAATTCGGTTCACTGAATCGAACAATACAAAAAGGAAAATAAACGTTTCTGTAGTCTAATTAAATTTACTTTTTATTCATTCAATTTTAGCGTTAACTGACGAATTTTGGAATTGTTGATGTGGTTCAGTTTTTGAAGTTAATTAATTATTTTCATGTAATAATGTTATTGACCTTTTTTTTGCTAATTAGCAGGGTGAATTAGTATAAATTTGATTGAGGAGAACAGCGAATCCTCGTAACGCGACCGAAGCGAAGTAATTAAAATTATGCAGATTGCGATTTTAATTGATGCATTTGTTATAATTGTCATGACGTTTGCTACCTACAAGTTGCAACCTTCCGTGTTCTTCGACGCTTGCAGGGTAAGTCCTGAAGTCGCCAGATAAACGACTACAATATCTCTGCAAGACATTTTTATTTGGTGTTCTGGGGAGGAAGTTGCTTCAACGCCTCTACAGTGTTGAGGAAGTCTTGCAGGCACCAAATTTTTCTCCAGCCCTTTGTCATACTCGTTTTTGTGATATAATTACAAATTTACGGTTTTCAGATTTTTCTCTTTATTTCTGCTATAAGATATTGCTTCTTGCCAAGTTTCATGATTCTAGGTCAACGGGAACTACTTTATAGGTTTGGATTCCCTTGCGAGTATCAAAATATTCAGCATAAACGGCTGTATCTTTTGATTGCGTTGACTTAGGAGTTTAATTTTTTCACAGCTCCAATAAGGGATTGCAAATCTGAGTGTTTGGTATCAATTTCAATTTGATACATCCACGCGTTCCTGAGAAAAAGGGTCTTGACAGATAGACAGACAGACGGACAACGAAATGATCCTATAAAAGTTTTCTTTTTCCTTTTGAGGTACGGAAACAAAAAAAAAAATGATTTGACATGAAAAATGTCGATGCCGTGATATGGAAAATAGTTACAAATATACTTTAATATGAGATAGGTTGGTTGTTTGAATATATCACTGTACACCGAGCTGGGTAGAGTAGTGGTGACAGCACTAGACTCTAGACTAACGGGAAGTGATACATGAAAAAATGGTAATGGTGCGTATGGCGTCTGTTATGACATAAAGTCGAGAAACGGACGTTAAACGCATTATTATTATTATTATTATTATTATTATTATATATCACTGTAGAATAAATGATAATTCAGATACCGCGGTAGTGAAAGATTCGAGTGTAGAATACGGATAACAAATTTTTCTAACATTGCATTGTAACGTCAACAATAGGTATTTCACAATATAATAACAAACTAGAGCTATTTATTTCTGTATAAATAATAGTCGTTAGGTTAGAGTTTGCGAACGAATTTTAGGATGACAGACGAGTAAATTTGTTAATTAATTGTTATAAAGTATCGATTCGTGGATTGGCATTGACACGATACGCGTGGCAGCGGGTTGTCCATTGACTGTCATCAACACCGACATCAATGGACATCTAACAGTAACAAAAAGTATGCGACGAACTAGCTTGTGAGATGAATCAAAAAGCCATTGCGTGTCGAACAGGCAAGGCTGATGACCGTGTAACGTATTCTTTTATTTAGCTAGACATAACATCTCTACAGACAAAAAACATAATGACAATAATTCAATGACACCGGTTAAGATTTTTAAATGATATCGTTTTCTATCCGTGTTTTATAGAAATCCAAGATATCATAATTTTGTTTAATAATAATAATAATAGTTTTTATTTGTGGTGCCATAGTGGATACAAATTGTCAATTCTGATCACATGATCTTTTCGTTCTTCAATATTATTTACGATATATTATTTAAAAAATAAAAAATTTAGTAGTTTTTTTTAAATTCAAATACTCAATTATGTAGAGTGCTGTGTTGTTAAAAGTTTGGAATTGTTGATTTAATTTATATGTATAGATGTATAGAAGATATAGATGTAGAAATTTCTTCATTTGAAGGTAGTTAACTAAAATTATGAACAAATCTCATCTAGGTTTGTGCTAGTCAATCGAATCTGATGTTCACTGAAAGCGAGATATACATACTTTCTTCTTGAATGTTGTTTGAGGTATAGAAAAGTTTGATTTCATTTGACTGAATGTTTTGCTGACCGCATTCTTTTAGGTTCTGTCGATTGTTGGGCCGCACACAGTCAACACAATAGTGGTAATGACAAGTCGTGTCTCAACAGAACATCCGATGGTCATGCAGAATAATTAACCAGTCACAAGACACAAACATATTTGCGGCGGTTGTCCGTGAAACTATGTACACTTGATACAGCAGCCTCTGGTATTTAAAGTTGCGTAGTAATTGATTTCTTGCAAAATTCAAATTTTTAGTACTTTATCGCAGAAAATCTGATATATATAAAATAAATACATAAATGAAATAAATAAATATATAAATTAAAATAATAAAATATATTTTACCATTCCAATTCACAAGTGAGAAATGGTACTAATTAATTGCGGATTGAGAATTATATTTACTGAAGACTGTATATAATTTTGTGCAAATAAATTGATAAAACAGACGAAATATTGAAATTAAGAAAATAATATTATTTTAAGGGGCGTATTAAGGGTTTAAATTTTTTATTTTGTACAAAAACAAACATTGCCTGTATTATCAAATACACTAAAT
This sequence comes from Venustoraphidia nigricollis, assembly GCA_034508555.1. Classification (NCBI taxonomy): domain Eukaryota; kingdom Metazoa; phylum Arthropoda; class Insecta; order Raphidioptera; family Raphidiidae; genus Venustoraphidia; species Venustoraphidia nigricollis. The sequence continues at coordinate 5,911,446 of JAVRKA010000013.1, forward strand.
TGTCGGCAGGGTTTTGGCACTGCCAACGAGTTTTTTCTTTCTAATAAAAAATAATAATTTTTAGTTGCATGTTTTGATCGTTGACTTGAGAGAATTCACTTGTTACAGACTTTGTATAAAGAATTTTATTATTGTTGTAGACTCGGAGGATAAATTTTGCCGAAACGTAGATCATTAAATATGTTTAGTAACTAAATACTAATTTTAATTTAGCCTTGTATCCCGTACCAGTTATCATAATATTATATGAACAAGGTGTCTTATTTTATTATATGAACTTTATTTATTTATTTTTTATTTATTTTCAAACACACACACACAAAGTGTATAGGAAAACGTCAAAAAATAACCTACATAAAAACATTAGAAAATCATTTTAGGTAATCGCTTATATGATAAAATTCCCTGTCCGTTAGCATTTTTTTAAAATCTGATTTGAACTTTTTTGTTGAATTAATTTGAATTCCTTGGCATTCTGTTGCGAATTTCCATATTATTTCCATCCGTTTTTTTGAAATGCGTGAAGTGGAAAATGTTTTAAATAAAAAAATATTTTACGGATGTTCATTGTCATAAGCGCTGAAATGGGAACCAGATATGGAAATTTTCGTTTCAGAAACAAATCCTACAGAAGATAAGTCAGTTTTTAATATATCTATATTATATAAGTCTACAAACAGGCAATGTACATTGAATAATTAGACAGTAGACATGCAGATTTATTTCATTGGTTTTAAATTATTTGCCTGTGTTTTTATTTAATTGTTTCGAGTTTTATTACAATAGATCAAAGACAGTGGCGCACTTGTTTCAGATTGGCAAATAAATTAGAGGAAAAAATAAAAGAAATGAGTAAACGAATAGTTATATACAATGGGAAAAAGTTAAGAAAAAACCCATATCATTATTCAATTTTATCATAATTCATCAATGCAGATTGTAGATTATAGAGGCTTGATAACTGACATCATCAGCGTTTATGAGTGTAGTTCTATGATATTTTTTATCAGCTTGGACGGCAATGACTTAAGAAGTTATTCTTGTATTGTGAGGACAATAGCAAGGTTTGTCTTTAGCTAAAGGTAATGGCTTTCTGTATACATTTGTATCGGTAAACATTTAAAAGCTTCCGATTCCAAGCCGATGCCACTTGTACACGAACTGCGACGTGAAGATTGCAGTCTTTTTTCTGTTTTTTTTTGTAGTCCATATTCTGTGTCATTTAGCCATAGTTCGTTGTAAATCATCATAGTTTTCTATTATTCTTCAATCTTCAGTTAAAAATGATTATCAACTGTGCCGATTTTTTTAAACAAAAGAAACGTTTCTATTTGAGATGTCACCAACCACCAGGATTATCTATGTCTAGTATTGATTTAGATGTTCGATTAGTTAATTGTTACTGAAGTTGAACTTTTTTAGTTGCGATGAAATTTATTTCGTTTAGCAGTGTCAAAAAATGACGCCGTACAGAGGTCTAGCCGAAACAGCGTTCATTGGATCAAAAGTACATTTTTAGCTTAAGATTGTTATGGCATTTACACGTCGGAGTTTTTCTAATTTTTTTCTAACGTCATAAAAAAATTGATTGGTATGATAATATTGTGTAGAATTTTATTTAATATAATAATAATAATAATAATGCGTTTAGCGTCCGTTTTTCGACTTTATGTCATAACAGACGCTATTCGCACAATTACTATTTTCCATTTACCAGTTCCCGTTATTTTATACATTTTTTTTAAAAACTTCAACTTATATAATAGCAAAGGGCGAACGAAAGCATTATAGGAAATTAGGATAGGGTAGTTAATTTTTGAACTAGGAGTTTGATAGGTAATCGCCCATGGCCTTAAATAAGGAACCATCTCGATATTTATCTGGAATTAATTGAGGGAAACCATGGAAAACCTCAATCAAGATGGCCGGTACAAGAATTACCGTTTCTCGGCGAGAGGCAGTAGGAAAAAGTCCTAGCCACATCTGCTTCCGCCGGGATTCGAACCCGTACCTCCCGAATGCGAGTCTAGTGCTGTCACCACTACTCTACTCAGCTCGGTTTTTTATTTTATATATTAATAAAAAATGTAGTAATATCGAACAGTTTTTTAAAATAAAAGTCAAACAAGACCTTAAACTTTTTAAAATTAGTGCGATATTCATGTTCTTCTTAAGTACCTACCTACTACAGTTGAATATTTTAATTATTTATTCTGTTTTTTTTTTTTGTTTATTCACATTGAATAATATTTAATGAGCAGTTAAAATGTTTATGTGTGTGTGTGTGTGTATAATTTGTGAATGGAAATATGAAGATACGTAGATAGATTGTAAATTACAGACGTTCGACAACTGAGGTCATTAGCGTCTGGAAATATGAATGAATACATAAAACATAAAGGTTCGTGTCGTGAGCTGAGTATGCGCATTAATTAATTATTATTAATCATGTTACGGTTGCGTTAATCCGGATTTATATTTAAACTAGGCTTTATATCTAAATCGTCGTTTAGCTTCGTTCTGTTGATACGTGTGATACTTTCTTACAAGAAAAGTAAACGATACATTTTTTGTAATTAGAAAATGTGTATATATATATATATATATATATATATATTTCGCTTCAATTTGACAAAATACATACTTTTAATATCAATATCAATTTCGTCTTCTTAAAGTAACGCTAACTTGATTAATAGTTCGAAGATTTAAATTAAGATAAGAGCATTGACAACCGATAACCCTGTTAAACCGTAAATTTACTTTAATAATCACTGTATTTAAAATTTCTGCAGTCACTCATTTTCTTCAGTTTAAAAATGAGTCTATACATTTTAGTAAATATTAATTAATTAACTTTCGTTTTATCAAATAATGATCGCACTTTTATCAGTTAAATAAATGATGTAACTCTGTTTTGGATGAGGTATCTTTCATTCATATGTTCTATTAGTTTTTGATTGATTCAATTTAATAATTGTTTGTGGCAAGTGCATATAAAATGGCTCAAGAGCTTCTCATTAAAAAAATTGCGAGATTTTTGTAAATGTCAATTTTTCGACGCCAGAGGTCCCAATCGCTGACCTGATTGTAGTATATTTATATACACCATAAATATTTGCCTTTATAAAAATCTTGCAATTTTTGACCACGAGCTCTTAGTTATTACGAGCGTGTTACAATTTCGTCTTCCTTTTTATGTAAATCTATGTCCGCTGTACGAAGTCATTATCTGTTTAGTCACGGTCACATTTTTGATGAATGGTTTTTCGTAAACGCATGGCTCTGTACTTTGCTTGTACAGTAATTCCCCCCTTAACGCCTGAGAATAGTCGAGTGTATATTGTGCTGCCTTTGTTTATATTGTTGACGTTTCTTTGATTCCTCTATTGTAAACCCTATTTTCCAGATTCTTTTTAAGTAAGAATTTATTATAAAAAAAATGAAAATATAAGATGGTACTAAGACCAAATTGAAATAACCCTAGCTCTTGGTGGACTCAAAAGCCTTTTAACCGGATATAATAAGTGTGTTTGGTATGTTAGTGTAGTGTGGTCAATAAAATTTATTTAAAGGCCCCAATACACAGTGGTCTGTAATGGGCCATGCTTTGCAATGTGCAACTGTAGGCCACTATCACTTGGTGTTCACACAATGGCCCATGGCTCATTTCTGCCTGGCGAAGCACTTGCGATGGACGTGGAAGTAATTACGGCTGCGGCTATTTATTTATATACTATTTACAAGTATTATAGTATTATAAACCTAACAGTCTCTTCATTGCTCCAGGATACTGACATTTTGGGCGATTAAAAATTTAAATAGTATAGCACGCAACAAAAAAAGTAGGTACCTGTCCAAACAATGGGCGACTTTGTGAACACCACGGGCCACGCCACGCCACAATTTCTTTGAAGTGTGTCAAAAAAACCGACAACAAATGGATTGCGCACCACGATTCACAATTGTCCGCCACTACAGACCATTACCCCCTGTACACAATGGCGATGGTCTACAATGGCCCACTACAGACCACTGTGTACTGGGGCCTTAAAAGTGTACATTATATAATTTATGATAACACTTTTGTGTAACAAACGCAATAATGTCAAAAGTGACGACATTTTTAAAATTGGAGCACGATATCAAACACAGCTATTGTCAAGCAAGTTTTGTTTAGTATTTAATTTGTATTAAGAATGATATGTTATTATTAGTTGTTATATTATGTTAATTTGTGGCATTCGTAAATGGCGTTTAGACGACCATCTTTGTTTGGTGGGTACGTCTTGTTTGCATGTATTTAACGTAATCAACATTAGTAATGAAATATGATATGGCTTTTTAAGTAATTGAATAAATATATATGTGTTATGTACTTTTTAATGTAATTACCTGTTTTGAAATTCACTTACATGAATACCGTATTTACTTTGTTTGTACATATTCACACAGTAGTAATGACAGGCTCGTTTCTGCATTTTAAGACATATTGCTAATTTAAAGCTTTTAAATTTTCGAAATTGAAAATCAAATCATGGTGTTGGACGTTGGTTATATATAAATATCATTTAATAATATATTTTATTTTGTAGTTTATATATTTTTTTTTACTTTAATAATAGCATCCGTTGTCAAATTATCCCTTATATAAGAAAAGGGTAAAAATCTATCAAACTTACATGGAAGTAAATTTTGATCGCAGATTCGATCATGTTAATTTCGGTTTTATTGGAAATCCTATTTTAACATAAATGTAGCCGGGAAAAAAGTGCTAACCACATTAAGATGTTTACATCAATGGACGCATGTAGTTAAATTGCGTCCCGTGACCAAGAGCGAAATATAGAACTGCCGATGGACTAGCATTGACCACGGGACGCAATTTACTTACAGCCCAACGGATAAATAGAACAAATTCGGAAATTTCGCACAAAAAGCGTCGTCTAGGGTTTGGGGAATTTTATTTGCTATGGATCCTTTTCCCAGATAGACTGTAGAGCCGACGGATTAAAGATTGCAATTTTTAGGACGCTTGACAATTTTTCGAAAAATCCCCCTTGTTACCTTGTCTCTCCCCTGTTTTTCGTAGCACCTAGATTACAATTCGTATAGATATACAAAAATAAAACGCATTTTTTTATTGGAAAATATTCGCTAGCATACTTATTTTATAATTTGGTTTACAGTTTTAGAACGGTCCTGTATTTCTATTGTTATGTAGTTTTATAAAAACTTGTCGATAATTAAGCTGTAAACATTCTTGTTATTTTAAAAACAAATTAGAATATATTTGCAATAAATGGCACGTATGTGTTTTTACAATTGTTTTTACAGTAATTTATCAAAACATATTAAATTTGATTTATAAATATTGATTTGAGAGATTAAAATGGCAACTTGAACTATTGCCTAAAAATACTTAATCGTTGGTTTTATGTTTATTTGATAGAAATCGATTTTTACAGATTGGAAAGTAGTAACGTATTTACTGTGAAAACTGTTACGAATAACAAATTATTTGTTAACGAAATGTTTTTATTATAGTACTGTTTGGCATGTGGAAAAATTCGTTATAATCATGCAAAATTAAATTAAATACGTTTCTAGCACGATTAGTCCCGAAATAACACTACCCTCTTTTTGGGGTAGTTGGATAAAAATTGACATCATTGGGTGTTAATTAGTACGAACACTCTAATTAATGTATTTTAGATAAAAAATAATTATTATTGAATGCGCAGATTTTGTTTTTAAGTCTTGGATTTGGTGTGATTTAAAAATGTATTTGAAATCTTTTTTTTTCTTTTTCAATAGTAAATTACGTATATTTTTATTTGCTATTTTATTTTGCTTTTCTACGCATCCTATCTGAAAACGTTCCTTTTTTCAGGTTTTTAGCTGTCATTTTGTTTATCAAGCTCCTAACTTGCGCAGTTACGGTAAGTGAAACTAAAATTTGAATATAGTTATTTAGGCAATACATTTTTATCAGTTTTATTTGGGATTTTTTTTTTCAATGTTTAAATAAATTTTGGTGTGAATTCAAACAAAATGCGTTTTATAAAAACGTATTATTTCAGTTAAGGTAGTTGTCGTGGTTAAGGCACACCGTCAAAAAATTCTTAATTTTTGTATACTTATTAAGGACATGATAATACAATTACCCTGAAAATTTGAAGTCGATCGACCGTATATAATCCGTGATAAATTCAATTAAAAATTGGATAATTAACATTGATTGTATACGATGTCTGTAGTTCTGAACCAGTTTCTTATTTATAAAAAAAGAACTAACTGTCAGAAACTTTCCAAAAACTGACAGCCTTTCAATGCATTTGTTATGAGTTAAAAACAATAAGAAATTTTTTTTGACCTTCTAATTTTTTATAAATAACGGTTTAAAGTTCAACAATTTATAGAAAAGTATACGTGCATATGAATACTGTATGGGTTACGTTTCCACGGGTACAGTCTTGCGTACAAATTATGGATCACTTAGCTACAAGCTAGTATACTTTTGTGGCGCGTATAATCTATCACTTTTTGACAATATTGTACCACGACAACTACCTTAACCTTATTGTATTGTAAATTCATTTCAGAATATAATTTTGGACCAGTTTGTGAGCTAAACCTTAATGATGAGTTGCAGAATACTTATAAAAAAATTGGTTTGACAATGACCTTGTAAAAATTACATACACCACATATTATAATTTTAAATTACATTCATAGAAACACAGTCTCATAACCTCAAACTTTTTACTATGCAGAACACTAGACTGTTTATAGAAAAATAAATTAATGATCTACATAATATTTTTTCAACCTAAAATGCCGAGTAAAATGTTAGTTCGAAGAGCGAATTGTATGCTAAATACGCGGTTAATAAAAAATACTGTTTCAATTAAGCTCTTATTGTTAAGCTTAATCGATTTAAATTAATTTTGTAACGCTTTTCTTTATAAGGTCATTTCAAATCAGATATTATGACAATCCATTCCGCAACCCAGCTAAATATTGTTCTTTCAGTTAGAAATATAAAACTGAACCCACAGTATAGATAGAAATTAAGTTTAAAGTTTTGTGATGATCGTTTCTTCTCTGTGGAAAATTACGAGTAGGTAGACGTTTAATGAAATTCCGTAAGTAAAAGCGTTGCTGGCTTTCTGACTACAATATTTGTGTTTCAAGTTGAAAAACAAACATTTTTTTTTGTAAATCAATGGAATTCTGTAATTTGGTATGTATTTTTGGTTTCCATTATTTATGGTGTAGTGTGTTTTTTAAGTACATAGGGTAAAATTGGGAAGAGAAAACAATACGTACATAATACATGTACCTGAGCCCGCTTGTGGCTGGATAAGTCTATGTACGGCGTTATACATATAGTCATTGTACAAACATTATTCCATTTCCCAAGAAAATTCATGGATGAGGAAATCTTAGAACAGATATAGGTATAGAAGAACGCGGCAAGATTTCTGTATTTTCCATTACTATGTACTTGCGGTATTACTGTGAACTTTTGTACAATAGAACTGATTTAACATTTCATTATTTTATCAATACGATGTTTCGACTACGGATGACCAAAGACCAGTTTTTTAGTCGAAATCGAGATTTTTTTCCTTCGACTAAAACAGATGCCAAAAGTGTTGTACAGTGCTAGAAATGCTACAATGTTTGAAGCTAAGTTTGCTGCATAAGTGAAATGTCACATACAGTAGAGCTCCGTTAATCCGAATCAGATGGAACCGAACTCTGACCGGACCATAAAAGTTCCGGATTGAACGAAATTTGTCTTGAAATAATACACATAACACAAGTTTTAAGTGGATAAAACTAAAAAAAAATCGATATTTATTCCTATTTGATTAAATTTATGTATTTAATTATTTGGGATAGCTTTAATTAGCCGCCAACAATAATTTGAACTTGTTTTCTTAATCTCTTGTTTATAATATAAGCTATTTAATAAATCTTGCTTTTTTTAATCCCGTCCGGATTAGCAGGACTCTAATGTAGTCACAAAAAATTAACATAAAAACGAGTGATAAAAATGTTGAAAATAATGAAATCAAAGACGACAAAAGGCGTTATTTGCAGGGTGCAGGACAAAAAATACAGTATGTATCGAGATCGTAGTGTGATTTTGATTCATGTAATTATTACACTCGCTGCGCTATTATAAAAATATCGTCTCTTCATTCTTGATATTCATTCGTACGAAATATTAGTTGTGAGGTGAATTGGTCATACTGTATTGATGAACATAAGACAGGCAAGTATGGATGAGAAAGGCTCAGAAGCAGAGCTATAGTGCTATACTTCCACACTCCTTCCATTTTCTCCCTTCGAGCTCATGGAATATTTGAAATACGAAAAGCGGATTCTAAAACAGAAGAATTCTTTATCAAGTCAATGAGATTCTCTTTTCCTCCGCATACGAAGCTGTTTGTCTGATAGTTCGATTCACCGTCAAACAAAGACGGCAAGCTTAGATTTTTATCCGTTTTATTACCTACTCGATTTTCCTTGCACTGAAAATTTCCGTTATATGGTTTGTATTATATCAGCATTATTTATATTATTTTTAAAAAGCAATATTCTGTTTTATTGCATGCTAAAAATCAGAATTGAGACTGAAATCCACATTGTATTGAGCTATGGTAACTCTAGTGTCATATTATTTTGATGTTTACTGATCTACTTTTTTATGTAGTATCATAGTTTTCTTTTAATTTTTTCACAGAATAAACTGAAAAAACTACAAAGCATCCTTTATTACGATGCAAAGAAAAATGAACTTTTTTATTAGTATGCCATAAAATTAAGGGATCATATTTACCTGATATCATTAAAAATGAACGTTTTTCAGACTTTTTTTAGGGCGTATAAAGTTAACCATTAAATCAAATCAAAAAAGATATATTATTTATCCATCACTTAATTTAAGAAAGTGATAAAATATAAGAAATTAATAATCAAATTCTGGAAGGTCCTGTTGAAAAAATGGCGTTTTACTTTCGATATGATAACTGTTCTAAATGTTGATGAGCCTGAAAAATAAAGATTATAAGAATATAGGTTATTGTAAATGTATTATTTTAATTAATTGCTAACTTCGTACATCTTAAAAAACGTTCATTTTGAACGCGTTGAGCTAGATGTGACCCCTTGATATTCCTAATAAGCTCACAATTTTCGTCTTTTGATTTTTAGATTTTGAAATTGATGTTACGTCTCAAATTTTGTTTTTGTAAATAATTAAAAATCGAATACTGTCTGTGAAAAAAAAAATTGCATAGACTATTGTATTAAATCTAATTACAAAAAAATGCAGGTTGTATATTTGTACAGATTTTAAAGGACAATCTTCAACTGGGAAACCATTACAAGGTAAGCTGTTAATGTTGAATCCTACAGGAACCAGGTTTTTATAAGGTGCTACACGTTTAGTGTGGTGCGATTTATAGTTGATGCATTATTCAGCCGTCCGTTCGTCTGTCAGTCGCCCGTTGGTAGGTTGACTCAGTGTGGTTCACGTGCGGGCGCTGGGTTCGGTAGTGTGGTGTCGGCGAATACAACACGGTCTCAAATGTGGCACGTTGGAGTGTGGCGCAAGTGCACACCGCCTACATTCTGTAGTCTGTATTATGAACTAAATTGTCACCGACGAGATCCATTCAACTTGCAAGTGAAATGTGAATGAAATTATCATTAAAATAGGGTCGTCCCACGTATCAAAATTCGATAATATTATTCTTCATACATAAACAAATTATTTTTAAACTCTGTAAATCACAAATACGAAATTCGAAACCATGATAATATAATATTAGATCGACAAGTTCACGTCTGATAAGTTGTTCAGAAGGATGCCATGATTCGAATATACAACAAAAGCTTTTCAAAACGAAATTAGTAAAATATTTATGTATTTGACAAAACAAGTGAATTTGTAAATAATTGACACAGATATGATTCTTAACGCTGTCATATATGACGAAAATAAAGATATTTGTTATTCTTGATAATGTAAAACTACTGTTAATTGCAAATGAGAATAAAAAAAAATATATTTTAAACGCTGTATATAAATTGTCTTACTTGTTGTTTGCTTTCAATTTAACAGATCAGTAGGCGTGATACTAGATCTAGTCTACCAATCACAAACTGAATATTATTTGCATCGTTTCGGTAACGGTTTCTATGTTTCAAATTCAATTGAAAAATACACACTTTTGGGAATTTTTTTTACTATCGAAAAGCTTCCGAAAAATTATGAAAAAACATCGCTTCGTAATTAAAAAACAAATGTGAGACGACTTCATTAATAATAACGTGTTTAAAAAAACATTTCGAAACTTTTACAAAATTTTCTTTAAAGTATCGAGTGTTTTTTTCAGGCCAGATTAAAAACACATTTTTTTCAGTTAGTTCCAGTCTGTGTCCTTCAGATTTTACGTGTACACTGAGAATTTTGAAACTTACGAAAATAATAATTATTTAAATCTAGATTACTTTGATGGTAAAAGGTCTAAAAAAAATGTTACGCTAAAAAAGTGAAACTTCTCATAAAACAAGATTTTCTCAGTTTTTATAATAATGTTTTTTTTAAACTGCATTTTTTTATGAACCCTGATTTTACTATTTGTGTACTTTTAAATAATCTGTTAAAAATATATAAGAAATCTAGTAATGATTATAAAAAATCTAAAGGTAATGATATACGTACTGTATGAAAAAAAGTCGTAGTAGCGTTTTCAACTTCTTGGGGCAGTTATAAAAATAATGTTTTTCCTCGCTTATTGTAACTCAGGCAGCTATAATCTGCAGAGAATTGTTAACTATCATAATTGGATATTTTAAAATGTGTTTAATGATTCATTAGATTTTTTTAAATCTAGTAATGATTTTAAAAAATCTAGTAGCATTTTCAACTTCTTGGAGCAGTTATAAAAATAATGCTTTTCCTCGCTTATTATAACCCAGGCAGTTATAATCTGCAGACAATTGTTAGCTATCACAATTGGATATTTCAAAATCTGTGCAATGACCCATTAGAATTTTTTTAAACCGATAATTAATAATGCTCATAACTAAATCAAATAAAACGAAACCACTTGCGATTACTGTTCAAAATATTTTTTTATTTAAAAAACGTTTCTACCAAATTTTGGTCCTTTTCAATTTATTTAATATTCTATTACTGTTGGTAGAGTCAATATTATTAATGCTCATAACTGTTTCATTATTTTAAATAAGTGGTCAAGATATGATTCTATTGAAGGAATCGAAGTCACCGTCATTGCAATTGTACATATGTCCGTAGATCCATTGTTCCGCACATCCGGTTCAACTGACCCACTGTGAATCGGTCCTCGCGATCTTCCTACAGCGGTGTCTCTGTCCAAACTTCTCTCCCGCGACCTCGGAACTGTTCCTACACCGCCACCGTGAACTCTCCTGTTCTCTACTAGTTCTCTTTATATTGATTATAAAACCCACAGAACAAAACCGATATGCCAAAATAAACCTGACTTTGAAAGGAACGCTGCCTTCCGCATTTCCACTCTCTATCTTCGTAATTAATGGAAGAAAAATGTTGTCAAAGTTCCAAGAACATGAAACATAGGAGCAAAATAAAACTAAACCGATTTCGGTGGATTTGAAATTAATATGTGTTTCGTATCGTGCTCTAGATGAAAAAGTGTTGACACTTTTGAGACTGTTGCGTTTGTTATACGTGTAACAATGGATTATTCAGTGTAAATTTTCAAACACGCTTAATAAATACTTTTGTCGGGTATTTAGTTACACTCGTGCCTCGTAAACCTGCGGGTCTGGGACTTTTTGCCAGTCCAGCCATGAACTGGGATTTGGCATATGGGCGGAGTTTAACACAAATGTAATCCCAAATCCGCCATTTTTCATATATGTATATAGTAATACTAACAGCATGTGAAATGTAATGTGTTTATGGTTTAAATTTCTATCACCAGATGCCGTAACTTGTGATGTTTAATTTAATATGAGGTATCAATCTGTTGGGTAGATAGTCAATGGTAATCAAACTCAAGATTATTTCCTTTCCAGGGAAATGTTACCACTGAGGGAATTTCAAATTACTATTGACTCGACCTTTCGATGCGTTCGGATAGAAATTGCAATTTATTCTAAATATTTATTTAGTTGATTTGATGTTCTTTATGTTTTTATATGGTAATATTATATGTGCTCCAAAATAAACAGACCTTATCTTATAAAAGCGACGTCTTTTATATGAAGAAAACAATATATTTAGGTACAGCGGAGTCCGGCGTTCTATAATATAAAGAAATATCCAGGCGCCTATATAAACTTCACATGGCCCCTACATACATATTTATAGCCGGGACAATAAAAACACGCCATAAAATGTTATTTTGTCAGTTTAAATTTCTAATCAAATGAAAATATTATCTCTATTTACTATTTGCTTAAGGATTTCAACAAAACATGACATACATCTATTAACTTTTGATCATAGATAGGCGCATTAATTAAAAAAAATGATGAGTTAATAAAGTGTCAAAAAGAAATATATCTAAGATATTTCGCATTTTTTTTTTATTCATAATTATAAAATATTTTAGATTTCGAATTAAAATGAAATCAAGCGTTAAAATTAAAAACGTGGATTGTTAAAAACAGAATTGCGTAAAAATTGGTTTGAATTTCCGCAAAATTTTTCTTCTGGTATTCATTATTATTATTTATTATTATTATTTATTTGACAGCTCAAACCGCTATCCAGGTAATCGTAATAAAATAAAACACAAAAATGGTCAAATTGAAAGTATATTAAATCATTCCTGTACCGGCCGTCTTGATTGAGGTTTTCCATGGTTTCCCTCAATTAATTCCAGATAAATATCGAGATGGTTCCTTATTCAAGGCCATGGCCGATTACTTATCAAACTCCTAGTTCAAAAATTACCTACCTTATCCTAATGTCCTATATTTCCTTCATTCGCCCATTGCTATAAGTTGAAGTTTTAAAAATGTAGAAAAATAACGGGAAGTGTGGTAGATGGAAAATAGTAATGGTGCGAATGGCGTCTGTTATGACATAAAGTCGAGAAACGGACGTTAAACGCATTATTATTATTATATTAAAATATAAATGACGATAAACAAAAATGGAGCTCATGGTTTATTTTATTGTCATTAGAAGAATAATGAAGATTTATTTAAGATGCTTCGGTCCATTGAATTTGTGAAGAACAGAACTAAAAAGTAAAAAAAAAGTTCGAAGTGAAGAGAGCGGAGCTGAGACCAGAGGCATTGACGTCTGCCGGCGTGTGTTCCTCCGTAGCTGAAGTCGATGCGATGATGGGTTCAGAGGCAAGGCTTCCTCGTTCACAAGCTCTACAATGAGACAATGTTCAATGCACATTGGTAGGTAATAAACGTTAGACTTTTTTCCCTATATTATAGTGATTTCAAATACATAACTAACATAATAATTATATTTTTAATCATAGTAACTACCTTTTATTCGTTTTGAAGAAATTGAAAATCGTTCTTATAGTTTTAATTTGTTTGGTTGCTTATTGGTTGGCTATTACCGAGCTGGGTAGAGTATCGAGCTGGGTAGAGTAGTGGTGACAGCACTAGACTCGCATTCGGGTGGTCCGGGTTCGAATCCCGGCGGGGGCAGATGTGGCTGGGACTTTTTCCTACTGCCTCTCGCCGAAAAACGGTAATTCCTGCGCTGGCCATCTTGATTGAGGCTTTCTATGGTTTCCCTCAATTAATTCCAGATAAATATCGAGATGGTTCCTTATTTGAGGCCATGGCCGTTTACCTATCAAGCTCCTAGTTCAAAAATTACCTACCTTATCCTAATTTCCTATAATTCCTTCATTCGCCCATTACTATTACATAAGTTGAAGTTTTAAAAATGTAGAAAAATAACGGGAAGTGTGGTAGATGGAAAATAGTAATGGTGCGAATGGCGTCTGTTATGACATAAAGTCCAGAAACGGACGTTAAACGCATTATTATTATTATTATCATTATAATATTAAACATTTCCGGTCACGGTGTACATGTATATTATCTATATCTAGGGTGATGATGAGTTGCGTTTTCATACCACTGTACCGTGCGCTGGCTATTGGTCATGGGTTCTGTCACTTGTCAGGCACGAGTTACAATGGCTTCATGCCCGTTGCGTTTTACTTAAAGTAGTTTTGACTTTGAATTTTCAATTTCGTTTAATATAAGCACATGTATTCAATTTATTTGTTGATATTTGATAAGGACAGTTCTGAGTTTGTCTTAAGCCCCTTAAGTCCAAAGGTACGAACCAACGAACGCCATGGATATGTATAAGCCAGATTATTTTATAAGGGTAGTATTATCTCGAAGTGTTTTAAAAATATTGATTCAATTCATATTTTTTCAAAACTACTAAAAAACCAGCACCTGCAACTAGCAGCCAATAACGACAATCAGTATACTAGTGATGTGTTCTATTATTTTACATTAATAAAATTACTTGAAAACTGCAAAACGTCTACCAGCACTATATGCTGGATTGTGCTGTTTGACGCTGGTCTAGTGCGTGACATCGTGCAAGTTGCAGGTTTGTGGTGTGCAGGTCGTGCTGGTTTATGCTTAACAAGTGTTTCGCGATCTTTAGCTGCTAGAGTCATCTGGGCCTATTACCAATTTATGATTTCGATATATTGTTTTTTTTTTATTATAATAAATTGAAATACCAATAGGTATTACTTTTTAAAAGAAGTAATTTTTTAAACACGAAATATACAAGGGTCCTCGCTCTATCGGGTCGGTTGTGTTTTCGAAAAGTACTGTTTGCTTCGTTCCATACCTCGCGTCTGTACTAGTAAACGATCGTAATAGCTAATTGCTGTTAATGTGTTTGAATTTGGAAGACGTTTTTCGTGTATTCTTGTACATATTGTAGACAGATTTGTTTAACAGATTTTTTGCGACCAGATTCAGTTAAACACCGAATCAAATATCTGTACGAACTTGATCACGATCGATGTACAGATTTTTTGTCCATCCGGAATTCAATTTACATTTCACGTTCTTGTAGGTAGTGTACTGTACAATAAATACTTATATGTTAGGTATATTATGTATAGAACAAATGTCCCAGAACTTTGTGACTTGATTTAATTCGTTGATGATGAAACTGTTTTTACTATTGTCATCGTCATCATAAGTTCGTATTTCATAAAGTATAAAAATTGGGTCGACACCTAGCTTTTCTGAAGTCACACTGCATTCAATACTTATGTAGAAATATATTTTATTCTATTCTATAATTATAGTTTTTTATGTTTTGTTCTCGAGGGACTAAGCAATTTTAATAATTTGATGCCACTGTGTTCAGGAAGATAACGGAATGGTCCCATATAATTAATACTAAGATTGGTCCAATAGTATTTTTTTTTTACTAATCAATTATTATTTTTTATGTAGGTACTTTCAGTTTTAAATCCTCGAGAGGTTATTGGTTAACCGAATGATTTCGACACGGTTGTATTTTAAAAGTTAGCGAGATGGTTGTATATCATTTTTTTCTGGTTTAGTAATCAAATCTGATGAAAGTAGTCGATTAATGACGTATAAACTACGTATTGTAAAGCCACAAAAAAGTAAACACTTTTTATAAAAAGTTTTTTCAAAAAAGTTATTAATCAGAAAGATGCCAACTTAATAAAAGGATATAAAAAGTATTAGTAAATTAATTGACCCTGACCTAAAAACTTTACTTTTTAGAGACTTGTTTTAAGGAGATAATTTTTTTATAAACCGTAAATTTTGTAAAAAAATAAAATCGCTGATTATTTTTGAATCGTCTGTTTATGTTGATTTGTACTACACGTTGCTATAGAAATTTATGAATACTAATGTAATTTGCACAGCAAATGCGCGATTATTTTTTGTGAACAAGTTAGTATTTTCTGGCTGATATATGCTGTATATTATGTACAATTTATAAATACTTCTACATACACGTTGGTTATTTCGTCTTACCATCGAGTAATACGCTTTCCAGTAGAAGGATATTTTTATA
Source organism: Venustoraphidia nigricollis (assembly GCA_034508555.1). NCBI lineage: Eukaryota > Metazoa > Arthropoda > Insecta > Raphidioptera > Raphidiidae > Venustoraphidia > Venustoraphidia nigricollis. The sequence goes on from JAVRKA010000013.1 coordinate 5,927,554, forward strand.
GTTCAGTCAGGAAATTGTAAACAGTGACCAATACTTTGTCACTAACAAACTTTAAGAAGCAGCAAAGCAACAAACCTTGTAAAACACAACCGCTTATCAGTTTTTTCGTGCCGCTTAAATTGCAATGGGAAACTATAAGGTCGTCCACACATGAGGCAACACGAATGCAATTCAACAGCAATACGATATCCCTCCTCTGTCACTTCCTAGGACGACTTGCTAGGGAGCAACATGTTACTATCGCATGTAAATATGGAGACGTTTAATATCAAATTCGTAGGTGCTGTGTTTTATAAGATTTCACTCTCATGAAGTATTCCTGAAAAGACGTGACAAATTAATAAATAAATGATATTAACAGTGTTGGATCACTTTCACACAGTTTGTGCTGAGGCCCAGTGGTAAGAAGCGAGATAGGCAAAAGACATATTGTGGGTGTGACCATCTTTAGCTCTGTCTCGCTCAAATCATCCGCACGTTTCAATTTTTGGATGATGCGACACTACGAGGCTAAAAGATGCTATTGCAAGGGTGCCGCTGTCAATTGATTACTCTAATTTTTGGAAATATTTTGAAGATTTAAAAAACTTTTCCGAAAAAGGAAGAGTCACTTTAGGTTTGTGATGGAAATAAGTACGAATAAGGTCGTAGTGTGACATTGAAAACGTATGTTTTTTTGGCGCAATTAATGCCAACTTTTTTCTAGTAAATCGTACATAAATTACAAAAGTAGTCTATTCGATACCTAGATTTCTTTATCTTCCTTATAGAGAAAGAATTTTTGCAGACTGTTGACGAATACCAGTTGACAGCCGAAGTTCTATTTTTGGTTTAAATTCAGAGCGTTCCGACAGCTTTAAATTAGAGTAATTTCAGGGAATCTTTACGAATTAAAAATTACGGTTGCTAATAAATTTATATTATTGACTGCAATAAAAGCATAAAGGGCGCATAATGTTTTTGCAAAGCTGGTCTGTTCAGCTAATGTAAAGGCATATTTGTTTATATAAATTCACCCAAAAGTAATGAGTCGAAAATGCATCTACTTGCACCTTTGAAATTCACTAGTTGAGTGTCTAAAGTGTTACCTCGTTTGCGGACGCCTTGTTATTCAGATTACAGATATCGTCTTTATCGACGATATCGCCAAAACTATCTTGTGTCTATATTTGCTTTCGTGTTGCCTTGTCTGTGGACGCCCTAAGTATTATCCTTGGTTTCTGATACGACTTTCAGTTTTAATTAAATCTAGATATAAAGCTGAAAGTTGTATTAGTAATCCAGAATTAGTCAAAACTCACTCACTAGAATTTCCAATTTGTCCAATTTGGTACCAGTTTTAGCTATTTGTTTTTACAACACGAAATCTATTAAAATTTGACCCAAAATTTGTTTTCAAAAAAAACCGAAAAAGTACGACTGTGACGTTGTCTTTCTACATTTATTTCTACAATTATTTTATAAACAGTAACGGACGTGTAGTGAAAACAATTTCACAGATATTTTGTTGGTTTACTGGTTGTAATGCCTGATTATCAGCTTACCGTGAAGCTGTATAATTTTCACACTTTACAATGGGAACTGTTTTTTATTCATTTCCAGATAACATTAATATAATTTGTTACAGTTAACTAAAAACTCCGATCTGTTTGACTGCTGTTTCCTACTTTATTCAAATATTTTATTATTAAAAAAACTTAGAAGGTACTCAAATTACCTTTATAACATTTTTTTTAAAGATAGCGGTTACATTGTAACAATGTACACAGAGATTTAAGACATTATATAAACTTTTGAAACATAAAAAATATATTTACTGTATTTTTTCCTATATTTTATTAATTGCCACTAAAATTATGCTGTTTGATGCATATTTGAAATATTTTATCAGATATTTTTCAATAGATTGGAGTTTTGTCTTAAATTGCCTTGTGAAAATTAGCAGACCATTCCGTTTTTCTGTTATATTTTTAGTTTTTTATGTTTCTATATTGTAAAACATATAGTCACTAAGAATTTACAGTCCTGTTAATTTTTTGTCACTTTCTTAAAAATTTACCAGCACATAATTTAAAGTGAGACCGAAATTTAACAGCGCTGTTAATAATACAAAATAATGTCATAAAAAATAGACTGGACGTATGTTGGCGATTTTTTAAATTTTGTTTCACTGGCCTCACTTAAAAAAAAATAATAATAATAATGCGTTTACGTCCGTTTCTCGACTTTATGTCATAACAGACGCCATTCGCACCATTACTATTTTTCATCTACCACTTCCCGTTATTTTCTACATTTTTTACAACTTCAACTTATGTAATAGCAATGGGCGAAAGAAGGAATTATAAGAAATTAGGATAAGGTAGGTTATTTTTAAACTAGGAGTTTGATAGGTAATCGGCCATGGCCTCAAATAAGGAACCATCTCGATATTTATCTGGAATTAATTGAGGGAAACCATGGAAAACATCAATCAAGATGGCCGGTACAGGAATTACCACTTCTCGGCGAGAGGCAGTAGGAAAAAGTCCCAGCCACATCTGCCCCCGCCGGGATTCGAACCCGGTACCTCCCGAATGCGACTCTAGTGCTGTCACCACTACTCTACCCAGCTCGGTCACTTAAAAAAAAATAGATCAAATGAAAAAAGTTTTTTTATATGAATGTAAACTGCTAAAAGTATAGTTGCTATTTAAAAAACCAAAATATTATCTTAAAAATGTTTACAAGTTACAAAAATGTATTTCTCAATATTCTTTCTCTTTGAAATATTTTAATTTTAGTTTTAGAGATATTTTTGGCGCAAGTTTTCAAATGAACACTCGATAAAACAGATAATGATTTCGGACCTAAAATATTTTATTTTTCGCCACTGTGCGTTCGGTACTTAAGTCCTATTCTAGTCACTCAAGTTAGTTATTGTCGATTATAGACAATCCACAACTAATGTCATTAGCGTCTAGTATGGCCCCACCAGGCTATAGAAGTAGCTAAAAAAATGAATTTAAGCAATTTATAGGAGTTTAAAAAGATTTTTATAAATTTTGTTCCCAATTAGTTTTGATAAATACGTAACTGAAAACATTTTCGTTTAGTGAAAACAATAATTGCGTTTGAGAGAGAAAAGTCTGTTAGAAAAACAGTATCATATTACACTAAGTCCTACTGTATACAAAGCAGTAATGAATTGAAACTCTATTCTGTTGGCAACAATGTCAACAGAGTAAACAGAGGAGCATCGAGAAAACAAAGCACACACACAAACACACGTACACACGTATACAATTCAATTGCAAAGCTTTCTTGATTGGCTGTGGGTTCGTACCCCGAACATGGAGTTTTCCTGCGGCATTCTATTTTTAAATGAGATTTGTCTTTGAAGTTTGTCTTCTTCAACCAATGAAAGTTGGAATTGCCAATACTGTTAATTGTTTGTTGAACGTAGAGAATGCCTTTATTCTTTGCTCTCTCAGTTAATGTTGGGTCACAGATTTTTGAGAAAATTAAATAGTTTTAACGTCTTCGAATTTTAATGCAATTTCTTATTTGATGGCACATCTAGCTTATGTTTTACAGATTTTTATATTTTTTTCAAAAATCTCAACATTGCATTAATTTGTAATTATTTTGTGAAAATATGCCATGATTTTTAGAATGCTTAACTTTATTTGTAAGATGATGGGTTTGTAGTTTGTAAACATTTATTATAAGCAGACATTTTTTTAAAATATGATAATATAGTAGTACCTATCAGTAAAAAAAGTGAAACAAATTGTCCGCGTCGAATAGTAAATGATCTCTAAATTGAACACATGCGTGAGAAAATTATAAATCATTGTAGATATTTATTATGTTGGTTTATTTATCTAAGCTATGTTTAGTAATTTTTATTATATCAGAGAAATATAATTTGATTTCAAATTTTGTAACAATGACTTATCGTGCACATTATATTACTTATGTAGTTTTTAGAATTATTTGTATTGTCAAGTATGCTTTTATTGTCGAGTGTAGGTAGTTAATTAAAAATTGATAAAGTGCATTTTTGATAGAAATAATAGATTATAAACGCTCGAAAATTGAGGTCATTAGCGTCAAAATATGCCACTTCTTATAGTAAAGTTTCTTATGAATTTTTGAAAATCGAGCGATCCCGAGCTTGAAGCTAGAGAAATTAAAAGAACATTTATAAAGAAAATCTATGGGTATTGCTTACGATTTAAATGTGAGATGAAATAAAATTAAACTGCAAAAAAATGTTGAGTTTGTACCGAGTTTTGTTTTATGGTTAGTCAATCAATCAATATAATACTAATAAACTGCTATTTTTAAAGAAAATAGTTTATTTTTATATTTGCGATAAAATTTGATCTTACGATTGACGCAGTAATGTTTTTCAGTGAATTTGTCATTTAATGCAAATTGTATATTATAGACATGTTTCACTGAAAAACTATGATTAATAAATATTTGAGTCACATCTGGTTTGTAGTTAAATTACATTTAGTTTCGATTAATACTGAGATCTACTATAATTTGTAAGATATAGACTATAAACAGACAATAAACCTGTTTGATATCATTTATCATAGTTAGGATAAGTACCTACTTTGCATAATGCCATCAATATTGTCAGATTGAAGGATTTCTGCCTAAAAATGATAAACTAAAACATGAATTTGTAATAACCCAGCCGTTGGTGGCCTTAAAAAATCTTTAAGGGACAGTTTATGGAAAATATTTAGAGGATTCTGCTGTTATAGTAGAGTGATTGCATACTTTACATTATTAATTTTGAATTGAAAATGTTTTCACTAACGTCTCGAATTTAAGAAAGAATGGAATCAATCTCAGTTGACTCATATATTCTGTATATGCGAATGTAAATATTAAAAATCACTCGAGTATATGATGTATACAGACACATAGACAAAAATTCTGGAAAAACGTTCTCGTGTGGAGGTACCATACATACTAAAAATGTATAAGAAAGTGATACTGCAGACAAACTTCTCGCTAAAATTTAAAATACCGGTTTGCACTTTCGTGAAAACAAACTTTATGTGTTTTTGAGAGCCACTGACCTTTTTATTGATGGGTTTAAAGGTTTCACATTTTGGCAGATATATGTCTTTTTATCTGCAACACGTTCTTAATGTTATCTTTCTATTTTTGATTAAACAAGGTTTTCTAGGTATTTCATTTGCGTAAATTGGTTTATAGGAAACTCTTAGGTCATTGAAGATAATTTAAAGTAAGGTTGATAAAGTCGGTTGCAATCTTTATAATCGAGTGTTTGTGTAATCATTAACAAACAAATAATTAATTGTATAGTCTGATTTTGAATTTATTAATGAATTTATGGTCCTAAGGTTAAGTAGAAATTCATAGAAATAGTTTGGCCCTAAATATTTCTAAGCCTAGATTATATTTACAGAATCGCATCAATGGTATTTAGTAGCCGACTTTTAAATTATTATCACATGGTAGTGATGTCTGACATGTGATAATAGATAATATGTAAACGACTTTGAAGGTTTGTATTCTGCATATTATGCCACTAATTAAAACAAAATATATAGTATACCGATTCAATTTTTAAAACCTATTCAATAACTCGATGAGGTATGAGAAAAGAAATTTGCCATCCCCATATCAAACTTCGTATGTTTCAAAATCCACATTACATAACTACAACATGCTTGTAGCAACAATTCGCTACACATTATGGAACAGCAAATTTCACTGAAGTCGAATTAGGGGTTTAAAGCGTTATGGCGGAATAGATAGACAAAAAATCTGAAAAAAATACTTTTACAGAAAACCTCTCTTAGTTTTAGTATTAATTACATTTTAATGTAACCTTGATGTCTATGTAAATTTCCATGTTATTACCATGATATTATTAGTAAAATGTCGATTTGCTTATTATTCTATTTTTGTTTCAGAAGCAGGGAATGGCAACATTGTCGATGCTTTTCAAATTCAGATCTTGTTGAATTTTGGGTTCGATGAAGAAGAAGTGAACAAGTATTTTATTTTTGTATTTTGACAGTTATGATACCAGTAACGATTATTTTCTGTGAGTTAAACGAAAACTATATTTCACAAAACAATGAAAAGATTAAAGAACATGTTTTTTATTTAGAGCTGTACTTTTTAATTATTGTAATAAAATGTATTTATTTTGCTTGTAGAAACATCCTATAATCTTACATTCTAGAATTCATTTTGGGTCCAGAAGATTGTGTCAACAAAACCAGTCCACGGTCAGTGCAAGAAGGATACTGGATTGGATGATAGCACAACAAGCCCTAGAGACTGCAATAATTCTGACCACTGGAAGGATCCCGAAACAAAAAAAAAAAAAAAATACATACAGTAAGACCCCACCTAACGCGGGCGATACGTTTTAAACGTTCTAAACGAGATCATTTTAGTAAGAAAATTTGATAGTTTTTTTGTTTAATTTTGTAAAATTTATTGTTAAATAATTTTTTATCACATTAATTATAGATTTATTTCTTGCAAATATCGATTCTTGTTCATAAAATATTTATAAAAATCAAATAAAAGTTCGAGTAAGAAGCTATGTTTGTGATGAGGAAGGTTCCTCATTTAACATATTTTGTTGTTTTTCAAGAAGTTATCTAATGTCGTTTGCCTTCTTCTGTTTCGTTCAGCAAGCTGTTGATAGCGAGACATTGCATAAATGACACTTGCCTTTGAATTTCTATCAAAATTTGTATCATTTTGTATAAACTGATTCATAATTTACGTTATAGTGGCTAAACTTTTTTTTTAGAAATCGTGTAATATTGAAACAGTGTTAAGCTGAGCAGCGTTACGCGAGGTCTTACTGTACATCCAAAGTAATTTTGATATCCCTGTCCGGCAACTTTAATAAATGATTACGCTTCAACGAACCGTTCAATTTGTCTCAGATTTTTTAATTTTGTTCGAATTGACGTATAATTTTTATTCTGCATAAAAATCCATTCAAATACCGTATTTCTTGGGACGACAATTATTGAAGTGTAGGAATTTTCTTTAAGACAGAGTTTGATTATAAAACTAAGGTCACAAGTACTGGTTTGTAATGTTTTATGTATTTTTGAATCTTTTAATTACTGATTATAATAATAAAGTTGTCTGTCTAGTGCTTGCACAATTTGACAGTGACGCATTTTTTCCTCTTCTAATTGTATTAAATGTACGTTATGTTAACACGTTATGTATTGTGTATATATATTTATTATGCCCATCTTGTTTGTTTCATAGGAGTTCACTAAGTAAATAGGTAGTTAATGACTGGACCATATTGTTAAGGTAGTTGTCGTGGTACAATATTGTCAAAAAGTTATAGATTATACGCGCCACAAAAGTATACACTAGCTTGTAGCTAAGTGATCCATAATTTGTACGCAAGACTATACCCGTGGAAACGTAACCCATACAGTATTCATATGCATGTATACTTTTCTATAAATTGTTGAACTTTAAACCGTTATTTATAAATAATTAGACGGTCAAAAATGTTTTCTTATTTTTTTTAAACTCATAACAAATGCATTGAAAGACTGTCAGTTTTTGGAAAGACAGTTAGTTCTTTGTTTATAAATAAGAAACTGGTTCAGAACTACAGATATCGTATACAATCAATGTTAATTATCCAATTTTTAATTGAATTTATCTCGGATTATATACGGTCGATCGACTTCAAATTTTCAGGGTAATTGTATTATCATATCCTTAATAAATATACAAAAATTAAGAATTTTCTGACGGTGTGCCTTAACCACGACAACTACCTTAAATGTACTTTCTTTATTTCTATCTTAAGGTCGTTCGCAAACCAGGCAACACGAAAGCAATTCAACGGTGATACGATATTCCTTCCCTGTTACGTCCAAGGTAAAGAACTGGGTACCAATCGTAACGAGGCAATCTATCGGCGATATACTCTTAGCGTACTGGCTTCTTGATCGGACTGTCGTGGGTTCGAATCCTGCCTTTGTTCATTGATGTTTTGTGAAGTCGTTTAGTTTTTAATGATTATATGTTACTTAATGTAATACAATACAATTTAATCGATTAGCATTGACTTGCAGTAGCTTTGATGACAATTATCTCGAGTTTAGAATTTTATCTCCTTGAAATTTTAGGAAGAACGATAAGATATAACTGTTCAATTTATTCAGTAAAAAATAAAAAAAATTGCCTGAAACCACGCGCAATAACTAACTCAAGTTCCCTTTTACACGAGCGAAATTTTATTGCACGATTTTTTTCCGGGCGAACATTAAACCGAACGATGGTATTTCCGTCAGAATTGCTTACGCAATTTCGTTTATTCTGTAAAATCGAGTGAATATTTTACCATACGATCACTGTGTGAAAATTCTCGTTCCTTTCAATATATTCAATATAATCCGCATTCGCATCATTTTTGAAATCTGCATGCGCATTAAGTATGTCGTTGCGGAACTTTAAAAGATGCGAATGCGATGCAAGCCAAGACAAGATTATCACGCTCGAGTTCTTTGACTATTTGACCAATAGAAATGCATATATTTGCAAAATCGTTTTAATCTTGAAATTTTATTATTATTCACTAAAGTTTGATAATTAGTAATGAAAATAATGACTGTCTTAATAAAAATGATAATAAATTACAACCTGTTTGACTTAGTTTTACTAATCAGAGGGAACATTTTTTGTTAAAAATATTATTTTTCTTATTATTATTTCTACCTTTGCATCGGCATCTGAACGACAAAAAATCCGCATCTGATCTGCCACCCAACATCTCTAATTCAGATCTGTACTGTTTATTTTCTATATGCGAAAAACCATGTGGTAAAAATTCGTTCATGTGAAGGATACGAATACTTTAAGACTATGTAGCATTTTCAGATGGACATATTATCATGTATCGCTTAGATATGTTCATGTTGTATTATTTAGTTAAAACTATGTACATGGAATTATTGTACACATGATACATTACACCACTGGTAATTGTTATGTCCAAAACTGATGCTTCGAATCAATCTTTAATTAATAAATTATTCATTAAGATAAATTAGAAGTAGCCAATTAATGATATCAGTGTTGTGTTCAATTGAACGAGAGGTGATCAAACTTTGAGCGTTTTATTATCAATATTTATTGATTATTCTGATTAACTTTGCGTGTTAGTAGCAATAAATAAATATTGTTGCTAAATAAACATAATTCTTATTCATTTTCTCCGTATTTTAGAAGCAATAATTTTTATTACAAAAAATGCTATTACAAGATATTATAGAATTAATTTTTACTAGCTACTTTTTGGAAGTTAATTGTAGCTGCTATCACGGAATTAGCTCAATTATACCTATCCGTGTTTAGTACACCGCAGACAAGAATATTTTCTTGTTTCGCGTTTTCAGAGCACGATTTTTGTCGTAGTTGGGTTTCAGTTTTGAGACTTTATATTTTTTTATTAAATGTACCTACTATTTGCGTTTCATTAATTTTTCTTGCTTAATATTCGTTTTTTTTTTGCATTTTCGCATAATTGTTGTCAATTAAAAAAAAACGCATTAAAGTTGATTCACTCATAGAAAAACCAGAGACAGATTATTTGTTGACTAGTGTTTAAAAAACCACTGATAAAAATAGTCTGACCAAATTATATGTAATGTTACCTGTTTAATGCATTTATTACAAAATGTGCCAGGCGAAATTGACGAATGTGACTCGTGCTTAAGTAAATTTTATGTGTTTTCAGTCTGAAACTAATTTATTGAAATGAATAAATATGAATAATTTCGATGTGTTTATAATAAATTTTACTGTGGACGATTTAGTTAATAATTATATTTTAAAATGTATTTGGAAATCGCTCCATGAAGTCACGAAATGCCATAAAAATTTGAAGCTCTGCTTACTATTTTACGCTGCGACCCTATGTAACGATGTGTCTATGGGTTTTAATTAGTTAACCTATTAGGTCCATGATATATTTCATCGTTAATTTTAAGTAAGGATTGTAGATTACCAACTGACTAATCTGCTCGGTAATCGCAAATTTTATGGTGTAAGTAAATTGAAATTCTAATAATTATAAAATTAGATGAATGGACATTAGAGCAGGACAATTATCATTGCATTTATACTGAGTTTTATCGAAGAGGATTTATTCTCAGAAGATCAAAATTGATGCATCAGTAAATTTTTCTGTTATATTATATTCGTTTTCTGGTGAAACCAGAACACGCTTTCAAACCACCATATGGATACTCGTGAGCGAATATGACGAAGACCTTGTTAGAGTAGTATCGTTTAGAGAAGATAGTAGCAAGGTGGGGAATCTGCGTGGCAAGAAGAGTGGGAAAAGCGTGATTTGTAATTTTAGGAGCAATCATAGACGGTATCTGTACTGCCAATGATATGTTTCGACTAGCGACGAGCAACTAAATGACTATATTCATGGGGTCAACCGTTGTTGGATAACATAGACCCGAAACTCGTTTGTTGCCAGAAATGACGTTACTAAGCGATATTATTCTATGTACAAAATCTCTACAAGGAAACCATTTGGTGTTCTGAAGAGAAATTGACTTTGACGCTTGCACAGAATCGCAGAGATATTGCGGTAAGAAGATTTTTCTCAAGGTTTTCGCCAGACCTCGTTTCATCAGAAAACAGAATATTCTTCCAGTTCAGTTATTACTTTAAAACTAAAAATATAACAGCAAAACCGATCAGTGAGAACGTATCCAAATAATTAGCTATGCATGTTAATTATAACAAACAAGAAAAGCATTTATTTCTAACATAAACTATAGCAATGATAGTTTTTAACAAATAATTTACATAAAAATTCAGCCAACTTCTGTTCCTTTCCTGTTGTGAGTATAATGTTCATTATACTAAGTTACTTTATAATAATTTTGCAACTAACGTACATTTTTTAATTTTTTTTTATTAATTTATTGATTAATTGATCAATAAAAAATGAATGTTATAAGAAATTATTTCCGAACAGATTTTTTTCTCTTAAGATGCTCAGTTTTGATTTATTTATTGTTTACAGGATAATGTTCATGTCCACTGAATTCACCTGAATTATTGAGGAAGGTTACTTAAGTGTTTAAATTTATGTTCACGGTGTACTAAAGGTACGCTACCTTTAGTACAGCGTGAACATAAATTTCTATTACTCAAAATTACTTACCGTTGTAAACTTAAAAAATGCTTACCTGCTGCAAATTTTTCTTCTAAAAATATTTTGTAAACCATTAATTTTTCGATTTTTAGAAAGCTTAAGTTATGACAATTTTTTTTTTCGAAAACAGTTAAGAATATGGCATTAACGGGTTAACAATAATTATTTGTCTGGCTTTTCTAGGAATTACCCATACATTGACGTTATTGTGTTACATTACGAAAAGTAGGTATCGTGACTATTCATATAAAAAAATAATTAAATTTTAAAATATTTTCGTAACATAAGTATGTGAATAAGAGAGAGAGAGAGAGAGAGTCAGAGATTTTAATATGGAATGACAAGATATTAATATTTTCACTATTTTAACTAGATATTTAAATTAAGGATTTTTAGACGTTTTCCACAGTGTCTCTACGCAAGAAATTCGGAAATAATTTTCAGTCGTGCCATATTTATCAGTAACATACGTGTCGTGTTTGCTTTAAAGGCTTGGTTAGATTAGATTGCAAATTACAGACGTTCGACAAGTGAGATCCTGATAGTTCACAGAAGACTTCAGTCCGGATATATTGTTGGAGTTCTTAAGACCTTAGAATCGGGATTTCTAAGAAAAACGTGTTTATAATGAAATTGACTATTAACTCCACAATTATTAACCAATTTACGGATAAAAGTACTTTATTTAGTAGTTAAAGTCGTATCATATAAGCGATAAAGTTTTTTGCTGTAAAGAAAATCATGCATTCAAAAAATAAAATAAAATTGCGTTTTTACAATTCCAATTCCGTAAGTGGGAAGTAGATACTAATTTTTTATTTTACAGTATTTTTTTATTTGTAACTTTATTTTTTTACTTATTATTATTGTTACGTTAAATAAAAAAGTATTGTATCTTCTAAAACTAGCAGTAGCTTACAATATTTTTTATTAATTATTACACAATTGATTAAAATTACTAGATTATATCAGGATATATAATTATCAGAGAATCAAATCCAGTATAGTTTTCAAAAATTCAGTTACGCAGTTTTCATGTCAGTCATCCAATATAAATATTTAAATGAATAAAGAAGGCTCGTCAGGGGAACCACCTTCTTTTCCTTCATTTGAATTAGCAACGTGTCGTTTTTACGTTGAAAATTGTTAATCAACTTAAAAACGCGATTTGAGAGATAAAAAAGTTTGATAATGTGACATAATTAGTAGTATTTAGAAATAAAAGATACGGTATGTATACATAAAGTAATAGAAAGTATGAATGCATTATTTAGATATGCAAGTTTCTTGCTTTGATAACAGTCTGAAAAAATACTTCTTTAGTGTATGAAGTGTTACGTAATCCATTTTGTGTTACGCGTCAGTTTGTAAATTCGACCTCTATACGTCATTTGTATATTAGACACGTTGTGAAAAAGTTTTATTTGACTTTTATTTCGTTATTTGTTAAATTATTTGCCGGCGCGGCGTTCAAGATTTATAGTGTGGGAACTTGTAGTTTTTTTTTAAATACGTGTACGTGATTAAGACATTGTAGACTGTAGACGCTCGATAATTTCCACTTTGTGTTACGCGTCAGTTTGTAAATTCGACCTCTATACGTCATTTGTGTATTAGACACGTTGTGAAAAAGTTTTATTTGACTTTTATTTTGTTACTTGTTAAATTATTTGCCGGCGCGGCGTTTAAGATTTATAGTGTGGGAACTTGTAGTTTTTTTTAAATACGTGAGACATTGTAGACTATAGACGCTCGATAATTCAGGTCATTAGCGAGTACGTGAGTGAACAATTTAATTTGTGAACTTTTGCTAACAGTTTTCAAGTTCGAACTGGTCTTCTTATTTCAAACCTCATGGTTTTGTGTATATCAGAAGCGAAGCTGAAAAAAGGTAGGTGCAATTTTGTATTTTAAATTATACTTAATTTGACTAAAAGTATCTTTGATATATTTTCTATCGACTGTATATAAATAAAGTAGAAAGTTGGTTTGTCTCTTGAAGAGATCAGTATTTTGGCATATTAATTTAAATCACGAAGCTACATATTAGCCTTTGCAAGATGAACTTTATCCATAACCAGTTTAAGTTTTGAAATGTGTTAATATTCAGCCATTTTTTAATCTCTTCTGTATATTTATAGATAGTGTTGAAACCTAACAGAGAAACATTCTTAAAATATCAATCCTGAGGGATTGAAGCAGAAACCTCAATTAGTATAATTTTATTATTATTAAGCAATATTTTAGTGTTGTATTTATTCGCGATAAAATTAATTTGTTTAACCAAACACTATATTATTATCATTGAAAATTAGGAGTGTCACGTAGCGTTTTAATGATAGCAATTATACTACATTGTATATTTAAATATATAAATTAGTGTGTTCTTTAAAAAGTTATATGACGCATATCAATAATATTAAGGTATATATTTATCAGTGGTGTGGAAATTGAGCTCCAAAAATATTTTAAAAAGTTGGTTAATTTTATCAGTTCTATAAGTTGAAAAAGGTAAAATTACACTTGAATAGACTATTATATATTGTATTTTTCAGGCTTTCCCATATTTAAAAAACCCGGGTCGCAGTGCCAAAACCCTGCCGACAATATAGTGTATTTGCTTGTATAGGGCCGTGTGGTTTTATACTTTTATGATGTGAAATTAAGTTTGTTTTTGGGCAAAATAAAAAATTTAACCCCTTAATACACCCCTTAAAATAACATTTTTTTCTTATTTGTAATATTATTATCAATCTAACGTCTACACCGAATTAAATACACCCTTCAATAAATAAGCCACTATCTGTAAACTAGTGTTTTCATAAAATTTGTAAATCCGGTCCTGTCGGGCCGATTTTATTAAAATTGTGGGGACACTTTTTAATCCCTACCAAAGGGTTAAATTTCAATTTTGAAACGATTCGGAGAATTTTTTCGGTATTTTGGGGCCCAAAAACAGTTTTCAACCCCTAAAAACTACCCGTAAAATAGCCCGATTAGGCCCATTTTAAATAGGCTTCTTGCGGTGATGGATTTCAACACGTGGCCCAAATTTCGTTGAAATCAATTAACTCTTTCGAAAGTTATCGCGCGTACACATATATCTATATATATAAATATATATATATATATTTATATATATATATATATATATATATATACATATATATATAAACATCTTTAAAAATGGTGCCAAAGTGTTTAGGAGGTTATGAAACGTCGAGAAATTTTGGTCCGACCCCTAGGTCCCGCCATCCGACCGACGCCAATAGTGTATGTTGCCATATGGCAAATACACTAATAACCATTTTTATAATCGAATTTAAATTCTTTTCTTTATAAGTTTTTGGCCACTTTAATTATGAAGTGGTAAAAATAGAGTTGATAAAATAGTTTTTTTTTTCGAAATCGGTTGAGTTCCATCTCTTAGGATGTGTAACATCTGTATTAAAAATTTTTCAAACCCGTATTTCTTTGATATTCATAAACAAAACTCCCTTAAATTCAAAATAATTATATCAGTTTCGACAAATTAAAAAAACTTATTCTATTCTAAATTGCAAATTTATCGAACTCGTTTATAACGTACTTACTATAACGATTGTCTAGAAGACAACAAAATCTACGAAAGTTATAATTTATAAGTAAAAAAATAAAAATAATATGATTTATATGTCTGAATCACACAACATATTGTAACACTTCTTACAGAGTGTTCCTGAACTGTTTTAATAAGCGCGTTTGGTTTTGCTCTTAAAGACTAAATTTTTATTAAAGATTATAATTTAGTACCTACGAGTATACTGACTTGATTTTTGAATAATTAAATTCAAAATTTAAGCAGCTTTTTGTAAGAACCGAATTTCTAGAGCACATCATTAACGTAAAGTAATGCTTTATACTCCATAGGTATAATTATGCGCAGGAGATAAAATTTAAAACAAATTGTTAAGATTTAAAAACACACGTATCTACTAAAAATTGTAATGAGCCTCACCCTCATAATCTCATATAAGAAGTTTAACTTCTTTAGTTTTTAATATTATTCCCAAGTTTAATTTTTTGTTATTTTAAACTAATTAATAATAATATTTACACATACCTTACCAACACACTATAAACTTCTGTCCTTGTCAGTTTCATGTAATTTAGGAGACAAAATAACTTCCCCTTTAGGGATCGATTCTATTTCCTCTCGATTTTTTATTTTTTTTTCAAACAGATACGTCGCTAAAAAAGTTAAACTTAAAAAATTAGTTGATGGGAGAGAACTAAATAGAAAGCTGTTCTTTTCCAAAGATATAAAGTGAAAAAATATTTAGCTTAATTGATATAGCATAGTAGTGTGCGTTGATTCAACGAGTTATACGTTATTTTTGACGCTATTTATACCAAACTTGGTTTTTTAATAAAGATTAATTATCTATCTATCTATTCACAAATGTACTTCAGATTGGTGACACGTTGGGAGCACTAAATACATTTTTAAGCTTTTTCAGTTCGCATGGGTGGCTAAAATACACACGAATTAAATTCAAAATTACTATGGTAATAGTAACAATTTTTTATTATATATGTATTTACGCATCGTTATCGTGAATGGGGTATAGTTAAATTACTGGTAAATCATTCGTCAACCAATCAACTGTTTCTATTTTTAGAATTAACTAGTTGACGATTTAACTATAACATGTATTGCTAACAAAACGGAACGAACGACATAGAACAGATACACGAACCACAGCACCTACTAATGTATTCGTTATTTAAATGTAAATTGATCAACGAAATCAACTGGTTTTTTAATTAGTTGACGTGGCACAGGCTACTGTTTTGTTCGCTGATTCTAAAATCGTTAACGATCCACTACTAATTGATAGGTTATAGACGTTAGTCGACAGAGGTTATAAGCGTCTATTAGTCATCTTAATGTTGTCGAAAGAAATATATTATTTTAACAATAAAAAAAAACATTGAAAGGAAGAAGACCCATTAAAACCATTATTTGATATAAGAATAAGACAGACATTTGGGAAGTTCTACAAGTAATTTAATTTTACTCTACGTACGCCTTGAAATATTATTCCATCATCAGAAGCTCAGAAGCATCAACTTGATACCTAAAACTTATGTAAAAGATTAGGAATATTTTCATTGGTTCAGGGGTTTTTAAAATGCAAGTGTGAAAAACGTTTTCAAAGAATATTTAAATTTTCTTTTTCCTACGTCCCTGGAATGTGAATAAATGAAAACATCACGTAATTTAGTGTTTTTAATCATCAAATGACTTTGTTATTGAGGACATTATTGAGCTCGCATATGAATTTTTATCAAATTAAGTATTACTTTTGTTTGTTTAGATAAGAAAATTTTTGTCATCATTATAATACATAATTATAATATTAGCTCAACAGTGAATAATTATTATAAAATTATTAATTCTTGTTACGTCATTTGTCAGATTCTCGAAACTGATATTCTGTATCCTTGTAGAACGTAACGTCTTCTGTACTCAGCCGCCATTGATTTGACGAACGCTGAACCGATTTTCATGCGGCTTTATTTCCTTTAACTATCGATCTGATGAAATAACAAAAAAAAATAATAATTAGGGGTAGGATCTCATACTAAGGGGTGGAAATGTTTATTTTCACGCATCCCATTACGTGGATAGGTCTTTCCTTAGGTGAATATTTTCTGAAATATAAGCTTCTAACGTCGTTAATAATGTGTTCCCCTTCCTTTAACTTTGCAATTATGTGATTAAAAAATTTGAAAAACAACTAACTAATAGCACTTTATTACTACTTTCAAAAAAAATTGTTTTGAACAAAATATGTTAACAAGTTTTTTTAGATATTTACAATTTTTCGTTTTCAATAGCAGCAATTTACTAATGATGAAAGAAACTACGGAGCCCTAAGTAGGGATGTCGAAAAAATATCGATATATCGATATTTTTTATTTGATATATCGATCTTTTTAGGCGATATTTAATATTTCGATATATCGATATAAAATTCCGAGTATCGAAAACCGATATTTTTTTTCAGTAGCAACTTATATGTACTACCGGGACTGACTGTGGCCGTTTAATTATTCCCAAAATATCGAAAACTTCACTGAAAAAGAAATATGTGTTTTATGTATGTTTTTGGAACATACTTTTAAGTGCGTTCCAAAAACAATAACAGTGAATAAAGCACATGTAAAACACGTTTCTTTTTCACCAGATTTTTCGATATTTTCGGAATAGTAAACAGTTAAAATAGCTATTCTTGCAATATTTCATTTGATTTCCACAACATCTAGAATATTTTTAATTATTTCGATTTACACTTCAATTCATGCTGTACCAACAATTTTCTGTCGAATGTCATTTCTGGTACGCATGCCATAGGTTCGCCATCCCTGGCTTTATTAATTGTTAGATTAATCTCTAAAATTATCTGCTCTTAAATGTATTAGACGTTTGATTAATAAACAAAAAAAAAAAAAATTTTATCGTCGTTTTTGATTTCAGATAGTTATTTATTACTTCATTTATTATATAGAAATAATGTTCGTTAATTGCTATTTGGGATTATATTAAGCTAGCCAATATGTATACTAAATTTCTTCGAGTGCCAATGTTCTCTTTCAAATTGGACCGATATATCGATATTTTTAAAAAAATATGTCAGTACCGATATCGATACTTGAAGAAAATATCGATACGATATATATCAATACTTTTTGGCACTTTCAGCATCCCTAGCCCTAAGAGCTTGTTCACACAGAACCGATTTTTTATCGGGTGCTCTTCTGGCTTATAGTCCACATTTATCCAACACGATTCCTGACAAAAATCTATTCCGACATCAGGCTCTAAGCTCTAAGTTGATGCGTGCATGACACGCATTTTTTTTCTAGCGCAGCGGAAGAAGATTAGTGTTCACTTCGTACGTTTGCTCTGGTTATAGCCTTTAGAACATATAAGTAATAAGTATGTATGTACTTTTCAGGTCGATGTAAAAAGAAAATTTTATATTCGTTGTCGTATAAAATGGGTAATCTCACTGTACGCTGCTTTATGTATGATGTTATACCTTCCCAGCGTACATATGTATATAAAACTAGGAAAATATTCTCGTTAAAAAAAACACACCGTCGGAAAATGACAAATGGCGGAACTGAAATGGTTGCTAGGATACCGTTCAGAAATATGGCTGCATATAAATAAAAGAATATCGTCCCGGCTCTCGCGCGAGTCTGTTTGTATGTCGGTGTGTTTTGTGTGTGGATGTATGGTTAGTTTCCACCCTGGCTATGAGAGAGCGGTAGTAGTATAGCGTCGTTTTCACTGCATTCGGATGTCAGTCCTATATCTTTTATGACAGCTGAGAAAATTATTATATTCGGCGATGGTTTTTCATAAATTTATTATGTTGTACTAACTGCTCTAAATATTACGGAGAAATCGTTTCTTTTCTGTATTGTTCGTAACTTCGTGTAGAAAATGCTCAGTAAATGTTAGAATGTTAGGAAAATCGTTCCAGATTTCGAACATTATCAGAAAAACAAATCCAAACTCACTAAACTACTTTTTCGTTAAGTTATAGAAGACGGGGATTTTCATTTATTAATGCTTGATTGAAGCTCCAACTTTCATTTTTAAAAATTTTATACAATTATGTAGATTTACAAAAAAATGGGCTTAAACTTCTTTTGTTTGAGCCTTTAACGATTTCACATCTTTCAGACCCAAAACAAAGTTTGAAATTTACATAGCGAGTTAGGAAAAATGATGATTTTATTTGGTTAATCTTTCATGTTTTCTCTAAAACAGTTCCTACTAGATTTAGAATATTGTCGATCATTAACATGTTTATAACTTTACAAATATGTCCAGAAGGCTGCAAATTATCTGAAGCAGTTAATTTTAGAAATGAGTGGCAGATATGTATTATATTTTATACATATCTGCCACGTTACGGAAAATCTAAAAAAACACTGTATTAATTGCTTTATTTTATTTTTTAAATTACTTAAATGGAAAACCCATGATGACGAAATTTGAATACAAGCGTTCGAGACAGATTAAAATGCTGTATTGTTGTATATTTTTTAACCGTGTCATTGTTGTTTTCTTATAATTTAAGGACCTTGAAAAAATCATTGGTCATTTTTTGAAAAAAAAAACACTGTACATTTTTTAATCTAATTTACTCAAAATTTTGCTTTTTTGTGTTTGCTCATAAAAAAGAGTTGCCAAATGACCTTTGACTGTTCTTACATCAAGGTTATTGTGATCGTATAGATTTCCACCGGAACGTATTAACATTTCTAGAGGTTATGAAACTGATTCTCTAATTTGGAATTCCAAAAATAAATATCATATGTTACTAATGTTTGTTAATTGAGCAATACATGTGGAAGGGGGATGTTTGTATAAACGGCAGCCCGTCAAATCACTCGTCGAAATCCACGTCCAGCTGCAAGACGAGGCGCTAGAAATTTGTCGAATCGCGAGTACAGGATCCTTTTTTATACATCTAGCATTATAATACACTGTAATAAAGAAACATTTTTGAAGAAAACTTGGCACAATCTCAATATAGATAATGTCGTACGGTTAGGTTTTTTCATAACGCTGAATTCTTGTACAATATTTTAACTAAAATAATAGGAAAAAATAGAGCTATAAATATGACGGAAATACACTTAAATTGTTTGCTAGATATTACATACTTTATATATACGAAATACATATGTATTTTTTAGATTATAATATATGTACCTATTCGATTCTTATAGTTATTTCAAGTGTATAGACCTACACTTCCGTTTATCGTTTCTGCTCTGCTTAATTTATGGTTTGAACTATAGTGCGCTTTATTTGATTTTTATTGTTTTATTTTTGCCTGACATGAGTTATTTCAAAGGGTGTATTATGATTGGACCATAAAATGCTTATGGTGTGGTGGTATGTCTAATGCCCACGTAAGTTTCACTTTGTATATTATTTTCGCTGAGCTCGTACTTCATCCGACTCCTAGGGTTTGACGTTTTTCTTTTCTTGATCCCAACTCCAAGGCTCATTAAACTATACACTTCTTTGAAGAAGTCTAAAAGATCGTGATCAAATATTGTAAGAATTTTGTTAATATTTTGACGTTTAACAGTGTTGGATCACTTTTGCACAGTTTGTGCTGAGACCCAGCGGTAAGAGGCGAGGTACACAAAAATATTGTGGGTGTGACCTTCTTTAGCTCTGTCTCGCTCAAGTCATCCGCACGTTTCAGTTTTTGGCTGGTGCCACACTACGAAGCTAAAAGATGCTATTGTAAGGGTGCCGCTGTCAATTGATTACTCTAATTTTGGGAAATATTTTTAAGATTTAAAAAACTTTTCCGAAAAAAGAAGAGTCATTTTAGGTTTGTGATTGAACAGCTTTGTTGAAATAAGTACGAATAAGGTCGTAGTGTGACATTGAAAACGTGTGTTTTTCTGGCACAATTAATGCCAACTTCTTTCTAGTAAATTGTACACCGGCTAGGCGTTTGTGAGCTGTGAATTATGATGATCTATCAGTCAGTTAGTTCAACCAGAGAATGCCCAGTATAGTGATTTTTGGACACTCGTATCCTCAAAACTATTGGACCTAGTTGTATGAAATTTGGAATGCGGCTTCTTTATGGTATAACCTTAACCCACCTGGAAAAATCAGTTCTGTAACGGAACTAACCCTGGAATAGAGGGGGGTTGACAAGGGCTCGAAATAATTCGTGTAAATATAGGGCTTGAAATTCAATGTTAAAATCGCATTTTGTTACCCAGAAAGACAATTGATCCCATCCCTTTTAATTTTACACATTTTGTATCACATAATATGCACACGCCAAGATTCAGGCTCCGTATGCCTGTGGTTTTATACTGGCATTTCTGTTATTAGCCATATACTTTATGGTCACATCAAAATGACATAAGCTATGTGGCGAATTATTTATTTATCACCACAGTCATAAAATATGCAAATTGGGTTCTATGTTGATTTTTTCGACAAAATGTATCAATTTACGTATTTAACAATTAATATATCTATTTTTTATTCATTTTTGTTTATTCTGACGTCTTTACGGTAAAACACGAGGTCATAAACGGCGTACAAACTAGGCATCCCTATGCACGTGATACGGATGCCTAGTTTGTACGCCGTTTATGACCTCGTGTTTTACCGTAATGACGTCAGAATAACCAAAAATAAATAAAAAATAGATATATTAATTGTTAAATACGTATAATTGATACATTTTGTTGAAAAAATGGGCGTAATCGGGGCATTTTAAGGGTAGTTTTTAGGGGTTGAAAAATGTTTTTTGGCCCCAAAATACCAAAAAAATTCTCAGAATCGTTTCAAAATTGACATTTAACCCTTTAGTAGTAATTAAAAAGTGTCCCTAAAATGTTAATAAAATCGGCCCGGCAGGACCGGACTTACAAATTTTATGAAAACACTAGTTTGCAGATAGTGAATTATTTACTGAAAGTTGTATATAATCTGGTATAGAGGTTCGATTGATAATATTATTGCAATTAAGAAAAAAAATGTTATTTTAAAGGTTGTATTAAGGAGTGAAATTTTTTATTTTGCCCAAAAACCAACTTAAGTTCGCATAATAAAGCCACACTGCCTGTATAAGTAAATACACTATATTGTCGGCAGGGTTTCGGCACTGCGAACCGGGTTTTTTAATTATACGGACTTAACATAATTTACATCAAGATACTTGAGAAATGGTTATAGATAGAACAAAAGTATTGAAAAGTGTGATACTGAATTAGTGACATGACAAAAAAGAAACCCTATTTTACTTTGACTATCTGTGAGATACAGATATAGATAACAGCTTGGTAGTTGAGAATGGTTCTTGGAGTGTTCATAAAAACAATCAATAATTCATGTTCAGTCCTCAGTGTCAGCGATCAAATCCTGTGTAAGTCTTTATTTAGAACGCATGTCGTAAATTATATTTTAATGTAAAATAAAATTTGCGTTAACCCTTTGCACACATTGAAACAAAATGTAATTTGTCCAATAAAATATGGCTGATATATACATCAAATCTCATAGACAGCTTTATGTGTTAAGGAAATTTCTGTGAAGCACTGAATTATATTTCGATCGAGCGGAACATTTTGCGTTACTATTATTTTGTACCCAAGCAGAGTTGTGAAATATTTGCATCTAAGATTCATGTCGTATTTTAGATACTTTCTTTTGGATTTTTATAGATACTTTTATTTTTTATACGTTTCATTGGAAGTATGCATCTGTAACCAAAAATGAAGATAATGGTGCTTAAAATACATTTAAATCCATACGTTTGGAGGGTTATGGTGTCACAGATACTAAACTAGACAAAAAAGCATTTCAAACATATAATATTCCTATTTTTGCGGGCTGAGGTGTTTATTATATTTTGTTAAAAAATTGCAGGTATCTATAAATTGTTTTGTACACATTGTTTTTTAGGGTTCCGTATTTCAGAGTGAAAAAAAACGGGACCCTTATAGAATCATTTTGTTGTTCGTATGTCTGACACGATTTGTTTAAAGAAAATTATCAATAACTGATAAAATCACAAAAGGCACCTCTTATATTAATAATTCAGTATTATTTTGTGTTTATAAATTACATATTGTTATGAAGATACAAAACTATTTACTAATAATTATTGTAAAGATTAGTTGTGTGTGTATGATACGATACTCTCGAAAGATTTAAATGAAATTTGGCCCTCACATGATAATCCATCACCGCATCAAACCTATTTAAAATGGGCCCAATCGGACTATTTTAGGGGTTTAAATATATTTTTGGGTCCAAAAATTCCCAAAAACACGGTCACAATGTTCTGCTATAATTTTAATAAAATTGGCCCAACCGGACCGGACAAATTTTATGAAAAAACTGGTTTGCGGATGTAGATTTACATACTGAAAGGCGTATTTTATTTGGTGCAAATATTGGATTGACATTAATAGAGCAATTAAGGAAAGCATTATTATTTTAAGAGGCGTATTAAAGGGTTATTTTTTTTATTTTGTCTACAAACAAATTTATGTGAACATAATAAAGCCACAAGTCCTGTATTAGCAAATATTGAATATTGTCGACGCAGGGTGTTGGCACATTATGGTTATATAGTAAGATTTCAAATTTGAAAAAAATGCTACATTTATATATTTTGATAAAAAATACGTTATTTTTTTACTTCAGGACCTTTGGCCACCTAGTTATGTCACTGGTTAGAATGTTTTTGAAGTAGATGCATAGATATGAATAAATTGTTGCTTGGTGTTGACACAGACATAAGGACGGACAAAAATTTTGGAATCAAGAAAAAATATCACGCGCGATTTTCAATTTCGAATCTTACTTTATAATAGAAAAAACTTGAGATATCTTCATCATTATCAATGCTATTATCAGTGATATTTTGTTTAGTATATTTACATAACAAGTGAATTAAATCAATATTGAGTACACATAATGTAGTTGTTAGTAAACACGTAGGTAAATGATATCATATCAGCGATTAGCTACAAAATTAATCATGTATTTCGAGATTAAATAAAAACATTAGCTTCTATGCTAAATCCGGCCGACAAAATAGTGTATTTGCTAATACTTGCGTTCTCTGATGGTGTCAATTATAAAAAACTTAAGGTAGTTTTAACGTGGAAATTTTTTCGGGATTTATTATTTTGAACCTATGAAAAAAATGAGCAAAATCTGTCGAAAAGTGATTTTTCTTTATTATGCCACGCTAGAGCAACCTTAAGTCAGAAATTGTTGAGTTTTATTTCCAAATGAACTTAAGTATACATTGTATTATCTTTCGTTTGGTATTAACTAGAGTTGCCATCTCTAAAATTTGGCAACCAGGACAAGACGTGTGAAAACCCCGGATTTTAGAGCCCAGAACCCGGACATGTCAACAGGTTTTTTTAAACATAATCAGTTTAATAAAAAACAGTTGAAAATGTCATAAATCACCGTTTTATTTATTTTTAGACCTTAAAATTAAATTTAGTCATCTTTTATCATCATTTTACATGTACCTAACAAAACAGAACCTAGTTACAGTTTGTTACAAATTGTTTTAATAATCAATTAGAATTTTTTTATTCTTAAATTTTTAAACCCGGACTACAAATGAAGCCCCGCCCGGACGTTCCCCGGATGCCCTCTAAACTAGGACAAATCCGGGGAAACTCGGACGGATGGCAACCCTATATTAACGGTTAGAATCTATTTTTTTTATACTTGACACATCTCTTAGAATAATTAAGCTCACTTCGCAGTTTAAATGTTCGGAATGCATTTCATCAATTAAACATCTGCAGAAATCAATTCAGTGATTTAATAGAACATAATCAGAATATGGGGAATCTGTCGCCAAAGGTGAATGTTTCACTAAAATTTGTTAATATGAGATCCTATTGTGATTATCAAGGTAAAAGCATGTGGTTCTTAACTCTTAAATATCAAACGCTGAATGTGGTTAGAACTCAAGGTTAATATATTACAGAGGCTATTCAAATTCCTTGAAACTTAGGACTTTGAACATCCTAATTCAGAAGAAGAAATATTAATATAGGATTAGATTTCTTCACTTGGATTTTTAATAAGCACTGTTCGATGAGAAATTACTGACAAGTTTTTCAATTGATTAATCATTACTTACAATAAATTGATCGTTAGTTTTACAATGACGTTTCTAGTAATTTATAAGAATAATGTCCTTTTAAAGTGACTCACCTGTATGTAATTAAACGGCAGCTATTATCTATTTATAAATTCATATCACTGGGATGCATAAAAAGTATTAACAATATTATGAAACGTAAATTATAAAAACTGGTATATGCATTCGATTTTACCGTATAAGTAAATAATAGATACAAAGTATTGTAGAGCCTCATTTTTCACACAAGAAAATTTTTGCATCATATGACGAATCACTTTTGATTATTTAGTTTTTATTTTATAGAGAGGCAGAAGTGTAAGTAATTCGATGGTAAGGTTAGTAGAATACTAAGGTTGGGCGTTACATTGTTACTAGGGTGTGAAGATGGTGCAAAGCGCACCGAAACGTCAGTGAAAATGCAAATTTAAACTTCAGTATTGTGTTTTTATTGAACCTGTGCCACAGATTTTATCCACACTTATCCAACTAGGATGTAAGTTGTAGGCTTGTGACGTCACATGAGACCTTTTCCCAACTGTCAAAAGTTCATTATAATTGAAAAATCAAGTTTTTGTTTATTATTTATTCATTTGCTAATATAATATAGAGATGGGAAAAACGGGTCTTTTTAGTGATCTGCATCTTTGCATCTGGATCCCGTATGTGAGCCGGCTCACTAAACCAGTTCAAAAAGAGCCAAGTTCTGACTATTTTACTGCAGTCTACCACTGAGTTACCTAGTTCAGTTAATCATATCACGACCTGTATAGAATCAAGAATGCATAGCCAAACATGTGATGCATGAGTCATTTGAACTGACAGATGCATCAAAGCAAGAACTGATACGTAAGTGTAAAATGTGCTTTTGTGTGTTAAGTGTTTCACTGAGCTATGCGGATCCGATCCGTCGGCTCAAAAAAAAGTGAGTCGGCTTTCACGGATCTTCTGTCCTCTTTGAACCGGTTCAGATCTGAGTTACCCAACTCTAATTTCCAATAACTTTAAATAAGTTTTTCTAAAACAGTATGAAAAATAATAAACGCTCTTCCGTTAAAGTAGTAAAAAATGTAACTACAACAGATAACTGGGGCTTTACTATATTACACTTTTATGCATTTAATACATATGAAGGTTTTATTTATAAGAAAACAATATTGCTGATAGTTCTTTATATGGAGGTAGAATTAAAACGTGCGTAAAATAAAGTGTCATAAAAGAAATTATCTTATGTATTAGTAAGTACAAAATTGTTTGTCTCCTTTTTTAATTGATCACTGTTGAGCAACTCAAGTGTGCTCACTGTAAAATACAAAGTCATATGACACCACTCATATGATTTATGGGATCATCGTGCATAATTTTTTTCATAAATGAACATCTTGTATGTCCGATCACATTTTCTTCAAGGCAACGCAAAGTCAAACAAATATTAAAAAACGCGGTTCGCAGTGCCAAAAACCCTGCCGATAATATAGTTTATTTGCTAGCACAGATAGTGTGACTATACTATGTGAATTTATGTTTGTTTTTGGACACCCCTTAATTACACCCCTTAAAATAATATTTTTTTCTTAATTTCACTATTAATTCGTCTCTGTTTTATCAAATTATCATCTGCTCAAAATTATATACAGCCTTCAGTAAACTGTATAATTCTCTATCCGAAAACAAGTGTTTTCACAAAATTTATAAGTCCGGCCCTGTCGAGTCGACTTTTTTTAAATTTTAGGAGCACCTTTTAATTGATATTAAAGGGTTAACTTTCAATTTTAAATCAATTCTGACAATTTATTCGGTGTTTTTACGCTTCAAAATATTTTATCTCCTAAATACATCCCTTAAAATGATCAGATTTAAATAAGTTTCGTGCAGTGATGGAGTCCTGTATGTACGCTAAATTTCATTAAAATCCTTCGAAAATTTTCCCAAATATGGTGCCAAGTAACTTAAAATGATTTGAAATGTTGATAAAGTTAGGTCCGACACCTAGGACCAATGGCAATGTGTAATGACAAATAATATATTTCCCTAGACTCAACTCAACTCGACTGAATAGGCCTGGAGATTTCACTGAGAAAAAATTCTTCAAATCGATGTATCTTTGCAGAAGTTATTGTGAACGAAAGACATTTCACAGATCGACAAACAGATTAATAAACGTACGGAAAATCATGTCTTAAAGAATCTGACCTTATTTCGGATACAATATTTCGTCCTCATCACCGTAACTGGTTATTTTAAAATAACAATTACAGCTGGGACTGTTTTTAAAAACAATTTCATCCATTGTTAGTAATAATAGTTTGTTAACAGCGCATAGCGTTGAAGGAAATGTGACCACAAGCTTTAAAAAGACCACAATCTTATTTTTTTTCTTATATGGCTTCACAAGGTGTAAAATATGTATATTGTTTGTCAATAAATGTAACATAAAATATCTTGTAAGTTACAGCTAACCTCCGATATGTTAGTAATAATAATTTTATGATTATCTGGACATGGAGTTTATTTATTGTTTATTAACACATTGTGTTGCAAAATTTTGAACATGTTATTCAAAATTTGGATTTTCCAATCATTGTTGTCTCTTCAGAAAATGGAAATTTTTATAATTGATTTAACTAAATAAACTTGTAGACGTTGTTCTAATTATTGATGTATCTGTAAAACATAGCTTGAAGATAAGACAACAATGTGAAGCCAAAAATAAAACATAATATGTTTGTCAAAATTAATGCATTACCCGGTTTTTCTGTTATATTTTTAATTGCAAATGCATGTTACGTTTTTTGATGAAACTAGAGTAAATTTGAACGAGCATAGCAATTGGAAAATGTTTGTAGAAACATTTGATGCTTGCAAAGTCTCTTCAATTCTGTGAGAGCGTCAAAACAGTAAATTGTTCCTTTGCAGAGATATTTTAGACAGCAAATCTTTTACTAGATCTTCGTCATATTCGTAAATGTGATTTAGAAAGTTTTCATAATTTCATCAGAAAACAAAATATGCTTTCAGTTCAATAACTCCTTAAATACTAAAAATAGAACAGAAACACTTAATAGTGGGCTAATTTTGATTAAGGAGTGTATATATCAAAATTTATTTAGCTGCTTTTCGTCTCGAACGGGAAAATTGTTTTTCACGATATTTCCTAACATTCATCATTCAAAAATTTGTAATATTTACACAACAGGAAATAATGTCAATAAAAACGGTAAAATGATCTTTCTTTGTTATTAATAAACATTAGTGACAATAATTACTTGGAAATTTATTCTTTCTTATAAGTTTTATATTTATTTGTAATGTAATTTGTCATTTTCTAATAGTAAATGCTTTGATAAATTGAACTGCAGCGTTTCTCAATCGGTAGAACTATGCGTTAGGTATTTTGTGGTGAAAAGACACAAAACATTTTTACATTTAATAATAATTCTTGCAAGAACTTCCCAAAAAAATGATTTTTCTAGTGATTTCGATTTTTTAACTAGATAACTAACAATTATGTTTTAAGGTACATTTTGTTTTTTATAATTTAATTCTGTTGAGTAGGATTTGGGACAACTGATAACCACCATATTAGCACGAATAACAATTATTATCATAAGGTAGGTATAGATTGGATTTGAATGCAAAATATTTATGATTCCAAAGTAGGAACATAATGAAAATCTCTCTTCTGACTGGGAACAATATTTCGATTCATTTATACGTCTTATTTTTGCAAAACGAAAAGCCAATATAAATGTTTTTATTTTATTTTTCGATCGTTCGCGTTAGTCAAAATTTTGAATATTTGCATATCCCTACTTTTCAATGTTGTGCAGTTAGTATTTTAGTATTTCTACGTTTATTTTTGTGTGCTGTGAATCTAGAGAAAAATTTGTAAATCGTTGACTACCAGCAGATACTTAGCAGTTTTCTAGAGCAAGTCATATAGTGGTGGGTCGTCAACGAAACTAAACATGGGTCGACTGTTTCAAATCAAATCAGGATTCGACTATTGTACAAATGATTTGAAATCGTTTAAGGTGAAGAAAAAATTCGCAGCAACGAGCAACCAAGCAACAAATCGCTTCTCGACCTGAAAACACGACCAGTTTCTAACAAATTTTTAATCGGTTTTCTGTAAACCCATGTGCGGTTCCTCATTCTCTGGCGTACGGGAGGTCACAAAACCGGTTTGAAACTCAAATTGCAAAACAGTCGACTCGTGTGCGAATGGTCTTATTAGTGTATTTGCCATATGGCAACATACACTATTGGCATCGGTCGGATGGCGGGACTTAGGGGTCGAACCAAAATTTCTCGACGTTTCATAACTTCCTAAACACTTTGGCACCATTTCAAAAAATGTTTATATATATATATATATAAACATTTTTTTAAATGGTGCCAAAGTGTTTAGGAATATATATATATATATATATGTATATATATGTGTGCGGGCAATAACTTTCGAAAGAGTTAATTGATTTCAACTAAATTTGGCCCACGCGTTGACATTCATCACCGCAAGAAGCCTATTTAAAATGGGCCTAATCGGGCTATTTTAAGGGTAGTTTTTAGGGTTTGAAAAATGTTTTTGGGCTCTAAAATACCGAAAAAGTTCTCCGAATCGTTTCAAAATTGAAATTTAATCCTCTGGTAGTAATTAAAATGTGTCCCTAAAATTTATAAAAAATCGGCCCGGCAGGACCGAATTTACAAATTTTATGAAAACACTATTTTGCAGATAGTGAATTATTTACCGAAAGGTATATATAATTTGGTATAGAGGTTCGATTGATAAAAATATCGCAATTAAGAAAAAAAAATGTTATTTTAAGGGGTGTATTAAGTAGTCAATTTTTTTATTTTGTCCAAAACCCAACTTAAGTTCGCATAATAAAACCACACCGCCTGTATTAGCAAATACACTATATTGTCGGCAGGGTTTTGGCACTGCGAGCCGGGTTTTTTTAATTTAACTAGTTCGTTGAATCAACACCCATCACTAAAGTTATGCCTGTGTTCTGCTATTTCTCTCGTGATTACGTATTCAGTGCGTGGATGTGCCAGTATTTCATATTGTAATCAATGGAATATGTATTTTTCATTAAACCTACTGTCAATATCGTGGGAATCACCATTTGTTGCGATTTAAAATATCTTTGCTATGTGTCGACTCTATGTCTTTCATATTAAAACACTGCATACCTGCACTTATGTACATAATTATGTATGTTATTACACAATGCAATTATTATTTATAAAGTAATTGTTCATGACATTTTTCTGTTGCGTAGGTTTGATGATTTACCTAAAATGCCTCAATGCACTCTTTTACTTATCATAACGAAACCAGAAAACAATGGTACATAATATTAAAAAAAATGTGAATCAAAATTATTTCAATGGAATTTGTTATACTATTTTCAAATCGATACGTTGTTTCTCTTGTCGATTTATGTTGGACTTAAGTAAGCCAGAATAAAAGTAGATTTTTTCTAGTGTAGCTCAAAAACATTTATTGTTGCGTTTGATAAGTTAAGATTTGGAATAATTAGGAAGAATTATAGATGTTCAATATCTGAGATCTTCAGCGTCTATTGAAATGTTTAAATTTGGGATAATTGCATTACTAAAACTCCGTTGTGTTTTAACTAACAAGGGCAAACTTCTGTAGGAAAATACAATAATAATCATTATTATTATTATTATGTCTATTTATTTGTTGTACCTAATTAAACAGTGCTTGTAAATTAGATTTGCGAAATTGTTAACAATTATTTACCGTATCTATCTGACATGACATGTTACATATTTACTAATGTAATATACATGTACGCATTCTGCGTAATGTTAATATATAGGGTGTATCGAAAAGTTTCAGATAAATAATAGTCAATCAGTTAGCTCTTTTAATGAAATAGGACGCTTAACGTTTGAAAGATGCCTAAGCAGCCTAAGATATGTTTAAAATTATTATTTATTGTCAAGAAGATATACATAGATCTGTGTGACTCATCTATATGTCAAATTGCTCGTTCTGTGTAAAATCACTGAAGGGATTTTCATTATAGCGTTAGTTGTTCATCACGATATTTTAGGTGTGTTTAATATATTTGTTTCGTGTAGATAATTCAGTGAATTTTACACTGAAAAATACACGTTAGGTTTACCAAAAGTGTAGTTTGGTTTATCAAATGTCAAATTCAGATATGTATCACGTGATCTATTCCTTAGTGAAGAGTCGGAACTGTTAGTGTTTACACTTTTAATCCGGCGCTGAAGTACTAAACAAATCAGTGTATCTTACATTTTGTATAATAAACAAAATAATGTCAAAAGTGTTAACACTGTTTACACTAAATCATGATACTAAACACACCTATATGTTAACACTTTTCAACGAAACGGAACTGCACTGAGCTCAAATTTTTTATTGAAATTATAGAACAAGCAGAGTCTGAATTTTCTATGATTACTACACAAATGTCTTAAGTCGACGAAGAAGAAGATGCTAGTTCTGAACTCACGCAAGTATCATGAAAGGCTTTCTATAACTAGCTTTATAAACTTTATAAGCTTTATAACTATTAAATGTTTTTTTTCAAAACATTTAATAGTTATAAAGCTTAAAAAAGTCCCAAGCAAGGGACGAAACGTCGCTATAAATTACAAATAAGTGTTTACTTAAAAAGTCCTTTTTCCCGACAAATCATTTTTATATTAATTACCAAGGACAAAAAAGAAAAAAAGTCGTTATTTGTTAATATTTGCTACTTTAGCAAAAACTTTCTGGTTCATCTTATGTTGTAACTAACTTTATAATTTTTAAATTTATTTTTTATAACATTAAATTTACGCATTTATATTCTTATTATACTGTTATTAAACACGCTTTATAAACTAAAAAGTTAATTTTTATTAAATAAAATAATGTTTTAGTTATTATTAATATCAGATATAAACATGTTTTATAAAATTAAAACATAATTATTAGAAATCTTAATGGCATAGATTTGTCTTAATTATATTGACATTAAGGCATAATTTGCTCATAATGTTCAAATATTACATGCGTCTTAGAAACCAGATGTACAAGGAAAATTATGATTATCTTGTGATTCCGTGCTGAAAATTTATTTTTGCACTATCTCCTATATAAAATAACTGCTTTACATACGTCATGTACAATGATCCATTACGCACTAGTGCGGTAAACCAAATTGTTCGCACTGTACCAGTTTCATAACAAATCAATTTTGGTGTTTTTTTTAAAATCAAGTTTATTCAAAATTTAATTGTCAAAAGTTTATAAAATGACGTGAAAACTAAGAGGTACGTGTGACTGTTAGACTCGCTGGCGCTCATTTTAAACATATGATAGATCAGTCACTTGAATAGCTTTTGAGAGAAAGTAAAAACCAAAAGGTGGTTCCAGTCTAATAAGGACAATCGAGTGGTGAGGTAATGTTTGTCAGAACGTTCGTTATGAAATAATCGAAAATTAATTATGACAAACAATGATGTGGCAGTGATCTAATAAAACAAGTCTGAAGTCAATTAATTTCTTAATAATACACTTGTCAGTCAGTCCACAAAGCATGGATGATGACGCTGTGATAAGAATCGAATGCGTACGTTAATAAAGGCTTTTCGCCGCCTACTATGATACAGAAATAATATACGCTGATCATTTACATAAAAATTATAAAATTAAAAGTCCAACACTAATATTTACGCGTGCTTTATTTAATTACATCACTTCACAGGGACGGTTGAATTCTATAATATTTATTAATTTTTATAAATATAATGTGTGTTTTTTGATCAAGTCCTAGAACGATTCTAGATTTCTTCGAATTATACTGTTGGAACAAGGTTAGAATTTCTGCGAGCTAATACTTTTGAACATGATACCAAATATATTTAAATTTGAAAATATGCTTTGATTTACGAATTGTATAATAATTAAATCCTCACAAGATAAAATATAGTTTGTTTATCCAATTAAAAGGGTAATATGTTTCAGAACGCTGTTCCATCATTAGGCCAATTGTATAAATATATATCTTACAGCTACTTTATAGGAGATCCGTGTAAAAAATATAATATGTTTCACGAACGTAATGACTTAAAACTCGTTGATACTCGTTTTTCCATAATGTCACAACTTGTAATAACTTGTAATAACTGCATTTACGTTCTAGAAACATAATTATTATCAATGTAAAATTGAGGTTCATTAGTGGGACAAAAATAACTGATATCAAGTTTCGAGAGTGTAGTAAGAATAAAATTTAATAATACAAAACCATTGACGACGAAAAATAAAATCATTGTTTGTGAAGCATTTATTATTTGGTATTCTATTAACTTTATTTTTACTACACTCTCGAAATTTGAGTTTTTTGAGGCCGTCACTTATTTTTTATTGGTATAACACCTACATTATTTGTTTTTTTTAAAAGTAATGGTCAGTTTTTGTAAAATATAAAAAAAATCAATTATTGAAAATACAATGATGATTGTGCACAATAACGCTATATCTCGCAGTAAAAATGAAAAGCCGAAATGCATTTTTATTCTTGTAAATAAGGCTTTTCGTAAATCGTTTGTCTCTAGAACCTATCGCCTTGATTACTATTTTGCGTTTGAATTTTTTATAAAGCTATGACTTAGGACGGCCCTTGTCCTCATTTATCTGTGACAAACGAATTAAATAAATTGCATCAAATTATGCAAAGGATTCAATGGTGAATATTTGCTAATTAGTTCGCATATTCCATGCGTAACTCTATTTACGCTGTACGTTGATAAATAGTAGTTTTCTTGTAATAATATTATAGTTATAATAATTCAAAAGTTTATATAAAAATAAAATATATCTATATATATAAATCATGGGAAACTGCAATTGCACTTTGCTTTTTTAATTATAGACACTTTAGTGCGCAACGCGCTGATGCGCGGACGTTATCTTAATGTTGAATAATTGTATCATTTGCATATTGTAAATTTAATATGACTGAATAACGTGTGTATTATGGAATTATTTACATAGAGTGAAGAATAGATTCACGATTTTTTGAGAGTGAAATTTGCAAATCCTTGAAATTTGTTATAAACCGAATTGTATTAAGTTTGTTATGTCTAATGTATTAAAACTAGATTTTTGAAGTAAAGAAGTGAAACTTCTTTACCCGCAATCTGATAGAAGTTCAATGGACGATCTTTTCATACGGATGTGAATTGGACGGAAATTATGTTGTATTAAACAGTATATATAGTGGAACAGCTATGTGCTTTACCACGAAAATAACTAGTTACCAAGTTGAGCTCTGTGAAATAAAGACAAGGTCACCGGCTCGATTCCGGACGACATCTTTAATTTTTTTTACATCTATTTCATATGATTTCACTTAATGTTTATCTTATTATTGTAAACTTAAAAAAATATATATTTTTTCCTTTCGTTTCTCTATTTTTGAAGTAAAACTTCGAGGGAATTTAATTGTAATATTTGCAACAATGTCAAAGAAGTCTTACTTTAACCGCAGGTAAAGGTTACACGCAAACTTAAAAAAATTGTTGATTTAAATATGCTAATAATGTATTGACAATTATCTGTATAAATAAAGTAAAATTGTGGTTTTTAGGTCGCGTATTATGTTATTTAAATGAAGTCCAGCTGTCCTCATTTTTTAAAAGACTTATGGTTTTGTTTTATATTGAAATACAACTTTCATATTTGCGAATAATCAAAGCAAAACAGTAGCTTGATTTGAATATAAAACACGTTTGCGTTGACATAATATCGATTATGCTCGCAAGATTACGAGCATTGAATCGAGATAAGAAAATTATGTAAATCAGTTTTACGTATAATGTGTCACAAAACTATATAGTATAGTCCTGTTATGATCATTGATTGATTGATTGTAAATGTCAGACTCTCAACCGAGTCTTCTTTCTTGGAGTATATGCTATCTTATCTTATTTAACTAAGGTTCTAGTTTCTTAAGCTAGCGGTATCGTAATATAGCAAGCGTAATATGACGGTGAATGGTTGTGCTTTTCTCGGTAGCGGCGACACCACCGTAGCGAAAAAAAGCGGCATCAATTTACTTCTATACACAAGTTTTTTGTAAAGTCATCTTAGCATACCACGGCTTATAAAGTCCTATAAGAGATGTCGTCGGCTTTTTGCTATTTAGTTCTTTTTTCCGTTTAAAGTAAAGCCGATGTGGTTGTCTCCAATTTTTTTTTGTGAAATTTACATTGAAACAATGTTTTCGAGAAGTTCTCGAAAGCTTCCCAAAAGCATATTTTTCAATAGGATGTTAAGCCTGGAATTATGTTGCTATCGAAATAATATTCAGCTACTAGTAGAAGTATATGTAAAACAACAGCAAGCGTGACTATAGCAAATTTCATAAACGACGTAATAGAATTAAAGTTTCTTTCATAATCGAAACCACAAAAATGTTAAAGAGGTACTTAGTATGTTGTGAAAATCAGCCATTTTATAGGGGATATCTGCAAAAAATATCATATACCAATATCTCGTTCGTAATAGTATTTTGACGCGTGACAGTTAAAATTCGCCAGGTCACTTTTTTAACATACCTAATTGTCACACCTCAACGTAATACATACCACTACGCATTTACACTAAGAAAGAAAATTATTTGTAACAATTCATCTTTAAAGTTCAATTCCAAAATATGTAATAATAGAAATTAGTTTCACGGGTAATTGGAATAAAAATCAATTTAAACACTTATTGATTGCAACGTTTCGTCTTTATTAAATTAAGACTTTTTCAAGCTCTCAGCATGTTTAAATTATAATAAAACTATGATATAAAAGGCAATTTTGCATTACAAAGATCAATAAAATTGAAAATTGTAGAAAATAATATCTTCTTTTTTTTATTCCAATTACCCGTGAAACTAATTTCTATTTGTAACAATGTTTGTTTGCTTCAATTTTTTTCTCAATATACATATTTAAAATCTAGTATTATCCTTTTTAGAGACATGTTGCCCCTGTGTTTTGAAACCCGTACAATTTTTTTATAATTGAAATGTGATAATTTGTGAATTTGATTTTAAATGTCCCATACTTCGTTAGTACCTTTGGAAGTTTTATTGATACTCAAATATGTAATATATTATAAAATGACGAATTGACACTCGCGGCAAAACATTTAAGTCTAGACAAATAAACAAGCTCTGATTAATTATTAATCAACTACTGCACCCTGTGTTTCTTTTGTTTCTTCTATAAGAGTTGACAGATGGCCGCGGCATACATGCGTGTTATTAACATAATATTTACTACTGGAACACAACTTGTATAAGAATTTACATATACGGGTACTATTATGCATTTCATATGAAATGAAGGTATGAATATATTAAATGCGTATAAACGTCAACAGTTGTAAGAAGAACTACGCTAAACACATAGGATCGTGCCTCAATCAGTGGCAGCTCCACTGGTTGAGATGCCCGCAAAACGCATATAAGAAGCGTTTCTCATCCAGCCTCTAGTCGGTCGAACTGACAGTTTGGTGGCGGAATCAAACTAGAGTTGGGTAACTCAGATCTGAAACGGTTCAAAGAGCCGACTCCGACAGAAGATCCGTGAGAGCCGACTCACTTTTTTTTGAGCCGACGGATCAACGGATCCGCATAACTCAGTGAAACACTTAACACACAGAAACACATTTTACACTTACGTATCAGTTCTTGCTTTGATGCATCTGTCAGCTCAAATGACTCATGCATCACATGTTTGGCTATGCATTCTTGATTCTATACAGGTCGTGATATGATTGACTGAACTAGGTAACTCAGTGGCAGACTGCAGTAACATATTCAGAACTCG
Organism: Venustoraphidia nigricollis; assembly: GCA_034508555.1. Lineage (NCBI taxonomy): Eukaryota > Metazoa > Arthropoda > Insecta > Raphidioptera > Raphidiidae > Venustoraphidia > Venustoraphidia nigricollis. Next base: position 5,964,388 of record JAVRKA010000013.1, read on the forward strand.
GCTTTTTTTGAACCGGTTCAGTGAGCCGGCTCACATACGGGATCCAGATGCAAAGATGTAGATCACTGAAAAGACCCGTTTTTCCCATCTCTAGTGGAGGGAGCAAACATCGACACGCGAAATATATTTTTGCAACCGTATTGGTGGCAGCCTTAAGAATCCATGGCAGCTCAACCAGTTGAGCTGCCGTGGTATGGCCTTTACCTAGAATGGTCAGCGGTAAGATTGCTACAGACTTAGAGACTCGGGTTTTAAAGTATAATTATTCAGGTCGAAAATTGTCGACAGTTAACACTTTTGGATTTTCAGTATATCGTACATTTCTTATCTACCTTACGCTTATGTACCAAACATACCTACTGAAAGGTTATACAGTAAACCTTAATTTCCTTATAAGACAGTGTGGTTTTACATAATCATAAAAGTTAAACGTACCCAAAATCTGCATCTAGTGTTGATTTTTTGATACGTCCTTATTTTTTTTTAATTCAAATTAAATAGAGATTGACTGCGATATATCAGAAACAGATATAAGCAGTTATGTCTTTAACCCGCAGATATTACACTGTGGTTATTATTTATGGTTTACTGATTTATACGATTGTGTTGATCGATTTCAAATATGATAATAATCTTTGAGTATCGCATAAATACATTTAATGCGTCGAGATTTCTTTTGTGCTTATTTGTTTTGCTTATATAGTCGTGTAACTAAAAAATATTCACATAAATGCTAATTAAAATTCAGTATAGAAGTAATTATCAACTGTACATTTTTTTTTAAATTTATTCATGTATTGTATTTTATTAATTTATTTTTTTCAAGTTCGTAACTGGTTTAAGAAAACGATTTGTAACTATGTGACTACGAATTCGTTTAAAAAAATCGCGTTTTTGTATTAATACATTGTTTCATGACAATAATATTTAAACAAATAAATTATTCTCTTTTAAAACAATTTTTAAGGATTTTCAGGGTTTCGTACCTCTATTACTGTACTATGTGTGATAAAGTTTACTAACCCTCATATAAATGAAGAGGTCTTCATTTGAAACGGTTTTTCTCAAGGATCTCAAAACTTTATGTTACGTGGTGTAAACTATTAATACAATTTTTAGTAGATATATATTTGTAAGCCCAATAGAACTGACATGTTTGATGTCCATATTATGGTTCTGAAATAGTGGACAGTAACTCATAATTATAGTACGGCTCGATTAATGGAGCGGCGAAGCATTGAAACAATGTGTACACGTAAAACTGTGCCGCTTATGATATATTCTCCAGTATAAGTCGATTAGTCATTACCTAGAATACCATCTATAGTCTAATACTCTAATCAGTGTTGCCAGACGTCCCGATTTTGGCGGGACGTCCCGATTTTTAAATCAAAATTAAATGTCCCGCGCGGGACAGGCTCAGTCCCGCTTTTCGGGGATAACTCGACCGTGCGTAAATAATTAATTATTCTCTTATTGTAAGTTGCAATTTGTAACACTCACTCCTCAGACTATTGTTTGAAACGCCATATATTTATAATGAATAAAACTTTTTTGATTTTGGTTTCTGTTTTTTTAATTTTTTTTATTCAGAAGACGAAGAAGACACAACTATGTAACTATATGGTAAATCTGATTTAAAATATCATATTTTTATTAAAATACATTTTCTATGGCTATTTTTTCTATCTATTGTCACATAAACGTAATTTGAACTCAAATAAAAAGATAAATATTTAAAAACTTCTGATTATATACGTTTTTCGAAGAAAGAATCCCGCTTTTTTCACTCAAAAAGTTCCAAAATCCCGACTTGGCAAAAAAAAATCTGACAACGCTGTCTAATACACACAGTAGGTATGAGACCCAAGTTACGGATAAAATAAAACCTTTAGCAACTGTCAGCTCCGTTTGTCTAATCATAAAAATAGCAATAGATTTAAAATGCCACAGGCAATTAAAATAAAAGTTCTAAAAGTGTGAGATAGAAGAATTGATTCGTTTTTATTGACAATATGAATTTACTGAGACTTGAAGCTGGGATGTTGTATCTCGGCTTAAGTGAAAAGTTTCTTAATCAAACTCATATGAAAGTTTCAGATGCTTCCTCTGCAGACAGTGATTGCTTCAAACACAAAACACACAAATGTATAAACTGAAGTATAACATGAAAATGATAATAATTAATAACAACAGCCTCATTGGTATTGATTATGCATCAACTCTAAACAATTATTTCGAATTTTTCGATTTTTTTTTAAATCTATACCCGAACTTCTAATCAGAGCGCTGGTAAAAGTATCAACTGTTATAGTATTGGTTAATTGATACCATTGTCTTGCAATAACATATATCGAATATATTTTTCGGATATCTGCTGAAAGTAACGTGTTAGTCACATTAATCTGAACGGTCTACAAAAGAGGCCCCTAACTATTTTTTATCGAGGCTCGTTCTGAAAACTTACCAGACTTCCGCATTCCGGCAAACGTTTAATAGTGACTCAAGGTCAACCCTTGCACGCCTCTAGCCCTACATTAATTCGTTATTCTGAGTATTTTAGTGACAGAAGCAAAACAATTTGTTCCTGGTAAATAAAATGCGAAATTTATGAAACAAAACCTTTTTATCTGCTTAGGAAATGTCCCAAAACCACACCACTCTTATAGCGGGAAGTTGGCTACCTGGTACAGCTCTATTTTCTACGCGTAGATGACGTTACCTGGTGAAGGGTGTTCAAAAAATTGTAGAAAAAGCGTTAAATGGTTTAGGGACGTTTCTTTTTCAGTAATAATTTACAATTTCGTAGGTTGTATCCCGCTATACTTGTATTACAATTTAGTGTAAAATGAAAAAAACATTAATTACCTATAATAACATTTTATGGTATGCGTTTATTGCGGTAGAAATAGCATCAGTTTTTGTCACTCTTTAGTCGAGGTGAATAAAAATTGCGTTTACAATCGGAATTAGAGATGGGAAAAACGGGTCTTTTTAGTGATCTGCATCTTTGCATCTGGATCCCGTATGTAAGCCGGCTCACTGAACCGGTTCAAAAAGAGCCGAGTTCTGAATATGTTACTGCAGTCTGCCGCTGAGTTACCTAGTTCAATCAATCATATCACGACCTGAATAGAATCAAGAATGCATAGCCAAACATGTGATGCATGAGTCATTTGAGCTGACAGATGCATCAAAGCAAGAACGGATACGTAAGTGTAAAATGTGCTTCTGTGTATTAAGTGTTTCACTGAGTTACGCGGATCCGTTGATCCGTCGGCTCTCACGGATCTTCTGTCGGAGTCGGCTCTTTGAACCGGTTCAGATCTGAGTTACACAACTCTAATCGGAATGCGGTCGTGGTCCGCCAATTGACAACTCCTGGTTTATAACACATTATAAGGAGCGATTTTCAAGAAACGTATAAGATGTATATGAATTCCCTGTGTTAATTTTCTATATACGTACGCTATCTTTCACTCTTTGCTTCGGCTTCCAGAGTTCTCCCGTGACGGCGCATTTCTATGGAAAGAGAACTAAGAAGAAAATAAATAACATGGTCAAGTTATAATGACGTCACGTTCAGAACTCATTATTTGCCGCGTTATTTCAAGTTTCACCCTTAATATACGATACTGTATGTTCGGACTGCTAATGCGCAGAGAATGTACAAGGTATTGCTATAGTGCGCTGTTGTTGTCTCTTCCCGATCCCCATCCCCCCAACCTCCCCCCCAGTCCTTTCTTTTGCACCGATGTGTGTCCGAGATGTACTAAAACTTCATTTACCGCACTGTTAAATACTCAACATTCTATATATTTAAAACACAAGCAGTTTTCTTTCGAAAGTACGGTAGCGGCAGCGTTGCCAGATTTTTTTTTTGCCAAGTCGGGATTTTGGTACTTTTTGAGGAAAAAAGCGGGATTCTTTCTTCGAAAAACGTATATAATCAGAAGTTTTTAAATATTCATCTTTTTATTTGAGTTCAAATTACGTTTACGTGACAATAGATAGCAAAAATAGCCATAGAAAATGTATTTTAATAAAAATATGATATTTTAAATCAGATTTACCCTATCGTTAAATAGTTGAATCTTATTCGTCTTCTGCATAAAAAAAAATAAAAAAAACAGAAATCAAAATAAAAAAAATATTAAATATCATATTCTCCATTTTCAGACATCAAAACAATTTTCGGATTAAACATTTTTTAAATACAAGTATTTGCTGAAACGTCACATAATGTGAGGTTATGATGTTGATATACTATAGGCAAATCATATTAAAAATGTTTTTCTGTAGATTATAGTATGTAAATAAAACTATGGTATGAATGTGACGATCTGTTCATGTGAGAATTTTCACATAATATAAACATCAAAGTGCCCTCTTAAAATGTGAAACAATTTCGCCGTAATTATAATATTCAAAACTAAAGAAAGTAAACTTCTTATGTGAGCTTATGAGGGTGAGGCTCATTATAATTTTTCTTTGACATGTATGAATCGGGTTTCTTCGGAACTGCTTCGTAAAGCTCAGAGAAGTTCGCAGTGGAAAACGATGCGAAGCTCGACTATCAACGCTAAATTTACTTTTAAGCATTAACTTAACGTGGAAATCATGGAAAAATTCAGACCTAAAAATACCCTGCTCTTAAAGACGCACCAGAAGGCGAGCATAAGATTAACATCTTACAACTATCACAGTTTGATTTTATTCCATGAAAAATTAAAACTGAAAACGGTTTTAAAAGTTTTGGGATAACGAACAAGTAGTATACCTACCGTATAGATTGAAGATAACTTCTTCGGAGGTGTTCCCCAGAGGCGATCGCGATGGCTCAATCGTTAGCTAGTGACATTCTGTTCGACATTCATATTATCTTGGAAACTTTATTATTTCTTTTTTTGAGTTTTGCAAAATTAATTTATTAATTTTTGTTTCAGGTAAACAACTTTACATTACGAAAAACTGCTTTAAACTATTCAGGTTAGTAAAATGTGTGTTTGAGTTTTTCTTATAACGTGTGTAAATTGAATTTAATCATCGAAGTTTGAGTCCATTTTTAATAATTTTAAAGCTTAATGGGAATTATGGACAAATTTGATGTGTTAAACTTTTTAATTTATTGCCAACGTTTCAACAATCTTTGCTGTCTTCTTCAGGGCTCAAATTTTGCGCTTTAACTCTAAATTTAGAGTTCGTAAAATGATTTTCACTGAGATATGCGAATCCGTTGATCCGTCGGCTCAAAAAAAAGTAAGTCGGCTCTCGCAGATCTTCTGTCGGAGTCGGCTCTTTGAACCGGTTCAGATCTGAGTTACCCAACTCTAATTTAAAATGATACAGTGCTTTTCTTATGAATCACACACTTATCGAATCAAATTTTCTGACAAGACCTAACATAATAACATAAGATTGTAGATTCTAAACGCTTAACAACTGAGGTTATTTGAATATTTATAAAACAGTATACATTGCCTGAATGTGGTTTGCTAGTTAATTTAAATATGACGTCACTGCGATAACTTATATGTACCACTAATTATACCTACAGAATCGTGGTCGCGATTTACATCTGATTATGTAGCATGGCTTAACAGTGTTGTTCACTGATACTATCACATTGTTTTTAAAGAAGATTCTCGCATAAATAGTAACAAAACGTAGTTTGAAAACTTTTAAAAGAGTAATACTTGACAAATTTAACAGGCCATTTTATTTCGTTAGTTATTTTGATTAGTTTTAGGTTAAACAATAAATGTTTTGTAAGGTACGAAAAAATCTGACGCGTATTGTGATTGCAAACGTGTAATGCTTGATTTATCGTGCGGTTATCGAACGTACACGATACTAATTATTGTAAGGTAATGAGTAAGGGTGGTCTTGGTTCATACTCCGATCAAGAACTTCGACGTTACACCAAAATCGTGCCGCGTGGATTTTTCTACACATTGTACGTTCAGTAAGTTGGAAACTTTATATTAACCATATTTAACCCTACCCAGGGCTTTGTGTTGCGATCTTAGAATTAAGTATAGTTCAATGTCTTTAATCCAAATGTCAAGAATCTCAAGAGATACAAAGAAATCGAGGTACGAAAAGTTCTAATTATAGACAAAAATGCTTGAATTTAGAATCTAATAAAATGAAACTAATATGTATAATAATAATAATAATGCGTTTAACGTCCGTTTCTCGACTTTATGTCATAACAGACGCCATTCGCACCATTACTATTTTCCATTTACCACAGTTCCCGTTATTTTTCTACATTTTTAAAACTTCTACTTATGTAATAGCAATGGGCGAATGAAGGAATTACAGGAAATTAGGATAAGGTAGGTAATTTTTGAACTAGGAGTTTGATAGGTAATCGGCCATGGCCTCAAATAAGGAACCATCTCGATATTTATCTGGAATTAACTGAAGGAAACCATGGCAAACCTCAATCAAGATGGCCGGTACAGGAATTACCGTTTCTCGGCGAGGACAGTAGGAAAAAGTCCCAGTCACATCTGCCCCCGCCGGGATTCTAACCCGTATCTCCCGAATTCGAGTCTAGTGCTGTTACCACTACTCTACCCAGCTTGGTATGATCTTAATATTAGAACTATTGAGATATTAACAAAAAGGATGTGTGAGATTTTTGCAATATTTTCATATACAGTAGACGTGTGTGTGTGTGTGAATTATATCAGAGTATAGCGAATCACTACAAAAAGACTAAAAAGAAATTCAATTTTAAAACTGCAATATATTTGTAAGTTTAAATGTAGGAAACACACAACATTGGGCGGAGAGTTGTGAAGAATAAAGTGTAAAAGTTTCACATATAAATGCTATATGGTATAACTTCTGTTCCACCAAGATATCCGGTGTCACAAAATATTAAATATGGCACTGATTGAATTAAATTGGATTAATTTTTTTTCTCAATTCATTGACCTGAACGCATGACTTCGCTCGCGTTAGATATTTTATAGCTTTTCTTCCAGCTTCGCTCTCGTGAAGATTCGATCGCATATTTGTAAGTTTAGATAAAAAGCTTTTCTTAGTTAAACAAAAATTTAAGTATTATTGAATAGATAAATATTCGACTATTTGTTATGAATTTTCCAATGTTCCATCGAATTCACTGGGAGGGTGAGAGAACCTCTCCAAATGGCATCTGCAAGGTGAAAAAATTCGTTAGTGTTTTTTTTCAACTTCCATGCTAGATATACATTATCTTTACAACTTTGAAATTTAATAACTTTTGAAATAAAAAGGATATTCACATTCTGTTTTCTGTAGTTATTAGTGCAACTCATAAAGTTTTTAGGTTAGCACCTCCACATGTGCACCACGTATGGCCCGAAGCACATCCAGTCGGTAATCGATTTCTTGCTAGGTACGCTGTAACATGTCTGTGACAGTGGCAAAAGCCTCTGTAATGCGGGTTTTTAAGTCAGCAATGTCAGTAACCTTTCTCCGATAAACAATATCTTTCAAATAACCCCAAAGAAAAAAACTCTATGAGTTGCATTAATAACTGAATATCTTTTTTATTTCAAAAGTTATTAAATTTCAAAGTTGTAAAGATAATTCTTGGACAGCCTGTATAACAATTGCACAGCAGTAATTTCGTGGAACACAAAATTTTGTATCAAAAGTCCACGAAGGCATATGTTGCAAGTCAATAGTTCAGAAATGCCGGGACGCTGGGGTATGTTTTGATAGAGCTGTCAAGCGCAAAATTACTCGTCTTTTGCATAATTTTTGAAAATAGGTCGAGACCTGAATTAAAATTACCAAAAATGACAAGCCCTTTTGTTATTTTTATTGTTGAAATTTTGACACAGATAACGGGGACTTTTATGCATATTACATGTATTTTAAACGAAAGCAACAACACGGTATTTTAATTTTTTTTGCGAAAACATTTTGAATTTCCAAAAAGAAAATACGTAACAATAATGAGACAGTTCGTATATTATGTTACATGCACTCGAACGTTCACTGAAGATGTATCCACTGTCTTAGTTCAAATTTAGATATGGTACTTATCAAATGGATTTCAGATTTTGTAAAATTTGAGTATGTGGACTAGCTTCATGCAAATCGGTTTGTGGTTTAAGAATAGCATTGCCAAGGTTCTAGTCTTAGGTCTGATAAAAATATGAATTGATTCAATAAATTTTGGGTTATATGCCCACATAATTCTAGCTGTTGATAGCCAAAAAAATTTTGCATTTTTTGTTGTATGACAACTACAGATAATTTGTTAACTAAATTATCAGACTTTTTTTGGGAAATTCACTTATTCGTTCATATATTATTAACGTTTTTTTTAAATAAAACTTCTTAAGTGCGTTTTGTGAATTTTGCGGAGGGGCTACTCGGTGAATTGGCGTTGCAAACAAATGTAACGTTTTTGCGGGGCCTACTATGTATGTTTATGCCCCACGATTTTATTTAAATTTGATCAAAGCGATAGATTGGATATTCATACTTATTTTCTTGCTTTTAGTACCCTATAGATTCTACGATAAAACTGCTTTTTATCTATTTTTATTTGTACCATAGATATATAATACTAGATTGCGGGAGACCCTGGCGCCTCCTATGAGAGATGTAAATGCCGTAAGAAGCTCGCGAGATTCCAAAAGATTTAAAATTCCATTATACTAGGATTTCATTAAAAATATCAATAATCAATTAAATTTTGCATGAAAAGTTACTTTGACTGTTAATTATTCCGAAAATGTGGGGAAATTTGTTGAAAAAGAAACATTTAAGTATTTTTTTCACTGTTTTAGGTTTCGGAATGCACAAAAAGCATGCTCTAAAAACACCTGTAAAATAGATTTTTCGAAATTTTTTAAATACCTAATGAACTTTTCAAGTAACTATTCGTGCAAAATTTAATTGATTACTGTAATTTTGTAAGTATTTCCAATGAAATAACATAATGTAATTTTGAACCTCACGCGTTTTTTACGGCATTTCAAGATGTCTTCTAATCGGTACATTCCGCATAAAGCTCGAGAGATAGACGTCAGCAATCTAGTATTATATATCTATGATTTGCACAGACTTTTAGTAAAACCACAAATCTAATCGACGAGAACTGTAGTTTCGACTGTCGAGTGCACAGCTTTCTTCGGATGGTACAAGAATCTCAGCAGACGGATTGCGAGAAATGTAATATCTCTGGAACTTTTTCTTAAACTTATTGTCTGTAGTAGTTTATACATTTGTAAAGCTCGCGAATATGTAACAAAAATATTTATACTTTCTTTATACTACGATTCAAATGAATAATATCTCAACTTTTCATATTTTCAAATGGTTATTTTAGTGCAGTACTCATTATTTATTGAGAACAGTTTTAGGTTAGATCTGTACATTTTGAATTAGCTCTAAAACCCGGCGTTACTCGTGTCCTGTATGATTTAGCGTAATTCGCATTTCAAATGATCAACGCCAAAATTATGTGACGACCTTCTTAGAACCAGAGGTTTGTATTGGTAACAGGGTTGGATATGTACAAAAAATAAAATAGATTAAAAACTTTTAAGTTAAACGGTTTTATTTTAAATACAGGCGAAAAAATGAAAAAAAAATCCGGAAACGATAAGTTAGGGATTTTTTCACAGGTAGTCCAAACTCTTTTTAAAAAAATTCACCTGTAAAATCTGTAGTGTGATTTATTCGGCATTTACAACCATTTAGCTTTAAAACTAGTGTCTGAAGAGCTGTAACCGTTTGTGATGAACGAGAGATAAGGATTTGAGATGAAGGGTTCGGGACGATTTTATTATACGTATAGCATAGCATGTCTTTTCTCGTATTCTGTGCCTTTCATTAAATAATATGTAGTAGTCCCACAATAATGATAGATGTAACAGCGAAAACAAAAAATAAAATGGGTCAGCGACATTTAATTAAAGTGAAAACACATACATCGACGCTAAAATAAGACAACGCTTTAATAATTATTGAGATTTCAAATCATCAAATATATTTTTAATTATAAACATTTCATTCTGTCTGTTTAAAGAAATTTGAGTACATTACAACTTATTATTAGCGTTGTAATCAGTGTTGCCAGACGTCTCGATTTTGGCGGGACTTCCCGATTTTTAAATCAAAATTAAATGTCCCGCGCAGAACAGGCTTAGTCCCGTTTTTCGGGAATAGCTCGACCGTGTGTAAATAATGATTCTCTTATTGTAAGTTGCAATTTGTAACACTCACTCCTCAGACTATTGTTTGAAACGCCATATTTTTCTAATGAATAAAACTTTTTTGTTTTGATTTCTGTTTTTTTATTTTTTTTTTATTCAGAAGACGAATAAGACTCAACTATTTAACGATTTAAAATATCATATTTTTATTAAAATACATTTTCTATAGCTATTTTTGCTATCTATTGTCACGTAAACGTAATTTGAACTCAAATAAAAAGTGAATATTTAAAAACTTCTGATTATATACGTTTTTTTTCTATGTCCCGCTTTCGACGAAAGAATCCCGCTTTTTTCACTCAAAAAGTTCCAAAATCCCGACTTGGCAAAAAAAAAATCTGGCAACGCTGGTTGTAATGTTGAATCAGATATGATTTTGATTTTTGGATATGAATTGGTTCTTAGATAATCCTAGCAGTTGGCGGTCTTAAAAAAGAACAGGAATGCTTTGAACATTTTCTCATGATTATAGCGAAAATAAAAATCATTACATGCGCAGTGCTCTACACAAAAATGTATATGCACGTTCCATGCAGAAACGCATTGTTTGTGAAATGCCGTGATGCCTGAAAAACTTCTCATTCGATCGTCATCTACATTCAAAAACTCCCGACTTAGCAACGACCATGCATCTTTGAACGATTATGTACAGGCCTGTTCAACTTTATTAACATTATTTTTCAATATAGAAGTGTTAATCCAATAGAATGTCACTGTGAAGGAAGGTTTGGTTGAGGATCAAGAAATTAATAATAACAACAAACAATTTACCAGCATTTGACCAGCTTAAGGCCCTGAAGATAAAAATAAATTTTTCGAAACGTTAGCCACTAACGTAACATTGGTGAAGCTTATTTCTTGTTTCGCAACCAAACCTTCCTTCACAGTGAAACTTCTTTAGCCGTGATGGGAAAACAACTCTTGAAGACACCCTAAGGCAGGGTCTCCCAAAGTACGGCCCGCAAAGCCTGTGAATTCGGCCCGCGATATCGATACGATATATTATATTTTTATTAAAAAATAAATAAGTAAATAGTAAAATAAATAATAAATATTATAAATAAGATAAAATAAAATATTTTAATATTTTTAAAAAATTCTTACAGAACTTTAATTATAATCGTGGTTATTGTTTTGATTTTATACCGGTTTTTTTTGGCCCGCCAAAAAATTTGGTAATATTAAATTGACTCACCTTAGAAAAATTTTGGGAGCCCCTGCCCTAAGGAAACATTATGTAATACATAAAAATGATTTTTCGGGAAAAAGGACTTTATTTATAAGTAAAACACTTAATATTTTATTTCCCGAAAAATCATTTTTATATTAATTACCAAGGACAAAAAAGAAATAAAGTCATTATGTAATACAGTTTGAATTTTACATTTTAAAATACTTCATACTTAATAAACCAAGAAATTAGTCAAAAAATGCTATGCCATCATTTCGTGGAAACCTGGAAACTGTTTTAATCTTTTTATTCACTTGTAAAAGGTGTTTTGCATCAATTTTCTATGTGTGCTCTCACTGAGGTGTCACAAAAACTTCGAAAATTTCAGACTTTTTTCTTTTCTTTGCTGCTAACTTACAAACTAACATTTTTCAGTAAATGGCTCTTTTATATAAATTAAAGCACATAAAATTCTGCGCCGAATGATGTCCCATTTTTGGATTTACGTGAAGAGTTGTAAATATTGTGTGAGTTGAAAAAACATCGGTTTATTTCTAATTTTGGCAAAAATTGCATATTTCGAGTAGTCCCTAGGTAACCTATTGTAGCGCCTATATTTGTTAAATTAACTCTCTCTCTCTCTCTAATGTAATATTGTCTAGAGTCTAGACACCTTCACGTAATTTAAAAAATAAGACGCATAAGTTTATATATACTCTAATTTATGTAGAAGTTTCTGAAAAATGCGTCATTTGTAAGTTATTCGCAAAAAAAACGGAATAAGTCCGATTTTTTCGAGGTAGAAAATTGGCGCAAAATTCAAAATTGTTTTTTCGCACATGTAAATAAATATATTAAAACCATTTCCAGGTTTCCACGAATTAATTAATGGCAATAAAAGTCTATTTTTCCTAGTCTAATAAGGTTTATGTTGGTTTCTCTACGATCTGTGGTCGGCTCTTGTAAATTTACGTTATGCACACGGTATGGCGCATTGCCGTGTGTCTAGATTTTTGAATTCTTATAGAGCATACAAAATAATCTAAAGATAGATAGATTGAGCGTCAATAAAATAATCTGAAAAATTTGTTGAACAAGGACTGTGTAACGACGACGAATTGCATATATGTATATATACATATAAATTATTTAAATGCTGGCCACAGAGAGACAGATATGTATGTATGTATGCATGTCGATCAAAGCCGGCCGCAACACCGACAAAAACTAGTGTACATTCACCTGCACAATTCCATGTCCCGTGTCGTCACTCCTGATGACTACCAGGCTGTCTTCTTTCTGCTCGTCGGATCTCCTCGCTCTTATAATCTTAATTCTTAACTATCTCAGGATGCAACCGTTCGGAGGGTCTAAATATGTCTTTGATATATTTTAGTTAGTAAAGGACATTGTCCATTTTATTAAGGGATTTGTTCCAAACGTTACTCACCATTAAATTCTATTTCAATGTGTTTCTACAGTACTCTCTGATGCAGAGTTGCCAGAAAATTTTTAATCAAGTCGCTCCATCTGTGATTATAAGTCGCAAAATACTCTTAATAGTCGCCCAACTGTAAATTTGAAAATATTCTATTGGTACACTTGAATTTGTCGCATAATCTGAAATATATATTTTTTTAAAGTGAGTGTTTTAGAACTAAAAATAGTGTTTTAATGTAATTTTGTAAGGTAACTCCAGAATCAATGCGGTATTCAAGAAAATAAATTTAATTACTATTGCCAACAGATATTTCTAATTTTGTAGTTTTAGATCGTTGCTAATGTTAAGAAATGAAAAGAGCCTAATTTGTGATTTGTCATCCAAATTTAAATTAAGGAGGGATTGCAGAAAATAATTTGCTGATACCTATAGCTTTAAGGAAACATTTTCAGATTTTTCCCCTGCATGTTCCACTATAACTTTAAAGCTCCAAATTGAATTTCAATAAAATTTAAGGGATAAGGTACTTTATATATGTTTTCGTTCGCTCACGTTTCCTTTAAGGCATTCAATGCCGCGGGTAAGGACTAGTAACTAATAGAACGCAATAATAGTCTGTTACATTCCGGTTTCGAATGAAAACAAAGACGAAAAAATATGTGTCAAGAGATTTCAAAATTTTTATTGCTTATAAACAAAAAAAAAAACCGGGTCGCAGTGCCAAAACCCTGCCGACAATATAGTGTATTTGCTAATACAGGCTGTGTGGCTGTATTATATGAATTTAAATTCGTTTTTGGGAAAAATAAAAAATTTAACCCCTTAATATACCCCTTAAAATATTTTTTTTTCTTAATTGCAATATTATTAACAATCTAACGAGTGTACCGAATTAAATACACCGTTCAGTAAATAAGTCACTATCTACAAATTAGTGTTTTCATAAAATTTGTAAATCCGGTTCTGTCTGGCCGATTTTATTAAAATTTTAGGGACACTTTTTACTTACTACCAGAGGGTTAAATTTCAATTCTGAAACCATTCGGAGAATTTTTTCGGTATTTTGGGGCCCAAAAACATTTTTCAACCCCTAAAAACTACCCTTAAAATAGGCATCTTGCGGTGATGGATTTCAACACGTGGGCCAAATTTAGTTGAAATCAATTAACTCTTTCGAAAGTTATTGCCCGCACGTATATATATATATATATATATATATATATATAAATATATATATATATATACATATATATAAACATTTTTAAAAATGGCGCCAAAGTGTTTAGGAGGTTATGAAACGTCGAGAAATTTTGGTCCGACCCCTAGGACCCGCCATCCGACCGACGCCAATAGTGTATGTTGCCATATGGCAAATACACTAATAACGCTATTTATATTTTTTTATCAAAATTAGCCTAATGCAGATTTTGACGGTGTTTATAAATGATAACGATCTGGTTATTTATCAGGCGTAATAATAAAATTAATGCAATTTCCATAAAACATTTTATTACAGATTTGCTTAAAACAAATTATACAGATAAAAGAATGAAACGCACTGAACATTTGTAGATATTTATACAAATAAATCATAATGCACATATTTGTAAAACAGATAAATATTTAAAAAGCTACCGCGAACTTTTATAATATGTAAACAGAACACTAAACAGAACGATCTTAGAACGTACGTGAATCAGCGAAACCATAGAGCAGAACATAACAAACCGTGTGTTAGATGTTTATCATAAAATTGTCTTTAAAAGACCGACTTCTTAAGAACTTATATTCTATTACATAATTTAATTTTCTGACATTTAATAGTTATATATACATATTATTTGTATTCTGTAGTAATATACATATACGCATGTATATTATTATTAAAATTGTAAGAATTACATTTGAAATAACCACTGTAGTTAAAAAACACAAAACTAATAAAAGGTAATATGTATTTCTGAAATGTTACTCTAATCTTTCTTAAACAATAAAAAATAGTAATATCTATAATAATCTTAATTAATCTATTCAAACACTTTTTTGAGTAAGAACAGTTGAACGTATCATAATTTTACTTTTGATATTTTGTAAATTCTGAATTTAAATTATATCTAGTCTTAAATACACATTCAAAATTCATTTTGAACATTTACACCTACATGTGCTTTCAATACTAATTATATAAAAAAATTCTATATCAAAAAAGCTTGAGTTTGAATTTTTTGTATGGCATATTATTTATATTAGTAAAAAAATACATGTGTAAAAATATTTTCCGATTTTTTCGTTTCTTTTTATATGTTATTCCATTGAGATTTTTCTAGCTCCGTTCACAATCGCATATCAACGGCACACCATCGATTCCTTGTCAGTTTTATGCTTTTGAACTTTTAGATATGTTTTCCGCTTATGCATGCTTTTATTTCTTACTAAGACAATTTGAAATAGAAAACAAAAAACACTCTCGGAAAATACATATTCGTATTTTCCAATTTCTTTTTATATAATAAAATATGTGTTTGTATTACAGAACATAATAATATAGGTGATCTGGAAATCTCTTTCTGTTTTTAAAACTCAGTGGATTAGTAATTCGTATTTCAAGTTGGTTGTTTCAGGATTTCTAAACGTTTAGAAATTTGACGTCTGCTTATCTGAAGTAAAATAAAAGTAATAGTATAAAAATAATGTATTTATTCTACTTCAAAAAATAAGTCAGAATATTTTTAAAAAGGATAAAATAACGTTTTCCTTCGTGTTACAACCACCTTTCCTAACCTCCATTAAATTAGATGTCAGCGAAATCATTTCTCATTATAGTGCTAATACATTGAATATAGGTTAGGAAAATTGACCGCAAAATTAAGAAAAATATTATATCGTCTTTTTTGAAGATATTTTGACTCTATTGAAGTGTATTTTATTTTTTAAAATTATTTGTATTTTGTATTTTTCAATATCTTCGTATTTTATTTTACTGCGTGTCACTTGGAGTATTAATTTCAATGAAAAGAGTAAACGTCTAGTTTACTCTTTTTACGCGGCCCGTTTATAAAAGCTCGTATCGTTCAATTCCATGCAAAATTGAATATCTCAGGTAGATTGCCAATTTTATAGGTTTTACTGTATTTTTTTTTATTATTCTGATTTATAAGATGCATATTAAAATACCTTTCAAAATATAAATAATATAAATCTCCATAATTTATGTACTTTTCATAATAATTTTAATGTTGTAAAAGTGGAGAGTTTATTTTGAATGACTTTAAATTTTAAGTACACTTTAATGGTGATACCAATTATGCTAAATACTAGTAAATAATTTAGTTAAGCTAACGCGTAACAAATGAGTTTAATTGAAATAACACTATTCTACATAAATTTATTTAAAGAGGAGTAATTGGTAATTACTTACGTTTATTTAGTTTAATTCTGACATATTTTTTTGCTATTAACATTACAATTATTATACTTTCTATGCCGCCACTGCAATATCATAAATTATAAGAAATAAACATAAATCATTTAAAATAAAACTATAGAGTTCACGTTTATTACTAGTTATTATAAATTGCATGGAATTCGACTCCTGCAGAAGTAACGGCAAAATGCAATATCCCGTACATGGCTTATAGATGACGATCAATGACATGTTCCGTAAATCTCTTGTCTCTTAGGATTAGAGATGTAATAAACATTCAATTTAATATTCGCTATTCGAACTTTTTTAGAAACAGTCTGCGCGCAACCTTCACGCGCGCTTGAAGTAAAACATGTAAACATGTTAGCGGCAAGGACCATTCATAGGCGAGATACCGAGAAGATTTACTTCGGTTATTTCCGACACTTGATCTGATTGTCGGACTGAAAATACTTGACGGGGTACTGTTTATTATTTTTCACATTGTACAAAAAATTTGCCAGTAAAAAGAATAAAATAATTTTAAAAGTAGTGATAGAATATATAATCTATTACAGTAACTAAATTCATATTGATACACAATTAAATATAAAAGATTTTATAGCTAGATATCTCCCTGAAATAAACTCAGAAAAATGATCAACATTAAAATAATATTATTATTTTATTTTAGAAATTGTTGCGTCCATATTTTTTTAAACATACACAATTAAGTTAGCAGGAAAGTGGACAAATAATTGGTTTATTGATTAACATCTATTTGTCCACTTTCCTGCTAACTTAATTGTGTATGATTCAAATAATATGTTTGTTGTCCAATCGTAACAGGAGTTTATCATTCCTGGATAAAATCGGGTAAAAACGGTTAGTTGCAAATGCATTATCATTATTGATAGATAAAACTGAAATTATTGAATTGCTATAAAATACAGTTAACGAGCAAATAAGTTATGAGATGGCCTGTGACAGTGCGTCTCCGGTATAGTTATGTCAGATTACGGTTGTCGGCTAGTTGAGCCATACCTAATTGAGTCATATTAACATCTCAACTCGATCATTGATTGCTGTTGTTAATCACATCACATGCAACATATTTACATTATAGATGATACGGTAATACCGTATATGCATACCGTTTTATCAGGAATTGTTCAGGGGCTTGTCATATTCACCGTTTGTTGTCCATTTAACTGTTCATTCAGCATCTATTTAATATACTTAATTGGTAAGATTTAACTGTAGATTAATTACGCCTATTTAAAAATTCTTGGTATTCAATTCCTGAACAAGTATATTTTTCCGACAAAATATCTAAAAAACCCGGGTCGCAGTGCCAAAACCCTGCCGACAATATAGTGTATTTGCTATACAGGCAGTGTGACTTTATTATGCGAGCTTAAGTTGGTTTTTGGGCAAAATAAAAAATTTTACTCCTTAATACACCCCTTAAAATAACATTTTTTTTTCTTAATTGCAATATTATTATCAATCGAACCTATATACCAAATTATATACACCTTTCAGTAAAAAATTCCCTATCTGCAAAATAGTGTTTTCACAAAATTTGTAAATCCGGTCCTGTCGGGCCGATTTTATTAAAATTTTAAGGACACATTTTAATTACTTCTAGAGGGTTAAATTTCAATTTTGAAACGATTCGGAGAATTTTTTTGGTGTTTTGGGGCCCAAAAACAATTTTCAACCCCTAAAAACTACCCTTAAAATGACCCGATTAGGCCCATTTTAAATAGGCTTCTTGCGGTGATGGATTTCAACGCGTGGGCCAAATTTAGTTGAAATCAATTAACTCTTTCGAAAGTTATTGCCCGCACACATATATATATATATATATATATATACGTATATATATATATATATATATATATATATATTATATATATATATAAATATATATATACATATATATATAAACATTTTTAAAAATGGTGCCAAAGTGTTTAGGAGGTTATGAAACGCCGAGAAATTTTGGTCCGACCCCTAGGTCCCGCCATCCGACCGACGCCAATAGTGTATGTTGCCATATGGCAAATACACTAAAAAACACAGATCCTAATGCCAAGCCCTGTCGACTATTAGTGTATTTGATAATAAAACAGTATTAACATTTTTTTTAAAATTGGTGGTTTCGGATTCAAAATTGTTCGATTGCGTGCATTTTAAATATTTTGACAGCGAAATAATCAAGTGCAATATACTTCTTATATATATCACATTGCTAGTGGTGGGTCGTTGAGGATTTTAGCAACGAAACTGTGCCACGTCAACCAGTTGAAATATCAGTTGATTTCGTTAACTAGTTTACATTAACTACAAATGACACTAGGCAGAATTAAGTTGCTAACACATCAGATGATGGTTCGTGTGTCGGTTTCATTTCGTTCGTTGAGTTTCGCTACCGATAGACGAAGTACTTAAATTCATTGACTAACGATTAACAATTTATGTAATTAGTTCGTTGAATCAACGCCCGCCTTTACACTTTACTGTATCTCTTTTTCGCTTACTGTTCATCCTTCTTATATCGGTGTGATAATAGGTGTGGTTGGTGTATTAGTGCAGTGTAGATAACTCAATGAAATTTACACTGAAAAGTGTACGTTAGGTATACAGCACGGACAACATCAAGACGATATGAGAATTCTTCCCAAACACGTTGAAGCATATCAAGATCAATTGAATTGATCATTGTTATTATTCGATGTTTTAAGTTATTCAGGTCAGTTGGTAATGGCAGAACAAAGACTTTATCTTTAACAAACCCCCAGAGAAAAAAATCGCAAACTGTGAGGTTAGGAGATCTAAGAGTGAACTGAAGTTTTCGTTGTTCTCCATAATTTGGAACATCTGGTTGCAAAATTTCATGCGCCGTGGGTAGTCACCTGAAACTGAGAAACCTAATCTTTCAAACAGCCACTTCCTCATTCTGATTCATACATTTACTTACAAAATATTTGATCATGAAATCGGTCACTGTGTAACAAACGCAATCATGTTGAAAGTGTCAACATTTTTTTAACACACTTGTTTTACTTGTATAGCCTATTTATTCGGGTAGAAGGAAGCTTTTAAACAATCAAAATCGTTCAATTATTTCTGAGATAACCCGCGACAAATAAATATGCAAACTTGTCGTATTTTTAATATTATTATAGATTAGCCGCTAGGTGGTCCTTATCATAATGAAATTATTCGAATATTATCACATCCAGTGCAGTGCCTCAGCATACAGAGATTCCGAACGGGCATAGCAGTTCGTGTCATAATTCATGTTTCCAATATAGCCTTATAGGTAGTTATTATATTATTAATTACCACACAATTAATTACCACATCGAAGTCAAGCGTGCGTGTGTGTGTGAAATGTAGCTGAAAAGCCGACCTTAGCACAGCGTGGACACCACAAGCTTACCTGACAGATCAGAGACTCGTCACCAATGCGAAGGGCAGGGCTGTTCAATCACCTATCAATAATATAATCAATTGTTTGTACAATTTTTTTGTAGTGCGTAAAATTTATTTAATTGCTTTGGAAAATTATCTATATTTTTGTATCTTTCTGACGTTTTGGTCACTAAATATATATTTATCTAACTATCTATGCATTGAAAACCTTTTTCAAGTGACATTTCTTTAGCAACGTGTCCGTTTGAAATTTTTTCTAACGTTAAGGTAGTTGTCGTGGTTAAGGCACACCGTCAGAAAATTCTTAATTTTTGTATACTTATTAAGAACATGCTAATACAATTACCCTGAAAATTTGAAGTCGATCGACCGTATATAATCCGAGATAAATTCAATTAAAAATTGGATAATTAACATTGATTGTATACGATATCTGTAGTTCTGAACCAGTTTCTTATTTATAAAAAAAGAACTAACTGTCAGAAACTTTCCGAAAACTGACAGTCTTTCAATGCATTTGTTATGAGTTTAAAAAAAATAAGAAACATTTTTTGACCGTCTAATTATTTATAAATAAAAGGAGAATTTTAAGTGTGAATCAATAAAATACTATCTTTTATTAAATTTTTAATTATAATGCATGTCTATTAAACACCTTGAATTAATATTTTTTTTAAATTTCGCTCAGTACTACGTAATTAAAGACGAATTAGCAGTATATCTACAAGCGAACCGGAATAAAAATATTCAATTTTTCGTAGTAAACACAATGACCACAGTATTCAGAACCAGTCGTTTTAAAAAACAGTTTTACTTTTTTTAATATCGAAATCTAGAGGTTCTATAGGTAACCCAGCCCTATCAGTAGGCAGGTAGCGTTGATGCGATTGTGAGGACGTTTTTGCGCGGCGTCTAGCTAGTCAACTGTTAGTTGTCATCAATCAATCACAGGGAATTCAACACGAGACCGCTTTTTGTCAAACAATCATACTGAGACAGAAAGTTAGTTTTGAATCGAGTTCAAACGGGCGTTACTAAATTCCACTTTTTTTAAATCTTTAGATTTTTTGTTGATAAAAATTTGGTATCGATAATAAATGAAACGAGTACCGCTAGGTAATAATTAATTATTCTTTATTTAGCCCACGACTTTGTGTAAAAAAAATGTTATAACTACAATTAAAATTTTTAATAAAACATAATCTGAAAGTTGATCAGATAATATTCAAGTAAAAGAATATTCTTATTGTTAAAAAACTTTTGTCGCTTGTATGTTTGAAACAAAGCGTCTTTCCGAAAAACATCAAAAGACAAAACATTCTTAAAATATCCTGGGGAATAATTCCTTGATTCTTGAAGTTTTTGACGTATATGTTTCGTAAACCATTTTGTATAATTTTACGCCTTTTTCCAATTAGTTATATTTTTAATTTATCGATCAGTTTCATTTATTGTATTATTGAAATAACCATTTTCAATAATACATTCAGAAGCCTATTGTTTACGTTTGCACCTATAATAAATTTATCAGTGGTCATTGATCAGTAATCACTGATCAGTAACCACTAACCATCTGTATAACTCCGGGCAATAACAATCAGAATGCGCCGGCCATGTGGGTTTGCCTTACTTGTTTATATGCGGGCATTAAGGCTGTCGGAACGCTCTGAATTTAAGCCAAAAATAGAGCTTTGGCTGTCAACTGATTGTAGACTTATTCGTCAACATTCTGCAAAAATTCTTTCTCTGTAAGGAAGATAAAGGACAAATCTAAGTCTCTAATGGACTACTTTTGTAATTTATGTACGATTTACCAGAAAAAAGTTGGCATTAATTGTACTAAAAAAACACACGTTTTCAATGTCACACTATGACCTTATTCGTACTTATTTCACAAAACTCTTCCATCATAAACCTACAGTAACTCTTCCTTTTTCGGAAAAGTTTTTTAAATCTTCAAAATATTTCCAAAAATTAGAGTAATCAATTGACAGCGGCACCCTTGCAATAACATTTTTTAGCCTCGTAGTTGGCACCAGCCAAAAATTGAAACGTGCGGATGATTTAAGCGAGACAGAGCTAAAGAAGGTCACACCCACAATATGTCTTTTGCCTACCTCGCCCCTTACCGCTGGGTCTCAGAACAAACAAAATTCAGAGCGTTCCGACAGCCTTAATAGTTCTTACAATGAATAATACAATTTATTCGTTATTGCTTATGCGAAAATATGACAGTCTAAAAATTTGAATATTCTAACAGGGTTGTTATTGTTAAAAATCTCAATTTTGGTTTCCTGGTTTTAGCTTTGAAGGTTGTTTCATCTTCATTTGTCCATTTTCTAAGATGTCGATTGTCTATAATTTAAAATATCTCTGTTCAAAGTTTAGAGTCATATTGAGAACAAACAGAACTCGAAACATAACTTTGAAGGTTGTTTCACCTTTATTTGTCCATTTTCTGACATATCGATTGTCTATAATCTAAAATCTTTCTCTTCAAAGTTTAGAATCTTGTTAAGAGAAAACAGAACATGAAACATTGACCACATTGATAAAGGTAACTCGTCGAGTGCGAATCAAAGAGTTTCGGGTTCGATTCTGGGCAGTGACATTTGAATTTTTTCTTAAATATAGTCTTGTGGCAGTCATGCCAGCATAGTTGTCTGATATTTTATTATTCACTAATTAAAATGAATAAGTTAGTGGAGTATAGTTTCAATTTCATCGTTTTCTAATGTAAATTATTCAAATCTTGTATTTGACATTTATCCGACATACAAAAACGTGTAGGGCTTAGTCACATAAGTTCACGGGGAAGTGAAACTTGTTTAGAGCTATGAGCTCGTTTCACTGATGCGTTATTTAGTTTCTCCTATATTTCCCTGGCGTTGAAACATTTTGCTTTTAACGTTACAGACAATGTCGCTAAAGAAGTTTTACTTCAAAAATAGTATAAAATTTTGAATTTCTTTGTGTATAATTTAGTAAAACACTAGGGTCATTCACAGTTTGATAAATTTGAGTATACCCACGTTCAATGATTGCAAAAGTGATGACACAACTTTAAAACGATTACGCATTAAACTGTTGAATATCCTTCTTAAATTCTTCTTTGTACTGGGGTGTCCAAAAATTCTCTAGAATTAAGCGGACATTATAGGTCATTCAATTTTAAAATTAAAAAAGCCCGGGTCGCAGTGCAAAAACCCTGCCGACAATATAGTATATTTGCTTGTATAGGGCCGTGTGGTTTTATACTTTTATTATGTGAAATTAAGTTTGTTTTTGGGCAAAATAAAAAATTTAACCCATAATACACCCCTTAAATTAACATTTTTTTTTAATTGTAATATTATTATCAATCTAACGTCTACACCGAATTAAATACACCCTTCAATAAATAAGTCACTATCTGCAAACTAGTGTTTTCATAAAATTTGTAAATCCGGTCCTGTCGGGCCGATTTTATTAAAATTGTGGGGACACTTTTTAATCACTACCAAAGGGTTAAATTTCAATTTTGAAACGATTCGAAGAATTTTTTCGGTATTTTGGGGCCCAAAAACAGTTTTCAACCCCTAAAAACTACCCTTAAAATAGCCCGATTAGGCCCATTTTAAATAGGCTTCTTGCGGTGATGGATTTCAATACGTGGCCCAAATTTCGTTGAAATCAATTAACTCTTTCGAAAGTTATTGCCCGCACACACACACACACATATATATATATATATATATATATATATATATATATATATATATAAACATTTTTAAAAATGGTGCCAAAGTGTTTAGGAGGTTATGAAACGTCGAGAAATTTTGGTCCGACCCCTAGGTCCCGCCATCCGACCGACGCCAATAGTGTATGTTGCCATAGGGCAAATACACTAACAATATGGTACAATTTAATTAGATTTACTTTAGACATAGCAAGATTCTAAATCGGATCTGTTATTATCTGCAATTTTATAACCTATAGCGTTCCAGGAATTAACTTACTCTGTGTGTTTTGCTGGAAGTTATGCCATATGTTAGTTACGTACATATATTATTTATCTAGTATGTAGTATATGCCCAGACTGCACAGCAACTTGCAAGTATGGTTACTTTTCTTTTTGTTGTTTGGTATAATGTGAACTGTAAAGTTAGTTTTCGTTACCATATTTCTGTCGACATACTGCGTTTTATCCAAAAGTTTTCAGAGTATAACTAAACTAATTTTTCTGTATTGGATATTATAATTCATCTTGCTAACCCTATAACCAAATACAGTCAAAACTTTCTACAACAAAACTCAAGAATTTGGTTATGTGTTTGGTAATAAAGAGTTTTCTTACAAGAAATATCTTTTTTTAGACAGTGTCAACCTTATTATTTTATCTTTAAAGTTCAATTCCAGATATATGTTATTATAGAAAACAGTATCACGGGTAATTGGAATAAAAATAAATCAATTTAAACACTCATTGATTGCAACGTTTCGTCTTTATTTAATTAAGACTTTTTCAAGCTCTGAAAAAAATTTTACAAAAATTAACATACATAATGTTTAATATTTTTATTATATGTATGTTAACTTTTGTAAAAAAAATTTCAGAGCTTGAAAAAGTTAATTAAATGAAGACGAAACGTTGCAATCAATGAGTGTTTAAATTGATTTATTTTTATTCCAATTACCCGTGATACTGTTTTCTTATTATTTTACTTAGAAAACTTATTTTTCAGTAGAATTAACGTAAAACTGTCAAATATTCGGAATGGTGTTCTGTCACCTTGAATCAAAATTTATAAAATTTAGTCGGTAGCCCCTCAAGAAAGGACAATTAGCATGAATTAAAAATACGATTGGTACCGTATAATAAAATTTTAGGCGGGAGGGAGAGGGGTTAGACCCCTCTTCATGAGGATTTAAGATGTAAACAGAGCAGTAAAATTTGAATTAAGTATGAATTATATTAGAATGGACAGATCTAGATAATAATTCGACTCTACTTACCTTGTTACGGAAAAATACATCACTGTAAACCGACTTAGAAATAATTAATTTAATTATATTATAAAACTTAATGAATTATGGATCACAGAAATGATTTATATACAGGATGTTTAGAAACGTTTTTATATAGAGTTCTCAAGTTTTATTAATTAATAACTAGTTCGTCAATATTCAATTGTTTTTATAATTAATAGCATTTTTTTTTCATTCATTGATTCTGTGAGGTAAACTACAAAATTAAATTTATGTTCTTATTTTGAAAATATTATATGAATAACAAAACATACTTTTAAATAAGCAAACAGGATGTAGGTACTACCAC
Organism: Venustoraphidia nigricollis; assembly: GCA_034508555.1. Taxonomy (NCBI): domain Eukaryota; kingdom Metazoa; phylum Arthropoda; class Insecta; order Raphidioptera; family Raphidiidae; genus Venustoraphidia; species Venustoraphidia nigricollis. The sequence goes on from JAVRKA010000013.1 coordinate 5,989,396, forward strand.
AGACTGTTTGACGTGTGTTTTGCAGTCATCCATGTAAAAAGTACATTTATTTACAAATAATTCACTGAATTATTTTATCAACGAATATAAAAAAAACATGTGTATAAATTTAACCGACGACAAGGAAATTATCCAGAACTCCTAGATAAAATCTTCTAAATTGTTTTAGTAAATATTTTAAACTGTTTTAAATTGTGTGTTCAAGATTATTATCAGCGCGAGAATGACAAATTTATTTTGTTTTGTTGGCAGCGCTTTATAAATATGTTGTTAACAAGTGCTTGATACTATAAAGTATAAATATAAATTATTGCACACAAAAAAGTCTGTTAGACGTAAGGCCTCCAATATCGAATCATTCTTAATTTCAAAACTGATTTAGATATCGATAAAAATGTATAAAAACACTACAAGTAGAAAATCGCCATATGCTTTGCACATTGATATTAGAAAACGTTAAATGAAACTTCGAATTAAAAATTTGCAAAAAAAAAGTATTATCGTGGCCGATGTGAAACATACAAATTTGTTAACCGACTTCAAAAAAAAAAGAGGAGGTTCTCAATTCGTCGGAATCTTTATTTTTTTTAATTTTTTTTAATTTTTTATGTATGTTCCCCGATTACTCGAAGACGCCTGAACCTATTTGGAAAATTCTTTTTTTGTTTCAAAGGGTATACATCCCAGGTAGTCCCATATAGTTTTTATTAAAATCGGTTCATCCGTTTTTAAATGACGTCAAAAAAACATATTTTTTAATGTATGCTACCTCATATCTCCAACATTTGTAAAGCGATTATGATGATTCTTTTTTTATTTAATAGGGCACATATTTCAGGGTGATCCCACATAAATTTTACTTAAGTCGGTTCAGTAGTTTTTAAAAATGTGCGAAATCAAATCCACCACTAAAAAGTAAATAATAAAAAAACTTAAAAAAAAAATACTAACCTCCTTGAAAAAAATCACTAAAAAGATGAAAATAATGAAATTTTGAGGTCGGAGCTAATTTCATTACAAAAAAAATCACATGAAATTTTGAGGTCGGCGCCTATTTAATAAAAGAAGATATGTAATTAAAAGTTTTTGTAATGAAATTAGCTCCGACCTCAAAATTTCATTATTTCCATCTTTTTAGTGATTTTTTTTATATTAAAATTTTCTTGCTATTAGATGTTCCACACCAACAAGTAAAAAAAATCAATATTATCGACCAGTAATAATTAAATGCACTTCAAACATTAAACTTCAAAAACGTATGTTTTTCGAATACAATGAAAAGCATTTATTCTGAAGACACCAAACAAATAATTATTTCCAGACCAATGCATGTTTTAAAAATGTCTTGTCATACAATCAATAATTAAAGTTTTTATATTAATTTTGTGTAGTTGATTAAAGTGAATTAATTGTGTTTATATTGTTAAGACTTGTTTATAATTTAGGCTTATTAATTTACACACAATAAAGACATATATTAATTAACGTAATGGCGATTCACATTCGAGAAGAGGGCAGAGTAAAGTAAGAATTTTATGAAACATAAATTAGTGGCGCCAACAAAATATATAGTTCAGCTAGTTAAGCAATAACAGTAAGAATAACAGACAGTTTAAAATTCATTCATTAAATATTGAAAAGTATCTGTTTCGTATATTTTATTGTGATATTGAAACTATCGTGTTTAACTTTTTAGTATAAATATATTTTTGGGCATTAATGATATGAAGAACAACGCTGACAATGCGCGACTGATAATAAACTATAATTTCATTAATGCAATTTTAAGGAAAATTTCTTTACTGACACTGGAATTTTTTTGCTTTCCCATAATTGCGAAGTACATAGAACTTGCCTATAATAATAATAATGCGTTTAACGTCCGTTTCTCGACTTTATGTCATAACAGACGCCATTCGCACCATTACTATTTTCCATCTACCACACTTCCCGTTATTTTTCTACATTTTTTTTTAAAACTTCAACTTATGTAATAGCAATGGGCGAATGAAGGAATTATAGGAAATTAGGATAAGGTAGGCAATTTTTGAACTAGGAGTTTGATAGGTAATCGGCCATGGCCTCAAATAAGGAACCATCTCGATATTTATCTGGAATTAATTGAGGGAAACCATGGAAAACCTCAATCAAGATGGCCGGTACAGGAATTACCGTGTCTCGGCGAGAGGCAGTAGGAAAAAGTCCCAGCCACATCTGCCCCCGCCGGGATTCGAACCCGGTACCTCCCGAATGCTGGTCTAGTGCTGTCACCACTACTCTACATAGCTCGGTAGAACTTGCCTATATAGACGATATTTATAGAGAAAATTTTGTGATCATTAAAAAAAAGATTATTTGTTTTTATTAAATTTACGTTTTCAAGTTCTTTGAGCTATAGGTGATTATTAGAACAATGTATTGTATCTGATTTTGCTCAAATTTTGCATGCACAATGCGGCTACACTTCGAAACGAAGTTACTCCATTCGTCGGGTTGACTTGATGAATCTCTTGGTAGGGACGCAAATATTCGATAACCAAGGATTAACGTCTGAGGTAGCAATATAGTAGGATATTTCAAGTGAAAATAGTCGAACTATTCGATTATTATATCATCTCGAGATATCTGCAGAGGTTATTCAAAACCATTCGAATGATTTTTATACCAAGTCATAGCTTATAATGCATTCTACCCAGTAATAAATTATTATACTACGCTTTTTCTTCACTCTTTGAAACACTGCACTACTTACGTCTTTTATCTGCTTCTGTTCTATGAAGCACTGCATGCCGGTGACTCCCTTAAGTCTCATAATCGAAAACAAGAGCTTAATTCATTCATTATAAAAAAATCGAATGCAGAACAGATCGAGTGAATTTAAATTTATTTATTTGAATCCGCTTACTTACATTTTTATCTGTGTCTGTTCTATGAAGCATTGTATGCACGTGCCTCTATTAAGACTGACAATCGAAACTGAGAGCCAATCTATTCGAGAGTTGAAACATTCATTCATTCACGCATAGTACCAATACACCTACTATTCTGATATACCAAGCGAAGAAATCATTTCGAATGAGTCGTTTGATTACAAAATCTATTCGAATAGCAACCTTTCGATTATTAAAATAATTCGATTATTCCCAAGCCTCATCAGGGGCGTAGATACCGTAGTATCTGCCGTATCAATTATACGGGGCCCCCAACGTGCGTTGCAAAAATTAATAAAAACTTCCCAATTTTTTTTTATTTCAGAAATGACAAAAGTCAAAAAAAGCAATTTTTTTTTCCGCGTAAAGGATGCGTTCAAAAGTTGGCAACACCCTACATCGGTTATCGCGGGCTGCGTGATTTCCCTGTTTAAGTCATTTACTTCAACGGGGGAAGGGCCCCCAAACAAATTTTTATACGGGGCCCCGCCAAGGCACGCTACGCTTCTGTCAAACATGAATCTTCTTAGAAAGCATACTCTCTTAGTATCAATGTAAAACGGTATGACTAATTTCTCTTAGAAAATGCAGGGAGTAGGTACTGATGTATTGCTATCAGACCGTTTATTTTAAGGTACTTTTGGACGTCTCACACATTTTTGAACTTGCGTAAATGGCTCATCAATTCCTTTATTGAATAATACATACCAATCTTTTGTTGTGCAATTGAGAATCAAGATCCATCCATTCTTAGTTATACAGGAATGGTGTCTTCATGTATGTTTGTTCTATAATATTCGATGCATGAGACTAACATTAGTTAGGTTATATACAAATGCGTGGCGCGGCGATCGCTCAGGCGTGACGCATAATTAATGTTGCGCATAAACAATGTCCGGGGATCATGAGCATTGAGCGTTGAGCGCCGCACGCAGCACTGCAGAGGGTCGCTTATCTCAACACTACTATATTTGACAGAACTTACTACAGATATACATATGTATAAGATTAAGAACTTACTGTTATTCATACATATATGTATTTATGCAGGGAATACTTTCCCAGTTCTTCTCATTATGAAATCATTTATGCGCCACTAACTTGTGAATATTAGTTCTTTGTTTCATTTTAGTTATATATTGACAGCTAACGTCCAGTGCCGAATTAGCCACGTAGCAAGAGTAGCAAATGCTACGAGGCCCGCGCTCCAACGCCTGTCTGACCGTAATAAAAAAATATTATTTTAGATAGAAGCGTAAAATATCTTGCATGCCTTAAACGCGAAGCGCTTAGGCTATGCCTGACTTCCACTTGAAAATCTAAAACTCGATTTCGTCACGTTAAATCGTAAAAATAAGTAGGTATTTTACGAACTTTTTAACGTAAATGTTCTAATGTGTAATTATAATCGATATGTTTAGACTAGCATCTATACCACATTTCTACCCTTCAAGCGGCCAGATTATTATTTTTTATATAGGTATACATTTATTTTGCGAGTTTACGTAGCCGAGATTGTACTTTTTTAATCGAATTTAATATAATATCGATTATAAGTATTTCGAGAAAACAGGCGAACTATTTAAATTAACTCAGTCACGATCCAATCTACTGTGGTTGGTTGATTTATTATAAAATATAGATTCATTTTATGAGTGAATTATAGCTGACATTTTTTTGAATCGACTATCGTATCGTCTTAATCATCTCACTTTGTTGAATATAGAGCATGATTTGCTTAAAGAAGTCGATATTGAAAGTGTTATCTCTAAATTTGCCCATATTAAATCCAGAAAAGTTTATTTGTAACAGTTTTGTTTTATTTAATACCCTAAACTTGAGAACCTAAAGCAAACCAAGGGCCCCTTGACAGAATTTGCTACAGGCCCCGCGCTGGCTTAATCCGGCACTGCTAACGTCGTAAGTGCGCAATAGCAGATGGGGCCATCACGTATTTTTTATAGCATCATCAAAACAGTGTAAAAGATTAATACTTTAGGAATAAATGGGATGAGACAAGATATTTTTTTTTAAACAAAAAATAACCAAATATTTTTTTCAAAATAACATTGTTTTCTATGGGTCACTGTCTTAGCATTTGTTCATAACCTGTTTGATCCCCTACTGCCCAAAATTATCCGAATAATTTATTCTTATCTAAACCACATGATTGGGTCGTGACAAGCTTTAACTACGCCAAATTTCAAGTCTCTAACTTATACCAGTTAGCTCTGGACGGTCGGACAAATACCGGCAAGTATTCCGTCAATTTTGGTACGGAACTTAACAATAACGTACTTAATAAATGTGACGTAATCTGTCAAACCAACGAACGTCTAGTCGCATGAGCTTATGTTTAACCGTAGTGACGTCATAATAACGTTAGATGTACCTTGAATTAAATTACGTCAAAGCAGATGTTAAAAGTTACTGCTTGAAATAATCATTTAACAGATAATTGTGATTTGTTTGTCTTAATTCTTCCCATGTATAGTTAACTGTGTCCTTAGACAAGAATATCTGGGTTAAATTAGGAACGAGAATTTCAATTAAGCGAGTTCATGGGATTATATTTCGAGACAAAAATTATAAAAACATATTTTTACTATTAGAATTTTTCCCCCGGATTGGTCCAGTGTTTCTATTATTGTAGATAATATTCAATTCTGCGATATTTAGTTTTAATCCTGAAGTAGTTCAAAGCCTTAACCAGGGAACCGGTTTTAAAAACCTCCAACAAGGATTTCTTTGAGATGGAATTTAAAGAATAAGCGTTGAATAAAATGAACTTAAAAAAGAACTAACGTAATTATAAGTTTGTATTTGTTATCACTGAATAAAGAAATTATTTATCATAAAAATAACGTTTTTCCATTAATCGACCCGTGTTTTCTCAATTTCCTAACGTCGTCGTTTTAATGGACTTTCACTATAATATATCTAGTTTAATATTTTTCCTGATTTATTTATACAAAAAAATATTCGATAAGGCGGCATGTACTTAAAACTTTACGTCTAATTGTTTATATTTTACAAATCTAGATCATTAATATAAATTTGAGACATAAATAATATCTTTAATTTACAAATTATGTTAAAATATTAAAAACTAATTAATTATAATAGAAATAAATGAACCAACTATATTTTTATTATTTTAAAAGAAAACGACTATAGAATTTGTATATGTAAATACGGCACAGCTTTTTAAAATTTTGAACAGATTATTTCTTTATCGTCTTGCTTTAAAATATACTGAAGAGCCAATATTTTTCATGCCTCCTGTATTCCAAATATTAAGCAACACTGTGTGTAGTACTAATAAAGTTCACGATTGTTGCGTATATAATATTTTTTTAAATGAAGATAATTATATACTTTTTTATGCATGAACAGCAATAAAAATATACTAATTCATTATTCGGCATTTAAATTTTCTCTGCCTATTTATTATTTATTAGAAAACTGACCAGACATTTGGCTTTTGCTAATTTATTATAAGAAAAAATAAATGAGAATGATATCGTAGGCAAATCAGTTTATTTAACAGCATTATTTATTATAGGAAGTGATTTAGAATGATTAGAAAGCACGGAGCTGAGAGAAGGTATTTCACGGATCCAATTATAATATAAGGAGAGGAGACTTTGTACCTGCGGTTCTAAAACTGGAGTCGAAAATTATTTCGTCTTAAATCTAGAAGTTCTGGACGTACAATATTTTTAAGATCATCAAATAAATACATCGGAAAAGTTGTGAATCATATTCGTTATTTCCGAGTTTTTCTTTGCAAATTAACTTGATTAAAGTATATTTATTTGTGCATCTGTTTGTCTGTCAATTTTGTAAAATTTTGAATATCGCCTAAAAGCAAGCACTTAACTCTTCAATTCCCATGTCCAAGTTAATAAAGATTTTTGGTTTCTTTTTAAACAAAATACCTTATATATATTTGGTTATGACAAGAAAAAATATAAATAAAAAATAAACTACCCCAATTTTCTTTTATGGGGGTGTCACCTGCAGGTGACACTGGGCGTTGTGAAATTAAGACTTTGAAGCAGACACAGATTGTTTCTTATTGTTACGGTAAGAATAAAACGTTAGAATAATGATATTTATTTATATTTAGATATATCAGTTTCTTAATAAAAATTGGGGGTTTTCATTTAAAAAACAAAAATTACCCCTCCCCCTGCCGAGGGGTGGTGGGAGGGGGTTGGTATTACGTGTAAATTATTTCCCCCTCAAAACCCAACAACTTTTACCTAAAACTTTTTTTGGTTCAACCGGTGTATCAACAAAAAAATCCATTCAAAGTTTTGAAAAAAACACCCGGTATGTAGTATATATGCAGCCTGGTTACATATAACCCGTATCGGTTTGACTTGCTCTGCTGTGAAAGTGCAAGAAGTTTTCCTTCAAAAAATGAACAAACGAATTTTTTTTTAATTTCAATTTGTTGTTTTGACACTGCTGTCACGGTGTACAGAGTGCAACTATCGATACAGTGACTATATTCTACCAGGTTAATCGCCACCGTGTATTTAAATATCAGATATAAATATTATTATAAGTTTAATATGCCTTCCTAGAGAATCAGTGAAGCGCATATTTTTAGCTTGGGATTATTGTTCTTAACGAAATTACACCATCGTGTTCAGAATATCGGTCGTTTGTTTTTGAAACTATCATTGATTTAGTGCACACCGTGAATTTATCACGAAGCGACTCTATACGAGTATTATTATCCAATAGCCTTGAACATACACCTGGAGGGAAAGAGAACGGCAGCTGGAGTAAAGTGTGAAAATTCATTAAGGTTTATTTTCTACTAATTCCTTTTATTCTTCGTTATTGAACTCCTTGAATTGCACTTATGTAACTTTGTTTCTTACTGAACAAAATTCAGCGTACGACCTTGCTAGTAACTATATATTTTTATTTAAAACACGACCTACTTTCTTTCGACAGTAAACTAGCGTCTTATATTCAATCGATTTACACTTTTTTAAAGTAAATTTCTTTAGCCGCGATGAGAGCAATTTGTTCAATAGCGTAACAAAAACGAACAGCAACGCTGCCGGGAGTGGGGGAAGTGAGCTTGGAACCGACTGGCTGGCGGGTAGATACGAATGCGTTGAGGGGAAAATGCGATCGACACGCCTCTTTCTGTTTACTTGTATCCATGATGAAGTTTCACTTCAGAATCGAAAGATTTACTTGCCTATTTAGTTTTTCTTCCTTTGAGATATTTTTTAAATACCTCAGGGAGTCAGAATCCACTGAAGTGATTTATCTCAAAATAAACTATTTTCATTTTACCGATAATGGAAGCAATCAGTAATAAAATATTAAGATGAAACAGTGCTCTTTAACAGAGAGAGAGAAGGAGAGGGAGAGGAGGGAGGTAGTAGAGCGAGAGGAGGATGGTAGATTATAGATGCTAAACAGCTGAACCATTCCTTATTCTACATTGACTGTAAAAAAAATAATAGCTGGGAGTGACAGATACAGCTCGTTTAAAATAAATATAATCTTTGTTAGCATTTTCTATGACGAACTTGCAGTAAATAAAACATCGAACTGATGTTTCGGCCTCGCCTTACCTTGCCGACCGGTAGGTTATGAGAACGGGGCATGATTTCCTATTAATCAATTTATCATATCTCTCGGCGGAACAGCGGTCATTTCTTCTTCTTCTTCATCTTCTTATAAACAGGGCATTCGCCTCGCAGCCTCATCTCTCGGTGCTGCATGGGCGGTACAGCGCTTCGGTACTCTATCGTACACTCGAAATATTACCTATTAACTAAACTAACTAACGTTCTACTTTGCAATTATTATCATATTCTCCGTTCTTATTAACTTAATACCATGAACTCTCTCAATTCATATTGTTTTGGTGCGGAACAAATATATTTGTGTGATTATTCCAGATCAGAGGTTCTCAAAACGTGACTCTCGCGATTTGAGTATACAATCTATTTTACTAAACCTGTATATTTAAAATAGTTCGTATGTATGCATGTATGTTTGAACGGATTTAACGTTAAAACTGACAAGTTTTGATGGAAGTGTTTTTTGTGATTCCAGAAGTGTTATAAGTTATGTTTTAATTCACTATTTTATCGCACAGCTAATTAATTTAATTTCTTTTTTGGCGTATTTCTATACAAATATATAAAATCATAATTACCACTGCAGTAAAAGCCTATGCTGTAATCTGTTATAAACCGTGAAACAACCAGTACCAGTCATTCGATTTCTGACTTCGCACGGCCGCCGGGTAATCTGCAAATGAACCTAGCAGGAAATTTTTTTGAGTTTAACGATTACCTAAATAAAATACGCAGGATGGTTTCAGACTGCATCTCATTATGCTATCACAACAGAGGACAGCTATAAAAAAGTTCGCGATAGCTATTTTTAATAGCCAATATACAAAATCCAAGAGAAGCCGGACTAAGCTAGTGTAGATATAATTGTACCACTAAATTGTTTTCTGATAAAATTGTTCCAAAGTAAAAATATCCCTAATAACATATAACGTAATTGTTTACAAAATCTCATCCTTTTTGTGTGAAATAAAAGGAAAAGTTTGCGTATTCATTTATTATGCACTGGATAGACAGATTTATAGGTTATAGATGCTCGACAACTGAGATCAGTAGCGTCTGTAACTAATATGGCCCGAATAAGATGTTAAACGTTCCAAATTTCTTCCCCTACTTCTGATGCCATCGACTATCCGAGACACATATGAGAGCATTAACTATTCTGGAGGTAGGTACCCAGTAACACTTTTAGTTCGTTAAAATTTCGACTCGGAGTAAAAAAATCGAAAGCAAATAAACTTACGGTTTCAAAATGATTATTCGGCTATTTTTATTTAAAATTGCGATGCCTGGATTTTTTGTCAGTTCTTTCCCAGAATTTAATAAGCATAGAAATTCAAAGATTCTGAGTACAACATACATATTAGAGTACTCTAGTATGTTAACGGAGAACTATGAATTGTAATCTTAATATTGTTATTTAGTAGAATTTAATGTGTCCCCGCCATTGTTTTCACAGATAGCAGTCCTCTATGCAAAGTCTATCCAATATCAACAAACCGCGTGCGCTCTATGGATCGAAACTAACTTTTTAACTTACTGTTCTTAGGAAATTCTTCGGCAATGTTTACTTAAAATGGGTGTGTCCGCCACTGTTTTCGCGACTAATAGTTCAACCCCTCTACACACAAAACAATACAATGTCGACAGCGCTCCTTTTGTTTCACATAATATATTTTTACGATTGCATATCTATAATATGCGAGTGCAAGGGGTAGTAGAATGGCTCGACTGCGATGCGGGAGAACGCAGGACTTGGACACTGCAAAGCCAGCTGGACAATGCCGCAACATATCTATAAAACTCTTTGTGTGTATGAGTGTTTGACCGGATTTAACTAAAAAATTATTTGACGATTTTTTTACAATTTTTTTTAATATGTTTCTTATGTTTCCAGAAGTAGAGTTGGGTAACTCAGATCTGAACCGGTTCAAAGAGCCGATTCCGACAGAAGATCCGTGAGAGCCGACTCACTTTTTTTGAGCCGACGGATCAACGGATCCGCATAACTCAGTGAAACACTTAACACGCAGAAACACATTTTACACTTACGTATCAGTTCTTGCTTTGATGCATCTGCCAGCTCAAATGACTCATACATCACATGTTTGGTTATGCATTCTTGATTCTATACAGGTCGTGATATGATTGACTGAACTAGGTAACTCAGTGGCAGACTGCCGTAACATATTCAGAAGTCGGCTCTTTTTGAACCGGTTCAGTGAGTCGGCTCACATACAGGATCCAGATGCAAAGATGCAGATCACTAAAAAGACCCGTTTTTCCCATCTCTATCCAGAAGTGATATAGGTTATGTTTTATATTTAATTAAATTACTTTTTTTGCATATACTTCTATACAAATGCCTATATAAAATCGTAACGTGTTGTTAAAGGAGACCGGTATTCTCTCTGCACCTGTGTTATCTGTTACCGGTACATATATGAAACAATCAGTTCCAAATCAATCGACTTCTAACTTTACACGACGTAAAACGTACAAGTTGCTCTTAGTCAACGACCAAACCGAAGTCGACACACAAACTTTGTAGTATTTGTTGGTTTTTCAATTAGTTATGATTTCGTTTTATGTTCAAATCGTCAACGACCCACCACTAATATAGGTATATATAGGTGCGCCTATCTTGATGTTGAATCAAGTGTAATATACGGGTATTGATCGAAGTCGACCCGTCATATAAAAATATGACCCAGAGGCCATGGGTCACCAGCTCTGCTATGTGCGACATGTTCACCGCCTGTCTCTTTGTGTAGCGCCAGGACCCCCTCCCGTGTCACAAACCGCCCCCGTGCCGCTGTCACTGTGTTATGACTATGTTGTGCTGTGTCTCTATTATAATAGTCACAATGCTTTATGCTGTACTAGAGATGGGAAAAACGGGTCTTTTTAGTGATCTGCATCTTTGCATCTGGATCCCGTATGTGAGCCGGCTCACTTAACCGGTTCAAAAAGAGCCGAGTTCTGAATATGTTACTGCAGTCTGCCACTGAGTTACCTAGTTCAGTCAATCATATCACGACCTGTATAGAATCAAGAATGCATAGCCAAACATGTGATGCATGAGTCATTTGAGCTGACAGATGCATCAAAGCAAGAACTGATACGTAAGTGTAAAATGTGCTTCTGTGTGTTAAGTGTTTCACTGAGTTTGCGGATCCGTTGATCCGTCGGCTCAAAAAAAAGTGAGTCGGCTCTCACGGATCTTCTGTCGGAGTCGGCTCTTTGAACCGGTTCAGATCTGAGTTACCCAACTCTATGCTGTACATATTATTTTAAACATAACGAGTGTCGGGTTAATAATTATTGTAATCTATATGTCAACACCAACCGAGTATTGTAGAGTAGTGGTGAGAGCACTAGACTCGCATTCGGGAGTTCCTGAGTTTGAATCTCGGCGGGTGCAGTCATTTGCCGATTTTGCACGAAAAATACCTATATTTATATGGGAGTTCTACTTAACCGGGAATATATACTGGATGTCTGTTATGTGCTCTTTGTGATATTTGCAGTATTTGAAAAATTAAAGTAGCTGTAACCGGCATTTATGCAACCGAAGCCGCGGGTAATGACTTAACTAATAATATTAATAGTCACGAAGAATATTGAAAAGCAGACAAGACATCAAAATCTAATTTTTAATTTCTATAAGCAAGACTGTGAAATTATAATATACAGGGTAATTCATAAAGTTTTCCCGGTACTTAAGAATCGTGTTAATTTTTTTCTCTTAAATTACACGGTACAACAATTTGGACTCGATGTTATAAATATGACTATAAATTATTTGCAAAGTTGTAGACATTTATAAAGAAATTTAAAATAAGACCACATACAAAACAAGTTTTACGCTATTTATCTACGTTAACTTAAGAGCGCAAGGTGGTAAATCAGTGATAATTTTAATAATAAAAACCCGGGTCGCAGTGCCAAAACCCTGCCGACAATATAGTGTATTTGCTTATACAGGCAGTGTGGCTTTATTATGCGAACTTAAGTTGGTTTTTGGGCAAAATAAAAAATTTGACTCCTTAATACACCCCTTAAAATAACTTTTTTGTTCTTAATTGCAATATTATTATCAATCGAACCTTTATAGCAAATTATATACAACTTTCAGTAAATAATTTACTATCTGCAAACTAGTGTTTTCATAAAACTTGTAAGTCCGGTCCTGTCGGGCCGATTTTATTAAAAGTTTAGGGACACTTTTTAATTATTACCAGAGGGTTAAATTTCAATTTTGAAACGATTCGGAGAATTTTTTCGGTATTTTGGGGCCCAAAAACATTTTTCAACCCCTAAAAACTACCCTTAAAATGGCCCGATTGGGCCCATTTTAAATAGGGTTCGTGCGGTGGTAGATTCCAACATGCGGGCCAAATTTAGTTAAAATCAATTAACTCTTTCGAAAGTTATTGCCCGCACACATATATATATATATATATATATATATATATATATATATATATATATATATATATATATATATATATAAATATATATATATATATATACATATATATATAAACATTTTTAAAAATGGTGCCAAAGTGTTTAGGAGGTTATGAAACGTCGAGAAAATTTGGTCCGACCCCTAGGTCCCGCCATCCGACCGATGCCAATAGTGTATGTTGCAAATACACTAATAATGCGTTTAACGTCCGTTTCTTGACTTTATGTCATAACAGACGCCATTCGCACCATTATTATTTTTCATCTATCACTTCCCGTTATTTTCTACATTTTTTACAACTTCAACTTATGTAATAGCAATGAAGGAATTATAGGAAATTAGGATAAGGTAGGTAATTTTTCAACTAGGAGTTTGATAGGTAATCGGCCATGGCCTCAAATAAGGAACCATTTCGATATTTATCTGGAATTAATTGAGGGACACCATGGAAAACCTCAATCAAGATGGCCGGTACAGGAATTACCGTTTCTCGACGAGAGGCAGTAGGAAAAAGTCCCAGCCGGGATTCGAGCCCGGTACCTCCCGAATGCGAGTCTAGTGTTGTCACCACTACTCTGCCCAGCTCGGTAAATCAGTGATAATTTTAGCACTAACATTTTTCTCTGCAATAAAATTTTCTTCAGCTAAGTGAAATAAACTTACCTGCTACACATTGTATTGAACATTCGGTATATGATTCGTAACATGCATAGTATTTTCTACGTAAACTTGTGTAAGTTTCGTTTTTCTTTTTTCATCTTTTACTACCAATTTCTACGGCTTTCAAAACGACGTTGTAGAAATACATATGTAGTTCCCTTAGATTTATTTTTCTGAATAGTATATAACAGAGATTGTACGCTAGAAAAATTTTAACATTTTTGTATTAGATTTGAAACATAAAAATTGGTTATTAAATAAGAAAATGTCGTGTTATAAGATTAAGGTAGTTGTCGTGGTTAAGGCACACCGTCAGAAAATTCTTAATTTATGTATACATAATATTAAGGACATGATAATACAATTACCCTGAAAATTTGAAGTCGATCGACCCATAATCCGAGATAAATTCAATTAAAAATTGAATAATTAACATTGATTGTATACGATCTCTGTAGCTCTGAACCAGTTTCTTATTTATAAAAAAAGAACTAACTGTCAGAAATTTTCCAAAAACTGACAGTCTTTCAATGCATTTGTTATGAGTTTAAAAAAAATAAGAAAAAATTTTTGATCGTCTAATTATTTATAAATAACTGTTTAAAGTTCAACAATTTATAGAAAAGTATACATGCATATGAATACTGTATTGGTTACGTTTCCACGGGTACAGTCTTGCGTACAAATTATGGATCACTTAGCTACAAGCTAGTATACTATTGTGGCGCGTATAATCTATAACTTTTTGACAATATTGTACCACGACAACTACCTTAAGATCTACTCCGCTACCTTCGATCGATTCCGCGCGCTGAAATGCAGTAGAGCAAACAGGCTTCATACACCGTGTTAGCATTTGTGTGCGTATCAACATTTGCTTTGTGTGTGGATATCTGAGGTCTGTGATACATACGTGGAGTACATATGCATGTGTGAAGTCGGAGGAGGCTGCGGTCCGTGGACCAATAGCAGACGATATGCAAAGTGGGCGTGATCTACATCTTGACAGCGTCGCGGCCCTCTTTACACATGTGATAGCTTCTCAACACATATGAGATGATGCTCTGCGATCACCTATATGTCTTGAGAATGTAACCAGAACTGTAGTAAAAGAACCTTAAAAAAAACCGGCCAAGTGCGAGTCGGGCTCGCACACGAAGGGTTCCGTAGGCAAAAAAAAAACATGTCTGTTGTATGGGAGCCCCACTTAAATATATTTTATTTTATTCTGTTTTAGTATTTGTTGTTATAGCGGCATCAGAAATACATCATCTGTGGAAATTTCAACTGTCTATCACGGTTCATGAGATACAGCCTGGTGACAGACGGACGGACAGCGGAGTCTTAGTAATAGGGTCCCGTTTTATCCTTTTGGGTACGGAACCCTAAAAAGTGATCGAAGATTTGAAAGTTTATGCTGTCGCAAAGTGTCTTGCGTATGTAGATTAAAATAAAAATTCCTGAGGAAAAAAAAAATTGTGCCTCACCCACATAAGCTCACAAGAGAAGTGAAACTTCTTAAGAGTTATGAATTCGTTGCATTGATGCGTTATTCATTTTGCGTTACCAAAGTTTTTCTCCAATGTTCAGTTATTTCATCTTTAATTTTACGTTAATTTAACGTTACAGAAAATTTCAAGCAGACGCGTCGCTAGAGAAGTTTCAATTCAATAATATTTTGAATCTAAAACATTAATTGAAAAAATCTTAGCTACTTATATATTTGTTAATAAGAAATTGGAAATACAAATCTAACTTTCGCCAGTTTTCGGATTGGATCCTGAGAGCTGGGGACTTGTAATAGAGGAGTCATGAAAATGCCATAAAAACGTCATCCCTACACGCTCGGCTATATTCTCAAGCCTGAGACTTTCAGTTATTACTTTGCATGGTATGTGGTTCGAATGAAAAAAATGTAGTCTTACGTGTTTGAAAGATAACATTGATTCATTATTTAATTTGTTGAATTAAATAGCTGCTTGGCTTTTAAATATATTATTTCCTCTTTGATGTATTGCAATAGCAACAACATACACGTTTTTGATCTGAATCGCGATATTAACGGAGGAAATATTGTAGTAACATGGCTTACATAAATGCAGGGATCAGTTATCAACAAACTGTTTTGCTTATTTCTGAAACCGTACTCGTAAAAAATAGAAAAAACATTTTTTTTTATTCTGTATCTTGGACTAGGTACGGTTATATAAGTTTTGTAACTATGCCAAATTTCAAGTCGATATCGTATATCCTGAGAAACTATGACATACCTACATACAGATAACGAAATCACACCATAAGGATTACGTTTTTTTATCATTTTGGTTCAGGCTTTTAGAAACATTGTTGCTGACAAAATAACGTATTCGATAATATATATGCACCCTTTGGTATAATGTGAAGATACCGAGGCGATCTCGTCCTATTGGATATTGGGGATGTAAGACGTCATCCAGTGGAATGTCAATTGATATTGTGTGCTCGATAAAAATAATTAACGGTCTCTCAGCTGACGTCATTCATTAACGAGGTAATCTGTTTTCCTTGATATAATGTATAGTTGTGGAAACTTTTTATTTCTGGATGAACTAAAAAAAATCCCATTTTTTACATCCTTTAAAATTATTCTCATTTTAAATAGGGTGCGTGCGGTGATAGATTCCAATATTGATAGTAAATGTAGTTTAAATAAATTTCGAGACGTCTAAATTTATATTTAGTGCATTTGACCAAGGTGTTTTAAAACCAATCGTTTTATTTTGATTCAGAAAAAAGTATAGAACGAGAACATTCAATAGGTAAAGACTAGTGATTCAAATGAGTAAATTACCGGTTAATTAAGTGGTTAAATAACCGTGGTAATTTATTTTCATTTACCACAGCTATTTATTACTATTATACAAGGCTGCGCTGAAAGTTTTGCGCTTGACTGTAATTTGTAGCTTCCGGTTGAGATTTTAATTTTATAACCAAAATCTATACATAAATATAAATACATTTTTTAATTAATACTTTCGATTCTAGTGTTAAAAACTGCCCAATTGTTTTGTTTTTTGTTATTCTGAGAAACAGAAACCGGTTATAGATAACCGGTAAATTATTCGGTCAAAATGGTTACTATCATAAATAACCGATAATTTTACATCACTAGGAAAGACAAATACTCAGAAAATAATAGGGCAGTAGTGATTGTAAATGAATATAGAGTTTGTAGACTGCTGATAATTATATAAAATTGTGTTATAGTTATGCAGATGCAAATGCAAAAGCAGCTATGTATTAAATGTGAACAGTGTTTTTTAAATACATATAGATATGCAAATTAAACGGCGTTCCAGGATATTGTTGCACAATTGCGTGCCGTGGTTGAAGTAACAT
Organism: Venustoraphidia nigricollis; assembly: GCA_034508555.1. NCBI lineage: Eukaryota > Metazoa > Arthropoda > Insecta > Raphidioptera > Raphidiidae > Venustoraphidia > Venustoraphidia nigricollis. Next base: position 6,006,456 of record JAVRKA010000013.1, read on the forward strand.
GATTATTGTTTGTGTACCAGTTATTGCTGCCACCGCTGCACAACTTGAAAACTAATAAAAATTTTGAAACCTTAATTGCTCACTTAAAGTTAAGTTTCGTATCCTAGAAATACACTAATTCTCCGGGGACGTTTTATTGTCTAGACTGGTGTTTTTCAAACTTTCGAAGTCTTCACATTAAAACTCCATCGTATCGTGTCAAAACTACAGAATATATTTATTAAAATATATTATTTAATATAAAAAACATAAAAACGCGGTTTTGTAACGTCTTTTTATAAAAAGATCAATTTTATTGTTTTTTCAAATGGAATTCTTAAAAAATCCAAATTAATTAGTTCACGATAAAACAATGAAGATTAGTTATAGTCTGAAGCCATGGTTGTGTACTTTAGTTGTCGAGCATGTATAAGTGACAAGTTCTCTTTTAGCTACAAAATAATGTTGCCTTCTCCACTAGGTTTAGTTGTCCTGCGTCTATAATCTTCTGCATGCTCTAATCTAATCTCCCACTACACTGTCGCTTGATCGACTGTAATGTTTTAAAATGATAATGTATATAATTTACTCAAAGAATTATATAATAATAATATGTTCGGTTTATATTTTCTTAAATTATAAATATTACATGTTGATATTTGAAGCGTTTTCCATGTGCTAATGTTTGCAATCCCTACCAGATGTGTGATTCTTTGCCATTTACCACGCTCCTGTATATTTTTTTTGTGGTTTTGTGGTATCCTGTGGAATAATATAAGCAATTAGTACCCCGCCGTATGTACTTACTCAAATAGTGTTATGAGAAAGTTGCCCAACATGCTTTTGATCAGCTTTTAATAATAATATAATAAACATTATTGCTGTCTGACTGATGTCCAAATACGTTTTTCAACGCTTATAACATATACCGATTGTAAAATGATTAATAATATAAACCTTAGTGGGCTTAAGCGCAAGGTACAAGGAGTAAATTCAAAGAAAGACATAAAGTTATGAACTTACAATTTAGAGGTTATGTTTTGGATTTAAATCAGAGATAAAGAATACATCTAGGCTCTTTTTAAAAATAGTGTAATGCTTTTTTAGTAGAGCTAACATAAGAACAGCGTTGTGTGACCTGTAAACAACATTTTCAAAATTTGATTTATAGCGTCCGCACAAGGGGCAATTAATTCCTGTTTGACGCAAAAAATCTAGCGTATATAATATATACGATCAAGAGCATGTATTAAGATTTAGATTGAGGTTCACATTTATTGGGATTTGAGATATGGGCGGTTTAGGCCAAATGTAATGTCGATTCTGCAATTTTTCATATATGCCTGCTAACAGCGCGTGTTTAATGTGTTTATGGTTTAAATTTCAGTCACCAGATGTCGTATCGTTTTATGTGAAACAATAACTGAGTTCAATCATATTTGTATTTGATATGACATCTTTCCTCTAAATTCTGAATATATATTATATATCACCTGCTTTGCATGTTAATTTGAATAATTGGTACACGTTTTGTACGATATTTTGCTGTTCTCAGAACACATTAAATATCCAACTCAGAAATGAACAATTCGGGAAAATTCACACATTCCTTAATATTTGCATATAACAACATGAAATTCATGCACTGCCAATCGTTAACACCTTTTTAATTAATTATCATCTTTTAGGTGTAACCAAACACATATTAAAAACAGTATTAAAATTATAATAATTTCGACGTCGTCCTTTGCTGTTATAATTAAACAAAGATAATTGAGTTTAAGATCTTTGTCTGACGAAGTGTAAATAATTAAAGACGTGTTTTATTTAATTTTAAAATGTATACTTATTTATATACTTGTCTAAAAAACGAGACATTATTGAAAAGAATGTGAAGCATCGTTCAATTCAGGAAGTCTTGATGAGCGAGCATAAAATTCAGATAAATTACCAGCTGTCTCATCATAAGACATTATTAAATAATATCTATTGTGCTTAATTAATCTAATAGAATTATTAGACAGCTACAATTATCGGCTTTTTCAAAATAATTTATACTACTAACTAATGTGTTGTTATATATGTACTATGTAGTAGTATAAAATATACACGAGATTAATTGAATAATTGGAAATGAAGTCATTAAAGCTATTAAAGTCATCTCTATAATGATATCATGGCATAGGATAATAAGAATTGGTTATTTTAAATTTGACTGTTTGGAGTTTACGATACCAGCCAGTGAATTAAAGTAGAAATTTATTAATTAATAGGTCATTACGACCATCCGTGTCGTTTTTTGTTGAATTTGATCGAGTGTTCTAAAAGTCTTATGAATTGCTAAACACATGTCTTTAATCGACAAACTATTTGTCAGTTTAATGTGTGACAAAAAATAATGCATGTTCTCAAGTCGTTTACATTTTTAAATAATAATTAATCAGTACAGACCTAGTTTGGAATACATTAATCACTGTAATGATAACAATATTGCATTATAAAATAAATTTCAATTATTAATTATATTTTTCATTGAAAACAAGTTATTTGAATAAAATATACAGATTAACTGAATGCAGATGGTATTGACAGAACGATTATCGAGATTTACCATAATTATAAATGGGAATGAAGTATTTATTATTATTATTAGTCTTAATAACCTTTCTGATAGGGTAACTTTTATAAAAATATGAAAATGATATCATTAGCAGTTAACAACTTTGTTTTAACATATTTACTATTGCAACTTTGTAAGTGAGAAAGTTATAACGTACTAGTCGCTACCTGCGGCTTCGCTTTCGATTGAGTTGAAACACTGTTTTATACAACACTGTATTGTAATCTTGCCCCGCTCGGCAGTGACAACAATTAATATTCAATTATACTTTTTGGGTTTTACTTGATTACCAGTCTTAGAATATACATACTTAAAAGACATATTTCTACAATTGTACTTTTTCCTACTGCCTCTCGCCGAGAAACGGTAATTCCTGTACCGGCCATCTTGATTGAGGTTTTCCATGGTTTCCCTCAATTAATTCCAGATAAATATCGAGATGGTTCCTTATTTGAGGCCATGGCCGATTACCCATCAAACTCCTAGTTCAAAAAATTACCTATCTTATCCTAATTTCCCATAATTCTTCATTCGCCCATTCCTATTACATAAGTTGAAGTTTTAAAATGACATAAAGTCGAGAAACGAACGTTAAACGCATTATTATTATTATTATATTTCTACTATTGTAGTTAATTGTAATGACGCTACTATTTTATAAATGCGAAATAAGGAAAATGAACTTTCCATAAGTATGTATATTCTAAGGTCCCGATGCATTCATTTAAATAATCAAGAAATGAAGATCTCTTGCAATGAAAGTTAATAAGTATTTATTTGAGTTAATTTGGATTAATTTTAGATATTAATATTAGGAGTAGTCGAATCCCGTAGTATAATTAAGATCCTTATCTGATTTTTCAGCACTCCTATACCTATTAGAGTCAAATTTATAAGATCGTTCATAATTGTGGGTTTATTAATATCAAACTAATTTATGCAAAATATATAAATTGTAATTTTATTATTGGCACGTTAGTTGTCGGCACATGCAGTCTATCAATATAATATATATACAAAATATATATATATGTATATACCTATGTATATTGTATGTATACGGTGGTACATAAATTACATTCAATAATTGGCCGATTAGAAGATTAGATGATTCGTTGATATAACCCGTATAAACGGCTGCAGGCTGCGACTACCGCACGTTAATTGACAGCCAGTTAGCGTGTGACGTATTAGTTAACTTTATACGTACACTCAAAGTTAACACACTTTCATAGATACAATACCTATTGATTTACAACAATAAATAATATAATATTGAGTGTTCTTTTTGAAGTTTAACTTCTTTAGCGACTTTAAAATAAAACTAAAGAAATATCTTATAAACGAATGCCATTACAAACTAAATGAATATTAAACTAATGATTTTATATTGTATTAATTGACGCATTTTATACAGCTCTGTACTGTTTTTTAAACAAATAAAGATTTTTATATGTTTGAAAAATGTAAGAAATCGAGGGGAAGTAGAATAAACAAATAAAGGGAAGTTAGTTTGTCTCCTATATTACATGAAACTGACAAGGACAGAAGTTTATAGTGCGTTGTATTTTGATTTGCAAAATAGTAAAACAAGGCTGAACGACTTGAAACTGACGTTTAAAATTAAGAATAATTGAAGCACAAAATAATTTCTGTAATTTGACGTACAAACGGTAGGAACTCATAATATATATTTCAGGTAAATTCAGAAAGGAAAATATTAAATATCATATTCTGTATTTTCAGATATCAGACAAATTTTCGGATTAAACATTTTTTAAATACAAGTATAATCTGAAACGTCACATAATGTGAGGTTATGATGTTGATATACTACATACAATTCATATTAAAAATGTTTTTCTGTAGATTATAGTATATGTAAATAGAACTATGGTATGAATGTGACGATCTGTCCATGTGAGAATTTTCACATGACATAAAGTGCTTTAAAATAATATTAAAAAGCCTTCAACTTATTGAGTTTACAATAATTTGTTTTTTATAAATCAGTATTATAGAAATTAATTAATAATCATAATTTCAGTGACAAGGAAAAGGGTTGTTTTCGACATCAAAACAAAATATATTTTGTGTTTAATCATTGAAGGGATATTTGTGGTGGTTTTGCATTGTCTGGCCTCCTGATGGTTATAAAATATCATTCAACTACCCTTATTATAAAACATATGCCGTTTAATCATTGAATGCAATGAATCCAACATATACAGTATAGATATTATGTGTTACAAATAATTAACTTTAATTCACTTTTACATGTATTATAATATATTGTTATAACATAATTTGTGTACCCGCTATATGGGAAATTATTGGATTTTGTGGTTTGACATTTTGTCAGTTCAATAGACTAGCTATCGGTAAGGGTGATGCAGGTTCCTGCTGTAAAATCATAATTAATATTAAGTAACAACTATGTGCGTGTTCTTGAAATTTATGGGGTAGTTTGAGTATTTTAATACCCCTGTTATTAAACCGAAATAAATAATTATAAAATATATGTACCATGTAAAATATACTGTTCCTCGATTCATACTTCAATTTGGTTTTTATTATTTTATCCCGTATCTATCTGTTGTACTCGATTTCTGGTACTATTTTCAATACTAAATGTGTTGGATTTCTGGTACTACTTGCAGTCTTAAATCTATGTTTAAGAATGTCGTTTGTTTTCAACTAAGTGGTGTGATCAGATGTGATTTTCTATTAAATCTAGATCTATAAGACTGAAAGCTGTGCTAGAAATCCAGCATTAGCAATGGCTTAAAACGATAAAGCTACTTTCATTGACATTATCTATTAATTTATCTTCTTAGAACTGATCATTTCATAATGTGGCCGATCAATTTCATGAAATGGTTGTATTTCATAATGTGACATTTCATGCATTGGTCGACTACATCATGAAATAATTAATTCTAAGATATGGCCACGACATCGATATCTTAAGTTAAAGTTGATTTTATATTTTGAATATATTGTGAAACTAGTAACCCTGAAGTACTAACTCAGTTCGCCTAAATTGTTATGTAAATATAAAATAATATAAACGGACATAAATTAGGTAATAAAAATTCCAAAATTGATGATGCAAATCTAGGAGTCAATTATCGAATCAGTCAATCACGAAACTATATATCCGTCTCATTTTTGTATACGGTAATGGTATGCGTCTATTTCATTTTACTATAAAATCAGCAAGCGATTCAGTGGCAGTTGCGTGCTTGTACTTAAAACAATAAACATTGTAACAAAAGCAAGAAACCTATGAATAATTCTGATATTAAATTTCAATTTTTAAAACATTACTTAGCCAATCGTTACATGTAAGTTTTGAATACGTATTCAATGATGCGAATTGAGCCAATAGTAATGCAAGAAGGTGGGGTTTAGCTGCTCATACTGTGTGATGTTTATTTGTTTTTGCATATGCTAAGCACGTCTTGTGTAAGTAAATCCATTGCACCATAAACATAAGACGATCGAACGTTACGATGTAGTCAAAGCTTTACTTGATCGCCGTTTCAGACGTTTTGTACAGACGTTTGTCGTTTGTCCTTTCTTCCATACAAGACTATGAGATTACATTTCAAAGACCATACTCTCCGTAAACAATCATTTGAGTTTTGCAGGATATCTGTTTGTTAACACATCAATTGCTGAGCAAATTCAATACACTTCTGGAAATTATTATCTCTTTATTAAATAACAAACAATCGTACAAGAATTTTCTCTTCAATCGTACTCAGTAGCAAAGGCACAGCTTAATAAAAGATCCTCGATGCATAGAAAATATAAATTTCTGTAAAACTTCTAGGACAGGAATCCAAAAAAATTAGCTTAGGGATCCAACATAAAAGCTGTATTCAATGAAATTTAGCAATTTAATCTGACGTTTCGACAAAATTTGTTGTCATCTTTGGAGAAATTTTTTGCACATTAAACTAAAAATATTTTGTCTATCGGTTGAAAATAATATGTCCACATACTTATGAAATATTTGTTTGATTTTAATAAAATTCGCTATATTGTTTGAGTCTATGTTATTGTAATTAGCGTCGAGAAAATTTATATTGGTATTTTTTCTTTTTTTTTCATAAGTTGGAAATTGTCACATGCTAACCTTCAAAATGGTTCTTTACATTGAAAAAATGATTCTCTGAAAATTTCAGCTCGAATGATTAAAATTAACCCGTGCCGAAAACGCTGTAACGGTTATAGGTTTGCGGGGCTTGCCGCAAGCCAGGCGATAGGTAGGATAGCTAGGCGGCCCATGCAGGCTAGGTCCCAGCTCTGGCGACCTAAATGTAAACTAGATCAGATAGTTCGTTCATACATTAGAAAGAAATGAAATAGAAAAATATCCCATCTACCTTTCAGTCTCGGGCCCCGGGCTTGTGGGGAGCCACCCGGGCCCTTCCGGCCCAGTCCGACCCTGTTCACCTCTGTGTCTAATAACCTTGAATAAACGGTACCTATAATTGAAAAATACAAAATGTGATGTCAATGAGTATTATACTGTGTGACCTTAGACGAATTATATATTTTATTATTTTTCTCTACAAACTTTTGAAAGCTTACAAAACACATTTTTGTATAATGTATTTTCTATTTGATATTCGAGCACTAAAAGTGTCACTAGTACTATAAGCAGATGTAGTTTGACATTGTTGATATAATAAAAAAACCCGGGTCGCAGTGCCAAAACCCTGCCGACAATATAGTGTATTTGCTTGTATAGGGCCGTGTGGTTTTATACTTTTATTATGTGAAATTAAGTTTGTTTTTGGGCAAAATAAAAAATTTAACCCCTTAATACACCCCTTAAAATAACATTTTTTTCTTAATTGTAATATTATTATCAATCTAACGTCTACACCGAATTAAATACACTCTTCAATAAATAAGTCACTATCTGCAAATTAGTGTTTTCATAAAATTTGTAAATCCGGTCCTGTCGGGCCGATTTTATTAAAATTGTGGGGACACTTTTTAATCACTACCAAAGGGTTAAATTTCAATTTTGAAACGATTCGGAGAATTTTTTCGGTATTTTGGGGCCCAAAAACATTTTTCAACCCCTAAAAACTACCCTTAAAATAGCCCGATTACGCCCATTTTAAATAGGCTTCTTGCGGTGGTGGGTTTCAACACGTGGCCCAAATTTCGTTGAAATCAATTAACTCTTTCGAAAGTTATCGCGCGTACACATATATATATAAGTATATATATATATATATATATATATATATATATATATATATATATATATATATATATACGTATATAAATATATATATATATATATATATATATATATATATATATATATATATATACATATATATATAAACATTTTTAAAAATGGTGCCAAAGTGTTTAGGAGGTTATGAAACGTCGAGAAATTTTGGTCCGACCCCTAGGTCCCGCCATCCGACCGACGCCAATAGTGTATGTTGCCATATGGCAAATACACTAATTATAAATATGCTAATCCTTTGATCACTAGAGTAAATTTTGTACGTATGTGGTGAGGACGATTTTAACATCAACGAAACGAAACAGTATCCTGTGCCATATCAACTAGTTGAAAAAATAAGCTGACTTCGTTAAATAGTTTATGTTAACTACCGTTGCAACCTTAGATTAAATTGCAATCGTAAACCTGTCAGTATTTTGTTGGTTTTAAATAACAAATACATTGGATAGTGTCGTGGTTTCTGTATGGGTCTCAGTTTGTTCATTGCGTTTTATTACCGATATATAAACCACTATTTAATTCTAAAAACAGAAATCGTTGACGAACAGTCAACAGTTAATTTAGCTTGTTCGTTGAATCAACGCCCACCACTACTTGGTTGAAAGAGTTCTTTGCGTTTTGTTAACGATAGATGAAGTAGTTGAATCGTCGGTGGTTAATTATAAAAACAGAAACAATAGGTTCGCTGACGAACGATTAACAATTTATTATTATATTCGTGCATATCCACGAAAATTTAATATTATGACGAGCGAACATTTAATTTCGAACACCTTGTACGAAATGCAAGTTATGCAAGCCACTGGCCGCACGAAGCCTGCCCGATCCGATGCATCGACATAGCAGCGTAGAGTTAAGTGACAAAAAGTTGACAGTCGGCTTTGTTAGTTATGCAAGCGGCGACCTCTGCGATCTTCGCGAAACGATCTCTGATGCTGGCCTCACAGGTGATTTTTTTCTGTAACGCAATTACATATTTTTTAATGATGTGCATAGCAAAAAAGAGCAATTGACGTCATTTTTAGATTGGTATAACTCGTGAGCAGTTAACTATAAATTCGAGCTTAAAATTAAACGGAAGTTGGTTGTAGCGAGATGTGAAAATGTCGTCGTATGAAAAGGGCTTTATGTTACACGATATCGTTCATAGTTGTTCTTTGTCGTACACAGCTCCCTCTCTCTTTCTTATTCTGCTTATTTCTTATTCTACTATGGGAATGTATTCTAGTTTAATACAAAACGTTTTTTTGTTTAGTTCAGAGCTGCACTAGTAAAATTATTTTTAGATTGGGCAGTATAATAATAATTAATCATTCAAATTTTGAAACATCATTTCTGTCAAATCTTTACGTTGCTTGTGCAGCTTTTTTTAACTCGGATGTTTACTGATGACAGCTACATAATATAACGTCAGAAAAATTGAAATCTGACGAAGGAGGATATAATAATAGCTGATGGTGAAGCTTTGCGCAAAGATATTAGATACAGAGGTGACCTCATTCGTGAGGGGATGACGTCATTGGCCGAACTGTCACTTGACAAAAATCTGAACGGTCTACCTGCCGTTGACGTCATTCATTGAACGAGGTAGCCTGTGTTCATCTAATATCCTTTAGCTTTGCTTTAGTTTCGCGGCACACTACTTCCTTTATGTTTTACTGAGCCATTTTAGCTGAAATTTGGGAAGACGATAATTAATATTGTTTAGGTACACATAAAAAAAAATGTGTTAAACGCATTCATTCACAACTAACAAGAAAAGTTCGCCCGAAACTTGGGTTTAGGTCATATTCGGCCAATATTAAACTTTCAGCAAAAATCCAGTCAAAGGTTTGGTCGAGGACGTATGTTGAATTTACTAAATAATCGAGTATTATTTTATTTAAACTACATTCAAAACACTGTAAGTAAACAATATTAAAAAAAAGACAAAACGAAGACATGAAACAGTTCTCAAATAGTTTCCTTCGCTTTTTTTAACCGAAGGTGAGGAAGATGAGAAAAAAATCAGAAGTTCGTCTTCGCTGGACTCTACCAACAAGTTACAGGATTGTTCTCCAATGTACTGAATTGGGTCCTGACATCTGTGTGCCAAGATAATAATATAAAATGTTCCTGAGCAACGTTTATTTGAGCATGTATATGTATTTATTTTAATGTCCAAGTCGATCTTCTCCCCTCTGTCGGTGTTCTCAACTTGCTGTTTTAATTTGATGGAATGCCGTCATATTTTCTTCATGTTTATAGTTTTTTTACTTTCATAAGACATGAATTTGTTACTATTTGTATTGAAAAGTTTTGGTCACTTAGGTTTTTTGTGTTTTCATATTTTGTCAAATATTTAAATCACTGCAAAAATACATTTGAACAGTACTTATATTTTGTTACAATTGATAAGATTTGTAGGGACATACGATAACTTGTCATAGACAATGAAGCAACCATTTCAAATGATCATTTTTATTTATTTTATCCTCAGTTAATATTCTATTTCGCATTCTTGGGCATAAAAGGGGAAGGTAAAAATGTAGTAAGTCGATTTTAGATTTTCTGAAAGTTCATTTATTATACACTTCTGTTCAAAATTAATGCAGCACTCAGTTTTTCTGCTATATTTTAACATAGTATGAAAAGAATAACTGCGTAAGTATGTTTAGTTTTCTGACGAAATCAGGTTAAGTTTAAAACCATAAGATTGTTGTGAATGAGTAGTGGAGACAGATTTGCTCTAACTCTGGACAGACATCGAAGCAAATTCCTCTCCATAACACCAAATATCCCAATATTTCTGTAAGAACCATTCGGTGTTCTGAGGAGGAATTTGTTTTGATGGCCGTACTAAGTTGCGATACACTTTGGGTGGCAAATCCTTCTTCAGGCCTTCTCCATATTTCTTGTTCATGATCATCCCATGGTTAATGCTAACCGAGCCGTGGTGACAGCACTAGACTCGCATTCGGGGGGTCCGGGTTCGAATCCCGGCGGGGGCAGATGTGGCTGGGACTTTTTCCTACTGCCTCTCGCCGAGAAACGGTAATTCCTGTACCGGCCATCTTGATTGAGGTTTTCCATGGTTTCCCTCAATTAATTCCAGATAAATATCGAGATGGTTCCTTATTTGAGGCCATGGCCGATTACCTATCAAACTCCTAGTTCAAAAATTACCTACCTTATTCTAAAATCCTATAATTCCTTCATTCGCCCATTGTGATAAGTTGAAGTTTTAAAACTAGAAAAATAACGGGAAGTGTGGTAGATGAAAAATAGTAATGGTGCGAATGGCGTCTGTTATGAGATAAAGTCGAGAAACGGACGTTAAACGCATTATTATTATTGTTATATTAATCCAAACACTAAAAATATAACAGAAAAACCGATGGTGTTTTTTGACCAGGAGGTAAGAAGTAACACAATTATTTCAATATTTTTCACAACTTGATGTGATAATTATTTTGATTGCATTGCGTGTATTCTTGTAAAACTACACACATTTTTATGATACCATTTCCTCTTCCACATTCGAATTAAATATATTTATAAGTTTAACTATAATGATATATAATTAATATAAAAGGTTATTCGGTATACATTTATTATTTACGTGTACATTTAGTACAGGTATTAACATATTGTTTCATATAAGAATAACTATCGCTTGTGAAATCTAAATTTAAATCAGTTATTTTATACAGCAGTTGGCTCTACTGAATGCATGTGTCTATTATCTAACAATATATCATAATAAAAATGTTATAATAAGCTTGCTCCAAGCTCTTTGAAATAGTAATTTGTTTATGTGTTTAATTTATACTATACACGCTTCTTTAAAATAGTAACGTCACACTCAACTCTGACTCTAAAGTCATTAATGCAATCATATCTGGAGTGGAATTGTTCTATTAAATTATTGCCGTCGGGATTTCAATCATAATCTACCAACTGTCATGTGTGTCCTAAATTGTATTTTAATAAAATATTGTACACTCTTGCATTGTTTAATAATGTCTTACATATTACGTAATATTCAATAGTATGTGATTTTTATTTTTAAAATTTGTGTTGCTTTTTAGACCGGGAACTAGGCTGCATCCCGTATGAAAAATCCAGTGTATTCATTTCGATTGATGATTTAGGAAGAACTAAAGAATTAAATTCTGAAGGCTGCCAGAAATAATCAGCGTGCAATTTTTTTTAACCGACTATGCGAATTTTCATTTAAATCGCTTTGTGTGTTTGTTTATGTTTGCTAAAAGCGTGAGAATTACTAAACGGATTTGAATGCAATTTTTACCATTCGATAGCTTATTTCCACTATAACTGGCTGACCCGGCTTTATCCGGGTGAAAATCGAATTGAATTCACCATATTGAACAAATCTGAATGGGGGTTTTACCATTTGATAGCTTACTTATTCAGAAAATTTTTAAACTATAGATCAGGATTCGTCTGCTCTTGGGTTGTTTGCACAAATTTATAAATAATTATTAAGTCATTTACTGGTTTCGTTCGTTCAATCTCCAGTTTAGAATTAATCTAATTTGTACTCGGGCGAATTTAGGTGTAGGTATAGATTATTTTTTTTTCAATATATAAGCTATCGAATGGTAAAAACCTCATTTAAATTTGTTATTTATAGTGAATTTGCCTAGATGAAGCCGGATTCGCCAGCTACTATAGACCTCAACTTATTCTAAGAATTAAGCTATCGAATGGTAAAAATCGCACTCAAATCCGTTTGGTAGTTCTCATGTTTTTAGCAGACAAACACACAAAGCAATTTAACGATAATTTTCAGTGCGGTTAAAAAAAATTTACCAGATTGTTCAAACGGGATGCAGTTCAATGTCCAGCGCCTGCACTATTTCAAATAATTCATATTTTAAATACTTAGTAACTGTTTGCGTTGGATTCTTATTATTCTGATTTGATAAAGCGAAGTTTTTATATTTATTTTACGCAAACTTGAGAATAATTTACATAGATACGACAATTTTATTCTAAATAATGTAATTGTATAAGTAAAATGCTGTAATTACCACGCATCACGCTAATAACAGACGCATCTGAGCAATATCCTGCAAACTATTATGGTTTGTAATGACTTCGTTAACTTTTAGAAAAAGTTTCCGTGTTATCAATCAACAAGAATGTTAATGATAAAGGGTATGTTCAGATATAACGTTTTAGTGTACTGTAAAGCCGTTCCTTTATAAACAGCTATATTGGTTACTGTTTAACACAATATATGTTATCATTTTGAGAAATTATTTTTTTTTGATAAAATAGAAAAATTAGTCTTCCGTGATGATGTCACACAATATGTTAAAAGATTTTTTATGCCATGTAAAATAGTGATTTATTCTACCTAATCCTCCATGTATGCTAAGTAAAAATGTTTGTGTTATATCAGAAGTCTGAATTTCATTTAACGGGACAGCCTCATTAATAAAAAATTAAGAGATATGATTTTATATATTGTCTATTGAGACATACTACTTGTAATATATTTTTTAAAATTTCAATAACAAATTAGATTACAACATTTCAAATGCATTTTAAATCTCAAACACGTTTGTGTTTGATTATTTTTTGACAACTGGGTACTTGATATCATTCTATGAAGGTGAGACGCTATTATGTAATATCGTGATTTATTAAAGTTCTATCATTGCAAGATCACGCAAACGTTTTAGTGTTGTGTCAGAAATCGACACGTTTTGTTCTAAATTACAGTGAATGGTGGTTTTTAGTTATTTTTACTATATTTTTAGTTATTATATTATTTTATAATTGAGTGAATATTAACTTGTGTTAGATTATGACTTATGTTTGACAAAGTGCTTTACAAATGGTTGTCCAATTGAAACACGTGTTAGAAATTTTAAGGTGAGGTTATGTCTAAATTTTACAAAAACTATTTTTTTCTTTAATTTTTACTTTAATAATTAATACTAAGATATATTTATTATTGTCTTTGTTTTAATAGGCCGTAATTTATTCTCAATAAATATTAATTTATGATTTAAATGAACTTTGAATAGCTTTAACTTCCAACTAATTCGGTTAGTTATAATTATTATGTATGCAGGAAGTACTTGCGATGTATTTTCTAAGAAATAAATATTAACAAAACTTACATATGTGCGTTGATACATGATATATTGTCTGTGGCAATTTGGAATTTCAATAAGTGTTCAATATTTAAACATTCCAATACCGTACCTACTATACAAGTGTCCCTTTTTCGATGTTACATAGACCAATGCATTGGCAATGCAGTATCCAGATTTATATATTTAGTATATCTACTGAAATTCACCAAACAGCTTGTAATTTTTTTAAACAAACTTTTATGAAAATGCTACTAAAAACTTCATCTAGAAACACCTCGTTGAGACAAACAACATGAGGCAATGTCGCTGAGCCTAGTAGTACGCTGATGACCTTAGATATTTAGTGTCTATAATCTACAATCCTTTAAAAGATGTTTGACCTTGAATCATCAGCATTTTCTGAAGCTTCAGTATTTGCCAAAATAACTTTATATCTTTACCCAAACAAACGGTTTAATTGGTCTGTCCTTGTTAGCAACTGCCAACCCGTTCCAAACGGGGTGGGTTTTGTTTCTCTGTTACGATATTTTCTTAAGGCTGTCGGAACGCTCTGAATTTTGCTTGTGCTGAGACCCAGCGGTAAGGGGCGAGGTAGGCAAAAGACATATTGTGGGTGTGACCTTCTTTAGCTCTGTCTCGCTCTAATCATCCGCACGTTTCAATTTTTGGCTGGTGCCAACTACGAGGCTAAAAAATTTTTTTGCAAGGGTGCCGCTGTCAACTGATTACTCTAGTTTTTGGAAATATTTTGAAGATTTAAAAAACTTTTCCGAAAAAGGAAGAGTCACTTTAGGTTTGTGATGGAACAGTTTTGTGAAATAAATACGAATAAGGTTATAGTGTGACATTGAAAACGTGTGTTTTTTTAGCACAATTAATGCCAATTTTTTTCTAGTAAATCGTACATAAATTACAAAAGTAGTCCATTAGAGACCTAGATTTGTCCTTTATCTTCCTTATAGATAAAGAATCTTTGCAAAATGTTGACGAATAAGTCTACAATCAGTTGACAGCCGAAGCTCTATTTTTGGCTTAAATTCAGAGCGTTCCGACAGCCTTAAGATTGGAGTTTCAGTATGCTATTTTTGAGACATATACTTAAAAAAGCCAACCATTATTGATACTGTTAAAACCCTGTCAACCGTTCGTGAGGGTTGGCTGTTGCAAGCAATAACAAACAATAAAACCGTTCTGCTTTATTTTTGGGTAGACTTATGGTTTTTTTTTTTTGATAAATTCTGGAGCTTAAAAAAATACTGATCATCACTCCTATAGTGTCCATTGTAATATATTTTAAATGTTTTTAAAATACAACAAAATCATTATTTTAATTAAATATTTTATTTAATGTTACTGGTTTGATAGGTTCAACAAGTCTTTTACAAAATGTATTTTAACATAAAACTATTCGTTATTACATAACAAACTAAATATAATTTTATAATCAATGTCATTCAATATTCAACATCCATCATAAAAATGTTTCGATAGATGCCTTCTCTCTTGATTCCCTCATCTACTCAGACATAAAAATATTGTATCGGATATTTGAAAGTGAGTCAAAATTGGACGACAAGGTTTGACTCTAACAAATGAAGTTAAAAAGCTTGTTAAATTTATTTTCACTTTGTTAAAATCGATTAATAATTTCAGGGGTTTATAGTTTAACGTATAAATATATTGAACAGAAAAGGCTATTATTTTCAAAATTAACTTTCCACTCAATATATAACTACTTTTGAATTCAACTAATATCTTGAGAAAGAATAATAAATTGAGAATGATAAAAATGTAGGAGAAACGACGCTGAAATTGTCAACGTACATTTGACAATATAATAGATTTTACTAAGTTTTTTTTTATTTTTTAACGGGAAATTTTATTTGAATTGTCCAATTTCCCGTTAAAAAATAAAAAAAAAAACTTATTAATTATAATGGACGTGAACAATATTGAGAATATATTTTCCTGTTTTATCGCCAACAATTTCATGAATGACCTCAATTGTCAAGCATCTATAATCGAACATTTATCTACATTACATTAAAAAAATCGATGCAATAGACTATGTATAATTTGTGACTGAACACGACAGTATTTAGACATATTGTTATTTATTATTTTGTGCAAACAAGGACGCGTAAGACACAGGTGCATTTTCCGGCCGACATGAGAGGCGTTGATGTGTGTACATGGATACTACACAAGTTAGTATTTAGTTACTCATCATAATGTCAAATGTGATTATTAGTTATGGCTTGTGATCTCTTCAGAATAACTAATTACGTTACATTCACGGACTATAGCAGGCCTATTTAAAACCACAAAATCTTTTAAAAAAATCAAAATCGATTGGAAAACTTAAATATTATTATCTTTTATTTTGGATTAATAATAATTGAGGTCATCTAAACATGGAGATTTATATTCCTTTATCAATAATTAATTTATTTAACAACCTGCTGGTTTTTAGATCTGAATATGAACATTTTTTGATCCATTATTGTTTAAAGATTATTATAATGCTCCACGAAATACAGTTTATAATATTCTACAATAATTTCAACTGGGCGATTACATAAATTTAGAAAAAAATATAAATTATATCATTAATAGTAATAGTCCATATAATAGTTGATATAATCAATGGAAATTGATAAGTAAGACTTCGTAACTGTAGAATCGATGAAAAAGCAATACTGATATGAAAATCTGCATCAATTCATGTAGGAAAATAAAATGATAAAGTAAATAAATGAACACATATTCAATTATTGAATAAAGTATATTCAGTTCAGCAATACAATCAATGTGAACTCTATTTCGTCTCAACAAATGCCACTGCATCCGCTCACAATCTTTACAGCTTACATAACATAAACCATTATATATTTCATGATTAACATTCATTTAAATACTATAGATTAAACATTTTTTAACCGACTTCAAAAAAAAGGAGGAGGTTCTCAATTCGTCGGAATCTTTTTTTTTATTATTTTTTTTTATTTTTTATGTATGTTCCCCTATTACTCAAAGACGCCTGAACCGATTTGGAAAATTATTTTTTTGTTCGAAAGGGTATACATTCCAGGTTGTCCCATATAGTTTTTGTTAAAATCGGTTCATCCGTTTTTAAATGACGTCAAAAAAACATATTTTTTAATGTATGCTACCTTATATCTCCAACATTTGTAAAGCGATTATGATGATTCTTTTCTTATTTAATAGGGCACATTTTCAGGGTGATCCCACATAAATTTTATTTAAATCGGTTCAGTGGTTTTTAAAAATGTGCGAAATCAAAACCACCACTAAAAAGTAAAAAATAAAAAACTTAAAAAAAAAATATTAACCTCCTTCAAAAAAATCACTAAAAAGATGAAAATAATAAAATTTTGAGGTCGGAGCCAATTTAATTACAAAAAAAATCACATGAAATTTTGAGGTCGGCGCCTATTTAATTAATAAAAGTAGATATGTAATTAAAAGTTTTTGTAATGAAATTAGCTCCGACCTCAAAATTTTATTATTTTCATCTTTTTAGTGATTTTTTTGAAGGAGGTTAATATTTTTTTCTTTAAGTTTTTTCTACATTTACTAAATTATTAATACATATTTTTTTAGGCTCCACAATATAGCAACATTATGAAAATTATAGAGACAAAGGTTATACGATGTGTGATTTTTAATGGACCATCTTTTAAAGAACAAAGCGGTAACTTTATTCTTGTCAAAGGTGTGAGCCTGACAGAAATATCTACAAATATTATCACGATTTGCTTAACAGATAACCTGTCTGTTTAATGTATAATTGTAATGCAAATTAATTATGTGAATATATACATGTACACACGTTCTCAACGCTGACACCAGATCCGGGCTTTATTGAAAAGAGTAAACATATTTAAATTGTAAAATAAAAATAGCAATCTTTTATCTAAAAAGATAAACCTCATATATACTTTCATAAGTATTTTTTATAATCAGGGATTGCAGATAATATATAATAAAAATATTTCTTTTATAATTTAAAGGACCTCAGTTATTCAGCTCGTTAACTGAAGTCATTTTGTTATGATATAGTAATTACATTGAAAGTTGATAAAAGTGTTTTTTTTTAAATTGAATCCCCTTCAAGATAAGAAAAAAAATTTTTTTTTGAAGTCGAAACTCATGTAATAATGTCGATCCATAAACATTTTTTCTCTCTTTTTGATGACTTTTTCCGAAGTTTAAATTTTTTTTATAAAAAGTTATATTTTTCACTTTTTATTGGCGTTTTCGGAGGCCGTTCGATTTCATTTATTATTGACCCGTTTTAACTAAAAAAATATATTCCGTTATTATCCTGAACACAATGGAGTCGCAATTATTCAACTCGATTAGCCTCTCAAAAAACTTCGCATCAAATTGATTTTTTGAAATCAGTTAATAAATAATAAATTAAAAATATAAAGTAAACTAAAAAAATATTATATTTACATAAATTTGTGCCAATGGCAGGCGACCATGAAATGTATTGTCCGGTTCTGGTAGCAATAATAAATCACGATTGTGTCATGTAATATGAAAATTTGATGAATATTTAATGGATTCTAAAAGCTAATGCAGCTATCATATTAATTAATGTAGTGTTAAATTTAACGGTTGGTAGCTCGTCCATTTTTATGTGAAATCAAAATACGTAATTAGAAATTCTAGGGAGGATGCTACGTGTATATTTCACAGACCATTAAAACACTATTACAACCAGTAATCAATTAATTCAAGCTTTATTTTGTCTCAATCAGGATGTTTTCTTTTTAAATCTATACTAATATTATAAAGAGGAAAGATGTGTATTTTTGTATGTTTGTAATGAATAAACTCAAAAACTACTGTGCCGACTTAAAATATTCTTTCACCATTAGAAAGCTACATTCATCCTGAGTAACATAGGCTATATTTATTGCTAGAAAATATTAGGGATCCTTACTAAAACTTTAGTAACGTAACCCAAGGTGTAAAAAAAATGCCATAAAACATCTTTCGTCGCATGCGCTGCGGAAACTATTGATGATAGAACAAAAGTATGTTCTACAATATTAAAGAACATATCAATAACTACAAAAAACTTCGCGATACTATATGTCCAACTATTATCGTTATGTCACAATAACCACTTTTTACATTTTAATAATCTATATAGATAAAAGACGATGTATATGTAAAAGACGATGTATATGATCTTCTGAAGTTTGGTAGCGATCGGATCAACAGAATTTTTTAAATTTCTTTTTGGGAAATAAGATTTTTCTTCGATTTTTGAACATTCACAAATAAAAGCGATTGAATTCGCGCAAATTCAATACACGTTGAGAATTTAATGGGAATGATTCTCATCTTTTATATCCTATATATTACATTTACACTCGGGCGAAGCCGGACTGGGCCGCTAGTAAAATAAATAAGTAAACAAGCCAGACACAGCGATTTCACTCCTGTGAACGTGAATTTTGGCAGATGACTCGCTCGCTTAAATATTAGTGCGGCCCTTGAAGTCAATATGATCAACTTTCAATACTGAATATTTAACAAATGAGACCTGAGAAATATGTATACAAGAAACTCTAAAATTCACTTTTTCTGCAATCTTTTTGTTTAAATAAAAAAAAAATGGCTCCGTCGATTTTTATAAGATTTCTGAACACAAGAAAGAACATTAATTCGAGTTCGATCATTTTGTGTCGTGTCTTGTAGCGGACGGACTTGGGACTACGACACCGCATAGTGAGTATATTCTATCTGTGTATGAAACAAAATGGTATCCTAGTGGAACGACCAAAACACGCTGCTGTTTTTGGAGAATTTCAAAAATTACCAATGACTTTGAAACCACAAACTCGACGAATACAAATACAGAACAATACGAGCAAATTCCATAAAATCTCTAATTAAAGATTTAAACTTAGACTTTTTGTCAATTCTTCGATCGATCACAAAACAAACGAATTCCAACTTCATTTGACGACATCTTCGAGGAACAGACTGAATGAACGTTCATATCTATGTCATTTTGTTTATGCCGTGTAAGAGCGGAATGAAACAAAAATGAACATTCAGTCAAATGAACATTCATTCGGAATGAACCGTTTGATATCACCTTAGTGGTAATAATCATTTTTAACGCGCTTTTCATACCCGTCTTTGAAAACGATGTCTTAAGGTAAAAAAGGCATAATTTTTATTCACAAGAAACATTTATTTATTTGTTATCATACTATTAAATCGCAGTTAACTAGTAGCTGTTTGCTTTTTATCACTGAGTTAATATTATGTACCTACGTTATATTTGTATGTACATAAAGTTGATCTGGTATCTGTCAGTTTTTACACATACATTTAGGGATGGGTATATCGCGCATTACGTAAAAAATCTATATGGTTGAAGTGAATACTTCTTACACAATTAAAAACAAAAATATTACATGGCTCGTGGGGAAATTGAAACCTCGATCTTTGCGTTATTAGCACGACGCTCTAACCAACTGAGTTAATAGGCAAGTTGATCTATGTTACATGGGCTTCTATGTTACATGTTACATGGGCTTTAGATTTTGAGTTTTGCTAGAAAGTTATGCAATATTTCTCCTTGACACCGAGCTGGGTAGAGTAGTAGTACAGCACTCGACTCGCATTCGGGAGGTACGGGTTCGATTCCCGGCAGGGATAGATGTGGCTGGGACTTTTTCCTACTGCCTCTCGCCGAGAAACGGTAATTCCTGTACCGGCCATCTTGATTGAGGTTTTCCATGGTTTCCCTCAATTAATTCCAGATAAATATCGAGATGGTTCCTTATTTGAGGCCATGGCCGATTACCTATCAAACTCCTAGTTCAAAAATTACCTACCTTATCCTAATTTCCTATAATTCCTTCATTCGCCCATTGCTATTACATAAGTTGAAGTTGTAAATAATGTAGAAAATAACGGGAAGTGGTACATGAAAAAATGGTAGTGGTGCGAATGGCGTCTGTTATGACATAAAGTCGAGAAACGGACGTTAAACGCATTCTTATTATTATTATTTCTCCTTGACAAGTTTTATAATAGTTTAATAATCTCAAATAAAATACAGTTTACAAATCGTTGTCTTAACTATTGTAGAACTTTGTCGGGGAGAAATATTGCATAACTGTTTAACGAAACTCAAAATCTAAAGCCAATGTAACAATCTACAGTGTCTAACGCGAGACAAGATTGTAATACGGTGTGGTCGCAGACTCCACTACTCTTGTCGCTGCCAAGCGGAACGCAGCCCCGCGAAGCTACTACTACCGAGCTGGGTGCAGTTCCGTGAGGTAAGACAGTAATACGGTGGAGCTAAAAACTCCACTGCTATTGTCGCTGCCGTGTTTCATCACAATTGCATGCAAAGCCGCGGGAAGCAACTAGTACTGAATAATTGATATATTCTATAATCGTATTTGTGAATAAACGACGTATATATTGAAATTTACTGTTAAGTTAATGGGGAAATGATTCAACGGAAATGTAGGAAAAATTTTGGCAAAGCAAAATTAAAAGAGAAATGACTCAATGGTAGAAGAAATATATAAGAGAAACCTTGGAAATGCAAAATTAAAGAGGAAATGGCTCAACGGTATCTAGACGCAAAATCGATAACGCATTAATAACTCTAAAGAAGTTTCATTTCGTCCGTGAGCTTGTGCCAGTGAGCCTCGCACGTTTTTTTGTAGGACTTTTATCCATCCTTAAATTAGTTACACATCAGGCATCACAAAAAATGTCCAAGTATACAGACGAGATAAATTACATTATACAATACTTTTATATGTAAGATATAGCCTTATTAACGGGTTTCTCAGAAAGCGCGAGTTCAACCTTCGCTGTGTGCGCTATTATCTGTGTGATGCATTTAAAATTGCTCGACATATCGAGACAACCATCTGCAAGCTATACAACTTTGTAGTGTGACCCATTATAATTTTATTAACTTTCCAGTACACCGGGAAGTTATTATTGTAATAGGTTCAAAAATAGAAATCAATTTTTTTAACATATTTGCATGTTTCAAGGTTACTACACAATTTTTGCACTTTTTTTTTGAAAAGTAATATATGTGCGTGCGTGTGGATCTCAAAGATCGCACTTGTGAGATCCTTATTCACAATTAAAAAAATAATCGACTATGGGAAATTGGATAATAGATAAATAATCGGCACCACAAATGTACAATCCTAAAATCTCATTAGCAACAGTCAAAGTAATATTTGGTTATTTTCAGTGGCGGATTTATCATTAGGTCCTTGAGGCCCAGGCATAGGGCGGCAAAATTTTAAAGACGACAAAATTTCAAAAATAAACATTGTTAGGACAGTTGAAATTTAAAAATTAATTTAATTAATTTATCACCCATTGTCCGAATTTACGGTTCCCTGGCTTTATTAGATATTTAATTTCAATACTCAGCTACCTATAGAGCAAAAAGAGCGCCATATCGGACGGGGCCTAGGGCGGCATCGTACCTAAATCCATCACTGGTTATATTAAAATTAAAACATTAAACAATTTTGGAAACATACTGCAGCTAAAGAACATTGTAAATAAGTTAATATAAAAGTACTTTTTTAAATTGATTATTTTTTCTGCATTCCGCAAATTATTTGCGTGTTTGATTTCCCTTTCACATTTTTCTAATCTTAATTTTAGTTTGTATATTTACATTTTTCCATTACAAACTTAAATAAATATTTTTAGATTAGATAAGTTTATTATAGATAAATCTTTTAAATGTTGGTGAATTTATTTTAGATACATGTTGTGAACAGGTGTTTAACACAAAATTAAAAACGAAATAAAAAAAAAACCCGGGTCGCAGTGCCAAAACCCTGCCGACAATATAGTGTATTTGCTTGTATAGGGCCGTGTGGTTTTATACTTTTATTATGTGAAATTAAGTTTGTTTTTGGGCAAAATAAAAAATTTAACCCCTTAATACACCCCTTAAAATAACATTTTTTTCTTAATTGTAATATTATTATCAATCTAACGTCTACACCGAATTAAATACACCCTTCAATAAATAAGTCACTATCTGTAAACTAGTGTTTTCATAAAATTTGTAAATCCGGTCCTGTCGGGCCGATTTTATTAAAATTGTGGGGACACTTTTTAATCACTACCAAAGGGTTAAATTTCAATTTTGAAACGATTCGGAGAATTTTTTCGGTATTTTGGGGCCCAAAAACAGTTTTCAACCCCTAAAAACTACCCTTAAAATAGCCCGATTAGGCCCATTTCAAATAGGCTTCTTGCGGTGATGGATTTCAACACGTGGCCCAAATTTCGTTGAAATCAATTAACTCTTTCGAAAGTTATCGCGCGTACACATATATATATATATAAATATATATATACATATATATATAAACATTTTTAAAAATGGTGCCAAAGTGTTTAGGAGGTTATGAAACGTCGAGAAATTTTGGTCCGACCCCTAGGTCCCGCCATCCGACCGACGCCAATAGTGTATGTTGCCATATGGCAAATACACTAAAAACGAAATAAAAAATACGTTGTTATTCTCAAATTAAAAATGTGTTACTCGTCGACGTTCTCTGAGATTCGAGATCAGACATCGATGATTTGTTGCATAGTGCATATTATTTCACTGATTGTAGCATTTATTGGAATTGGCGAATACGCCTCACGTTTAGCATAGATTCTTTCCGATATAACTTAACTTATGGAACTCTATTGCCAATTAAATCAATTGTTTTATAATGTATAGCCAGTAAGTAATCCATAAGTAAGTGGTCAATATCATAAAAGTTTTGTTTTAACAAACAATCGCGGATTTTATCTGACTTTCTTTTGTCTAACCCTTTCATTCATTAACTGTATCTTAGGTAATCAGACCCGTGAGATTTAATATAGCGAAATTGTAAATTCGTCCTTGAATCTTTAAACTGCTAATTTATTAAAATCAGTGTATATTGAGAGCAAATAAAAGTTTTATCTTTATTTATCAATAAATAATTTAATACTCGACCAGGTCATCGGCTTGGCGCAAGTACGATATATTTTTATTTTTGTGAATATTTTGTGTGATAACTGAATGTGATTTTTTATACAAGATATTCAAGAAAAGTAGTGATATATATGGTGTATTTCGTATATTAGTGTCATGTACGCTATATTTATATGTACACTTTAAAAAACGAAAACGCACATTGGACAAAAAAAAAACATCTCACAAAGCGTTTTGGTTTCCGTAAAATATCAAACCACATAACGCGTTTTTTGCTCAATGTTTACACTTTTGTGTAACAAACCCAATAATATCAAAAGTGTCAACACTTTTTACACTGGTGCACGATACCTAACACACCTATTAGTAGATAATAGAGGAAGTTGTACAAAATTATCGTAATATGACAATTTTTTACTTAAATTGTGAAACTAGCATAATTGAAAAATTTAAATATAAAAGAATTTTGTCATTATATCGTGACACTTTTTTCTGTATCCTTGATTAATCTGGAAGTTCTCCAATATACTTTGTGTGGTGAATATTCAGTTACAAATTATGGATTTGAAAGACTTAAAAACGGTATCTAAATTGCACATAAAAGTTTAATTTATGAACTTTTATTATACTTTTTTTATTATTTTTTCAGGCAACCTGCAAATGCAAAGCGATCGTCCAGCACGGGGTATGTTGTTCTTTTTATTTATAAATTTACATTATTATTAATTATTACTAGCGGTACCTGTGCGAATAATTCGCACTAAAATTTGTTTCTAATTTCTCACACTCTTTATAACTTTCTTCTTTTTGCTGTATTACATTACAAAGCTTAGTGACGGTTCAAGAAAATATTTTTCTAAAACTATCATATAGAGGCGCAAGTATCGAAAACGAGCTGAAGCGCCGCCATACGAAAATTATTTACACGTGAATTTTGATTAAAAATTAAACAAAAAAAATTTACCGACCGTCAATCATGTTGACGTTGTTTCAAAGTTAGAACCGTCAGATGGCAGCATTGCTGTATATACTGAATAAATGTATAATTGTTATAATTAATTATTTTGCAAAAATAAAAGCAACAATAGATTTTTTAGTTGTTGATGTCGGTAGAGCAAGCAATTATCTATAAAATGATATAAAATTTATGTGGAGCAATTGTGTGGTTTTTGAAAAAGGGAGGCAAACATCTTAACCTTAGCGTATTAATATATATGATTTTTTAGGTTGTCATAATTTTAATCCTCTATGTTTATTACATTTGCATGTCAATAAGTAATTAAGCCAAACTTTTTCTCTTCGGAATTTTTCAAATTACTGTGATTTTCTTAATCTTAACTCTCCGTTTAATTGCTTTAATTTTCATTTCATAACTGATCTTGTACGGAAAAATTATTGTTGAACCGGGTGTGAAAATTCTGTTTATAATGTTAATAATAAAGATCAACAAAAAACACTACTTTCA
Source organism: Venustoraphidia nigricollis (assembly GCA_034508555.1). NCBI lineage: Eukaryota > Metazoa > Arthropoda > Insecta > Raphidioptera > Raphidiidae > Venustoraphidia > Venustoraphidia nigricollis. The sequence goes on from JAVRKA010000013.1 coordinate 6,031,947, forward strand.
AGTATACTGTTGTCCGTTGTTTAAATTTTATGTTAGTATGAATTAAATTTGGGTTTTCGAATATTATTATTACACGTTTTTAATGAGACAGTCACTATATTATTGAATATAATGATGGCCAATATGTTTAATCGAATATTTAACAAATGGTAGAGAAATAAGTATAGTATATGTAAAAACTGCGTTCAAAGCTTGGCCTGATAATGTTATTGACGGCGATTTACTAATTAATATTTTGCATTTCGGTTTTTGGGCTCAGACTACGGCGTACAATCAGTAATCCGTATGTTCAAGCACATGGGATATTATTATGAATTATTTTCAAACTAAACCCATCACTTCGAAATTAATCGACCTTTAAATCAGATAATAGTCGGCCTCGCTTGTAACCATATGATTTTTTTAAAAAATCTTCATTGCACTTTACTGCACCATGCATTTTGCACGTAGTGTATTCTCTAACCACTTCTGTTGTCAGATAAATTAGTACGACCTAGAGTTCTGCTGTTTTTTGGTTTTAATCAGAAGCGTAGCGTGCCTTGGCGGAGCCCCGTATAAAAATTTGTTTGGGGGCCCTTCCCCCGTTGAAGTTAATGACTTAAACGGGGAAATCCCGCAGCCCGCAATAACCGATGTAGGATGTTGCCAACTTTTGAACGCACGCTTTACGCGGGAAAAAAAGAAATTGCTTTTTTTGACTTTTGCCATTTTTGAAATAAAAAAAAATACTGTTGGTAGAGTTAATATTATTAATTAAAAAATTGGGAAGTTTTTATTAATTTTTGCTTACGCACGTTGGGGGCCCCCGTGGCCCGGGGGCCCCGTATAATTGATACGACGGTAGCTACGCCCCTAGTTTTAATTTAACATTTTTTACCGTTCCAGCTCTACAATATTTTTTGTTTTGTGATCTCCCGAATCCAAAAAACATATTGTGGAAAAAGTTTGCGTGTCTGTGAGCACGACATAGGTCAAATGGATAAGTGAATTGAAATCAAAATTTGGGAGAATGTTTGATATGCACAAATGAAGAACTCTATTATTTTTGGGGAGAATCGGCGAATGCGCAGAAGAGATAGATGCTATAACGTTGTTTTTCAAGTTGAAAATAGATGGTGTTGAAAATACATAAGTACGACTGTAATCACTTTTCCAATATTAGTTTTATTATGCAAATGTAAAATGTAAATGGATGATATGACAGACGCAATTATAGAATATCAGTCAATATTCCCATGCAAAACAAGTTAGTGGCCATCTCATTATAGGTATATAAAATGGGTAATGTACAAGATGCGCATTATTTTAAATACATTTTCAAAATTAAAAATAAAGCTAAAACATATTTTGCATCCAATCAACCAAATCGGTAGTTAATTATCAAATCCCTGTCCACTATTTTAGTAAAGCGTTCGTATGTTTTCATTTAATATTACGCTCGATCTATTATGAATTGTGTATTTGCCGATCGGCTTTTTCAATGAATCGATTTATAAGTCTTCAAGTGGCGAAAAGCATATTGCATATGCTGTCGACCAAATAGAGTTGGAAACGTATTGTGTTGTTGAAGGTAATCGTAAATGATCTGGGTCACTGGAGGGCACAGAACATCACCTATAATTATTGTCGACGTGTTTGATTACGGTAGTTTGGGTTCCGTAAAGACTTCACTTCTCGGCCACCAGTCGCTCGCTGCTCAGGCGTGGTCTTTGTATTTTTTAAAAATCATTTTCTCTTCAGCGTTTATTGTTGACAGCTCTCATTAAGATTAATACTTCTAACATTCATTCAAAATAGAAAAACGGATCTATGATTAGTTTAAGTACAGAAAAATAAGCGTTTATTTTAAAGTGAAACAATGGAGTCTTTCCAAATTATGAGTTCATGATCAAAACACTTCTTTTATAAAATATTGACATTTATATATCGAAATATAAGAGATTTTCATTTTTGTTCGAGGACGTTCTGCGGCTTCCAGTTTGCTAATAATTATTAGCAAATTCGGCATGGGAAATTAAGACATGTGAAGAATCTTAAAACCTGAAAAATCGAAAATGGACCGAATCGTAAAAAAACGGCTATAGAAAAATATGCGTGCTAAAAAATGAAATTGGACCCGTTCGAGTATATTTTGGGTGCTAGTTATTTAAGGTTTTTTATATGGACTGTTTCATACTAAACGTTCAGACTATAATATGTAGATAATATTATTACAATATGTTATGACAGCAGTAAAATACTAAAAAAAATAAAATTAATTTCTCATTTATGCAAAAAAAAAGAACTGACTGGGCCCTGCATTAAATTGTTATTCATGGGCAAGTATTAAATATATGAAAATAAAATTACAGCACGCAACCAATTTGCAGAGAAATGGCAAAATTATAATCTATTCGATTCGTTTGCGTTAAACATTGTTAGAATATAAAAACCCGGGTCGCAGTGCCAAAACCCTGCCGACAATATAGTGTATTTGCTTATGCACGAACTTAAGTTGGTTTTTGGGCAAAATTAAGAATTTGACTCCGTAATACACCCCTTAAAATAGCATTTTTTTTCTTAACTGCTATATTATTATCAATCTAACGTCTACACCGAATTAAATACACCCTTCAATAAATAAGTCACTATATACAAATTAGTGTTTTCAAAAAATTTGTAAGTCCGGTCCTGTTGGGCCGATTTTATTAAAATTTTAGGGACACTTTTTAATTGCTACTAACGGGTTAAATGTCAATTTTGAAACGATTCTGAGAGTTTTTTCGGTATTTTGGGGTCCAAAAACATTTTTTAACCCCTAAAAACTACCCTTAAAATGGCCCGATTACGCCCATTTTAAATAGGCTTCTGGCGGTGATGGATTTCAATACGTGGGCCAAATTTCGTTAAAATCAATTAACTCTTTCGAAAGTTATTGCCCGCACACATATATATATATATATATATATATATATATATATATATATATATATATATATATACGTATATATATATATATAAACATTTTTAAAAATGGTGCCAAAGTGTTTAGGAGGTTATGAAACGTCGAGAAAAATTGGTCCGACCCCTAGGTCCCGCCATCCGACCGACGCCAATAGTGTATGTTGCCATATGGCAAATACACTAAAAATAGCACTTCCCAAAAATTTCAATCAAGAACGAACTTGAGAATAGTCGAGACTGTAGGGGTGGCGTTATTTGTAATCTGACGTTTTCATTGTTTACTGTCAAACCCTAATTATGGAGTTCTAATAATGAGGTGTAGATATGGAGTGCTAATTTGGACTGTGCGAGCAATATGCCCGGAAACTTTAGCGATAATTACGGAACCATTCCGTCTTTGTTCAACAACATACAACAAGATGGGACAGAAAGAGACATAAATATACCGTGTTTATTCCCTTCTCTTTCCTGTTGGTTTGTATCTGCAGTAGTATATTAGCTCGTCATATATCTAACAGTTCAATGGATTCTAATAAATAGAGATATTTCTTATAAATTCAAGCCACAAGCTCCAAAAAAAGTCAACTACATTTTCAATTTATTAAAACAAAAAATAATGAACATGAATTGGCACTACGCCCTGATAGTGCATACAGTTGGTGTGACAGTCGACCTTCAAAAAAATAAAGAACTATTAAGAACTTTACTGGTTAAAAATGTTTTGTTTCTTTTAATGTCTTATTTGTAAATAAATATTCATTTTAATTTTTGAATAAATGATTGAAACGTTTAGAAGGACCGACATGTTTCAGCTTTAATTTAATTTTAATTTTCATCTACCAATAAGATTTTTCTAAAGTTACATTACGTCAGACAAGGACGTACTTTTTTTTAGTGTAGAACAACAATAGCAATTTTTAATGGCAAAATCCGAAACGTGTTTGGTGTTAATAATTGCGCAAGGCGCTGGTATATAAAACTAGTTAACGATTCGCTGTTGCACTTCTCGTGTCAAACAACCACGTGAAATATAAAGATATTTTTGTTTGACCTTAACCAATCTGTGCCTACAGTAGTATTATTTTTTTTTTTTTTTGTAAAACTTTACTTTATAAAGCTAATTTTGTATAGCTCTTTAAAAATTAGAATTAGAATTATCCATGTCATTCTTAGTACTGCAATAGAATTTGACAGACTGTTCTAATTTTACACCTCTGTAATTCATTGGCGTCCCAGTCCGGCTTCGCCCGGGTGTAAATGTAATATATAGGATATAAAAGACGAGAATCATTATTATCATAAAATTCTCAACGTGTATTGAATTTGCGCGAATTCAATTGCTTTTACTTGTAAATCGAAGAAAAGTCAAAATTGCGACGCGACAAAATCTTGCTTCCACTTTATCTTTTCAAATTCATTAAGTCGCACAAAATCGACGCGATACAATAACGCTTCGGACTGCTTTGCAGTATGCAGCTTCGCGTATTGTCGTGTAATGTCGCTATTTCAATTACAGTGCACTTCAAACTAAGAATTGTGAAACTGTGCTGTTGAGATAAAATATAGTTTGAGTTTGGAAACAGGACGCTAAGGTTACTAATCGTTTCTGTTTACGTCTTTTTTGTACTTTGATTGTGCGATTAAATCGCTTATCGAACATCAGATGCAACAAACAAATCCGTAAGGTCGCCCACCATTCGCTGAAATATTATATCGCGAACGCCCGATTGTTGAAAACACATAGCAATTTTAGTCGCAGGCTTTCGCTACTTCATATCATAATTTCGTATGAGGCTGCCCTCTTCGCGTGCGAAAGTACGATTGAGTGTATACGCTTGCCCAATCGGGAGATTAACAGTGTTGGACCACTTTCACACAGTTTGAGGCGAGGTAGGCATAAGACATATTGTGGGTGTGACCTTCTTTAGCTCTGTCTCGCTCTAATCATCCGCACGTTTCAATTTTTGAATGGTGCCACACTACGAAGCTAAAAGATGCTATTGCAAGGGTGCAGCTGTCAATTGATTACTCTAATTTTTGGAAATATTTTGAAGATCCGAAAAAGGAAGAATCACTTTAGGTTTGTGATGGAACAATTTTGTGAAATAAGTACGAATAAAGTCATAGTGTGACATTGAAAACGTGTTTTTTTGGTACAATTAATGCCAACTTTTATCTAGTAAATCGTACACTACTACAAAAGTAGTCCATTAGAGACCTAGATGTGTCCTTTATCTTCCTTATAGCGGAAGAATTTTTGCAGAATGTTGACGAATAAGTCTACAATCAGTTGACAGCCGAAGCTCTATTTTTGGCTTAAATTCAGAGCATTCCGACAGTCTTAAACGAGAAATTTCATCAAATCTCAATGCATAGTTTTCGATACAAAAAGTATCATGTGAGCGACGACCCTAAGATGTTTGGACATTAACAGGTGAAGGCGGTTGACGAACGGGCACGTCGCGACGGCGTATATCGCGATGCTGCCCTCCTGCACTACCTCCTCACACTTTCCAGTCCACAGTGTGTGTGCACACTATATAGAGTATAGAGGGCGTCCCACCGACCGGCGCGGCGTCCCCAGACCAACAACTCCGGCATAGAAATTAAGCGCTAGCTTATATCTTCTCGCCTAGACCAATCTCTATAGGAGCATGCTTAGCGTTTTAATAAGCGCAGGATCATCAGTGGCGCGCTCACGATGTATCTACAGGTGTTTTAGTATTACTAATTGAATTTGTTTTATTAACCCCCGACGCAAAAACAGGGGTGTTATAAGTTTGACCGCTATGTTTGTGTGTGGCACGGTAGCTCTTAAACCGATTTGGATGCGATTTTTTTTATATGAAGGCAGGTTGTCTAGCGATTGTTTTTAGACATATTTTATCAAAATCGGTTGAGCCGTTTCAAGGTCATCAGCTCCTTTCTAAGCTGCGTATTTTGTTTGTAACTAAGTTTAAAAAGTTTAAAATAAAAATTAAATTAACAATTTTATTTTTTAACTTTTTATAGGTTTTTTATATCGGGGGTTTTTAAATTGTTAATTTAATTTTCTTTAGAATTATTTACTTGCATATCGTATGGACAAGCAGTTCGGTTCGGCTCTGCTCCGATTTGTAAATTAAATGTAGAAATATTAAACTGTGGCGAATTTTTGAATGAAAAATAGACGTATTTACATGACGTTGTCTGGAAATAATAGCTCCCTGTTATCAGAGCATGAAATATAATCTAAAACCGTTTCACTTATGTTATCACAATATTCATGGCAATCAAAAGAAAATTCCGGTTAGGAGCACTAAACATCGTGTGAAGTCAGAAGTCGAATGACTTGTCGCTGTTATATGTACAGATAACATATAACATAGGCGCGAGAGAACAAGAAATACCGATCTGTCTTAAGAGTTTATATAGATACTAGCAGCCCGGTTCGGCTTCGTTCGGATTTGTAGATTGTCTATTAAAGATAGCGATCTGAGTTTTTAATTTTGCCAAAGGTGCAAATTATCGTAGCACGCCTATGAATGAATATAACATATACAGTACATATCTTTTCATTAAGTTCGCGCTTGCCTGATATATCATAAGACTTGCAGAGTGCAGTGCACTATTTTTACTATTCGGCTCGTAAATTGCATATTTTTTACATTTAGAAGGAAGAAAACAGTATTTTATTTATGCTAATTCATATATATTTCTTAACATGTCTGTTTGTAAATGTTACACATGCATATGGCTGCAACAAAATTGTATTAGTAAAGTAATCACGGAAATGAAAAACAAATGTTATATAATATTATAAAGATAAGTCAGTTTATTGTGACTTTTTATCAAAAATTAAATATAAATAAGCCGTCAATTATTCAAATAAGCTTAAACAAACGTTCTGACAGGATGAGATACTGTTAACTACAATACTTGATACATTATTGAGCTGTTACCAGTGGCTTCACACACCATAAATATTAATAATTCATTTTTCGACCGAACTTTATTGAAATCGGTTTAGTCGTCTAGAGTGGCATTGATATATACAGAGTAACACGTTCTTCTATGTAGGTGTATTAAAATACTTAAAATGTCAACAGAATAAAACAAATTACAGTCAGTTTATTAACACGAGTAAACTTATATTATATTTTGTTTTTGAGGTTAAGTGAGAATGTTTGAAGATTTAGGAAAAATCGTCTTGATGTTTTTTACCAAGCATATTTCGAGATTTTAATCAACCGTGCAAACCAACATCTTGTTTAAACTGAAAAAAATATCTTTCAAAAAATAAAAGTCCATAACAGAAAATATGGTTGGTCTTAATATTATTTTATCTCTTTCTTAAATTTTTATTTATCAACCACACTTGCCGCATTAGTCAATCAGTGATCTGAGCTATACGGAACAGAGTGGTCAGACCAAGGGGTGTACATACATACGAATATAGCTCGGAGCTACACAATATACATATACACATATATAAAGAGCTAGTGGTGCATGTACAGTCCCATACCAAAATTAATGTCTCAGAAGAATTTATACATTTTTCGCCAGTTAAAATTATAAAAACTCGGGTCGCAGTGCCAAAACCCTGCCGACAACATAGTGTATTTGCTAATATAGGTATTGATATACTTCTTGGTATTTAAATATTTGGTTCCCTAAAGTCAGAGAGGCTTGTTATGTGAATTTTGATTAAAAATTCAACAAAAAAAATTTACCGACCGTCAATCATGTTGACGTTGTTTCAAAGTTAGAACCGTCAGATGGCAGCATTGCTGCATATACTGAATAAATGTATAATTGTTATAATTAATTATTTTGCAAAAACAAAATCAATAATAGATTTTTTAATTGTTGATACATATAGAGCAAGTAATTATCTATAAAATTATACAAAATTTATGTGGAGTAATTGTGAGGTTTTTTCGAAAAATGGATTATGTCAATTACATCATTCAATACAATTAAATGAATCAAAATTTATTGCAGGTATTCAATTGTTTTGCAATTTTGCACACTGTTTATAACGTTCTTCTTTTTATTGTATTACATTATGGAGCTCAGATGACAGATCGAAAAAATATATTTTACTGAAATTGTCACATAGAGGCGCAAGTATCAAAAACGTTGAGCTAAAGCGCCACTATATGAAAAGTATTTGATTTGAAATTGAACAAAAGAGTTACCGACCGTCAAACATATTGACGTTGTTTCAAAATCAAAGCCGTCAGATGGCAGCATTGCTGTATTGTGTCTTAATGTATATCTATATATATAATTTTAATAATTAGTAAATTTATAAAAACAAAAGCAATAATACATTTTTTAGTTGTTGATGTCGGTGGAGCAAGCAATTATCTATAAAATGATATAAAATTTATGTGGAGTAATTGTGAGGTTTTTTCGAAAAAGGGAGGCAAACATCTTAACCTTAGCGTATTAATATATATATGATGATGATATTAATTTGTGTAGGGAGTGTATTTAAACATATTCTATACTGGGTGATGCGGCCACACAATATGGATCTAGCACGGGTGGGATACTGGGCAGACATGTATGTATTATCTGTGGTCCGGTGTGCTGGAGAATGAAGGGGTGAGGTATTGCTAAGTTTTCCTCATTTCATTTCATCTGTTCACCAGATATAAGTCTCCGTCGCGAAATACCGGCTGGCATACTGATTAATCTCTTTCTATATACATATACTGCATATTATGTGTCCTATGTTATATTCCTTAGTTACGTTAATATTATGTACATTTTTATACAGTTTGCAACAAAATAACAGAATTAGCGACGTTCTTCATTACAGTTAAATATGTATATGCTTTCTTACGCCGAGGATTCCGAATATTTTTATAAGCTGAAAACTAAATAAAACTATATTTTCTGCAACATTAAAGGGGAAATGATGCAGCGGCGGGGAAATATAATAGAACACTGGGTAACGAAAAATTTAAGGGGAAATGATTCAAGGGCGAGGAAAGTAAGAGAAATCTTGGTAACGCAAAATTTAAGGGGGACTGATTCAACAGCGGAGAAATATGAGAAAACTTGGTAACGCAAAATTAAAGGGGAAATGATTCAAGGGCGAGGAAAGTAAGAGAAATCTTGGTAACGCAAAATTTAAGGGGGACTGATTCAACAGCGGAGAAATATGAGAAAACTTGGTAACGCAAAATTAAAGGGGAAATGATTCAAGGGCGAGGAAAGTAAGAGAAATCTTGGTAACGCAAAATTTAAGGGGAAATGGTTCAACGACGGAGAAATATGAGAAAACTTGGTAACGCAAAATTAAAGGGCAAATGGTTCAGCGGCAGGAATATATGAGGGACACTTTGGTTATGCATTCTTGATTCACAGGTCGTGATATGATTGACTGAACTAGGTAACTCAGTGGCAGACTGCAGTAACATATTCAGAACTCGGCTCTTTTTGAACCGGTTCGGTGAGCCGGCTCACATACGGGATCCAGATGCAAAGATACAGATCACTAAAAAGACCCGTTTTTCCCATCTCTAGACTAGATATTTGCAGATTACATTGCAGCACATTTATGTGCTTTCGACCGTATCGGCAAAAGGACCTGCGCAATATGCACAAGAAACACATGACTATAGTGGTAAATAACTAACCCCAATTAACAATTTATCAGCATTAATTACCGTCTGATTAGCGTGTGATCCACAGCAATGCAGTGCTAATTTGAGTTAGCATTTATTCTACCATAAATAACAATTACGAATAATTGTTACTAATGAGAAATGAATTACAAATAAAACGATTACTCGATAGCCAGTCATCCACTGTTCGAAAACGACGTATATGATTTATTTCCGAATTTTTGTACCTACGCGATTTTCAATATAGCACGAAGTCTTGAAATGATTAATAATAAATATTAATGTTATCATCCATAATTTTTTAAGTTTAAAATTAGCAGGAAATTGGACAAAATTAAAATTTATATTCAATTTAGCGACGTTTCGGTTTATTTATTAAACGTCAATCTGTTTATGTATTTATTCGTTCAGTTTTTTCCCATTTGAATAACTTAACAAAAAAAATTTCTGTCAATTAATTTTTAATTTAATTTAATAAAAAATAAAAAAATAAAGAATATTGGAAATTGTAATGAGTATTATAAGGGATGTATAATAAGTTATTATTATTAAACTACTTGAATCAAGGTAGGTATATTTATATTGTTTTAATTTTATTAACTCGTTGCATTATTTTTAATTTCTTGTTATGTATGTTTTAGAAGCCTGATGAAGATTTAATCAATAAACCGAAACGTCGCTAAATTGATTATAAATTTTAATTTTGTTCAATTTCCTGCTAATTTTAAACTTAATTAATAATAAATTTGTTTTGTTATTTTTTTTAAAAGAGAGGTTTCAAATTCAGTCATTACGGATGGTACAACGTATTGTCTAGACACGTTAGTAATGAGTCAGTATGACTTATAAGATTGACATTATTTTTTGCTACGTCAGAATTGTCCAAGAAATTCCCGATTTCTTCATATTTTCGCGCATTGCCCATTCCACTTTTGTCGTAACAAATAATATATATATGTCGTAGGATAATTAAAAAGTTCGGATTTTCGCGAAAATTCTAGGATTTTTGCAAAAAACCGGGTTCCAATTACCCGGTTTTTTGCAATCGTCCTAGGATTTTCATGAAGATCCGATTATTTCAATTATCCTACGACATATATAACCTTTGTCACTTGCAAAGAACTAGTTGAAAATGTTAATTGGTACTAATTCTAATGAACCCTGATGGCTGTTGCCTACCTTAAAAGATAGTTACATCGTTATTACGTGTAACAGATAACAGTGGATTAAAAACTTAATATGCAAAAAACAAGAATCCATAATCTGATTACACCAGAGTTGTGCGGCTTTCAAACAAAGATAATATTTCCGACTCTGTTCCAAATATGAAAGTGTTCAGCAAAAAAACAAACAACATTTAATTGGTGGCTTCAAATCTTCCACTTTTTTTGACGTATGTATTTTATAATTCAACATGACAGTGAATATATGGTTATTCATTAGACTAAAGTTATAAAATTATATTAAAAATACATTAATATAATATAAAGTTAATTTCAATTGCTTTCTAAATAACGTTTATTTAATTACTAAATTTATTGCTCAAAGAACTGCATGTAGGTATATAATATAAAGTACATATAGAAATATACTATATGATGTTATAAAATAATGACTTTATTTACAATAATATGGTGTTGGCTGATATTTACATTTTGCAGTACACTATATGAGGAAAGTTGTCTGATTGTTAGTTATTTGGATTCTAGTTAACGCTGGTCAACTAATAATAATAGAGAATAGGCCACGTGTCTTTGTCGTTTGTCTAAAGAAATACGACAGACTCGTGGAAATGTTTCAATCGATTTCTTGGTGATTTCACGCATAACCAGAGAAAATATTTCAAAATATTTTAAGCTATACATCTTATTTCGCTACTATAAGAGATTGTGTATTATAGACGCTCGACAACTGAGGACATTAGCGCCGCTACTTAAAAGAGACTGTCAGTCTTGTATATCGCCGGCTAGTGTCTATTAAAATAATTCTTGAAATCCTTAAGGGCTTTACACATAAATCATTAAAATGTTGCAAAACGTTATAATTTTGGAAAAAATTAATATTTAAAATTATATACGAGTAGCTGGACTAGGTGGTCAGTAATAATTATTAACAAAATTTACTTCTAAGGTATTAGACACTTTTAAATGTTAAATATTTTTTAAAGCGGCGCCAACAATTTTTCTACCTGTAGCATAATAGAGTAGAAGCTGTACCATGTTTTGATGTTAGTAAAGACAATAGATTCTAAAGGATATTTATTGGTTTTTGTCAGAAGTATTTATAGAAACTTTTTTGTGAAATGGTTTTTACAAGCTGATACATCTATCAAAACTAAACAGCGAAAGTATATATTAAAATGACAGCTTAAAAATTCATAATCTAACAAACTTTACCTATTTTTGAATTGTTGCTAATTTTACGATTCTTTGGGTAAGCCGCAGAATAATTTTTACGCAATTTATATTTGTGTTATTGATGGAAATAAGGCTGGACAGTGCATTTTTGAATAATTACTTTACTTCTGACAAATGTTTTGTAAATCTTGACTTGCTTTCAATAGATCCCTTATCAAGCATTTATAATCTACAACACTATCCTAACTTGTGTGAGGTTTTTTTATCAAGAAAAATGCTTTTTCTATCTTTGCATTATCAATCAGTTATTAAACATTCAAAGACTGAATTATTAATTCGTGTGACATATAGTTTATCCAACTATTAATTATCCTGTTTACAAAATCTCTCCTTTTTGAAAAACTACAATTAAAATCAATTTCTTGCGAAATTAACCTAGATATAACTATTTGTTTGAACGAAACTTAGCTGTGATGCCCAAAGCGATAATAAAGCGCATATACCGTTGTCTTTGTGTTCAACAAAAACATGCTTGACCGATTTTTTTATGATTGACGTTGAATGGAAATTTTATATTCAAAAAAAATATTCAAGGTATTTTATAAATGTTGGCTCAGTTCTGCGTAGTTAAGTTTTGTTTCCTAACATTTGCGTGTGCACGAATATGCTCCATTAAAATTAGTGAGCGGCACTATTGTACTATGTAAAACAGTTGATGATATATTGTTTCCTTCTTATATTATATGGCGCCACATGCAGTGGTGTGGTGTCGACGGTTCACGGTCACTTTAAACACAGTGCAGTGGTGGAGAACTGTAAATCCAACTGCAAATGAACACCGTAATTTCTTATTAATTTCAAGTAATCCACTTCTTGAGTTCCGTAAATAGTGTAGAATTATACAATGTATAAAAATAAATTATAAAACATAAACTTGAAATGAACACTTTGAAATAATGTAAATAATATTACTAACATTTAGTTTTTCTCTGTTTTGAGTGTAATGTTGAGTTTACCAATGAATTGTTTTAAAATGAAAATACACATTAATGTCTACGTAAGTAGTGTTGAAGGAAGGTTTGGTTGAAGATCAAGAAATAAGCTTTAACACTGGTAACGCTTATTTCTTGATCCTCAACCAAACCTTCCTTCACTGAAACACAATAGTAATTTTTTAATTGATTTTGGTTTGAAGTTGTCAGGGTCTGGTATAGGATATACTATTTTTTTAATAATACATTGAGAATCCAATTGATACTTTTACCAATTCTCAAATTAGAATCTGGGAACTGGGTGCTTGTAATAGAAGAGTAATCGAAGCGCGGCATCGTTACATACCCGACAATATATAGATGTTTATTATTCATATGAAAAATGAAAATTTTCAAATAAGTTATTAATATTAACAAAATAAAATTACTTGCAATATTGTTCAATTGGTTTTTATTGATATAAAATACTACGTTTGAACCAAACTTTGTGTTCCTTTTCAAGTACAAAATTAAAGGACCACATAGTTTGGTTGAAACGTAGTATTTTGTATAAATAAAAATCAATTGAACAGTATTGCAAGTAATTTTATTTTGTTAATATATCTATTACTGTTGGTAGAGTTAATATTATTAAGTTATTAATAATTCTTCTTTCAAAATTTTCTTCTACGGTACTGATATTTGTAATTTTTTGTAAAAAAAAAACCATTTTCCTGCAGGGGTTGGTTTTTTCAGCAACTTATTGATTCTAAATTAATAAATTAATAAATATTAATACCGGAAATTTTGTGGTTTTTGTCTACTTAATATATTTCCCAGAAAAAAATATTACCACATCACACGGTACGGAAGAGATGATTGCGAAAAATGTCTATATTTACCATTCAAAAGCTGTCATTTTTTTCATAATTTTTGAATAAAATGGCGATTACACTGCGAAAATCCATTTTCGAAATAGCGTATCGAGCTTGATTTAGGTCTATAGGAAAACCTTTGCAATTTTGTTGATTTCTTGTTCTTCATTATTTATTTTGACTGATCATTACAAGAAGAGGCTATAACAGTTTTTGACGCAATAATCTATACATATAAATAATTTAACTGTCTTTCATTTCGGAATAAATCAATTTTCCGTAAGTTCGTATACTATTCATACAACAGCTTGTAGAATATTTAAACCTACGTATTTTTTTACTTTTATATAAATGTTACAAAGACAAATAGAATCAAGTCTCAATAAAAATAAAATAAAATATTTTGTATGTTTAAATATAATTATATCAGATAATAATCACATAATCTCTTTTTAAACTTTAAAGCGATAAACTTGATTAAAAATCCGTTAGCTCACGCGACTCAATTTATGAATGAAAATAATATTAAAAGTTTGGACTGTCAAATACTAAACAACAGTATTCTCCGTGTCGTCATCTTGTCAGTTGTTGGTGTTGTATACCAGTGATTTTCAACCTTTTTTGAGATCACAACACATGCATTCAAGATACTATAAATGTTATATTTTTTCTGAACAATTCTGTTTAACCTTGAGTTAAAATATCGCCCACAAGATGTAACAAATCATTATTATTTCGCGTAGAGTTAGGTAACTCAGATCTGAACCGGTTCAAAGAGCCGACTCCGACAGAAGAGTCGACTCACTTTTTTTTGAGCCGACGGATCAACGGACCCGCATAACTCAGTGAAACACTTAACACACAGACGCACATTTTACACTTACGTATCAGTTCTTGCTTTGATGCATCTGTCAGCTCAAATGACTCATGCATCACATGTTTGGCTATGCATTCTTGATTCTATACAGGTCGTGATATGATTGGCTGAACTAGGTAACTCAGTGGCAGACTGCAGTAACATATTCAGAACTCGGCTCTTTTTGAACCGGTTCAGTGAGCCGGCTCACATACGGGATCCAGATGCAAAGATGCAGATCACTAAAAAGATCCGTTTTTCACTGAGTTATGCGGATCCGTTGATCCGTCGGCTCAAAAAAAAAGTGAGTCGGCTCTCACGGATCTTCTGTCGGAGTCGGCTCTTTGAACCGGTTCAGATCTGAGTTACCCAACTTTACTCCGTTTAACAATTGAAAATCAACGTGGTGAACTTTTGGTACCGCTGCAATACAAAGCACAGGTACTCAAAACCATTTAAAACTGGTACTGACTTCGCGGGTGTGAAATATCGCCATCACTAGTATATTCTTGAAAACAGGTTCTTTCAAAATAACACTGGTCCATGACCTAGCACAACTGTCAGGTCTTGCGGTAAACTTATTCTAGCTTTCCTAGAACGGTTAAATATTAGTTTCCAGAATAATAATTGTATAATTTCTGGTCTGAATGGGTAAAAAGCACTTACAAAAATTATAATTCGGTTGCACATCTTTCGCAACTGACAAAATCGAAACTGGTGAAGCAAGGTTGTGAATGTTTGGATAAAAATCTGAAATTTTAAATATGACATATCACATACAATCAACTATTTTTTTTTAAATGCTGATTGTTTTCAAGTAATTAAGTATCAAAAACGTGATTTTTTTATAACGTTAAATGAGAGGCTTAACAGAAGTGCGCATTATTATTAAAATTAAACCGAATTGACCTAGGGCAAAACTTTGAAAAACTTAATTCGAAACTTTGACTAAAATACGCTCATTGAATGAAGAATAACGAAATGACAGATAATTTGTTTCCAGTTTTGTAGTGAAATATTTGCTTAGTGTCGAAAAGGAATATGTAATAATTTTGCTAATTATTAATAATTAGCAATTATGATAAGTGTCGAGCGTTTAAACGTGTGTTTCCTGATCGGAATCAAATAATTATAGTGTAACATAATTAAGTTACTAACGCCTATTCACAGTAAATATCAGGGCGTGAACAAAAAATAAATATATTTAAATATTTGAACCAAGTAATTATTCATTTAACCATATTTAAAATTAATATTACATAAATGAGCATTGAAAGTACTTCTTTATAAAGAGTAATGTATGTAATATACACAATGCACTGTGCAGAGGTAAAACCTGCAGGTATTATTCATCTTATGAGCAGTGACGTACCGGTTTTCAAAATTTGATCATTTTGAGTAGTGCTATTCCTCATGCATAAACAAAATACAAGTAATATGACGAACCTTGCAAACAAGAATTAAGGTAGTTGTCGTGGTTAAGGCACACCGTCAGAAAATTCTTAATTTTTGTATACGTATTAAGGACATGATAATACAATTACCCTGAAAATTTGAAGTCGATCGACCGTATATAATCCGAGATAAATTCAATTAAAAATTGGATAATTAACATTGATTGTATACGATCTCTGTAGTTCTGAACCAGTTTTTTATTTATGAAAAAAGAACTAACTGTCAGAAACTTTCCAAAAACTGACAGTCGTTATCAATGCATTTGTTATGATTTAAAAAAAAATAAGAAAACATTTTGGACCGTCTAATTATTTATAAATAACGGTTTAAAGTTCAACAATTTATAGAAAAGTATATATGCATATGAATACTGTATGGGTTACGTTTCCACGGGTACAGTCTTGCATACAAATTGTGGATCACTTAGCTACAAGCTAGTATACTTTTGTGTATGACTTTTTGACAATATTGTACCACGACAACTACCTTAAAGAAATATATAAGTATATTTTGAACACTGAGAATAAACCGCCAAGATATGATCACAGATTGAATGGTATCTACCACATTTCTGGAGCGACATAACTCCGTGTTTAAAATTCCTTTGAAAAATATGTACTTTCGGAATGTTTTTTTGGTAATAGAAAAAGCTTCTTAAAAATCCTCAAAAGAATTCTTAATCTGTTTGTAATATAATCGTAGGTCATTGTAAGACTGCAGCTACTATTCTATTCTATTCTATTCTAAGCTGCAGCTACATTGGATCAGTATTTATCTCAATCCGATGTCCACCGACGTCGGACGACATCGGGACACCAAGATTATAATGGCACCATACATTGGAATACGAAGCCTGATTTCATTTCCAATGTAGGAACCTCCATTAGAACTTACTGCTTGGTTTTCTCCCGATGTTGTTCAACGCCTGTTGACATCGGATCGGCAGAAATACGAACCCAATGTAGGTGCAGCTAACACTGCCGCTAATTTGCTAGATTTCAAAATTTTTGTTGCTGTATAAAAAAGTTTAACGTCAATACTGGTTCAGTGGCGGCTCGTAGGTTTTAAGGCTGGTGAAGTGCTAGGGGCATAATCAGAAATTTTGTTAAGGAACTGCTGAAATAGAAAAAATGCAAACGTGAAAGGTGATAACTGATAAATATACTTGATTTTATCACATAGTAGGACGACTGTATTATTCTAGATCTTTTTATCTGAATTAAATTACATAGTACGACGTCGATGATTGAATTCATTGTTGATATTTCATAGTTATAACTGTAGCAAACAAGCAGATATTTGTTGAACACTGCATGGGTGACACAATCTAGCTGCGCACTCGAAATGATAGCCGCCACTGCACTGGTTTATTATTTTTACACTGATTGTATAGTCGCGGGAAATGCAACAGTATTCATAATATGTGCAGAGGAAGGTAGCAAGGCGTGAAAAGGTCTCAGACTGACCGGAAATAGTGTATAGACTTGTTAAATATTATAGTCATACAATAAAATGATCACATTTGTCATTAAGCCATTTTCACAAAAGCATAAAATGCTAACACATACATAGGTATCTTTTTTTACAGTCAATCGAAAGCTTATTATTAATATTGATTAACTGGAAAAAACAAATTCATAGTATTCCGTATTTATCGAGATATTTTCATTTAAAATTCGTTGATGACGTCACACGATAGTAGTTGGTAGACACGCGAGTGAGAGGAAAAGAGAGAAAAAGTGAATGTGGACTTGGTGCCGAGTAGTCTACCGATACTCTAAACTGAGAATAGAGTCTATCAAAATTTGATAATTTTGAACAGTGTAAATTATTCTTTTTAAATAAGTAATGTAAACCAAATATCTCGTTTTTATATCCTTCGTCTTAATTGTAAACAACAATTTAAAAAATGTGTTTATTTCAAACGGTTTCAAAAGCTCTACCTGAGTCAGCACGTTGATTTCGCGCATAGAAAGAGATGTATATACCGCATGATCCAAGTCTAAGGGCGTGATTCATCTACAAGCAGACAATCAGTTAGAGCTTTAGCGATAACGTATCTCCGTAGTGAGATTATTCTATGTCTCAAATTATATTAAAAAATACGCACTTTTAAGGAATTGTGTCTTTCATATAAAGCTTCCGAATAATTCTCAAAAAAATACAGGGTGTTCGAGAAATATCCTTACAACTTTGAAATTTAGTAACTTTTGAAATAAAAAAGATATTCACATTCTGTGTTCTGTAGTTATTAATGCAACTCATAAAGTTTTTTCTCTGGGGTTATTTGAAGGATATTGTTTATCGGAGAAAGGCTACTGACATTGCTGACTTAAAAACTCGCATTACAGAGGCTTTTGTCACTGTCACAGACGTTATGTTACAGCGTACCTGGCAAGAAATCGATTACCGACTGCATGCGCTTCGGGCCACACGTGGTGCATATGTGGAGGTGCTAACCTAAACAGAACAAAACTTTATGAATCGCACTAACTGCAGAAAACAGAATGTGAAAATCCTTTTTATTTCAAAAGTTATTAAATTTCAAAGTTGTAAAGATAATTCTCGGACACCCTGTACTTTATTATCTATTTATAACGCAGGTTCTAATCCTAAAAAAATGCAGGACGACTCCGTTGCTATACAAATTGGAAGTATATCACAACTATTTATAATTGCGTAAATGGCTTTCGAGCACACGAGCAGGCTGTCCCGTTTCGATTTCTGTTTACTATAATTCTGCGTTCTGCAACGAGATCCGGTCCCGTATACCTAGTTAAATGAACTGTACATCCAACATCGCAACAGACGGTGTACTGTGAATTAATTTACATAGACAGCCCCGTTGATTACTTTAAATTGCAAAAAAATACATACCTGCCTACGTGACTTTGGTATGAATCATGTCATTGTATCCTTTATTATTTTAATGATATGCATGTAATCTATAGTGAAAGTTTTAACAAACATTTATGTAATACCTATTTTACTGGGTAGTTTTCTAGTTACTTATTAAGTAATCGTACAAATATCTAATAGATACTATTATATGGTTGGAGAACAGCGTTGCCAGACGTCCCGATTTTTAAATCAAAATTAAATGTCCCGCGCGGGACAGGCTCAGTCCCGCTTTTCGGGGATAACTCGACCGTGCGTAAATAATTATTCTCTTATTGTAAGCTGCAATTTGTAACACTCACTCTTCAGACTATTGTTTGAAACGCCATATTTTTCTAATGAATAAAACTTTTTTGATTTTGATTTCTGTTTTTTTTTATTCAGAAGACGAATAAGACTCAACTATTTAACGATAGGGTAAATCTGATTTAAAATAACATTTTTATTAAAATACATTTTGTATGGCTATTTTTGCTATCTATTTTGCTATCTATTCGACGAAAGAATCCCGCTTCTTTCACTCAAAAAGTTCCAAAATTCCGACTTGGCAAAAAAAAAATTTGGCAACGCTGTTGGAGAATAATAATTGTCAGTGTTTATGGATGATACGGACACGCTTTACATTGTTTGTTGCTCCATTATTTTCGTGCCGTATTAGCAGACTAACAGACGCACAAAGTTTTTCCAAAAATAAGTTTTTTGGATTCAGGAGACCTCTAAACGAGAAAATATTTTAAAATTTTGAAAAGTGAATTTTGGCCTCAATTAGTACTAGTGGATTGGAATGGTAACATACGTTGTTGAAGTTTGCAGTATTAGAAAAGTTTTATTATCTAAACAATGTCACTGTCATGACTCATACTTGAGTCTTCCACTATCGCGGTGGCTGAATTATCATTTATACGATAATTCATTGTTTGGATAATATATTTTTCTAATATTGCATTGTGATTCAAACAATTGGTATTTCATAATATAATAGCAAAAAATAAAGATTCTAAATTATTAATAAGTGATCCTTGATGATAAATTATTATAAAGATGATTAGAAGATTTAGGATCAATAACTTAGTCAAGACGAATTATCATTCGCAACGTTTCATATTCTTTATTAATACTTCATCAGGCGTCCATAATTAACTCTCTCATATTCAGATTAAATTTAATATGTTAAGAGAGTTAATTATGAGCGCCTGATGAAGTATTAATAAAGAATACGAAATGTTGCAAATGATAATTCGTTTTGACTAAGTTATTGATCCTAAATGCTCTAATCATCTTTATAATTATTCTAAATTATTTTTGGAATCATATTAAAGACAACAAACAGACTGTTTTTGGAATTTGGGGACCTCAAAACGAGAGATAATATTTTAAAATTGTGAAAAGTAAATTTTGAATGAAGTTGGAGTGGTAATAGAGTAAAGTGGCCACCCACCATCATCTTGTATATGGTGGCACGGCACGCGAGTATGCCACGTCAATCGTTTGACCGTTTAGCAAACAGGGACGGGCTGCCAACTGTAATGTGTGGTGCTTACACGTAATACTAAATATCACCATTATTATAATCGTCGGGTCACGGCAAGTGAATATTAACCCGAAATCACAGTCTTGGGAACATTCTTCAACGAGCTATGTACGATAATTGTAAAATAATTGGATTCTTGTTAAGCCGCTCGTAATATGAGATTTAAATAAACATCACACTCGTTTAGATACAAGTAGAAATTAGAAAATGTTTTATATTCGTCTCTTCAGTGGTATCAGTTTATTTCTTCGACCATACACCGAGCTGGGTAGAGTAGTGGTGACAGCACTAGACTCGCATTCGGGAGGTCCGGGTTCGAATCCCGGCGGGGGCAGATGTGGCTGGAATTTTTTCTTACTGCCTCTCGCCGAGAAACGGTAATTCCTGTACCGGCCATCTTGATTGAGGTTTTCCATGGTTTCCCTCAATTAATTCCAGATAAATATCGAGATGGTTCCTTATTTGAGGCCATGGCTGAGATTACCTATCAAACTCCTAGTTCAAAAATTGCCTACCTTATCCTAATTTCCTATAATTCCTTCATTCGCCCATTGCTATTACATAAGTTGAAGTTTTAAAAATGTAGAAAAATAACGGGAAGTGTGGTAGATTGTAAATAGTAATGGTGCGAATGGCGTCTGTTATGACATAAAGTCGAGAAACGGACCTTAAACGCATTATTATTATTATTTCTTCGACAATACACTATGAACTCCTCAATAGATATCAGAAGAACTCTTCTGTTGTAGAGCATATACAAATTGTTGTCACGACAAATTAATAATAATGAATAGGTTAAATATACGAACATTAAATGCGGTATCTATAATGACGGGCGATAATACAAATATAGAATCGTTTTTACGTTGCACTGAGTTATTAAAGCACCATGTCTTACATTGTTACGCAATAATTTTTAACAGTCCAACGTGTACGGTTCATTTTTTTGAGATGTTATTAAATAAATTGGATTGTTATTCGATTCCAACACTTGTGGACAATGCATTGTTGTCAGCGCAGTTATCATTTATAGCGTATTGTTTTATCCGCGCAGCCTGTTGGTACGGAGTTAATAGCTATAAAAGAAACTATCGGAAGATCGTGTTCCTTACTTGATATATTCAAATGAGGCTGAAATGTGTACGTTTTGTGTGCAAGCCATCGCATTATTCGACCACCCGACCAACGCTCTACTGTTTACGAGAAGCATTTGCGAACAGGAGCGGACTAGCCACTTTCGTCGTGTCCTTCACCGTATTCAATATAAGCATCGACTGCATGACAAACTAGAAACTCCAAAAAAAAACAACAAAAAGCACGACCGCCCGAGTAGTTAGCAGCACGGCGAAATTTCGTCGAACAGATCCTGATTACTCGAGCTGTTGACTGAGAATTTAGAAAACGCGACATAGGTCTTAATTCCTCATTGATCCTAGATTTTTTTTTTGTTTCCTACGTCGTCTGCGCCTGAGCATTGCTTCTTCCTCAAAATCCATATTGTAACAGGATTTGAGCAGTTAACAGTGCCTGCTTGAGCGGTTGACAGTAACTACTGGAGCAGTTGGTAGTGAGTGCTTGAATGGTGCCTGTATGTTGTTCAACAATTTATTAACAGCTCGACCGATCTAAGATTTGCCAGTGACTGCTATGTTTCATGATGCCGTACTGATTTTTTTTTCACTTTATTTTCGAGCGATTACAATAGAAAAAAAAGCAAAGAATAAAAGATTTTGACGTGTTGTGGTCACCAGTTGTCGTAAAAGCGAATTTTGTATCTGTTTGATGAATTTTTGTTTGTCTGTGCCATCATCAGTCGAGAACAACCGACCAGTTTTTGATGAAACTTATAGAACACATACAAACTTACAGAATAATTTTTAGCTGGTTTAAGGTAGTTGTCGTGGTTAAGACACACCGGCAGAAAATTCTTAATTTTTATATACTTATTAAGGACATGATAATACAATTACCCTGAAAATTTGAAGTCGATCGACCAAAAATACTCCAGAGATAAATTCAATTAAAAATTGGATGAATAACATTGATTTTATACGATCTCTGTAGTTCTGAACCAGTTTCTTATTTATAAAAAAAGAACTAACTGTCATAAACATTCCAAAAACTGACAGTCTTTCAATGCATTTGTTATGAGTTTAAAAAAAAAATAAGAAAACATTTTTGACCGTCTAATTATTTATAAATAACGGTTTAAAGTTCAACAATTTATAGAAAAGTATACATGCATATGAATACTGTATGGGTTACGTTTCCACAGGTACAGTCTTGCGTACAAATTATGGATCACTTAGCTACAAGCTAGTATACTTTTGTGGCGCGTATAATCTATAACTTTTTAACAATATTGTACCACGGCAACTACCTTAAGATAAAATTTGTGCAGTGAAAACCAAGATCTATTTCTTTAAACTGAAATGTTAAAAAAGTGAGTTCACTTCAATATTGTGTGTTAAGAAATATTCAGTTAAAAATCTTCTTGAATACTTATCTGTATCGACTTGTAGCTTCGTAGCTGTTAAACAGTACAGGATGCGCTACTTGACTTATCGCAAGTCGTATCTCGCGCGCCACCGCAACTGCTACTATCTGGTGACAATATCTGCAATCTAGATCATGACCAACTGCACACCTCTAGACTTTATGTTGTCTATGGTTGTGAATTATGGTGTAAATCGTTCTGAATACGTTAATACCATTTACATTCATGGCAAATTTACAAGTTTAGTTAGCTTAATTAGACATTGATGTTTTTCAAATTTTACAAATATCTTCAATAGCTATGTAGTTTTTAGTACTTAGGGAGCGTTCATAAACCACGTGACTCTATTTCAGTCTCTCTGAAACCAAACATGGGAAAAACGGGTCTTTTTAGTGATCTGCATCTTTGCATCTGGATCCCGTATGTGAGCCGGCTCACTGAACCAGTTCAAAAAGAGCCGAGTTCTGAATATGTTACTGAAGTTTGCCATTGAGCTACCTAGTTCAGTCAATCATATCACGACCTGTATAGAATCAAGAATGCATAGCCAAACATGTGATGCATGAGTCATTTGAGCTGACAGATGCATCAAAGCAAGAACTGATACGTAAGTGTAAAATGTGCTTCTGTGTGTTAAGTGTTTCACTGAGTTATGCGGATCCGTTGATCCGTCGGCTCAAAAAAAGTGAATCGGCTCTCACGGATCTTCTGTCGGAGTCGGCTCTTTGAACCGGTTCAGATCTGAGTTACCCAACACTATCTGGAACGTCTCCCTCCCTTCATGTAGTCTAATGTAGCTTTTCCTATGATCCCCGCCTCCTAGATCAAGTCCAGAAGACATTTTGTGTTTTCTGTTAACAAACTATTAAAATTTTTTTGTTTAAAATGAACAAGACTGATATTTATTATATATGTAAATATGAAAATAAATATTAAACTTATCTACAAATTATTTTCATTTTGCCAAATAAAATGCCTCCCCTTACTTAGCCCAACGTAGATAACTTTCGAACTGATCCTCTTCCCTTATTTACAACAAAAAAACCTATAATAAGCTATAAAAAACCTATATAAGCTGACGGGAGAAGTGAAACTTCTTTATAGCTATTTGTGTTATTTGTTTAGATCTTTTTTACTCATTTTTTTTGGCATGAAATCTTAAATTGATTATGAACTTCACATCACAGAAAATAAGTCCCTAAAGATGTGTCGATTCAAAAATTTGGAACGTTTCGCTAAAATGAGACTAGATGATAAAAACTACACTACAAATTCAAAATTTAATTTAAATTTTATACTGCACAATGTAATATAAGCGACATAGTTTTTATGCATGGGTATGCTTTACATTATTTAATTGCTTTAGCGCTCCATTAAGTGAACCAAAATCTGTTGGTGTTATACCCAAATAACCTTTGCTGTTGGTGAATTAATTTATTATTTTTACATCTCCTTTAAATTTTAATTATTAATAAGATTATATCAAATTATTTTCCATATTTTATTGAATTTTTTTTCGTTTCTTCAATTTAATGATCTGTAAAATGTAACGAAACTGCATTTATTCGTTTAAAATTATAATTATTTTTTATTTACGAGTGTAATATAAAATTATTACACTGATATAATTTGCTTTTTTAAAATATATAATATTTTTAATGCCCATACTTAATTACAATTTTATTGAATATTGTGTAAAGTATATGAGAATAGAGTTTAAAATAAGATGCATGAGTAAAATATACTGTCTGGATGATAATTTAGGGCAATTTTAATTAGGAAATGTAGATTCTGTGAAAATCAAATCCAAAAATCACTAATTTATAAGTACTGCCTATTTGTGCCAATTTAATTTTTTGTCATAATGTTTTTTATATTTCCTGGAAAAGATGATACTACTTATTTAAAAATATGTTCTACTCTCAACTTAAATATATTAAAGTTAAAAATAAAGTTATACGCAATTTAATAGTTTCTTTACGAAATAAGGTTATAAATACAGAAATCAATAGCTATAGTTTGCTGTGAAACATATATTGTTGAAGTTAAAATGAAATTTCAGAAAAAAATATTATCCAAACAGTATCACTGTCGGGTCAGAATCTTCTATTATCCCAGCAACTGAATTAGCTCTCACGCATGATGAGGAAGACGGTTACAAATACGCTTTAAAATGATAAAGGTTGATTGTTTGGATATGTTACTGTAGTATAAATGATAATTCAACCACCGCGATAGTGGATGTTTCGGGTTTGAATGACCTTGTTTGGATCATAATGTTTTCTAATATTGCATCGACAATGGGTGTTTCAAAATATGATAGCAAACTATAGCTACTTATTTGTGTAGTTATACGTAACAAACAAAAAAAATGCGAAATGTGATTTGCATATGTAAAAAACCTACGCGAAAATGGACCTATCATGTACATCGTTTCGTGGACACTAGCAACAGTATTCCATATACGATAAAAGAAAAGTTGGAAGACAATTGACAAGATGGCGGAATCATGTTTCCAAATCTGTCTTTGATCAACGAAAACTAAAGTTCGACTTGAATTAGAGTTGGGTAACTCAGATCTGAACCGGTTCAAAGAGCCGATTCCGACAGAAGATCCGTAAGAGCCGACTCACTTTTTGTTGAGCCGACGGATCAACGGATCCGCATAACTCAGTGAAACACTTAACACACAGAAGCACATTTTACACTTACGTATCAGTTCTTGCTTTGTTGCATCTGTCAGCTCAAATGACTCATGCATCGCATGTTTGGCTATGCATTCTTGATTCTATACAGGTCGTGATATGATTGACTGAACTAGGTAACTCAGTGGCAGACTGCAGTAACATATTTAGAACTCGGCTCTTTTTGAACCGGTTCAGTGAGCCGGCTCACATACGGGATCCAGATGCAAAGATGCAGATCACTAAAAAGACCCGTTTTTCCCATCTCTAACTTGAATGGAAGAAGCTAGATGAGACGTTTTCCCGTGAAGCTTATTAAAAGTTTGACAAGGACAGTCGGTATACAGTATGGTGTGTGTGTGTGCGTTTTGCTTTATTTTCCTAAACACTTAACATCCAGTAATTGGCACGATCGCGACGATACAGAAGCGCGACACGCAAACCTTGGTTTGCCTTGCCCTGCGCTCTGACTGAACGTACAATGGATTCTAGTTTTGTGCACGATATGTAAGCTATTGTTTAATGTCGTCAGTATCTGAACATTTTTGGAATCGTGGTTCAGTTCTCGACTTATTCACATGCGTCAAGTTCTATAGAATGGTTCTAGAACTCGAGACAATTTATGCTCGATCGTTAGAATCAAATCAGAGTTGCTAGTTGTATTTTTCAAAAAAAAGTCCCAGCCACATCTGCATCTATTCCGTGTTCTAATGCAGCAGCAGAGAGAGTCTTCTCACTTTGTAATAATGCCCTGGACCGACGTGCGAAATCGTCTTCATGTGGATTCTGTAAAGTCAAAGCTACAAGTTAAAGTAAATTTTTTTTATCCATGCAAAGATTTTTACAATTTTGTACTTAAAAATAAAAAAAAATCCTTAAAAAGGCCAAATGTCAAGAAAAATACTCATTTAAAAAGTAATTTATAGTTTTCATAATAAAATCTAAATTACACTATAACTGTTTTTTTTTTTAGTAAATATTGACTATTATTAAAATGATTTTTCGGGAAAAAGGATTTTATTTATAAGTAAAACACTTAATATTTTATTTTCAGCGACTTTTCGTTCCTTGTTTGGAACTTTATCAAGCTTTAATAACTATTAAATGTTATGATTAAGTATATATATATATATATATATATATATATATATATATATATATATATATATATATATATATCTACTTAATCATGACATTTTAATAACTATTAAATGTTATGATTAAGTCGATATATATATATATATATATATCTACTTAATCATGACATTTAATAGTTATTAAAGCTTGATAAAGTTCCAAACAAGGAACGAAACGTCGCTGAAAATAAAATATTAAGTGTTTTACTTATAAATAAAGTCCTTTTTCCCGAAAAATCATTTTTTTATTAATTACCAAGGACAAAAAAGAAATAAAGTCAATTGACTATTATTAATCTAACAAGGTGTTTTATTTTACTTCTCATCCTGATTTGTAAAGAAAATTTCACGTTTTTTTGTATTCTAAATAAAATTAGTTGGATCCCGCTTTTTAAACCCTTGTCCCGCATTTGAAATCATTATTTTCCGCAAATTTGTATTTTAAAGTTGGCAAGCCTAGTCACAGCAAATACATTACGAGTATGTGACGGCAGGGTTCTGCACCGGAGTTTATATTTCTTTAGTTCTTTAATCTTTTCTTATATATTATCAATATATTATACATGTATTTTATGTGTTTGTTTCTTCCTGCGGTTTCCTTGTTTTGTATGTAAAGAGCGGAATCGAACAGCAACAACACAATTCATTCCTTTCTTTCCGAACAACTCGTCTGGAAGAACCGTGCTCTAATCATACGCTCGACTGGCCAATCCTTTGCCGCTGTACTGCTGTGTTGCTGCGACATTTGATAGTAAAATGTCCTGCGGATGACGGCCGACATCCTCCCCTGAATATGTAACGTTCACATTCTGAGCTATGCAATAAACATCTTCAGAAACAAGGGAAGTTGATTATATGTTTATCAGTCAGTGTCTGTCAGTTTGGGTCAAATCTTGCAAGTCGATTTTGACCAGCTTCCGCTTGATTTATTACTTGGAAATTTTGCATACTTCAGAAGTATCGATGACAATGCAGTAATTTTAGAACCATGACTTGATGCTGTAATCAGGATAGTCAGTTCACTGTGCAACTTTTTAACGCACAGTGTTTGGGCTCATTTTGGTCAGTAGACGGTTCTGATAATAATACATCCATGTTAAAATCAAAATATTTTTTAATCGACGCATTTATTTATAATAGGGATGTTGACTATTTTTGGGAAAGTTTTTTAAATCGTGCATAAGTACCTAATATTGCCACAAATATTTATTATTTTTATTTAAATACAACTCAAGCCTTAAAAATCATGTATTTTAAATCCAGTTTCAAATTTCGCTCCAAAACACCAATACTAGTCGCGTGACGTCATCTGTTCATACCTAAGGAGGCTCAAAAGTTTACACGGGAGCTACCATCCTATAGATGCGTATTCTGTGCTCATAAATGTTAGTAAACTGAGGTGATGAAAAGTTGTTTCGTAGTCGTTGCTACAGTTACATGTAATTTGACGTTTCCTATAAACAAATAATAATAAATTACACACTAAATATTAACCAAACAATGACGTTTTTTGACAGCGGCTGAACATATGACGTTATGCGCTCTGATTGGTGTTTGTTGTTACGTGACTTGAGAGTGATTTTATTAGATTTTATTTATTAAATATTAATTAAATTTCTTAAAAATAAGGAAAAATATAGTGTTTTTAGTATTTCTATCATAGAAACTATTACTTTTCGTTAAAATTATGTTTTTATTTGAATACAGTCAACATCCCTATTATTGAGCGATCCGATTTTAATGATTTCAGCATCACTGCGTGCAGGAAGACGACGGAATGGTTCCATGTAATTTCTACTTAAATCGGTTCAGTAGTTTTTTCTACCAATTATCATTTTATAACAAACTTAATCCGACGACATATGGTATATCTCTTATCGATTTACTCAAAGTAGATATTGTAAGTTCGAAGTGTCGTTCATTCTCCTTGTTATGACAGACGTTTAAACCTCAGTATCTAATAAGAATAATATATATGTACATCGTATTCATATGCAAAGTAGCATGACAGCTGATAGCAATCTATGTTGTTCAGTTGTTCCGCGAATTCGTTGTGGGCAGGTACCGACTCACTGATTACTGCCTCGTATTGCGTTATATTACAAAATAACGCTCTTGGAATGGCAATCATGCCTCGACTAAAACATTGTTATGACAGTTACAATAACATCGTCACTCGTTTTGATAATTTCGTCTGCCAAAATAGCAATTAATGCGAAACACGCTACCTACGATGACTAACCAACGTCTATCGAATAAATAATAAAAGGAATCTTAAAAAAAAGAACATTTACATTTTAAAATCTTGAAATAATAGTAGATTTGATATCAAGTCCATAATGAAGTATCTTTTCGACGAAATGTTACGTTATATTGCACGAGCGCAAGCGAGGTTAACAATTACACGAGTCAACATTGTATGCCGCCCTCAAAAATTTGGTTGTAAACTTTTTTACAAATTAATTTGTTTGTATAAAATGCATGTTTTTTTGACAGAAAATATATTTCTACCTCTTCACATATGTATATTTTTAAGAGTATAATCTGTAAGCAATTTGTGACCTCCAGAAAAATATCGCGTGAGAAATATTAATTTAATGAATGCAAGATAAAGTAAAATTTTGGTACCCAAACTATTTTGTAGCTATTTTTTTTCATCCATTTAAAGAAAAATAAACACACTTTTTCTGCCTTTTGTGTTTAATCAAATGAAATTGTAATTTGCTACAACTTTTGTCACTATCGTTAAAATATTTTCATTAAAAATTTTTTTTTAATTGAAAAACCCATAGTTCTATAACCTGAGAACCAAGCTATGCGTTATAAATCAATTGAGATCATATATAAATAGTTGTGAGACGATTGTGAAAACTGAGAAAACATGACACACATTTTATTAAATCATTAATTAATTATTTTAATATCTATTGTATCTGGGTTGATTATTAAATATACGTACCTACCTCTTGGTGGGCCCAACTTGGGCCCCTGTCGTTTGTGAACAAACAAGAATGAATAAGATTCATAATGCAAATGAATATATAATTAATATATTCACCTATAAACTGTAGGAAACACGCTACAAGCAAAATTCACGTATGGAACAATGATATAATATGCGTGCAATCTCTCACTCAACGATGCAACTGAACAGAGCAGATCGTAGTCATAATGTCTTCATTTATATATTATGTAGATTGCCAAGCCTTTCTTTGAACAAAATTACGTTTTTATATTCATTAATAATATTCAAACATATACAATTAAGTTAGCAGGGAAGTGGACAAATTTGTAAATTGGTTTATTGATATATATCAATTTGTCCACTTCCCTGCTAACTTAATTGTGTATAATGTATATATTTTAGATCACCTGATAAAGTATTAATTTAATACGAAACGTTGTGAAATAATAATTTGTCTTTTAATTTCATTGATCCTAATTCCTCTAAAATATTTATAATATTAATTGTGTATGTTTGAAAAAAAAATATGGACGCAACAATTTCCAATGCAAATTAATAATATTGTTAAACTAAAAATTTGTTTTTATTATAAACTATTGTACGGTTTTAAAATAATTGACAGTGAGTCATATATAGAGCGACAAAACAGTGAAATAACGTAAAGCATACCAAACTCATACTTCAAACGATTATGTTCTTGGCCTGTTAGGTTGATTTTGGTTTACATATTCTCATTTTTTTAAATATAGCGTTGCAGTTAAGATGTAAAACTTGTTTATTTTTGTAGCCATTTCAAAAATATATATTTGTTCGGATAACATTCATATGATTTTGTTAACTATTCTTGGACAGAAATTATATTTTGAAAAAAATGAGGAGAAAAAAGTGTTATTTTACAACTTATATAGTATTTAATAAAACGAATAATATTGCCATGTTTTGTGTTAAATTTTTTAAATACTTGATAAAGCTTATTTTTCAAAATTTTAAATTTAAATATTCATAATAATTATAGCATGGTAAAAACATTTTAACTCTCATTCAGAATAAAATAATTATGGAAGAATAATATTTTTTTAAATTTTAATTATGAATATAATTATATATTTCAAGTTCGAAACATAGTTCATATGTAGCGGATGTCTATATTCATACAATGTGAGTGTAAATTGTATATTCATTGTTTATATAATATTATTATTTTTTCACTGCACCTGTTAAACATATTTGAAACAGCTATAAAGGAGAAATATTCCCTCACCAAATTTTAATAGATATTTTAAGACCACCGAAAACTAGGGCTATTTAGGTTTAGCACCAATTCATATTTTTAATTTATTATTTTCATAATAATAATTGAAAATCCAATTGGTACTTTTACAAAACTTTACAAACTGATGGCTTGCGGCAGAAAAGCCGTGGAATTTAGATTATACAAAAACAATATACGTGTCTGAATTATATAGAGAAGTTCCGCAAAAATTTTCTATACATTTCAATTTTTTCCTTTTTGCACTTATAATTTGAAAACTTTGGCGGGACGCAACCTGAGAGGTATCGAATCATTATTTTTAGTAGCACCGTATATTTTTTAACGAATTTAAAAGAAAAATCTCACTCACAATCAGAAATCTTCATGCAATAAAGTAGGTACCAAGGCAAAAGTGAGTAGTTTTTGAAATACCATAGATCAAAACCGGTTTACAAATGTTGGAGATATGAGGTAGTATACATTAAAAAATGTTTTTTTTTATGTCGTTTAAAAACGGATTAACCGATTTTAATAAAAACCATATTGTACCAATCTGATACCATTCTGAACAAAATGGCGTTGAAATTTTTCAAATCGGTTTACAATTGACGAAAATATCGCTGAACAAAAAAATAAAATACAACCTTTTTTTGAACTCGATTAAAAATCTGGGTAAAATAATAAATATGGAACGGTTACTTTAAACTATAGAACATTTTTCCAGTGACTTTACAAACACATTGTATATACTACTTTTGTGTGATTAAAAATACAATGCAAAGCATATGTGTTTAAATGCAGAAGATATACAGGGTGTCCGAGAATTATCTTTACAACTTTGAAATTTAATAACTTTTGAAATAAAAAGAATATTCACATTCTGTTTTCTGCAGTTTTTAGTGCAACACATAAAGTTTTGTTCTGTTTAGGTTAGCACCTCCACATGTGCACCACACATCCAGTCGGTAATCGATTTCTTGCCAGGTACGCTGTAACATAACGTCTGTGACAGTGGCAAAAGTCTCTGTAATGCGGGCTTTTAAGTCAGCCTTTCTCCGATAAACAATATCCTACAAATAACCCCAGAGAAAAAAACTTTATGAGTTGCATTAATAACTGCAGAACACAGAATGTGAATATCTTTTTTATTTCAAAAGTTATTAAATTTCAAAGTTGTAAAGATAATTCTCGGACACTATGTATATCATTTACAATCACCGTGTATGGAGTATGGTGACCTTGCGTGGTGCACCTATGTGATTTTAATGACAGTGGAAGATAATTCCAACTGTGAGTACACAAGTTAGCGGCGATCTGACAATGTGACAGGCTTAATTACTTATCGCCGGTGACAATCTTAATGACAGTATCGTCGCATTTATGTCTGTATGTATGCATATTTTCCCTGAGTGTTTATTAATGAGCTGGTTATATATGTATAACTGGGGCCAAAAGCAAAAGCCACGTATGTCATTTGTTTGTGAAGTGAATATTCACGATTGTAGTGCACCGGACGTCATCAGAGTTGACGGTTCATCAAGAACTCGGACGTTCATGATCTAAATATTAAGTGTGAGCTTAGAGTGCCTTTCAAGCATTTGAATATCTCAAAAAAATCCCCAAATTGTCTGGGTATTACTATTTTTAACAAGCTGCCTCAAAAAATTAAAAATTGTGGCGAATTATCAAAATTTGAAAAATACTTGAAAGAATTTTTGATAGCAAGTGCTTTTTATAATTTAGATTAATTTCTGTTGGGTCTTGATGAACCTACTAATGTCCTTGATGGACTCTGAATTGACAATTTGTATCCACTATGGCACCACAAATAAACTATTATTATTATTAAATATGTTCTGTAATGTATCACAGAGCGTATTTTTACCAATTCTGGGGACTTTGGGTCCACTATAATCGTGAATAGCTTGTACACTGCTATTACGACTGCGAATCAGGGACGCTTCAGACGCAATCGCGGAGCCTTCGCACTACAGTCAAAGCCCTCTAAGTGCACGCTCTCTAAATGCACACGCTCTCTTACTGCACACGAACTGGCCCTCTAAGTGCACGTTCCCCAGCCCCCACTTCGAATAATCTGCGACCAATCACGTGCGACCGTAACCGCGCTATTTTCAAACTTTCCATTTCCATCATATTCATAGAGTTTTAGAGATATTGTTTATAGCATCTGATTGAATAAAGATAGCTATTGGAGTTAGAAGAGTGGGGATGAAAAAGATCGTAGGGGAAGTGTGCACTTAAAGGATGGGCTCGGTTCCGAGCTGTGCACTTAGAGGGCTTTGACTGTAGTTTTGACATCTGCATCCACATCAGTCGATGCGTGATTTTGACGGATGCTTCAAATATAGTTTACTAATATATATAGTTTACTAATTGTGAAATTTAATTATTAAGTAATGAAAATAATGACTTTTTTAATTAACGAACCTTAAGTGATTATTCTTAAAATATATTATTTTTATATTAATTTGAACTATTTCATAACTATGAAAGTATGATGTATAAATATGACAGTACAATAAAAACGTGTTAAATGCAAGCTCCTATAACACAAGAAGTATTCCTATTGCATGACTGTTTCATTTGCATGCCG
Organism: Venustoraphidia nigricollis; assembly: GCA_034508555.1. NCBI lineage: Eukaryota > Metazoa > Arthropoda > Insecta > Raphidioptera > Raphidiidae > Venustoraphidia > Venustoraphidia nigricollis. Next base: position 6,065,601 of record JAVRKA010000013.1, read on the forward strand.
TTGCTTACTGTAATTTATTTAAATACATCACCAACTGGAATTAATTGTCGTGCATATGTAAAAATTGTAATGAAACAGCGATTAAAACACATGCGGATAGAGTTATGAAAAAGCCGGTCAAATGCGAGTTGAACTCGTGATTAGGGGGTTCCGTATCATTCCGTTTTTCATGTGGACTTTATGACTTAAGATTTTCGTTTAGGTGTTTCTATAAAATATGAATGCGACACTATATTCCCTATTTTTGTTAGTGTATTTGCCATATGGCAACATACACTATTGGCGTCGGTCGGATGGCGGGACCTAGGGGTCGGATGGCGGGACCTAGGGGTCGGACCAAAATTTCTCGACGTTTCATAACCTCCTAAACACTTTGGCACCATTTTTAAAAATGTTTATATATATGTATATATATATATATATATATATATATATATATATATACGTATATATATATATATGTGTGCGGGTAATAACTTTCGAAAGAGTTAATTGATTTCAACTAAAGTTGGCACACGCGTGGAAATCCATCACCGCAAGAAGTCTATTTAAAATGGGCCTAATCGGGCCACTTTAAGGGTAGTTTTTAGGGGTTGAAAAATGTTTTTGGGCCCCAAAATACCGAAAAAATTCTTCAAATCGTTTCAAAATTGAAATTTAACCCTCTGGTAGTAATTGAAAAGTGTCCCTAAAATTTTGATAAAATCGACCCGACAGGACCGGATTTACAAATTTTATGAAAAAACTAGTTTGCAGATAATGAATTATTTATTGAAAGATGTATATAATTTGGTATAGAGGTTCGATTGATAATAATAGTGTTATTTTAAGGGGTGTATTAAGGAGTCAAATTTTTTATTTTGCCCAAAAACCAACTTTCGCATAATAAAGCCACGCACTGCATACAAAATACACTATATTGTCGGCAGGGTTTTGGCACTGCGACCCGGGTTTTTTTTAACTTGTACATAGACTTTTAATGATTGCAAAAGTTATCAAATGGTAATTTTCCAGACAATTTGTAATTTTTCTTTCCGGTGCTGTATTTAAATTAGACATGAAATTTGTTTACATGCTTATTTTTATATAGCAGATAAAAATCGCTGTCTTAAAACATGAAATTATTCAGTGTCAGAATATAAATACATATATCATAATAAAGTATTTATTATATAGAATTATTCTGTCATAAAAATGAAAATAGCTATGTAATTTTATCACAGATTTCAATCTTAGATTTTCTTTAAATAACATAGTTGTGGTTTATGATGCTTTTCCGATGAAAAATTTCCGTAAAATTATACATAATAAACTCCCTTTATAATATGGGAATTTTTCGAAATTATTTGCAAATATACCTGGTTTTATTAGAAACCCAAAAAATAATTCAAAGTGAAGCTAATTTTTTCGCAACAGTTGAACTTGTTTTTTGTGTATTTGTGATACATTATAGTGTCAGTTATTATTATGCAAATATACGTTTTAGAAAAACGAAATGTTATGAAGATCTAATCCCGATATTACCATCTTGATTTGTGTAAGGGCACAATATATGCTTTAAATACATCAAATAAATAAAAAATCGAATACTAAATATTAAGGTAGTTTAACAAAGTTCGCAATTTTCACGGTCGACCATGAAAATTGCGAACTTTGTGACTAATTATGTCGCATTCTAAACGGTCAAAAATTCTGAAATTTCAGACTTATGAGGAAACGTTATTTTGAGCCTACGGAAAAAAATGAGCAAAATCTGTCGAAAAGCTTTTTTTTCTTTATGATACCACGCTAAAACTACCTTAAGTCGACTATTCGTTACATCTCATTATTCATTATCTCATAATTCAGTCCAAAATTTAGAATAGCAGAATCTCTGTGAAAATTTGATTAACATAACCTGGAAATTGATTCATGTCGCCGTAAAGTTTCAACAAAACATTTTTACTGCACGCCATCTATGGATAATTAGCTAAATTTCACTCCTTTTTAAAAGCCATTAAATTTATTTTACGACTGTTTCAAAATATTCACAGACGCTTGCCTTCGTCTTTATTCATCTCGTTCATGCCCATTATGCAAAATAATTTCCGAGAAATTCCGCAAGGCTGAATTTTCTAGTTAATATTAAACTCATGCGTTGCGAAATAATATGCGGCACCGTATGACCGAATGTTGAGTTCACTAAAGGATAATGGTTTTGATTTTTGAGAATCTTCTTGTCGTACGTAGAATTGATTGGCTCATTTGCAATAGTAAAGAGTACTTAGTTCTCGATACGAACAGTTTTAGATATTTTATACAGGGTGGCGGTAAAAATGACAAGGCATCACAGTAGACTTATGGCAAACTAATATAAAAATGCACCCTTTCACCGATTCTGCCCTTAATCGTTATGATTTTCAAATTTATTTTTTACACTTGCAGAAATAGAAAATATTGCTAAAAAATTATTGCCGTGGGACGCCTGGCAGATCTGAAATATTACACAGATATTCACGAGGAAAATGTCGACACATGACCGCACACGTAAAGTAGCGAGTGTGTAGTGTAATAGAGAGGGTAGCACTCAGTAATGGTATTGAGAAGAGCTAGCGCCAAGTCGGAGCCGACGAGACTCGAGACTGTACTGGTTTGCAATTTAAACGTTTTCACTTCAATCCAAGCACGCCATTAGATGTTTCACATAAAAAATCTTACGACTTCTAAAATTCGTGTTACCTTTATATTATATTTTCAATTTTAGATTTTAGTGAATGATAAAAAAATAATGCATTGTAGGGTATAGCACTCTTGATGCCAACAATGTCATTTTTAGGTCTATTTTGATCTACTTTTAAGTTTCATACGCTTATAGTTTTTCATGAGTCTTATCTGGGCGCGGTTTTGCTTTTACCAACAGATATAGCAAACGTTTTTTTAAATTATTATTTTGTTTGAATAATAAATAAATTATTAAAATTTTGGATGCAAAAGCTACATCACATTGAAATTTTAAGTGTTCTAAAATTATCATGAAAATAGATTAGTACCGAGCGCGCAATTTAATCCTTTGACCAGCTCTATTAATTTACATAAAAAAGAACAAAACATGGAACCAACGTTTTATAAATAGCACAGATACTTAGAAAAGCTGTACTAACAATTTAATTTTACGTAACGTACGTTTCGGATTACTAGTTTGTCGTCGGAAACAGTAAACAGTATCAACCGCTCCTGTTGATGGTATTTCGAAAAGAACTTGTAGAACATCTCCGAGTTTCTGTTATTCATAATCAAATATCATTTAATTTTGTTCAACCATGCTGTGCCAATCAAAGAGTAACTTCAATTTAGTGTAGTTTTTGCATACAAATTTATTTCCAGGTGTCTGAAAGATAATTAGTAATCACAACATACTTTAAAAGTACCATCATCATTTATTACAAACGGAAATGGACCAATAATTTAGAACCGAAAATTTTCATCATTTGTATAACTAATTATCTACGTAGTTTTAATTAAACATTTAATTATTATGTACTAAGTAGTTAAAATTATAATATATGAATTCATAATTAGCAATAATAATAATTTACAATTGACCAATTACGCAATACTCGCTGATATAATGAATAGCGGCAAGAAACGTGTTGACCGCTTGTCACTTTTATTAATACACAGGTGTTTAGCTATAACAGGTGTCAACTTAATATTCATTTATTATAACAATGTAAATTACCACTGCCTATTGATAGCATCCGCGGCACAGTTCTTTGCATTCTCTTTATTATAATGATATAGTATATTATATTAACAAATGAATAAATAATAAACAAAAGACGCGCGGTCGCATATATGCGAGCTTTTGTTTTGCACGGGACATATGCAAGTAAATATGCAATTTCACGTGTTTATTTGTATTCAGAGGTTGTTTATAAACGATTTGAATTAAACAAGACGTGTGCTTGATTGTGCAGTGCGATATATTGTTGTCAAATTGTTTATGGATTTTCGTTTTTAAATCTGTTTTTTATTATTATCAAACGAACGGTTGAAATTGATTTATTATCCGTATTGCACTACCATTAATAAAGTATATCTTAATCTCCATAAACTTTTTTACACGCGATATGTGAGACCCAGCGATAACTGCGTAAGTCTGGGTAAATACATACAAATCATGTTTAATTGGGATTGGAGACTAAAGAAAACAATAATTTTGAACAAAATGTGTAATAATAATAATACAAGTTATATTGTAAATCTGATAAAGTCGATTGCGGGATAACGATTTTATCTTCTCACGTAAAATTCATTGGTAGTACGTTACGAATTTTTCATTGGAGGTTATGTTTTCCAAAACTTCTAACTCTTTTTCAACTGACCTAAGGTAATATGTCAAGTTTCCAACCGTCAATTGGTCTTCTAATTGAATTGGGTCTAAAGAATCAGGTTCTTCAATGACTTTAAAAATCGGGGCTCTGGCGTTTCAACTGGCCACGGCAGCTACTTTAAGAGATTGTACACCCACTCTTGCAATTGGTCTAAAAACTAAACTTTCATTAAATTCTACAAATTTATGAATTAATAACTTTGCAGCCCGGCTTCGTTCGTGGGTAGATTTTGGTTTCCCAACGAAATTATTAGTTTTACGTATATATCACTTTTTTCAATCTTGGGCAGAGCAAGATTCTAATTTCTTAAACTAAAAGAAAGGTGCCAATGGTCGGAATTCAACGTTATTTTTTCCATAAGTTCGATTAATATCAATGTCAAAAAAAAGCTCAGATGTGCTCTGATTAGAACTGCAATATATAAAAAAAATATAAAAATGTCTGAGCTGTACTTAAAATTAATGTTTTATCAAAGACCTAAGGAGGTAGGAATAGCTGGTATAATTTTATATAATAATAATAGCTGCTGCCCGCGATTGAGACAAAACACTCCACCGAATACAGTCTTGCGGGATTCACAAAGATTTTTTTAGATAGCCATGCTTCCATTTTAAAATTATGCACTTCGACTAGGTACTCAATTTTAGTCATTTTAATTTGAATTTTTGTTTTTTATCAAAATAAAATATAATTAATAATATTGACTCTACCAACAGTAATAGACATATTAACAAAATAAAATTACTTGCAATACTGTTCAATTGATTTTTATTTATATGTTGGATATTAAAGAACAATTCATTTCTTATTCAAGATTTTGTAGTTGTTTTGATATTGTGTATCTATTGATTGTGAATTACCATTACTGTGAATAAATGATGACGAAAACAACTAAGGCTACTTTCTCGGCTCCTGCTCCGACATATATAAAAGACGTGACAAATAATTTTATTTTGTTAAAATAAAATATAGTTTATATTACTCAGTTATAATGTAGCTTTTTATTGGTGAAAGAATTTGTACAATCGGATCAGTAGTTCCAGAGATTAGCCCCACATACAAACAAACTTTTACCCCTTTACATAATAGCATGGATAAAATAAAATATATAGGAAAAAATATGTAAATTAGTTATAGAATAGACACTAGCTTTCTCTGTTCACTTTAAAGATAAGTCAACCGATTTCTCCATCTGTCACCAGAGTTTGTCATTCAAACTCGATGCAATTCTAATAAAAGAGTGTTGGTTAAAAAACGTAAAAAAAGAAAACAGCGCACAATCTGTACGACCAAACGTAGGTTCACTTTAGAAATCAATTTAATTTTGCAGAAAATCTTTGGTCTATTGTGTTATTTCCTTTATAAAAAGGACTTTGGAAGCGTGTTAAATTAACTGTACCTAAAATAGAGGTTAAAAACTTCATTTTTTACCCGGCAGCTGTCGCCGCTGTAGTATACGACAAATGACAATCTCTCATCGGGGGTGGTTACACAATCACAATAGAGAATAAGAAGACATTTAAAGTGTAGAGAAAAGGTGGTATTAGAATACATACGAACCAAGACACATTGTTATCTTAGGTCAGGCCGATTCTACTGACGATAAAACGAATTTAGGAAAGTAAAGATAGATTATCTCTATTAGTTTGTTATATCTGTCTTTGCAATGATGAAGTCATATTACATTATACTTAATACGAAAACGTATGTTGATTAGAATACTTTATAATGAGAACCGTAAACTTTGTTATTTGTGAGTTGTAAGTTTTTCGTGGTTTTTAAATAAATTAAAGAATTATTACTTTGTAAAAGTGCAATAGTTTTAAAATCATTTAATTAATGACATGTGTAATTTAATTTCGGTATACAGTATTCAAAATATAACTAACTAGCGTCCCAGTCCAGCTTCGCCCGGGTGTAAATGTAATATATAGGATATAAAAGATGAGAATCATTATCATTAAATTCTCAACGTGTATTGAATTTGCGAGAATTCAATCGCTTTTATTTGTGAATGTTCAAAAATCGAAGAAAAATCTTATTTCCCAAAAAGAAATTTAAAAAATTCTGTTGATCCGATCGCTACCAAACTTCAGAATATCACCCGCTGGGCTAATCTAAAGATTGTCTGAAAATTTCATCAAAAATGGTCTACCCGTTTGGAGTCCATAGATTACATATACATCGTCTTTTATCTATATAGATTATTAAAATGTAAAAAGTGGTTATTGTGACATAACGATAATAGTTGGACATATAGTATCGTGAAGTTTTTTATAGTTATTGATATGTTCTTTAATATTGTAGAACATACTTTTGTTCTATCATCAATAGTTTCCGCAGCGCATGCGACGAAAGATGTTTTATGGCATTTTTTTTACACCTTGGGTTACGTTACTAAAGTTTTAGTAAGGATCTCTAATATTTTCTAGCAATAAATATAACCTATGTTACTCAGGGTGAATGTAGCTTTCTAATGGTGAAAGAATTTTTTAAATCGACACAGCAGTTTTTGAGTTTATTCATTACAAACATACAAAAATACAAATCTTTCCTCTTTATAATATTAGTGTAGAAGAACAACATAGATAACTGATTGAATTTAGACTAATAATATTATAAAAAGCAAAGTTTTGTATGTTTATAATGTCGCGGGTAGTCTTAAAAACTACTGAACCGATTTCTAAAGAAAGTTGCAGTACTCACAAACGATTTCTGTGCAAAATTAATGTACGGTAAACTATATAATAGATACAGTAAAGCGTAAACACGTTTGATATTATTACGTTTGTTATACAAAAATGTAAGCAACTCTTGTTACGTACATTGTGAACACACCTTTAGAAATAAGTGAAGAAAAATTGTATAAATTTTGATACATTAGCGGAGTTTAGGCAGTTGAGAAATTGTTAAGAAAATGCCATATATCTTATTTTGGGCCATTGAAGTGTTTACACCTTTAGTACTTTTACGAACAATTGAAACTGAATTCAAGTAAAATTATGGCAGACGTTTTGTGGACCAATTATTTTCATTATTCGATGGTCACGTTGGTCAGGACGTGTGTCCAGTATCTGTAACACGTTCTTTGTTACAAATAATAACTTTAGATGACCCTGATGTGTTTACTCCCCCACTTATGCAGTTGAATGAAACAAATGGAGTTCTGGTCCCTTAAGGCAAAATCGCTTATGTCTCGATTTTTTTAATGATTTTTCTGTAACTCTGTTCCGTCCCTCAAAGGAAAAGACATTCTTGGACAGGCGGATTTCGTAGACTTGTGTAACTCAGATCTGAACCGGTTCAAAGAGCCGACTCCGACAGAAGATCCGTGAGAACCGACTCAATTTTTTTTGAGCCGACGGATCAACGGATCCATATAACTCAGTGAAACACTTAACACACAGAAGCACATTTTGCACTTACGTATTAGGTCTTGCTTTGATGCATCTGTCAGCTCAAATGACTCATGCATTACATGTTTGGCTATGCATTCTTGATTCTATACAGGTCGTGATATGATTGACTGAACTAGGTAACTCAGTGGCAGACTGCAGTAACATATTCAGAACTCGGCTCTTTTTGAACCGGTTCAGTGAGCCGGCTCACATACGGGATCCAGATGCAAAGATGCAGATCACTAAAAAGACCCGTTTTTCCCATCTCTAGGATTTCGTAAGTTTTTACACCGAGAAGCTGACGTAAACGGGACGTTTACAGCCAGCACTAATATGTTTACACATAATAACCAGGGAATGCTTTGCTTTCACATTTTTTTCTGTGTAAAATTTTGTAAAAATGTTCCATCACTGAATAAATGCCTAATTTAAAAAGAATTTCAAAACTGTAACCCTTCAGAGAATATGAGGAACACTCAGATTTTTTTTGCAGCTGTGAAAAGAGACAACATCGTCAAATATATGCGTCGAGGTACCTATCATAAAGTGTCGTGAATGTCAAGTAGGTCCAAATTCGTTCCTCAATTTAAATAATATTATAGACCTTGTATAAAAATTAATTATGATATATTTTACCGTAAATTCGTCGTAGGCCATTGTGCCTTTTGGCCACAGCTATAACATAATACCTTTTCAAAAATATAAACCGTTGATTTTATTTAAATACGCCAGACATTCACAAAAGTTCGAAGTTAAATGGTAAGGCGACTGATATTTTATTTTGGAAAAACAAGGATTAGAAATATGTTTTAATATTATATATGCCTTAATTACACGGTAACGTGAGCAGCAAATTGTAAAAAAGAACAGAAGATTTATTTTTGACGTTACGCAAAAAAGATTCAATATCACTCTCCCGCCTAAAACTTAATTAATAGTTCGCGATCGTATTTGTGAACTAAAGATAGATTTTTCTACTTCAAATTAAGCAAAAAAAAAATCAAATCAAGTCACACAATACCCTTCCGAATATTAAAATATTTTACACGAAATATTTTTGAGTCATATACCGTTCCTAGACGATTCCTTAATCTTTCATTTAAAACCCAACCAGACCTCCACGAGCTCAAAAATAAGGTTGGGAGAATGTAAATAGCGAATGTTTGTTTTTCACTTTTTGCGTTATGAGTCGGCATAGTATTATTTTTTGTTCTTGTCAGCTACATTTAAATCTCGAAAAATATAATTCATTGAAAGTCTTTTTATAATCGATATTTTGCATATATGTGTAAGATGTGTAATGTAATTGGTCATCGCGAAGGTAATTAACAGCTGAATTATTGCGCAAAAATGTTACTTCCATTCAAATAATATAACACCCTCGCTTCGGTCACTCATAAACAAAATAAATAAATAATATCTGCTTGCGTAGATGTTGATTTGTCATCCTTGGCATATTTTTATTGACGGTATTATTATACATAGTCAATTGATTTTAATTGCTGCAATAAAATACCAAGTGCATTAACACATAAACTATACATTGTGCATTCTAAATACGCGCAACATATGAGAAAAGTTGACTGAAAGAATTGTATCTGTAAATGTTTGAAAGAAACTAGCGACTACGTCCACATGGTATAGATAATATCGTATATATTGTATTTAGTTAATTCGCCCACACCCCGTTCGATCAGTGTGTTCAAAAGACTGTCGAATATGTATTTTTTAATTTTATATTAACCTTAGCATATAGACTATCGTCGCTGACTTTTTAAATTCTATACTTTTTCTATAGAAAGTATTCATATTTACCAGTGAGACAGCGTTCGTAAGAAACACATTCGCTCAACCATTTTTTGTCGACGTATGTTGCAAAGTTGGTCTCCACGAAAAGCGCTTTTATTTCAACGCAATAATCGTGAAGAACCATTCTAAATATTGGTGAATTTTTTTTTAAATCGGTTGAGTAGTTTTGGAGATTACCTGCTACATCGAAACTTACAAACTTTATCTCTTTATAATATTAGTATAGAATATATGTAGATGACGTATCTATCTAAACTGCTAAATTGTTACCACTTTTTAAAATAAAGATATTTGGTAATGATCTTACTGAGCAGCCGAGAAGGACACTTCGCCCGTTACCACATCACCTTTGATAATGTCTACCGCAGTTGCAGACGAAACGTCAGGTAGAAATACCAATGAACCACGGCATACAAGCCCGGAAACCAAGAAGTTTTGCAATTTTATACATTTCGCTGAAAAAAGGAAATTTATACACGATAATTATACAAAAACTGCAGTATGTGCGTCTAGTATTAAAACTAAGAATATTTGATTACTAGCCACTACCCGCGGCTCTGCATGTGATTAAGATGAAACTTGGCAGCGCCAACAGTAGTGGAGCCACCGTATAATGAACTTAACTCGTGGGGCTGCGCCCCACTCGGTATCAACAACAGTAATGGAGTCTTTTACTTCACCGTGTTGAACTCGGCAGCGACAACAGAGTGTGGCCTTCGGTTCCACCGTATTATTTTTCTACCTCGTGGGGCTGCGTACACTAGATATCAACAACAGTAGTGGAGCCATCGGCTCTACCGTGTTAAACACGATAGCGATAGCTTAAGGACACAAATATACCAAATTTCAAACGTTTAGATCAGAGTTCAAAATTTTCTGAATAACAAATGCTAGGCAACTTATCCCAGTGAATTCAAAGATGCATATGCATTATTTGTGAATTATGTGCACATGTTTGACGTTGCACATGTCTCCTTTAATCAAACCGCTGATGCAATTTAATATGTGAATAATAATTAATAATCGATATCGGTGGGCTCTCATTTGCAATTCATAAAACACAACAGATCTTGAATGTTTGTCATTCATTTATGGTCGCAATGTGCTGTAGGTGTGTGCACTGTGTCTTATTTAAGTTTCCATACAGTTCCGAAGAAACGAATGACTTGACGTTAGAATTGTTTTAATTCTACCAAAAACATTAATGCGAAAAATAAGTGAAATTCTTTTTTACCTGTTTGTTCGACGTCCAAAAGAATAAAAATCTAAAATGGTATCTATAGTTCCCTTTAAATTCTAAACTCGAAAAATTAGCTTTCAAGAGTTATGAAATTTGAAACTGGAATAGCACCGTTTTCGATTTCCGTATCATTAATGGCTGAACAAAAAAAAATGTTTTTATGGATTCATATTAATCATTTTTTTGACTAATTTTTCCCATACAAATTTACAGACATTCCCTAGTTTAAGATGGTAAAATTCAGTTAAAAAAAAAATTCTTTATATACTCTCCTAGACCAGCGCTCTCATACTTTTTTGACGGCGGAACACTTTGGAAATATTTTACGAAGTTCTAAAATAAGCAAAACCTAGTTTAATGTCATTCTTTAAAGAAAATCATACAAAAATACGTTCTTTACATAATACTGTATTGATTCCACTAGAATTTGAGAAAATTGTTTCCATAAAATGGGAGGTATGAAGTGATTTCTTTTATTTTTGACTAACCATTTAAGTCGATGTTTCGTTCTTTAGGCTGATATTATTTCGGTTAAGCCGTTGCGGAGGTCTAGCGGAGCCCTAGGGCTCCGCGGAGCACACTTTGAGTATGGCTGTTCTATAGACGGTTTAAGATAAAAGCTTGAAATTTTTACATAGCCTTGCTGAAAAGGGCCTTAACAACATACCTATATTAAGCTACCAATTAAATGAGAACCGAAGATATGAGCTTTTGAGGGTGGCAAAAGGGTCGTTGGTACGAGTAAATATATACACGGAATGCGATTCCGTCGTTGTAAGAACTTGGTTGGCGCACTGCCGTGCGGAGTTTAATGAATTAGCGGAGGCTTAGAATAATTAAGTCTTTGTAGACGACACAGTAACTTTTATAAAATATTTATTCAAAATTTTGAAAGATTTTTTTTACAACATTCTTTTAATGATATAATTAGCTGTCCATCAATTTATAATTTATACTTTTGTGGGGCTTAATTTATACGCGATTTACATAAACAAATTTTTTATTATAATATGTGTGAATCAAGTGAAATTATTACAAACCGAATAACTGGTGAAATACGTGCTTGTGTGAGTAAGTTTGCATTAATATTTTTATTTTCAATGTAATTATTTTAATATAAGAATTAAATAAATTTATGCAAATCTGTATTATTATAAGCAGTGTTTGCATATTACTTTCAGAGATAATTCTGAATATTTAGAATATTAAATATACAGAAGACGTAAAAATTTAATTTCACGCAAGAGTATTTTTTTCCATTGTGATATATTATTCAGAAGATATTATTACTGATACATGTTTTTGATTGTATTAAGATAAAATTGTAACAGTAATAACAATTATTTATAATAATTTTATAGTAGCTTCAAATACTCATTACAACACAAAATTGTATTAAAAACAGATCTAATTCTTTTTTAAATGAATAGTTTGCTAGTTGGTGGAAAATAACCAAGAATACGCGGTAACTAATTGTATCCCAAAATTCTGATAAGTTATGCTTGAAGGAAAGTATATTTTTCTACATTTGAGCCTAGAAATAGCATAAACTAATGAGTTTTTATGATAATTCTCGCTATTGAGAAGAAATTAAAAAATTACAATGTGAATGTTTTTCCAGATAAAATGTCAAATTTCATGGCCACCCGAAATGAAAATTATTTTTTGATAACATTATAATAGACGCTAATGACCTCAGATGTTGAGCATCTATAATCTACAATATATCTAGCGATAATACTATAAAAGACAAACAGTCGTATGTATCAAAAATCACTTTCTAAACTGGATACAGCACATAGCCTCTAAAATACTGATTTCTGTTGAAAAAACTATCAGAATCATGTAATTACATTGAAAATAACTATATTACATTTTATGGCAAAATTGCGTTTTATCACCAAACTGAAATTTTGCAGATCGGACTTCTATGCCTAACAGGGCAATACAATTGAAACTGGCTCAAAATTGAACTGCAAAAAAATTTCAAAATTATGTGGAAATCAGCAATTTTATAGGGATAGGTACTGCGTGTATCTCGTGCGTGATGATATTATGTCACGCACTAGAAACATAACCTATAATATGTGGTCACAGTCGAAAGTCAAATAAGATTTTTTGACAATGAGTTCTACAACCTGGCATAAGCATGACCATGGCAGCTCGTTAGATGTAAAAAAAGAGTCTCATGTCTTCTCGCCCCCCTAACTGAATTTCATAGGTTTAAATTTCACGCTCCGTTTAACTAAACTTCTGCATAATTCACCCACATCGTACAGGTATATACAGGAATCTTTATAAACTACATTTTAATCCCTGAACTACGTTATAATAATCACTGCTTTTAGACGGAGAGCTTGCCGTTAGATTTATATGTATCAAAGAAGTAGAAGAAGACTGTAGATTATAGACGCTCAACCGCTTAGGTTATCAGCGTCTAACCTATGTAACGAGTACACGGACAAACTAATTTAGGATTAAACAGTGCACATTATTCTTTATACATAAACAAATTATGTAAACCAAATATTTCGTTTTTATATCCTTGTTCGTAATTGCAAAAGTAAAAATTTAAAAATATCTACATTTCAAACGGCTGATGATGTCAAAGCTAGACCTAGCTAGTACATTACTTTCGCACATAAAGAAAGATCTGTATATGAAAAGAGATGTATGTACCAGTAATCTGTACTAATATCGCATTATTCAAGTCTAAGGACCGGTGGGGAACCAATCAGCTGAAACTAGCTATGTGTTTAAAATTAAATATGCACTTTAAAAAAAATTCTTGTAGGAAAAGCTTCTGAAAAGTTTTCATAAAAATTATTTTGGTACCTATTCGTATGATAGAATTTAACCCTAAAAAAAGTGGAACAAACCCATTGTCATTATTTTGATTTTGCCGTATCATGGGATATTGACGTTATTTCCGGTCACTTTTTGGACAGACCTCTTTTGTCATCGATTAGATAAATACAATTGATTTCGAAATGTTGGATTCAACGTGTATTTTCATATCAAAATGGGGTCCCAGAGTACATCCTGCCGCAAGCCCGTGGCAGTCCCAATTTTTCAATTTCCGACAGATTAAAAATAATTATGATTGTTGCTCCCTATTTATCTGCCCCAATACTACTAACTCAAATAGAGAAAGTCTGTGTATTTGATACGTAGAAATCCAACGGTTGGCTCTAAGACTATTCGTTTTTTTTTTTGATAAATATAGTGTGAATACCAATTTTTGCAGGTGCATACTTTTATAATAATATGACGTAGGAGTCTTCATAATCTTCACTGTACTGCAAATATTACGCAATTGAATTTTGCTTTATAAAATTTAAAAAATGGATCTTTTCAATATTCGAAATACTGTTATTATAAATACGGATTTATTAAAATACCGTGGGAGAAAACTGCACAATTTTGTACAAAAATATTTTTTCACCCTTATAATACCTACATCAAAGATTGAATTGATGTAAAATTTATGAAAAATATGTAAAAAATTGTTACTACATTCAAACATGCACATTTTTTTATGAAAAGGGTGAATATACTATAACCCTTTTTCCGTATTTTTGCTTTTTTATATTCCCACGAAATTCACAATTCTGATTTATTGTAAAACTTATATTTATGTCACACAAAACATTTTTAATTTGTTCGAATGGCGAAATTTTATTTAAGTACATCAAAATAAAATGCCTATATAATATTATGTATTTTTCTTTCAATAACTGATCCCTTTAAAAAGAACCTGTTCTGAATAACTAGTATGAAACAAAATTTTTGATATAAACATTAAGAGCACTGGTTGGAACAATAAAAGAATAAAAGAATAGTAACTTCTTACCACAACAGATTTATATATATATATATAAATCTGTTGTGGTAAGAGCTATGCGGATCTGTTGATCTGTCGGCTCAAAAAAAGTGAGTCGGCTCTTCCGGATCTTCTGTCGGAGTCGGCTCTTTGAACCGGTTCAGATCTGAGTTACCCAACTCTATATAATATTACAGTAAAGGAAGATTTGGTTTGAGGATCAATAAATAAATAAGCTTTACCAAATTTTTGCTAATGGCCAATGTTTCGAAAGTTATATTCTCATCATCAGGACCTATGAACATGTACATAAGAAAAGAAAAATTAGAACATTTTTTACCAAGAGTTATAAGTATGAAAACACCAAATCATTATGTTTTGGTAAATTGTAGTAAAATAATAGATATCTTATTACCTTAAGCTGGTCGAATAGTGGTAAATTGTTCTACTAATATATACATGATCATATTATAAGTTAATACAATTTTAACATCTCAAACACATTAAAAAATTAATTCAATAGTAATAAACTGTCACAAATTAAAAAAATTATTAAAAAAAATCTATTACTTTTTCGAATATTGTGCAGAAGTAAATTTGTACTGATGAAATATGTGGTTAAAACATTATTTTTAGAATGCCGTTATTAATTGCTTGTTACAAAGTGTCAAATTTTGTTTATTATAGTGCCATAGATATGATTTAACCCTTCAGTGTCCGTTCTTTTGTTTACGCTATTGGTCTTTTTCTTTATGTAAATCATTTGTATAAATAATCTTTTTGATAAATTAGATTCTCTATGTAATACGGTCGGTTCATGAAAGTTAAAATTGTGATTATTGTTCTAATTTTTCTTTTCTTATATACATGTTCATAGGCCCTGATGATGAGAATATAATTTTCGAAACGTTGGCCATTAGCGAAAATTTGGTAAAGCTTATTTATTTATTGATCCTCAAACCAAATCTACCTTTACTGTGACATTCTATTGGATCAACACCACCATATACGAATCTATATAATATTGTTCATCGTATATAGTAGTTGCTTGCATTTGATATATGTGTTTTTAAAAACAGATTTTATTGACATAAATATTACCATAGTAGAGAGGTGTTGAAAGATAACACATTTAGTGTGTAGCCTTAACACAAACGACATGTAGTAATAATTTGTTTGAGAGTTAAACGCTAATAAACGTAGCGTAGTCAGCGGTGTAATGTCTTAATGCGTGCCCAACTACAGTACACTACTTTTATATTTTCTCTACACAACAAGATCGATTTTTAACACTGAATAAAGCTCATATTTAGCGTTTCTAGCTTCTAAAAAGAAAAAAAACGGGAGCTCAACTCAAATTTACAATCACCAACTTCAAACTGGTCATAACAGAATAGTTTAAATTTAAATAAGCCTTTGAGTTCACTCAAAAAGAAAATAAGTATTATGCGATAGTAGACCTTAATTGTTTTATAAAGAGAGTGGCAAGAGAGAAAGAGAGAGAGAGAGACTATAGGTTGAGCATCTATAATATGAAATCTCTTTCTCTCGCATTATATTGCGCTCCCAACGGCTCTAGTTATCCTGATAAAATGACAATTTTAAAATAGTTTTGATTCATGATACTTATCATTATCATGAGAGAATTTTGACAATTTTTTGGATAAATTTATAGTATTGTTTGTTTGGTCATGGCACCAAGTTTCAATTCTAATTTTGATGCTACTAAAAATAAATTTTAAACCTCAATTCAAAGATTCTTATATATTGGACTTCAATAAACCCTAGGCCTTGGAAAACCTAGACATTTTTCGGAATTTAAAGTCAAATAGTTTTTTTAGATTACCTCCAATAATTGTTTGTTTATTAACATTTATAACAATTGGTCAAAATACGGTCTTCAACTGTATCGAGTTTAAACATTGGTACGTTAAAAATAAGATATTTTACTGCTTTAAAACTTGTGATTGTATTCTTTTATGAACTGTAATATGCTTGTCGGTATATTTAGCATGTTCAGTAAATTTTTATGTAGCCTTTGCAATGCATATTTTAAAGCCTGTATAATACTGATTATAAAAATTAATTACAAAAGCTTTATATACAGTTCCAGTAAACCGATGCTTGAAAGCTTATTACTTATATCAGTACATGACGTTGATAATATCTGAAAAAGTAACTATTTTAAGAGGAATGAATTTAATTATGTATCTAAATTAAAGTACGAAGCTCTGTTTTCTGATGATTGTCCAAAGCAGAGCCGTCCCCTTTAAATTAATTGATATTACCCATATTATTAAGATTTTAAATTACCGATATTTTGTAAATAGTCCGGCCTTAACGTGATTTAGGTATTTTCGCACACAACTTTTTGAAAAAGGTTGCCAAAATCGGGACGTCTGGCAACGCTGATGTGGATGGACAGAACTACAATGTAATTATTTCCTAACCTATCGGTAACTATGGTTTTAGAAACCGACCACAACTGCATTTTGGCATATCGTGAGTAGGTATTACGTGGCACGGCCGTAGACATGCATGCGCGTTATCTTTATGTAATTGTTATATTATTCTCCCGGTGACCAGCATGCGGCGTCTCATACAGCTGCCGACGCGTTACTCTAGGGCATGGCGCTCTTTTAAATTCTTAATTGAAGTCTTTATCACACTGCTCACTTATTATATTCTTTAAACATTTTGTCTTATTAAAATATCTCAAGGATGTGCAAAAGGGCATAAGCGACAGTTTTTGTAAAATTTTGTTTATTTGGTAAAACGTCATGTACTTTTAAAAAACTGCCTAAGAAAATTGTTGAATGACAGTTTTACATTAAAAAAATTTAACCACGAAACTTCCATAATAATATTACGAGTAATAAACATAATATTATTATGCATAATTACAATAAGCAAATATCGAAAATAGAACCACCGTAAAACGTTTTTAGCTCTCCTGTAAAATTTACAAAATGTCGCTTATGACTTTTTGGACATTAACCGTCGATTTAATTAGACACAGTATATGACACATGCATTGTTGGCATGGCATAGGTCGGATGACGGAACCTACACGTCGAATCTAACAATTTCAATGTTTAAAATCGTGAACAGCTTGACACTATAGAGAAACCGGGTCTTTTTAGTGATCTGCATCTTTGCATCTGGATCCCGTATATGAGCCGGCTCACTGAACCGGTTCAAAAAGAGTCGAGTTCTGAATATGTTACTGCAGTCTGCCACTGAGTTACCTAGTTCAGTCAATCATATCACGACCTGTATAGAATGAAGAATGCATAGCCAAACATGTGATGCATGAGTCATTTGAGCTGACTGAGACGTAAGTGTAAAATGTGCTTCTGTGTGTTAAGTGTTTCACTGAGTTATGCGGATCCGTTGATCCGTCGACTCAAAAAAAAGTGAGTCGACTCTCACGGATCTTCTGTCGGAGTCGGCTCTTTGAACCGGTTCAGATCTGAGTTACCCAACTCTAACATGAACTGTTTATTTCTTCTGTGTGCTGTTGGCTTTCGTCGGTGACATAAAAGACACATAAGTATTAGGATGTGTTAGTTAAGGTTAATTCTGACATGCTAATTTTAAATATTTTGCTAATTTACATTCATCTAAACTAGAAAGAAGAAGCGGGCATCATCATCGTGCAGTCAGTTATCATCATCATTGTAATAAACACAATCATCATTGTAATTCGGTGTCTTCTTTAAATATTGTCATAAAAAGTACCGACTGTGTGAAAAAATCGTGACGATCGTTTGTGTTTGTGTCCTTGACTTAATTATGCATTCGCTTATCATGTATTATTATAGTACATTATGTACTCTCATGCATCAAGTATATATCTATAATTCTGAAAAAAAGAACAAATACGTGCTAAATTCGCGCGCCGAGAGTTCTTCCATATTATTTGCTTTAGAATTTTGAAAACTATAGCTGCGTTAGAAATATCTTACTAATTTTTCTGTAACGTAGATTTATAGAGTAGCATTTTTTTTTTTTGAAAGAATATTCAATTGTATATATATGATGATATGATATGATATGATATTTATTTAATCAGTTGAGACATTACATCTATTTAACACGTCAACAAGAAATACAAAAATGAAATTATAGATTACATTGGAAATGGTTGCGTCCATATTTTTTTTTTCAAACATACACAATTAAGTTAGCAGGAAAGTGGACAAATTGATGTAAATCAATAAACCAATTATAAATATAAATATTAAGAGCACTGTGGTTGGAACAATAAAAATAAAAGAATAGAAACTTCTTACCACAACAGATTTATTCAGTGGATGTACATAAAAGCTGCAAATATATGATCACAATGTAAGGGCATTGTCAAATCAATGCTTTCTGCAATGAAAAATGATTTTGAATCGCCAGTAGAAAAGATTAAGAACAACTGTATGTCGCGATGTGTTTGGAATTCCGTTGCCATCTTATTCTAATTACATTTTTCGTCATGTAAATAAGAGTTAATGATGAGCCATCTCATATCTGGTTTATTGGCGTTAGTATGTATGGTCTAATTACAATTGTATCGTGTATGCATATGGCGCGATTAATACATCAAAAGATAATGCCGCTTCTTTAAAAACTGTGTGCCGTATGACAATGTTATTTCAACTGTTTTGTTGAATTATAACGATCTTTTAAATTTTGATCAATTTATATTCTCACACGCGGATGCTTTGCATTTGTATTTTAGTCATCAGAGGCGTTAAAAACACATAGTTTTATTTTTAAAACTTAACAGTGTTGAATCACTTTCACACAGTTTGTGTTGAGACCCAGCGGTAAGAGACGAGGTAGGCAAAAGACATATTGTGGGTGTGACTTTCTTTAGCTTTGTGTCGCTCTAATCATTCGCACGTTTCAATTTTTGGATGGTGCCCACTACGAGGCTAAAAGATGCTATTGCAAGGGTGCCGCTGTCAATTGATTTAAAAAACTTTTTCGAAAAAGGAAGAGTCACTTTAGGTTTGTGATGGAACAATTTTGTGAAATAAGTACGAATAAGGTCGTAGTGTGACATTGAAGACGTGTGTTTTCTTGGCACAATTAATGCTAACTTTTTTCTTAAAATCGTACATAAATTACAAAAGTAGTCCATTAGAGATCCAGATTTGTTCTTTATCTTCCTTATAGACAAAGAATTTTTGCAGATGTTGACGAATAAGTGTACAATCAGTTGACAACCGAAGCTCTATTTTTGGCTTAAATTCAGAGCGTTCCGACAGCCTTAATTGACATATATTTAATACAACGAACTAATTTCATTCTGTTACTAACTTCAAATGTATACAGTCAAAAGTTAAAACTTTCTACATATAACTGAACAATTGTTTTCGTTATAGAGAGTTTTTCTTGTACTTGGTAGCCATCGATTCTTATGGAAGCAATCAGGTTCAACTATTGTTTACTTTATAGAAGTTCGTTATAGTGAGTTTTAACTGTAATTTAAAAAAAAACGTATTTTTATTTTTAAAATTTATTTTTTAGTGTATTTGCCATAAGGCAACATACACTATTGGCGTCGGTCGGATGGCGGGACCTAGGGGTCGGACCAAAATTTCTCGACGTTTCATAACCTCCTAAACACTTTGGCACCATTTTTAAAAATGTTTATATATATATGTATATATATATATATATATATATATATATTTATATATATATATATATATATAGGTATATATATATGTGTGCGGGCTATAACTTTCGAAGAAGTTAATTAATTTTGACGAAATTTGGCACACATGTTGGAATCCATTACCGCACGAAGCCTATTTAAAATGGGCCCAATCGAATCATTTTAAGGGTGAATTTTAGGGGTTGAAAAAAGTTTTTGGGCTCCAAAATACCGAAAAAAATCTCAGAATCCTTTTTAAAATTGAAATTTAACCCTTTAATAGCAATTAAAAAGTGCCTCTAAAATTTTAGTAAAATCGGCCCAACAGGACCGGACTTACACATTTTTTGAAAACACTAATTTGCAGATAGTGACTTATTTATTGAAGGGTGTCTTGAATTCGGTGTAGACGTTAGATTGATAATAATATTACAATTAAGAAAAAAATGTTATCTTAAGGGGTGTATTAAGGGGTTAAATTTTTTATTTTGCCCAAAAACAAACTTAATTTCACATAATAAAAGTCTAAAACCACACGGCCCTATACAAGCAAATACACTATATTGTCGGCAGGGTTTTGGCACTGCGACCCGGGTTTTTTTTTAATTACAATTCATATAAAATTTCACAATTTATAAGATCAGAAAGTTAGAAAAACTGTACTTTTTTTATAAATCGCATATTTTTTTCATTTTTGAATATTCTAGAATCTAGAACTTCTTTAAACTTACTCAAGGAACGCTAAGTATGTTGTAACGCCATTTGTTTACAGGTGACTCTTCGCTTCCACCATAATTAAAAAATTATGGTGGAGGTAAAGGGTCATACAGTTCATATTTTACGTTATGTGTAAAAGTAACCTTTTTTTATAGATTTCCACATTACCTATTAAAAATTACAACAAAAAACAACAATGTTTATCTCTTTTTAGCAACAACATATAATCGTTGTACATTTCCCATCATCAGCAAAAAATTAGTTTTAACAATTAACATGTTAAAGGATTAGTAGTAATAGAAATCTTTGTTGTCAAGTATAAGTAAAATAATAATGCTGGGATGCAGAAGCTAATGTCAGAAAATCTGATTTGACAATGACCTAAAAATGTGATCACATATATTTCGCCATAAGAAAAGCATAGCAAAATTTTAAATCGCCTCTGCTCGAAAAATATTTTAATCGATTGAAACGATTTTTATAAACTGATTATCTCTCCTTGACATAATTTTTCGTCCAAAACAAAATTTTTCTATGCATGTTGATTAAAATTTGGGTTGAAAAGCGATCTTTTTCTATGCTTATCATTTGTTTTTGTGTAATTACAATCTGTTTTACATGACAAGGAGTTTAACGACGTCATCAAACTGTTCCTGCAAGCATAAAATACTCTGAAATGAAACAAAAATGTTTGACAATATTACTATGTAACTACCAGAATGGTCTAGCATATAATTTAGCAAATAATAAAATAATCTTTTCATCCGGTTATATCGAATTAAATAGATAAATAGAATAGCTCAATAGTCTTAAATGTTAAAGCAACGACTTTGTGCAAGTATTTACGCTTATATACTTATAATATTTATGTACGTATAATGTATATAATGTATTTTAATGTACATGAGCTAAGTAATGTTATGTATTATATGTGCATATTTAAGTCACCATTTTGAATAACGTACATTTATTGATTTTAAAATCACTACCCCTTTTTATGCAGCCTCACCATTTTAATTTTTTTTCTCGGTCTGCCGTCTCGTATGGCATTGCGACTAATCTCCGAGATATGTCATGCCTTGCTGTTTAATGCACACATATGTAGGTACCCTACACGTATGCTAAGCGGTTTACGGAGATGGCGGTTTATATCTATGTACTGCTGGTACAATACAACATTTCAGCTAAAACTTAATGTAATGACTCCGTGCAGAAAGGTGGAGTACATATCTTTTGTAATTTGGAGGCTACTTATTCCCATGCTAACAGTGCAAATACTTATTTTTATTTTGTTTTTTGTGCTATGCCATTTTTTGGAAATGTCAAATGAGTAAAACATCTAATGATAATGTTTACTGTGTCGTAAATTGCGGGGATATTACGGTTCGTGTTTTCGCGCCAACTTAAAACTCCCTCAAGGAAAACATTGGAATATAATTAGCTCTCCAATGTTTTTATGGGAATTAGCACTCCCAAGAATTTGAGCTCGTAGCGGTCGGTTTGTGTATTCTGGCTGGCAAATTCTCTAATAGGCGCTGATGACCTACGCTGTTGAGCGTCTATAATCTACACTCTCTATCTGCATTTACTTTTGAGTGCTACTTTATTCTATAAAACGAAAAAAACATTTCTGTAAACTAATACTACGATAAAAATAAAAGAATAGTTATTTCTTACCACAACAGATTTATTCAGTGGATGTACATTTCGAGAGCTAAGCTCCCATCTTCAGCAAAACACTAAACTAAACTAACTTAGTTTTGCTGAAGATGGGAGCTTAGCTCTTGAAATGTACATCCACTGAATAAATCTGTTGTGGTAAGAAGTAACTATTATTTTATTTTTATTGTTCCAACCACAGTGGTCTTTATATTTATATTAATTCATCTTTAAAGTTCAATTCCAGATATATGTTATAATAGAAGACAGTATATCAAATTGCATATTATATCATAGTTTTACTATCATTTAAGCATATTGAGAGCTTGAAGAAGTCTTAATTAAAGAAAAGACAAAACGTTGCAATCAATGAGTGTTTAAATTGATTTATTTTCATTCCAATTACCCGTGATACTGTTTTCTATTTATATTAATACTACGATATGAACTTTTTAAGACAATGAGTCAGCGTATTAGTTGTCAATGAACAGTCGTATTAATACAGCTGTAAATTCTCATTTCTGCAACCGTCGCGTCACCTGAGTAACTTTTATTATAAAGACAGGTAGAACGATTACTGTGTTATTCTACAATATCTGTCTCTGTCATACAACTAGCAATATGTTCATATATGCAATAGTGCAATACTATATATGTATGTATGTATGTAGTATAATTTAGCATCAGTGTAGTAGGGTGAGTTTTTACTTATCCCTCGCTGCAGTCGTCTTGGCAGATGTCTCGTCGTCTTTAGATGCCGAATGTCGTAGCTCGTTTTCTTAGTCTTTATCCTTTTTGTATGACACAAAACTAATATCCGTCCAAATAAAATATAGTAGCTTTTAGGAATTTAAAATTCTATTGTACTTTCGTAACAAAATTGTATCAAAAATATGTTACGTAATAATTAAATTGAAATGATCAGTAACATTGAGACAAAAATTGTTGGAGGCAAACAAATATTTGTTTGTGCTAATTTGATCGTACACTTTTTTGAAATAACCAAACTTGTTTGAGGCCAACAAATTTTTGTTTATGCCTATTGAATCGTATTTGTCTTTACATTTTTTTATGAATGAATCTAAGATAATAATATCCAGACCTACTTGATTCTTGTTACTTATTTTTTACTTTTGTAAAAGTTTTATAATATATAATAATGCGTTTAACGTCCATTTCTCGACTTTATGTCATAACAGACGCCGTTCGCACCATTACTATTTTCTATTTACCACGTCCAGAAATTTTCTACATTTTTTAAAACTTCAACTTACGTAATAGCAATGGGCGAATGAAGGAATTATAGGAAATTAGAATAAGGTAGGCAATTTTTGAACTAAGAGTTTTATAGGTAATCGGCCATGGCCTCAAATAAGGAACCATCTCGATATTTATCTGGAATTAATTGAGGGAAACCATGGAAAACCTCAATCAGGAATTACCGTTTCTCGGCAAGAGGCAGTAGGAAAAAGTCCCAACCACATCTGCCCCCGCCGGGATTCGAACCCGTACCTCCCGAATGCGAGTCTAGTGCTGTCACCACTACTCTACCCAGCTCGGTTTTATAGTATCTCATTTATTACTATCACATTGCCAAAAAGTAGATACCTAGCCTTCTTTCTTATATATGTCGTAGGATAATTACAAAATTCGAATTTTCGCGAAAAACCGGGTCCGAATTACACGTTTTTTTGCAATCGTCCTAGGATTTTCGCGAAGATCCGATTATTTCAATTATTTTACGATATATACATGTTTACTATTGCATTAATTAACTACTCTATACGTTTTTAGGAAAGACTAAATTTCCGTCTCACTTATAATCAAATAATTCGTATCCAATCTCATCTAATTCTCAAGTCCTATAATTGTTTACTTTGTGAGTGGTTGAAAATACCGGCACATTGAAAACCATAATTAGTAAATATATTCCTTTATTGGCTATGGTTTCGTTATAGCGAATTCTTTAGGCGGCATAATTTTTTCATGTAAATTTATTTTAACGTAGTTAATTATGCAGCATTATTGTTCTTTTGAATGCGAATCCGTGACAACAAAAAAACATCACCGTTCCAGTCCGAATAGATAGTGCACCTTCCTCATCACAGTGCAGAAAAGAACATTTGTTCCATTCTCATAGCTTAGTCTGAAGACCATTACTAAAAACGGAATTCCGATGAATATGCGCAGCTATGAATACATTTAAAAATATTTCGTACCATCCCTCCGTCAAAGATCATTCTTTTTGTAAACATACAAAAACGCATACTAATGTCTTTCATCTTTTGATTTCTGCATTCAGATGCCCGCTTTACATTTATTCTTATGGGCTGTCTGAACTGTAAATACTTTGAGAAAAGCTGTTAATATATTTAGCATATTCACATGGTCACTTTAGATACCTACAATCTACATGTTACACTTTGTTCTATTTATCACCAATGTGAAACATTCTAAAGCCTGCTGTCACAAAAAATAGTAGATTGTAATGCATTATTGTATGTACAAGCTGTGGTATTATCTTAAAACGAGAGATTAGTGAGTTTTAACAGTCACACGAGTCATAAAAGCAATACAACCGAGATATCTTCATACTACATTTTTTGCATATATCTCCTATAAAATAGCTACTTTTCACTTCATAATAAGAATATATTTGTACAATTGACAGTCTACGTCCAATCATATTGGAATCTGTTTGCATTGTTTACGAAGACAACGACTACTTTGTTGTCTCTGCTGCTCATATGGATTTAAATTGTAACACAACAGAGAAATTTCCATTGGATTTGTACAATCGCATTTCTTCTGTTTTACTTTACGCACTCGTGCGAAATGAATCATTTTACTATTACTACATAGGCATGAAAAACGGTTATTTTGGTGTGCAATCAAATATTTCTATACCTTAGACATTTTTATATTGCAACATATATTTATACAGAAATATAAAAGTTTGTTACAGTTATTCCACAATTCATTCTGGCAAAATTTAAAAAATCCGTAAGAATTCAATTTTAAAATTCACGTGAATTCATCTTTAAAGTTCAATTCCAGATATATGTTATAATAGAAAACAGTATCACAGGTAATTGGAATAATGAAAATAAATCAATTTAAACACGCATTGATTGCAACGTTTCGTCTTTTTTTTATTAAGACTTTTTCAAGCTCTAAAAATTTTTTACAAAAATTAACATTCATAATATAACAATGTTCAATTTTTAATAATGGTTTTTGTAATGCCAAATTCTATATTATATCATAGTTTATCTATCGCTTAAGAGGTTAGTCAAACCATTGTTTCTTTTTAGTAAATTATTTAATCCATAATATTTAATATTTTTATTATATTATGAATGTTAATTTTTGTAAAAAAGTTTAGAGCTTGAAAAAGTCTTAATAAAAAAGACGAAACGTTGCAATCAGTGCGTGTTTAAATTGATTTATTTTCATTATTCCAATTACCCGTGACACTGTTTTCTATTATTCACGTGAATATTTGAAACATAAAAAATGTTTTATTTTGTGAGGGTTTAAATGGGATGTAGATTTACGTAGGAAGGCACATTATTATAATATGCATAATAGTGTATCGTTTTAGTATAGGTACCTACATTTTTTTTTTTTTTTGTTAGGTGGCATGAAACTGTTGCATTTTAGTTCTTTCTTTACATTTTTGTCCTCCTGATCCACTTTGCACCTGCTGGCTCAGCTGACCACCGACTAATGTTACCTGTTCATTGTTTTACAGATACGACCTAATTTTTATTTTTTTTACATACTAACAATTTACTTCCCTGAATTTTCTGACGATTCAGTAGATTAGTTATTCGATAATGCAATACTGTTGGCTTCCATTTTAAAAGGAATCAAGACGCTATAAAGTTTTCAGAGCTCATAATGTTATAAAACACTATTTTCTCAATTTGTTTTTGTTAATATTTCGTCCATCATAAAGTTGTCTAAATTTCAAATTAAAATTGACATCGTTCGCTTTAATTCATTTATTAGTATTCTAAATTAAAGGTTCCGATGAATTGGGGACCGGCACTAAGCTGGGGCTCTAAGCAACTGCTTATTTTGCTTATAGATAAATCTGACCCTAAGTGAGCTTTAAAAATTGAAAATAAATTAAATTTTTAATTTTATTAAAATAGGTAGGTATGTACTTTTTATATTGTGCCAAAACTTACATTATTAATAACTTTTTTGATAATGAACATATTTCAAATTTGGTTGCAAAATTTAGATGATAAATGTCACCTTATATAGTTTTTATCTTTGGGTAAGTATTGAATGTATAAAAAACAAACTTTTTATCTATAGTAAAAAAATTTTCTTCGCGGATTACGAATGTGCTAAAACTTTTACACAAACTGTACCAAGTTCAAAAATCACGCATGCATCATTTAAAAAACACAATAATATTTCCATTAGAGTCCTTATGGCACAAACCTTTAGAAGCGTCATTCGTTCGCTAGGGGTCGCTCTGATAGTTTTTAAGGTTGAATAAGTTATTTTGCTAATACGGGGGTGGTGGCGCAGGTAGAAGTTTTTTTAGGTCTCACCTACATACAATATACATATCTTTACAACACGCATACTGCTGTATCATCCCCCGCCATCCCTTCAACAATTCCGCACATTGTGTGAAATTATTATTTTGGTTTTGTTTACTGTTCGATCAATAAATTGAAAGGTAGATTTTTTTATAGAATTTTGCACCTTGCCTTGCGTACCTTGGAAACGATAATATAGAACAATATACTAATAAGATTTAATTCGTTTCTTTTGGATTACAATGTTTTATACCTGTTTCGAAAGAATTTTATCTACAGTGTTCGGTAAATAATGCACGTCGGTAGCTGGTCTTCCAGAGTTCTGTGTTCATAATAATCACTGAATATTGATATCATTAATGAAAGTCTATATATATCTAGAACGTATTTGCCATTTTTATATACGGATGCGACCAAGTCTAATATACCTGCATTTGAGAATGAATTAAAAGAAGGCTAGATACTTATTCTACAGTCCACTGGAATCTGTCAAAAACTTCAAACCAAATTGGTTTCTTACTCTACCTATACTATTTCAGAACGCGATATTTTTTGCTAAGAATATTAAAGTGATGGAAGCGTGGTTTTAATATTTTTATTTATAAATAATAATAACAACAATAATGCGTTTAACGTCCGTTTCTCGACTTTATGTCATAACAGACGCCATTCGCACCATTACCATTTTTTTATGTACCACTTCCCGTTATTTTCTACATTATTTACAACTTCAACTTATGTAATAGCAATGGACGAATGAAGGAATTTTAGGAAATTAGGATAAGTTAGGTAATTTTTGAACTAGGAGTTTGATAGGTAATCGGCCATGACCTCAAATAAGGAACCATCTCGATATTTATCTGGAATTAATTGAGGGAAACCATGGAAAACCTCATTCAAGATTGCCGGTACGGGAATTACCGTTTCTCGGCGAGAGGCAGTAGGAAAAAGTTCCAGCCACATCTGCCCCCGCCAGGATTCGAACCCGGTACCTTCCGAATGCGAGTCTAGTGCTGTCACCACTACTCTACCCAGCTCGGTATTATTATTTATAAAACTATCGCTAAAATATATATAAAACAGTTAGTGTGAAGTAATTCAAGAATTATAAGGCGCGAAATTTTACATAATACATCCCGGCGTTAAAATATGAAAATCAGTGTATATTGTTAATGACACTGAGCTTAATAATATAATTTAATTCACTCAATATGAGAAAAAAAACATTTGAAAAAATCGCTATTTAACATTGTTAACAATATGACAAGAAATAAAAATTTTTAAACAATGAAATAAAAATTAGAAAAAAAACTTTCAAGTGAACCCTCTATTTAAATGTACTGAAAAGAAAAAATAATTTTCATGATTGTAAAATCGTGGACTACAAATAAAAGTAGACAACAGCTGTGAATATTTATACTCCTAATAAACCATAAAATCATTTTATTGGAATAAATGTATTGAACTGATTAACATAAAAATTAAATAATTTTATACTCTTTTTTGAATTAGTATAATAAATCATATATAAGTCAAAATGCAATTTCGTGCTATTTTAAAATTTAAATTGCTAACTTTTGTATTACATAGTTAATCGGAATATATTTCGCCATTTTAATAAAAATTTTATTCGATAAAAGCATCTCTATAATGTAGGCCACGTGGTGACACACAAAGGGTGGGTTTATGCATCTTACATTTCTATGTACAGCTAGTTAGAATTGTAAATTTATGTAACAACCCTTCTATTCAATACATGATCGATATACATATGTGTTTCGTAAATATATAATAGTTTAATTCATTTTTTTTAATAAAATATTACATGTAACATAAATAAAACATGTTTAGTTAGTTGTCCGTGGTCATTTCGATTTTATATCTCGTTTAAATCACTCCCAGAATAATGCATTAGGAGTTTATAGAACTCTGAAAAGTAAATTGAAATCGGTAAAGTAGTTTTCAAATAAATCACGAACAGACGAATATACTAAATTCAGATTGTATCTGAAATTATTGGCAAATATTAACAGATTTTTTGCACAGTTGAATTACAAAAAAATTGATATCAAGAATTTATTTCAGAGTCTTTTACAGGGCTGCAGAAAACTTCGTCAAAAATTAATTTGAAGACGACCGAACGTTTAGCAATCCACGAAACGACGTATTTCATTTTGTTATACGGTATACCTTATAGTTTTATATACTAACTGTAAGTACATCATAATATTTATTGTGCTTGGTAAATACGGATGAATATTTTTAGCTTGCTATTTCGTTTCTTTCTCGGTGTATGTTATTAGAGTAAGTTAGCTAGAGTTACTATAAGGCTACATATTAACGCTTCAGTCGAAGCCAAATCGGACAGCTTGAATATAAAGTTATAAAATATATGAGTAGAATACAAAATGTAGACAACGTCGCGATTCGACTAACACCAATAGTATATTATAAATAACATTTTTCTTATTTAAAAGCTGAGTAAATTATATATCTGGCGGGCTGTGATTCGGACGACGGAGGTAAAGAAGGCGAGAGTTTGAAACGTGTTCCATTCATAAATGAAATGGTAGGTTTGCAGACTTTGAGAGAACAAACCAAACAGGCTTATTGTATGCCGGAACCACGACACGCGCTGTCCCTACAACCCTTTAAGGCGACATGCGACACGACTTAAGGTCTTTTTGTTCACTGCCATTATAACATACACATGTAAATAATAATACCATACCTAGTTCTTCCTGGTTCAGCTTTTTTTTATTATTATGATAATCTTTGTACCTTCGGCTGTAAAACCCCACGTTGCAGATTATATAAAATATATGATGTTCAGATATTTCTTCTATTTTGATTATGTTCATTTTCGATTGGTTGATGTTATAAACATGGTACCAAGACTTTGTAATTTAACGGTTTTCTTGTGAATAATTTTTACTGGTTTTTTAATATCTTCACTTTAATCGTATAAATATAATAATAAGTACATATTTATATCGTATTTGAGTGTTCAGACATATTAGATTTTTTTTGGATTATTTACGAAGATTACGCAAATACTTTGTTGTCTCTGCTGCCCATATGGTTTTAAGTGTCAACTGACAGGGAAATTACCATATTGGATTGGTAGCATTGCATTTCTTTTGTTTTACTTTACTCACTAGTGCGAAATAGATCGTTTCACTACGGCTATACATAAAGCAGCTACAGGGGGCCATGCAAAATAGATTATGTTTCTAGTGCGTGATGACATTATGTTATGGCGAATGTGAAAACGAGCAAAAGCGAGTTTTAAACCATATCATCACGCACAAGATACATACATATAGTATTTTTTGCACGCACCCCCTATAAAATAGCTGATTTTCACATAATTCTCAATATGTTTGATAGTTGAATTTTGAGCAAGTTCATTTTTAGCTCCGTAGTATTTTTATACATTTACTACGGTAACAGTAGGTACATTTCGCATTTTTTTATTTACTTTACGCACTAATACGAAGTGGGTCATTTTACAACCGCTATACAGTAATTTTATGGGTGTCGACCGAGCTGGGTAGAGTAGTGGTCACAGCACTAGACTCGCATTCGGGAGGTTCGGGTTCGAATCCCGGCGAGGGCAGATGTGGCTGGGACTTTTTCCTACTGCCTCTCGCCGAGAAACGGTAATTCCTTAATCGGCCATCTTGATTGAGGTTTTCCATGGTTTCCCTCAATTAATTCCAGATAAATATCGAGATGGTTCCTTATTCAAGGCCATGGCCGATTACCTATCAAACTCCCAGTTCAAAAATTACTTATCCTATCCTAATTTCCTAAAATTCCTTAATTCGCCCATTGCTATTAGTTAAGTTGAAGTTTTAAAAAAGGTAGAAAATAACGGGAAGTGGTAAAATGGAAAACAGTAATGGTGCGAATGGCGTCTGTTATGATATAAAAGTCGACAAACGGACGTTAAACGCATTATTATTATTATTATTATTATTATTATTATTATTACAGTAATTTTATGGGTGTCGTCCAAAAAGTATGTTTGTTATAATTTTTAGTTTACTTAATATCTTTACAGTTAAATAAATTCAAAATAATCTAAATTCGCATTATTTACAATAGATTTAAAATGAACCTTAACAGGAAACGAGTTTGATGTATTCTTTTATCTTAAAAATATAAAATTCTAATCCGTCTACAATTTCAAATGCCAACCCATTTACGAAACCTGTAAGGATACATCTGTTTACTAGGTAGATATCAAATTTACTCAGTTTCTATAAAATTTACCTTTGATGTGACCTAGATTCTTTTTAAAATCGGTTAGTGTGAGAATTTTTTATCAACTTGAAATACTCTTTATAAAAAAATATGTGAATAAGGTATAAATATAAGGGGATCATTTTGCTTCGCTAAAATTGAATTTTATACAAAAAAATACGAACTTAGAGTTGTGCAAGGTGAGGTGGTGTTAAGGGTGATGTATAAAAAACGTTTTAAAAATCCCGTTTCCTGGGAAAATATCTCGTTCAGTTGACGATTACATCGGTATATGACTACATTATATATACGGATTTTTTTATATACAAAAAAACTTATTGTTAAAAAAACTACTTGCATATTACGCAAACCTTTTTTTATATGTAAAATCTATTTGCTTTTTAGCATCCCTTACTTTTTTATAAAGATGAGACATTTGCATTTCAGATTTTAAGGGTTTTCAGGTATGCATAAGATCAATTTTTAAGGGTGGAATGTAATTATTATCTGTCATGTTTTTTGAATAATGGAACTAAAATTTAGATTCGTGTGAATGTTGGACATCATTTTGAATGCAAAGGTTTGAATTAAAACTTTTTATAGAACACATAATATGATTTATTAAATGTGATGAATTAATAATAATTACGGAAGATTTTTAAAAATTTCAATGATGTTTTTTTACGTTCCTGTAAAGACATTTTGCTCGCATTTTCTATTTGTAGGTAGCATATTACGCATTCTACAGATCTCATAAATGGCGAATTGTGAGTATAGTAGACCTTCGTTATCCGTTTTGTAGATTATAACTAGGTGCCGTTCAACATTTTACACATAAAAATATTACTTTTCAGTGGGATATATGCAAATCGGCGTGTAACCCTAACTGGGGGTTGTATTTGAAAATATTTGCAGTTTTACTTATACGACATAATATAACGAGAAAAAAGATTAATTGTTTATGCAGTAAATTGTTATTGGCTAATTAAACCCTGTTGATATTTATAAGCTAAGTTTCCTTAATTGTTTAATTTACGCATGTGATTTTATGCGTCACTTCTGTAGAAAACAAATCTTGAAGTTTGACAAAACAGCGGATAATTGTCTAATGTCGTTGATAACTCCCTGTCATATAGAATGAGAAAAATTGTGCATATAGTTTGTCGGCACGAATATATTTAGAATATTCAAGATTTGTTTTCTACAGAATATTCTGTAGAAAACAAATCTTGAATATTCTAAATATATTCGTGCCGACAAACTGTATGCACAATTTTTCTCATTCTATATGACAGGGAGTTATCAACGACATTAGACAATTATTGTATGTATAAAAACATTAATAATATGATCACAATCTAAGGTCATTGTCAAATAAAGTATAATAAAAAAGGCAACGTTCAAAACAGTCTGAAAGTTTAACCCCAAATCTTGGGAATTATTTAAAAGGAGGCAATAGACATCGTAGTACTATCTGAATCTTTCAGAAACATCAAACGAAAATGATTTATTATTCAACAGTCTACACTATTTCAGGATGGACTATAAAGTCGGACTCATGTATTTTCAACACCATCTATTTTCAACAGATTTTACTCAAGTATTTTCAAATTCTTAGTCCCTACTTTTTAAGCAAAGTGTTACCTCTTACGTTGTTCAGCCAATGGAAAAATAGTTTCACAACTTCAAATTAATAAAGTTTAATTCTGATTGATTTATAACTGCCACGGGTGAGGATGAAGAAGTTGAAAATACAGGAGTCCCAATAGTTTTGAAAATACATGAGTTCTATTATAGATTCTTTCTTTTATATCTTCTGCACTAGAGTTGGATAACTCAGATCTGAACCGATTCAAAGAGTCGACTCCGTTAGATTGACTGAACTAGGTAACTCAATGGCAGACTGCAGTAACATATTCAGAACTCGGCTCTTTTTGAACCGGTTCAGTGAGCCGACTCACATACGGGATCCAGATGCAAAGATGCAGATCACTAAAAAGACCCGTTTTTCCCATCTCTGTTCTGCACTTCTGTCAGTGATTCCAATGTTAAATTTTCACCAGCTCCTAGTATCCTGTGCGTTATAGAAACATGGATTGGTGTGTGTGTTTGTATGTACGTTACGTTGTGTCGCATGTATTGATTTTAATGGCGTCGCATGCGATCGTGTCCTCTGTGCACGGCGTCCTTAAGGTCCAGCACGTGGTAGCCGGTATGTGTGACCCGCTCCTCTATGTGAGATGAGCACCCCTGCATAATACATAGTACGTAACTATGACGAGAAGGCAAAATCACGTATGTCGATTTTTAACCTGTTATCTCTTAACCGTATCGCCCTCACAAAACTTAACTGATATCAAGGAGTATATTTTAAACCGCTAAATAGGTACATTATTATTACCCTAGCACTAGCCTTGCCAGGTTGGGTAGGTTAATTAATGAAATGTGATTGCTATTGTAAATTAGGCACTGTATTGTAATTATTATTATTATTATAGTTGTTGTTTGTTTTCGTCAGGCGCAAAAACGAAGCTCAAGAAACCAAAATAACACATTTTTTAGATATATTATAGAAGAAAACATATTTCTTAGACGAACCCCCATCCGCTTCTATCCCTGGAAAGAAAATCTATGAATCAGTTTCTGTTATAGCTTCTGTCCTGTCCCCTATTTAACAAATCACTACAGTCACTACTTTCAAAATAGCCTAAAGCTTGGAGAATACTTGAGTTTCCTACAAATTTGACATAAGCGATTTTTTGTTTATTGTTGTTTATTGTTAATGGCGCTACATTAAAATTAAGTATTTCAGCAAGTTTAATTGTGAATCAAATAGTGATTTGTTTTTCACTGCGGACTTCCAAACAAGGCGCAAATAAGGTATATTGAAGCACTTCAGAAAGTTATTGGATCAGAATGCTGGATGATATTCATCAACTATGCCTACAATGTCATATGGTCACTGGACGAAATTTACTTAGCAGCCCTCTCCACTAATTTTTTTCTTCAATGACAAAGTTTCTTACTAGTTTTAGTAACTTGACTAGTCTATGAGAACCCTTCGTGAATTAAACTGACAGAACTCTTTCGTTATATTTTTATTTAACAAATCACTACAGTCACTACTCTCAAAATAGCCTAAAGCTTGGAGAATACTTGACTTTCCTACAAAGACATAAGCGATTTTTTGTTAGGACCATACGACTGATGTTTATTGTTAATGGCGCTACACTAAAATTAAGGATTTCAGCAAGTTTAATTGTGAATCAAATAGTGATTTGTTTTTCACTGCGGACTTCCAAACAAGGCGCAGATAAGGTGTATTAAAGCACATCAGAAAGTTATTGGATCAGAATGCTGGATGATATTATGGACCAGTCCATCAACAATGTAATATGGTCACTGGACGAAATGTACTTAGCAGTCACCTCCACTAATTTTTTTCTTCAATGATAAAGTTTCTTACTAGTTTTAGTAACTTGACTAGTCTATGAGAACCCTTCGTGAATTAAACTGGCAGAACTCTTTCGTTATATTTTCCGTAACTAGTATTGATATGTTAAAACAAATTTCGGATTCGTTTGGCTTTACCAACGATATTAATGCATGATTAAAGAACAATTTGGCATTCCGCAAACTGAGAGATTTTTAATCTTCGGAAATTAACATTATCTCAAGAATTCTGTACGTTTCTAATTGATTAAACCGTCTTAAGATTTTCTGAAAATGTGTCTACCTTCCCAATAAGCGGTTACAATATCATAGGTAAAGCGTAACTTGTATCAAGATTTGTGTCACTTATCTGTTTGTACATAAAGATCTAAATATTTAATATCTTATGTACATGACGGAAGAAAGTTTTATCGTCTTGCTATTGCAGTAAAAAATCTCCACGCAAGATCAAACTTTTATTCCCGAGTATGAAACCAATAGAAACGCGTTTTAAAATATATCTGTTTTTTATACACAGTCTAGGTACCTAGTTCGATACCGGACGAGGGGTGATGTTTTGAGTCGCCGCATTGGTGCATATCTAATGCGGTTAGGAGGCATGCGCGTTGAACGGATAGAGGTATAACAAACGCGAAGCGTTCGTATGTAAAACGGTGCCACGGCTACCACCCCGGCAGCCTACGGAATCGTTATAACGGCCGTTGATAGCGGACACCGATATGTGTCTACATAAAGATGTTTTCATAGCCGTTCTAGATCCATAAAAGGGGTGTGTCTTGAAAAATATGAATATCTGAATATGCGCGGATCAGGAACGCGTCGAAGAGACGCTCCAAAGCTCGCAAGGTGTGAGGAGCTTTACATTGGAATCTATATGTCAGGCGGGGTTTATATAGCGCTACGGGACTTTTAAGCTTTGAAACTGATATCGTAAAATGGCGATAAATTGAAGATGTGTAAATACATAAGCTTTATATGACTAGATTTTATTAGAACTTTATATTGAAACAAGTTTCCTATATTTACACTCTTTTATATTACAGTTTTAACTATTATTTTAAAAGTTTTCATTTTTTAATTGGTTGACTCTTCTAAATACAAAGTCTTAGCTAAATAAAATAATGCCTCAAACCTCGGCAGTGTAACAATTAATTTGCTAATTTATTAAAACTTGCTTTCTGATACGACTTTTAATTTTAAATTAAACTAATTAAAATATTTTCTGATTTAGAAATTATAAAACTATATGAGTTAAATTTGCATGTAAACTTGCCAGTAAAATTTCGTGTTATTTTAGAATTATATTTCATCTGTCGTCATAATATTCAATTAAAAATTTAATATGTATTGAAAAGTTGTCATTGCTACGAATTTTTATGTTGATAAATTGCTAATCTAGTGAAAACTTTACAACGTATATGTAATTATTTACATATTATATTATATGAATTGAAGTTCCGCTATTTGAGTTGCGATATATTTTTGATGAAATTCTGAATATAAGTACCTAAACCTATTTTTCTAACATTCGTGCTTCCACATAATAAAAATTACATAAACACAGTATTCAATAAATATTTCTCACATTTAAAACGTAAATATTTATAGGACAATATAAATTATCTAATCATTTTTATTATAATAACAGGTATAGGTATTTAAAGTTGACATAATTTGTCATGGTCTAAGTAATTCATGAACGTTAAAAATCATCACAAGACTAAAGAAAATTGTGTTTTGGTACATTTCATTAATTATAACCCCCATCAACAAAAAGAGGGGCTTCTAAAGTTTGAATCGTAAGTCTGCGCCTTATGCAGGTCTCATAACTCTTCAATAGGCGACAATGTCGAATGTAAGGGTTCTGGTGTCCTTGACGAAGGAAGGACTTGGCGCCCATGACGGAAGAAGGACGTAACAACGCCCTTTCGTTTCATAAAATTCTAACAAGGCGTAACTAGGATTGTATTATTAAGATAAAAAACGAAACAACGTAATTTTGACAATCGGCTTGAAATTTGCATTTTGCAATAATACAGATTTTACTCTCAATGGGTGCACCTTAGGGCCATCCTCGCCCTCTTTTAAATAAATTACACGTATCCTGGTCTCTGTAGTTGCAATAATCAAATTTAATATCAAATGTACTTAGTATTTTTTTTTTGTGAAAAAATACTATTAATTCATTGTCATCCCTTCAAAATGTCATGCATTAAGGAGGACGTCAATGATTTTTTAATATAAAAACAAAAAAATATGTCTTGCAAGTTTACTAGAAAGAGAAACGATGATATTTGCAATTTTAATAAAAATATTATTCTTTTGTCTCCGCACGATTCGCCAAGATAAAAAGAGATATAAAATATAAACATGACTGAGAAAACATAATAATATAACTCATTATTTCGAGTGAAACAGACGTAAAGTACATTCGCATTAAAAAGAAACAAACAATCTCATAAAATTATACACACACACGACAAAAACAAGAGACTATAACGAGTTGCGTCAAAGCGAGAGGGGGAATCAGATGTCATTATAAAGTAGCTGAAGAAAACAAAGAGCGAGCATATAATGCATCAAATTCAAACAACTGACGGAGATGTGCGGTAGAAAACTGGACTCAAGAGTGAGATCTTGGTATAGGTGGGACGGGCCGTCAGAAAGAGATGGAAGTACGACAAGTGAACTTGTGGGAGGGTCAGTTCAGAATCGCATGTGCGTCAGTATTGTATGTGTAACGTGGTATTGTAGCATAACCCGACGTACAGTGGTCAGGCTACAGTCAGTGTCCGACGTCGGATGCGTGCAGGTATCAAAAGCTATCTTACGCCAGGGTCGACACTCGACAGGTAGTTTCAATTCAGTACTGTAAGACGCCCGTAATATTACATATTTATGACAAATAAAAATAGTACACGTTTAGTAATAATAAAGATTTTAAATATATTCAGTTTCTCGAAGAAAGAACTGAAAAAAACCCGATATTAAACACGAGTGGAAAAGATGTGTGAATAAGAAAGTGATTACAGAAGTGTTAAAAAAATGTAAATGTAATAAAATCTATAATATATACAATATTTATGTATACAGAAAATACATATTGGCAG
The DNA here is from genome assembly GCA_034508555.1 of Venustoraphidia nigricollis. Taxonomy (NCBI): domain Eukaryota; kingdom Metazoa; phylum Arthropoda; class Insecta; order Raphidioptera; family Raphidiidae; genus Venustoraphidia; species Venustoraphidia nigricollis. The sequence continues at coordinate 6,103,649 of JAVRKA010000013.1, forward strand.
ATTTCTAGCTAGCGATTGGTCTATATCCATCCCCCACCCTGAATCAACCCCTCTTCATACAATTTTCATCCCCACTCCTAAATCGCGATTGCGAAACCGTACATACATAATACATACAGTTATATCGCATTTGACGTTCGCGTAAAGCACATAGGTTATTTTGTCGACCTTTACTCGAATTCTAATGACATTTTACCTTTTTAATTAATCAACTTTGACAGATCAAAACAGTCCCACGCATTTCTGTTACCACTGAATAAACGGTTAAGGATATCGATCGTCTTATCAATTGAAGTGACAGTAAAGTGATTTGTGAATTCAAATGAAATCTGCGATCGCTTATCAAACCCGGTACTGTGTATTTCAGTGACTGAATGGATTGTGAATTGTTAATTTATTGATATAGACAAAATGGTTCTATAGTGATGTGATATTATAATCGTGATTTTGAATTTTAATGTCAACTTATTGTTGCAACAGAATGTGTTGAACGTGCAATAATAATAATTAATATACACAACTGGAACAATTGGAAAGTCCTTAATTGCATAAATTCGTGCCAAATAATGCCATACGACTTGAATAATATTAAACTATAATGTGCAGACTTGTTGATGTGTTTTAATAATCGAACAATGGACAAGAAACGGACGGAGCTAGAGTGCTGTTGTGATAGTGTATTTAATTGTTATTAGATATTAACAATAATAGAAACGTGTTATTTGCGTATATTGTTTGATTTCAATTTTCGATAAAAATAACGAATCTGGCGGAGCTAGGTGGTGACACGGTGCGGCGTTGGGTGGAAGCAAGCCATCAACCCTCGCCCACCCCTATAAGTCAATCGCCGAACAATAACGTCGGTCTGCTAGATTCATCACCTCCACCATCTTCAAGGAACAGTAGTACACCGAAATCAAAAAACTTCACCAATAACAACACTATAGACTTTCTGAGTTCAACTGCAACTCAATTGCAGCCTACCATCAACAGTAACGTTAATTTCTGGTTGAATCGTAGTCCTCCACCGACGACTAAAGAAGAAATGCCAATGTTGCTTCAACAGCCTTCACACGTCCTGATTTCGCCTCATGAAACGGCGGCAGGTGATCAACCTTTAGACTTCACCATGTCAAAGTTCAAAACAAAAACACAGTGCAACAATGCAACGGCAGTTACCGTCGCGTCACAGTTAAAACAGTTGCAAAACAATTTAACGTCACAACACCATAAACTTTTGTTACACAATAATGGCTTTTACACAAGTCGAAATAATAATAAAAGTTTTACACGGGGGAGTAGCCCTTCGAGTAGTTCAGAAGAAGAAGGTGTTGGGCCACCAAATTCGGCAGCTGAATCACCTGGACCTCTCAGAGGCGACGGTGAGTTATTTATTTAGATTTTTATTAATAATATAAGCAAATATTATTGAACTTGGTGTAAGTTATGTACTGGAACTATTTTTTGGGATAATAACATTTGTATCCTATACAAAATATTTATTTTTCAGTCGACAATTTTCCCTATAAAATATATATAAGTAGACAACATTAAATGCACGCTAATGACCTCATCTGTCGAGCGTCTATACAATATTTACGAGAAGTCAGCGAAAATCGATTGTCAGAAAGCTTTGACTGTAAGAAATAGGACGTGGATAGCTTCAATCAGTCAAGTTCCATACACTTTCCGATATAAAAAAAAATTAAAACCAGTAATCGTTACCTGTATGGCTTATCTTAAACATGCACTTTTATATTCAAGAAATTATAATTAAAAATTTGTTTGTAGCAAACGTCATTCGGTGGACTGTTTAAAAACTATTTACATGAAATGTTCTTCATCATAAAGTAAACTTCAAATCTATCGGCGCAACACCACCTCTGTTTGCCGCTCTTCATTATGTGTGGCACTTAGTATCAAATAAATTTCAGGTTTAAAAAGGACAAAATCTGTTCTACAAATTTTTTAGTATAAAAATCACAACCAACAATTAAATCGTTATAAAATTCAGTGCCATAAAAGCACTTTTATTTAAAACTACTTTCAAAGTCACACAAGGAACCGAGCATAAGTCAAATTGATTGATATTAATTATTAATTAGTAAAAACATACTTTGTAATTAAAGATGTGAGCGGATCATAGAGGTAATAACTCGCACGTTTTCGGTTTTAGATTTTTTTACATAAATCAAGTTTTTATATCTATAAACAAGACCGATTATAGAATCTTAAAAATTCATTTTTTTAACATTCAAGTGAAATTTGTAAAGCGAATGCATGTGGCATGTAATAGTAGTTTAAGAAACTAAAAAAAAACTTTTATTGCCACTTTTTCAAAATTGTCATTTTGTGACATATCACCTTCATCAACTCGAATCGGGAATTGTCCTTTGTCATTCTTTATTTCTTCTTTCTATTATGGCTCTATTAATTTAATTTACAACATTTCTTTTTACGAAGAGGTAGAGATTTTTGTTTATTATACTAGGACGCCTAGATTTTTGTTTGTTTGTTGAAATCTATTTAATTGACATTTATTATTGCTCTAAAAAGTCCTTTATTGGGTCATAACTTTTTCAGCTTAAAATAAATCACTTAAGAGGATTTCACCAACCCAAAGTTAACCCAATCCATAGTTAAAGCCTTAAATTACGATAGAACGCGTGAATAATCCATCATTTAATCCTAATTTTACATTGATGAAAACATGATCTTATAAATCTTTAAACTAATAAAAGACATAAAATGCAGTATTATAATTCTAAAGTATAATCAAAACACATCAAAATACTTATTTTTCCCTTCGAGAAGAATCAGTTCTTGTTATTTTAAGTCTCCATGAATATTTCGACATTTTTTTTCTACCTGAAACTTACTTTTCCAAACCGCACTGATTGTGATAATTTTGTTAATAAATGCTATTGCTAACACCCTACTTGATTTTTTGTGACACCTAGTGCCAATAATTATTTCATAAAACAACTAATAAAAAATATTTTAATAATAATACAAAATTAAATTAAATTTCTGATGTGTCTCTTAATGACGTCAATTTGACAAAACTATAGGTATAATTTATAAATATTTTAGAGGAATTAGGATCAATGAAATTAAAAGACAAATTATTAGTTCACAACGTTTCGTATTAAATTAATAGTTCATCAGGTGTTCTAAAATAGGTATAATGTTATAATTTTGAGTGAATCGATTCTGAATTGTTTTTATTATTTCTCAACAGATTCTATTTGGACATAACTCTTCGTAGAAAATACTCGTTTTTCTGTACACCAATTATCTTTTTGTAAATATTTCGTTGTTGCGAACCACCTTGTAGAAATTATGTCTCTATTTTCAGGTAGTTCTCGTACCGTGATACGCGATACCTTCACTTTAATCAAATCTATAGAAATTAAAATAATTTTTGAGAATTATTCTAATTAAATTAGTAATAAAACTGTTAATTTTTAAGTAAAATTCAGATAATTAAGAGTAAAGTAGCCACTAATATGCATACACTTAACGTCAATTAACGATTTTTTTTTAATGTTAATGTGTGGTAGCACTAAACACACACTAATTTATTTTCTTCATAATTGCCTCTATATTTTGTATAAAAAATACTTATAAGTAACTTTATAGTTTATGCAGTAGAAAATTAGGTGCTTGGGCTGATAATTAATTATTACGGTCTTATTCTAATCCGGGATCAAGCGTGGCTCTTGCGTAACATTTTGATGAAGGTTTCGTATGTTCTGATGACCTCACCTGTCGAGCGTCTATAATCTAGAATCTATTCATTTTCTCAGAATACCTTGTTGACATAAACGGAATACAACGCTTACTTTGTAGAAACCTTTAATGAATTATGTTTCAGCATAATTCATGTCTTCTTTCAAGATAACGGTTTATTTAAAATTTATTTGTTGGGAAAAAAGGACACTTTAAGTAAACACTTATTTGTTAATTGAAAAAGTTCCAATAAAGGGACGAAATGTCGCAAATTAACAAATGAGTGTTTACTTAAAGTGTCCTTTTTTCCCAACAAATAAATTTTATATTAATTACCAAGGACAAAAAGCAAAAAGTCAATAACGGTTTATTCTTCGGTTCATTTTTACAAGCTTTTTTGCAAGAAAGTTTTGTAATTTTTTTTCTAAGTCTTACAGTTTTGAAAATATTTTGAATATAAAAAATCAGCTGTTATCTTGTTCTGAAGTAATTGATCTGTGAGTTAGTTGACCATATGTTATCATGGAAACGTACAGAAACCATGTTAATATATTGATATTTATTACTAGCCGTTACTCGCGTCATCGTATGCTGTAACAGAAATTTTATTTTATTGTAATGCTTAGGTCAAATGTTCGTATTTTTGGTGTTGGAATGGTTTCGTCGTTCAATTGGCTGGAATTTTTAATAACTTTAATTAACGTACTAAGATAATAAATCAGTTTTGATAATAAACGTTTATTAAAATAAAAATGAATGTTTAATTATTGTAGTTCCAGTTTTTAAGCTGTATATCCAGCTTTAAACAGGGAAATACAATAATTAAACATTAATTTTTATTTAATAAACGTTTATTATCAAAACTGTATATGTTTATTAAAATAATAAAATAAGAGATTTATTTTAAAACAATGAAAAGAATGATTCGTATAATATTAAATAACATTATTATTATAATATTATAAAAATCACTATTACTGATACACGAAGTTTAATTATTAAAAGCACATCGTAATAATCCGAAAAAACATTAATAATATAGATTAGATGTAGGTATCTACTTTGAAAAATAAATTTAACTGGAATTACTAAACTGGTGCAGATTATCGTTGCTTTACTTTAAACTAATTTTTAATCATAAAACCACAAAAACGTGTTATTATTATTGATTTCATATTTAAAATATCGTGTGTAGAGAAGTTTCACTTCAAAAAATTATTAAAACAGTAATTGAACAAAGTATGTTGCGATATATATAAATCTTTAGTTTATGAATGTATGATCATTTCTTCAGCGGCATAAAGTTAGAGATGGTTTGACTATTACCTTAACGTAGATATCAATGCTGCGGCAGGAAACGAACCCGAAAAATCTTGAACACTATAACGAAAAAATTGCAAACTTTTGCGGTTTAGATTATGGTTTCTTTATAACTTATTTTGTGCATTGTTGGTACTAATAAAATCGAATTTGTTGTTTCTATTAACATATTGTATTTTACTATTATTATCTTGTAATTAATAATTTTTTGAACTAAATAGATTTCCTAAATACACTTATGCAAATTTTCGGAATCTACAAATTTGATTTTAATTTATATAGGTTTGGAATTATTTTAAAATTTAAAAATAGGTATATGTAGTTAAAAATGTGATATTTTTTTAGAAATTTGGCAAATCAAATTATTTAAATAAATTATCTATGGTGATCTTTAGACAAAGAACGGATGATTTTAACCGTTTATAGATATTTCGTCGCTATAAATTGATAAAAAAATTATTCTTAGGAAATAAATGTTGGCGTTTGTTTATTATTAAAACAATATATGTATAATGTAGTTCACATTTTATATTATAATTCAGGAAGTGGGTAACTTATAAGTGGCTACAAAAAAAATAATATTTCGCTGAAAATCATTTATTTCATATTATGTATTAATAAATAATATATATTGGTATTTAAGACTGTCTTCGTAGTGTTTATTTGAAATAATAAAGTAGTCTCATTATATAGATATTCAAAATGTTTGTTTGAAGTTCAAACCAAAAAACAAAAAAATGACACAACAGTGTTTTCCGACCTAGAAAATTCGCAGATATATTCCTTGAAAATTTAACTAGAAATAACAATTGTATTTCTACCTATGTGGGGGTCAGCTGAAAGGAATTTTGAAAAAATTAAAATAAAATTCTATTTAGCATTGTAGATACCCTTGGAAATCGAATTTAAAAACGGTCGAACAAACTTAATTTTTGAGCACGAGAACTTTTTGGAGGTTCCCAGGAAAGTTCTTGCTGAATTTCTCAACAAGGAAGCACAAAAAACCCTCAGAGAAAAAAACAGACAAGACGTTGATTTTATATTATAGATAGTTTCTATCTGCAACTCGGCACGCGATTGAAACAATGTTTTATAAGCCGCTCGGCAGCGATAACAGTAGCGAACCCACTGTGTTACAGACAATTGTCTCGCGGTAGCGACAAGAAAAGTGAAGCAAGAAAACATTGCTTTAATAAGAATAACAATTTTTTGGGTCAGAAACCTTTGCAGGGGCGCGCACAATGACTCACCAAAGTTTCATCGCAATCGGATGAATGGCATAGGAACGCATAGGAGACGAACTAACAAACGTTCATTTTTGTAAATATATGGATTATTCGAATTTATTGACTTCTGTAGACTGAAAATACATATAATATTACAACTTGTTGTCTTTGGTGCAATTTATTGTTTTATTGTGGCTCATATACCATTATTGCGTCATTGGTGTGCGTTGGCTACCGGTTCCCAAACCAACATTTAGTGTAGGTCACTTCCATTTACACTTGCTGTTTTATTGCACTTGAAATGTATATCTACTACACTTCTTTTTACGTATTTAAAAATGAACTCTAATTCATTAAATTCCTGATATTTTTTATTTAAATAGTTTGAAAACAGATTAATTTAGTAGTTTTTTTTATTGGTTTTGCATTCTATTATAATTTCTTTGTGAAAAACCGAAAAAAGTTATTATACTTTCACACTGATAAGTTTATGATGGTTTTCAATTTGTTTTCTCAAAATATTGGAAGAGAAAAGATCTCCCGACTTCATTTTAGAATTAAAAAAAATAACCATACTAAATTCTAATCAATCGGTTACTAAACGATCTATATTAACGTATAGAGGTTCGCCTATTTTATAATTTGGTGTGCAATCGTTTTATCACTAAGTCAGACCGTCTATTTATCATTTTGTGTGATATCTAGACCGGATAATATGCTTCCAGAATCTGTCTATGTATTTGAACAATTTTTGAAAACCAATTTTCATTAAACTTGATACACTATCAATGTCGAACAGAAGGAACCTTTGATATGATGAAGACATTTTCGATATTGTCACAGGCTGATAAAAATATAAACGGTCTGTCAGCTGTTGACATTACCGCGCCTACGCTGATTGGTCAGACGGAGCCTTTGTAATCTACTAATCTTAAGTTCTGCTGGCACGGGTAAAAATGAAATAGTATCTATAAATTTAATTTGTGATTGTGCTACGTCGCTTTTCTAATATCGGTTAATAAATTAAATAGCAAATCAATAAAAATGGCAAACATTCGACCGGAAACGGATATCAGTCATGATTTTCCAGGAATAGTGCATATTTAAAAATGATGTACTGTAGCTATAATATATTATAAAAAACAACCACAGCTACAGGTACGTTTATGTATGTATGTAGATATTACGTACATATCGCATTATGGGACTTTGAAGATACCGAAAGCATAGTGAGCATTTCTTTCCCATGCTAATGATTTTGTAACAGGTATAGAGCTATTGCATACCACTATAAGAATGCAGTGTGTAAGGGACGTTTTTTTTAAATTGTTCACGTAACGTTTGACAGCGACCGGAGATATCTAATTGTGGTATGCGTTTGTTGAATATAGAGCTGAGTCATATACATATATACGAAAGAAATGAATTATTATAATGAAATAAATTGCTTGAATTAATGTTATTGTCCATACTCAGATTTCAGTTCAACATGTTCTTATTGTCTTAAGCGTTGACTTAAATGGTTATTGAATAGCTATAATGTACTATTTGAATGTCAACATTTCTATAAAAGTTAGACTTGAATTGTTAATGTTAAGGCTGTCCTAACGCTCTGAATTTAAGCTGATTGTAGACTTTTCGTCAACATTTTACAAAAATTCTTTCTCAATAAGAAAGAATCTAGGCTCTAATGGACTACTTTTGTAATTTATGTACGATTTACTAGAAAAAAGTTGGCATTAATTGTGCCAAAAAACACACGTTTTCAATGTCACACTACGACCTTATTCGTACTTATTTCACAAAATTGTTCCATCACAAACCTAAAGTGACTCTTCGTTTTTCGGAAAAGTTTTTTAAATCTTCAAAATATTTCCAAAGTTTAGAGTATTCAATTGACAGCGGCACCCTGGCAACAGCATTTTTTAGCCTCGTAGTGTGGCTTAAATTCAGAGCGTTCCGACCGCCTTAAACTATATTACAGTAAAAGAAGATTTGGTTGAGGATCAATAAATAAATAAGCTTTACCAAAGTTTTGCGAATGGCCAACGTTTCGAAAAACATATCGAAACGTTGGGCATGAGCGAAACTTTGGTAAAGCTTATTTATTTATTGATCCTCAACCAAATCTTCCTTTACTGTGACATTCTATTGGATCAACACCATCTTAAACTATATTATTCTCACTAACTGCAAACCCGGTTTCGCTTGGCTTCTGTGCTGATGCAATATTTAAATTTCAGTTAGATTGTCAATATAAGTATTATAATTTAGATATTTTATGACAAAAAGAGTAGTGATTTGTGAATCAAGTCTATGGAAGCTTCAGCTATGAACAGCTTTATCAGTAAACTGTTTTATTAACAGAAACAGGAAAATTGTCTTTGCGTGTGTATGAAATAATTGTCATTCAATAACGTGAACAAATAGCCATAGAAAATGTATTTTAATAAAAATATGATATTTTAAATCAGATTTACCCTATCGTTAAATAGTTGAGTCTTATTCGTCTTCTGAATAAAAAAAATAAAAAAAACAGAAATCAAAATCAAAAAAGTTTTATTCATTAGAAAAATATGGCGTTTCAAAGAATAGTCTGAGGAGTGAGTGTTACAAATTGCAACTTACAATAAGAGAATAATTATTTACGCACGGTTGAGTTATCCCCGAAAAGCGGGACTGAGCCTGTCCCGCGCGGGACATTTCATTTTGATTTAAAAATCGGGACGTCCCGCCAAAATCGGGACGTCTGGCAACGCTGCTTTCTACTCAAACCCGTATTATTCTCAAAAATTGTTGTAATTTGAATGAAGACATTAGCGGGTACCAATTTAAAAAAAATGCAAATAGAAATCCCTAAAATATAAAACAATAAGAAATATGGTATATACACAAAAGCAATGAGCTTCTTAATGGAAATAAACTTTAGGGTGTGTTCAAGCCATAACATTCACGATTTGAATATGCATGTTTTATTTTTTTTTAATTTAATTTTATAATACTACGAAGAAAGATTCAACGTCCTTCAGTCGATTTTAATAGTCATTATGTATACTTCAAACTGTAGATCAGTTCAAAATATTGGCTCTTAACTATTTCTGAACGATCAAATATACGATCATTCAAAACTATTTTCGAACTTAATTAGAATAATTTTCTGTACTTTTTCGCACTCTTTGAAATACAGTCGGACTTACGTATTTTCAACTGATATTACTCAAGTATTTTCAAGTTTTTAGTCCTTCTTACGGAACGTGTCTCCTCAAATTGGTTTTATCTGATTGCCACGAAGAGAAGAAGTTGAAATTACAGATTGAAAATTCATGAGTACTTCTGTTTTTATTTCCGTATTGGGAAGTATGGCAAAGGAGTCCAAGACTCCGAGATAAAGTAGAATTCTAATTATCGTACTCTGAAAACATAAACAAATGGCGGCTGTGTGCAAATTTCTTTTTCCACAATGTATGTTTCCAGAATTGTTTATTTTGGCGCCAATCTGATCAACCGTTTTTGAAATAAACGTAATTTTGTGATGTCTGAGTATTGTGGCAAATTTCACTGATTTTTTTCATACTGAACATTATTTTGGAGCATCGATTTTTATGTGTAGTCACTTTATTTTTTAAATATATTTTTTTCACTTTGGTATGCTTTGAGAGAGTATAGATTAAAAACGCGCGATAACCGAGGTTATAGCGTCTGTATGGTATACGTAATTTGAAAAATATTACTTGTTTTTAAATGTGTTCAAAAAATCATTGGTCGATTGTAAAACGTGGTGTACTTTTATATTATATAATAATTACGAATGGTATAACACTTTGAAAAGGCTTACGTGAAAAATATTGTATTCATTCATTTTAGTATTAGTATCATTTTAGATTTCATTCTATTAAAACATTCTATTTAAAAAAAGCGTGAATTATAGTGCTTTTTAGTATTAATTGTGAATGAACTAATAAGTTTATAAAAATGTGTTTTATATTGATCTCAAGAATTTTATTTGTTTTCTTTACGGTAACATATTTTTCTATCTAAATATATTTGTGTGTTAAAAATTAAATAGAATATATTATCACGAGAAATTATAGTGAAAATCGTTTTTCTTCTTTTAAAAAAGGTTTATTTCAACGCTAAATATATTTTCAAATCACCTTGGGCACCATAGAAACCGTGGAATTAAGTCAACTCTAAAAGTCGTGCTAAAAATTGAGTAATTAATGAGAGTCGGAGAATTATATAAAATAAAAACAGTAAAATATCATTTTTTCAGAATGGTTCTAGAATCGTTCTTTCACTTTTAAGAGGAACATACCTCATATATATGACCTAGACCGGTACAGGTAAAAACAATCCGAAGTGAAACAAAATAATACTAAATTAAAAACAACACAAAAAACGGACGAGCAAATAAAAAACCCATTGGTCATTAGAAATACATATTTGAACATACCAGCAGCATGTCTATACGTATATATGGATAGGTTATGTAGATTCACGTATCTTTAATATACTACAATCTACATGCATAGAGCGGCAATATTACCAAATTATATTATATACAAGATGTTTGCTTATTATGTCATGTTTTAACCTTTAAGGTAGTTGTCGTGGTACAATATTGTCAAAAAGTTATAGATTATACACGCCATAAAACTATACTAGCTTGCAGCTAAGTAATCCATAATTTGTACGCAAGACTGTACCCGTGGAAACGTACCCCATACAGTATTCATATGCGTGTATACTTTTCTATAAATTGTTGAACTTTAAACCGTTATTTATAGATAATTAGACGGTCAAAAAATGTTTCTTATTTTTTTTAAACGCATAACAAATGCATTGAAAGACTGCCAATTTTTGGAAAGTTTTTGACAGTTAGTTCTTTTTTTATAAATAAGAAACTGGTTCAGAACTACAGAGATCGTATACAATCAATGTTAATTATCCAATTTTTAATTGAATTTATCTTGGATTATATACGGTCGATCGACTTCAAATTTTCAGGGTAATTGTATTATCATGTCCTTAATAAGTATACAAAAATTAAGAATTTTCTGACGGTGTGCCTTAACCACGACAACTACCTTAAATATACTCGGATGACAACCGTTGACGCTCGATTTCCGGCGCCGGGACGTATTGTTACTGACGCGTCAAGAAAACGCGCTCATGTGAATGGCTACATTAGACGTTTAATAATGTGTACAGACGCTTGTCATCTGAACATGGTCTTCTAAATCTGCACAGAAATAAATACTGAACTACATTTTTTGTTGTTGTAAATTTGTAGCGTGGTGTTTAAAAACGTGAATATTTTTTTCTCTTTGAAGAGCATGCTAAAATTGTCTAATTAAATATCGAACTCAAAATCGTGATCTCGTAGTTTTTGGTCAGTGTAACAAAAACTATTAACCTGCAGTGCTTCAGAAAGTTCACCAAAATGTTGATATTACATAATATTTAAATTCAATTTTTTATCTAATTATTTAAAATATTCAGTACAATCTTACATAAAAAAATCAGTTATTAATGAAATGTATATATCTACTAGAAAGAAAAAATCATTTTTAATACTTTAGGTTCATACTTATAAAAGCATGGGCCGTGGTTAATGGATTTTCATAGAGGGTGTAACTCACGCTTTTATAATTATTATGAACCTAAATTAGTTTTCTTTTTTTAGAACATTTCCGTAAAAGCTTATCTTTGAAAACCTTTTCCACTAATATTTTATATTTATTAGAGACATTAAACAGGCGATTGTTGATTGGAGGTGTATAGGGCATTGATTTGTATACACACTGTATATAAATAAACATACATGATACATTACGTGCGATAGGTACAAATCTATACTTACATCTTGTAGGAACGTAACTGACACTTTCTAACTACCAGTTACTTCACTACCAACACGGTACTTCGATACTACATAATGGTAATGTGGACCTTACATCTACATAACATATGTAAGGTTACTGTCTTAAGGCTTCTGAGGTCATCTCAACTATTTGTCTAAACACAACTACAGGTTGCTCGGAAATACCGCCACGATTAATGAGAATTTTGTAACGAAATTCTACAAGATCATTTAAATATTATTATGCACACAGATTAATCATAAAAGGGTATTCCTATTACCTAGTAGAGGAATTTTCGTATCTAAAAATGAACTGCAAGTTAAAACACGATTTTTAACTTCGTACCTTTTTCCCGGTTCTGTAAAATTCATTAATTTGGTAAGCTGTGAATTTTCAGTAGTTTTTATAATAGCTGAGTTAAATGATAAAATATACGTCATTCAGGTATATCAAAATATTTAAATGGGTTATAGCTTTGTAACAAAGCCGGTCCTGTCTAATTTCATAACGTCATTTTGTCTTAATTATAAAACTTTAAGAGCTGTTATGCAAGACCGTCGTCGTTACTTACAAATGCTATTTTAAATTATTTTGTAAAATATTATTTTAAAACAGTTCAAATAAAATATTCATATTACTAAGACGCTAATATTAGAATTTCGGTCACAGAAATTATTAAAACATGTTATAGTTAAAATTAATTATTATTATCTACGTTTATATTTTTATAATAAAATAAAGTACATTTATCTTTTATTAATAATTGTACTAATCATTTTTAAAACCAAACAACACAAAAAAAAATCAACTGCGCTACAGCTCATTTAGTTTTAATATTTTGAACTTTTCTGTCTAAAAAAAGTAAGTTTTATTGGAATATTCAACCCTTTCCCAAATGACATTTAATTTCTATGTCGGAATTAGGGAAAAAATGGTCGAATAATTTCTACGACTTTCGAGAATTTCACCAAGTATGTTTTGAACTCCTAAAAGGTCTGTTGGCAATATAGAATTTATTTTGGACACCACTGCGTGTTTGTTGATTAAATTGTCAAACTCTTCAAATTGTTTGAACTTGATTTGATCGGTTCTAGGCTTCTGGAAGTCTAAAAGCCCAGAACAAATAAAACCAAATTCAGACAATTCAGAGACCTCGAAAACTTGACCAACAAAAATACGCAGTTGTGTATGAAGAGTTTGGTATTGCCAACACAGGCTTTAGCAGCTTAGAACTATTTCCAAGCTTTGCAACAAATCTTTTCCGAACAGTCTGTAGGTAGAGGTAACTGTGATAGCTGAGAGCAATATTTTTATTATACCTAGATGAACAATTCGTAGCAATCTTAATTCACATTGACGTAAATTTAGTATCGTAATTCATTTTATTATAATGTGACCAGTGTGACTGCGTGATGCTTATAGCTACACAAGAATAATGTTCATCGTCGACGTCAGACTTAAATGACTCAATAATTGACTGTGCATCATTTCTAAATACAAATTAATGATTTCTACTCCATTAACATGTCATGTTTTAGACCGACGTTATTCGGAAATTGAGGTTGCGATGCTGGTAAATTTTCAGTGTTCATTTTCAGGAGTTGCCAATTGTAGACACTTTTTTACAGATCTCGACTTCAACTGAAGAAAGTATCCTATTTGTTACATGAAACAGAAACAAAAATGAAAATAATTGGTTTTGTTTTGTAAATATAGATTTCACAATAACAAAATATTGTACAATTTTGTTTGTGATAAAACGGAATAAAAAAGACTGTTTTAGAAATTTTGTGTTGAATTTACGGGAAATAGTGAATACATTAGTTTATTTGAATCAACAAATTAGTTGAAACAAAAAAAAAAAAACTTTGTGAAAGTAGTTTTATGTTAGTTATATTTTTAGGTCTGTTCACCATTTCGTATTTTTAAATAGTTATTTGTAAATAATAAATTAAAAATCCAATTGTTACTCTCCCTAGTTTCCTATTAGAATTTTATAACTGGTGGTTTAGTATATTAGACGACTTAAAACAAGATTATCTCACCGATTTAAACTATGAAATTTATTCAAAAATATTAATCATTCGGTGGGTTATGGATTGCCCGCAAACCACTGACATTAACTAAAATTGTTACATTTCAATCAATTTTGCGGTGAACGTTGATTTTTTTCTAATTGAAAATATATATGTTTATAATGTGTATACCCATTTTCTGAAAGCACCGGTACCTGACTTTACAGCCACGATGATATCGGTGCTGTTACCATAGTTAACATAAAACTACGCAACAGCGTTGGTACCGTCGCTAAATTACGTACCTACCTTTTGAAATTTCTTTTAAAATACAGTATAAAGTAAGAAATGAAAATTCCTTTGGCCTTTGGAATGATTTAAGAATATTCAATGGTTACAGTGTAATGTGAGTTTAGATCCAGAGGTCTTCCTGGAACTAAATTTATTCGCTTATTTGAAGTGAAGATCTAGTACTAATTAATTAATATTGACGACGACTATATATGTTAAACATTTTTTATTTCAACTTAAATTTGTAATAATTGTTATTTGTAAAAATTAAAATTCTGTTTCTTTTACGCTATTTTGATATACCAACCAAAAGAAAAAATGTTTTTCGAAACAATGTTGCATTTAAATGTACTTTTGACTTATAAGTTCCTTTTTTATTTCAGATGTTGAAGCGACCGTAAGAGAAAAATTGCAGTATGGTGAGTTTTGTAAACACTTTTTTAAAATTTATTTTTTTACGATCTTTACCTTTTCTTGGGTGACATCAATGTTTATAGTTACTCTCTTTTGACAATTTACACGGTTAAAAAATACACATGTTTTATGCATTTTTTATTATTTTCTAAAAAAAAACTTTCATTTTTATGACACTATGTTTTTACATATTTTAACACATTTTTAATCACGTTTAATGACGCCTGAAAGAACTTGTAAAATATTTCATTTACAATGCAAAAAGTAAAAACGAAATTTATTTTTTTGTGTATAATTCCAAGAAAAATTGAAATAGTAATTTTATGGTAATGTATTCGAAGGTTTTTTGAAAGCCACTAAAATTTTTGTTCATTTATATTTTCATTTTTTATTTGTCATGTACACAATTTTTCATTTTTCATTTATTAACGGGCGTTTATGAAGGCGCCATTTTTATACTTCTGTGATCGAATTTTGGCTCACAATAAAAAAAACATTAAGTTTAGAATATAACGTTTTCAATAAATTGTAGTCTCCTGCTCTTATTTTTTACTGAAAGAATTGACAGATCTTGAATATACCTCTTAAAAATGTCGGAACATGCGGAACATGCGCGAAAGTCGAGGGTTACAAAAATGAGTGAAAATATTTTGTCTTATAATTTCAAAACTGAAAACAGCATCGAAATGATAAATATAGCGTGGAGAAAACAACACTGTTTATACTTGAGATGCCTTAATCCTTGATTATTTATAATAAAAAATCGCTCAAATTTACTCTGTCTATACCATTTCACGATCTAACATTAAAGCCGAGTATTTACGTCAAAATTGCGGATTGTGTCCCGGTTACAACTTTTTTCTTTTAGTGAACTTTTATAATGTGATTTTAGCCCTAATGTCGAATTTTATTTATAATACTGATTAAAAAAACCTGCAGAATTGCTCAACAAACTTATAATTATAGTCGTAATTTTTTTAGTATACAGCACATTAACACTACACGCGTTCTTAATATTCACAACTGGAGATTAGATCTAAATAGCCCTGTTTATATGCAAAGCACTAGTTTGTTTATATTATTTATTATTGTTTATAATATTTAATGATTAAACATTGAACTTATATTAAATAATAATTAATATGTATTAAATACACAATTCTGCAGATGCATATTATATGCAGCCTGTCGTTTTATGTTGCAATCAAACTTTTTTATGGTGCTTCACAATGGATAAATATTCATTTGAGTCAAAATAAACACTTTTAGCGCTTGTAAACCTGTCAATTTAAAGTCAGACATTTTGTGATGTTATGAAAAAGTAAAAAGTAACTGGAATTTTATTACATTAATACGCTGTTAATTTTGTATATTAACTGAATATTAAAAAAAATGTCACTAAATACAAACACTATTTCGCTAATCATGTTAGCATCATCACTTGTCATCTCCTGATAATGTTAACACCATGCATTTTGTGCAAACCTTTTAGGATATCATAAAAACTAGAAACTTATAATTTTCCGTTTGTCGCAACCTTATAATTGTTTAATTTTTCCGTCTTTCGCGATGAAATGTTGCAGATATATGCTTTTGGTTAACCGAAAGACAGACGTGAAGCGAAATTATAAAACAAATTTTTATGGCACCTTCCCATGCACGGAATTATGGAATCACCATTTTTTTTCTAGTACTTCATCGAGCGTTGTATTCGTTGAATAGAACCTTAAGATTTTTTGGTGAAAACGACTTTTATCTCACCTGTATAGTTTATAATGTAATTTTCTTGACTTGTAAACTGAGCTCATAAGTTTAATTGCATTAATGTTGTAATGTTAATATAAAACCTGTTAAATCATTTCATGCATATATTGTTTTCTCGTTGCCGGATATAATAATTATTAACTGTACAGACATACAGACAAATAAACTTGCAAACTGTATTTATTTGTTGCAATAATATTGAAATTTTATGCACGCTGGTCAGAATCATAACAATATGAAATTTATTGTATAAAATATTTTTTGAGATGTTTTTGAATACACTACCGTGTTCTGAAAATACTAATTTATTTGATTTATTTGTTCAATTTTGTACCATGGCATTTTATCTACTACCCATGTTATGTATTTGAGTTTGGAAATACAACTTTATTTTAAATTTTATTGAACTAAATTAATTGAAATTAGAGATTTCAGAGCATATTGAACTGCTGATACTTAGTAACTTTAATAGAACGCGATTACAGTACGTCCAGAGCACGTGCCGCATATTTTATAGATAGGAATCTGGATGTTTTAATTCCAAAATGTATTTGTTCGCTTATGAAATCCTGTTATATTCTTATCATAAAAGTTTGATTTTTTAAGTTCACAGTTTCATTTTAATTTGCAGTAAAACGTTTTCATGAAATTAAAATAAAATCTAATGTTTACAAGATTCTGAAGCGTAATTTAGACTTAGTAAATGTTTAAAATTTACATAAATTTAGATGGATTACCAACATTTTTATATTGAAATTTAAATATTAATGTTTTACGCAATATTTCGAGATATAATTCGTGAAAGATTAGAAGCACATGTTCTAAATTGTAGAAAAAAAGGTGTAAAATATATTATGGCATATATTTTTAAAATAAAATACCCAAATCTAAAATTATGGATCTAGTTTCGCTGTTTACAACTGTAACGAATTAACTTTTTACTAGATGCTAATTTTTACTGTTTTTTGAATTCTGGTATTTTATGTCAATTCTAGACTTTTACGCTCATGACCTCAGTTGCCGTGCGTCTATAATCTATAATAGCTCTCTTTCTAGATACTTATTTAACTGCTTTATAAAATGTCATACTGTGTTAATATTAACTTTTAAGCAACATTTAGCCAATTTGATTTCCTCTAATCTAAATTGATTTTTTTATGTCGATTGATATTTTTTTTTATAATAATCGATTGTGGCGTTTCCAGTTTCTATATTCTAAACCGAGAACTAGTGAAAGTGTCAATTAGATTTCGAGTTGTAAAAATAATTATAAATTGAAAATATTAATTCGCACTAGTCCCAAATAACTCTGTAGCTGTTGATGGTGGCCTTAAAATTATATTAACAGATATATATTTCTAAAGCGGTAATCATACCCCGTCCCAAATTTAAATATGCGACTTTCAAATATACATGTTTTCGGTGATACATATCAAAAAATGTACAGAAGTGTTGAAAGATTAATTCAGATTATTTATAGCCAGCTTTCTTTTAAAGTTTTTGTTGCATGAACTTAAAAACATGAATTAGAGTGTGTTGCCAAATTATGTGTCAATCTTCTGAATCTTTTACTTGATTACAATAAATAATAATAATAAAAGACCTTTGCATATAATTTAGTTTACATTACCTTTATTCCACATCATTCAAAATAAATATCTTGGGGCCAATTTGACGTGTCTAAAATTATAAAATTAAAATAATGGACGACAAATTGTAGACCTCACTGTATTGTCTAAATCAACTTAACAAAACAAAAATGAATGAATTTATAATCTGTTGTATGGTGTGCTGAAATAGTTGTGACTATATTCCGTGTGTATTTTTTAATAATTTTAATAATGTGATAATATTATGGCTTTTAAAATCAATGACTTTTAATAAAAAAATATGTGCATAATGATAAAATGATCAATAATAAATATATACAGTAGAATCGCTCTATAACTCGAACTTCAAAAGAAGTGCTAAACATTTCGAGCTATGGAATGTTCGACTTCGGATTTTATTAGTTTGAGTTGAGGAGTTCAATAAACAATATCGATATTTTATATACATTTTGTGGAAGTATATCATATTTTATATTAAATTTGTTAAAAATATTCATTTGTGATCACTCAGTATTTTATGTATAACAGTAGAAAATAGCTTACTTTTGATCCTGTGATACTTTCTGCTTGTAGTTATGTTACACTTTTTGATCTCGCTTATCAATTTTTTTATGTTTTTAAATTTATTATAATTTCAACGCACGTTATGTATTTTTTTATACTTCCGCAAAATTAACACAAATGCGTTAGTAGATAATTTTTTATTTGGTTTACCTACATTTTGTGCTTGACTATTTGTTTCATTTAAATTTTATGGCAATAAAATTTTAATATTTACTAATATCTGTGTTTAATCTTTTATGCAAAGTGTTCAGTGATACTCTCATATAGTAAAATATAAAAATACATAAAGATTACTTTCCGATTATATTTTAATAAGGTATATTACTAAATTTCAGACCGTTACATTTGTTTCTCCCCTACACGGGAAAATCTAACGTATTTTAGTTCGAGTATTTTGAAATTCATTATAAGATTTCGAAAATGTCATATTGGAAATTTGCACAAGAAAAATAGGCGGTACTTATGTGCGTCGTCCATCTCTCATTTCAATCTGAATCTTTTATGACCAACTTCATACTGTCAAATTTCCGTTGCCTGTTCAATTTTACTTTGAACGCGCCAAAAGAATTATAACTTCAGAAGACTAACATAAGATGAAAATATTGAGTGAGTTTTAAATATTCATATTATAGTTATCCTAGAAACGCCTATAATAATTAATAATGATAATAATAATAAAAAAAATATTATATATTATATATATATAACACGATTTTGGGTTCGAGTCCTGGAAGTATTATTTAACTTTTTTTGTAGGTAGCATAGTTGTCTGCCAGTTGTATTCCGTTAATGAATGTGAAATCATATATTATTATAAGCTAGCATTCGTTGTTAACAACAATTTACTCAAATTTCCTATTTGATAAATGTTAAACATGCCTTCTATAAAACACATTTTTTTGAAATATTTTATGTGAAAAGGACGTTGCTTTTTGAACAGATACTACCATAAAAAAATTAAGAAATCTTTTGCATATTTTTAAAGGATTGTAAAATGCTAAAAAATTATAATGAGCCTCACCCTCATAAACTCACATAAGAAGTTTAACTTCTTTAGTTTTTAATATTATTCCCAAGCTTAATTTTTTGTCAAACTAATTAATAATATTTACACATAGTTTGGCTCCTAAATTACATGAAACTGACAAAGACAGAAGTTCAAAGCGTGTTCGGGGACAATTCTACTTCCCCTCGATTTTTACTTTTTTCAAACAGATACGTCGCTAAAGAAGATAAACTTCAAAAATCATATCACGCAAATATTTTTTGAATGTCTCCTAAAGAGTAAAGAATCATATACATAGTTATTTAAAAAAAAAGGAGTGTTGATTTTGAAGGGGCGCATACGTTTACATATTAAGGGGGTTGTGAATCAGCTTTCTCACTGCGCGAACAAGTGTTTCTTGATGTAGTTTATTATGTACAACAACTTAAAAGAGGGTTGATCTAGCAACAGGTTTCAAATGTGCATTTCATAAATTTTGATACATGTGTACTACTATACTTACAATATAATGTATGTTGGTATGTAAAATATCATATTTACATGCTGTTTAAAAAAAAACCTGTTGAACATTTAATATTTTGCAAAAATTTTATGCAGGAAATATAAGGCGTTTAGATAAAAAATTGGAGGTAATATTGTCTTTAAAACTCGAATTTTAGCCCGGATTTACCCGAACATAATTAAAAGAAATACGATTTTTATATATCTTGTACTGTTTCGTTAATTGAACTTTTTTGCATCACTTTAGTTCATTAATCGCGTGCCGTATCTTCGACTTGATGTACATTTTCCAAATTATAACTATAAAAAATAGCATACGGTCCGGACCATAATACGGCCGAAGGGAAACTTCTTACGTACAACTGAGTTTTATAGTATATAGTACACGTGCATTGCGACACGTTCGTTACATTTTCAGTCTCAAGAACCAATTTTATCCTACCTTGTTAACAGAAGCGTAGCGTGCCTTGGCGGGGCCCCGTATAAAAATTAGTTTGGGGGCCCTTCCCCCGTTGAAGTAAATGACTTAAACGGGGAAATCCCGCAGCCCGCGATAACCGATGTAGGGTGTTGCCAACTTTTGAACTCACGCTTTACGCGGGAAAAAAAGAAATTGCTTTTTTTGACTTTTGTCATTTCTGAAATAAAAAAAAATTGGGAAGTTTTTATTAATTTTTGCTTACGCACGTTGGGGGCCCCCGTGGCCCGGGGGCCCCGTATAATTGATACGGCAGATACGACGGTAGCTACGCCCCTGCTTGTTAAAAAAGTTTTACTTAAAAAAGTTATATTTAAAAGAACCGACAGTCCTGCGTTATAGTTCACCCGGTAAATTAATGCTATGGCAGGGGGTACCAGCGGAATAAGAACGCACCACAGGTTACTGTGGTGTTTTAAGAGCTTATAATCACTTGTTAATATTCCATTACACGATTCTATTTTACATAATGCTAAACAGTTCAACGTTGGTGAGCTGCAGCTAATAGAAATATGAAAAAGGGGTTCGTATAGCCTACAGCAAATGGAAAGCAGTAGGCGCAGTTATTGATTACCATACTTAAGTGCCTATTGCAATTATTTTTGTTTATTTGTTTATATAACTTTGTATTCTATACACAGAGCCAGGAATATTTTGTACAAACGCAGTAAGGTAAACACCGCTACGTCATCAGTCTAATAGCAGCCAGGCCACATTAGGAACCTGGGGATAAATCAGTCATTTGGACGGATAGTCTGACATTTCAAACGAAAATCAATGGGACGGAAGTTGTATTGTAAATTTATACAAAATAGTGGAAAATTGACATTTGAACTTTTTGAGCTTTTCTGCAGTGAACTCAATTCAACTGCATGACCCAACTGAATTTTGCTACAAACTTTTACATATATATTATCATATTATCATTTCGATAATACCTAATATCTAATATTTTCTTTCTAAATTAATTAATAACAGTACCTAAATTATACTTAAGTAGGTGTATTTGTTACATTTCGTAATTTTTTGTGACGTTTGATCAAACCCACATCTTTGGAAATTAAAAAAATCAGTTGTATGGTGACTACTATTATTATTATTGTTCTATTCTCAGTAGACAAATTACTTGTCAGTTAAAGTGCCGAGTTTATACTTTTCAAAGTATAATAAGAGATAAATGCACGTTTAGCGGTATTGTTAGACAATGACAGATAAACGATACGTGAGGGTAGTTCGCTCATCTTTAGAATCCCCTGTCAATGTCAACCCCAGATGTATGATGCCCAGTGGCTTTAACCACCCTTCATACAAGCAACATGTTTTGAGGGATTTTCAATAATATTTTATAGGATGTAAATAGATTTTCTGAAGATTTACTTCGAATTGTTTTCCTTGTCTATAATGTCATATTTTTGCTATTCATAGTGGCTGTTGCATCTATAATTTTGTGTGAGTTTTGATATAATAAAACTAACGCTAGTCAGTTTTGAGAGTTACACGATTTATAATATTATTACGTTCGAGGTAAATACTGCATTTTTGCACGCACCCCATTTAAAATATCTGATTTTCACTTCATGATAATATTTCTGACAGCTGGTGCGGTATATTGCATTTCATTTGAGTTGTTTTGGAAAACTACGCCTGATTTGTGTTGCTTTGGTGTTCATGAACTATGTTGGTTCCAAACGTTTGACAATGATAAATATCTTTTATCGTCGTCAACATAATACCGTCATTTGCTATGCAGTCAAGGTGTTAAATATTCCACAGTTTTATATTCCAAAACAATAGTAATTTATAGTTGAAAAATGACGAATAGCTGTAATTAAATAGCAATTTTATCCAATTTTCTTCTCACAAACATTGCAGTATGTTTGAGATAAATTTTGAACCCTAAAATTAAATTAAGTATAAATCCTTCTGATAAATTATCTTTTAGGGTAGCACGAGACCAAAGATGAAGTGTTAGACTCGTTGCAGTTGTTTTAACCTGTAATAAAAAACAGATATACTGATTATTATTATATTGTTACATCATATAGACAATGATACCGTCACGCAGGTGCATCACTAAATATTTTAACAAAACCACTTCCTTAAAAAATTAATGTTATAGTTTGATTATTTGTAGATTAAAATTACTATATTCTTGATTTATGTGATGGACAAAAGGTGTTTTTGTTCGGTTCGTTTATTGAAGCGTGCCCCCAATCATACAAACATCTCGCAAACTTTACCTGCTTACTTTTTTATTGTTTGACTTCTACAGTTAGTTTATTTATACATGTCCATGTATAACCAATTTATTACAGTTTAATTAGTTTACTAATTATGTTAAGAACACTGTTTCTTATTTAAAATGTATTTATTAAATTGTCAGTGCTTTTTAGAACTAACTGCTTTGTATCTCGGACAATGCTAAACATTATTTAAAAGTTCAAATGAACAGAAAATAAGAGATAATAAATTATAAATTATTTGGAGCATAATCGTTTTTTAGGTTTAAACATCTCAACTCTCTTGAACGAAATCTACTTTGAAAGTACATTTATTTAACGTTTAAGTCGTACCAGAAGCACATCGTTGTTATAAAACTATATAATCCTAATTTATAACCATATACTCATGATGTATTTTCAATATCATCTATTTTAACTGATTTTACTCACGTATTTTGTAGTTTTTAATCCCGACTTCTCAAACAATGCGTCTTCTTCTACGCTGCTCAGCCAATGGAAAAATATGTTTGATAACGTTTAACCTCAAATGAATAAAGGTTTTTTTATTGATCTATGACTGTCACGAAGTGAGGATGAACGAGAAGTTGAAAATACAGGAGTCGATTAGTCCGGATAGATTGAAAATACGTGAGTTCTACTGTTCAAAGGAAAAACAGAAAAAGTTACAATTTAGGCTATTAAATAGTTTGATTAAAAATAGGTAAGAGACAAAAGGAAAAGAAGAACATCATGTTAATAAAATTAAATAAAAAGAGTTGCTGATGATGAGAACGTTGCTCTCGAAATTTACATTCGGTAATTTAAAATTGTTGTGGTTAGGTTGTTATTATTTCTCTTCAACTGTTACGCTTAGTTATTCAGCGTCTATAATGTACAATACATCTGTTTTGAACGATTGTCTATTTTCGTTTTGTTGTCATAATATTTCTTTATAGTCGAGCGTCTTTTGTCTCTTTTTGTAACGTCATTGTAACTTTTTACCTAAAACACGAGAAAGTTTTTCCATATCGAAAATTTTGCGTTATTGTTCCATAATTCTAATGTAAGAGTGAAAATTTCAATAAAAGTATGCCTAACTGCCTGCTAAGCGCAATATTTAGTATTTATTTATTTATGTATATTTTTTAAGTCACTAACACAGCTAAGATTATTAGGGCCTAGTATCAATTCATGTTATCGGTCATTATTTTTTTTAGTAACAATTGGATTTTTGAATGATTTTTTTTTTACATAAATGGAAAGATCACATACAAGTTTTATAGCGAAACTACTTTTATTATTTTGTTTAATTTCATAATGAAAAAGTTATATTTGTTTTAAAAATAATGTTTAAGCTAAGATCCGATAACGCCCAAAAAACCTCTGTGACGTCAAAATGTTTTTATGGTCCTGGTTGCCATGGTTACTTTGATAGTATGTATTATAAAGCCATACACAAATGCACAACTTTTGTTATTTTGACGTCACAAACATTCCTGGTACGTTTTGTAATCAAGTGATATCTTATGAAGTTTTATACATTTTAATTAATTTGTTATTAATTACCTATGGCTTAATTTTTTTTTTCTTTTCGTTCTTCAATATTATTTACGATATATTATTTAAAAAATAAAAAAATTTAGTAGTTTTTTTTAAATTCAAATACTCAATTGTATCGACACTCGGGCTAAAACCTTGGAACTGGGGGCTTGTAATATATTTATTATTATTAGGCAGAATGATGATATTTCCTTTTT
Organism: Venustoraphidia nigricollis; assembly: GCA_034508555.1. Lineage (NCBI taxonomy): Eukaryota > Metazoa > Arthropoda > Insecta > Raphidioptera > Raphidiidae > Venustoraphidia > Venustoraphidia nigricollis. The sequence goes on from JAVRKA010000013.1 coordinate 6,128,413, forward strand.
GCTACACAATAATATTAAATAATACATCAGGTTAGGTCTATATAATGCATATCTTTTATTATCTAAAGGAAGCATAAGGTTGTGTACCTTCTACCTGTCGAATTTTAATGAGAAAAAAAACATCTGACCGTATTCTTTTTTACCTGTGCAAAAAATATTTTTAAAATGTTAAAACAAATTTCCGAAAAAAAACAGTGGCTCCAGAAATCCTTAACCGCAGACACTTTAGTTGCCGATCGGAATCTTAAGGGCAGCTCATTATGAATTTTAAACGCTTTGAGAATATTTTCATTCGTTTCTTTGTGCAAAGAACTATTCCAGACAAATGATTTTTAAAGATAAAAGAACTACTGATCGATGTCTTAATTTTGTGACATTGTAACACTGTTTGTTTTTTTTATAATTTTTTGTCACTATATTTAATAGGTTTTAGTTAAGATTAGTTTAATTTTTTTATCTTAGTTGGGCATCTTTTGTTACGGTTTATATAATTTTTTCTCAGGTTTTACATTGATATAAAATACTGAGCGTTTTAATTTTATTCGATTTCGTTTATATTATGATTTTATGTTACATAACCTACACGAACAGTATTTTCTAGTCATGTGTTTCGCTAATCATGTTAACATCATCAGTACATGATAAAAACTGTTCTATTGATGATGCTAGCCATGGTTAGAGAAACGTGCGCAAAGTGCCCGCGTTTTGTGTAAACTTTTTAAATATTCAATGTCTTCACAGTAAAGCAAAGGTTATACATTCTTCTTCAAGTTTGTTGATAAAACCGTCAGTATAACTTAAATTTTTGTACGCCAATTAATTGTTCCTTTGACGTTAATATTGATTTTCCAAAAGCCTGTCAATAACCAATGACATTATACTTTTTTTAAAAAAGAAGAAAGTGTAGTAAATAGAATAGATTCGTCGCTTAATTTAGCGTTAAAGTCTCTAAGTCGTTTTCTCTCGCATATTTGCTTTCATCAAAAGCCGAGTAAGTATTAGTTATTAAAACATGTTTAATATTAAACGAAGAGACAAAATGCTTATTCGTTTGAGTTGCCTTAGCTTTAGTGATATGTATTGTCTTGGAAGCTAGTATTTTACCCTTAGCGCCGTTTTCGGAAAACTTGGGACCTAATCATGATTTATTTTACGTGATTTACATAAGCGTCGACGTCTGCTCCTTATTGACTTTCTGGAATAACTCTTCAGTATCAAGTTATACAATAATGTCGTTTACATCTTGTGTGGATAAGGTAGCTACTAATTGTGTGAGTTCTTGGAAATATCGTGCCATCAGTTCGACTCCCGTTACTACATGAATATTTCATTCATTTACTGGCAACAGTATTGCTATACTGTTTGTAGATATATGTTACGGTAATTTAAGATTTTTGGTATTATCTAAGCTACCAAAATTATTAAATTAGTTCGTTTTGTGGTATTGATTATATATATTTAATAAAATGTAACCGATTCATCGAAATTTGACGAAATGAGGATACTTGGAAAATTATTTTCGAAATAATTGTAGTTACAAGTATCTATATTATTAACAAGGAAGAGTTCTGAATTACCTTATTTTGGTAGACGCTAATAAACTCAGTTGTCAAGCGTCTATAATCTACAATCATTCTCTTTGAATTGCATGGATGGTAAGTTATACATGTTTGCGCATTCAGTTGTTCGCTGAAACACATTTTTCATAATAAATTGTACTAACAAATGTCGTACTTATGTTCCTCAGATCATCGCTTAATTAACAGTGGCGCTCTTTAAAAACTATATTATTTTAATAAATTAACACTGCTGATATTTTTCAACGATAAGTTTTTACTAATCACTTCGAATCCTCAATAGCGCCAACAATTTTTTATGTTTCTTGGGCAAATCCTCAAAATAACTATGTTATGTGGGGAATGAATTGTGACTCGTGTATTTCAGTTGTATATTGCCTGTAACATATATATATTTTGCAACATAAATATCTTCAATGCTGTGACAGTGATGAATGAAGTTTTTGTTTCGTATACAGAAAATAAGATGAAATATTTTCAATTTATAAATTATTGTTTTTCGCCACTAAAAGTTACAGTAGGTATACGATAATTACATTAATATTGTATTTACATAAAAAAGCAACTTAAAATATATTATTTTTAGCTGTACGTTTTACTATTATTTATTTTTAATTATGTATATCCATTTACACCCGAGATTATATAATCGTGAGTTTTGACTTTGAAAAATTCTACACCGTATCCGAAACTATTTTAGACTGCACCAAAATATCCTTTATTAACATTAAAATTCCCAGCCGCAAACAAACAACCAACATTTACCTATTTATAATATTATTTAGTACAGATTATTATTTTTATTTATAAAGCTACTTGAAATAAACTCCAAAAACACAAAAAATAATTATACTGATATTGCTAGGAGATACAATGTTAATTTTCGGTTGTTTTTTGTTTGTTTGACTTTGTTTTTTTAAACCACACCACGCTTTATGAATCAGAATCCTATACTAAAAATTACTGCAATTTCTACGAGTCTTGTAATAAAAAATCTAAAAAAGTTTTGAAGTCTAATAATCATGCGTTAAAGATAGCTTGAAACGAACTTTTAAATAATTTTTTGTTGTCTCGCCAGATTTAAAAGTAGTATTTCTGTACCTACATTTTTAAAGTGCACTTTTTGCACCTTCCTCAATCAAATATGTTTAACTAGCGTGACGTAATATATGTAGGCGTACATTTAAATATTACATAAACGTGTATCGTATTGTTAATGCTCTTTAAATTAAAATGTCATGCTTTTGATTTAATGTTTTTTGTCACCGAACTGCGTAAGCTTGAGGAATTTCCTTTACTATAATATAATAAATTGTCATGTGAAATGTCACACAAAAATACTCTTGTTTTATAGTGCAATTGTAGTATAAATATCGCTATTATTAATTTGTTTATGAAGTGTTTATGAAGTTTTTTATAAATATTTTTTATTTGTAGAGTTTGTGAGGGCGGGGTAGTGCTGTCATTTCGATATTTAATCGCAAATTTTGGATATACAGCGAATTTTTTTGTGGGAATTCCCACAAAAAAATTAAACGCCACCAATTGGTGGCGTTTAAACCCGAGTTTTCTGAACGGTGTCTGCTCCAATTATGCGCCATTTTGAAAAGATAGGTGTAAATTAACTTTCTCGCAAATGCTGGAGATATGAGGCAACGTACATAAAAAACAGTCTATTTTAATGTCAGTTAAAAACGATCAAACCAATATTAATTTCAAAAAATATATGTATCCATTCCGAACAAAATGACGTCGAAATTTTTCAAATCGGTTCACCTCTCGAGAAACTTTGGCTGAAAAAGCATGAAAAAATGTACATGTGAAATTGATAACGCCTTTTTAAGTCGCTTAAAAATATGGCGGTCTATTTTATTCAAGAGTAGTAGATTATAGAGGTTGTCTAGTTCCATCTGACTCAATTTATTAGCGTAAGCGCCAGAATGACAGCTGCTGGTGGACCGTTCAACTTATAACGACAATATCATTTATGTAAATCTCTTACCTAATTTAATTGATTGTAAAATATATCAATATTCTATTTTTTTATTTCTTTGACATTTGTTAAATACTGCCATTAAAGTTTATAAAGAATAATCGTTGCCAAGCAATCAGTTGACAAGTCCGCCGGATGACGTTAGGCCCTCCTACTATCCAATGGAACGAGGCAACCTCTGTAATCTACTAACCTTGTATTTTATCAACGGATCTATTTTCAGTTTATACAATGTTGTTGTATTTATACTTTGTGTTTGAGCCGTCTGTGGTGACAATTAAACCAACTCACTGTCGAGTCCACCTGATGTCACACTCGCGGTGTCTATTATAATCACATTAGGTTTCGTAACAAACCAATTGTATAGTTCCCTCCGTCTCTTATTCATGTAGATACCTATGTTTATACATATCTTGTGATAATTATGTCTACTTAATGATTTTTTTGTACAGTTTTACATACATAGTTAATGATTGTATGCATGAAATGTAAATATATTGTTTATTAAATTAAATTTCGTGGAAATTACCGTTTCTTATAAAAAATGCTGTTAATATCACACATTATTGTGTGTTTTTTCTCTCTTTCAACAATTAATGCATGTTTGTACTTTGACAAATCTCGAGTTTTTCTCAGGGTCGATTTTTGTCAACAAAACAAAACACTTACGACAATTGAATTTTCAGTAATTATTGTTACGTTTCAAGTTTAAAAAATTTCGAAATATATAGTTAAAAAAACGTTGTTTTTGTTACTACGAATAGAGAACTTGCTGCCATATTTTTTTCAACGTAAAAAAAATATTTCACTATATATTATTTAAGTCGACAAAAAATATGCAGCACGTATTTAAAAAAAACGCATGTTAAAATACGACTTTTTAAAATTCGCGCCTAAACGCTAAGATACATCTGACGTCACTGCATCGAATTTTCATGTCAGATCATAAGTATAACTTATTACAGGCTTATTTAGTATCATCGGTGGCGTCGCTATTCTGGGTGTAAAAACAGTAATATTTCTATAGAAACAAATTACACGAACGTAGTAAATTAGGCAGTTGTTAAACAATTTCGATGGAGTGACATCACTATTTGCTGATTGGTGTCTTAAATTATGCTCTGTTTCACTTCATTTTTGTAGAAAATCGACGTATTTTAAATATAAAACTTTCAGTATTATATTTTTCACATATTTTGCCATTATATTAATATAATATCGATTTAAAATTTGCATGTGTGTTCTGCATTATCATTTTAAAATATTGCTTTCTTTTTAGTTTAGAAAAAAATATTTTTAATTCCTGTAACCTCCTTGTTTGAAAAAAAAACTGTGGCATTGAGTTAACGCAAAAAAGAACTTTCAAAACCTTTATAAACAATATTTTACTTAAACATAAATGGAAAACATAGCATTTCTTTTATTTCTTTACTCAGTATAATTACATTATGCAATCACTAATTCATACATTTATTTATTAAGCCTATATCAATGTACAATAACACCCATAAAGATTTTCATTAATAAAATAATGTTTCATATGTTGACACAACGATATTATAAAAACTTCAATTCTATTATTTTCTAGAAGTAGTAGAAATATGTTTATTTATGATTTATGTTCAAAAGTATAGTTCTTGACAATCGCAGCTGTTGAAAGGCTATTTGAGTAAAAAAATATTCTATTTTTTTAGAATTTTACAAACAAAAGTATTGAAGATACAAAACAGTGTTTTAAATCCAAAATATTCCGCAATTCTCTTCAACAAAGTATATACTACATACGTATATGAAATTTTTAAAGTGCGTAAAATTTCTGTCCACTAATGTATATTTGTGGGTATTGTCACAGTCTAAGTACATCGCCCGTTAATAATGACATATGCGTACGTAACTTAGTATGTTTTCATATTTTACATATAGAGCTGCGGACATAGTTGATGATATGCGTGATACTTGGTGCTGATAGATAATTAGTTTTTTCTTTACATATTTTTCACTCTAAAGTTAAAACAATTTTTTGATCATTTGAGGCACCGGATGGGAGTGTTAGTTTATACAGACGTATTTTGAACAGAATTATGGTTACTGTGTATTTCACTTCAGCTGATAATGCGCTCGAATTTTGTCTATACATAGTAACTTAAATATTGTAATAGTAACTTAAAGAAAGGTCATGTGCGGATTAGATTCGCGCTCGAAGGTTCATTACCACTAAGATATTTTTCTTTAATTAATGATCGCGAAAGAGTAAACAACAAAACTGCCGAATACGTATGTTCATTTATTTTTTCGGATTTTTCCCTTTACTTATGCTATGAGACCAGATAAGATTCTAGGTAAACGGGAAGTACTCTATTGCGAGGTGTTTAGGAAAAATGTAATGTCGAATCCGCCATTTTTTATAATACCATAGTAATACTAACAGCATGCAAAATGTAACGTGTTAATGGTTACAATCGCAGTTTTTATTTTTCTTACAGGACTATGGGGTAGACCTTAGTATTTGATATTAATTTGAAAGATCTGCTGTAGTGATTTAATGAAACGTTACGCAAGTGTGTCGTAAAAGTGACGCCTATGATGAGCAATTCGAAAAGTTATACAGGCTCTGTCGTATCTAGAGTGTAAGCCATACACTATCGTCCTTTCAAAATTAACGAAATTATTAATAAAATTTAACGTGTTGTTGGCTGACAGCTTATTTGAAACACACAGTATATCTACCTGCGATGTAATTTAAATATGGACCTAATAAGTAGCTATCATTTCTTGCGCAATAAGACTAACTTTATGAATATTTTTCTCAGAAACAAAATACAGATCGAGTCACTGTGTAATTATAAAACATATATTTTTCTTACTTTTCTTCCTCTCAATTTTCATTAAAATTAGTCATATATGTAAAAAGTTACTTCAGTTTTTGTGTATTAAAAATTGGTCTTGAAATATATCTTTAAATACTTTACTAGAACTGGTACAGTTATTATTAATTCTTTAGAAATGATCCAACGAACGCTTTTAACAGTAAAATATTAACTGGAAATACTAGATTGTATGTCTACTTGCGTAATGTTATATATTATTGCAACGAGATTGACATGTTAAACGTTTTTCAAAATTTTGTCTGGGGTCAATTTGATTTAATTTTAATTTTTGTGTATTATGTGTCTCTCATTTATTATTGTATTAAAAATCAGATTTGTACAAGCTTTTCTTAAAATAAACTAAAAACAAACAAACTAGTGTTGTCATTGTTGACCTGACCTAAACGCTTGTCGCGAGATGTTCATAAAAAAATCATATCTTGAGCTTCCCGCGTTTTAGGTCAACAACAATGAAATGATTTCATTTGTTTTTTTGTAATTTTTTTTGTTTTAGTACAGTTTAACAAAAGCTTATTTTAAAAAGATTTTTTACCTACATTTATTAATACTTAATTATTTGAAAACTAGACGTTCAAAATTAAAAAAAAAATATATTAATTGAATTTATGATACATGCATATATATAACATATTATAATTTCAACTTTTCGTCTGGAATTGGCTCAATTCATTGAATACCCTTAAATTTTTTATTTCAAATCGTAAAATAAATCGGCAGTAGGTATTTATATAAATTTTTACAGAAAGTTCAGCTCCTTATTTTTAATTAAAACAAATAAATCAAAGGATATTTTATGGAGCAGATAAATTAGTTAATAATAAGAATTTTAATAATGTTAATATGTAATATTGTTGTATGTATGATATTTAATATTATTGTTAATTCTTTACTTATTTGTATTTCTAACATATTTTTATATTTTATACTATTGTTTATAGAGCACCTGAAGAAGTAATAAATTATTACGAAACGTCGTGTTAAACAAAATAATTATTAACTAATTTATCTGCTCCATAAAATATCCTTTGATTTATTTGTTTTAATTTATATCAATGTTTTAATAATGTATTTTGAATTAGAAATCTTGTAAAGTCTAAGAATTTTTTTATGGAAACAAGACTACTGGAATTACACCTGCTTGAATCACAACCACGTGACTAGAATTATTTTACTTAACAGCTACTTTAAAACTAAGATCATTGTGTTTACATCAACACCGCCGCAGTCGTATTATGTAGTATGTACTGCCTTTAGTTTTAGCCACAGCTTATCATATCATAGCGTGGGAAACACTTGCAGCGTGCCGAGAAAACCACACTATTGCCATCTACTAATGGTAATGGTACTTAGAAAAAACGAGTTTTTATTATAATTTCCTATAAATTATTTCTTTTACTAAATACTTTATAAATTGCAACATTATGTTTATATATGCTCAGATATGTATTTTATGTTGTAAGATTAAAATATTAAACACGTATTATATACGGGGTGTGTCAGATTGATCGCCTACGAACAATACAGAGAAATAGAACAAATAATTCGGAGCAGAAACGTCCTTACACATATTTTTATCCTATGTACCGTTGATGAGATATTAAATAATTAACTATCAACAATAATTGGGAGAGTATATTCTTATTTATTCCGATCAACTTATTGCTGATAATAACTCTTTAACGGTGCATCGGATAAAAGACATTTTTGAAGTAAAACGGTAGGGTAAAATTCATTCTTGAGATTGAACATAATATAGCGAATGTGTCGCAGTGTACCTATACTGTATATTATAAAAGTCGACTGTAGAATAGTTGGCTGCGAGGTCGTAGGTTCGATCCCGGTGGTCGGTAACATTATTATTTTTTTTTACAATTATAATACCCGTTTTACTCTTGCAGTATGTAGCGTAAAATACAGTCTATTTTTTGATATATCATTGTAGCTAGCGATTGTTGGTATTGCGTTTTGTAAAAGGAAATATTTCGGGAGCTTGACGTTTGATAATAGCTGAGTGTGTAGCAATGGCGTCGATATATATATAATAATAATAATAATAAAAAAATTATTTCAAAACAAACAGATACAGGCAAGCCCCCAGTTCCTAAGTAAATGTGAATTGGCACTATGACACAAATGTTTTTAACAGACCTAGTTCTGGGATTGCTGAATTCCGGCAAGCTAAACTTTGACGAATTTTTAAAATTGTTTTACTTTGTATTTGAAAGATGTCGACATTAGAGTTGCTTTGATCTCTCTATTTGAACTGCTTAAACATAATAAATTTTTATTTTTATTTATTTATTTATTTACGTTTTATTGAAATATAATAATTTAGTAAGAATTTTCCCACCCAACTTGGTAAGCACAATTTTTTTGTCTTTTTTTTTGATGATCTAGCTATTTTTATAAATAAAAAAGTAAAATAATTTTCTCACTTTTATTTTATTTAATATAACCCTCTTGTAATGCTCATTTGATATAAATTAATATTATTATTCAGTCGAGTGTTATTTTTTTTCTCAAGTAGCGACTGCAAGGCTGCACATAATATGAAATAATTACACAGAAAAATGTAAATTGTAAACAAATTACTGCATGTTTATAAAACAATTTTTGCTGCAGCTTTCGCATTTTATAATTTACTCGTTATATAGCTCTTTCATAAATGTTGGAAGACTGGAGTGTTTTCTTTTGAGTTTATTAAAAATTCTCTGTTATTTCTTATAAGTTAAAAAAAAAGTTTGTTTTGGGAAAAAAATAAAAAAAGTGCAAGCCATACAAGACTTACTTTATTATTTATATTTTATACAGCACCATTTGCATGTGCTCGTCTCGTAATGCTCCGCCTAACCTCAGAAAGGGACTCAAGGTCAGTTGGGGGACGGTTAAATATTGCTTTAACATTCGCTTACCAGATACGACATGAAGACATTTTTTTTATAAAATTTCGTAATTATTATTTAACATTCCAAAAATGCTTAATTTTCTGAATAAAAAAGCCCCTTTGGATAAATGTAAAAAATATCAAAAAGAAACCAGTTATAACCGATATCATTATTTTGGTTTACCTATACCCGCCTTACTAAACGTTGAAGTCTTTCTTGTCCATATAGATTTCAGTGCTAATTTGTATTTTGTGACATATCTTGGTTGTTGTGAAAAATATGGAAAATTTAATACTTACGAAAACTAAACGTATTTGTACGAGGTATTTTTTTTGTAATAACACATTTTTAATATAAAGTAGTGTTTACAAGATTTGGTTGGTAACTTCGTTTTCTAAATGAAATACATACTTTAGTTTATTGTTTCACAATTCGAAAAAACTAAATTCTATGAACAAAAAAACTTTTTAAATTGATATTCTTTAATTAATAATCGATTAAATTAAAAATTATTTCAAGGATCATTTTTAGTAATTATTCTTGTTGACTCTTAAAGTTCTATTTCTTGTTCTTTTTATGAAAAAAGATAAAATTTACGAATACAAAATTTATAGTAAAATGTCCACCAATAAGCAATCCAATTTGTATATATTAATCTACAGCGATTCCCTTCATTTCTTATTTAAGAGTTTTTTTAATTTTCATGATTAATTAAAAACAGTTGACAATTAATATTCATAAATATTTTCTTCAGTTAAGTTTCTGGAAACTATAGCAAATAACAGAAACCGGTATCGAGAGAAAGATAGAGATGTAGATTATAGACGCTAGACAGCTGAGTTTATCAGCGGAAACCGATATCATTATGAGAAAAGTCGTAATCTCTTAAAATATACTTTATTTGATTTGTGAAAAAGATAATATATTTATCACTGTACAGCAAGTTAGTTTTTTTATATCTTATTAAATATGATTTATTTTCATTTTATTGGTTTATTGTTTATGTATCTTTTTTGAGCACACATTTAGGGTCATAAAACAACCAATTATAACTATATTTTTTTGTATTTGTAATATGTTTAGCATGACATTAAGTAACTAAAAATGTTTTAATTTGACATGCAACCTTTTTTTAATAAAAAGGAAAGCATGTCAGTCATATTTTGTTTCTATTCGAATAAAAACCATAGAATCAATTAAATATAAATTAAAATTTATACTAAGTACCTACATCTTTTATTTTTCATTAGTAATTTGCGCAAATATTTAAGATAATTATTTTATGACATATCTTTAGTTACAAACTATTAATAAGGATGTGTGACGTATCGGTGAACATCTTTTAATTGATTAGAGGATGACCTTCAAGTACCTGCTAGTTAAGAACAGTTTTTAACGTTTTAACGATCAATATTTAATATCAATTCGTCAAATAGTACAGAAATGTTGAAGACAATTTTTTTTAATATAAGACTGATAGTAAATATTGATGGTTTGAAAATTTCTTAATTAAGCGTAATTCTCGTAACGTTGATAACTAAATTCCGCCAATGGAAATACATTTGTTAGTAACTATAATGAACCAGATTCTACGGAGAGAGAATCAATGAAAACATGCCTCAGAAATAAAAGAAAGAATGATAATAATTATTATTAATATTGACTCTACCAACAGTAATAGAATATTAAACAAAATGAAATTACTTGCAATTACTGTTCAAATTAATTTTTTATTTATAAGACGTTTCGACCAACCATTTTGGTCCTTTTCAATTTTTTTTTTTAATAATTTTTGATAATAATTATTGTTAATATTATTTTTGAAGAAACGAATCTAAACGTTACTTTACAACATGGCTTGGTTTCTTGTTTTTATGGCGGTTAAATGAAGCCCGATTTCATATATGTATGTTCGGTTGCTCTCTTTGAATTTCTCCCAGAATTATCGATCAGTTCCGATGTAACCCGATCCCTACTCAAACTCGCCAAACGGAAGCATACAGAATGAATTGTATTAACAATAAATCGGGATTATTAAATTATTGCAGTCAAATATAAGAAAGAAAAACTGATGCAAATTACCAATAAATGTTAATTTAATCAGAACAATGAAAAATTAGTAAACGTTTCAGTTCTTAATTGATTGCTAATTTACATCAGTTTTTTTTGTAATAATCCAATACTCCAATCTACACATAGCTCAGTCCTATTAATTACAAAATGTAATACTCAATAAGTTTAAAAAGAAAAAAGGGTTGGCATATGTGTGGACAAAAAGATTTAAAAAAATGTAAATTGGTTGAGCAGGGACCGTTGACGAACTGTTGTAAGAAACGATGTGCTTTAATTATGCAGATTTTTGTTGTAGCTTATATGGCAATAAAAATTCTGATTTAAAAATTCACTAATATACTAAGAGATTTTTTTTGTTGTGTTTGAAATAGTCAACAAGTAAACTTGCGTGCTAAATATTGAAACGGTTGAGTGTTTAATATAATTTAAAACATAATTAAAGCATGTAATTATTATAACTGTTAAATTTAACATTTAAACATTAAACATGTGTAATATACACAAAAAATATAGCATATTAATGGATTATAAAGAATGAATATGAAAATAAATTTTACTCTGGGCATCTATTTTGGATTAATCAGTTGTGTGCCCTAAAAACGTTTTCCATAAATTTACTTCGACGTTAATTCATTCAGTTATTGATGTTTTATTTTACTGTTTTTTATTATTTTCAAATCGTTATTTTTAATTATGAAAATAAGATGTAATTAAGAAAGATTTTAGTATATTGTAACATAATTATGTTTGCTTATTAGTAACTGTGCTTTAATTTTAATTAAATAGTAATAAATAATTTCTAGTTTTAAAATAAAAGAGAATTTTAAGTGCCCCAGCTGTAAATGTTGAAACAGTTTAAATTGAAAGTTTCTTATGAAAGTAGTAAATATTTGCATAAAAAAATTTGCTTTCTTCCTTTTTATTTCCTGAATTAAGAAACGATTTCTTCTAAAAGTTACACTCGTCTTAATAAAATATGTGTATTTTTACTAGCCTTTACTTGCAGTTTTACTCGATTTAATGTCGATTTTGACAAAAACTTTATCTTTATTCGGTGGCAGTTATTACTGATAAAGTTATTTAGTAAATATAGATGTATTTCAAATCAAATAATGTATTATAAATTTATCCAAAATTTACGTAGGTATTTTAATATTGAATATTAATTTTCACACATTTTTGACAACACTTTGATTTGCAACTTCCGGTGCTTCGCACAATAATTTATTCGGCAGATTTGAGATACATAAATTCACCTGAAATAATTTGTCATAATTAAGAAAAATAAGCACTATATTATAACTCATTTAAAATTAGCAAATGCGTTTTTAATTCTATTAGTGTTGTAAGATCTGTAGATATGTTATAAACATTTTTTTTGCTTTGAAAATTTGTCATAATTAAAGAAACCGAAAACTATATAATTTGTTTAAAAAATTGCAAGCACTTTTATTTGAATGTTAATTATTTTATTACGTTAATTAACTAATTATATTAGCTCCAACTATGCTAGGTATTTCCTAGATGTTCGCGAATATTTGAATAATGTATGGTAATTTTATTTTAATTTTGTTATATAACTCTTTTGATTATCGATGTTGCTAAAAAGTATACAATATCTAAAAAAAAAGCAAAATAAAGCGATTCTAAGTACGCTACAAATAAAATTATACGAGTATTTTGATATTTGAAATAAAGAACAAGTAAATAATTAGAATATTAACATACAATTATTCAAGCTCAGATATTTACGTATATAATTAACACATAATCATTCATGTTCGTTCGAATGTAGAGTATACCTAGGTATATCCAGATCTATGAATGTATATTTTGATATATATAAAGTCTATCATTATAATTTCGGAACAAGTATAATTACCTGTTTATAAAACTGAACGGAAGGGGAAAGCTGTAAATTTGTAGAACCATAGAAAGAACCAAAAATTAACATCAATTATTCTTGAAGTAGACGCGTAACCTTTGGTTACAACTGTACTCGACATACTGAAATTGTAATCATTTTTTAAACCATTTAGTATTATCATTATCAAATAAGAAACACAAGCTTTATTGATATAATTTTTTTATTTAGGATATATTTGAACCTTTATAATTTCTTGAAGATAAATAATCATTATAAAAGTTAATTAATTTTGATAGTTAATAAACTTATTTAGTGTTCAACGCGTTTTTGTCCATTTTACAACACCCACGTAGGGTTTAAATCTACAATAAAATATAATTCAAAATAAATCAATAGTAAAAAACAACCAATCCCTAGAACTCTCGATTACGATAAACAAACTGTGAAGTGATGTTTAAATACGTCAGTTTTCCCCTAAAAAATACTGAATGTGCCATTAAATACTTATAAAACCATGATGATGGTTAAACCAATTTTAATTAGTCGAAAATTAAAAACGTTACTTCGAATTTAGTCATAATTTTTCTCGGAAATCGTTTTATATGAGTCCAAGATTTACCGCGTTCGGTACAATAATTATTGTTTATGGACCTAAAGGGCGTATCCCTAATTACTATTGACTGTTTGTGGGGTTGTGAAAACATTTTTTTCTTTCTTAAGGGTGCACATTACAAACACATATAAGATGATTGCGGTAGTCCGTTAACTATCCTATAATGGGAGGGTTGGCTTTAAAGTTTTTTTTGTTGCTTTAAATATTTTACCGCTACTAAAAAAGTCGGGTGCTACCTGCCCCAGTTGATGATTTTATCAGAGACGGACTGACTCAAGACAAAATCCATTCTATTTTTTCTTTTAATTGTCCGAATATAAAGATAACTTTAAAGTGCAGCGAATGAATAACAATAATTATCTTACCGTCATTAAATTATTAATGTCCTCAATCGTTGAGTGTCTATAATCTGCATTTTATCTCTGTTTGTCATTAAATCTTAATTTTTGTGATATAATTATAATTGGTACTTTTTAGCGTTGATAAAATGTTAGTTTTTACTTACTTGAAAGTAACGTTGAGTGTTATTAAATATTTTTTTAAAGCTACCAACGCAGTCCATTCATATTTTCAGTTTGTTATTTTTTAATAATGAATTGGAAATACATAGGTTATAGTTTTACCATGACGTCTTCGATTATTATGTAGAAATTATTTTAAAGTTTTGATCAATTTGACATATTTTCTTTTTGTACATTTCTACGCTTTTATTCGGATTCGGTTCGTGCGTAGATTGTTGTTGATGTTTTCCAGACATTGTTATTTCATAAGTTGCATGAATCTACTTTTTTAATTGGTTAGTGTTAAATATATGTTATAAAAAACACTTTTTTCGGTATAATGCATAACTGTCAAAATAATTTATTCACATATGCAAACTGAAGATTGGTGCTAGAAACGGCCGGAACAAGCTTTTAAATTCAATTTATACATTATTTGAATTGAATATAATATGCAAACGGTGATTTCATCCGTTTTCATTTAAATAATTATGCTATTTTACATATTATTATTTATTCATATCTTAGGTAACTAATTATAATAAAAAAGTAACCTATTTTTTGTATGAGCAGTTATTTGTTTACTTAGAAGAGTTAATTGATTTTGCTAATTAAGAAAATTAAAGCAAGTCACATAGATTAATAATAAAAATATTTAAATTCTTACGTAAATTCCTTGATATCATTTGAATTATTTATTACAATTTTCCGGTATTTCCTGCGTATAAATTAAAATGTTTTTTATATCTTTGTATGAATAATTGTCTAAGAATTTGCATACATGGTTACAGTAATTATGTAAATACTAAAATTATAAATGCAATCATTACGATAGTCTTAACCCTGCCGACAAAGTAGCTAACAAACATAACCCCTTGACTCACGCGTCAAAATTATTTTCGTCTCTGACAATATGTGATGTACTATTCGCGAACTCGTTATTTCAATTTTAGGATTTAACAGATGTATAGTTTAAATGAAATTATCACAGCGAGTTCTGTTTATTAACAATCTAAATGTTAAGTTCAGCGGTTTCCATTTTTTTTTATTATGCGAAAATGCATTTACTTGTCTTAGAATCTATTTAACACGACAATTAAATAGCTTAACAAACCGTACTGGGTATGTTCAATTAAAACTCAATGTTTACAAAAATATGCATAAATAAATGTGGGTCACTTTTATGATATAATAGAAAAGCTTATTAATTTATTAAGGTCGTAGCCTTCCTTTCCTTTCTTGAAAAGTCACATAATTTTGATATTATGTTACAATGTTTGTAAACAAAGGGTTAAATTGGATAAGTTTTTTTACGATATAAAAATATTTTTTATAGTGCATGGGGAGCTGTCTACCGTTAGATATATATAATATCTATTTGAAATGTCTACTCATGCCCCCTGTAAAAGGTATATAACTTAAAAAAAAGAACGCCACTTACCATTCCAAACACTTGTAGTAGTCTTACGTTCATTCATTGCATGATGTTCCGCCGGAAGTACACATGTGATTCGTTAATTTTATTAATTCCATAATTATAATAAATTAGACAACGAGCTAGAAATAGCAAAATTATTACCTATAACTGTAGTCATACTAAAATACATGGCGCTGTTGTGTATTGTACAGTACTTGCTGTTAATTTTTCGTCACTTCTAACAAATTTAACATCACCGAACTTAAAGTGAGACATAAATTTAACTAGACTATACGGAATAGCGTACTAATTTGGAATCTGCAATCGAGTTCAGATTAGACCCACCAATTTTTGTAATTTATTACAAATCGTCCCGCTGTTGCTTAATTATTCTTTTGATTTTTTCATTAGCCTGTGGACAAAAACTATGCGTAATACTTCCCCTTAAATTCTTTTAGTCCTTGTGATTTTTGCATCTCAATTCATCCGATGCTTAACTTGATGTGAATTCACCATTAACTGAACTATTTATAGGTTCGCTTTCTTACTGAACGTTGAAGTTAGCGTCTTTATATAGCTTTTCAAGGTCATGTTGTATGCATTGGTGGCAAAGGAATCTTCGATTCGCGATTTTATGTTTACACTAACTCATTACGTAGTTTCCAGAAGTTGTTGAACCGTCAACTACTAGTTAATTCAAAAGATATAAACAGTTGATTCGTTGACGAACAATTAACAGTTATTTTAACTATTTCGTTGAATCAACGTCCATCACTAATCGGGACAGTCTCACTGAAAAGAATGTTATGATAAACATCTATCTTATTTTATTCTTTTTTTACTGTTAAAAATGAATATTTTTAATTATTTGGTAGCTTATTACACTAGTTGATTATCGAATTAAGTGGCCCTTTATCCGTTGCAGACAGACATGTTTATATTTTAATTATTTCTTTTCTTTGCGCATCCATTATTATTATTACTTAGAAAAAGGAATATGTATTGAAACAAACATAATGGAGGTGTATATTTTGAAGTTAATGTTGTGCTTAAATTGCTTGTCTAGATAATGTTACAAATTGATTAAAAGATAATAAAACAATTTAGAAACGTTGACTGCGCATATAACTACGAATTAAATTTTGTTAATTTGATTTTTATTATAATTTTGTTCTTATGAACTTTTTTTTGTTGTAAGTTGTACTCATTATGTCTTATGTATATTTATTAAAATTCGGATCTTGATTATTTTAATTCCTTTAAACAGATTTTTTTGTTTTGGTTTTAAACGATTCTATCCCGCTACAATTAGAAGTAAAAAATAAATTGAAGCACTAAATCTAGAAATCTAGTGAATCGTTTATATTTTGTCTCTTTCTCCAAAGTATGTTTTATTTTATTATAAAAAATCACAATTTTATCTATGGGAGTCCGCGATATGTTATGAAGTAGCCTACTCTTTGAGTCTCAAATTTTATTGAAATTGGGTTAGCTGCTTAAGAATTATGACTAAGAGATTATTAGTATTACCAGAGCTGGAGAGTATCTTGTATCTAAGATACGTTTTTGTATTTAGATACTTCTTGTATCTTAAATACTTTTTATTGAAAGTATATACGTACTTATCCGATTATGAATTTTAAGTATTTTTTGCAGCTTTGAATATTTACTACCTATGTTGCTGAGTATGTTAAAACGAGAGATTTGGGTCATATCATTACGAACCAGATACATTTTTACACGCACCTCCTTTAAACTAGCTGATTTTAATCCAGTTTTCAAAATTTTTAACAATTCAGTTTTGAGGAAGATCATTTCTGGTTGTAGGCTGCGTTCAATTCTCATGCGGTTAGATTATGATTTACCATGGAAATAGTAGCACGACTACGTTTATTTTGCTTTACGTAACTTTACAACACTAGTGTTAAATGTGCCGTTTCACGATCGTTATATAGGCATGAAAAATAGCTTTATGGGGGAGGGGGTGAACAGTGTTTTTAATTGTAATTTATTTACTTTAAAAAGATGATAAAATGTTATCTTTTATCTGTCTTCATTAAGGTTTGCATATTGTTTAATATAGCTCAGGTAAAGCGTTGCATGCAGATCATCACTCGGTTATAGTTTTATGAAGAATATAGCCTATAAACACGGTCATTATAATACAAATAGTAATAACAGTTAAAAAGGAAAAAAGCGGTGCAGTGTTCTTTCTTCTTAGAATTCATTATTTGTTTGTTTCATGACGACTGGAAACAAACCCCCGCCTCCTCATAAAACATTAAATTATACGGTGCAACCACAGCAAAGGAACTAAAGGAGCAAAACGTAACTGCTTCAATCAGATATCTCAGTTTTGATTGTCTGTTCGAAGACAACACGCTCAATGGTTTAAAAAACGAAGATCAAAATAGATAGGGGTGGTTCTAGTAGACTCGAGCTGGGTAGAGTAGTGGTGACAGCACTAGACTCGCATTCGGGAGGTCCGGGTTTAAATCCCGGCGGGGGCAGATGTGGCTGGGACTTTTTCCTACTGCCTCTCGCCGAGAAACGGTAAGTCCTGTACCGGCCATCTTAATTGAGGTTTTCCATGGTTTCCCTCAATTAATTCCAGACAAATATCGAGATGGTTCCTTATTTGAGACCATGGCCGATTACCTATCAAACTCCTAGTTCAAAAATTACCTACCTTATCCTAATTTCCTATAATTCCTTCATTCGCCCATTGCTATTACATAAGTTGAAGTTTTAAAAATGTAGAAAAATAACGGGAAGTGTGGTAGATGGAAAATAGTAATGGTGCGAATGGCGTCTGTTATGACATAAAGTCGAGAAACGGACGTTAAACGCATTATTATTATTAGTACTCGAAGATACACCACGTCCCAAAATAATTTTTGTGTTTCCCCCTTTTTATGCTGGATTTAGTCTAGATCTTCTTACGAGCTCCAGAAGATTGACCACTAGATTATTCTGTGGAATGATTCAATACTCATCGCTATAACCAAATGTGGTTATCGTCCTGTCGGCTAGTCTCACGTTCGAACGCAATATGGGTGGCTGTTTCAGTCCCTATTTCGCAAAATTTACATAGTGTTGATGCCTGCATCACATGTAGGTGTTTTTAGGGGAAACGTGACCGGTCAAAAGCTCAATCACCTTTCTGAGTTTCGTCCTGCTGAGTCTAATTATGTCCTTAGTGAGCTTTGGAAAAGGACCTCCGACCATTTTCTTTCCATTTTTTTACCTGAAACTAGATCTCAATCTGAGAAATGTTGCTTGCAGATCTGTCAACACTCTGTTGGGCATTTCTATAATAAATTCCATAGATCGGTTTGGGTCCAATAAATTTTTCAAAGGCTCCTTGTCTGGCAAAGGTATTTGCTCTTCCATTGCCTCGGATTCCTTCCTGACCTGTTGTTAATGAATTCATTTTAATATACTCTAATTGAGTCTAATTCAACAAGAATCGAATGTATGATTCTGAAAACTACAATCTAATGATTTTTAAGCTATTTTTTGAGACATAAGAAATCGTCCAACAAAAAATATTATAATGAGTTCTTCTTTTCTTAATGACATTATGTTATTATGTTAACGATGTTTTTATTAGTGAACGACTACTACAAATTTGCGCTTTTTATTGTTTGCGTTTTGTTTTTTTTCTTGCGGTTTTTCACATTGTTTGTAATTGTGCAAACTGTCAAATTATCTACCAACTGTTGTACGTGAAGTTGAAAACGTTTGCATTTGCACATTTTCGTTTTTGTTTTAGCTCGAGTCGTTATTCTTTAGATCCTTTAATAATTATATCACTACTTAATAGCCTACTAAATAATAAGTTAAATGCTGCAGCATGATAATAAAATAGAATATATAACTTCAGGATTGCGATATTTCTGCGACTAAAATTAACTATTAATACGTATATATTAATAGTTATTTTAGTCGCAGATATTTCGGTAAAGGATAGATGTGCCTACATTTTTAATACTTAATTTAATGCACATATAGTGACTTTTCTTGTATACTTTAAAATGTTAATTAACCATATATTTAAACAGTTGCAGTGCAAATTATTAAAACAGTTTAATTTGTTATCTTAAAATAAATAGCGACTTATAATTTTGATCACGTCAAATTTAGTTTTTCATGTGTCAATTGTCTGTAGACGATTTGCAACTTGTGAAATTGCATTTGCATGTGGATACTTAATTAACTAATTAACAAATAATTAGATAAAAAATGAAAATACCTTGGTACCTACCTAATTAGCTTCATAATTTTATATAATTCAAGTGATGTTCATAACAAATAACTTTCTGCTATGCGAACTGTACCGTTTTTACAAGTTAATAAAATAAGTATATTTATATTCATTTATAGTCATTTTATTTGATAGTAGAATTGAATTGTTCCTATATGGTTCTGTTGGTTCATTCCAAAGTACGAAAACTTAAAAGTAGATTTTATTTTAACCTTATGATGACGGTGTTTCGCTACAAATTTAATTTTTTTGGGCACATTCTTTATAAAAGGTGTAGAAAGATTGTGAATTATCGACGCCAAAAAGCTTGATGTCATCAAAGTCTGTAAAGATTATACATTTAATATTTAGTGTTGCTTTTATGGGAACGTATTTAGTTAAGAGAAGTTCATCATTTTTATCTTATACTGTTCCTGCGATTCGTTCATGTGCCAGCAAACTTTTATGTGCCATCTCTGGTAATCGTGTCTTTTACCACAAATGCGAAATAGATTTGTCTTTTCCTTCTAACGAATTGAAATATCGTAGATTATAGAATTGTTGACTTATAAATCCGATATAATATAATTTGCATAACATGATGTGATTTATAATGTTGAACTAGTTGTGCATAAAGTTCGGCACGAATCTTTGTAGTTTGTGCTAAGACAACAGCATATTACATCGATAATTTATTGCTGTTAGAGGAGCAGTAAAACAGTGAAAGACTGAGAGCAAAATAATGTAAGCAACGCACTTTCAACAATCTTAAATTAAAACGTCAATTCGCAACATAGTTAACCATTTATCCTATTAAAGAAATGAATATTCAAACACAGACGGCAGTTAAATATGTGTTCATGAGAAACTTGAACTCACTTATTAAATATGTATTGTAAACTAGGGATGAGGCTTTATAAAATCGTCGAATATCAGCCATCTGAAAAATGAGATTTTTGCATTTTTTTATTGCATCTCGAATATACAGACATTTAAAAAAAAACTTCGAACGTGTCGCGGGACACTCGTTTGAAACGAAGTCCCTTTCGTATAAGACGTTTTTCGTAACGCGTTTTATATAATCTAAAAACACCCGGTATAATCTGAAAACACCCGGTATAATCTAAAACACCCGGTATAATCTGAAAACACCCGGTATAATCTGAAAACACCCGGTATAATCTAAAAACACCCGCTATAATCTAAAAACATCCGGTATAATCTAAAAACACCCGGTATCACCGTATAAGTACCAGTATACATTATACGTCTTATGGTTTTTCGTGACATTTTTTGTCTTACGGTTTTTCGTGACATGTTACATTTTTTCTCGGCTAGGTCCCCTCGCCAAGCCGCGATAAGGAACTTCGTTCCAAAAAACTTCAATAAACATTTTTTCGTTTTTTTTTAATAAATACTGTCCCTTAAAGTCATTGTTTTTCGAGGCAATAATTGATACTATGCATTGTCGTCCACAGTATTGTTTTGCTTTGAGTTTTTATGAGATACGTGTAAGCAGGGACGGCTCTGACTTTGTTAGGGCCCCATTTTTTGTTAGAGTAAGAAAAATTAAATTAGAGTTGAAAATTACTTTTTAATAGCATCAAAATCAGATTTGAAACTTGGTAGATTGACCAAATAAATAAAAAGTACTATAAATTCACCAAATAATTGTCAAAATTCTCCCAAAAAATGATCAAAACTCATTAAAAAAATCGTCAAAATTCATCTAAAAAGTTATTAAAATTTCACCTATGATTAAAATTTTATATCAATTTTTGTGAGCGAAGTCCTGTTAGTTTCTATATGCCCATGCGTTTAGGAAACAAAGAAGTTCAAATCGATTGTCAGTGATCATACGTTCTTAAAACTTCTCTTGATTAAAGTAATTTTTTTATTTTTTACATAAAGATAAGTGATAATATTACTTAGCACCAAAATATTTTTTATATTTTATAATACTGTATTCAGAAAAATAGTTCTCGGGCAAAAAAATACGCATTCATTTGAAAAAAATATTATTGCTTGAGATTAAAGTTAATGTCAAAAAACCAACACTAGGTTCTTTCTATAGTGTGTCTAGAATATAAAGGACGTTATGGCTGGAGACGTTTTTAAGAAACGCCATGTTTGTGAAAATTATAAGCTTTCCGAATTATTAACATCTGAGATATTTATTTTGCATTAAAATTAAATTTGAAACCATGACAGTATGAAATAAAAATTTTTTTGACGTCCTTTTGGAAATATCAGGAGACTTGACGGACAAGAAATACTCATCCTTGGTTCATGTTGCATATAGCTTACAGAGTTCTGTTAAATACAATGCAGAGCGCGCTACTAAAGCAAACACCATTCATCATATCGGAAACATATAACATCGGTACATCGGACGATCGAGAAGTTTTAAAATTTAGTGCATATCAAAGTGGACGCGATAAAACACGTGTATTTATATATAATCATAAACCAATATTTATATCTGAAGATGATTTTATTATGTGGTCTAGACTCATGTACTCGCTAGGGGGTCCGCTCAGATCATTAGTTGAGTACTTGATCGTAGATCAGCGGCTCTATAGAGTCTAGTTTACTGACGGTCATTTCAAATTTTATTATACGTTTTGACAAAAAATTTGGAGATTTAAATTATTATTTCCTTTTATTTAAAAAAGCTTTTCGCAGTTACACTTCTTTTGACGCGTTATGAAAAGATGGTGAGAGTACATTTTCATGACGTAAAATCAAAATATTATGGAGTATAATACTTATGGAAGCCTCATTACTATTGTGGCTCATGCTGAAAAAAAATTTCTATATTGTTAAATTAACCGAAGATATTCAATTTTCAGTACGTGAGGTCGCTAACGAGATTGCAGGCGTTATAATGCGCCTTAGCACAATGTGTCATATTAATAGTTATATGTTAGTTACTAATAAGTAATAATATAGTAAGTCATGAATGTAAGATATATTTAGAAGTGTCAGTCTTCCTAATAAATCACATCACAATCATTTTTACATCTATACGACTATTAATTCTCTTCATGACGTGCTATATTATTAGTTACTATTAAATAAGATACTTGTGCCGCATGACGACATCCGTATTAAGAACGACATAGCCCAAAGAATTGTGAAA
This sequence comes from Venustoraphidia nigricollis, assembly GCA_034508555.1. Lineage (NCBI taxonomy): Eukaryota > Metazoa > Arthropoda > Insecta > Raphidioptera > Raphidiidae > Venustoraphidia > Venustoraphidia nigricollis. The sequence continues at coordinate 6,151,614 of JAVRKA010000013.1, forward strand.
CTCAAACTTTGAAGTATCATAAAAATATTCGCCATTAATTTTTAACCAACTTCAAAAAAAACGAGGAGGTTCTCAATTCGTCGGAATCTTTTTTTTCATGTATGTTCCTCGATTACTCGAAGACGCCTGAACCGATTTGAAGGGTATACATTCCAGGTGGTCCCATGGTCATCAGGTCAGGATCTGATGATGGAACCCTGGAGAAATCGAGGGAAATCTTCAAAAATGTGCGAAATCAAATCCACCACTAAAAAGTAAAAAATAAAAAAACTTAAAAAAAAATATTAACCTTCAAAAAAATCACTAAAAAGATGAAAATAATGAAATTTTGAGGTCGGCGCGACCTCAAAATTTCATTATTTTCATCTTTTTAGTGATTTTTTTGAAGGAGGTTAATATTTTTTTTTATGTAATTTTTAGAACTATTGTTAAGAGTAAATAAAAATGGGAAACTTCGTAATTAGTGTTCTCCGGGTCGCGACGGTTATTAAAGGATATCCGTGGGGCGGATGACCATCGACTGGTCCCCATAAATGTGTTTATTTGCCGCTATGCTAATTGCTCGGCGTGGAACACCGTATACGCTGCATTGTACATATTTTACAAGTAGATACACATACAAACACAGTACAGTGAGAGGGCAGTGCCTATAATTTGCTTTATACAATACAAATACAAAACCATGAATGATTAATTTCTGATCGGCTTTTATTTTATCTACCGAGCGCTCACAAAGTGATGGAACGTTTGCTAACACCAATAGTACGCATTTGCAGCTTAAGGTAGTTGTCGTGGTTAAGGCACACGTCAGAAAATTCTTAATTTTTGTATACTTATTAAGGACATGATAATACAATTACCCTGAAAATTTGAAGTCGATCGACCGTATATAATCCGAGATTAATTCAATTAAAAATTGGATAATTAACATTGATTGTATACGATCTCTGTAGTTCTGAACCAGTTTCTTATTTAGAAAAAAAGAACTAACTGTCAGAGACTTTCCAAAAACTGACAGTCTTTCAATGCATTTGTTATGAGTTTAAAAAAAATAAGAAAAAATTTTTGACCGTCTAATTATTTATAAATAACGGTTTAAAGTTCAACAGTTTATAGAAAAGTATATATGCATATGAATGGGTTACGTTTCCACGGGTACAGTCTTGCGTACAAATTATGGATCACTTAGCTACAAGCTAGTATACTTTTGTGGTGCGTATAATCTATAACTTTTTGACAATATTGTACCACGACAACTACCTTAATCTGAATGCTTAAATATTTCTTGAGCATATGGATTTAGATTTTGAAGTGAAACTTTTTTGGCGACGTATTTGTTTGAAATTTTCTGTGACGTTAAAAGGGAAATGATTCAATGGAGCTTAAAGATTGATTTAGTCAATAGGTTTGCGTGAATTTTATAATATTGTATAACTGTCAAAGTACTATATAATAGAAAAAAAGTGTGACTTGATACGTCATTTATGTACAGTTTATATACGAGTATTTATATTATACATATGTATAAATTACGTAATCGTTTCAGCTGTAGTAAATATTTTCGAAAAATGTTTCACTTCTCCTGTGGGTTTATGTACCTGAGTTCACACGTTTTTTTTTGTATTCGAAGACAGTTAACTTTGTCATTTTGAATAGAGCCAGATGATATTTTTGAACCATCATATAATATGTGTAAGATGTTACAATTTAAAATACCTGTACAGTGTACATAGTTTTATGATGATGTTGTATCATGCATGCGATATGATTAATTTGTGATCCATTTTGTTTATAATAAGCCTGCGTTTGAACTGACCGCCAAACGCAACCCGAACTCTCACGGAGATGCCGACATCAGCCTTGCGGTTCCATTCGTTCTGTTTCGTTCTTTGTTTGATTCTCTTCACCGTACTTCGATCTTTGACCTATACTTTTGACTGATTTATTTCAAATGTTTTAAATTAAACATGAACTAAGTTTCCTATATACGGTCCTATAATCCTAAAAATGTCAATAATACAGGTCACCTTGTTAATGAATGACGCTGGAACCCAAAAACTTGGTAGATACTATTTTTAAAAATTTCGGAAGTCCGACTCTGTCTGCAATTTTTTGATAACATTTTTGACGCATATTGTAATTTTTGTGGAATGGTTACGTATTTTTGATTTTGAAACCAAAAATAACAAAATTTTTAAATTAATTATTATATGACCCGTCACCTACACCAAAATATGGTGGAGGTGCGGAATATAACTGATGTATATTTTTACCAGTTAACTGTTACCAACATTTCAAAGAAGTGTTCTTTTGCTGCAAACGATAATTGTACACATTACCTTAGTCGTTTAGTTGCCATATTTTTTGATATTTATAAAATAAATTCGTATAAAAAAAAAATTATTGTTGAATGAGTATTCTGTTTTCAGCAGAATTTAAAAACAAACATACAGTAAAGTTTTGTGATCCACCGGAAGTTCCGGCATGTTTCCGGACAAATAAGTACCTTCTTTGATTGGGAGAGAATACACATTGGCTTATATACATCTGTATAAATTTACTGAACGAATATACTGGCCTTTCTTCGGGGTATATTTGAAATATTTGCCTTCATAATATGTTATCAGTAAACTTTCTGTTTTGACATTATTGTTGATTTCAGGTTATATTTACAGTGGAAATATTGTTTTAAAGCAAGATATGAAAGCATTATAAATAGATATTTATGGATAGTGGGTAATTGGACACAAATAAATGAAAATTCTAAGTTATCTAAATTTGCTACGTTTTGTAGATTAGTTTCCTAAATAAATAGATTATTTATTTATACATAATTCTGTGATATTACTGAAACAAGAACTTGATTACTGGAAAATATAAAGAAGAAATAAATAGATTTAGAAGGATGAAGTATTTTGATTTGTAAATATTTTCTTGCTGCGTATTTAGAATGTACACCATTTGTGAGTTTATTTTTTTTTTGTTTGACGTTTGGATGGTGGGACCGTCACTGAACGAAGCCTATTTTTGAAATGGACCCAAACTAACCGTTTAAATGGTAAAATATTTTTGGATCCAAACATACCGAAAAAATCCTCAAAATCGAAATTTAATTTATTAATAAGGATTAAAAAAAGTGCTGTTTGAAGTTTTGTTAAATCGATATGACAGAACCGTTCTTACAAATTTTATGGAAACGCTAAGCTTGCGAATACGGATTTACTTAACTCTTTCAATCTTGGTGGTTAGTGCGTCACTCACAACCTGTTTCCGAATTTTAAAATTAAAAGTCATGTCATTTAGCGACAATCGGTTGAATATTATGAAAGTTCGAACCATGCTTGATAAGATGTGACACCAATTGGCGGTATATTGAATGAACGATTTTTTCAATAAGCAAATCTTATATCTGATAAAACTGGTCCAAAAATAAAATTTTCTTCTTTTTATAAAAGAACTTTATTTGAGTGCTTTCGGATATTAATCCATCTTCAGAAAATGTAATTTTGAATGAATGACTTCATTTGCGTCGACTTGAACATTGAATATTGCTCTGAGTTCAAAATATGTGTAATGTAAAAGCGTGACTGAAAGAAGGATGTTGATGTTGGATGAATAATAATGTTGAAATAAAATATTTTAAGGCGTTAAATTTTGTCCAGAAGCAAACTTAATTACACATAACAAAAACACAAGGCCTGAATTAGCAAATATACTATTTTGTCGGCATATACGACCTGAGTGTTTTAAATCTTTATATCTAATTTAAAAAAGGTAGTAACACTAACACCCTGTATGTATCAAAACTATTGTGGATAATAATTAATTAAGGTAACTTGCCCATAGTGTAGTAGTGCTCATGTACTATAAGATATGTTTGTATTCGAGATAAAATTTATTCGAGTGCAAATATATATCGAATGAGAGGGAATTGGTGCACGGGAAGGAGGTTAGATGGTGCCCAGGGTGAAGGTGATGGTGGTGTTGGGGATAGAGAGAATTCAATTACCAAGTTGTGTAAGTATCGGCACAGCGGTCCAACTAAACTCGTCGCAAACTTGGCAAGTGTTGCAGTTCGACAAGCGAGTTGTTCACCAACTAGCCGACAAGACAATTCAATTACATTGCCTGTATATTCCACGGGATGGTGGAAGACGGGGAATGGGAGACGAGAGGCGGAAGTCTAAGGTGTGAACCGCCGCTAAGTTATAATGGCCACGCGAACTACCGATCTACCCAATCAGTATATATTTTAATTTGATGACTTTTTGCCTCGCAGTTCAGCTTGCAGCTGCATTAAAGAAACCCTTCTAATTTGTACAGGCCGGGCCTTGAACAACGAAACTTTTCCTGGTTATGCTTACTAAGTTTCTCTATTGTGGCTTCAACTTCAATTTCACTGCATGGAGTGCTTATTTCTTTTAAATTATATTGGCGGCTCTATTTAAGAAAAAAACGGTCCAGTGTGAGCCGAACTTTTTCATTCCGTTTTCCGTGAGAACTTTAACACTAAGAATTTTCGTTTAGGTTTTCCTGTAAACTATGATTGAGGCCCTATATATTCCCTACTTTTTACCGAGCTGGGTAGAGTAGTGGTGACAGCACTAGGCTCGCATTCGGGAGGTACCGGGTTCGAATCCCGGCGGGGGCAGATGTGGCTGGGACTTTTTTCTACTACCGCTCGCCGAGAAACGGTAATTCCTGTACCGGCCATCTTGATTGGGGTTTTTCATGGTTTCCCTCAATTAATTCCAGATAAATATCGAAATGGTTCCTTATTTGAGGCCATGGCCGATTACCTATCACACTCCTAGTTCAAAAATTACCTACCTTATCCTAATTTCCTATAATTCCTTCATTCGCCCATTGCTATTACATAGAAGTTGTAAAAAATGTAGAAAATAACGGGAAGTGGTAGATGAAAAAATAGTAATGGTGCGAATGGCGTCTGTTATGACATAAAGTCGAGAAACGGACGTTAAACGCATTGTTATTATTATTATTATTCCCTACTTTCTTAAGACTTGTAGGCTCGGTAGTATCAGATGCTCTAGTTTTGTATATTTTTTAAATCTTTTAAACTATGCATTTTAGTTATAAAAAATATATTTGTATTTTTCATAACGAACCGTTTGATTTGATACGTTACATATGCGCTTCATTTTTTCTTTTTTTTTTGTATTTTGCCTCCAAATCAACTCTCAATATTGATAATTGCTTATTTACGCTATACGTTCGTGATTGGGTAATCTAGCTCTACATATATACGTACCAAATTTCAACTTCTTTCGTTCAGTAGATTCGGAAAAAATAAACGGACAGACAGACGCGAGAGTGATTCAATAAGAGTTCCGTTTTTTCATCGGATGTACGGAACCCCAAAAAGGCACTCTACTTAATAAAATTGCATCAGATTTTCTTAATATAAAAATATCGCACAAAAACATTTCATTACAATAATAAAAATATTATAATTCAATTTTATAAACTAGAGGGAGATCAGGAGATGATATCTATTCGTTTTATATATTGAAATATAAATAGGGATTCTATAAAATGATTGGCCGCTTGAAAAGGGATTGGTATGAAAAGAAGTTCCACCAAGCACTTCTATCAATGCACTGCGCTCAAACCAGAATGACTGAATCTCAACACGAACATGTTTTGCGTTCAATAATAGATTCAGCACGGTCAAAGTAACTAACGGCCGTTAAACGATTTAATTATTCATAAATATTACCTAATAATAGCTATACGTGTAAAGAATTAATATTTTTTCAAAGATGAGTAAGGGTTATTTTCGTAATTTGGCAGTTAAATTTATCGGTTTAATGTTGGGAGTTATGTAAGATGTTATTTTTAAACTGGAATACTGAAAGGACGCATATCTTGTTGGTGGTCAGAGAGTATTTCAATTTGTTCATTCCATTTTCAAATTGAAATATCTGAATACTTACATAACGTATAAACGAATATGATTTTTTTATAATATGGTTTTGATCGAATGGACAATAGTAAAGCGTTCAGTTTAATAGAAAATATGGTTTCTTTAGATTTTTTATCAGAAAAATGGGATTAAAGGCGTTGTTGGTTTAAAATTGTATTTTTTATGGAGAATAATATTCTGTAGTGAAACTTATTGAGGTAGTACTTACGTATGGAATGACATAATAAATTTTGTTAGCGTTAAAAAACTTTGAAAATTTTTAGTACGTATTACAAGACTAAACAACTGATGTACAAATTCAATTTAGTATTTTTTTATTAATTAAAGTGAGACATTATAGAATTGTTCTATTTTATTATTTTCTTTCCAAGACTATTTTTTAAAATTCTCTATTGTCAATTATAAATTTATAAAGGACTTATGTTAAAATTTATTCAATGTCATTTTTACAAAATTATATTCTTTTCCGATAACTAGGTTTTTCGACAAGCTCTTTATACCTGACACCAAAGAATTGTTTTCTTAAACACACAGACATTGTGTAGGCTTAATATTCATATTTTTTATTAATTTAAATGTCATTAATAACTCAAAAGCATTATCTTTATCCTTTGATCCGTCCGATTCTATTTGAAGAGAATAAGTTATTTTTATATGTGGGTACAAAAAAAAAATATATCCTTGCATTACATAATATGGTGTTGTATAGGTCAGGTTGGCAACAATGCTTCACAGATGTGAAAGGGAATTTTGCTTTTAGAATCAGTCAACTAATTCACAAATGACTACCTTTGGACTATTAAAATGTCAATCATAATTTCATATTAGAAATTTTAATTGAATAAAAATATACCTACTTTTGTACAAAATACGGAATATCTCTAATACAGGTACATCTTGATTAAAAAAAATTGTGCCACCGTCTGGAAGTGATGTTTTTATTTTATAAAGGATCTTGGAAATATATCTGGGAGAAAACACACCACTAATAATGTTTTTATAGGATTCCGGTTTCATTTTCTGATCAATTATATTTTTTCGAAACATTTTTTTAAACGGAACCAATACATTAATGATAACCGGGAACTACAATCTATAGTGAAATCGTATTGTATAAAAATTAAGGGTGTTATCATAAATGTATTGAACATATTGACTCCAAGGACATCTTATTCTAATACTCAATTAAATAAATTAATAGATGAATTTGATGAAAAAGGTAAAATAAAGAAAAAAACAATTGTAGTAAAATTACTTCTTCATGAAGACAATTATCCAATTTTACTTGTTTCTTTCAATAGAAAACTGTTAATTATTAACTAAATGAGTATAATATCCTTTTTAACTATCAAAATGTTTAATTTGGGATTTTTCTATATTTTTTATCTATTTTGAGACATACATTGTCAAGTGTCTGTAATTTTCTAAATTTTGAATATTCGTTGCTCTTTTAAAACTATCTATAAGTTGGTACCTTTTTTATGATGCTGATTAGTTTGTTCTTTATAGAATTTTATGTATTATTTATAAAAATTTGGATTATGTAATTAAATATGTTTTAAAATTAAATGTGCATTATAGAATCTCTTGATCTATATTATATAATATACCCGGATGTATTTTATTTAAAAAAGAAGAAAAAATAGTACAGATACCTGCAGTACATATTATTAACTTTTTTTAAACTCATGTTAGTATGCGCGTACATAATAACACCAAATAACTTCTATATACAATGTACATTTAAATTCTCAATAATTGACAGCCGGAAATAAATTACTCGTGAAACAAATTCTTGGCAAAATAAATATTATTAATTTATTAATATTGGACGACATTTAGCTTAAACAAGATACTAACTAGTATTTATTAATAATCCCAGCCGTTAAAAACATTTTGATCGCTCTGCCAGTACATAAATAAAAAAAAAATGTTGTTTATCTGTATTTAACAAAATAACGCTTTTAAAATTTGATGAAATGTACAATTCTGTTACGCATGTCATTGTTATGTATCAGTGATTTCAATCTTGTTTTGGTACAATATTTGCAAGTTCAGTTTTTTGCAGTTATTTTAGTCATCCAGTAAATTGAACAATGTCAATTGAAATAGTCCAATTTTATTTTTATGTATTTTTTGAATGATTTTTTAAATATTAAGACTTCTTAGACGAAAAAACTAAATTTTAGTGGACTTATTTCGCGAATAAGCTCGTTAAATATTTGAATAAACTAATATTCATGATTATCTCTAGAACTACTGAACTGATTTGAATAAACTTCTCACTATGTAAAAGCCTACTTCTTTCGGATTACGTTTCATATTGCGCTACGACAAGAAAGGGATAACTAGTGAGCAAAAATATAGAACAAATCGGGAATCTTGCATATGATATCGGAAATATATTAGTGCGAGAGTTGTTTTTTAATGTATTATACAGAAATTAATTGAATGAATACAAATAAATAAAATCTTAACTTGATTCTAATTGCACAATTTTAAAAATTCCTCGAACGAATTTTCAGTTTTCGTAGTTTTCTTCCTATTTATTAATCTCTATCTGTACAATATACATATAAAAAAACTAAACATACATGTATTGTTTACATGTTTTACTTCAATCGCGCGTGAAAATTACAGGCACACTTTGTTTTAATTTCATATTCATAACCTCAATATTTGCGAGTGTCTTTATTCTTCAATATTTTAAAGAATCTTATCTAGCTGTATACTTAATATCCATAGATTTTTGTGGAAACTTACGAGATTTACTTAATTGAATTGATTCATTCAGTGTATAGTTTGATAGACATTGTAAAATTCATATAACTGTGATGTATACGAAAATAATATTTAGTTATTTTCTTAATTCGGAATTTCATGGAGCGATGTCAGGTGTCTTCTGCCTTTCATGCAAAAAAACAAACTTTTCACAGTTTAATTTCTACGAGTCATGTTTGAGACGTGTGCTTTGTGCCGTAGCTAATTTATAATTGAACAATCCTATTCAAATTGTTCACGATTTTGAATGTTATTTTAATGTTTTTATTTATAAGATTGTATTTAAAATATACATGCATACCTTATACATGCATTACATATATATCTAATATATTTATATATATATATATATATATATATATATATATATATATATATATATATATATATATATATATGTATAAAAATAGAACCTAAAGTTGAAAAATTCCACACGGTAGCAACTGATTATCCCGCACAAAGGTTCTGAATACAGATGCGGATAAGCTAACGAGTTTTCTTAATATTGTGCACAAAAAATGTTAAAATTAATTGAATGGAATGATTTTGACTCCTGATTAGCTATATATTTTTTAATGTCGGGTAGTCGTTGGAGAGAGTCAAAGGTAGTTGAGTAGAGGTTGCCTCGTTCCGTTGAATGGTAGTGGCGGGATGACGTCATCTCACGGATCTGTCAAATGATTGTGAAGCAATGGCTGTTGTTGATATATATATTTTTAATAGCAGTTTTTAACAAATGTCAAAAGACAGAATATTGATATTATTTGCAATAAATTGTGAATAATTTTAAACCATTTTTTCGTCCTTATTAAATATTTCACCATAAAAAATAGTTTCGAGTTTCGTTCCTTAGTAATTAGTTATTTATTTGATGAATAGGAAAAAAAGACTCCTGAAGAATACATTGTACTTTTTTCACTCCGAAGGCCATATTCTTAGTCGAATCTGCCTTTTTCTCATCTTCGGTAGAAGCCGGAAGTGGTTATAATGTTTAAAAAATAATAGAGAGTAACTCTTAATCAAAAAAGTTAATGTTTTTTCGAAGATTTAATTTTTGGTGCTTCGGTCAGACTTGTCGCGAGAAAGTAAAAATACAGAAAAATTGGAATAAATCGTTTAAAAAAATAGGTATATTAATTTTATACAATTTCTGAGCTGTATGTTCTGATTCTCCACAGCTGTACAAAATACACATAATTAATGTTACAGTAGTAACGGAGTGCCATCTCTATAAAGTAGTCACCGCGCATTGTAGAAGAATTTTGGTTGTGCTGTTAATAAAAACATTAATGTTTTTTGTACTAATATATTATACAACGTGAGAAGATTCATCTCTTTCTAAATTGTTAAGATATTACGAAAAGAAATTATAACTATACAACATCTATGAACATTTATTAATTACATATTGTAACAAAAAGTATTCACAAATTGTTGTAGAATTTTTTTTTATTATTCTAACACAATTATTCTAGTCACAATTTTTTTTCCGATTTTTAAAATAGATAAATGTGAATTGAAATATGATTCTCTGTATTATAGACCATTTAAATATCATTCTAAATAAATGCGCTTGTGAACATTGTGTATTACAAATTTCCGTTAATTTGTAGATTTCCGAGGTAATATATAAGTGCTTGCTTTACATAATATATATTTCAGTTATATTCGATACCTTATAATGTAAAAATATTGTTATATATTGTGATGTAATCATAAAACGGTTAGTGTCAAAACAAAATCTGGAAGTGACGGTTATTTTTCTTAAAATCTGAAAGTGGCGGTTATTTTTCGTGTAAGTTCTAGAATGGATGACAAGCAAGGTGTCAAAAATGTGGAAAGGTTTAGATTTCAACCGAAAAAATGTAAATAGATGATTCTTCTTTGTGATAAAACGGTTACATTTTTCTTCATTACACCTTAAAAAACGATTTTAACGGAAATATTTGATACCACCCGTTCAATTCTTTTATATCATAGCTAGAATTTATTGGCATTGCAAACAAAAAAAAATGTGAAAAAAATGTATTTTTAATATAAGATTAGTTTACGCGAAGGGTTACTTATGTAACGTATTTTTTTGAATAAAAAAGTAAATCCATAAACCCTTAAAAATCATGAGAAATTCAGTTAGAAGTAAGCAAATCTTTCCACAATGTATAGTTTTTTACGTTAAAAAAACTAGGGGAGATGGAATTTAAGTTAAAACATGTGATTTTTATATGAGAAATGCATCCCTTGAATTTACTTTTTTAAGGTAAAGTGATCTTTTGTGTTACTCTAGTATAATAATGTAGTTTTTTACCTACTTGTCAGAGAATTTAATGCGTAAAAATCACCTTTCTACTAAAAAAATGTTTTTTACGAATAACGTGAGAAGATATCTTTTCGTCGTAATATATCAATTTAAAATTTAAAAAGGTTATACAAAATTTAAATCATTTACAGTATTTTGTTTGTTAATAATAATAATCAATTTCTCTGCTGTCATATCAGCTCACCAATTTTATATATACGTTTTAATTAATTAGGTAATTATAACTTTGTATTTTTTTTTGTATCTAATTTGCATCAGTTTGTAGTAATTAAACATTTAAGAACATCTTTTTTTGTCAAGATAAGTGAAATTGGCTGAATCATTGTTTGTTTTAATTAGCTGTTCCTGTTGAAATTTATATTTAAATCACTCTTCAAAGAGAATTAATATGAAACGTTTATTGAGTTTTTTTAGAGCTAGTCTCCAAAAAACCGTATAAAATTTAAAAACAAACTTATAGCTAATAGACGTTCGTTCTGTAATAAATTAGTATTCAGATATTTTACATTTTTTTAAACATATCTTAGTTATTTGTATCGGTTTACCAGAAATTTTCATAGTCCTAACATATAAATACTTCAAGTCGTATTTATTTTTGAATATTTTATATCTAAAAAGGATTGAATTAACACCTTTTCAATTGCAACATAACATTAATATATTAAATATTTACTTTATTAATATATTAATTTTTATTTTATTGCTTAATTTTATCATAAATGTAAGACTGTGTTCTTTACAGCGGTAATACTTGCCTGACGAGGCTTTTTTTATAAAATTAGCGACCCCTTCCAACTTCGCGCGGTCATTGTGAACTATCTTTTAATTTTAATACGGACAATTTGCTATCGAAGATTTTCTTTTAACTCTTTTCTTAGTTTTATAAAGCAATATTGTGAAATAGAAAATTTAAATTTGTCAGTTCCTTACTTAAAAAAAATAATATACCGTGGATTTTAATTATAAGGACGTCGGTTGTAGCGGCTTTTTGGTTATAGCGACGGAATTATAGTGGTCTCTTCATCGTCGTTATAACCGAAATTCACTGTACTAGTGTATATTTCGTAGAAAGATAAGTTAATTAATATACCGTGGATTTCAATTATAAGGACGTCGGTTGTAACGGCTTTTTGGTTATAGCGACGGAATTATAGTGGTCCCTTCATCGCCATTATAACCGAAATTCACTGTACTAGTTTATATTTCGGTGGAAAGATAAGTTTTAGCGTCTGCAAGACTTTTATTTTCAATAAGTAAAATTATAGTACATTTTAAATGACAAGTGTATATGCCTTGCTGTTTCTACGTAATCATGTATAAATAAATTACCATAATTGTTTAGCGGAAGTTACTCGTTCGATTGATTCGCAAATAGAATAATTAAATAGTGGAAAGTGATATAAATGTATTGACTGGAAATTGATAAATCGATTTCAACAAATACATAAATTACATGCGTGTTTATTTTATTCTCACTTCGATAACTATTTAATAGTTAGTTCGTGTCATGAATATAAATTTTCTAATGAGACAATATTCTCAAATATTACATGGAGACATCGGTTGAAGCATGGAAAATTACTGTTGTGAAATATATTGTTATTGATTTCTAATGATAATATATTTTATAAATTTGGAAATATTTTTTAAACCACTGACCGTGAAAAAAAAACAATGTTATCGTCATAATCAAAACTCATAAATTATAGTCTTTTTTAAAATACGATTAGAAATAAATCTTCTCACTGATTGACTGACAACCGGAACAGCTAAACATAGGAATTTGAAATTTCAGGAAATTTTCCTCCTTATGACGTAGACAGAAGCAGATGTGGCTAGGATTTTTTCCTACTGCCCCCCGCTGAGAAAAGTGTAGAAAATATTAATGGTGCGAATGGCGTCTGTTATGGCATAAAGTCGAAAAACGGACGTTAAACACATTATTATTCTTATTATAATAGAAAACAAGATCACGGGTAATTGGAATAATGAAAATAAATCAATTTAAACACTCATTGATTGCAACGATTCGTCTTTTTTATTACGACTTTTTCAAGCTCTCAATATGCTTAAACGATAACTAAACTATGATATAATATACAATTTGGCATTACAAAAACAATTATTATTTTCTATTATAACATATATCTGGAATTGAACTTTGAAGATGAATTATTCTTATTAAGTTTTTTATTTATTCACGGGAAATTGGACAATTGAATTTTAATATAGATAAACTAAATTAAAAAATTTGCGACGTTCCGTTAATTTGTTTTAACTTCTTCGGGCAAAACTTTAACTAGTTAACCATAACTTCAATAAAATTAACGAAACGTCGCAAATTTTTTAATTTAGTTTATCTGTATTAAAATTCAATTGTCCAATTTCCCGTGAATAAATAAAAAACTTATTAATTATAATGGACGTGAACAATATTGAGATTATTCTTATTATTCGAGTCCTAATCAAAAATAAAACGGGAGTGAAAACGTTTTTGAAAAGTACGGATTTCCCTGAAATCATTTAAGCTAGAAGGATGAAAATTGGCTTAAAATATAGAAATCGCGTTGGGAGGTTTTTAGAGAAAACTTACTCGAACTACTGAACGGAAAAAAACAGTTTTTCGAGTTGCTATCACTATGACCGAAATGCTGACATTTTAAAAATCCTCCTGGCTGAAACTGGATGAGACAACTACATTTTTATAGAGATTTAATTTTGATGCTAAAATGAAAATGCGGATTTTGATAGCGTTAAGTTTATGTTATTGTAATTGTAATGTCTGTGTCTGTTAACCACATAAAAAAACCTAAATTTACCCCTTATATTGGCAGATGACCGAGAGGTCAGAGCGATAAGGCGGTTTTATTCAACACTTTGGGGATAACATTACAGTTTTTATTGAAACGTATAACTGCACTGGTTTTTATTTCACATTATTTTAGTTTACCAGGGGCTAGTTAATCTATCGATATTTTTTTGTAATGAAAAATTTAATCAGATCATTTTTTACCAAGTACTTTTTTCTAGTTTTCATTAGTATTTATAGACTGAAATACCATTCTCTGATAAATTTAAAATTTTCGTTTTCTTTGTTATGATTAAAAGAACAAGAATCTAATTTTATTTCAGTTTTCTTTCCGGGTTAATTTATCTAGGACAAAATAATAATTTCTTTTGTATTTCGTAAAAAGTATAAAGTATAACATTTTTGTTTACATAGACACATTTTAATTTATTTACGCAACTATATCTTTATATAAAAATTGGCAAAATATATTACTGTCTGATGAAAATAATACGGTATAGTAGTTTTATTTAAAGAATTTTTTTAATCGCATTAACTAATGTTTTATTCTTTTCATTTTTAATTCTTTAATCAATCATTTTTTATACTTTTGACAGTTGCACTGATATGACCGTTATTTTATTTATACATAACATAAATAAAATTATATGTACATTTTTTATGTACCTAGCCTGTTAAGCATCGTCACATATACATAATATATACACACATATATTTATGTTCTACCTAAATACCATTGGTTTAAACCAGCATCCAATCTCCTTTAAGCATTTCAATAATAAAAAACGTAACCAGCACAAAAGGGCTTACGCATTTGATATTGAAATCACATACATATAACAGTTACAATATGAATGTTACAAAAGGGCACGTTCTGAACGTACGAACTAGTTTGCTTTTGAAAAGGGTTTCTTCGGAGGGGTTGAAATAAAATATATACATTTGAAATCTGCTACTTTTTTAACACGAGTCTAGCACGCTTGTAACCTCAACAAAACGAAAAAAATATCATGTTGATGAACAAAAAAGAAAAGGTTTTTTTTACTAGATGTTCATTATGCACTTTTTAAAACATACTCTTGCGTTACTGGTTCATTCCAGAATATTCGTTTGTCTCAATTAAAGTAAATGCTTTAGTAACATTTTTTTTGTACTGAAACGTTAATGTATTTTTTAAATTTTATTGTGAGAATCAAGCAACTTTTGTCGGTTTATCTTTCAAGTAACATATTTCTGGTTTGATTGAATAATTGGTTTTAACGTAGGACGATGTAACAAAACGTATAGATTGATCTTTGGTGTCATATGTAAAGGGCTAAGTCGACAAACGTAGTTTTTAAGTCGTTAATATCAAACGAAAGAGACTAGGTACAATTTTTGTGTTGTTTTTTATACCTGACACCAGATAAATAATACCAGAATAATTCACGAAGCTCTCCTAGCACTTATTTAAAGAGTAAACAATTTCGTCGGAACTTAAATTTTTTTAGTTTGGTCCCAAGAAATGTTATCTTCTCAACAGTCTGTCAAAAAAGTTAAACGAATTGAATTGATTTGTTACGAAATAACGAACCAATAATGCTATTCTTTATTGTCAATGTAAGAATTCACAGTGCTGTTAATTTCTTGTCACTTTCTAACAAAAAAATCACATGAGATAATGTGAAAAAAAAAACTTAAAAGCGCTGTTAACTTTAACATTTATTGATCATACAGAATGGCGCCAAAAATTGTAAGTACAGATGAACTTAAAATAATCAAAATGCTTTTCAAATGTCGAATCAAGCAACAGCTCATAAAAACGTCTGTCTAAAAATTTAGTGTTTAGTCAAAGCATATTTCTGAACAATGCCGATGGTATGTGCATTTTTTAAAGAATTATACCCCAATATCAAACGTTATTTGAAGTACAGGGTTGATCTGAAACTGTTTATTTTTTATGACCTTGCAGATTTTTTTTGGTACCCTACGTTGTTAGTTGTTACACAAGACTTTTTTTTCAATGTTTTTTTAATGTAGAATGAGAGCAGGTAGAAACAACCCTATAACATACATATGTACAAATATTTTTTTAGAGGTCCGGAAACCAAAGTCTGTAATTTGCCGTAAGAAAATGATCTTACGCGTTCATTCATTATTTTTTTCTTATTATAATAACGACCCCTTCGATGGAAACATCAATCAGCTTCTTTTTAATCTTTTATTATAAAAAAAACCGTTTCAGGAAATTATTATAAATGGATTCTGCATTCAGTCAAAATATTGTGCTTATTTTTGTGATGGTTTTTTGTTCTTTTGTTCGTATTATTATCTTTTTTTGCGAAATTATGTTTTATTAAATTATATGCGCAGCAACATTTTTGCATAGATTATGAACACAATTACTCTTGATTTTTTAAAATAACGCTTAAGTTGCCTGTATGAAACAAAAATACATTAAAATGTAAATCAATTACGACGATTTTTATCCGCCATTTTTTAAATAATATTTTGTAGAACGCTATACAACTAAGATTTTTCTTGCAAAAATTCGTTTTTGATCAACAGAGAATGCTGAATACAGTTAAGCCTGTTTTTTAATAAAAATTGTATTCTCTTTCGTTTGGCTAAGAAACTAGATTTCATCTGTTTATTTTCAAAATGATTTCTGTTATTTCTTTGATTCTCCATAACATTGCTTAAAAAGTTGTTGATAAAAAAATGATTTTCGTAGTCTGCGATATGCTTAGGAATGTTTTTTATATAATATTATGGCATCTGAATAGATACTACAATTTTTTTGTTTTTTTCGACGCCTGAGGTTGAACATTTTAAAGAGTAAACATCAGTTATTGTGGTGTTTACTTTACTACAGCTGAAACTTAGTTCTGGCACAAGCCATGCATCTTTTTTGCACGGTTATTTAGATACAACATATGGTGAATGAAGGTTAAAAATTCGTACCTACAAAATGCATTAGCAAGCCATTTCTGTATATTCTGCGTGTACCTATGACATATCGAATTGTAGCTGAAAAAAATACAATCTAAAATAAGGGTTGCAATACTGATGGGGGTGCAGTTGGTCCGACAATTAGCCACAAAAAATGTATCTGCATTGTGATTTATAAATAACGTGATTTTAGAACTGCCATAAGCATTAATCTGTAATTACATCTATAATATTTTTTTTCAAAATAAGCTTAGAAATTAGTTAATATCAATGTTTATAATGCGTACGTGTAATTTAGGAGTGAGATATGGAAACTGATTTTTAAATTTAGTTCAATTTAATCGAATGTAATTAAATTTAGAGTTAATATTTTCTTTCTAGAAAAATAAGTAAGCTATAAAAGAATTGTTTTTTGCTCTTGAAACTAAGATTTAAAAAAACATAAAATTTATTTGAGCGATTAGTTTAATTTTGTTTTTTTTTTTTTTTGAAAGGGAAACTCCAACCGTTTTTTCTTTGCTAAATAAAAAAACAGCTTCAGTTGTAAAGAACATCTATCAATCGATTAAATTTAACGTAAACTTATATGATAGTTAAAGCAATTTGAGTCACCATATGACGTTAAAAAAGCTGACTAAAATTATTAAACTTGCTATTTATTAGGTTATTAGAGAGTTTGTAATAAAGAGCAAAGATATCATAATACACCTACATCCAGCACAAACAAGGAAAAGCTTTATTTCCAGCGCAAACTATTTTGTCCACAAATAGGTTAGTTCAGCGAAGATAGCATAAAACAGAAGATTTAATCGGGGTAAGTTCGAAATGTGATCGGAACCACCGGAGCCGCCATATAAAAATGGCACAAAAAGCAGTTTCATTGAAATTACGCTTGCAATCGGTCAACTTCTGCTCCATTAACATTGGAAGTTTGTAGTAAGTAGGTATTGTTTAACTGAAAATTGTTCGTTTATGATCTAACCAACATTTTCAACAATTTTTGAAAAGGACATAAACATTTATTACACTGAAGCGTGTAACGAACGCGTTTAGACAAATAATGAGTCTTTATATTTGCTGATAAGATCGTTTCAGGAGCATTAAATATCAAACAGACTGTGGACATCATAAAACTGAAATCGATACCAATAAAATAATTTACCCTCACACTTCGAGTCATCCGTCAGAAAACTTGCAGCTTTTTTTAACTGCAATTATACACGCGATATACGCATGCGCACGAAGATTTAAAAAATGGAAACAACTTTTAGATATTTTGTGGTGTTACGAAAATGACATAATATATTATCGGGAATGTGATATTATGTTAAAAACGAGCGACAGCGACTTTTAACAGTCACATGAGTCATAATATACGAGATATTGAAGGCTTGAGAATAGCCGAACGTGTAGCGATGTCGTCGTTTCCATATTACAAGCTCTCAGTTACCAAGTTCTAATCCGAAAACTCCTAAAAGTAACAATTGGATTTTCAATTCCTTATTGACAATAACAACACATTGAAAATATGAATACTGAGCCCTGGAAGTTGGTTGGCTCAAAAAAGCTAGCAATTTTTTTTTTAATTTCAATGAAATCGAGAAACAGATGCATAAGGTAATAAACTGATCGTAAGTAATTAAATAGACCAGTTCCGATTCTATTTACTGATCCATGTTTAATCGACAAGTCACATTCAACACAAAAGACATCACGCCGATCCTGGCGTCAAGAATATGTACTATCTGTAGATGTAGGTATGTATAAAATACGCGCGAGCTAGACACACGTAAAAACAGTTGACATTCGATCCGCACGCGCGTTGTCATTGGTTACCTTTTAAATATACTAAGGGTTGAAATCTTATATATATCGCATAATAAAACTATCTCAAAAGGGTTGGGCTCATAAAAATGGTTATAAAAAACGAATCGAATCTGTATGTTCAATATAATATCTGCGCACGCGTCAGAAACCACGACCACCTTTCAAGTACAGTGTAACCTTATATAACGAACCTCAACAAAACGCTTTTCTCGATTTAGCGAATTTTTAAAACTTGTAAAAAAGCTATTCATTTTTAATAACTGAAATTTCACACAAGATAATTTATAGAATACAATTAATGAACAAAATAGTCAGACCTCTTTTTTGATAGACCGAACTTTGTTAGTAGCATTTGGTAGAAACTTTTTTATCAAATAAAATATGATTTTTTTTTCAAAAATTATATTCAATAAGTTGAGCCTATGCTAAATTTTTAACTTTAACAAAATACTGTTTTTACACTTTTTAAAGCTTCCAGAGGCCAGAGGTCTCGATTGCTGACTAAAATATATTTATTTAACCCCTAAATAATTGCTAATCTCAAAATATTAGTCTTCACAAAAATGTTGCAATTTTTGACCAAGAATTTTTGAACCATTACGCTGCACATTTCATTTTGAGAACACGGCGTCGCTGAATGGCAAGCAATTTTGAGGACCGTGCCCAAAATACCTATCAGGTACACCTATCTTACAATGCGCGTAGTTGTGTATTATTCAAACGCGCCTTTGCAATTGGGGGGTGTCACTTTATATAATGCTGCGCGCGCGACATCTGTTTATGTAAAATAGGTTACCCCTTTACGACCTTTTTTTATGTATTGCGCATCTGCATACGCTCGGGGTATAAAAAAAGATTTAAAATGGTGGAACGACTATTTCAGTGCGCGAATCATTTAGTGTGTTTTGAAGTGTAACCTTGATATTTTATCTTAATGAGATGTAAATGAACCAATTATTCAAACTTCTAGGACGAAAAGCTGGGAAAGTTTTCGCAATTTCACTGAAAGTTTAATGAATGCTTATTTATAAAAAAAAGATTTAGGTAATTATTAAAATGTTTTACGATATATGCTGTCTATAAATTATCAAACTACAATATGTATTTTTGTAATTATGTTCATACTAACATAATTTATGTATTTAGTCAAATCTTTAAAAAAATGGGGTCATATTGTCGGTAGCCATTGATCATGGCATCACGCTGTGAAAACATACATTTAATGATGTATCATGAAATGTATTATTTGAAAACAAATTCCTACTTGTAAAATAATTTTAATAACAATTAAATTGTACTACTAAACATAATATTTTTTATGTCTTTTTTTTAATGAAAAATTTAAATAAATTTACAGATGCAATGACAGACCCATTTCAAATTAGCTTTCTACAATTTTTATTATCACATAATATATAAAATAATAATATTTATACAAGGTGTTCATTTGATACACGAAATTTAGAGAGTGCAGAGTTTTGGTTACAAGCCACTGAGCAAAAAAAAATACTAAAACAAATAGTCTGTTGATTTTTTTTGGAAGACAAATTACTTTTTCTGACTTTTACTAGTTGTCGGATTAGAACCTAGGAACTGGGGGCTTGTAATAGAGGAGCCATGAACCAATTCCATATTTTTTACTTGTATTACAAGTTAGGAGTACTGACCAAATGTTTGATTAATTCTTGTAGAAATTCCAACGTTCGCTTTGAAATGAACGTATATTTTTTTAAGTAATTATATTTGTCGATAAATTCGTCATAATCTCATAAGTCGTAGGTATATGATGTGAGTATCATGTGACGTAGAACTATGGCGGACATTAAGTACTTTTGAGTCTGAGATACTACTACAGGTAGCACCTTTTCAAATGGACAACCCTGTGTGTAAGTAATTAAAAACAGGTAGAAGAAAGCATAGGTCATGTTATTTCTCCGCGTTATAAATGCTTATTTACCAAAACATTCTGTGCGATTTCTGCAGAATTGTTAACGAATTTATTTAAGATTTGTATCGCTTAATAACAAAATGTTTAATTAATATTTTGTACATTTTTTAAAATTTATGATTAATTATCATTGTACCTGCAGAATATTTATAGTTACAATTGAATTTAGAAACATCCATAAAATATGTTTAAATATTATTTTATGATTATTGCCTGATATATGTTTAAAATTGTGTTGGAATAAATTATTACATGAATTGTTGATTTTTTTTAAACAAGTTAATGAATATGAAAACATGTTTTTATGTCATTGTTTAAAATTTATACGGGCTTGTATTATACAGACCACAAGACCACATGTTTAATGATTAATTATTATCTTGTTTTGCTTAAAATTTCAATCATCAATCGATGAATTGTGATATTGCAATAAAGAAATTAATTGAGGGAATTTATGATCTGGAAAAAAAAGTAACTGCAAGTAGGTAGATATATTTGCTAAGCATTTAGATCAAGAAATGTTTCAATGAATGTCGAATTGGTATTTTCTTATATAATAAAATATCAGCTTATGAAATAAAAAATACGTGCAATAAAATGAGTCCAAACAAATGGTACTTCGAAAGTATAAAACACAAGACGTTTTTTTGTCGGAGCCACTAATTCAATGTTTGATGTCCCGCACTTTTTTGATCATATGGTTTGTTTAGAAATTTATTCATATTTCAATAAATTATTACATTTTAACGAATCACTAAAAGTATCTCATTTTTAGATTTTAGAATTTTATTCCGATTGATGTATATTTTCGTTTCAAATATAAACATTTGGTGTATTACAAAAATTTCGATTTAAACTATTTTTTTTAATCATAAGTTGCGCTTTTCTAGTTCAACAAGCATTTCAAACAAAACAAATTTAATTTAATTCTCTTCAAATACCATTTAAAATTCTCCCCTTATGGTGGATGAATACATGTGTGTATAGGTTATGTTTGAGACGTGATTGTACGCGATGTCGTAATGCCGCCCCCGCTCTAGGTACGCTGCATTTACCGTCCCCGACACAAAGTAAACAGACCGCCACGCTGCATAGTTCGCCCGCATCACGGACTTGACATAATCACAGAAAATGACTTACAGAAGCGTCAGTTAGACCTCACTTGTCCAGCGTCTATAATCTACAATATCTCTCTAAAAAGCATCAGATAGATCTCAGTTGTCGAGCGTCTATAATCTGTAATGTTTCCTTCTCAGTAGCATCAGTGACCGAACATATTTTTTTTTGCTGAATCTATCGTCTTGTGAAGTTTGCAGCCTTAACGAAAAATATTGAATAACGACAAACATGCGACTCAGTCGATTTAAATAATTCCTTTTTTTCAATTTCAAGCTTTTTGTTCACTGATGTGCTACCTTTTTTAACCGACGTAAAAAAAGAGAGGTTGTCAATTCGACATGTATAGATGGGTTTTTAATCTTTGTTCAGCCATAATTTTCGGAAGGGTTAACCGATTTGAACATTTTCGACGCCATTTTGTTTAATATGTGTACGAATTGGTCTCATGTAGTTTTTTATTTAAATCAGTTCAGTCGTTTCTAACTGACTTTAATAACGGAGATTTTTTAATGCATATATGTTATATCTCCAATATTTGTGAACCGATTTTAATGATTTTTTTCTGTTTAATAGAACATACCTTTAGAGTAGAGTTGGGTAACTCAGATCTGAACCGGTTCAAAGAGCCGACTCCGACAGAAGATCCGTGAGAGCCGACTCACTTTTTTTTGAGCCGACTGATCAACGGATCCGCATAAGTCAGTGAGACACTTAACACACAGAAGCACATTTTACACTTACGTATCAGTTCTTGTTTTGATGCATCTGTCAGCTCAAATGACTCATGCATCACATGTTTGGCTATGCATTCTTGATTCTATACAGGTCATGCCATGATTGACTGAACTAGGTAACTCAGTGGCAGACTGCAGTAACATATTCAGAACTCGGCTCTTTTTGAACCGGTTCAGTGAGTCGGCTCACATACGGGATCCAGATGCAAATATGCAGATCACTAAAAAGACCCGTTTTTCCCATCTCTAGAACATACCTTTAGAGTGGTCCCACATACATTGTAGTTAATTGAGTTCAATGAATTTTGACTTGCTCAGTCTAATAATTATAGGTAGTTTAAAGTGATATCTTTATAAACGAAAAATTGCCATGTGCGCAAAATCTATTGCAAATCTTATGCCTCTTCTGCAATCCTTTTCTGTGCTATGACTAATGCGACGTGTGCAAACAACGCTGGACAATGCAGTGGGCTCTGAGGCTGTCTTCGCTTGTCGGCTGCCGCTTTACACATGCAGAAACAACCTCGAGAGAAATGACTGTCTTTTCGGACATCGCGGCTGTGATGCGAGTGCTTTGAGGGTTGCACAACCCAACAATGCTTCTACGCTTTTATGTCTTAACACATTCTTTTAGTCAAATAGAACGTGGTGTTTCAATTATCGTGTTTATTCTATTTAACAAATTGAACCGTGCTAATAACTTCAATAGGAATGTTGACTGTATTCAAATAAAAACATAATTTTAATGAAAAGTAGTAGTTCCTATGATAGAAATACTAAAAAGCACTGTATTTTTCCTTATTTTTAAGGAATTTAATTAATATTTAATAAATAAAATCTAATAAAATCACTCTCAAGTCACGTGTCAACAGACACCAATCAGAGCGCATGACGTCATATGTTCAGCCGCTGTCAAAAAACTTCATTGTTTGGTTAATATTTAGTGTGTAATTTATAATTATTTGTTTATAGGAAACGTCAAATTACATGTAACTATAGCAACGACTACGAAACAACTTTTCATCACCTCAGTTTACTAACGTTTATGAGCACCGAATACGCATCTATAGGATGGTAGCTCCCGTGTAAACTTTTGAGCCTTCTTTGGTATGAACAGGTGACGTCACGCGACTAGTATTGGCGTTTTGGACCGAAATTTGAAACGGGATTTAAAATACATGATATTTAAGGCTTGAGTTGTATTTAAATAAAAATAATAAATATTTGTGGTAATATTAGGTACTTATGCACGATTTAAAACACTTTCCCAAAAATAGTCAACATCCCTATTGTCTCGCATCTGTAACAAAACAAGTCTTTGCAACAATTTGGAAGCGATTTGTTTTTGCTACAAGGCACCCTTTTCTATATATTTTATGTGCAAAATTTTCTGAGCAATACTTATTATGAATGGAAGTTCAATAATGGATTTTCCGTTATATCGAATCTGAAACAAGTGCACTCTCCTTGACGGGGTAAAAAAAATTTAGTAGGTTATAAAAAAAACAACCGACAGACAAGCAGGGATTTATTATGAAATTGGTATAGCGCGACCAATTTAGTTTTATTTTACCGCACTAGTGCGTAATGGGCCAATTTGCATGCCCGTATATACGCATGTAAAGCAGATATTAAATTTATTTATTTATGTATACCCTACAAACAAGTCATAACGTAATTATATGTAGGATTATAGGAAATTAGGGTAAGGTAGGCAACTTGCTGAGCATAGGAATTTGACATATAATCGACCATGGCCTTGAAAACGGAATCATCTCGATATTTATCTGGAATTAATTGAGGGAAACCATCGAAAACCCCAACAAGATGGCCAGTACAGGGATTACCGTTTCTCGGCGAGAGGCAGTAGGAAAAAGTCTTAGCCACTTCTACACTCCCCGGGATTCGAACCCAGTACTTTCCGAATGGGAGTCTAGTGCTCTCACCATTACGCTACACTTTATTATGATGAGAGTTTTTTATGATTAAGGAGTTCTCGACCACTCTCTATGTGCATTATAGGGTGGTAAGCGAAATAGAATAAAATAAAATGTATTTGTGAATAAAGCATGTCGGCCGCAATTTACTTAGGTTGTGTTCGCCGGTCGGTCAGAAGAACGGGACATTCTCTTGACCTGCCGAGCAGACTGAAGTCCTCACTCCACCGAACGCGAATCAAATTGTGAATCTTCAAAAGAAGTCTCCGTCCCCGCATTGAAAATACCCCTATTTCACTTTTATTTAACTCACTTTTATCTCTGGTAAATCACATCGACTTGCTCTCTCTAAAACCTTACTATATAGATGTCTTCTTCCTCTGGTACTAGTGTGTATCCCGCGCATAAATTTTTCCATTTGCCAACACTGTAAGTTTAGGAAATCGTGTTTTCCAGTGATTTTTTCTAGGGACAGTTGTGTCCTTGGAAGCTCCGATATTGCACTTAGAGATTGCAAACCCGCATGTTTACTAACAATTCCACGGAATTAAGGCTAAAATTATAGGAGTCATTTTTTAAATAAAATAATTGTTTCATTATAAAAATCAAAGTTATCCTTAAAACAAAATTTAAACATTAATTTAACTCAAAGCAGTCGAAAAACAGAAAAGTCTATAAGCAAAAAAATACTTCTAAGAAACATGATTTTTTTATACTTTTTCATTTCTTGTTTTCTACCAGCTTCAAAAAAGAGAGGTTATACAATTCGATGCGTTGTAAACCGATTTGAAAAATTTGGACACCATTTTCTTCAGAATGTTATCTGTTTTGTCCCGGGTAGTTTTTCTTAAAATAGGTTTAATCGTTTTTAATTGTCTTTAAAAAAGGAGATTTTTTATATGTTGCCTCATATCTCCAGCATTTATGAACCGATTTAATAGAAGCATACCTTCAGGATGATCTCACATTACTTTTACATATATTATTTTATCGATTCAGTAGTTTTTTAAGTCTAGTTTTAAGCTTAGTAATCAAATATCAAAAAAATACGTCGGTTAATAATTAAAATTATGTACAAACTACGTATTTCAAATCTACTAAAATAACATAAAAAACCACCAAAAGAACAGAAAATAATAAAATTTGAGGTTGGCGCTAATTTAATTACTAAAACATTTTACATGTCCACTTTATTAAATTGGCCCGACCTGAACATTTTACTGTTTTCCTCTTTTAAATGGCTTTTTTGGGAACGGTTAATTTTTTTAAGATGTTGTTTCTGTCAATTTGAATAAAACCGACGTTTGTAAAATCGCGAACAAGAGATTTTAAATGATCTGCAATCATCAAATTAGAGTTGGGTAACTCAGATCTGAACCGGTTCAAAGAGCCGACTCCGACAGAAGATCCGTGAGAGCCGACTCACTTTTTGTTGAGCCGACGGATCAACGGATCCGCATAACTCAGTGAAACACTTAACACACAGAAGCACATTTTACACTTACATATCAGTTCTTGCTTTGATGCATCTGTCAGCTCAAATGACTCATGCATCACATGTTTGGTTATGCATTCTTGATTCTATACAGGTCGTAATATGATTGACTGAACTAGGTAACTCAGTGGCAGACTGCAGTAACATATTCAGAACTTGGCTCTTTTTGAACCGGCTCACATACGGGATCCAGATGCAAAGATGCAGATCACTAAAAAGACCCGTTTTTCCCAATCCTACATCAAATTTATGAAAATTACACATGATGGCTTTTTAGTTTGTTGAATTGAATAGATGTTTTCCCAGTCGTACATGCGAGGGCACTCGTGTACAAATAACAATAGAGGTCCATCCACCCCCGCTTTACAGTCGGTACATACAGCTGTAGTAGCGTCGCATTCTGCGCTGTTTGTCCTTGTGTTTTGTTCGACCGGCAGTCCATCAGATAACCTTGCCTCAGGCTACGTTTAATTCTGTTGCAGTGGTCATATAATCTCTATGCGCTGCTGAAAGATAAAAAAACCCAGGTCGCAGTGCCAAAACCCTGCCGACAAAATATAGTGTATTTGCTTGTATAGGGCCGTGTAGTTTTATACTTTTATTATGTGAAATTAAGTTTGTTTTTGGGCAAAATAAAAAATTTAACCCCTTAATACGCCCCTTAAAATAACATTTTTTTTCTTAATTGTAATATTTTTATCAATCTAACGTCTACACCGAATTAAATACACCCTTCAATAAATAAGTCACTATCTGCAAACTAGTGTTTTCATAAAATTTGTAAATCCGGTCCTGTCGGGCCGATTTTATTAAAATTTTGGGGACACTTTTTAATTACTACCAGATGGTTAAATTTCAATTTTGAAACGATTCGGAGAATTTTTTCGGTATCAACCCCTAAAAACTACCCTTAAAATACCCCGATTACGCCCATTTTAAATAGGCTTCTTGCGGTGATGGATTCCAACACGTGGCCCAAATTTCGTTGAAATCAATTAACTCTTTCGAAAGTTATCGCGCGTACACATATATATATATATATAAATATATATATATATATATAAATATATATATACATATATATATAAACATTTTTAAAAAGGGTGCCAACGTGTTTAGGAGGTTATGAAACGTCGAGAAATTTTGGTCCGACCCCTAGGTCCCGCCATCCGACTGACGCCAATAGTGTATGTTGCCTTATGGCAAATACACTAACAAGAATTAGCTAGCCTATTCTATTAAAATGGCGTACTGGAAGAACCGCGACTTCAAAAACAACTGTGGTGCCGCGATTGTGTAAAACTCATGTATTTTCAACCTGTCGGACTCATGTATTTTCCACTTCGTGGCAGTCATAGATCAATCAGAAAAACCTTAATTAATTTGAGGTTAAACTTTATCAAACGTAGGAGGATACATTTTGCGTGAAAAGTCGGGAACTTGAAAATACGTGAGTAAAATCAGTTGAAAATAGACTGTGTTGAAAATATGAGTCTTAATCGACTAATGACTCCTTCATATTCACTTCACAGCAATCATAGATGAGTCAGAAATAAATCTTTATTAATTTCGTGTTATACGCTTTCAAACGTATTTTTCCATTGACTGAGAAGAAAAGACTAAAAACTTGAAAACACCTGAGTAAAGTCGATGGAAAATAGATGGTGTTGAAAATACATGTCCGAATTTAATAATATACTTTATCGTCTAAATTTGACATTTGAGGCCGTTTAACACATTAAGGTAGTTGTCGTGGTACAATATTGTCAAAAAGTTATAGATTATACGCGCCACAAAAGTATACTAGCTTGTAGCTAAGTGATTCATAATTTGTACGCAAGACTGTACCCGTGGAAACGTAACCCATACAGTATTCATATGCATGTATACTTTTCTATAAATTGTTGAACTTTAAACCCGTTATTTATAAATAATTAGACGGTCAAAAAAATATTCTTATTTTTTTTAAACTCATAACAATTGCATTGAAAGACTGTCAGCTTTTGTAAAGTTTCTGACAGTTAGTTCTTTTTTTATAAATAAGAAACTGGTTCAGAACTACAGAGATCGTATACAATCAATGTTAATTATCCAATTTTTAATTGAATTTATCTCGGATTATATGCGATCGATCAACTTCAAATTTTCAGGGTAATTGTATTATCATGTCCTGAATAAGTATACAAAAATTAAGAATTTTCTGACGGTGTGCCTTAACCACGACAACTACCTTAAATAATCAAATTATTTGTCAAGCAACAGTTGCATTTTAACGTAGACCAAAGAATATAATATAAATTACTTTCAATACACAATATTTTCACTATTGTTTCAACGCATGCAATAATCGAATGGAATAAATCGGCTATTGTGTGTCTTCTATGACGTTTGTTATTCAGACATAATGTACGCATATATATGCAAGCTAGGTTATAAACAACAACCCCCAGATTCTCCTACCCCTCAGACAATCATCTATCCCTCCGTGTACTAATGCACAGACGCCATAATGTATATTTTCCTCCCCGTATTAATGAGTTCTGCACTATAAATGCGAATATATACATATTGCAATTTCGATTATAGACACAGCTGAATCATCGTCTCTTGGACGCTATACTATTTTGTTTACGTGCAAAATAAGTATATTATTCGTTGTAAATATGCATCGGATATTTTAGTCTAAAAACGTTAAAGAGAACAACTTAGATATGACCTTATTTTAGTTGATTAACTAATGTCCTGTCCAACTTCGCGTGGGTTTATCTTAGCACTCGCATAGCAGTTGGACCATCAGTGTTGCGTTGGTGTGTGGAACACACAACCCCAATACACCTATTGCCTTCTGTATACGTTGTAAGAAAAATTCAGTAAATACAACACAATTTTCATATTGCATCAAATAATCGGATATTAACAGATTAAAAATTATCGTATAAAAAAATCTTTTGAGTTATTTTCACGTGGAAGCCTTCATAAAATTTAACGTAGTCGTCTGACGGATCATGCAAAATTTCCTTATAGCCATAGTTTTTCGATGGAGTGTATTTTCTAAAATTTGTAACCCTTTTACTATTGAGCTGAAACCGTCTGTCAAGTTACCAACCATCATTTGAACGTCTGAGGAATCAGATTCTTCAATGTCTTCAAAAATTGCGTAACTCTGGGTCTGCGTAAGACAGGATAACGTAAGTTGGGATTGTGGTGAACTGAAACTTGCCACCATTTGTGAATCGTACTTTATTTATTTCATGTCAGAATTATTCTAGCACTTATGTAATCGCCTAATAAATAGTAAATTTCGTTAGACTTTTGCGGTAGTATCAGCTCCGATTTCATACTAAAAATACTAACGATCATTCAAAGTTTTGTTAATATTCCTGTGCGCGAATTAAATAGTTTAGATAAAAAATTATTAAACTGATGTCGTTGATCACAGTAAAATATTAATAATCAATACTAGACGATTGCATAAGTTGCTAAATAAAACGAAATCGTTATCTTAAAATACAAATTAAAATCTGACGTTTAAATATACTTGTATCAATTATTTAATGTACTAATAAACAATTCTATACATGAACTGTTGTACCTACTTTAAATAAAAAAAAAAAAAATTAAGGGCTCAGCACAATTCCAGCGGTTACAGGATATTACTGCATATAGTATTACTAACAGCATGCGAAATGTAAGGTGTTTATGATTTAAATTTCTATCACCAGATGTTGTATAATTTCATGTCACATTTCAATTAGAATATCTCGTTACTTCCACCCAGATATCAGTAGAATAAATAAATGTGTTATATAAAAATATTAAAATTTTCCTGACAATAAGAAATCCGTAAGTGTATAAGTATTTAGAATTGATTACTTTTAATTAGATAATTAGGAGCTACGAACAAACACGGCGTTGACAATACTTACTTTTTTAACTTTTATGAAGTGTGCATGTTAAACAACAATTAAAATATTCTTAAGAATAGTTAATTATATTCATTATATTATGTTATTATTAATTATAACTTTAACTGCATTCGAGGTCACGTTTCGTTAATACAGAATATAGGGATGAATGAATGTGTGTGCGTGTGTGTCTTCGTTAGTTATAAAACATACATATGTGTGTGAACTACGACACAAAGCAAGGACTTTCGCGACTCTGCAAAGAAGTCTGCTGTCGTTGTACAGGTTGACTCAACAATTCAAATTTATAGCGGTATTTCTTGACTTTAGAAGCGTGCTATGAAAATTGCTGGAATTCTTATGTCAAAAATGTTGATTTGACAATGACGAATTATGATCCTATAAATATAGTTAAACCCGAGTCTCGGGTTTAAGTCCCAACGGTCACAATGTTTCAAAAATAGTTTTTTCTAATATGGCATTGTAATGGTTCTTTTCTTAATAATTAGAGCAAAACTATATAGCTATTCTGTTGTGATTCATTTGTATACAGTCAAAGCCCTCTAAGTGCACGCTCTCTAAATGCACACGCTCTCTTACTGCACACGAACTCGCCCTCTAAGTGCACGTTCCCCAGCCCCCACTTCGAATAATCTGTGACCAATCACGTGCGACCGTAAGCGCGCTATTTTCAAACTTTCCATTTCCATCATATTCATAGAGTTTTAGAGATATTGTTTATAGCATCTGATTGAATAAAGATAGCTATAGGAGTTAGAAGAGTGGGGATGAAAAAGATCGTAGGGGAAGTGTGCACTTAAAGGATGGGCCTCGGTTCCGAGCTGTGCACTTAGAGGGCTTTGACTGTAATATATTAGCTGATACACGTGGCTCCGTACGCGATTGAGATGAAACGCGACAACGACAACAGTAGTGGAGCCTTTGGTTCCACCGTATTACTATTGTGTCCCCCTCGGACTATTTATAAATAAGTTTCCAAAAATAGTCCTAACCTCGGAAAAAGTGTCTGGCTTTTTGCAAATATTTTTAAATATATAGATCTAATGAAGTTGGTATAGAAATTTCAGTGTGAATCAATCACTTATTTTTTCATTTTTGAAAATTCAACTTTTCTGTATGCGCAGTACCTGGCGTACCCAGGCAGAACAGGCAAACACTCATGTATCTATATATACTATTGTATAAAATTTCTACTTGAATCAAACACTTCATGAAACGAGTGTCATTAGCTCTTGTTCCAAAAATAGAGTAGGTAATGCCTTGCATTCAGCAAACTCGTGAATAGATTTTGATCCTCTCGATACGATCGGTTCTTGCTCATACATAGTCAGTAGTAGTGCGCGGGTGGATGTCGGCTCGTGCTCCGGGGGACGAGTCTGCAGCAGAGTCTGGACCAGCGCCAGAGTACGGTGCGGCACAGTCGGTGGGGGTAGTGGGGTCGGGAGGACGTGTATAACTACTATACAGTGTTTCGCTCTTTCACTCAGATGTCTTTCGCTCACTCTCTCGCTCCCGATGGCGGCGAGTACAACGTATTGATTAGAGCCGGCCCCTAGTTAGCGCTCTTAGCTCTTGTACACACACTGTTCTGCATGCGGCCTTTGCTTACCATTCTTCTGTTTTCACCGGACTCTTATTATAGCTGCTTCCCGTTGGACTTATCTCACCTAGGAATGCAGTATTAGTATTGATTGCGAAAAAAGTTGAACGAACTTCAAAAAAGAGACAATAAATGTGAAAAATAATAAAGTTTTGAAAAATGTTTTTTAGGTAACAAATGTGTCAAAAGTGCTAATATTTTTAAACTGGAGTACCAAACATACCGTTTAAAACGAGTTAATATGTAACAAAAGTTGGTACTGCAGTATCCCTCCCCCATGGATTAGAGCGATAAAACTTCTCCAAAAATCTGTTATTAAACGTTATTAAATCGCATCAGAATCGGTTTAAAGATGAGGTAAAATATACGTGATGACCTTACCTGTTTAGCATTTATAATGTACAATCTCTTTTTCTACAACTATACAGGGTGTCCCACGACATGACTGCCATAGCCTGGGACTGTGTTGCTGGGGTGATTTCAAGTCAAAAATTTCTGATGAACATATACCCGGAACGCTATCCTAACTGAGCTAGAAGCATTTGAAATTTTAGATAAGTAGTAGTAGGAATTCCCTACTAATTTAAAAACCATTTAAAAAGAAATCGTTTTATTGAATTAGTTGGTCAAAATGTCCACCCAATTGCTGTATACATAGCCTAGCTCTTCTTAGAATTGAAGTGGTAGCTCTGCGAAGAGTCTCAGGATCAGCACGAATAGTGATTCACAGCCACCTGGTCTTTTTAATAATAACAAAACCAACAGCCGAGCAATACCTGCATTAGTGGGCTTACTTATTTAAAATTTCAAATGCTTCTAGCTAAGTGAGGATAGCGTTCCGGGTATACGTTCATTAGACATTTTTGACTTGAAATCACCCCAGCAACACAGTCCCAGGCTATGGCAGTCATGTCGTGGGACACCCTGTATATCATCTCCGTTCCGTTTAATTAAAATTCGTCTATAATAAGAAAATACAAAAATAGTAGACAGTGACAAATACACTTATACATCACAATATAACATAAACGGCACAGTTTTTATGTGTGAGGCGAGGATGCTGTACATTATTTCATTGCTTCGCCGCTCAGTTAAGTGAACCGTACTATAACGAGTCACTATCTATTATAGTATAGTTGAAATTTATTCACTTTCAGCAAACGGGTGTGCTACGTCAAAAACAGAAATCTGTTTTAGTTAATAAGATTGTTACAGCACTTTCTTTTTGTTGTTAGCACAGTTTATATTGAGTAATAAAAACTATGAAACAACAAACTAAAGTCGTCTGTTTTGTTTTGTTTGCAGGAAAACTATGGTTAAACGACCCGGATATGACCTGGCGACAGGAAATGCAACTGCATACGCCAACGGACGATGGCAAGGCGTCGTTACAGGCGCGACTTGGCATTTCAGCCGGTGAGTTCTCAAATTTATCTTGCTCTAATTTCGTTACGCTCACATTTATATCGTTTGAATAATTAATACTGGTGTCGAATCCACAAAAACGTAAACTGAAGTTATTTTGATGTAGAAGGCTTCATAACATCTTACAAAGTCGTCTACCGGATCGACGATTTTTTTCTTCTCACGCAAAATTTCCTCGTAGCACGCTAATAATTTTTCGTTGGAGTCTATTTTTCCTAAAATTTGTAACCCTTTTTCAATTGGATTGAGGCCTTCTGTCAAATTTCCAACCATCATTTGATCTTCTAATTGAATTGGGTTTAAAAAAATCTGATTTTTCAATATCTTAAAAAACCTTGCAACTTTTGGATCCACTTAAGATGGGATAGCGTAAGTCGGGGCATTACTATAATATAGTAATGCATGCAGTGTTTTAATTGTGTTTGCGAATTTGAACTTTAAATATCAAATTGCGATTATTGAAATGAAAACTATAGCTCTACCATAATTACAGCGAAGCTAATAATCACATGTCAAAAAACCCGGGTCGCAGTGCCAAAACCCTGCCGACAATATAGTGTATTTGCTTGTATAGGGCCGTGTGGTTTTATACTTTTATTATGTGAAATTAAGTTTGTTTTTGGGCAAAGTAAAAAATTTAACCCCTTAATACACCCCTTAAAATAACATTTTTTTCTTAATTGTAATATTATTATCAATCTAACGTCTACATCGAATTAAATACACCCTTCAATAAATAAGTCACTATCTGCAAACTAGTGTTTTCATAAAATTTGTAAATCCGGTCCTGTGGGGCCGATTTTATTAAAATTGTGGGGACACTTTTTAATCACTACCCAAGGGTTAAATTTCAATTTTGAAACGATTCGGAGAATTTTTTCGGTATTTTGGGGCCCAAAAACAGTTTTCAACCCCTAAAAACTACCCTTAAAATAGCCCGATTAGGCCCATTTTAAATAGGCTTCTTGCGGTGATGGATTTTAACACGTGGCCCAAATTTCGTTGAAATCAATTTACTCTTTCGAAAGTTATCGCGCGTACACATATATATATATATATATATATATATATATATTTATATATATATATATATATATATATATATATATATATATATATACATATATATATAAACATTTTTAAAAATGGTGCCAAAGTGTTTAGGAGGTTATGAAACGTCGAGAAATTTTGGTCCGACCCCTAGGTCCCGCCATCCGACCAACGCCAATAGTGTATGTTGCCTTATGGCAAATACACTAAAAATTATAATTGAAATCCATATGCAGCGTCGGGGAAATGATTCACAACTTGATACTTGGTTGCCATAGCTTACAGCTTTTGTAGTTTTTTTATTTTTATCTTTAAAAAAACTGTATATACAGTCGTTATTCTTAAAATGCTGACCAATCGAATCGTTAGATGTGTGTTTCGTCTTTTGACACAATCCCTGATTAATGTCATGGATATCAAAAATAACAAGTTGAATTTTTATACAGTGGACTTTTCTTATTATTCTCGTATAAACTGCCAGTACACTGTGTTATGAATCATGTTCGTTATTGAGAAGATACTGTTCTTACATTAGTGCTGGGTTGCAGAAAGCATTGCCAAAAAATTCATTTGACAATGACCTTAGATTGTGATCATGTATTACAGTTTTTATATATGGTGCCGTTGCGAAACTTCCTGTAATGAAAATATTAGAAGAAGATCTATTTGATCAAAAAGGTATGTTAAGTACATGTATACACAGTTTTAAAAATCGTTTTCAATTGCTCGATTATTTTTCGGGCAGGGTAGATTTAAAATTTTAATATCTTTTTCTTATGGAGAAATATAGGTCATTGGCAAATCAGATTTTCCGATAATGCTTTCTTCAACCCAGCATAGAACTTTGTTTCATTTTTATATAGTTTTTAATGTAATGGAAATTGAAAATAATTTCTAGTTGAGATTATTATGTTTTTAGCGATGTTAGCACGTTTCTCCGGTTGATTATACTAATAAATTAATTGTTCTTTGAAACATGATGCGGACTTAATATAGAAACCGAAAATTCCTGGTTATATTTTTGGTGAATTTCCATCAAATTTATTTGTGCCATATTTTTGGTCATGTTTAACAATCGGATGCAAACTGAAACATTGATTTTTTTGTTAATTTAATTTACATATCCTTTTAAAGAAGATGTGCAGATGTGACTGGGACTTTTTCCTACTGCCTCTCGCCGAGAAACGATAATTCCTATACCGGCCATCTTGATTTAGGTTTTCTATGGTTTCCCTCAATTAATTCCAGATAAATATCGAGATGGTTCCTTATTTGAGGCCATGGCCACTTACCTATCAAACTCCTAGTTTAAAATTAGCTACCTTATCCTAATTTCCTATAATTCCTTCATTCGCCCATTGCTATTACATAAGTTGAAGTTTTAAAAATGTAGAAAAATTACGGGAAGTGTGGTAGATGGAAAATAGTAATGCTGCGAATTGCGTCTGTTATGACATAAAGTCGAGAAACGGACGTTAAACGCATTATTATTATTAATTTCTTGCTTTTGTGGTGATTCTCAATAATGAGTAGAAATCGAACTTTACTCTTTTTCTTTTCCTATTTATTTTAGCTATTACGTAAAAGATCAGCTGCTTTGTGACAAAACAATTCACAGACCTACTTAAATCTACCCTCTTTAATACTAAATCCTTATCGGACGTTCGTTTCGCGCGAAAGGCGTACTCGAAACTTTACACCCCTTTCGTTCCCACCACTCTTACCCTTAACTCGGACGACGAAATAGTCAATCTTTATCGAATTTACACCTTCACCCCTGTTGAGAGCTCTATTTCACCCTACATTAGTCTGAGCGGAGCGCAGATTCAAACTACATCGTTCACCGCCACCCGCAGTCCCTCTAGCGCTAGTCTATACAAAATACGAATAAGCTCTGCTACCATTACAAACTAGACTTCGCTCTGCTACCATTTCAACACAATATAAACTGCGGACACCCTTTCTCGCGAACCGCCCCCTTATCTTCAGTTTCTCTTATTCAAATTGAATTATACTTCAAGTTGAGTGCCATTCAAGTCTTGAAAAATAAACTTTACCTACAGTAGATAAATGGATGACACTGAAGTGTCGAAGGGCAGCTTCTCAAGCCAAAGCTTTTATTTTAAGAGCTTTCAAATTTTTATATAAAATACATCTATTTGCGAGAAATTGTGTGAAGTAAAACTAACATAAGATTTTACGTGACATTCGTCCTGAAAATCGGATTTTTTCTTTTTTTCCTTTATATATTTTATACATTAGGTACTTACAATAATTTTGTAAACGCTGAAAAAGTGAAATATACTTTGTTCGCTGTTGTGAAAATAGAACATAGAAAAAGTAGTCGCTGATTAGACATGCTATTATAAAGATCTAATTGGTCTTTTTATAAAATTAAAATAAAATAAATATATCACAAAAAAATGATTTAATCAAGACGAGGTCTAAATACGTCTGGTCACGACGAGATTGAGAATTTAATTAAACTTGTTTGTTTCCTAGAAACATACAACAAAACAATGATATGGTCGACATTCGACAATGCAGACCAGTGATGTTGACTCAAAAAGACCCAACACTATAATATTCCTTTAAAAAAATATTATAAAATGAGGACTTACTAACTATGATAGATTTGAAAATTCGAGTGCAAAAAGATATCTCACAAGATCACAATTTTAATAAAATCGCAAGAACCGTATTTTAAATGCATTAACTACATGCTATATATTCATCCATATTATAATTTCACTTATATGTTTAAAAAAAACTTAATTTTAAAGGTTCTAAACGTCTTGTATACAGACATTAAAACTTCATGTAAGTAAAAAACAAAATTGAAAACCGAAAAAATGCGACTTATCATCTTTAGACAGTCGCGTTTTCGTTTCTTCTTCTTTCCGTTCAAACTAAATCCGTGAAGTTAACCATTCGTAGACACAGTGTTAGGGATGTCGAAAAAATATCGATATATCGATATTTTTTATTTGATATATCGATTTTTTTGAGCGATATTTAATATTTCGATATAAAATTCCGAGTATCGAAAACCGATATTTTTTTCCAGTAGCAACACTTGTATGTAGGTACTACCGCGACTAACTATGGCCGTTTAATTATTTCGACAAATCGAAAACTTTACTGAAAAAGAAACATGTGTTTTTACATATGTTTTTGGAACACTTTTAAGTGCGTTCCAAAAACAACAGTGAATAAAGCACATATCAAACACGTTTTTTTTTCACCGGATTTTTCGATATTTTCGGAATAATAAACAGTCAAAATGTCTATTCATGCAATATTTCATTTCATTTCTACAACATCTAGAATATTTTTAATTATTTCGATTTACACCTCAGTTCATGCTGTACCAACAATTTTCTGTCGAATGTCACCTCTAGCACGCATCCCATAGGTTCACCATCCCTGGCTTTATTAATTGTTCGACTAATCTCTAAAATTATCCTAAATGTATTAGACATTTAATTCATAAACAAAAAAAAATCTTATCGTTGTTTTTGATTTCAGATAAATATTTATTAGTTGATTTATTAGAATAATGTCTGTTAATTGCTATTTGTGATTATATTAAGCTAACCAATATGTATACTAAATTTCTTCGAGTGCCAATGTTCTCTTTCAAATTGGACCGATATATCGATATTTTAAAAAAAATATATCGGTACCGATATCGATACTTGAAAAAAATATCGATACGATATATATCGATTCTTTTTGGCACTTCCGACATCCCTACACAGTGTATTTTATCAATACATAACAAATATTATTATGTATAACGTTCGTGTATTTTATATAAAATTTACCCTTCTTGACATGAACCTTCAACTGTATCTACATCTTGTGAGGACATAATAAAAGCATTGAACAATAAATATACACGTGTACTGCAACCCTCCTTTTTATATCATTTTTTTATGAAAACATGTGTTTTTCATAAACTCACATGTCATCACATTTCTTTCAATACACGATAAAAACAACCTTTTACAGAACCTGATTTAATATAGATATTTGACAACGATGGAAACGGGGTCTTGTCGCAAAACTATTTTATTAATATATTATTCAGTGTATAAAAGACAGATTGCAAATTATAGACGCTCAAAAACTAAGCTTGTTAGCATCTACAAAATATATAAGTGAACTTAAACATGCTGTGTGTGCCATAACTCCGATAAAGTAGCTGATTTTCGTATCATAATAAATATAATAATAATAATAATAATGCGTTTCTCGATTTTATGTCATAACAGACGCCATTCGCACCATTACTATTTTTCATCTTCCCGTTATTTTTCTACATTTTTAAAACTTCAATTTATGTAATAGCAATGGGCGAATGAAGGAATTATAGGAAATTAGGATAAGGTAGGTAATTTTTGAACTAGGAGTTTGATAGGTAATCGGCCATGGCCTCAAATAAGGAACCATATCGACATTTATCTGGAATTAATTGGGAGAAACCATGGAAAACCTCAATCAAGATGGCCGGTACAGGAATTACCGTTTCTCGGCGAGAGGCAGTAGGAAAAAGTCCCAGCCACATCTGCCCCCGCCGGGATTCGAACCGGGACCTCCCGAATGCGAGTCTAGTGCTGTCACCACTAGTCTACCCAGCTCGGTGCATCATAATAAATATGCTTTATTTTAAAGCTTGTTCCAATCCTGACTATGAATTAAATAGGTGGAAATTTATTCGAGGATTTAGGATCCAAAATAAGTCAATACTAAATTATTATTAGCGCAACGTTTCGTAATTTATTATTCCTTCCTCACGAGTCATAAAAGATTATGTATTAACTATGTCATAAATTAGTTGCTTCGTCGTTTCCAGGCGTACCCTGCATACATTCAAACATTAGCTCTCGAGTATCTCGAATTTCAAAAAAACCCATCGAAAAATATCTTAAAATTCATTTAAAAATTATTGTTCGTAATGTATATTATGCTGTGTAATGATCTTAGCATATAGCTGCCAGTGATGCAGTTTAGGCTTGGCATAGTTACGCGGCAAGGTATGTGGACACCTACATAAGTCCGTAGTATTTTCTTTCGCTTTCTGCTTGCCCACAGCCCGCTGCCCAATGTCACCGTGCATTCACCGGCCATAAATTATCCACGAAGGGTTAGCATACTCCCCTTTATATAAACTCACCGGACTTTGCCTTGCAAAATGGACTTCTACGTATATTTATATCTATGCCTAGTATTACATATATACAAGATGTCCTTAGTAGACAACGGTAATGGTGGACGTTGATTCAACGAACTGTTAATCGTTCGTCAACAGATCAACGGTTTCTGTTTTTAAAATTTACTAGTTGACGATTCAATAACTACATCAATCGGTAACAAAACGAAAAGAACTCATTCAACCAACTAACTAAACGACACACGAACCACAGCACTATCTGAAACTAACGAAATATAAACCGTTTTACGGTCACGACTTAATGTGAGGTTACAACATTTAATGTTACTTTTATTTAATTGAATCAGTTTCAAATCTTTTTTCATATGGAAAAAAGTGGTGCATTTACTTATGTAGGCGCGGCACAAGTTACACTTCTTTGGAGTGATCGCGATAATTGATATAAAAGATGTACATTGATAAAATAAAATAATGTTACAAGTATTGGGGATCTTTAACTGCCAAAAGTTGTTATTCATTCAAGACTTGCCTATGAAAAACAACTAAAGCACAAAAATGTATTAACTAATAGCTTTTAAGAAGTTTCGTCCGATGTCGCTAGTATAATCTGCTTTGTTGTTTGTTAAAATAACTATTTTGACGTTATCAGAAATAACTTCTGCGACATATTCGTTTCATGTTGCGGACGCAACTTCCGTAACAGGGAACATTTTGCTCTCAGTATGTTAAAAGAAGTCTAACTTCAAAAACCTACCTTTTCGTGAAAATACGCTAAATGTGGTTTAAATTCGGTGCGATTTCATGTTAAAGTAATGCAATTACTTCTTTAATTGTACAAATCTTTTCAAAAATATGGTTGTATAGTACTTTTGCTTCTCGTACGTCTTGAATAGTGAAATGGAGACATTTTGTACGGGTGCCTGTAACACATGTCCTGTTGGTCACACCTTGCCTTGATAGCTTCACCGGCCAAACATAAAAACATGAATTCTTCTCTCCCCGCTACATACTCACCCCGTACGCCCTTGGTTCTGATATATGATCACTGGCTGAACGAGGTTATAAAACATATATTGAAATTGCTATTCTTATATAGAAAAGGGAGCCAAGTTCAGCTATAATGCCACGTCACCTGTCCAATGCAACAGACATGCTAAATCCACTTTATAATAATATTGTAAAGTGGGTTTAGCATTTCAAAAATGACAACATTTTTTTTTGGAAATATAAAGACATATTGACTTTTTTTTCTTTTTTGTCCTTGGTAATTAATATAAAAATGATTTGTCGGGAAAAAGGACTTTTTAAGTAAACACTTATTTGTTATTTATAGCGACGTTTCGTCCCTTGCTTGGGACTTTTTCAAGCTTTATAACTATTAAATGTTTTGATCAAGTAGATATAAAAGTTAAAATACACATGTAAATATAAATTTCAGTTAAACAATTGTTCATTAAAAAGTTTGTAATAATTCCGTTTTTAAAAAATATTTTTACGGTTGATGTTCAAACTATAAATAAAAGTCCTTTTTTTCGACAAATCATTTTTATAAAGACATATATTTTATGAGTTACTAGACGTTACTCGCTGCATTACGTGCGTTAATGGAAACTTTATGTCAACGCGAGTAAGTAGCGTTTCCTTTACGAGTACCAAATTTCATTGAAATCATATTATGGGTGTAACAGGTATGGCGAGACAAAACAAAATCTGAAAAAAAAAACAATTATGTTTTGATATACCTAAAAAAAAGTAACTAATTATAAGAAATCCTACATTTTTATGATTAATATCTACCGTTTATTTAAAATATTTACATTTTTTTTTGTTTTTAACATTTGTTGTAATAATAACATACATTTCCTGTGAGAGAGCCAACTTAATTTTGAATTTAAAAGATATACATATATCGGAGTCGTGAAAATTCAAAGTTCTAAGACTTTATATTTTGTCAACAAAAGATTAATTATCGGTTTAAAAATAAACACTGTTTGACTAAACGCATTAAATCCACGAAAACTGGTCAACCGATTTTCATGCGATTTCAAGTAGGCAGAAAAAATATTTGCGAAGATCTAATGTACGCAGAATTTTGTTCAATAACATTGAAATAAATAGGACACGTATGAAATAAGCTTCTGGAATTTTTTATTCCATTCATTCATCTAAGGGTGGAGAACTGCCCCCATTGCGCACGCCTATGAACAAATATTACAATTGCTATTTGTCTTTCAGAAATCGATAAATTGTTAACTTTGTTTTTTATCCTCTGAAGCACTTTAATGGGATTTAAATTAACACTAAAAAGGCAATTGAACAAGCGTGCAAAGAACGTAGGGACACCGCAGGCTGTAAAAGAATTTAAAGTATTTTGTTAACAGTAGCACAGCGGGGTCATGGAACTTAAAACACTTGACGATCTCGCGAACATTTAACGCCAGTTTAGTGTAAAAGCTCAACGCCTGAAGCTGTTCAGGCTCAATGTGCACAATGCAGGTGAGAATAAGAGGAAGGTCGGGGTTCTTGCACAAACTACATATACATATATAACACACAGATTATAACTACTCCACGCTCTGCTACCCTGTTACAGTACTTAAACCCTTTTATATATGGAATTGCTTAGCCACGAACGATTTAAGAACTTGACTAATCTATTTTTAGTGTATGGCACATACAGTATTGGCGTCAATCGAGTGACGAGAGCCGGACTAAAATTTCTCGACGTTTTACATCATTCTTAGCAGCTCGGCATCTTTTTTGGAAAATGAATAATAATAACGTATGTATTGTATGTGCGTGCGTGCGGGCGATAATTTTCGAAGGAGCTAATTGATTTTAATAAAATTTGGTCCACATGTTGGAATTCATGACTGCGTGAAACCTAGTTAAAATGGGCCTAAGCGGACCATTTTAAGGGGTGTTTTTAGGGGTTGAAAAATGTTTTTGGGCCCTAAAATACCGAAAAAATTCTCCGAATCGTTTCAAAATTGAAATTTAACCCTCTGGCAGTAATTAAAATGTGTCCCTAAAATTTTAATAAAATCGACCTTACAGGACCGGATTTAAAAATTTTAAGAAAGACTAGTTTCCAGATAGTGAATTATTTACTGAAAGGTGTAGGTATATAATTTGGTATAGAGGTTCGATTGATAATAATATTGCAATTAAGAAAAAAAATGTTATTTTAAGGGGTGTACTAAGGAGTTAAATTTTTTAACATCGAAAAAAATCTCGAAATTGATTTAAAATTAAAATTTAATCCTTTATTAATCAAAAGGTGCTCCTAAAATTTTAAAAATATCGACTTGACAGGGTCGGATTTATAAATTTTATTAAAACAATTGCTTGCGGATAGAAAATTATACTTACTGAGAGCTGTATATAATTTTGCGCAGATGATGAATTGAAAAAACTTAGACGAAATATTGCAATTAAGAAACAATAGTATTTTAAGGGATGTATTGCGAGGTTAAATTTGTTCTTTTGTCAAAAAACAAACATAAATGCACATAATAATGTCATTATATTAGCAAATTAACTTTAGTGTCGGCAAAGTTAGGCACTGCGACTCGAATTTTTAATTTTGAATATATTTTTCTAATAATAAAAAGAAGATTATTCATTACAGACGCTAAACAGCTGAAGTCATTTCTATTTCTTGTAATTATAAGAATCTATCTACCTACTAATAAATAAAATTGTACCTAAATTTTTATTTACAAACGATTTAGGGTTTTAGGAAATTTTGTAGCATACTGGGACAAAAGAACGCACCTACAGAATTTGTATCTATCTGGCATCAAAAAAACTCTTCCAGAATGTATACAATTTAAATTTTCTGTTCATTATTATGTCTAGAAATACGTGTTCAGTAAAAAAGAAAAGTTTATTTTTGTATCCTGTGACTTAGATGCACCGACTGTTACAATTCAATTGTGTTCGCGTTGTTTGCCAAATCGCGATAGTCAAAGAGAACATATATATTATTATATACCTACTTTCTTTGGATACAGGTTAATTCAAAAGTATACAGACATA
The DNA here is from genome assembly GCA_034508555.1 of Venustoraphidia nigricollis. NCBI lineage: Eukaryota > Metazoa > Arthropoda > Insecta > Raphidioptera > Raphidiidae > Venustoraphidia > Venustoraphidia nigricollis. Next base: position 6,194,677 of record JAVRKA010000013.1, read on the forward strand.
TACCGTTGAGTTTCATTGGCGCAGACTATGTTTTTTTGACGTCATTTAAAAACGGATGAACCGATTTTAATAAAAACTATATGGAACCACCTGGGATGTACCTGTACCCTTTCAAACAAAAAAAGAATTTTCCAAATCGGTTCAGGCGTCTTCGAGTAATCGGGGAACATACACTGTAAAAACTGAGAAGGCCGATTACACAGATAATCTAGGGTCCAAATAATGCCCTAGATTATTCTGGTAATTTTACACACCATATGGAATGCTACATGTTTTCCTGTAAATTTACATATAGTTGTGTAATCCACATTACATACAAATATGTAATATTTTAAACAAAAAAAATGTAATTTCCCAAAAAATGTGTAAAATTCCCTAACCCATACCCTACAATTTTACATACGTTTATGTAATATTTGTGTAAAATAATACATATTTAAATGTAAAATTACACACAAGATTTTTGAATGGGAAAGGAAAATAAAAAAGACGGTACTGCTTAAACAATGCATTTATTTATTAAAAAAACAAAAATGTTACTTCTGTTGCAAAATATAATAAATAATAATAACTGGAAGAATGTTCTTTTACCTTTTTTCAAGTCGACAATAATTTTTGGAGTTAAATTTAACCAAATGTCAAATTGTTGCCAGCATATTTTGGAATTGTAACCCGCAATAACCATTGGCACGGCCGAAATATCGACAGGTGCACTGGATATGGAAATGATGAAACTGAATATATTCTTGATGTAACCTAAAAAAAAAAAAAACAAAACAAAAATGATACTTCTGTTACAAAATATAACAAATAATAATAACTGGAAGAATGTTTTCTTACCTTTTTACAAGTCGACAATAATTTTTGGAGTTAAATTTAACCAAATGTCAAATTGTTGCCAGCATATTTTGGAATTGTAACCCGCAATAACCATTGGCACGGCCGAAATATCGACAGGTGCACTGGATATGGAAATGATGAAACTGAATATATTCTTGATGTAACCTAAAAAAAAAAACACACATTTTAAATATTTGATAGCATTGATTAAACATACATATAATTTTCCCTTTTAATTTCTGTGGAAATATTGATGTAAATTATATTCTTCACACAGGAAAAACTTTGACTACAGGATTTACACTGAAATGACATTATTAATTATTACCTCAGCTAACACCTTAAAACAAGTATTAAATAAAAGAAACTTACCTGTTGATAACAAATAATTGATGATCAGTGCAAACAGCAATTTATGGCGTATAACCAGAGATAATTTTATAACAGTTATAATATGTGCCATGCAATGATGCATCACATGCGATGCTTTGGCCTTTGGGATTTACCTAGCTTAGTAGAGGTACGCATGCGTCCACTCAAAGGAATGACGCTGGCACGCATATTACTACACAGGGTTGCCGAGTATACAGTCTGAATATAAAAAATAATATAATTTATTATAGTATCTATCATATGTTATTTATAACATTTTTTAATAAACTTTTAAAAATAAATGATATAAAAAAGGAAAAGATATATTTATTTAAAGTTTTAAACATTGGGCGGTTTTTTTTTATTAGTTTGCGATTTTTCCGAAAAAATTCGCTACTTTTGTGTAAACATTTCTGGCAACCCTGACAGAGTCCGCGCATGCGCAGTGGCGATTGTTCCGAAACTTACAATTTTCTTATTTGTAGTTGTACTAGTGATGTAAAAGAATAAATTACCGGTTAAATAACCACGGCAATTTATTTTAAATAACCCCGGCGATTTATTATTATTTTACAACCAATATCTACATAAATATAAATACAGTATTTAAAAAAAAAAATTCTTTAGATTCTATTTATACCTACTTTATTGTTTTTTTTTTGTTCTTCTGAGATAGAAAATCCTAAAGCAGCCTTTTGTTTTATAGATAGCCGGTTAAATAACCGCTAAATTATCCGGTCAAAATGGTTACTATATCATAAATGACCGGTAATTTTACATCACTTAAGTTTTACAATTTGTTATGTAATTACACATTGTACTATGTAATTTTTGCAAACTTCAGTGGAATATTGCACAACAAATTACATTAAAACTACATAAGTCTATGTAAGTTTACTTTACTTTATGTATAAACACCAAATTTGTTTAATTTTACACAGAAAGTCCAAGTTTTTATACACATCTCCTTGTAAAAATAAATAATAATGTAAAGTTACCTAGAAAATTGAGGGAATTTTACATTAACTTTCAATGTAATTTTACACCCATTTTTTACAGTGTACATAAAAAATAAAAAAAAAGATTCCGACGAATTGAGAACCTCCTCCTTTTTAGTGTATTTGCCATATGGCAACATACACTATTGGCGTCGGTCGGATGGCGGGACCTAGGGGTCGGACCAAAATTTCTCGACGTTTCATAACCTCCTAAACACTTTGGCACCATTTTTGAAAATGTTTATATATATATGTATATATATATATATATATTTATATACGTATATATATATATATATATGTGTGCGGGCAATAACTTTCGAAAGAGTTAATTGATTTTAACGAAATTTGGGCCACGTGTTGAAACCCATCACCGCAAGAAGCCTATTTAAAATGGGCCTAATCGGGCTATTTTAAGGGTAGTTTTTAGGGGTTGAAAACTGTTTTTGGGCCCCAAAATAACGAAAAAATTCTCCGAATCGTTTCAAAATTGAAATTTAACCCTCTGGTAGTGATTAAAAAGTGTCCCCACAATTTTAATAAAATCGACCCGACAGGACCGGATTTACAAATTTTATGAAAACACTAGTTTGCAGATAGTGACTTATTTATTGAAGGGTGTATTTAATTCGGTGTAGACGTTAGATTGATAATAATATTACAATTAAGAAAAAAATGTTATTTTAGGGGGTGTATTAAGGGGTTAAATTTTTTATTTTGCCCAAAAACAAACTTAATTTCACATAATAAAAGTATAAAACCACACGGCCCTACACAAGCAAATACACTATATTGTCGGCAGGGTTTTGGCACTGCGACCCGGGTTTTTTAATTTTACTTCTTTTTATATTAGTATAGATTCAGAGAAATACTTCACAGAAAATGTATAATGTATTGATTTCGTGAAAATATGTTAAACCAAGTGACCATCATTAAAAAAATAAAACAAAATGTAAAGTATATGATTTATATTTAAATTTTTGTGAATAATATGCGTTATAGCATCGTGATCAGCCTAATAGAAATTCTTGAATGCATATTAGTTGAAAATAGTGGTGTCTCCGGTATAAAGTTGAACTACATTCACTACAAGAGTGAATTTAAGTATATTTACACAGTATATCAATAAGGGGGGCCCCTGGAGACTCCGCTGACCGCTGCACCCGATGGAATTGCAAAATATATACTCATCGGTATAAAGTTTTGTGAACAGGTTCTCATGTATTACAGTAGCTTTGTGCTCTGTGCGAACTGGTCGACAATTTATTCCCTCAATGCATAGTATATTTGCCTTACCTTTTGAGAAGAAATGGCTAGCTTTCGTATTGAAATTTGCCGCGGGTTAAAAGCCCACTTTGATATGTATTTCAAATACATTTTATATTAGTTCGGCCAGTGTGTAAATATTCTTGAATATTGTTCGAATAGAACGCTGTGCTGTGAATCGGTCAAGCAATATCTTGTAAAGGTAAAGGAAAATTGAAAAAAAAACGTATGAATATATGTTTAGTAATATTATATAGTCTTGCTTTAGAATTACAAAACTCAGTGAATTAAATGATCGCGATATTTCAATAGAAACAATTGAATATATTCATTCTTAACATTATACCGCAATACTTCTAAAATTCAATTATTAATACTTGTCATCATAATACGAAAGCTAAAAAAATCAATTCGACGTGTAGATCTGCATAAGATACTAAAAAGTATCTTAAGCAATCTTATCTTTAATACTTAATTCAAACGTATCTTAAATACTTCAAACGTAGATATCTATCAGATACTTTTGTGAAGTATCTTTATTTTTGGATATAGCTTTCAATAAAGTCCAAGGAAAAATATCCATGGATACAAAAAAAAAATATCTTCAATGCAAGGTACTCCCTAGCTGCCCAGCCAGACTGCGCCCCGGAGTAAGTTGATGTTTTTGCTTAATGCTGATTCTCCCCTTTGTCACTAAAACATAATTAAAAAGTACGATATTCCACTGTTTAAAAGCCAATTTCTTTCCGAGTCACATAGGTTATATGTTATTACGATAATGCAAAGTGGAGATAAGTAGTGAGCGAAAATGTAAAACAATGACAGAACAGTTCATAAATCCTTAAAATTTAGCGGAACATCTTGGCTATTTTATAGGGTAGGTTTCAAGCATTTTTTAATTTGACTCAGCTTTTAAAATCATACGAACGTTTTATATCATTAATTTCTATCATTTTTCACGGGACATTGGCTTTCCGCAGAACACCAGTTTGGGAAATGCAGGTTTAAGTTATGCAAAGTTAATAGTCACAACTGCAAGTTACATTAAAATGTAAAAAAGCAACAATAAAAGTGATGTAGCTCATTTACAAAATTCTTTTTCTTAGCTAGAATTCATTTCTCCTAAATTAACGAATAAAGTTCTCTGTTATTAAGCATCAATTATATTAATTGCAAAACTTCGAGACATTTATGGCGGTTATATTTAATTTAGTATCGCTTTATTAAATCTAACGTTTTCTATATAGATTTTTTTTCCTTAATAACGAAGATAATCATAAAATATTAGATATTGTTTTTCTTCGATAACTTTATCCTAGCCATAAATAACATTTTATTAATAAAATGTTTTTAGTATATATATGTATGCCCTTATATTGAATTACGTTCAATTTAAGTAATTACTTCTTGTTGGTGTAAATAAGTTCTTTTTTTCACGAATAAACAATGAAGTGAAAACTGTTTTATCAACGGCGATTCGGTCATTTTCCGGTATTTGTAGTGACATCTGTGTGTAGAAATGAAAATCGATTTAGTTCGTTGTACCATTTCGACGAATCTATTCCGAGAAACGCTGAGCTAACGGAATGAAATTATTTAATAAGGATAATATCCTGATTAACTAATTTCATTAGCGTCTATGATATGGTCTTATTTCCTAACTTGAAATTCCGGTCATCTTTCAAAGATATAACAATAAATATTTTAAAAAAATAAAAGAATAGTTACTTCTTACCACAACAGATTTTTTCAGTGGATGTACATTTCGAGAGCTAAGCTCCCATCTTCAGCAAAACACTAAACTCAAAATGTACATCCACTGAATAAATCTGTTGTGGTAAGAAGTAACTATTTTTTTATTGTTCCAATCACAGTGCTCTTAATATTTTTATTAATAAATATTTTAATTTATTTTTTATACGACTATGAAATCAACATTTTATCCCCAAAATTTAACTTGAAAGTCAATATTTAGCCTTTGTTACTCTGTAGGTGCAAAAAAAACAACCTAAAACTATTTTTAAATTTGATGTAACGGTTAGCGTGCTGACTGTCGAGGTTTCGAATCCCACCTTCGCTCATGAAAGTTTTGTGATATCATTTAATTTAATTTGATGTAAATTCAAGCGGCAACAATTTAGAATAAATAAATATTAAATGTTACTAAAAGATCACAATTTTAGATCACTGATGGTAACTCCGAAATTACTAATCTTTAAAGAGTTAAATTAAGTACAGTTTTTCTTTGATACTAATGACAAGTAGAGTGCAATATCTGATTATTGAACAGTAGATAAAAAGCAAAGACTTTATTGGTAAAAAATGTTTCTTTTTAAAAGTCTCAGAAGTTTCGCTTTAAAATATTATTTAGATGTATTCGAGTCTCTTAAAATGCTATAAAAGTTTTATAAAAGGTTGGCATTCAAATAAATTCAAGGAAACCGCTATATCATTCACTCGATCAAAGACGTCTATGATCTATATGTTAAGTAAGTGTAAGCGTCTCGACGCTTTGCCTTCCGCTTTCAGGGTCGGACTCGTGATAAATATATTTTATAATATTAACTTAAATTTTGATGCATACGCCATATCAATGTATGTAGCTATTACAAATTTTGCTAGAAACATTTTTTATTCTAGTGACTTCTTCACTCTCGAAATGTTGCTTATAAAAATTGGAATAAGTATCACCATTCTGTTTTGTTCCGGTAATAATTATGCTATTTAATGCATCAAAATTTCAATAACAAATACTAACATAAAATAATAATGAAGTTTTTTTGGCGTGCTATGAAAAAATGATGAGAGGTAATTTTTACATCATAACATCAAACTTAACAGGATGAAATTGCTCTCAGAAAGACTCTACCAACAGAATAGAGGTAGTAACCATTGCCTTACACTAGTGAACATGCGTTCGTCATACATCGTTTAGTTTTTTTTCGATTCACTGAGCCAGGAGGATAGAATATAGTAGAGACTATGTTTGCATGCGCTAATATTGTTTCATTTATATAAATTATTTGCTAGCATATTAATTTTTTTTTAATCACGCCAAAGAAGTATAACTTCTAACCCGCGTACACGCACCTATTTTTTATACTCTTGTTTGCAATTAAGAGGGAGGATATAAGAACGAAATGTTTGGTTTAGGTACATTATTTGTTTATGTATACCGGGTGTGTCAGAAATCGCGCACCCAATTGTTGGGATCGAAAGAGAAAAATATTCTGGGCCCAAAAATCCATGTTTGGAATTTTTCAATAACGTAGTTAATTAGTAATTAATTAATGAAAGTGACCAATCAGAAGCGCGCTACAGAAGAGAGTGTCGATCGTTGGATTTATAATATGAAAATGCTTTAATATTTCTAAATAAATAAATTTATTGTATCAAAGCCTTCCAGAGTTTCTGTCTGAGTCCAGTTTCGAATTTAGTTTTTTTAAACTACACTAATAATTTTTAATGAATAAAATAATTTAATGAACGCTCGCCAGTGATTTCCACTTTTCGCATCTGTCTCGTCAAGGCCCTCTGGCGTCTCACTCTCGCGTCCCCTACAGCCTCCCCATCCACTTTTTATCCTTCTGTAGCGTGCTCCTGATTGGTCACTTAATTACTAATTAACTACGTTATCAAAAAATTCCAAACATGGATTTTTGGGCTCAGAATATTTTTCTCTTTCGATCCCAACAATTGGGTGCGCGATTTCTGAGACACCCGGTATATATGAAATTTTAATACGTGGGACGATCCTATTTGGGTCTATTTCCATTTTTGGATTCTGATTGCATCTCTGTGCTGTGAACATATGTGTTGCGTATTCACACCCCTGCGTCAATGTACCCTTCTTTGGGGGTGAATGCATTAAGAGTCAGTGTTACACATACACATGAGCGATACTATAGTACTACCATATCCTGCATCTAGTATATTAGACGTCTGACCACTGGTCACTCATTCAGTGCTGACTCAACGCGCGCGAGAATCGAACTCAGAACACATCCATTGCATATTGACTGTTTCGTCGCTTCGGATCTGACAATTATGTCTAAAAATTATCTCAATGAGAATAAATGTAAAGACTAGTTAATACAAATTAGTTATAGTGCGGTGAAATTTTACGGTTTCGATAAATCGAAGTTAAATTAGAATGACAACTGTAATTGAAAATATGAAACACCAAAGTGGATTCAAAACAATCCAACAAATAAATGAAAATCATATTCGCTACTTCTTAACAAAACTGAGTAAGTCAAAACTAGAATAGTTACATTTCAATTTTCAATTTCTTGGAGTTTTCTAATTTATTTATTTATTTTATTTGTTAATATATTTGCAATATTTTATAACAAAAATAATTATAATAAAACAATTTAAAATGGCAACGGACAGACGACCTTATTTTAAAAAACTATGTTTTCTTTAATATTATGACATCTTCAGAGGTTTATTTTGAATTCATTATTATGCAACAAATGTGATTAATCTTTAAAAAAATAATTCTGGTAGAAATATTAATGTCTTGTGTTAAAATGTTTGTTTTTAATCGTCAAAAAAATTAATTTTGACAAGACAAAACTAATAAAAAGCATACTTATTACCACAAGAAACTTTTACACCCAATCAACCTTCATAAAAAGTAATCTCTGTCATAAATTGTTTGACAGACATGTCGAGCGTCTATAATTACAATCTATCTATAAATTACTTGTATGCTTATTTAGATCCGTTGCGTGATTGAGTAACAAATATAGCCGCATTAAAAAAGATTTTCACAATTGTATCTAAATTTAGAATTATTAATATTTAAGAAATAAATTAACGTAATCGAAAAGTAGCTTATTTTGGAACACTGTGTATATATTAAAATCTTATTTAAATAGATTCGCGACTACATTATAATAATAAAGCGATTATAATGTCATATGTCAATTAGCTAACTATATAAATACCTACCAGCAACCGACAGCGTTCAGGTATCTACATATTCAATAAATAAACCCCATCGGCCTTCTTGTGGCTCCACAGTGTAATCGATTATTCAAAATAATACTAGTTTTATAACATCTATAATACTATTATCATCCAATTATCGTGTATAGAAGCTCGTGCCATCGCGAGATATTATAATAACAGGGTCACGACAAACACCGCTCATCAATATTCCTATATTCAATGCAAGTTTCATGCTAATCAATTTATAATAATATTGTTCTGCTGTCACTACTTAATCCATCACATATGCATCATAATAAAAGACAATATATGTTGTCGAAAGGTTAAGTAATGGCTTATGCCAGTTTATTGGTTAGATAAGATTTAGACCAGCCATCTGCATTTAAAATACAAACGACAATCCACCAGTGGTTCCTATTCAACCAACATTTGAAATATGTCATAATTATTTTTTGTTTCATTATCGTTTATATTATAAGAAAACAAATTTAAACGCTGATGACCTTAGATGTTAAGCGTCTATAATTTACAGTCTGTCTGTCAGTTTCGATAACGCCCGATTCATACATACGCATATTAAAAAGAAGTCTATAAAAAGTTGTGATGACACATCTGTGGACCAAAAGTTTCAATTAAAAAAAATTCAACGAGCACATTGACTTTGTAAGTTGAATAACTTTATTTGATTTACATTGGATTCAAGCTAGGTATGCTAAATAGTAAACTCAGTCCATAATATCCGCGGTAACGTTTTGGACAATGGAATTTTTTTTTTCATTATAACGACTTTAAAACCATTACCATGCTTTAGGGCAGATTGAATCCAATGTAAATCAAATGGAGATATTTAACAAGTAATGGTAATAGATTAATTATTTAATAAATTAAAACTTCATTTACTTAGAGAATAAGAATAATGCGAGTCAAGTACAAGGAAGTAAATAATACTTACAATTTAAAATAAATTATTGTTCTTCAGATATTTTAGGTCATTTTTCTTTTTTACAAGTTTTCTTTTTTGCAGCGAAAAAAGCTATTTTTATATAACGTTCTAATCTTTATAAATCGACGCATTAAACATGAAAGTTCCAATTTTAATCTTTAAATTAACTTATCTCAAAAAAGTAAACACACACACACATATTTTACACATAAATGTAATTATACGAAGTGGTTAACAAAACGATTTCAATTTTATTCTTAATGCTATTCTAAAATCAATATATATGTTTGAAATAATGAAATCTAATATTTTAAATTATAAGAAACAAAATTCTCTTTATTATATATATAAATTTTTATTTAAAAATCGTTAACATTATTTGTTGTCGCAACAATCTGGCGATAAAATCGTTTAAATTGTAGCTTAATATAACAAAGAACACTCTGTCAAAGTTTCAAGTTCATTTTCTCAATAGTTTGAGAAAGATAAATAGTTAAACTTTGAAAGTTGTTTTTAACCATCCGTTGTATACAGTGTGTACCAAATATGTCTTTCCCATTCGTAAATGGAATGCACTTATCTATTAGATGACGGAAAATCGTCGACCGTGTATGGTATATACCATAATATGGATGGAGTTTGGATCAAATGTAGAGATGAGAAAATTGGCTCTTTTTAGTGATCTGCATCTTTGCATCTGGATCCCGTATGTGAGCCGGCTGACTGAACCGGTTCAAAAAGAGCCGAGTTCTGAATATGTTACTGCAGTCTGCCACTGAGTTACCTAGTTCAGTCAATCATATCACGACCTGTATAAAATCAAGAATGCATAGCCAAACATGTGATGCATGTGTCATTTGAGCTGACAGATGCATCAAAGCAAAGAACTGATATGTAAGTGTAAAATGTGCTTCTGTGTGTTAAGTGTTTCACTGAGTTATACGGATCCGTTGATCCGTCGGCTTAAAATAAAGTGAGTCGGCTCTTTGAACCGGTTCAGATCTGAGTTACCCAACTCTAAGGCGCCATTTTTCATAATATGTACGATTATACTAACAGCATATGTAAAATGTAATCAACTTATGGTTTCACGGGATGTAGTTTTGTTTTTTTAAAGTAGGGTTATAGGTATTTTTTTAGTTATTCTAATAGAGCTATTTATTCTCTTTCAACAATGTAATACATATTAGTGTTATATTACAACATTTTCGAGGAAAACGCGATTCATATTATTAAGTAGAGTGTATTGTAATGTTTGTAGAGTTTAATTTTGTTTGTTATACATTAATTACTGAAAATGATTAAACTTATTTTTGTACTCACCATTTTATGTAATATTGTTAACAGTGCTAATGATCGCTAGGTTAATGCATGCCTATATGTTTTTTTTGTATGAATTAAGTTTAAAAAAATCTGTTTCATTGGTCTTTGATTGAAAAGAAAATAACCTCTAAAAAAGTAATGTTGTCACTTTAGCCTATTAAAGATATTATCGTCGATGATTGACCGCCATTTTGTAGAGAATTTCATCACATTTACTAATATATAGATTTTGATGAGGTTATCTTCAAAAATAATCGAGTTAAATGCTTGGAACTTGAGTGGCCATGTCTGGAACACTCGCTATATACATAATATATATAGTATTACTTGTATTTTCAGCTGCATGTAAGAGTAACGGCAGTATTTTTCTCCTTGTAAAGTACGTCAATTTTTCTTTTCATATCTAAGACTTCTTATAAATGAAAAGAAAATCTCATTTGCGGTCTTCGTCACTCAAACATTATTCTCCCTATACATGCATCTCACTCACACTTCCATATAAAAGAAATATACACTAAGTTAAGCGTATATTAAAGTTATTAAGGGGGTAGAGAGAAAATTGCATTTCTTCGCAAAACTGGCGACTAATTCCGAAAATTAACGAACCTTAAACGAACAATGATCGTTTATAATTGGATTTGGACAATTTATTGTATATGATTTTTTGCGATAAATTAACGATCAAATGCAGTTCTCTTTCTATGTAGGTTTTGTTCTGTTGGCAGACTTTAGGAAGCGTATGTAACATTAATTAATATATAGTTAGGCCGCGATGCGATATTATATTTTACGAACCTTCAGCTGCGTGTGCTATTGTTTCTTTTCCTCTCATAAAAACAAACCACTCACGTTCACCATTCGATATATATACGTAATATTATTGCGAACTTAATAGGAGATTGCATGTATCTAGGACGTAATGAAGACCATTTTGACCAGCGTGACATTTCTTACACGAGCGCGAGTAAATGCAACAGTCACACGAGTCAAAATCACATTGCGCCCGTGATACACACGGTATTTTTCATCTTACATCTTAAGTCAGTTAAAAACGACTAATATTTTAAACAAAATGGTGTCGAAAAGCTATGACTGAATAAATATAAAAAAAATACGTGATGAGCTTACGATCTTTATTTTTAAAGTCGGTTAAAAATTTCGTATGAAATTGTTATATTTTCATGCGAACGAGTTCGCGAAAATCAAATTAACTTTTACGTTAGCAATCCTGCGCACTAAAACATGCCTGTAGTTTATTCATTTCGTTAGAATATCTACACTAATATTATAAAGAGGAAAGATTTGTATTTTTGTGTGTATGTTTGTAATGAATAAACTCAAAAACTACGGTGCCGATTTAAAAAATTCTTTCACCATTAGAAAGCTACATTCACCCTGAGTAACATAGGCTATATTTATTGCTAGAAAATATTAGGGATCCTTACTAATACTTTAGTAACGTAACCCAAGGTGTAAAAAAATGCCATAAAACATCTTTCGTCGCATGCGCTGCGGAAACTATTGATGATAGAACAAAAGTATGTTCTACAATATTAAAGAGCATATCAGTAACTACAAAAAACTTCGCGATACTATATGTCCAACTATTATCGCTATGTCACAATAACCACTTTTTACATTTTAATAATCTATATAGATAAAAGACGATGTATATGTAATCTATGGACTCCAAACGGGTAGACCATTTTTGATGAAATTTTCAGACAATCTTTAGATTAGCCCAGCGGGTGATCTTCTGAAGTTTGGTAGCGATCGGATCAACAGAATTTTTTAAATTTCTTTTTGGGAAATAAGATTTTTCTTCGATTTTTGAACATTCACAAATAAAAGCGAACGAATTCGCGCAAATTCAATACACGTTGAGAATTTAATGATAATGAATGTCATCTTTTATATCCTATATATTACATTTACACCCGGGCGAAGCCGGACTGGGCCGCCAGTTATGATATATTTAATGAAATTGTAATATTCCTTATTATTTATTATTGATCTAGTTTGAAGTGTGACAAGCATCAATACATCACCGATACCTGTATTATGTACATACATATTATATTAATAAGTACCCTACCGAAACGCGCGTTCAAGAGTACATATCAATATTTCACATAAGTGTATTCCTCTCACCTGGCGATAGATATCATGCTTTCAAATGTACACCAACACACGGATAGGTGCCTATATGTGTCTACGGTGACCAATATTTTCCAATAAATGAGAAAAGTATCTGTTTTAAAAGATACTGAATATGTATTAGTGGGGGCTACATTATTTATGTTGTGTTATAGAGTTTATATGGAGGCACCAGACGTTGGGCAGTTTGCTCGCAACGACTCCCCAAGGGGTCACTGCGACCCCAAAGTATTATTTTTCACCCCTTGAGTGTATAAGGCTTTTGCATATATCTTACTACAACTACCTTATCGATGCTTCAACAGTTCTTTCAACCTACGACTTGTCTATCTGCAGTGACCGTATAGAATAACTTTTTCTACAAATTAAATCAACATTGCTAAAAGATAATTTTTATTCTTTCTATGTATAAAATATATGAGTTGTTCAACTAATTATTGGCGTAGACCGAGCTGGGTAGAGTAGTGGTGACAGCACTAGGCTCGCATTCGGGAGGTCCGGGTTCGAATCCAACGGGGGCTTGGACTTTTTCCTACTGCCTCTCGCCGAGAAACGGTAATTCCTGTACCGGCCATCTTGATTGAGGTTTTCCATGGTTTCCCTCAATTAATTCCAGATAAATATCGAGATGACTCCTTATTTGAGGCCATGGCCGATTACCTATCAAACTCCTAGTTCAAAAATTACCTACCTTATCCTAATTTCCTATAATTCCTTCATTCGCCCATTGCTATTACATAAGTTGAAGTTGAAAAAAAAATGTAGTAAATAACGGGAAGTATGGTAGATGGAAAATAGTAATGGTGCGAATGGCGTCTGTTATGACATAAAGTCGAGAAACGAAAGTTAAACGCATTATTATTATTATTACATTATTATTAATCTTAAGATTTGAACGAAAGGGTATCTTCTGTAAAGTTTCGTGTTTAGAGTTAAATTTTTTACAACCGTCAAAAAATAACGTTTCGAATGATTTTAAAAATAGAATAAAATCTCATAATTTATTTATTGTTTTGTGTGCATCTGTCGGTTGACATTTGCATGTGAATTGTGCGCGCGTCCATATTTATGATTGCGTGTGATATTAATCATAACGGTTACGTTGTCGTCCTCCCGTAGCCCCAACTCCTCGCGGATGCGTCCAGTGCCCCTGGCACGCGCGCCATACATATGTACAACTTGTACACCGTCCCGACGAAACTAGACAAACTTAAATATCAAACTTTCTTCAGTTTTGTTTTCTGACTTGAAAGTAGCTGAGATTTTTTGAGATGCCTTTGTTTAGTATCTATGACTTAGAAATTCTTAACTATTTTTTATAACCTACTATAATCAGCACTGAAAATTTATCTTATTAAGAAATGTTTGTACGAACCAGAATTGTAATAATGTACTATCTCATGTATCTTGACTTATGCATACTTCTTGTAAGTCTTAGCATCAATAAACTTATTATTATTATTATTATATCTCTTATACTACATTAAAAATGTTTCGTATGTAATAATGTATATATTGACTTTTTTTCTTTTTTGTCCTTGGTAATTAATATAAAAATGATTTGTTGGGAAAAAGGACTTTTTAAGTAAACACTTATTTGTTATTTATAGCGACGTTTCGTCCCTTGCTTGGGACTTTTTTTTCTGTGTATCAGATCTTAGATTAACTGTATTATTTAACTTGATGAACAACCATTTCACTAATGCTTCTTTTTGGATAATTATGTTCGTAATCCAAAATTTCTGTGTTATCAAAGGCGAATTTATGACCAGTATCAAAATGATGGTTAGCTAATGCTGTTTTGTTAGCTTTTAGCATATTGTGATTCTTGCAGTCATTGTTATGTTGATTTATTCTCATGTTGAGTTTCTGCTTCGTTTGTCCTATATAGTATTTGTCACATTCGCACGGTATTCTGTAAATCAAACTTGACCTTTCCTTCATATCTACCTTATCCTTTAATTTTGCGTAATAATTTTGAATTGTAAGCAAGGGACGGAACGTCGCTATAAATAACAAATAAGTGTTTACTTAAAAAGTCCTTTTTCCCGACAAATCACTTTTATATTAATTACCAAGGACAAAAAAAAGAAAAAAACTCAATATAATAATTAATTCTCAATATTGTTCACGTCCATTATAATTAATAAGTTTTTTTTATTTTTTAACGGGAATAGTCCAGTTTCCCGTTAAAAAATAAAAAAAACTTATAATAATTAATATTTTGGTATTAAATAATGGTCGGTTAAAAAACCAACCGAAATAACAAGTTAGACTAAAGTTTGTATAATTTTGGCGTAGTAGTGGGTTGTACATTTGCCTCTCTTTCTGTGGTCAGCAAACGGTGCGGTTTGCAGCCGATCATATGAATGTTTAATATATTCATTTTTCCATATACACATGTAGATATATTCAACCGCATAATATCTGCTACATATGTATTTGCTGAACACGTGAATCGAATATTCAAAAATTCAAAATCCAATTATTATTGAAATATGTATCGTATCATTGGAGATACAATGTATATAGGAACATGTATATAATCGTAAACATATAATAATAATAATAATAATAATAACCTGAAATTTGATGGAGCGGGGATATCATAAATTAATTGAACTCCCAGCGATAATAAAATGCATGGTATTATGAAAGGTTCCTGATTCAGTTGTTTCGTTTGTAGCGTTTTGATAGCATTATTATATGAAGTAACTAAAGTATTTATAAATATTATTAAGGGATTTAGGATCAATGAATTATTTAAGACGAATTATTATTCACAACGTTACGTAATTTTTATTAATACTTCTTCGCAGGTGTTCTACAATAAAATAACAAGATAAGTTAATAACTAATAATAAAATCAATCAGATCCTTGATGATAAATAATTATAAGTATTATTAGAAGATTTAGGATCAATGAATTATTTAAGAAGAAAATAATTCATTGATCCTAAATCCTCTAATAATATTTATAGTTAACAAATAAAATTACTTGCAATACTGTTCAATTGATTTTTATTTATATAAAAGACATTTCAACCAACAGTTTTGGTGCTTTTCAATTTTCAAATATAAAATTAAATTACAAATTTAATTTTATATTTGAAAATTGAAAAGGACCAAAATACAATAATTTTATATAGGAATGAAATTTTAATTAAAATTAGAAATACCTTAAAGTTAATCATCTGTAAGTTTTTGAAAAAGTTATATTGTTTAGCATGCATTATATTGAACATTTAGTGGTCAAACTTTTATAAATTTATGGCGCGTAGATGCTGGGTACTTTTCTAGTCATATTATGTATTTTGGCAGTACGTACTTTGTAGATGTGATACTGAGCTTGTAATTCAATAAAATATAACCATATATTTCACCTAGTGCGTAAAACATTTTCGCTTTTTGATGTGTGTTGTTTTTACGTACAATAAATTTCATTACCCATAAACGTTCACATACGGTGTGTTTGTATAAATGCTATACATATACAGCGTCTTGTAATTTTCATGTGCCTACACAATTATTAGGCCCCCGGTTCCTACTTTTTATGTTATAATTCGAGAACTGATAAAATTTATTGATTTTAATAATAATAAATTAAATGCGAACCTAGATAGATTGTAGATTATAGACGCTCAGCAATTGAGGTTATCAGCGTCTAAGGTACTTCGTCCTGTGTATAGTATTTACAATATAATATCTAGGGTACGCTGTGTATGTGCTATATATAGATTGTCCATTTCAGCCACCTTTTTCACTAAAACATGTCTCAGGTCACGAACATAAAAATAAAACAACTTTGCTGAGCCAATAAGTAGACTCATATATTCATTTTTGCATCCGCACTGTAATGGAATACCGTAAGTCCGTGGTCCACCTGATAGTAAAAGCACGATTCACATCACATTTGTGCAAATGTAAAGCTATACTATTTGTTAACCGACTTCCAAAAAAAAGGAGGAGGTTCTCAGTTCGTCGGAATCTTTTATTTTTTATGTATGTTCCCCGATTACTCGAAGACGCCTGAACCGATTTGGAAAATTCTTTTTTTGTTTGAAAAGGTATACATCGCAGGTGGTCCCATATAGTTTTTATTAAAATCGGTTCATCCGTTTTTAAATGACGTCAAAAAAACATATTTTTTAATGTATGCTACCTCATATCTCCAACATTTGTAAAGCGATTATGATGATTCTTTTCTTATTTAATAGGGCACATCTTCATGGTGACCCCGCTTAAATTTTACTTAAATCGGTTCAGTAGTTTTTAAAAATGTGTGAAATAAAATCCACTAAAAAGTAAAAAATAAAATAAACTTTTTTAAAATAAAAATATCAACCTCCTTCAAAAAAGTCACCGACCTCAAAATTTCATTATTATTTTAATAGAAGTAAGCCCTGTAAGTTTTTGTTTAATAAACAAAAGCATTCGTCGACAAATGCGAATCGGTCTGCTACCATCGATAGCACTTTCGTATGTTTACGTATACAAAACCTACCTGGTGTAGAACAGGAGGCTGCTGGCTGGCTATACAGTAGTGTATGGTGCGGTCAGCGGACTCCGGTCACTCCGGGGTCCGGGGTACAGTCTCCGGGGACTCGTTCCAGTGACACTTGACGAGCGCATTACGCCTCTTCTACTTCATACCCATGTTTCAATGTGTGTGTGTTATACTTTGCTATATATATATTCCACATTCGTCTGCAGCGTCGTTGTTAAGGTCATGAGCGCCCAGAACAAGATTTGAATTTTGCGCCCCCCAAAATTTATTTTGTAGGAATAAAGTCCGCCACCGCGGTCAGTCCCTAGCTACGACGCTGCAAATTAGCGAGTCTTTTTGACACTAGGAGCTTTCTGACACAATTGATATTTCCCACACTTATAGAAAAAATCACCCTGATGCCATAACGATCACTCGTAGCCATGTAAAGGAGCTTTTATAAATTTTTCTCGACAAAATTTAAATCGCCATAACTTCTAAACTATAATAGTGACAAACTTCTACGTGCGCTCATTTGATTCAGCGTGATTTTTTTAACGGAATAGAAACCATATATTCTATAAATTCTGTCCATTTGTACAAATGGAAATATGTTTGACTACCTCTCTCGAATCGAAATATTTTTAAAACAAAATATCTCTCAGATCAAGTTTTAAGTATACTTCATAGATTTCACGCTCTGAATCTATAGATTCGTTCTTTAGATACACGCGTTGTAATTTTTTAATTTTAACTGGCCGACTTGAAAATTAGTAGAAATACAGTTCAGCGCTTGTACTTTTTTGTTTCAATGGACTTTTTTCTATAAGGTCAAGTAATTGCAATCATCTCCAAGACACTTATATTTTTGCGTTCCCTTCATCCCGAAACTTATTTTGTCGGAAAGAAAACAAGACAACTGCGCCCCTGGCAACCGACATCCCGGATAGTTCTAGCTACGACGCTGTGCATCTGTAGCTTGTTTTAAAATATTATATGCATACAAACACTGAAGGGTGCTAGCACGTTTTCGATAACATTTTTTCTCTGAAACATACAGTTTCAGTTTTTATTTCAGTACAAAATATCGTAAAGCCAAACCACAAGAATAAATAAATAGCCAGAAGTATAATTCTCTATTACGAACTTTACCCACTCTTGTAACTTCGGTGCTCTGTTACCTGAGATTATTCCTGAAATGGCCTGTGCTGTACCATTTCGAGTGTTGTAAGGTGTAGTAAAATGTCAGATCATCACAGTCGACTAATAATATTTTCAACATTACCTATTTTCAACAGATTCTACTCATATATTTTCAAGTTTTTACTCCCCACTTTTCCTGTTTCCTCTTAAGCTGCTTATCCAATGAAAAAATACGTTAGACAAAGCTTAACCTCAAACTAATATAGATTTTTTCTGATCGGTCTGCCACGAACTAAGGATGAAGGAGAAGTTGAAAATACAGGAGCCGTATAGTTTCGACAGTTTAAAAATCCAAGAGTTCTACTGTAGTAAACATTTTAAATGCTGGACTACTGACGGCTGATTTAGTGAGATTTCACTGTACCTTTAATCTAAATTAAACTCCACGAAGTTATTTTATGATTTGGATTAAAATGCGCAATAAAGTTGGAACCTTATGATTTAATCCATCTTGTTGTGTGTGATTACAAAGTTTTATTGTTAAATAATTGAGCGTATTTTATATTTACTTAATTACTATGAATGAGTTTTTAATATTTGCTTTATTATTTTTTACAGACCACCCGCTAAGTCGTATGGATAAACCTCCATCTACCCCGCCTTCCCATGGTGAGTGTTATTAATTATTTCTTAACTAGATGCATCTGTTTCTATATCTTATGTAATAATCCCCATCAATTAATTGTTAATTATTCGAATTTTTATATCAACGATTTAGAATAATTTCTCTGTAAATGAAATACTATAAATTGGGAAATTTTAACACATAGATACGTATAAAAATTCCAGTCAATAGCGTGGCAGAACCGTTCCAACTTAAAAAATATTGACACTTGATACCTATATGATAATAAATAAAATAAAATTTCCGTTAAAGCGTGCGGTTACGCGGATAATGACTAGTAATATATAATATTATTAAATTTGTTATTCAAATTAGTACCATTCCTCACTATAGTCGGCTGGATTGGTGAAATGGTATAAGATTACTAACCATAAACATTTAAAAATGTTGAGCGAATTAACCAACAATATAATAAATGAACACGGGATTCTTATCTTTTTAAAATGCCTGTCTGATACGCAAACGAGGAAGAAATTATCCTATTAGTCATTATACTAATTGTATATTTATAATAGTGCTAATAGTCTTAGAGCTGAGGCGCAATCTTTTTTTTTGTTATTTGCTAACTAAAAGAAAAATAGGTATAATTACATATTTTTAGGTTTTTGAATTTTTGATGTTTCATTAACAATGTAATCAAAACCTGATTGGATGTGATATCAGTTATTATTATACTTTCTTTTCCATCGATTTCAAAAAACTAAAGAGGTTATTCAATTCATCTACATATAATATATTTTTTCTTTTTTTTTTTTAATGTTAGTTCAGCCATAACTTAACCGATTTGAAAAATTTGGACATCAGTTTGTTCAGAATGTTTATCGATTGATAGTGTATGATTTTTTTAAATTAGTTCAGTCGTTTTTAACTGACCTTAAAAAAGGAGATTTTTTATTGCTTAAAAAATATATCGATTCTTGAATATCACAGATTGGTGGTCACGACTGTTAATGACCACTTTTTTTCTCAATAAATCCAATAAAAATCGTATTCGTATGTAATTAATTATTTTATTTCACATTTTATTGACCGCAACTGCATTTGTAATTAAAGAGTGATGCGTTAGTGCCGCACAGTCGAACCTCTAATATCCTGAATAGCGAATACGAGTACATCGTGAACGATCGTAAATTACCGATTGACTGTGTAACCATAACATTCAAAATAAAAACAGAAATTTCTTGAGCCGTGAATCAAATTATAGCATTGAATACCTGTAACTTACATGGCATTTCATTATTACGCGAAAATACTCAGTACTTGATCTTAAAATTAAATGTTAAAAGCTACGTACCTGCTATAATTAATTACAAAGCAAAAATTGGAATAATAAATAAATTATAATTACCTAGTTATTCATATCATTACATACGTCGTTTCCGTAACTTAGAGTTAATAATAATTAATGATATTAATAATTTGTGAAAACAAAATGCGATGATCAAGAGATAAAATTCACTTCATGTAAAAAAAGATAAATAATTGCCCAACTGAGGCCAAATCTTTGTGGCAGCGAGTTTTTAAACGATTCTTAAAAGCGTTCCAAGACACATTTATCAAATTTAAAAAAAAGTAAGATTTTGTATATTCTCTGTTCGAGAGAGAAAGACTCGATTAGAGACGTGCGACAATCTTTTTTCGAACAATTCAATTGTGATACTATAAAGTAAAATGTCAATGTGTGAAACACGACTTTATCAGAAAACTTTAATACGAGCTCAGACAATGTTGCTATGGACAGAAAATTGCATACCTATTTTAAAATAAATGAATCGACTAGCAACGAAATTAATAAGCCTGAAATTTCTAACATGACGGAACAATGTCATCTTTTTTACTCACGTATTTTCAAGTTTTTACGCAGTATGTTTCCTCCTACGATGCTTAGTCAATGGAAAAAAATGGGGCTCGAAGGACCAAAAATGTTTGATATATCCGGTCGAAGTGGCCAGAAAATGTTTTATATAGATTTTCTCGAAGGACCATTAAAAAGAATGTATTTTGATTGTAATTTTAAGAGAAAACTTCATTTTACGCTACATTCTTACAATTATTTAGATATACACTTAATTTTGTATTATAGTTTTTGTGTTATATAGTTTATCAAAATTTGTAACGACTGTGTTTTTTGAAAAATATTGAATTCTCGTTATTGTTTCGTTTGATGCGAAATCATTGGTTTTTTATTTTAATTATTAAAAAAACAATTGTTCCGATCTGGAACAACTTTTCAAATTAATAAAGATTTTTCTGATTGATCCATGACTGCTATGAAGTGAGAATGAAGATGCTGAAAATATATGAGCAGCTTAGTCCCGACAAATATGAATTCTGCTGTATCAGGCATGATTTTCTCGACTCTACCACCTTCCATTTCCGTACGTACCAAGACGTAAAAACATCTGGTATATAACATTACAGAGGATACGTTTTAGTAATTTTAATTCGATGTAATTAAAGTACATGTGGGCGCCATCCATGCTATAGTTATTAAAAGAAAAGAAAAAAAAACAATGATCTCCACCTTTATGATTTGTATGAATTCGTATACCGGGTGTTTCCAATTTGTAACATTGTGTAGTTTTAGCCGTGTTCACAAAACGAAAACGCACAACTCCCAACATTATCACTTTTTAAAGTGATAGGAGAAAAGATTTGAAATGAAGAGTGACACAATCTTAAATAAACTGCATTAATTAATTTTTGTTGACTACAACATCGACATGAGTGGTTTAAGTCGTCACAGATATATTCGTGGGTAGAGCTTACTAGAGATGGGAAAAACGGGTCTTTTTAGTGATCTGCATCTTTGCATCTGGATCCCGTATGTGAGCCGGCTCACTGAACCGGTTCAAAAAGAGCCGAGTTCTGAATATGTTACTGCAGTCTGCCACTGAGTTACCTAGTTCAGTCAATCATATCACGACCTGTATAGAATCAAGAATGATTAGCCAAACATGTGATGCATGAGTCATTTGATGTGACAGATGCATCGAAGCAAGAACTGAGACGTAAGTGTAAAATGTGCTTCTGTGTGTTAAGTGTTTCACTGAGTTATGCGGATCCGTTGATCCGTAGGCTCAAAAAAAAAGTGAGTCGGCTCTCACGGATCTTCTGTCGGAGTCGGCTCTTAGAACCGGTTCAGATCTGAGTTACCCAACTCTAGATCTTACACATATTTGCTGATCCGGGTTGTATCTGACTGTGTGTGTGTTTGTGTGTTAAGAGCATGACGGATGGAAATCAAAACCGTAACATTTTTAACGAGGAATTTTGTTCACATAATATTATTATATTTTTGACAAATTAATAAAATAATGCTTTTAGTTTGTTAATAAAAAAATACTACCTAATTTTGGTTGGCGTTCATTCATAGAATTGCGTGTAAGGTACGCACCTATATAAAAACTAACTAACTATTCATTAGGTTTGCTTAATTTATTAGACGCAGCACGTGAGTTTGTATTGTATTCTATGTTATTATTTTTTTATTCTTCAATTTTGTCAAATAATTACAATCGACGCCCTCATTTAATTTGAAAATTACCAAAGTGAAACGCTTATTCATGCTATTTGTTTTGTTTCATAAATAATGATGTGCTTAAGCGCGTTATTTTAATTTAATTAATTTTAATTTGCTTCCGTTTTTTCGGTAAATGTCGTACTTGTAAAAAAATTGCACTCACTTTATAACAAAAGTAATTTTTTTATCCTGGTCATAATTATTTACTTATTGACGTGTACTGGGGAATAAACTATCAGGGCCCTAATTGATGAGACTCTTAATTGGTACTTAAAGTTTAGATTGAATAAAAAATATCCTATACTTAATTTAAGTTTTTATAACAATTAGTAGCGTACGAAGTTTCATCTAAATCGGTCTTTCCAGTAATGCGGCTGCCTAGAAATATAGACATAAATTCTGAAAAAAATGTTTTTCAGTCTATAACTATCAAACAAAATACCCAAAAACTTCCAAAAAAAAAAAACGAAATTACCGAGGAAGGTCCCGTTATTAGTCTCTATATTAATATTAATTAATATTCTTAATTTTTGTCGTTCGTCATATAATGTTGTTATTATCTAAATAATGGGAAGTAAAGACATTAAAAGTGTATACAGTTATTTTATTGCTAACGTTTTCATTATCATATTAATTATACTTCACTTGGTAAAACTGCATTTCTGTAACACACCAAACTATTTTTTCGACGTAGGATTTCAGGCTCTGATTAAATAAATCATCTTTTGATGATGCTAACATGATAAACGAAATGCGCGTCGCTCGTAAAAATAGTTTTCGTGTAGTGTGGAAAATTTTTAATATTAAATGTCTTTACATCAAATGTTTTATCTCTCTTCAAGACGTTCATTGAAAGAAGAACGATATATATTTCGATTATGTAGCTAGAAGTCATTGGAAGATATAAAAATGATGAGTTCATTCACAAAAGCCGAAGTTAACCTTTTCAAATATCAAAGCTATATTTTATTCAGATTCAATATGCTAGTTTAAAACGTATTGAATTGGATAATATTATCAAATAACAATACGTTACCTGTTGTACCTTTGTACATATAAAAGATATCTAATCCAGGGAGCACCCCTTCTTCTGAAGTAAAACGTTGTACAAGGGTTATTCAAATATGGTCGCATATCATTACCATGTGTAACAAGTGCTGCCACGCGACTCAGATAATTTCAAACACGTGCCGCAACCCCTTTTTTTATAAGAAAGGTTATCCGCTTTTTAACAGTTAGTTATGCATTATTTATTTTTGAATATCACAGAAGGGTTGTTTTTGACATGGAGTATATAGCCGACATTTTGTTACGTAAATTGTCGATGCGATTATAAAGAGCTAAAAATTTCTTTTTTATTGCGGAAGGTTTATTTCATTTTTACGTATATATCTTAAGTCATTTCTGTGAAAGACGTCACATTTTTTTATTTACTAAAGCCACTATAGCTTCCAGGTTTATATAGGTTCAATATTTTTAATAATAAAAAACCGAGCGTGTCATCATTGTTTCTATGGCGTCTCTGTTGCAAATCCCCAATTTCCAGGTTCTATTCTAAAAACTGTTAACTGAAAGTATTCGTTAAATTTACAATGTATTAAAAATAGTTTAATTATAAAAAGAAATATTCACTAAGCACCAAAACAAGCACTTTTTTCTCGACACGTTCCGCAAAGTTTTAATCATATCTTGATGATGCTAGCAGGGTTATCGAAACGTATGTCAAACTATTTTCTCTATGTATTACTTTCTCTTTAACCTTACCACTGCTTCCGACACGCTTTTTCTATAGTCGATTCGGAATCACTCCTACCTACCACGCCTAAAGTCTAGTCCAATAAACGATTTAAGACTTGTGTTCATGTACCCTTTTTCATTAACATACACGAATATGAGTTATTGTCGACACTTTTTTTCTGATCCTCAATTAAATAGTAATTCTAGTAAAAAATGAAACGATTAATATTGTAACGCGTGACAACGATGCAGTGCGCATTAATGGCCGCTGCATTGTAGTTGAACTGCAATAATCAATCATCGACGTCATTGGTTGACCTACTGTGCGTCATCTGTCTTATTGAAAATACATTTTTATAGAGATTTTTATGACCCGATGATCTTTGTAACGCGAGGGTGCATTTTTATCAGAAAAGGGTAAATTTCTGTTGTAACAGTTGGTTCGCTAATTATATGTGATTTTTTGGTACATAATACAGTTGTTAGGGTTATTTATTATACTGAAATTATACTCGCATATTTTTTTTTTTCAAAATATAAGGGATTTGTTGTAATACGTCATACAAATAGAATGTTTTTACTCAGAAGAAAACTATAGTTATGAAATGACTTAAACCTTTTTGAAAAGCGATTTTTATGCCTTCGAAAAGCCCTAAATTTTTTCACCTGACGTTAAAATTCGTTTTAAATAATTGAACTGAACACGTAAATGAGAAAAGAAGATATTTATATTATTAGATTTTGATATAAAAAACGCTGAAAGAAATTTGCAAACGCGTAAAGAAATCAACTTTGTAATAACTAGGAATTTTCTGATCGGCAGATTACGCAAAAATGCAATTATTTTTCATTAATTCCGAGATTCCGATATTAATTTAATCAGTTCCGGAATTAATATCTTTAAAAAAATTTAGCCGAAATTGCGAAATTCCGGTATGGAAGCTCTGTCCTCTACGTGTTAAGTTTCTGGTTGCGTTGTAGTGTGTAAACGAACCTTTATACGCAACACAATAAATCAAACACAAATTTGTGTTAAGTCCTGCATAGGATACGATAAGCTCAACATGTCGTGCATTCGACAATATGGCGGCTATCTCTATCTAAATGCACTGTAAACTACACAAAACAGAGAAGGAGAGTAGATATGATGAGCTACTATAATGTGAAGAGAGGTCTTCGCTGTAAATAAGGTAATTTCGCTATCAAAACACGCCGCCCGCCAGTCTGCAGTCCTGGTACTTCTTGCCGGTGCACGACGACACGTAACATCATCAGCACCCCATAACAAATTTCACACTGACTAAGTTTCGATATTTAAAGTGTAGGAACTTCATACCTCTACATAGCATAATATACGTGTGTATGTACTATATATGCGTCCTATTGGATAAGGGACTGCAAAATTTCACCTATTGATGACCACGTTCTGTTCCACTTTTTATGAATTGGAAATAGCCGACCTTGTATTTGCGTTTGCAATATAAGTCTCCAGTTTTCAAATTCTAGGCTACGAACTAGTACAGGCAATTAATCGGATTTCGTTTTCTTAAAAAAAACAACTAAAAATAGGAATATTTGTTAGACCCAAATAACCATAGCTGTTGGCATTAATAATAAGTTATATTTCTAGTGCGTTGATACATGCATATTATGGGGATTGTGTTAATCACAAGCGACATGAGCCATAATATTATCACACACTAGAAACATAGTATTTTTTGCACGTACCTCCTATAAAATAGCTGCATTTATGTAATTTTCAAAATTTTC
This sequence comes from Venustoraphidia nigricollis, assembly GCA_034508555.1. Lineage (NCBI taxonomy): Eukaryota > Metazoa > Arthropoda > Insecta > Raphidioptera > Raphidiidae > Venustoraphidia > Venustoraphidia nigricollis. Next base: position 6,220,879 of record JAVRKA010000013.1, read on the forward strand.
AGTTGACTTTATGCAAGTTCACTTCCAAATTGTAGCCTGCGTTCGGTTTTCATACATTTATAACGGTAGTACGACTGTATGTTTTATTTTACGCACTGGTTTGAATAGCGGATTCAGGCACGAAAAGCAGCTATTTTATAGGGAGTCGTGCAAAAAACGTTTTTTAACTCTACTTGTTAGTTGAGATTAAATCTTGTAATCCAATTTTCCCGGTTCCGCTCAACTTGAAACTTTCACAAATATGTAATTCCGATGACAATACAATATTTTTAATAGGAATCTAAATTGCATAACCAGTTCCTTAACGTCGTTGAAATTTCCGTAACTGTCCCGCCACTTCCACCATAAATGTTCCGTTTCTTCTACCACGTGAAATATAATATTTGGAAGTCTCGTGCGTTGTTTGTTCATCCATAATAATCAATAAATTTTATTAACATTCGCTAGTGAAAATTATAGTTCATTTTATTATTAGTTAATCTGTGTATGTCAATTGGATTAAATAAATATTATTATTATTTTTATTAAAATGACGTTATAATATGTGACACATTAAAAACTGACTTTTTTTTAATACACGAGTTTTTTGGCTTCTACACATAACGTAATCAGCCACAACTTGTTTTATTGAATAGTAATATATAAAAAAAATACATTATCAAATAATTTGACATCCATGAGCAGAGGCGAGATTCGAACTCACGACAGTGCGGTCTAGAAGCCACGACGCTGGCCACTGTACTACACTTGTCACGTTTAAAAATAATATGAAATAATAATAATAATGCGTCCGTTTGTCGACTTTTATGTCATAACAGACGCCATTCGCACCATTACTATTTTCCATTTTACCACTTCCCGTTATTTTCTACATTTCTGAAACTTCAACTTAACTAATAGCAATGGGCGAATGAAGTAATTATAGGAAATTAGGATAGGATAGGTAATTTTTGAACTGGGAGTTTGATAGGCAATCGGCCATGGCCTTGAATAAGGAACCATCTCGATATTTATCTGAAATTAATTGAGGGAAACCATGGAAAACCTCAATCAAGATGGCCGCTTAAGGAATTATCGTTTCTCGGCGAGAGGCAGTAGGAAAAACTCCCAGCCACATCTGCCCTCGCCGGGATTCGAACCCGAACTTACCGAATGCGAGTCTAGTGCTGTCGCCACTACTCTACCCAGCTCGGTATAATATTAAATAATAATTTAACTTAATGATAATATTGCTTTAAAATGTTTTAGCGAATGTCTTACTTTTTCATAAATATTTGGAAGAAAATCTCGTTTGGCCACTAGTGGGTTAATGTATAAATTGTACGTATATACAATATAAGGTACTGGGGCGTGGGGGCGGATGAATTGATGCACACATATTATCCACCTCGAGCAGTCAGTTGAGGCAACGGTCACTTGATCGTTGAGTTCACCGAGCATGAAAATAGCTTTTACTGAAGGGAAGTTGAAGTTTTTTTTTCGTGTTCTTCTCGCTTGTATACATAAACTTACTATATATATTGTAATATATTTATTGTAAACGTCAAAAAACACAATATCTTAGTAACTGCAATGTAAATTTTAGATGTGTTCCTTTAGTAATTAACATCTTTATTCAAGTTGCCAAATGTAGCATAAAATTCATTAATACACAACAAATGCTTCACAATATAGAATTCATAGAAATTAATTTTAATTCAAGCTGCATATTTCTTTATTAAGTAGAATGTTTTTAAAAGTATTTTTTTAATTTCTTTCCTTTTAAATTTAGAATACGTACTAGAAATCCGTGCCTGTCTGATGTTTGTTCGCTTAGTATTTCTAAACTACACAATGAATTTGATGCTGTTTTTTCCGTCATTTAGAGAGAATTTTTCGGAAGATTTATGGATCTAATACATTCATATTGTGACTAGCTTCAGAAACTTTTAGAACCGTGGCGCGTATTATACAGTGATTTTTTTTTGTTTTGATACATATAAAAACCCGGGTCGCAGTGCCAAAACCCTGCCGACAATATAGTGTATTTGCTAACACAGGCAGTGTGGCTTTATTATGTGAACTTAAGTTGGTTTTTGGGCAAAATAAAGAATTTGACTCCTTAATACACCCCTTAAAATAACATTTTTTTCTTAATTGAAATATTATTATCAGTCGAACCTCTATACCAAATTATATACACCTTTCAGTAAATAATTCACTATTTGTAAACTAACGTTTTCATAAAATTTGTAAATCCGGTCCTGTCGGGCCGATTTTTTTAAAATTTTAGGGACACTTTTAAATTACTATCAGAGGGTTAAATTTCAATTTTGAAACGATTCGGAGAATTTTTTCGGTATTTTGGGGCCGAAAAACATTTTTCAACCCCTAAAAACTACCCTTAAAATAGCCCGATTAGGCCCATTTTAAATAGGCTTCTTGCGGTGATGGATTTCAACCCGTGGGCCAAATTTAGTTGAAATCAATTAACTCTTTCGAAAGTTATTGCCCGCACACACACACATATATATATATATATATATATATATATATATATATATATATATATATATATATATATATATATATATGTGTGTGTGCGGGCAATAACTTTATATATATATATATATAAACATTTTTAAAAATGGTGCCAAAGTGTTTAGGAGGTTATGAAACGTCGAGAAATTTTGGTCCGACCCCTAGGTCCCGCCATCCGACCGACGCCAATAGTGTATGTTGCCATATGGCAAATACACTAATAAGTAAAAATCCCTAATGCTTTCCTCATTATAGACGCTCCATCCCAGACCTAATTATAAGTATTTATGTTTGCGGTGAAATGTCTACACAGGCCCCTTTCCTCTAACCCGTCAAGCAATGAGTGATCGAGCAAGCGGTGCTTTTTACAAAATCGATCGCTCTTAAAACACGGATTGAATATCAAATAGCGATATTCAGATGACCAAATTCACACACATGAAAGCGTGCATTCATATTATGTATGTGTGTGTGTCCCTTTATATGCGTCGAAAAATACGAGTTTTGTGCCACGTCATGACACAAAAATGAGGTTTTTATCATAAAGAAGTCTGCCGGTATTACAGGAATACACCCACAATAACTCTAACAACCCGGCTCAAAAGTCATTCTGGGCATTTTCTATTTTCCTTTTGGCGAAAGTCGTTTTTGCTTTCTCAACTCAAGAGTGTTAAAAAACGAACTTAGAATTTTATTTCTACAATGAGTTTCTTATTTCGGCAGATTGTAAATTCTATATTTTATATTGTAATCGTCCTTCTTATGTGATTTAGGTAAATATATTCTAAATAAAGAGAAATTAACCATGTATTTTATAGAGCCCTGAATAAGTCACATATTGTAGACGAAATAAAATTAAAATATAATACCAGGCTTCATGTTCCTATTTCCTTTTGCGTTATTTAGTGTAATAGCTATTGTCTGCTATGATTGTTAAGAAACATTCATTGTTGTAGCACTATATTAGAAAAATTTATTATTCCAACACGTCACCGTCGGGATTTAAACCCGAATCTTTCCATTTTCGCGGCGGAATGAATTAATCAATTACTCTACGGTGCACACAATTCAACATTTTAATCCTTCATAATATAGCAATTTACAACACCAAATTCACTACATGCGAGAGCCAATTATTTTTAGCTGTAGCTAGACATGAACTTTCGCAGTAGCGAGGGCTCTTGAATGAATCAAAGATGAACTTTCCATTTTTAATACGGTCCTAAGTCACAGAATATTTCTGTTTCGTTGGAACTGTTAGAACTGCGCTATATTTTAGGATTTCTTGTAACATACATGCCACGCAGTTTTTTTGCAGTAGCGTGTTCAGGATAAAGCACTCATATAATAGCCGATAACCTGGCGCGGTAGTATCTGTATCGATATTGTTTAAACAATGTTTTTACTTTGGAATTTGTTTTATGTTCTTTGTTATTATATAGTCCAAGAATACATTTATTTTAAATTTAAAAATGCACGTTTAAAAATTATATATTTGATATTCTACTATTTATTTACTGAACAATATAAAATTCTTCACACTAAAGGACTACATCCTTTTTCAAGACAATCGTTGAAGTTATTTTTTTGATTGATTTTAATTCAAATATTGCCTGCATATTTTTAGACACCTATAGTTTGATTTTAACATCTAAACAAACAATTAATGCGATTTTCATGTCTCATAGCTTCGTTAATTTAGTGTTACACTTCACATGATAAATCGTTTAAATCTAAGTTATTATTTATACAGGTAAATTATTTTTTTTTCTAATTAATGACACGCCATATTGCAAATTTTACAATTATAATGTTCGGTTAAGCACGCTATCATTTTTGAAATCATTTTATTTTTAATTTCACAATATATCATGTACCTACAAGAATAACGGTAATCATTCTGTTGAACAAAACAATACTTATGCATTGATGTCGTTTGACGAATAGTCTTAGACATAGGGTAAAGGTACCAGATTTTGACAGTGGTAGACTACTTTTTATAAATCATTGTCCACTTGAGGACTTGAATTAGTAATACTCGATTATACCTAATTTATATTACGAGGATATGTGACATTACTTGCGCTTACGAATTTTAACAGTCATACGAGTCATAAGACAATTACGCACGAGATATATATAGTATTTTTTGCACGTTCTTCTATAAAACAGCTGGGTTTCATTTCATTTTCAATGTTTTTGACAGTTCAATGTTTTAAGAAGTTTTTTTAAAAAATTTTTCAAAATAGTTTAAATGGTCATAACAATATGTGTAAATATCACAATGTATGTATTAGCAAATGATCTATTTTGTCGTAAGGATATTGTACTGCGACCCGAGTTTTTTTTTCCTTCATTATATTATTATAGTATGAACTTCGCTGTTGTAGACTTAACTTTTGTTCAGAAGTAAAATCATCGAATCACATTATTTCAATGTACCGTCGTTCATCAATCAACAACCCTAAAACAGTGAATACACAAAAACCATGCATGTCTGCTTTTGTTTTACATACGTGAACAGGTTGCTCTGAAAGTCACTAAGTACTAGCGGAATTCGTGATAAACACAGCGTTGCAATAATCTCATTAGTAGACGAAGTTCTTCGTGGTACCAAAGTAAAGCAATACCATTATGTTAGAATTGAATTTTTTGCACTGACGTTTTGATAATCTTTTTTGTCATATTGTTTGTCGAATGGTTATAGTAGAATAAATGCAATTTTAACATAACGAGTAATTGCAAAACTTCTTGGTTTCCGGCGTACAAGCCCGGAAACCAAGAAGTTTTGCAACAACGCCAGCCGTGAAAGCCTACACAATTGGATATAACGAGTAATTGTTTTGTTCGGATCTTAGGAAGAAATACTACCAATTGAAATAGACAATCAATGATCAGAGATTTTTTTGTCTGTGAATTAAAAACTATAATGCAATTTTCACAACAAAACAAAACAAGAATTTCTAAAAATGTTTCTTCTATAATATCTGTAAAATTTGCGTCGTAAAATAGTATATTAATTGTTGGAATTCTTCCTCCATTTTTTCTTTGTGTAATGTTCGTTTCTTGAAAGGTAGTTAAGTAGAGGTTCGCCTGTATTAAGTTCTTGTTTTACTTGTAACAGCGTAGGAGCAAACTGCAATAGTCATGTCTTTATATACAAAAATCGGATGGAATAGGTAAAATGGTTATGTAAAACAGGGGATAGAGTTTTGAATTCATGCTCTGAATCAGTAATTGACCGAACTACATATCTACATATGACGAATGTGGCTTTCGGTGTTGCTTGATTTTGAACAGTTGTAGATCGGCAGTCGGTACCTGCCAGTTGCCAAATCTACATAATCTTACTTTTGTACACTATTTACGCTATGCGGTTTAAGGGAAACACTATTACTAAACAGTACTATTTAAGACTTAAAATTATCAACAATTAAGGTAAATCATGAGGTATAAGTTATATTGATCATGTATTGACTTGTTATTTATTATATTTTTATTAATTTCTAGATGCCATTGCATGTATAATATGCCTGAAGAACTTACAGTAAAACATTACAAAATTAGATAAAAATGATTTGTCGGGAAAAAGGACTTTTTAAGTAAACACTTATTTGTTATTTATAGCGACGTTTCGTCCCTTGCTTGGGACTTTTTCAAGCTTTATGACTATTAAATGTTTAGATCAAGTAGATATAAAAGTTAAAATACACATGTAAATATAAATTTGAGTTAAACAATTGTTCATTAAAAAGTTTGTAATAATTCCGTTTTTTTAAAAAATATTTTTACGGTTGATGTTCAAACTATTTTATTAAAAAAAAAAGTCAATTACAAAATTAGTTTTTTAAATTGTCCAATAGATATTTGAAACTAAACTACTTCTTGTTTATTTTTTCAAGAAGCCTTGTTTGAAATAAATAACAGTATTAATGCTAAACACTTTGTTGGTGAACGTTTCTTCTCCAGAATCTTAAAAATTAGCAAAATTTTAATTAATTGTTTACACGAGTTCATAATTGTGTAATACAAATATAATTTATTTTCTTTTTTAATAAAAATACGCCACGGAAATCCCTTGAAGAATCATAAGAATTCAACAGAAATTGTAGATGAAACCTTTGAAAGTCAATATAAAATTGACTTCATGAGATCACTAGCAGATGTATTTCTGAGGGCACAAACAATCTCTTAAATAATAGAAATTAATATTGAATATAGACGCTCAATAAAACATATCCATTGCAATTCTTTTAAAATTATTACGCATGTAGTAACTTCAAAAAATTCTTAAAATCGTCGAAGGAATCTTTAAATCATTTTAAAATGAATTTTGTTATAAACTAAATGTAAAAGAAGTAATTTTCTATCCGTCCTTAAATTTTAATACGCTACCTTTCAATGCTGTTTCGAACTTTCGATATGAAAATCCAGCATCACAGTGATTTTCACGACTTTTTCGCACGGTTGTCATACATTCAATACGTATGAAGAAAGGGAAACATTTGAATATCACGCGGCTTGAATTTGAATAATATTCGAATCTATGCCCGTGTAAGCGTGGCTGGCGCTGGACGTTTTGAATAACAAAACACGATCGCCAATAAAAATATACTACCCTATTACGCTGAGCCGTCTCGATATCTTGATACGAATAAAGCCACTCCGAACCAAACTGAAGAACTGTTGGAATATACGTATTCTGCATATCTAACAAACATTATTCTAAACGCAAGCACAATGTATAATACAGATGACGTTTTTTTATAGTATACCGGGTGTACATTTTTATTAAGTTTTATGAAAAAATGTTACAGTTCTGTAATATTTTAATCCAGAAGTTTTTCATAATATTTCTTTCACAGTCCCAAATAAATTACAAAATAAGTAGCGAAAGAAATTTTGTAATATATTTCAAAACAGTTAGGTTACTTCAGAGTTTAAATTTGGGAATCCTTCACGCTATGCTATTCTCAGTGCGGGTGACATAACTAATAATATAGTAAGTCATGAAGGCAACAGATAATTAACAGTCGAATAGATGAAAAATCAATGCTGAAGTTTAACATATCTGAATATACCGTACATTCAGGGCTTACACTGTTATTACTTATTAGAGTGCTATAACCACTAATATAACACATTGTACCGCCGTTTGTGACCCCATGTGTCAGTGTTTCTCAGATTTTAGAGTTTTATTCAAATTTATTTGTATTTTCATTCTATATAAAAATGCGAATAAAAATTCCATGAAAGTAGATACACCTATGATTGTATTGAGTGACTTGGTTTATATATTTTGAAAATACAATCGCACTCGTATTTTCAACTCATGTATTTTGAACACCATCTATTTTCAACTGATTTTACTCAAGTTTGTCAAAGTGTCACCTCCTATGCTACTCAGTCAATTGAAAAATACGTTGGACAACGTTTAACCCCAAATTAATAAAAGTTTTTTCTGATTGATCTACGACTGCGACGAAGTGAGGATGAAGGAGCAATTGAAAATACATGAGTCGATTGGTTCCGACAGACTGAAAATACATGAATTCTACTGCCTATTCCACTGTAGTAACTAAACATTCGAAGAAATGCTACTGTAATAATTACAATATTAATCTTATTAATTTTCACTATAAAACGATTCCCATAAAGTTTTGTAACATGCGGTATTGAACATCCAAACGTCGCATAAAAAATCACAATCAAAGGGGTGTTTATGAATTTCCTCTAAGGAAATATTAGGGTTGGTTTTGATTGGCTGTTTAAAAGCGATATCGGATGTTATTCTTTGCCTTAACAGATTAGGGGTTAGAGCACATTAACAACAATGTTGTACAGTGTATTGTTGCACCCCTGCTCTACGTCATCAATCACCTCAATGACGTAAGCGGTTTTTGAATGTTGCCACCCCTGAGATAACACTAGCGCGTGCCATGTTTCTGCGTATCTCTTTTACAACCCTTTCTTTATAATATGCGTTGCTAATAGTACTTTTTGCGCAGATATTTCTGAAACTTTTTTTTGTATTTGGATATCACTTTGATATATTCTTATCATGTGTATATAGCTCTTTATATAACAAATGAGAATTTTTCGATTACTCGATAGATTGTGAAAACATTGTATTGCTATTTTAATAATAATTATTCAAAATAATAGTTGAATATGTTTCGGAAATCCTCTGCCTGTAAATGGTAAAACCGATTTTCAATTATCGGAAATCATCGTGAATCTGCAGTTGTTTAGTATTTTCCAACAAATCTGCTTGATTCTATTTTATGTAGTATTGTGTAAAAATCATTTTAAAGGTTGTATTTTGGGGTTGAAAAGTACTGAAAAAAGTAGAATTGTTTGAAGATTGAAATGTAACCTTTCAGAAGATTTTATATGTGCTCCTAAGACTCTATTAAAATCAGACGGACAGAACCCTAGCTTGCGAATAATAAATTACTTATTGTAGGACGTATTTATATAATTTGTATTGATAAAATGCATACGTAATCGTGAAATTATCAAATCTATATTATTTTAAGGTATATACTACGAGATTAATTTTTTTTATCCTACCCGACTGCGACCCGATTTTTTTTAGTATGAATCTGACAATTAAAAAATGATATTTTTGTTACAGATGATGATGTGAATGGAGACCTTAGTGGGGACGATCATAGCATCACCAGCGAAGGCCCCAATGATATCAATCAACAAGATGAAAACTCGATGGACTCAGATCGAGACGGAGTCCTTAACCTTGTAAGTACCAAATAATACGTATCAATATTTTTAATCCTAACCAAATGAGCTTTGCAGTTATCTCAAGATCATTTGCGGTTCCGCATTCACTTCAATACAGCTTAAATGCTTTTTTAGCGCTTACAACAATACATAACTACGAAAATGTAATGATATACAACCTATATTACTTGAATTTTAAACAGTGAAATCATTTTTCAAATCGGATTAATACCTTACTGAAATTACGCGCGATAAACAAACAAACATATCAGCAAGCTTAAGGCTGTCGGAACGCTCTGAATTTAAGTCCAAAAATAGAGCTTCGGCTGTCAACTGATTGTAGACTTATTCGTCAACATTCTGCAAAAATTCTTTCTCTATAAAGAAGATAAAGGACAAATCTAGGTCTCTAATGGATTACTTTTGTAATTTATGTACGATTTATTAGAAAAAAGTTGACATTAATTGTGCTAAAAAAACACACGGTTTCAATGTCACACTACGACCTTATTCGTATTTATTTCACAAAACTGTTCCATCACAAACCTAAAGTGACTCTTCCTTTTTCGGAAAAGTTTTTTAAATCTTCAAAATATTCCCAAAAATTAGAGTAATCAATTGACAGCGGCACCCTTGCAATAGCGTCTTTTAGACTCGTCGTTGGCACCAGCCAAAAATTGAAACGTGCGGATGATTTGAGCGAGACAGAGCTAAAGAAAGCCACACCCACAATATGTCTTTTGCCTACCTCGCCCCTTACCGCTGGGTCTCAGCACAAACAAAATTCAGAGCGTTCCGACAGCCTTAAATGGCTTACTAAAGATAGACATAGTAGAGTGTCGGGGTGTTTTTAAAGGAATATAGGCGTATTTACCCTGCGTCGCACGAGAATAACAGCCCTGTGTTATGAGAACATGATTATGAGATATAGTCTAAAAACTTTCCAAATATCATATTTTATCTCAGTATTTGTGGAAGTCTTCGGCTAGAAGCACTGCAAGTCGTGTAAAGTCAGAAGTCGAATGACTGACTACTGGCTGTTTCACGGTTTATATAGGTATCTGTAACATATATCATAGTCGCGGGAGAAGAGGAAATACCCGCCTTCCTTACGATTTTATATAGGTATTACCGTATTTGTATAGTATATGCCAAAAAATCTTTTAAATTATTAGTGTATTTGCCATATGGCAACATACACTATTGGCATCGGTCGGATGGCGGGACCTAGGGGTCGGACCAAAATTTCTCGACGTTTCATAACCTCCTAAACACTTTGGCACCATTTTTAAAAATGTTTATATATATATGTATATATATATGTGTGTACGGGCAATAACTTTCGAAAGAGTTAATTGATTTTAACGAAATTTGGCTCACGTGTTGAAATCCATCACCGCAAGAAGCCTATTTAAAATGGACGTAATCGGGTCATTTTAAGGGTAGTTTTTAGGGGTTGAAAAATGTTTTTGGGCCCCAAATTACCGAAAAAATTCTCAGAATCGTTTCAAAATTGACATTTAACCCGTTAGTAGCAATTAAAAAGTGCCTCTAAAATTTTAATAAAATCGGCTCAACAGGACCGGAAATACAAATTTTTTGAAAACAATAATTTGCAGATAGTGACTTATTTATTGAAGGGTGTATTTAATTTGGTGTAGACGTTAGATTGATAACAATGTTACAATTAAGAAAAAAAATGTTATTTTAACGGGTGTATTAAGGGGTTAAATTTTTTATTTTGCCCAAAAACAATCTTAATTTCACATAATAAAAGTATAAAACCACACGGCCCTATACAAGCAAATACACTATATTGTCGGCAGGGTTTTGGCACTGCGACCCGGGTTTTTTTATATATTAGTATAGATGTTACTATAATTGAAATAATCTGCAAGACATCGGTCTATTTATCACACGTAATAAAATAAATCAAAAGTTAAAAGTTTTTCATTTTATGTACCTACACACAAATCCCCGATGAATAAACAATACACATGTTTCGATCACTATTGTATAATATGCAACATGGCGCGAGCCACATGCCACTTGTAGGTACAACCCCTCTTCAAAAAGTTAAAATGCTTAAATTCTTCAGGGAAAACAAGATATTCTTACTTTAAATCAAAGTACACAAGCACTTTTTCAGGAAAGAGATACACATAAATTGTACAGGATAGATATAACTATCTGTCTCTTTTCATCGAACTTCGAATACTCAAGTTTTCCTCTTCGTATTGATAGCTATTTGTAAGAAGGGTAAATTCACCCCTTCAAAGAAATAATATTTAAACTCGTTTTTCATACAATCCTGTTGGGAAATATCAATCATATTAACAGGTTATATAAATGATTTCGTATTATTTTACAAGACATAAACATTCGAGGGAGACATTTTCAAATCAAAATGCAAATAAGAAATAAATTTTCTTTTGAGTCTCACTCACATAAGCTCACGAGGATATGAACTTGCTTAAGGTAGTTGTCGTCGTACAATCTTGTCAAAAAGTTATAGATTATACGCGCCACAAAAGTATACTAGCTTGTAGCTAAGTAATCCATAATTTGTACGCAAGACTGTACCCGTGGAAACGTAACCCATACAGTATTCAAATGCATGTATATTTTTCTATAAATTGTTGAACTTTAAACCGTTACTTATAAATAATTAGACAGTCAAAAAATGTTTCTAATTTTTTTTAAACTCATAACAAATGCATTGAAAGACTGTCAGTTTTTGGAAAGTTTCTGACAGTTAGTTCTTTTTTTATAAATAAAAAACTGGTTCAGAACTACAGAGATCGTATACAATAAATGTTAATTATCTAATTTTTAATTGAATTTATCTCGGATTATATACGGTCGATCGACTTCAAATTTTCAGGGTAATTGTATTATCATATGTCCTTAATAAGTATACAAAAATTAAGAATTTTCTGGCGGTGTGCCTTAACCACGACAACTACCTTAATTGATGCGTTCGCTTATACACTTAAAATAAGACTTATTTTTATTTTGTTTCAGAAAACAGAACCGGTTCGACCGACATCGCCGAATTCACAAGTGACGAGTTCAAGTCCCGGTGTAAACGCAGCTTTAGCGGCGTTGGGTGGGTTAGGCGGTCTTCTGGGCAGTCCATTATTACAACTAGGAGGTCTCCAAGCGCTGCAGTCTCATCAGGCCAGTTTACAGCAACAATTACAACAGTTTGCGATGTTCCAAAACCCACACGCTCAGGGCTCACAGTTACCTCCACAAGCGCAATTCTTTTTACAAAATCAGGTTCGTTTTAAAGTGAATTATACATTTCGATAAACCAAAATTCATATAGACCATCATAAATTCTTAGTTGACAAAAGAGATATTACTATATAATGTTGACTATTTTTAAGGTAAAGGCATTTACACTCTATATCCTCCTTCTAATTCAATGAGGAATTCAAACAACAAACCGTTACCACTTATATACCTATTCTGTTTAGGTACTTTTTTATTATTTATAGATATGCAATATTTATATAGTTGCTATAATTGAAATAACATTTCCAAAATAACCGAGCTGTGTAGAGTAGTGGTGACAGCACTAGACCAGCATTCTGGAGGTACCGGGCTCGAATCCCGGCGGGGGCAGATGTGGCTGGGACTTTTTCCTACTGCCTCTCGCCGAGAAACGGTAATTCCTATACCGGCCATCTTGATTGAGGTTTTCCATGGTTTCCCTCAATTAATTCCAGATAAATATCGAGATGGTTCCTTATTTGAGGCCATGGCCGATTACCTATCAAACTCCTAGTTCAAAAATTACTTACCTTATCCTAATTTCCTATAATTCCTTCATTCGCCCATTGCTATTACATAAGTTGAAGTTGTAAAAAATGTAGAAAATAACGGGAAGTGGTAGATGAAAAAATAGTAATGGTGCGAATGGCGTCTGTTATGACATAAAGTCGAGAAATGGACGTTAAACGCATTATTATTATTATTATTGCCAAAATAAACTTTTAAACATATTTAACGATATTTTAATCAAGAAATATAAACAATAGGTACTGGTAGTTATGTAGCAGGAAAAACTAATCAAGTACGAATAATCGAAAGCCCTGTTAAAATTGCAACTAAAACAGAAAGAGCGTAGATTATGGACTAAAAGATAATTAATAACAATTAATAGTGGGAAAATGGAAACTTGGACTAAATAAAACAAATGCTTAATTTGATATTTTGCTTTATTTATCATGAACGATATCAATTTTAATGAATAACAACATTGATTTATTAAATTATTTCGAAATCAATAATATAAAAATTATATCTTTTCTAACATGGAGTGTTTCAATATATTTAGGGCTTACTACAAGGTTTTCCTCGATCAAACATTCCGTCAAGAGGAGTGGCACACTCTGTTCAGGTGTGTTTTGCTCTTATTTTAACAACTGGACCTTCTAAATGATGGTGTTTACTGTTTAATACAACAAAAATAAACTGAAAATATGAATTAATAACTCCAGACAACCTTGCCTCTAAACAAGAATAAGCTGTATAATTTGTAATAATTCATAATACAATCGTTTTTTGGAAGGTCCTAATTGTTACGAATATATCGAGCTGCTTTCATCGTTTTCGTCAGTGTGTCTTTAGCTTAATGTTGTTTTATTTTATGTAATTCGTTGCATCGATTTTCAGTTTTGTCGCAAATTATTCATTGTTGCTTCATAAATTGTAAAATCTGCCAAAGCTACACTTCAGTTAATAATAAATTTATTACGCAGTGAAACAGCCGCTGTGAAAATGTGCAGAGTTTACAATTTAATTTTAAACTCTGCGGTCTTTCGTAGCGCTTATAGAGCTTAAAGCTGTTTCTAATAGCATTTATTGCGTAAAAGATTATAAACTTTGAGAGTTTTTACAACTGAATGTTTTATGGGTTGTCTTTTATATTTTTTTATATTAATATTTTGTCTTTTTTTTTGTTGGCAGGTTCAGCAAGCGGTAGCTCAAGCTGCTCAGCAATTACAACAGCTACAAAAAGCTCAACAGACTACAAATCCGAACCAGCATAACACGAGTCTGTCGAATAATGGCCAAACTCAAACAATTTCAAGTAACCAAACAACACCGCCAAACGCCAATACGGCACATATGAATCCCATACCGCCCAACATGTTGACTCCGAGTACGCCCAGTTCTGGGGGACTAACGCCACAACATATCAAAACACCAAACTCGAGAATACTCGAACCATCACCCGAAGAAACGACTGATTTAGAAGAGCTAGAACAATTTGCCAAAACTTTTAAACAAAGAAGAATAAAATTAGGTAAGCCAATTTCACAAGCTAATTAAAATCAAGGAGTGAATTTTACTTTATTAGATTAGTATTTATAAGATAGGTTGTATTGTTTCAGGGTTTACTCAAGGTGATGTTGGATTAGCAATGGGAAAGCTTTATGGAAACGATTTTTCACAGACGACAATATCACGGTTTGAAGCATTAAATTTAAGTTTTAAAAATATGTGTAAGTTAAAACCTCTTCTTCAAAAATGGTTAGAAGATGCCGATAATACTTTGAACAATCCAAACGCATTGAGTAATCCACTCACAACCCCCGAAGCAATTGGAAGACGTCGAAAAAAGCGAACATCTATCGAAACCAGTGTTAGAGTGGCATTAGAGAAAGCGTTTATCCAAAATCCGAAACCAACTTCGGAAGAAATAGCTATTTTAGCGGACAGTTTGTGTATGGAAAAAGAAGTGGTTAGAGTGTGGTTCTGCAACAGAAGACAGAAGGAGAAGAGAATAAATCCTCCTACAGCAACAATGGGTTCTCCCAGTTCAGTGGGAAGCGGAAATGGAGCAATGTTTGCGATCGCCAATACATTAGCCGGTAGTCCTTTATCTTTAGTTACTTCTAGCGCGCATGCGTATCATCCAAATATTGGAAAGCAAGAATGACGGCACGTTCATTTCTTTGCGGAACATTTTCTAGATTAAAATTTCTATTTTTGGTTTTGTTGACATCATTTTGATAATCACATTTTTAATGATTGCTGATAATTTGGAGACGAAATCTGTAAAATGCTAATACAATACAGCTTCACAAACCCGGACACATAGAACTGCGCATGGTTCGTGTTTAGTACCTGCGTTTTAAATATTTGTTTTCTTTTTTTTAATTTTAAATTTAAAGAAACACTTCTGTTGTGAAACATATCTCATATGTTACATTTTCCTTGCTCAAACTATCAAGAATCCGACATTTCTCTTCTGGATTTAATGTTTTTTTGTTACGTTTGCTACTCATTTTACAAAATAAGATTATTTACGCCAGCCACTGTTTCACACTGTGCCAGTAATGACTACAAACTGGTCCGATTCACGAGCAGTTTTGTAAATATAAGCAGGTCGTTAATCTTTACGTAAGTGTCCGAGTTTTAGAGCTAAGCATTACCCGTGCGGGTTCTGTAGGGTCCGGGTTTGTGAAACTATACTGTATTAATGATATTAACAATTTATCAAATATACTGCCCAAACGTGGTTAAAAAAAATTACGTCAAAAGCAGCGTAATTAAGGTATGGGTGGTCCAAGTTATAATGTGATTATTAAAATAATTCCTACTTATTCTAACTTTCAGTATTTTTTTTTTCGCAAAGCCCAGTAATATTTATTTATTTAACAAGTATTAAAGTTTTTGATTTCATTGTCGTATCTGTTTTTAGTAGCGATTTCTTATCAGTTTATATTTGTTTATTCTTAAAAAGCAGATCTCAGAAGTGTTGTCAGCTTATTTCTTTTTTTTTTATTTTGAAATCCCAAAACAGTCTTCCACGGATATGAAGTTCCTAAAAAAACTAGTGCGGTTGCTAGAAAACAAACAAAATTCATTAACTATATTAGAAGTATTATTATACTACATTATTTATAATTTTATTTGTTTACTAAAACATTCCAGTATATTTTTAGTTTAAGAAAGTATTAATTTACCAAAAATTATAATTATTTCATAAAAAAGGAAATAACGTAGCTACTTTAAAAATGCTACCGAACTTTATCATGTACATATTGTAGCTCACTGTATAAATTACTAATTATTGTTCTTTTTTATATTAATATTATTAATTAGAACAGTATTTTTTATTTGTGTTCGAATGCTGTATGGGCTCGACCGTAGGCATCCATTTCTCAAGCAGGGTCTCAACAATACAATATATTTATTAAGTGAATGTCTTCAGTCGACGATGTATATAATTATTAAAGATAACTTTGTAGAAACAATTAAATGTTTGTATGGATATTAGATTATTTAATATTAAAATATGAGCGATAAAGTTGTTATATAAAGATATTAGATAATATTATTGAAGTAGTTCTCATATTTTTACGAGACAAAGTTTGATTATAAACGATGAATTATTATTTGTTAGATATTATTGTACGTATAAGCTGTACAGTTTAAAAGTCGGTGTTGAAACCTACATTTTATCTTTATATGTAAATATTTGCATATAAGACAAGGCATAAAATGTTTACTTTGGTTCTTTTTGTTCAAATTGAGGACCAAATTTAAAGTTCCTAATAATTTTTAATAATTATTTCACTGCATAATTAATATTACAGTTTTTCTTTGAGTACAACTTATTGTACAATAAATATGATGTCATTGCAATACAGGATAGTTTTGTTGTTTTCCTAGTGACTGATAATTTTTAACATTGGTACAAAGTAGTTAATTCCTTATCATACTATTTATGCAAAATGTAAAATACCAACCACTAGCCAGTCACTTGAAACTGGAAAACTAACCCAAAGGATGTTTGGTTTATAATCACATTCAGGTCAGTGAATAGGGTCTTTATTTTTATTGATGTATATTATATTTTACACACACATATTCAGTTTTTTTGTTAATTTTTATGTATTGCATGTTAATTCGTTTTCGTGTTCTCTTGTTATTTTATTAAAAAAATAGTGATAAAATACTTTTCTCTGAAAAATGGTAATTAGTATAATATCGATTATTGGACGGCTCGTAACACATTCTTTTTAGGATTATAAGAATATACGTTACAAATAGATAATACATTTTTTCCAAAAATTTTTGGAAGCTTTTTCTTCAAGAAAGAAATTCCCAAAAGTGTGTATTTTTTAATGTAATTGAACAGAATACTCTCCATTTTTTGGAAGTTTTTTCTTCAAGAAAGAAATTCCCAAAAGTGTGTATTTTTCAATGTAATTGAATAGAATAATCTCCCAAAGGAGGCATGTTCAGCTGAATGCCCCACTCGTTCATTGTATAGATAACTGGTTAACGCATCTCTTTCCATAGACATACCTCTCTTTAATTTGCGAGACAGTGATGTGCTGACTAGGTCCAACTTTGACGTCATCGTTTGACGCTTAAACTCAGCCGTTTGAAATGGACATATTTTCAAATTCTTGTTTGCAATTAAGAGGAAAAATATAAGATCGAAATATTTGGTTTACAAAATTTGTTTAATCATCAGGAATAATGTCCGCTGTTCAAATGCACAGAGGATAGGCCCTTCTGTGCGTTAATAGGGTCGTTTTGCATTCTGATCTCTAAAGTGCGCATCTGAAATATTATAAATTTTATCACTTGTTTAGAAAATACACACCTATGTAAAATTATCCACTCTTTTTCGTTTTACGGTGCACTTTTTATTGTAAACTACGAAGTGAATTTTGAATTAGCGCCACTCTACAGTACTTCGTCTTTGAATATGTACGGCTGTTTCATGCTATTGATTAGAATTCATTATGAAATATGTATTTTTATGTTTAGAACGTCTTTTATTATCTGAAAGAATTACTTACAATCATAAATACTTACTAATTTCAAACTGAAATATTTCAACTTTGAGATCCAAATATATCAATTTCTTTACAATTATTGAGCCAAGGAATGATTGTAAAGTGTTAGAATGCCGTCAATGTCCAGATGTTATGCAATTTACCATAATATTTTATCGCCTAAATTAATAAATATGAGTTGTATTTAAAATAAAATTTTAAAAACAAAATTACCTAAATTCTAATCGGAGGTAAAATTTAATTAGCGATAGACGTTAATTACTTATACATCGCTGTTTTTATCATATTGGTTGCATACAGGGTGCAACATTAGAGTGTAATAAAAATTTAAGAACTTATTTATGATTCAACATTTCAGAAGGATGCTAATACGAACTCGAAAAACTTTAGTTTCTTCACTTTAATGGTATTCATTTTCAAAGAGTAAAAAGCTAAAATTCAGAAAATTTAAATAGGTAAACAATAAATTAAAAATATTTTATTAATTCTTAATCGACTTTGTCTGTCAATGATAATCGTTTATATTTGTAACTTTTTTTGCTTCGTCTGAAATCTTGAGTCTATTCTTGGCTGTTTGCTAAGACATTATGTTTCGCTCTGTATGTTTTGTATTCAGTCAATTAAAAAGTGATATCGTCAATAAATACACAACACATTCTTTGTACCTTCTGCGAGAGCTTGTGATGTTATCCAGAGCCGTGCGAATGTGGCGACATCTCTAGAGGGGCATCAATAGCTGCTCTGGCAAAAAACCTTTAATTTGAATTAATTGTGAAGTTTCCTCTTTCACGGCTTTTATCATTGGTGAAAAAAATATTTTACTAAGGACCCATTTGTAAAAAAAAGATTTACGATTAATATATGATCAGTAACTTTCGATTTTGATTTCGTAAAAAGTTCCTAAGATATATTAATTAATTTTAAAACAATTAATTGATTAATTTAAAGCAATTTTGAATCCGTAATCAATTACACACAAATCAAAGCAAGTAATTTGTAATAATTTATTAACGTTGAATTTTATTATTTATAATTTATTAATAATCAGTGACAATTATTAAGTTTTTATTGTGATCTTAAATAAAAATAAACCCAGCGAAAGTTATGCTATAGTTAAAATAAACGACGCTTGCTGTAATACAGAATTTAAATTTTGGAACGTTTCCTATACTTGCATTGAAGTCTCCAGTTATCATCTGAAATAACAACGGAAGCATTTTCAGCGTCGGTGATCATTTAAAATTCGATATCATGAATTTATATTTATTAAAAAATAATATCATATTTTATTTGTCTGAATACATATATAAATTTTTGATGTATTAAATACATTTTTTTAAGACTAGTGTATGTTAAAATTCAGTTTTTAATAATTAACGAATTTTAACAAATATTTAAGTGCCAAGAATAATTTACAGTTTTTGAATTTATTTTTCGGAATTATTTATTTCAAAAAAAAATATTCATTCAGAACGGTTATAGGAGAGAAATTATAGAATCTGATTGAATATTTTTATATTGTAAAGAAATATTTTTTGCTTGTAAGAATATTTTAATAGAAATTTTCTGGCAAGTGACAATGAAATAAATGTATTAACATATTAATATTGTCCACCTATTATTAAACATAGGTATTTTTAAAATTGTCCGAAAATTTGGCTGTGTGCAAAAAATTAATTTCGAAAACAAAACGGAACTTGATATTATGTCAAGATATAAAGATAAACAAAATATTGTTTCAATAATGTTCAATATTATACTATTTCTCAATAGTGAGTAAGCTTCTAAAACATTTAAAATTAGTAATTGCTCAAAATTTTAATATTCTTTATTTAAAAATAAATCAATAGAAATATCTGAGTGAGGGATGTTACTGGCGTCTGCACAACAGTCGTTGTGAAGCTTTTACGGATGCGGATATGATGAAAATTCTAACAAGGTTATCAGGAGCGATCTCGATACTTGACGGGTACTCATGTTCTGGGCCATAATAGGGATTTGATCAACCTTTGCGAAATCGCATTAATCCTGAAAAGGTTGCACTGCTATTAGTGTTGAAATATACTTTACCAATTCTGAAATTTTATTAAGTACCTAATGGAAATAATGGTTTTCTTAACAGAAATAATAATAAATTACAATCTCTGACTTAGTTTCACGAAAATTTAATATTACTCGCATCTGCAGATGTGGACGTCAAAAAATCCGCATCTGCAGGTGTCAGTGAAGCCCACATATGTAACATCCCTGATTCGAGTTCGTTCAGTCTTTAAATCCCGTGCCGAGTTTAGAACTGTGAAGACTCCTGGATATGAGTCGGTAATGACAGTGATTCTAATTAATTCATTTTTACTGTTCAAATATAAATAGCAAATTTTGATCAGCTGCAAATTGTTATTTTCGCTCACTACTCGTCCCCATTTTTTCGTAGCGCAATATTAGTTCATTTTGCTCGTAAAGAAGTGAACTTTTAATCTGGTAAAAGCAAGAAAATCGCATTAATGGTTTTTGAGTTAATATCAAACGCATTCTTGTTATAATTATATCAGTATCTATAAACAATGACCCTATATGTGTCGTGGTGACACGTTTTTGTAGAAACCGCGCGGACAACGTTTAGTTTATGTAAAAAATAAGATTGTTTTCAAAAATTGTATAACATTGTTGCAAAAGCCCGTCGCCAGTTGTCCAGTTCTAAATTCGGTACTCATTGAATCGTACATGATATTCTTTCTTCATTTGCACTTTTGGAATAATCTTTTTGAATTACTTGTTGATTAGTTATCAAGCTAGCTTACTCACCAATTTCTCTTATTGAAATGCAATATTTATGACTATTTAACGGTAAGCATTTTTTAGACGTTTTAGATATGTCTTTTAGCTTTATTACATTGAACTTTTTTCAGCAAGATATATATTTGTTTATAAATACTGCAGCATTTTTCTATAAGCTCTTTTACATTGCATTTACAGTTTGTGGAAAATGTACACAAAGACAATAAAAAAGTGGTGTTTAATAGCTTATAGACAAATTTTACAAGATATCGCTAGTTTAATGTCCTACATATTAAAATCCTATCGTTTATGTGAAAACTATACATATCGTATGATTACCTAAATTGAAATGTTCATTTTGATTTGTATTATTTTTTATTTATTTTCCCCTGACCAATATTGCTGAAAAAAGTATGAATGAAAATACAAAAATCAATCCAACATCATATCATTATGTAAATGAATTTTTAGAATTAATGAAAATTCTTAAATTTTAACAAACATAAATGTAAATTAAAAAAATAATATTTGGATTTGCCATTTTGTATAGCGTTGTAAATGTTAATGAAGGACTATTATTATCAGAACATTATAAAATGATATAGAGAATAAATTAGATTTTGTTTGTCCCGATTTTAACTAGGCAAATCCAAAATTCATAATAAAATTATGGGAGCAGCATTCTGTTTTTAAAATTTTCAATTTTCAAAATTTAAAATATACTGTGTATATGTGTGTAGCATACTGAAAATAAACTCGTAAGGACGTACATAATATTGTGTAGTGGACTTATAAATACAAAATAATAAAACGCATGCGTCTCGCTATTATTTTGTTTTAACAGATTAATAAATATTGTGAATGTTTGTTTTTTATTTATAAAGTCCAATTTATATCACTTAAATACTTATGTGTATTATGTCTGATTAATACTAAAATACGAACGACCCTAATCCGATGTGTATTATACTTTATAATGGTGGTCTAGGCAATAAATCAACTGTACATTATTTTCATTAAAGAAAATTGTGAATTTGTAATAACAGCTCTGTATTTTATTTACGAAATATTCCTTTTTACGACTTAAAAGATCATATCATTAAGTCTAACATTTCAGAAAAAACATTGAACGACTTCACTCCCTAACGGTAAGTAATACGCTCGTCAACAATGGACTCGTTGAATTCAGCGCGTCATATAACTTAGGGCCTATATTATTCTCACTATATGTAAATGACCTTCCACAACATATCTCTATTGGACAAGTGATTATGTATGCCGATGACACATCAATAATAATATCAGCCAAAAATATCATGGAACTGCCAGACAATATTCAAGTCGTGATAGACGAATTTACCACTTGGTGCGAAAAAAACCATTTAATAGTGAATCTTAGTAAAAGCAATTATATTATATTTGATAGACAAAATTGTGATGTTTCTAACATTAATATCTCTCATTACAATAATGAGATATCAAAGCTGCTCAGTTCGAAATTTTTAGGTATTTACATTGATTCTGGTTTAAAATGGAATATTCAAATTGACGTTGTATGTAAAAGACTTAATACAGTGTGCTATTACATCAAATCACTACGTAATACCTTTGATAGTGATAATTTAATGTCAGTATACTACTCATTTGCCTACAGTACTATGAAATATTGTGTAGTACTTTGGGGACACGCATCAGAATGTATCCGAATTTTTAGATGCCAAAAGAGAATTCTACGGCAAATTTTTAAATTGAACAAACGACAATCGTGTAGACAACTGTTTATTGATAAACAAATTCTAACATTTTACGGTCTGTATATCTTTGAACTCATTGTATATGTTAGGCAAAATATAAATAGTTTAAATTTGAATTCTGATATCCATAGTTACAATATTCGCAACAATAAGAACATTTACATAGACCCATACAAAACTAAAAGATATAGCAACAGTCCACTATGTAAAGGCGCAGAGTTCTACAACATGTTACCTCATGAGTTCAAAGATATACAGAGTCTAGACGTTTTTAAAAGTAGAGTGAGAACATTGTTAATACACGGTTGTCCATACGATTTGAATTTTATATTTTAATTAATTATTTTTATTGGGACTTTTATGTCATTTTTTATATATATTTTATTTACGGGTTGTAGATATTTCTGTATTTTGACGTGTCAAATGGATGTATGTCTCGATTGACTTAATAAATATCTATCTATCTATAAGCAGCATACTGGACTGGATCCGAAAGATTTTCGAAAAATTTTCGATTTTTTTCTAAAAATATCTAATGCTATACATTATCGATTTTTGACATTTTCCAAAAACTAACTTTGTGTGTCCACACGGTTTATACTAACAGGAAATGACATAGAAAATAAAAAAAATCTCTATCTTAAGTTCTATGTGAACAGTTTAAACATCGAAGCAACATTTGAACGTCACTATCTCCAAAATGGAAAAGGTACGAACCTGTTGAATTCAGCGTGTAGTTTTTTATGAGTAAGATATTCCACAAAAAGTCTGGAAAGTCTCTCTCTTCGAAACGTTTATCTTTCAAAAGGATCCCAGAAATATTCCAGGAACACGAATAATAAGGTTTGTTCTATAAAAAATCTTGTTGAATGTTGATTTGACCTATAATCAAAAAACTTATTATTAAGCCCCCATAACCTTATAAGGGGTACCGACGTTGTGTCTTTTTGCCATATAAAATATATAATTACGATCCTAGAAACATACAGAGGTATTTCTGATTTTGTAAATCTCGAAACATATACTGTTGAATTAAGGCTCCGCCGATGTTTATGACATCGTCTGAGGGCTATAAGCCTACCGAATTTCAGTGGATCATCCAAGAGATTTTACAAAACTTAAAATTTATTATTTTAGAAGTAGAGCACCATAAACAGGAAGAGGTAATTTATACGTTTTATTTGTACGTTAACAACAGAGAAAATCTTAAAATTTGACATTTTAGGAGTAGGGCACCAGAAACACGAAAAGGTAATTTTAGCAATATATTTTGTCGTTTGACTGATAAATTTTAAAATTTGAAAATTTAGGAGCAGGGCACCAGAAACGCGAAGAGGTATTTCGTGTTAAATTTCGACAGAGAAATACTTAAAATTTAACATTTTAGAAGTATAGCACCATAGACAGGAAGAGGTAATTTATACGTGTTTTGTACGTTTAACAACAGAGAAAATCTTAAAATTTGATATTTTAGGAGCAGAGCAACAAAGACACAAAGAGGTAATTTATACGTGTTACACTTGAAAAATATTTTATTTTAGTTAATATGTGTTTATTTTCTCACAAAAAAAAATTACTAATACAAGCATATAATATACAATTAATAATATTGACTCTACCAACAGTAATAGAATATTAAACAAAATGAAATTACTTGCAATTATTGTTCAAATGAATTTTTTATTTATAAGACGTTTTATAAATAAAAAATTCATTTGAACAGTAATTGCAAGTAATTTCATTTTGTTTAACATATAATATACAATCATTCAATACAATAATTAATTATTGAAATTAATAATAATATAAAAAAACCCGGGTCGCAGTGCCAAAACCCTGCCGACAATATAGTGTATTTGCTAATACAGGCCGTGTGGCTTTATTATGCGAACTTAGGTTGGATTTTGGGCAAAATAAAAAATTTAACTCCTTAATACACCCCTTAAAATTACATTTTTTCTTAATTGCAAAATTATTATCGATCGAAGGTCTACAGCACATTAAATGCACCCTTCAGTAAATAAGTCACTATCTGCAAACTTGTATTTTCAAAAAATTTGTAAATTCGGTTCTGTCGGGCCGATTTTATTAAAATTTTAGGGATACTTTTTAATTACTACCAGAGTGTTAAATTTCAATTTTGAAACGATTCGGAGAATTTTTTCGGTATTTTGGAGCCCAAAAACATTTTTCAACCCCTAAAAACTACCCTTAAAATGGTCCGATTGGGTCCATTTTAAATAGGGTTCTTGCGGTGGTGGATTCCAACATGTGGGCAAAATTTCGTTACAAACAAATAACTCTTTCGAGAGTTATAGCGCACACACATATATATATATATATATATATATATATATACATATATATATAAACACTTTTAAAAATGGTGCCAAAGTGTTTAGAAGGTTATGAAACGTCGAGAAATTTTGGTCCGACCCCTAGGTCCCGCCATCCGACCGACGCCAATAGTGTATGTTGCCATATGGCAAATACACTAAAAATATCTATAATAATATTTGACTTAAAATGTTGGCATAGAAGTTCCAGCAATGGGGGTCGCGCAGTCACTTAACGTCGATTCAATACGATCGAAGTATCTGTAACAAAAAAAAAGAAAAATTTGTGTCAAAAACAGAAAATTTTGCTAAAATATTGAAATAATTTCAAAAAACCGAAATATCAAAAATTTGCTATCCAGCTCCCAGAAGCAGTTAGGAGGTATTTCTACTTCAAATAGAACATAGCACGTCTATAAAATGCAGTTGCATAAGTCTTTATATACCGGGTGTTTTATACCTCTCTGCCGCTGTTGTGTGCATTCTTCGAATTATTTTTAATTTATTATTCGGTATGCTTAAAAAAAAGATATATTGTAGATTATAGACGCTCGACAGCAAAGTTCATCAGCATGTTAACAAGAGAATCGTTACATTTGATACAGAAACTTAATTGCACACAAAAACTGTGCTGTGCTTTGTATTTTCTCCAAATCGAGTTTGTGTGTAAATAATATGTATATTATAAAATAAATATATAAGTATAATAATAATATAAAGTTGTAAAATAATACATTTTCTCGAAAAATGCCGTCAAATTCCCAGTGAGTGTTTTACCCACTCGGAATTTTTCATGTGGGTATAGTTATCCACCAAACCCAGATCATTTTTCAAGCCTGGGTACATTTACATACAGTCAGGGTAAAAAAAAACATCAAATGAAGGCCAGCGTCGGATTTATGTTTGAAAGGGCCCTCAGCAGTAGTTATAGTAATGAGCAGTATATAGTAATGAAACTATAGGCGTAATTTTGTTTTATTAAGTATTTGATAAATTAATAAAATTTCTGGCATGGAATCAACTTGCTGACTGCTGTTGTATAAAAATTTGTTTGGTTAATTTTTTTTCCAGGAGTCAAATACTTTTCAGCAAGCAAGCGTTTTTGTCTTCATTTCTCTTTGAACATTTAATTTACTTTTAAAAGTATGATACTGTATTTGTTTGCAATGCTAATTGAAAACTAACAGGTAAATATGAATTTCGAAAAGGCAGAACCAATTTAAAAGGTCATTTAAAAAAATCATATCTGACAGACCTTGGCGCATGGAAGTTGCGCAACAAATGGGACGCAGGCACTTGAAGGTCTGGAAGTTTCAACCATAGATCGCAGGCATTTGATGATCTCGAAATTGCAGCAACGTTACGGGTCAAGATTTCGAAGGTCTGTCTGTAACAAACAGAACATTAGCCCAAAAGCTGTTAAGCATATTTAGGCACTGCCACACTGTGAAAATTTCTACTACAATAAGTCTTTACTAATATCCGAACACAAAAACACAGACCTGGCTGAAGGGTAGCGGGGCTTAACCGAGTCCCAAATTTTTAAATTAGCAATTTTTTACGCAAAAAAAGATTCCTGAGGCATTTCGAAATTTTTAGTATTTTGAATTTTAATATTTAAGGAGTTGAAAACTTAGCCAGGTGTTCGCAAAATTATATGTTTTAAGACTTAAAAAATATATTTATGGCACGTTGAAATTTACACAGAATAATATTGATACTAAAATAAATATATTCAAAAAACAGGTAATTTCGCTGGGGCATTTTACCTCCCGACGATTAATATGTTTATGTGAGTGCTAGTGAACAAGCGCTAAGGGTAGCTTGTGTACTCACCAATTTCAAAATAAACTATAATCACAAAAATACCGTTTTATTTGTTAATTAAACACTAATAACATTACAAAAATGTATAGCAAAAACAGATATTCAACGGTCAAACAGTAAACCTTAGAAGCAAAATAAAGTTTCATGCAGCGCCAAAATAGTTGAACCATTAGCTTTTAGAAAATTCCGTTAGATGCATTGTGGTCAGAATATTTTTTAGAAACTACTAAAAATTAAAAAGCGACTAACGCTCCCTCAAAGTTTTATTTTTTACATGTATTTTTATAATAAAACATTAAATAGCAGAAAAATATTTTTAAAAAACCGGTCAAATGCGAGTCGGACTCGTGCACGAAGAGTTCCGTACCATTATCTATAAAAACGGCAAAAAAATCTTGTCTGTTGTATGGGAGCCCCACTTAAATATTTATTTTATTCTGTTTAGTATTTGTTGTTATAGCGGCAACAGAAATACATCATCTGTGAAAATTTCAAATGTCTAACTATCACGGTTCATTAGATAAAGCCTGATGACAGACGGACGGACCGCTGAGTCTTAGTAATAGGATCCCGTCTTACCCTTTGGGTACGGAACCCTAAAAACTAGTCATTAATTTGTTTTTTTACCACTAAAACTCGATCAAATTTACTAATTTTAATAGCTAACCACTAGAGACATCTAGTAGAACGGTACCAAACTACACTGAGTTAAGCGTATTCTTTGTGCATTACGTTTTTATAATTACAACACTAGATCCCGACAAAAGTTATTTAGTTAATATAAAAATTCAACTGAGTCCAAGGTTTGAAGTTTTTTTACGTAACACAAAATATCTCTATGGTTGTATTATATTTAAGGTCATTATGTTATATTGTTGCAACAACATAATAACACAATTTTTTGATAATAAAATAAAAGAGTTTTTTTAATATTACCTTTCATTATTTTAAAATTACTCACAAAACCATTGCAGTATTTTACAGAAATGATTATTATAATGGAGGTATGCTCGCTGCGGCTAAGTCTACGATTCCTTTTTCTCTGAGGACAAAAGTTCCAAGTCTCTACCTAATATTCTGTGACTATAATTTGAACATTCACTATTGTTAATTTTTTACCGCCTGATTGACATTCTAATAACTTTCAAGGTTATCAAGCGACAAGCAAACAATTATCGTTTGTGAAAAAGAAAGTTTCGCAACTATGAATACAACACGGGCGTGTTTTGTTGTTTGTTCAAAAATCATTCGTACTCCAACCATTGCAGTGAAAACAAGTGTCAGAGCAATGTCCACAATAAAGGTAATTTATTAATTTTATTGATTATGTTTGAATAATTATCGATCATAATATAATGCAAAGCTATTTAAAAGTACTATAATAATTCAAGCAATTCTCAAACTTAAAGTTTATAAATTTTAACCTAAGTTTTGTACGCTTATCGGCTTTTTATTTTAACAGCTTATTTTTCATTAAGAATTTGCTACAGTATATATGTTTGTACAATTTCACAGATTTCTTTTCCTGTAATTATGTAATTACTTTGTTAAATGATCTCTATATTTTTGTGACGTTTTATACCAATATTGGTCACTAAATATATATTTTTCTATCTGTCTATTTAACCTTTGTTCTTTCTTAACATTAATTATTGACAAAGTCAGAAACGAGAACATATTTGATCTAAGGCTGGAAATATCTACTGGTG
Organism: Venustoraphidia nigricollis; assembly: GCA_034508555.1. NCBI lineage: Eukaryota > Metazoa > Arthropoda > Insecta > Raphidioptera > Raphidiidae > Venustoraphidia > Venustoraphidia nigricollis. The sequence continues at coordinate 6,249,372 of JAVRKA010000013.1, forward strand.
AATTTCGAATATTAAAATATAAACTGTTCATTTTATAAACTAAAAACTTACGTATGGAATATAGTATTATCTAATGTTCGTATGACATATGGATAAAAAAAATTGTACAAAAAAAAAAAACTTTGCTTTTATTGATACTCCCAACACCGGTTTTTCATGAATTATTTTTGCTACAGTGTTTGTAATAATTTTCAATGAAAATGCTAAATTAAAGGTACAATTAGGATTTTTTGCACCGATAGTTTAGAAATTAGGTGGAGGGGGGGACTTAGAAAGGAAATATTTCGTGATCTAAGAATTCTTATTACATGGTTGAATTTTAGGAAACTTATTTAAAGACACCCCACTCGGGGGAATAAGTGAAAAAAATTGACTATATGGGAGGGAACCCAAAAAAATTTTTTTCAAAAACTTTATCATTTCTGTCTTGGGGTAATCAATGTATTACCAACTGTCATCTTAAGTGTATAAATGAGAGAATAGGAAGGCTGTGACATACAGCCGGACTGACCGAAAATATAAGGGTTCCTAGTTTCTACAGAACCAAAACGCGATTAAACACCATTATTTAAATTCACAGTATAGATAAAATAGGCTCACAATCGGGTACATTCAACATTACGCGATCACTTCTTGCTTTTTATTTTATTAATATTCAATAATTATATTGAAACTAAATTATTGAAATTATAAAAAAATATTCATTGTAATGTAGATTTTTTTACTTTAACCTTGTTAACATAATATAGTTATTAATTATGCATGACTTAGCACGTAAATAATTAATATATATTTTTCAAGGTTAATTTTTTTCTTTATTCAGCTTTCACTTAAAGCAAAAATTATTCTAATTTTAGCAAGGAGATTCGATCCCAAGTGTGGTACTCCACGAAGGCACGCCAGCTTCTACAGTGAATATTGCAGACCTATGTGCAGGCAAAAAAGTTATCATTTTTGGTGTTCCTGGTGCATTTACGCCTGGCTGTGATAAGGTAATCCTTGATTTTGTTGTAAATGGAAATTAACCCCTTTTTTATTCACACGTTTTAGATTAAGTATTTGTATTTTTAATTTAGGAGCATTATCTAGTAAGTCAATTCTCCGGTTTCGGAAGTGAATTATAAATTATAATTTCATTACATGAACAAATTTCATGTATTTATAATTTATTGTAAAGATCTTACGTTCATAATTTTGAAGAATGTATACTGTTTTTTAAAATTTAATAAGTGTATTTATCGGCTAAGCAAACACTTTTCCCATGATAACATTTTCGTTGTCTCATCTATTTATTTATCATACATGCCCATAGAAGATATGAAACTACAGGATAATTCACAAATGTTTTAATAAACAAAAAATAACGGTCTATTTAGCGACGAAACTGAGAAACATTTTTACAAAACCCTCTTAAAAATTAGTGGAACAATCGTTATGAAAAGTATACCGTTTAAGGCCCCAGTACACAGTGATCTGTAGTGGGCCATTGTAGACCATCACCATTGTGTACAGGGGGTAATGGTCTGTAGTGGCGGACAATTGTGAATCGTGGTGCGCAATCCATTTGTTGTCCGTTTTTTTTTGACACACTTCAAAGGAATCGTGGTGTAGCGTGGCCTGTGGTGTTCACACAGTGGCCCATTGTTTGGACAGGTACCTACTTTTTTGTTGCGTGCTATACCATTTAAATTTTTAATCGCGCAAAATGTCAGTATCCTGGAGCAATGAAGAGACTTTTAGGTTTATAATACTATAATACTTGTCAACAGTATATAAATAAATAGCCGCGGCCGTAATTACTTCCACGTCCATCGCAAGTGCTTCGCCAGGCAGAAATGAGCCATGGGCCATTGTGTGAACACCAAGTGATAGTGGCCTACAGTTGCACATTGCAAAACATGGCCCACTACAGATCACTGTGTACTGGGGTTTTATTAGATGAATAAACACCAAACTTATTGGACACATTGCTTTTGCGCATGTGCGGATTGTCTCCAAAAACAATAAAGCTTTATTTACGTGCTTATGTTGACTTTTAGGTAATGGTAAAAAAATCAGAAACAAATTTTTTTTACAGACACATCTTCCTGGTTATATAGAGAAAGCTGAAGATTTAAAGAAACAGGGTATCAGTGAAATTGTATGCGTTTCTGTTAATGATGCGTTTGTAATGAAGGCTTGGGGTGACGCAAAAGGCGCCGATGGAAAAGTTCGAATGCTTGCAGATCCGAATTTGAACTTTACTAAGGCTATTGGAGTGGAAACAGAGCTCGCTGTTTTGGGTGGTCCTCGTTCAAAACGGTACTCGATGTTGGTTGACAATAAAATAGTTAAACAGTTCAATGTTGAACCTGATGGAACTGGTCTATCTTGTTCGTTGGCTGATAAAATTAAAGTTTAAAGTCTTCTTAAATAATATCCAATACAACATAGTTTTGTCTATCAGTCAAAAAATCCTTGTGTTCAGTTTCATAGAGTAATACTTGTATTGTTTTGTTGTGCACGTATTAAATTTAAATACCGCTATTTTATCTCTTAAATTGTATTAAGATTACGTAGATAGACTGCGGTAAGTTTCTATTATTTTTGATTGATAGGCCAAAGACGTAACATTTCTTCCTTATGATAAAAACTTGTAAATACAAAAAAAAGAATAACTGTACATTTTATTTTTGAATTTTGTTACCCTTAAAGTGATATAATAAAAGTTTATTTTACACTGTCGTTTTGTTTTTTATTTAAAATATTAGTATGATAAAAACTTTTTAAAGATAAGCTTCGTTGAAATGTACTAAAAAGGAAAAAATACTTTTTAATAATTTAGATTCTATCATAGTTCATCCGGCACGACCCACGCATTTATAATTATGAACCAAAATTATTAAAAATGTCATTTATTTTTAGTTCATTTCAATAAAAGCTTGCCTTTAAAAAGTTTTTTACTATTGTTTTTTTTTGCAAATCTTGATTTCCGGGCTTGTACGCCGTGGTCCATTGGTATTTCTACCTAGGTAGAAATACCAATGGACCACGGCGTACAAGCCCGAAAATCAAGAAGATTTGCAACAACGCCAGCCGTGAAAGCCTACACAATTGGATATTTTTTTTTGTTCTGCTTAGTGTTTTAAAATTCTTATTATTAAAATATTAATTTATTAAGATTATTTGCTTGTTTAATTCAAAAAACGTTTGAAACATCTATTGTCCATCGGGATTACATATTATTTGTGCAAATTTTTAAATCGATCGGATATGTGGAGTTGCTATATTGGAAGAAAAAGGTAATCCGCCATCTTGGATTGAAGCCTGCAACGGTAAGTAAGGAAAGAAAATCCTAATGCAGTGTTATAGCGCTATAGGATAATCATTGGGCTCAAGAAAAACATTCGACGAACATGCCACCAGGGGCATTTTTTATATTATACCGTTGTTTATCACATCAAATTCGCCATCCAATCTTTAAGGTTCCTAAAGTTGTCTACCCAGTGTTTCCTGTTAGTTCACAGGTTCAGTTGTCCGCGTGCTGTTAAAAAAGAGTGCTGAATTGCGTTTTAAAACCCCCACCAACAACGCCTGTGTGTCAGAATGTTTTGCGTACGGCTTTTCCCATCAACTTTTGTGCTCAAATTCTACGATTCACCATCTCAGTACGTACCAAATTGTGACGAAAATGCACAAAATAATTTGTATCATTTTACATACTTATTTTGTGAAGTAATAAAACAAATATATTACATAACACAATGTGTTAAAACATTGTGAAAACGAAATACAAATGCAAATTTAAAGACATTTGAAGATTACTACTTTTGGCCGAATTTTAGATTTTGATACTGTATCTCAAAAAGCAATTCTATCCATACTTTAGCAAATCAAACAACTCCAAAACACAGCGTGTTTTCCTTTAATCGTGCTGCACATAAACCAGCCAATATTCTGTTTATTAAGAAGATATTCCGTTCTTATTGTCACCTTTAAAATTGGTAGTTCTGGAGTTACAAGGTTTGTAAGTGAACGACTTACGAATTGCATTTGACGAGAGCTCTTTAAGAGAAAACACGAAAATGCACAAATCGTTTGTGGTGTTAACGTTCTGTTGTATTTTTCATCACAATAGATAGAGGCAGATATTGTTAATTTGTTTGTAATTGACCCTTTCTCTTTTCTTGTAAAAAAACTGCTGTATCTTAAAAGTAAAAATTAAACGCAAGATCCGAGAACAATAAAATATATAAAAGACTGTGTAAGGTTTATCCACTGATCTTTATGTACAAATTCTGAAGAAGTGATCTATGACTACGTATTTTGACTGATTGTTGATTTAAATTGACCAATAAAAAGTATGATTGAGTTGTATAGCGATCTACGGATGAATTCGATCAATGTCACAAAATATTTACACTATTTTAATATAATCTAGTTACTATGCAATATTTAGCTAATCGTTTTTAACATTGTTCAACTTCAATAGGATTAGTTCCTTGTGTTGTAGCTGGTACGATATGAAAAGAATCCCCAGACTCTAGACCTTCATCTCCAAAATGTTCATCAAGAAATTCAGCTCTGTATCTCATCATTGTAAATGGCAAATGTAACATCCAAATTTTTTTCATGATCAGTAGATTTTGTTCATTCATATCTTCTACTAAATTTGTGACATTTTCGACATGTTCTTTAACTACTACATCCATTTCCTTTTCTGTATTTTCGCTGACTGTTTCGTGTTTCCCAAACGAATAATAATACAGGCCATACGCGTTGAATACAAAAAATGATGCATATATAATGTTTTCGAAAACTGAGTATGCCAGAAGACCAGTAATTGGAAATGTGATCGCTTTAAAAACATTATTTATATGACCGATCAATAATATTAAAACATATCGTATAGTTGATAAATCACTTTTTTCTTCATATGAGAATAAATTGAAGGCGCGTTCTAATATTGTTGGTTCTTTTGGTGGTGGTACAATATAATTAATGATGTTTGCAATGAAAGCCATATTTAAACTTTTAATTATTGACAATCGACGAATTTTCACTACAAGTTTATTTTAAAAAATTGTTACAAATTACTAAAAGTTTGCTTGAAATCCATTAAATTATCAGTTTCCCATTTGACAGCTTTTTATTAAAATATACTGATTTTCGTATATTTTTTGGGTTGTTGATTGGATGACTAGATTTTGAAATTAGTTTCTTAAGAATTTGTCGTACATATTTCTATAAAGATATGTAATTTCTATTGTTTCGCATTTCTGTTTGGATTAAACATGCAAGTACCTATATATTTCGGTACAATGACTTCAGCTGTTGAGCGTCTATAATCAACAATCTCTCCCTATCACGGGCAAAAGCTATGTTTTAAATTTACGCACGAGCGAAAAGGCATAATAGTAAAAAAAACGATAGCTTTCAGAATGTATTTATTTTTTCTTTGCGCCATAAAAATAATTTTAAAATATAAATCATTAGTCGATCATGAAAATTAATTACAGCAAGAATTATTTATTCTAGATATTACGCACTACTAATGATAAGTATTATTTGTTTCAGTAGATCTAAAAACTCATATTTAAATCAAGATCATTTGGTTATATAAGACAGAATGTTATTAATTCAACATATCAAAAATACAAACATTAGATAAAAATATGCTGTTAATTAAACACATACGATAGCTATATTTAAGTAAATTTTTTAATTCAATGCTAAATTACTTTAATTAAATTTTAAACAAAATAATTTCAATGTTAGTTTATAAAAATAATTTCAAATCGTAGCTAAAAGCAAGTAATCTGTACTTTACAATTTATTGAATCAAGCTAGTCATTTAATTTAGATAAGACGTTATTTCAACATACCTTAGATAAATTACGATTAATTAAATATATAGGTACGTAATTTTCAACTAAATACATTTTAAATTATTACGCCAGTTTATAAAAATAATTTCAAATCGTAAATCGCAGATGAGATATCAAATAATCTATTATACTTTCGGTGGAATAAATTTACAGTAAAAAATACAAAAAAAATCTACTTTTCTAAGAGAGTAATATTGATTAGCAAACATAAGACAGAAGTTCGTCAAACAAGTAAAGTACAACACTGTGCAGTTTGCCAGTATTAGTTATATTAGAAAATTATCTTGAGTAGCTATGAAAGCTGCTCGAACTTCTTCTACCTTCTCCTCGCATAGGTGCTCGTAGTGGATAAGAACCACCTCTAAGATAACTATTATGCCTGAAATAAGCTTCATTCATTTGTACATATCCCCATGGTTTTTTATTTCCATATTGAAATCCAGTATTAAAATCATGTGTCGATTTAACTGAAATGTTATCTTGGCTAAATTTTCCAAGGCCGTCAGAGTATTTTAAATCATACGTTGGTTCAATACTTGCTATAAATGTATCTTGTTCTGGCATAGTTATATTATCTAGCATTTCATCAGTTTGGGACGGTGTCGGTCGTGATTCTGACAATGTGTCATGATGTCCGTTCAACCGTTTATCAATGCGCCGTCTTTGATCTTCTGTAGCATAATATGAAGAATGAATGCCACCATGCCTTGTAGTCGAATTACTAGAATGAGTATTGTAATTTTGTCTAGGACCCACTGCAACGTTCTGATCACGCTGTTGATCATTATATCGATTAGGTCGATTTGTTGACTGAAAATCTCGTTGTGATATCGACATGCTACTCGGCCGTGTAGAAATTTCTCTTACAGGTTCGACATAATTTGTAATGTAATTGTTTGAAGTTGTCCTGGGCACTAACCCAATTCTACTATTTCTGATAGAAAGGTGTGTTTGGCTGGTGACAACATTGTTTTTGTTTTGCGTCGGTATATTTTGAC